>OZ020551.1:101472844-102722844 GCA_963971465.1 Lepidochitona cinerea | reverse complement strand
TTTAAAAACGCGCTAATGTAACTTACCAACGCTACCAAACACATATTTTTACGCCCGACAGTGCAGTTAATACAAGATCACAGTACACAAAACAAATTGGTCAACTTCCAAAATCTCTCATTTGAGTCTAGGTGAAATTCATTCTCGTCAAGTCTCCATAACTCACCAATATAGCACAAAAACCTTCTTTTTGTTAGCCACATTTTCCTCAAAGCTTTCTTTGTAATTCAATGTTTCGAGAAACTAAAAGCAATTTTCTTCAAATAGGAATATTTCCCAGAGAATGAAATTAACCTGGGTTTAAAAGGGAGATTTTGAAAGTTAACCAATTGGTTTTGTGTATCATGGCCCATGAAAAATGTGTGGTTGGTGTCGTTGGAAAGGGAAAATAAGCTCGCTGCTTCTAAACTAAAATTTTATTTATTTATCTATTTTTTTTTTGGGGGGGGAGGTTCTTTTCTTTATGTTGTTTGATGAACTGCTTTGACTTGTATGGCGGCGTTCCCAGATTCAGTGTGTGTGTGTATGTAGGGGGGGGGGGCTCTTTGCTCGGAGTACCTTACAATTCTTCGTCGATTACCTAACAACTTTTGTTTGGAATTGTAGTGCGACATCCTACATATAATTGAAAACCATACACAACCTACCAATCCGAAACCGGGCAGTTTCAGCGTTTAATTAAATTAAGGCCATCGCTGTTAGCATTGTACTTTACAATTGCAAACGTTGTGTGTATCTTAAACCAAATCCTCCTTCTGTTTTTCTCGAATAAAAACTGTAACAGATTTCTATCGCCAACTTGCTTCAATGTTCAAATCATTATGGTGATTGTAAGCATGCTTATGTTCGGATGTGGTGTACATGCACATTGCGGGTACCTAGCATATCAAATACTAGCCAAAGGACCTTTTCTTATCTATTGACAATACACACTATACAGTCACCTGGATAACTATTTTACCAATAGATATACAAGTAGATACAATGGTGACATTTCACGATATAAGCCTGCAGACCAAATGAAATATAAATGCGGGTTTTCTTGGAATATCATAAATGAGATCTCTTTTGCCTTCTAACGTGAAATAGAACACCTGACTTGTGGGCTATCTGTGCATGTATATATTGTGTTAAGGAACTCGATATGACACTGTATATTGCCATTGCATTTGTAGATGCTAGAAAACATTTAGAAACTCTCCTCAGAAGTTGAAGTACATTGATATGTACACCAAGAACAAAATTAAGCACCCCCTGGAAAGGATAAAACCATTGATGTAGGGAGATTGTTGGCAAACTGATATTGCAGAAACGATTTCTGATCATAAAGTGCAACATTCTGGGGATAAGAAATCACCACTAATGGCAAACTATACAACTTATTCAGGATATCGTTAGCCAAATCAAAAGTCTATTTCAACAAAATAAAAAGATGTTTGTAAGTATGAAACTTCAGAGTCAATCTGGTCACTTTGTAAAAATGTCACTTTGAGTGTGTAGAACTCATCTCTAGAGCAGAAGGTCAATAGCGCGTATAGCCTTCATTAGTCCGAATTAAAGCTTCCAACCTCCAGTGAGACGTCGGATCTGGTAAAGGGGTAACTGCTGCCAACACCGATGTAATGCGGCTTCCAATTCCTGCAGATGTTGAACAGGAGGTTATACGGCTTGAATGTTTCTTGGATGGATGTTCTTTGGTGTATACGCTGTGTTTTTGTGCATTCAAACCCTCGTTTTCAATCAGCTTTCAATCGGTTTCTCACGGTTCTTGTGCACAGACGTCTGTTGGGCAGCCATTGCCGCTTCAAAGATGGTCTCCATGCAAATGAATGGCGTCGTGCCAGTTGGATCAGTGCCCCATCTTCACGCTGTGATGTTAGAGTTGGTTGAAACGAGCGTGGTCGGCCCTTCACAACACCAGTTTCACCGTGTTTTCTCACCAATCCGCTTATCGATGTATAATGGTAGCCTAATTGGCGGCCGTTAGCTTTGTGTGAAATCTTCTTTGCATGGGGTGCTTAACTTTTTTCTTTGTGTATATATGATATATTTAGTCGTTTCTAATAGTAAGTGCCGGACCCACAACTCTGCTAAAGCAGATAAACAGTTAAAATGCAGTTAACAGTATAACCAAAGCCGAAGTCGCTATAATCTCGTTGCACAATGCAAGAGCCAGCATTCTAATCAAACGCTACCTTTAACAAATTCCGAAGGTGCGAAAATCTCCTTTGCCACACAATATCACGGATCTAGTAGATCCAAT
Source organism: Lepidochitona cinerea (assembly GCA_963971465.1). Taxonomy (NCBI): domain Eukaryota; kingdom Metazoa; phylum Mollusca; class Polyplacophora; order Chitonida; family Tonicellidae; genus Lepidochitona; species Lepidochitona cinerea. Next base: position 102,720,581 of record OZ020551.1, on the reverse strand, counting down.
GCATTGTAAGGGGTTTATAACATATATTTGCTCAATTGCCCCTCGCTCTGCGTTCACGGTTCCTAAAATGGTTAATCCAGCCACCTTTACATTGCTATCAACTCAAAATATTCTTTTCGCTATACCATAGTCCTCCTCAAGCAATATAACCATTTAATCCGCCAGGTTCCCTCCTATTCACAACACGGTTACTGAGCCCTCATCTTAACCATTGAAAAGATACACAGTTAATTGAAAAAAAGCTGGCGACATAAAGATGTGCTGCTTATTTCATGGAAATTTGGAGAAGATAATGTCCGATGTTTGGCTTAGAGCGCATCTCTGGGCATTTTCAATCTTACAGCTTACGGGACATTTTCTCATAAAATGTTGTATTCATAAAAAAAGCATAACACATATAGTATTATATAATACACCTTTAATGTCAATATCCAGGACACGAAAACTCTGTTGAGTTTAGGGTCTAAAATGGAGACGCATTCGTACGTACTTTCCACAAATCCCAAAGGAACAAGGGCTCAGTACATCATACTATCACAGCAAGCTTGATAAGAGTGTTAAACGTCAACTTCATCAGTATTAGCATTAGTTCTAAGTTCACACAGTGCTAAATCTGTGCAGTTCTTCTGCAACTGTATAAACTTGTAACTTTAGAAATTGCAGACATTATTAGTCCTGTGTCTAACATGGACCATTCACAAAAAAATAAGTAAAAATGAAACACGTCTCAAAGACTAGACTGAGAGCAAAAGTGATACTGGGGGAAACGGCAACAATCACATGCCCCAGGACCTAAAACATAGAACAAGTACATGTTAATTTGTCTTTGCCGCTTGCCATAAAATTCTCCCCACGTCAGCCACTGGGAATATTGAAGACCGATCAATTCAATAAACAAGAGAAATCTATGAAAATAACATTTGTCAATGACAGATCCGAGCAATGAATGAGTTGCATTCTCCCTGTGGAATAGACATCACCCAGCTGACTTCTGTATTATCTTGACACATTATAAGTTGGCTTTGGGACAGTTTCAATGTTAATCAGCCGTGATTTGTCCCGCCAGAAGAGGAATACTTTAATAATGTATCGTGTTCAATTTTGGTTAGATTGGACACCAAAGTGCAAACTTATTGCTGATTTTCAAAAGATGTAACATGTAGTTGCGTTGCGGAAACCTATGTTTTCAAAATAACGTTCCGACTAGGCGCAAAGTTAATGGGTGTAACTATTTAGAGGAACAATCCCCAGCCGACAGGATCAAAATATAATAATGTACAGCACATGGAATTAATGTTGGACCGGCTGAAAATTGGATTATAATATGTAAGCAACTGCAGCAGCTTGGAGAAAGATGCGATTGGTTCTGGAGTGTTTTTCAAATAATAGTATAACAAAACTTTTAACTTTAGTTGAATGGCGTCACTTTTGACGAATTTGCGGAGAAGTTAAGAAAAATATGCATATTTTTTCCTCACTCCAGGGAATATTTTTCAAATATACATTTAGTCTATATAAAAATATAGACGAGTATAAAGCCCTTTAATCCTTTAACGGGTTGTTGAAAGGCGGACGTTACCATGGTTCTCTTTTCCTTTTCGTCGTTGGTCAGATATAATTAGGGGTCTAAATCATCCAGTTTTTATGTGTTTCACAGATGGCAGTTAAATCACGCATCATTGATAATGAATCGTTCTGTAGGATAGTTATGTGAATGTTAACAACAACTCCATAGAGTGTAACGAGCCAATACATGCATAACTATACAATTGAGATATTCATAAGTTCGCGTTGGCTGACATAGTATTTTGTAATTATACGAAACACCCACATCGGGTCAATACAGAGCGAACTACATGAACAGTATATTAGCACATCCATTGATTGGCCTTTAGTAAATCACACCACTCATCCGCCTGCAAATTTCCGATATGAAGCCTGGCAAATCTTTGGCTTCAAACAAATGAACCGTGGCACTGATAATGGAGAACAACGAGGACTTAATTACCTCTATAATTATCATCCCCGAAAGCCATGAAATAAATCAGCCAGTATATGATTTGAAGTAGAAAACACATTTTTAAATATAGAGTATAAAAACGTACTTTTCGCGAAGTATCCTACAATAACCTGCAAACCATAACCTGCAATTTCAAATATCCAGTATGTGGTATCAGAAGTCTATGAATGTGTTCATAGACTTCTGGTGGTATCTATAGAGATAAAATGGTGGTGGGGTGCTGGGTCTGTACATTAAAACTAGATCCACGCATTTCAAATAGAAGATATGGGACAACATTTCAGTTTACCGTTAAAAACAGTACTACTGTTCTAATTATAATTGTAAGACAAGCGTATAATAGTTCAGTAATTTTTAAAGGAGAAAATGTTTAAAGGCCCACTTGCCGCCGTAGCCTGTTTAAATTTGCTAAGAAAACCAATTTACATGAGCTTAGTACGACTAATACCACTAAACTTAAACATAGGACACATAAAACATGTCTAGTTAGCTTTAGAATGTAGAAATGGGTTGAAAAACAAACGAAGAATCGAAGCCTGATTACAACAACAACGATCAGTGTCGGTCAACTTTCGTGTTGGATTACCCTCATTTCAGGCCTTTTTATCTGTGGTTTACACTCAAACAATTATCAGCAGGCTTTTCCAGTCGGTGTTAACCGATCGTCAGTCTGTATTTCTCAGATAAATAGGCCTACGTTAAATTACACTGTGCCGTTAGTTCACTCACTCGACTGAAACATAAAATCGCCCCTGCGAGCAGTTTGGTTTGTTTACGTTCCGGGTATCTAACAATTCAAATTTTCAAATTCAAATTAAAAATACAAAGTGACGTCCAAACTTTTAAATTTTGGTAAAAAATACAAAGTTCCTAACCTATATCGTCTGGGAAAAATACAGAAAACGGTCTTTCTTTTTTAATGTAAACAATATTCCTGATTTTCGCGGCAAGAGTGCCTTTAACTGTTATTCAAACTTCAAAACTTTTTATTTTTTAAGATTTTAAGATGGTCTGTACATCCCTACTAAAAGACACAAACAAATTTCCTCATGCGATCTTGGGAGTCGGCAGGGTTTGGAGGCACAGCGTATACACCCAAGTAACATTTTTAAAAGCTATCAGATTAATATAAAAATCCTGACATCATGCTGTACGTGGATATAAACTTTGAATGTAAGAAAAAGTTAAACTAGTAACGAAAACGTAGTCAATTTCACGAAATAGTCCAATTTTGAGGAAAACAGGATTGCGACGTTTCCTGTCGATCGGATTCGCCTTGAACTGGCCACTGTTATAGGATCCATGGAAGTATATATAAGGTTATAAGATCTTTAACGACTTCTTCATTCTTTTTATAAAAAAAAAAACATAGACCGTACTATTGCTACGCTATCACTGGGGGAGAGATGAAAAAATGTGTACATAATAACGTTGGCAGTAAGTTACATCGTAAATTTGCTACTTTTCTCATATAACGTCGTGTACACTCTTTCTCTCTACCACCTTTTTCCGCTGCGCTGAACGGTGACTCCAAAAAAACTAGAAGGTTTTGAGATCAAAACATGTTGCCACCTGCAGTGACGTCAATGATGAAAGGTACTACATACCTCTAAGCTCAACTCAGTATCATTTCAACTTGTAGAAAGTAACTAGCCATGTAAATGAAAATACGAACAGTAAGAAAACTCACAAATCCATCTTTGAACCGAGTGACTGGTTGCTGGAATCTTAGCGACACATATCAGTTTGTATGATCTGTACAGCCAAAGAAGGATATAATTCCCGGAGTTTTCAAGGAGTTATAAATTACTACCTATGTACAATCACGATGATCTTATTGTAATGTTGTGAGTACATGACTTTGCAATTTTTTATATTATTAAAAAGGTTAAAACAAGATATTAAAGCTGTAATAGGCCTAAACATTATGATATGCTTATACACATACTGGTCATAGGATTAGCCTAGTTCTATTTCAAAACATTCTCTAATTTTTTACAAGGATCTCATTATCCTGAATCAATATCAGTACTTTTTTCTGTATGAACCTGACCTCCCTACTAAAATTGAAAAAACTTGATCAACTCTAAACGTTCTCACCAATAAGTTTTAATAAACATTTCGTCAAATTCGGCCAAGTGGTTCTTGAGATATTTGGTAGACAAGCAACAACCGATGAAAATATCCGATTCGGTATAAATTGTATAGCTTATTGCCATTAATGGTGATTTTTTTATCGCCAGAATCTTGCCTTTTATGATCACAATCGTTTTTGCAACATTAGTTTGCCAAGAATCTCCCTACACCAATGATTTTATCGGTCGGGGCAGACTTTCCAGGGGGTGCTTAACTCTTTTGCTTTATGTATACTTCGTAACCGCCTGACGAATGCAAGCATTGTACATGTATGACCAGAAGTCTATGAATGTGGAAGTGTGAAGCGTCCCATTACATAGTGTTCAGGGCATTGGCGCCTTTTTACCCAGAGGTCACCATACACAGAGCCCTCTCTCGGTTAGTCAGAAACCGTGGCTTTTCTTCACTTTCTCCTATGAACTATTATGGGATGCATAAGAAAAAACATGGCGAACGTTTTAGATATGACAACAGTACCTGATAAAGCAAAAGTTAAAGTTTCCGAAGAACTTCATAAAGTTGAAAATGAGACAAGAAGACTTGTTTGGAAAGATTTGAGTCGAAATGGAGATATCAGAGTCGCATGTTCGGTAAAGCTTTTATAAAAACCAATGCATTCTCCGAACTGCGGTTACTGGAATTGCCGATAGATGCAGTAAGTGGAGAATGAATTTATTTTCTGATTTGAAATTGCGCAACCGTTGACAATTTCAAAATCTACCGCGCATAAACGTCACATAGTGTAGTATAAGCAGGCTGAAAGCGCCAGTGCCCTGAACTTGGGGTAATGCGACATTTCACACTTCCCTGTTCATAGACTTCTGGTATGACTTACTCGAGTCACCGTTAAGAATAGTGTGGGTATATATATTGCAAGGAATATAATTCTATTGATGCTTTTATTTCCTTTATTTTACATGTACATACATCTGATCAACTTATCGTATCTGTACTTATAATAACTGACATGTCCAAACGTTAGAATTTTGCACATATATGTCTTGTTTACCAATGTTCTACACTCCTGATGATGGCGAAATAAAGTGCTGAAATATTGAGTCAAATATGGGTATAACGTCTTACTTGTGTACTATAATTCTATTGGATTCCTATGATCAAAGGGTAGCGCTATTGTAAGAATTATGTATTAGGAGGCCTGGAAATATAGATACATAGGTACTTTCCATACGAATGATAAATTTTATTCCATAATGTATGTACATGTAAGTAATACAGTGTTTATTCTGATCGCATTTAAGATTTGTTTAATTGGCATGTACACAAACTATGTAGTGTTGTTTCTTGCACAAATAGTGCTGAAATGTCAATAATCTCGTTCCCACGACTTAATTACTCCTGGGCACTACTTAATTAAAATTTAGGGCTCCATTCATTACGAATGGTTCCGCTTATATCGTAAAGTAGCCAGGCTCATTTATGGAAGAGGGGGCCTCCGGGGCCTACTATGTGGGATAGTTGCCAGTTACCACTGGGAGGTTGTGGGTTTCCAACGGCCATAAATACCGGTGTACTCCCATAATAAAACTGGCAACGCCGCCAAATAAGTGAAATAATCTTGAGCGCTGTGAAAAGCACCAACACCAATCAGCGGGTAAAACTCTGACCTTTTTGTTCATACCTACACGTGTGTAAACCTATTTATTCAGCTTCTGTGGCTGACGAGAGCGCTGCTCTTGGAAATATTTTAGGAACAGAGATTAACTTTAAACTTATATAACTAATCATTATTCGACCAGGTTATGAGGTTTCCAAACAACGATGTATGTAAACCATATCTTCCCAACGTTGGGAAACTATCCAATTATATGAAACTGTTCACACGCCATACGTATTTACTGTCCGATGGAGGCCCGATGGAGGCTGATAGATTAACGATACGTTCTGATGAGGATAGAGGCACGTTAACAAAAACAGATTCAAGGCCTGCCTCTTCGTCATAAACAGAAAGTTCACCATTGATATGGCAGGAGTTAACATCGTTATTTATGTAAATAATAACCCCTCCCACTTGTGGCTGGGTCTGGATTTGAAGTACGCGGTATAGCCTGGGATCTGACATCGTCGGAACCAACTATTAAAAATTACGTTCACGCTCACTTTATCCGTGGGACAAGTAGTACCAAATTGGTCGTTTCTAATCTAATATGCATGTAGGCTTTGACTGTGGCGGAAAACTGTGGCGGAAATTTCACCACTCAGAATCGGTGTTACTTAGGCATCCAGGCAGTGTTCAAAACAAACATGGACGACTTTTCGGTTTATACTTCAATTAATGAACTATATGAAAATATATCCAAAACTGAAGAGTTCCAACTTTAAGAGGAGAACGTTTGATTGGTCTGATAGTAAATGGGCGTTCTCAGAAAACGAGGCTTTTAATCGCATTTGGTCCAGGGGTAAAGGATGAGCGTGTTGAAAATTTAACCCTGGGCATGCGAGGATGGGGATCCGATAAAACATTCAGAGGAAGGAGAAAGCCAACTTTCGGAAAAGACTTGGACTGAAAAGTTGTGGTCAAGTGTAGATAGGTAGAGTTTCGTCAAAATTCTTTTTAGACTGCGTACGTTGAGATGTAAAGAGGAAAACTAGTCATTTTCAGGGATATTACTTTGATGGATGGCAGAGGAGAATGAAGAGATGGAGAAATAGCTTGATTTGTGCGTATTTAGGTCTACCCAATGGAATGACTCATAAGGATTGTCTTCAGATTGTGTTTTACTGTTTTCTACTTGATCTAGTTGATATTGGATAAAAAAACGTTAAATCAATAATATTTATATTGAAAGTATGAATTGTCACATGAGAAAGGATGGATACGTTCGGATAGGCATGGGATGGAAGGGCAGAGAAAGAATGGGCGAATGGATCCAAATGACAATTTAGAGATTGCTTAGCCATAAAGTGTATTGGTTGATTGATAATCGACATATCTGCACGGGCAAGGCGATACAATGAAAAAGTAAATGGAATAGTTTAGCATACGTGGCAAACAACAATATACATTTTTAAAAGAAACCAGTAAGAAAGACATGAATAATACAGAGTTCATGTCAAAAGTAAAACAAGATGCAACGTTGGGAACTATAGACTACTTAACAGAGAGAAAAAGTACCATTAACAAGCAGCAATAAAGTAAAGGGAGTTAGCTGGACATATTTGTTTAGGACTTATATATCCATGGTTATTTTAGACAAGAAGATTTTCCCTGTGCCCGTGTGTTTTAGTGATCATAAATATATAAGAAAGGAGAAAACATAATATTAATAAACCGAGAGAAACGGGGCAAGCAAAATTTTATATTGAATATGTACATGTATTCAAGAAAATAGAGGGACATTTTTTTTAGATGCATATTAACATATAAGCACGGAATTAGAACTTATAAATGCAGTATATATACAAGTAAGCAACAGTGAAGAAATGGCAGACAAAATATGATTTCTATTAAGTATATGCCCGTGCATTGGCGAAGAATTGTATTTGTTGTTGTTGTAGATCTTTGAAAAAGATTTTAGAGTGAAGACAAACCATTAGACAAAATATCTTCCTTTATAGAACACTGTCACAAAAAGCATTCTTGTAGACGTGAGTCTAATTAGAACATAATGAAGGGCAGTATAAAGTGCATCGATGAATTACATCACAGAAAGCCCTGGATGGTTAACGTTGGTAGTATTGAGCTAATAAACTTGTCTTACTTCACCGCCGCCATATTGCTTCCTTAGGGTTACCGCTCGGATATGTCGATTTAGCGATCGTAGGTATGAGTGACGTTGGATTAGCTGACAGTACAAGTGTTCGACCTGCTTGATTATGACGACGTTTATCAAATATCGTGTTATATTCTCCAACGTTGAATATAATTACATGGATTAAGTAACTGTCCACCACAGATATGACCGGAACCACTTGTATCGCTAAAGTTTCCCTACACTCATCGTCATAAGCAGTTGTTGTCAGAAATCCCAATTAAAGTTGATTTCTCCGCAGAGTAGAATATCGACATTTTCTGAACAATGTTGATTCGGGTAATTTTGACCCGTTACGCGAAAGGGAGAAACTGGATATAATTATATCGAACAAAGTTTCTTTTCTCAATTTTCTCTTTTTCATAAAAGAATAAAGGAAAGACTGAGAAATATATACTGTAAATCAACATTTTGGGAAAACTTTGCAGGCTGCATTAGATGTCTACTCGATTTGTGAATATCGTTGTAGAAATTTCAAAGAAGACGTCTTGCCGCTGATTTAGGAGGTTACAGTCATGCAAGATATTAAAAGCACACAAGGGAAGTAATTCAGTAACATTTTTTCCTCAGTCTGATAACTCCGGAAATTTGCGTGTGTTAAATCATCCTCGGATACCCAGGGTTAAATTCTCAACAAGCTCACCTTTTACCCCTGGGACAACTGAGATTGAAAGCCTCGTGTTCTGGGAACGCCCGTTTACTGTCGGACCAATCAAAAGTTCTCTTATATACGTTGTAACTCTTCAGGTTGGAGACACGTTTATCGAATTGAAGTGTAAACCGAAGCGTCGTCCATCTTTGTTTTGAACACTGCATAGATGCTTACGTAACGCAGATTCTGATTGGTGAAATTTCCGCCACAGTTTTGTGGCGGAACCAATCAAAGTCAACATGCATATTAAATTAGAAACGACAGATCTGCTTCCACTTGTCCCACGGGTAAAGTGAGCGTGAGCGTAAGTTTTAATCGTGGGTTCCGACGATGGTGTTAAATACCCTCTGATAGACTGCCGGTCATTTTGAATGTTGAGACCAAAAACGTAGCCGTGTAACGTATAATTTCCATATCCTCTTGAGGGTCCATCGAATGTGCCCTCGCGATAATGTAAGGGACCGAAATATTCTGTTTGTTAACTTTCAGGCTCGATCAGTTTTATAATTGAGGCATAGGAGGATTCCTGAAATGTACCGAAATGTGTCCTATGTTTACTGGGTTTACTTGTAGTAAGCTCGTGTAAGTCGGCTTTCTGAATAAACACTAACACCAGCACTTAAAGTCTAGTTCACATCATTTATAAGCTCGTACCATGGTATTGGTGTTGACACTTGCCTTTGGTGTTACCTGTGTTTATAGGTGGTGTTTGGTGTTATGCTAGCACCGGCGGGAGCATCAAGTGTTGAGTTGAACTGCAGCTGGTGTTTATTTGGGAATGTTTTAATTGGCTTTTCTATTAGAGGGAAACCAACCCCTGGGGGTTAACACCAGACTGAGTTTAAAGTCGATGGTGTTGGTAGTCACGGTGTTTGTTGCAGCTAACGAGACGATTAAAACGTCTAAATCTCTTTCGATATTTTGCACACTAAATGTAAAAAAATGCTTTCGTTTAAGAGATTCAAAGGCAGAGATTATGTGGTGCTGGCGTTAACATCCCCAGGATTATCCCTGCTGCCCTCATGTATTGACTTTGGACCGTCCGTCTAATATGCACACACGAACGTGGCGGGAGAGGTTTACGCCCTACGTAAAAAGTTACGTGGAAAGTTAACAGACAACCTGCTACTGTATGCTAATTAGTGCAAGATGTCAGGTCGGATATTACTGTACAAATTAAACTATAGAGTGATTGAAGCCGTTTGTGAACGCTGGACCAACACCAGTGTTAACAGTAAGTTGGTGTTTGTGCTTTAGGTCAGCACTCTTCTGACACACCATTTGCTAATTGAACACTGATGTTAACGCAGGTGTCTATTCAGAGTGTTGACATGATGTATGGTGTTTGGAGCTTCAGGTGGACACCAACACCCAACACCAAAACGAACTCAAACTTTAAAGTCACCCAATGCAATAGGTGCTTATATACTCTACAGAGTGAATAACGGATAGTCGCCTAGTGGATCAGAGACCCGAATTGAAACCGTACATCCATGTATTATATGTATCACCTGGGCAATGTCGTCAAAAGCATGCATCTATTTCCGTCTATTATCGTTAATAACATCAGTGGTGAGCACAAACTTGGTTGTTAAGAATCATATTAATCTACTATCGCGAGGCATTGTGACAGTAGTCTTCGTTTAACGACGTTTTTCCAACAGTCTGGCGCGAAGGTCTGCGCATAATCTCGTAAAGGACTGATCCTACCATGAGAGTGATTAATCGTTCACACCTCAGGCTAGAAATGACAACCAGAAGCCCTTTAACAGTTCACAGTTAATAGAAGAAAATTTCATAACTATTAGGATTTTCCAATTGAGTTAAACCTTACGACTGTATTTTATGTCTTCTATATAATTGGCAATCTGTGAGATGTCGGCTCCCATAAGGATTGGACTAATGCTTTTCTGACCTTTCATCACACAAACAGATGTTTCACCTACATAGTTGTGTTGTTTGGACACCCTTTGTGTGATCATTCATATATATAAGAACTTCGAATGCCCGGTACCCCCCCCCCCCCCACACTTAACCTGGCAACGCCGCCATATAGGTGAAATAATCCAGAATGCGGCGTAAAACATCATTCGGTTAAATTAATCGAATGGCGGGGTAAAATTTGGTAGATCATATTTGACGAGAAATTTATCAGGGTAACCTAGGATAACATCATTTTCATTGCAAATCGCTCAATATTTTTAACATCGTTAACCTAATGAAAACCACTACATCGCAAGTCACTATAAGCAAGCTACTGTAATAATATGGTGGATAATATATCTACGGGGAAGATTTTTAGTGAATTTCTACGGATAAATCTACACCCAATACTACATAATTGAGGTAACAATAGCAATTTTCAATTCTTTTTTTGTTTTGGGAAAGTAGGGTGAGGTTAGGGGGGGCTGCAATTCTCGCCAAATACTGAAATTATGAAATCTGCAGAGCACAAATGAAGCACTCAACATCAAAATAACCAGCATTCTGTCTCACACCCGAAGTCGAATGTATTTTTTTGTTTAGTAAAAATTTCCATGAGCGGTAACTTTCCATGAGCGGTAACATTTCCATGAGGGTAACTGTAAAATCAATCAAGCAACCAATCGAAACTAACCAGTTTATCAACTGCATGCGTTTAAATCTAATTTGACAGAATGTTGAGGTTATGCATTTCAATAGACTACATGTATATCTGTAGCTAGATGCTGTCAATCAATCCAAACCGTTATTGCCTTCGTCTAATACAGTCATATGAGCGCATTGATTTTTGTTGTAAACTATCTTAATCCTGAAAAGACTTTGTACCCTGAAATAAGTTCCCTATGTATGTATACACAAAGAAAAAGTTAAGGACCCCCCGGGAAAGTCTGCACCGACCGATAAAATCATTGGTGTAGGGAGATTGTTGGCAAACTGATGTTGTAGAAACGATTGTGATCATAAAAGGAATTATTCTAGCGATACGAAATCGCCATTAATAGCAATAAGCTATACACTTTATTCAGGATATCGTTAGCCAAATCAAAAGGGTATTTTAACAAAATAAAAAGATGCTTGTAAGTATGAAACTTCTGGCTTCACAGAGCGAACATATTGAAGTAAAAATGTCATTTTGAGTGTGTAGAACACATCCCTAGATCAGAAAGTCAATAGCGCGTATAGCCTCCATAAGTCCGAATTACAGCTTCCAACTTGCATCTCATCCCTCCAGTGAGACGTCGGATCTGTTGAAGGGCTAGCTGCCGCCAATACCGATACCGTACAGTTGCCCGTGGCTATACGCGCTATTGACCTTTTGCTCTAGAAATGTGTTCTAAATACTCAAAGTGACATTTTTACTTGAATATGTTCGCCCTGTGAAGTCAGATGGCATTCGTTTATTTTGTTAAAATACACATTTGCTTCGGCTAACGATATCCTGAATAAATTATCTAGCTTATTGCCATTAATGGTGATTTCTTTTCGCCAGAATGTTGCCCTTTTGATCACAATCGTTTCTGCAACATCAGTTTGCCAACTATCTCCCTACACCAATGATTTTATCGGTCGGTGCAGACTCTCCGGGCGGGTGCTGATCTGTTTTCTTTGTGTATAGATTCTTTGGGTTAACAGTAAATCCATGCAGACATATCTGAGACTAATTGTTATGCTTTATGCTGTTGTTTACTATCTGCTGACCCTATTCAATCAGGCAGAGCTATTTTTATGCGACGTATTTATGAACACATCGCTAAATTGGATACGAAGCATCCTCGTTACCGGGAGAAAAAGCGTACACCTTAAGGGCGTTACTACTGACTAAGAGCCGCTTTATTTTACTCTTATAGAAAATATGACAATACTTCCGACTGGTGTTGATGGTCATGTACAAGCAGGCGCTTCTTGTTGAAACGCCACGACCAGTAATTCATAACATTTTCTCGGCTTAACATTATTTACGACGAATCAAGCATACATACCAGCCTCTAACCTATGAATGGTAGCACAAAACATGGTTAACAATCATATTGTAGACAGCCAACATTTATGAACAAATATTTCTAATTAAGTCATAATATTTCCCAACAAAATAGTTGCATTTATTTTCTACAATGCATGTTGTTCAGCGTATATCTTACATATATAGAAACGAAACAGTCATATGTACGGCGACGTCCACCGAACAGTTTAATCAAAAATAATACTTGCAGGAGTTTAACAAAGACAGAACTTGAATGAATTTTAGATGGACTGTTGTAATTGAGTCTGAGCTGTATTCTTAGCGTACGTTAGGTGGCTGTGGAGATTTTTCTTACTGGAAAGAAAGATCTGTTTCTGATATTTAATGGAAAGGCAACTGAAAGGAGTGTGATCCAATTGGCGCTGTTAGGAGCACTGATGAATAAGAAGTTTATTCCTCCTCCTCCTCTCGGCCAAACCGGAATGGTGTGTGAGGCCTTTTGTCCACACTACGGCCATAGCGCAAAATGTTCTGTCTTTTATTGTATGGATTTAGAAAGTCATCGACATCTATTGAGTCCAAGTTGCTGTCTGATCTCTTACCATAACGAAGGATGGTTCTCTTATTGTAGTCGTTATCGAGTAAATCATATAACTCACTGGGGTCACGTTTTCCGTAACGAAACAAACTAGAGCCGCCACGTTTTCCAAACCTAAACAGAGAACTGCGTTTTCCAAATCTTAGCAATGAACCCCGTTTACCAAATCTAAGTAAGGAGCCACCTCTTTTGCCAAAACGCAAAAGCGATCCTCGTTTTAAGAGATCGTCATAAGCTTCGCTGTCCAAATCATTTTCGTCGTCATCGGTTTGCAGTCTTTCTCCGGGTAATGTCTCTTGTTCTTGCATCGATATGTCCCCGAAAGCTGATTCTGAAAAAGAAGTTACACGTTGACAGTTAAATACGCTTTTGCTAGGGTTGTGCCCAGAGCGAGTATGACATATTCTTTAATAATTGAACAGGATAAAGGTGAAGTCCAACACATTGCAGCTATCAACTTTCCGATATCAGAAAATGGATCGCCTACCGGCGTTTTTACATAGTACTCTATGTGATATCTTCTTTTAACTGGACTTAAAAATTCAAAAGCGCTTTCACTCAATAGCATACTTACTTAATTTTGTTCTATCTCGATCTGTGCATTCTGTTTGAACAATACATGCTAATACTGCCAGTAAGGTGAGCGTATATGGCTTCCATTCCATAGTGATGTGATCTAACTGAAATAGAAAGAACAAGCTTATAATCTGGCTTAAAAGATAGAGTGACCTTTTATTAAATTATCTTGGGAGTACGTCATACTACGCAACGGTTAAGACGGACATTCACAGCTATCCCAACCAGTAATACCGTATTATCTTACGGAGAGTCTTTTAGAGCAACACGAACATTGTTAATCGGTGTGTGATAACACGATTTGTTGAGTTTACTATATAATCTGAAATAAGTGCCAAAACTGAGTCCATAACATTTTTTCTTTAAGATTAAAAAAGAGAAAAAAGCTAATCTAGGAGCATCCCAATATGTTTTTGATTAATGATAGAAGTTCCCTCAGTAAAGATATAATCATTTTACTACATAGAATTCAAGGCCTACTTAGTACGAAGTTATGTAACGTGGAGGCGGGTTTTATAAGTATTTATGACTGAAGTGCTGCCGTTCGTTAGCAATATTTAAGACGCCAGATTTCACTGCAACGGCAATTCCGCTCCGTTATCTGACAAAATGGAGGATTTATGTTGGACACTAACAAATTAATTATAATATCTTACCATCGCTGCTTGAAGGCGATACCTTTAAAATGCAATCTATTGAATCAATTCGGTATTTCTGTACAAAGAAACCATACCAATATATACCCCCGGCTTAAATCCAAATGATTGGAATTATCTAGGCTGACCGTATGATAAGATATTGGTAACATGGACGTTTGAAGTTGCTTTGAAATATGTCTATTAAAGGACATTCAAACGACAAGGAATATATGTTCGTCTGACGGTAACTGTACGACGTTCCTCCAATAGCGCTCAGATAAGACATGCATACTTCGAAACTATTTAAGTTATAATAGAAATTCTAGACTTTCTCACAACATCTCCATGGATGCAAAGCCACTTATACGATTGCCACGATATGCTGGTATTGTTATACACATCTCCCAGTGAGATTTACCATGCATTGTTATATGCCATATAGGGAAGGATTAAGTTCTCAGCTTCCGAAGGCAGCAGATTAAAGGTTCATGTATACGTACTTAGCCATGTATATGATGAGACTTCATTAAAAGCCATTCATATAGAAGGAATAATAATTCTTGTAAAGTTCTGATGCCTTGATCATGGAAGGAATAAACCCAGTCGCCTAACGTGTAGTTGGCCGTTGGGTGTCAATAGCTTTTGTAGAGATAGAGTATGTGGTTATATCAGAAAATTCCAATGGCAGAGTAAGCTAAACTATAAAAGCTAACGACATCCAGACTTGTTATGTATATTACAAGTTATCACTGTCAATCAATTCTGTGACAACGATCTCTCCTTAAAGTGGCATGAGCTGCCAAAATGTTGATATTTTGACGTTAACACAGAATGTTGAAATTATTGGCTATTTTTCTCAAGACGTATAATTCAGAAGCTTTTTATGTTTCTAGTCTCGAAAATCTACGATAAAGTATTGTTTTGAGCTAACTTTGACTTAGAATGAATGAATGGTCGTCCCGGTTATTTAAATTTTGTTTACTTTTCGAACACGTTTTCAGTTTGTACAGGCCACATACTGTATGAATTTTCCTAATTTCAACGTCAATCATTTAGATTTTCGATGGCCTTCAAAACCTATTATTCTGTCGTGACGATCAGAAATTATGAAATGTGAATTTTGCCAGCTCATGCCGCTTTAAAATTATTGGCTCGTCATTTTATAGTTTAGTTACATATACATTGAAACCGCAATATATTACAAACAACAGAATTAATGTTGTTTTATATTGCTATGGAAACGGGCGTATAAAGATGTTTTAAAGGTTTAAAGTGCCAAAAGGACTTTTCCCCATTTTCAAATGTAATGCGAGTTTGATGCCTTTATAACTACTTTAAAGGAGAAAAAAAGGAAAAAACTAAGTAAATACAGTACAGGCGCGACACATTTTCCTTTCTAACGGTACCAAAACCATATTTCTACGATTTTTCCTCGCCCAACTGTGCTATAAGAATGTTAACAATCGTTATCAGAGAACGTCTAAACTGACTCGGCAGCCATCTTCACAGCAGAGCTTAGCTGTGTGTCTCGATCGGCCAATCAGCACACGCCTGGCCACCTGTCACTCACTAGCGTAAGAGAAATTGGTCAACTCTGAAAGTCTCCCATTTAAACCTAGGTTAATTTTGATCATTTCGACGCGCTAATAAGAGAAGATAAACACTCTAACAGCTCTGAAATGAACACTGACTAGTAAATCAACCTTTTGGGAAGACGTGACAGGCTGATATGTTGTCTACGCGACTTGTGGGGATCGTTGTAGAATTTTCAAAAAAGGTAGTCTTACCGCTGACATTGCAGGTTATAACCATACAAGATATGATAAGCTCGCAAGGGAAGTAATCTACTAATACTTTTTCCGGTCAATTTCAAACCGTCAATGGCGCGCTCCACTGACGATCGAGCACGAGCTTGTCGGGCAGATTCATTTTCATTGTATTTTCACACCGTAAACCACGTGCAAGACTCACAGACATGAATACGATGGTCTATGGGAGCCCGTTCGATACAATTGCATGTTGTTTTTTTTGTTTTCTCCTCCTTTAATGCTTATATATAGGATTGGTATCAACGGAAAGCATTTTGATGAAAATGACAACAATTAGCTAATTCTGTGTCAACGGACATTTCCATATCTTTGGAAACCCATGCCCCTTGTAGACCATTATACTAATATAAAGAGATTATGTTTCCTTTAACAAAACACATTTTCCGTTTCTGTGTGCTGTCATGCAAATGAGATCTACATAACATTTTTTATAGTAAAGAATGATCTGCTGGTCGTTTAGGGAGTCAGTCAAGGAGAACGTTGCTCTTCTCTCATCGGAAACAATCTTTCTCTTTCAGTCCGACTACTTTATCCTATCTGCACTTAAAGACATTAGCAAGTCTCTTACGATTTCCGTCCGTGATCACTTCCGAATAATGTTGTCAAATTCACTCAATCACACATCGCTGCCTCCAGGATACACCCGTAAAGAGTGGCACAGATATAAGACCTAAATCCTATCCGCATATGAGAAAAGGTTTAAAGTGGCATGAGCTGCCAAAATGTTGATATTTTGACGTTAAAACAGAATGTTGAAATTATTGGCTATTTTTCTCAAGACGTATAATTCAGAATCTTTTTAGTGCTTCTAGTCTCGAGAATCAACGATACAGTATTGTTTTGAACTTTGGCTTAGAATGAATGAATCGTCATCCCGGTTATTTAAATTTTGTTTACTTTTCGGACACTATTTCGGTTCGTATAGGCCGTAGAGTTTATGGATTTCCCTCATTTAGTTTTTCGATGGCCTTCAAAACCTGTTACTGTTGTAAAGTGTGAATTTTCACAGCTCATGTCACTTTAAGTAAATCTCGAATTTCTTTGTCCTTGTTTTCAGAAAAAGTAAATTTAAACTTTGTCCTCAGCGTTAAAATTTAAAGGAAAGCGTAGCATATCAAATGAATATACCACTCAACTTGGGATGCGCCAAAAAGCTAAAACAACCAACCACTCAACTTATTTTCAGTAAACTGAAAGCAAATTTTTCTTCATTTGGACATTTCCCCGGTGTGTTTTTTTCAAATGTACGTCTTCTGTGTTGTTTTGATTTACCATCATGGGAAATTCGGAGAATGTTGAACCTCGTGTCGAAAAAACAGAGATAGATATAGGCTTTAGGTAGGTTCCCCTTGTCAGAATATCAAAATTTATTAATTGTCTTCGTGTTGGTGACACTACAGATCAAAGCTGTGTTTAAAAGCAATATGTGGAAGCTAATATTGCATACAAATTTACCACTAAAGATACATTTCAGCTGGCGGCAATATATGAGGGTTTATCACGCGATACCATCTGAGCGAAGAACTTGGGTGAGTGGCAGTGTAATGTTACGGAAAACTAGAAGATTGCAATGATGATGGCTACTCAATAGCAAGTCAATAAATCCAGACAACCTCTTCTCTAACTTGGAATACGGTAATTGACTAATGAGCCTGTGAGTGAGGTGACCCATGCTTATTAAAGTCTCTGGCATTTAAATAGCATTGCCTAGGTATTCTGATATGTATAGACTTTCCTATACAAGTGCAACTGCTGCCTGACGTGATGGGGACTTCTTTGGTCTATGTTACCGGAAACAAACGTGGGAAGGAGATGAAATAGGCCACTGGTTAAAGTAGTTATTCGCATGACTTGTTCTGTGGAGTTATACAGAGATAAATGCGATCAATTGAACTTTGCGACAGTAGCCGCCTTGGACAGAAAAGGGGTAGACAAGAAGCAATCGTGTCCGTGTTCAATGGCACCGATACCACGGCAATAACTTGGAATCCTTACAATACGACATAGAGATTATGTACTGCAGTGAAATTGTGTTACGATAATTGACAAGCATATCGCTATATAGTCGACGATCTAGCGGATACACTGATAACTAACTGATTATTATAACCGAGTTTCTCTTTGGCTTTGTTAAGTCATATCGATACAAAACAGCTCAGGATAAGATAACTTTCCCGTTAAATGCATGGGCAAACATCCATTAAAGTGGTTAATGGACAAGTCTGCTCTCTACCAACTCCAAACCCAATAAAATCTTCCACACGACACAAGACTATGTATCCAACACTTAACTGCTTATCAGAATAAGGGAAATTCTACATTAGGGCACTAATCAACAATCAACGTAAAACTTCATGTGATAATGTTATGGCCGATAGATAAGAACTATAATACAGCTTTTCAATGCTTTACCGAGTTGGTCAACTGCAGCTATACCACAATTCTCGCTCTTTGTCTGAAAACCTTAGCGCTTTGTTCGTCCAAGCACGTGATTTGGACAAGCGAAATAACAGAACGGACAGATAGAGATTCAGGATCAAAGGTATTATATGGGATACAAAGGGAAAGGTATTAAAGTTACATGTTTACACAATTGGCATTGGCGATAAAGGCACAATTTTCAAGTTAGTTGAAAGTAAAACATGAATAGACTTAATTAAAGGACCACAGGCATGTCTGGTGAAAGGCACACTCGCCCCCGAAAATCCAGAATACTGTTTACATAACACAGTGGGCGGTTCTCTGTAATTTTCCTAGACAGAAGAAGTTAGGAACTTTCTATTTTTATCAAAAGTTTAAATCTTTTAGCATCATTTAGTATTTTTAATTTGAAATTGATAATTACCTTTATCAGGTATTCGCAATGTAAACAATCCCAGAACCTGAACATACAACAAGCGCGCTATTGTTGGGAGAGTGATCTAACGGCACATTATAACTGTACGTACTTTATCTAAGTATACCTGTCTTCCGAAAACCAGATATGCATTTACTAATAGATTTACACCTTAAATTCAAAATGCCAGAATACGTGGCTATCGGTTGAAGAATAAGTTGTATTGTTTTAACACTTTGATAAACACCTACCGCGATGTTTGTAGAAAATCTGGTGAGAATGATGTAAACAACGAAATGTCTTTAAAGACGTATAAGATGTAATTTAACGACATTAATCTTATGGGTAGTTTTCTTTAAACCAAAAAGAAATTCTGGCTTTAAAGAAAGTAATAAGTGTAACTGCTTAGGGCCATCGTTTCCCTACTAATTAAACTGTTACCACCAAAGGGATTTTTTTGTTATCAGATGAACGCGATTTGAAGCAAGCGTGATACCAATTACTTTTTGAAACTGATCCCTAACCATAAAAAAGGTTCAGTCTCAAACGAATATTCCAAGACACCGTAAACGTGCTACATATTTTAATAGAAAGCTTGATAAAAGCTTTTTTAAAACATTGTTTATAACCAATTTATCATTCTGGAAGGTTTCTGGATGATCTCAAAACCAGTTATGTGGAGCCTTTATAATAGTGATTGACGTTTATGCTGCCATTAATATTTAAAACAAACTGAGCCTCTGTGAAAATCTCAAATTTAGTACATGTACCACGTAAATAACTTCACTTAAAACTAGTTAGATTGCTATTGATCGTTGTTATTTTAACGTGTGCTTATTTACACAATGTTAATAAACGAACGTCGTTCAAGGAATAAACACCTACGGTTGTTTTTTATTTTGAGCGACTTTTCAAAAAAGTGAAAACACAAGACCTCAACTTCAAATGAAAGCTTATGGCTTGCCTATGGGAGGAAAATGCAAAACAAAAGATAAATGACGTTATTTTACGTCCATCAGTCACGTGTAGTCCGAACACGGTGAAGCTTCGATTACATCCATTGGTTTTATTCTCATTTTTATCGATATCTAATTGACTAATTGGTAATTGATGTATCACAATTGTTAAACAGCTAAACCATATGATTTTGAACTGAACGACAGGTTAAAATCGCAACACGACTTGGACCACAGATTCAAACTTGTGTAAAAAATACGTGGTGAATGACACCAAGCTCTGGAACCTTAGCCTACAGATTGAACTTCAAGCCATTATGTAAACAACCATGTGGTGAATGGCACCCCGCTCTGGAGTCTCGGCCTACAGTTTCAAACTTTTGCCCAAAGATATGGTAGTCTGATACTTATGAATTCATATATTTGATATTTCTTTGAGGTCAAAAAGATTGATAATGGTCGCCAGTAGACGTTTTCCTTACGTATTTGAAAAAATCTATCTATATGATGACATTTTAAACGAATTAATAGTAACTCATCTACACCCTGTTTAAAACTATGAAAGTTTCATACGCCACTGACTACCCTTAAAAGTCATGACAAATGAAAAGCGTTTCAACCGAAATACTCGTGACACGGACAATAATCTGTGGCTTTTCTTTTTGAACGTAATTTTCTCAGGAGAAAAATGTCTGTTTGTGATCTTTGTTAGCTTTTGCGAACTAAAAATTCGAGCTGCAGAAGATTTGAAGACGATCGGCAATGTAGCAAAAATATTCACTTGCCAATCAGGATTAGACAACCCTTCCTCAAAATATTTTTTTTATCAAGTTTAAAACTTAGCGTGGGCCGACATTTTTGTAGCCTTTTTAGAGCATGGAGCGTTTTGAAAGCCACAAACTGTTTCTGTACGATTTGGCCCAAAGAGGGGGTTTTAATTAATAATTTGTTTTCAACGCATCTACTTATCAATGTGTGACTGTAAAGCAAACGCTCAATAGATGCAATAACCATAAGTTCCATTTTGTGAGAGGAAAAACGAGGCGAGCTAACCTGATCATTGTTTATCGCTCTTGTATTTTTCTTGCTTTATTGACGGACATTTAAGCAAAGAGTAACTGATGTGGGAGGTGACAGCTGCTTAAAGATATGTGTTTAAACATTTATAATCTTTATTACTTGTATAAGTGACAAGAAACAAGTCATCCATATTATACATAACATGCAAACACGCAAACTTACATGATGATTCTTTATCGAAAAAGGTTCTCATGTGACGTTAACCTGTAACTTTTGTATTGCAAATAGCGATTACACGACTAAGAAAATGGTAATCAGACTGTTTAGAGAAATGGAATGGACTGATAATAAGCTTATAGTTAAAATAAAACCAGTCTTTAAGTAGAGTCTTTCGGCGGTCTCATCCACTGTGAACGGTTAGAATGTTTAATGACCTTAATACATATTTAAATATCGACATAAGACACAAATTTCATTTTAAAGTCGTTAGTTTTTATCCAGCTTGAGCTACTATAGACTGGTTAAAGTGGCATGAGCTGCCAAAATGTTGATATTTTGACGTTAAAACAGAATGTTGAAATCATTGGCTATTTTTCTCAAGACGTATAATTCAGAAGCTTTTTAATGCTTCTAGTTTCGAAAATGTACGATAAAATATTGTTTTGAACTAACTTTGGCTTAGAATGAATGAATGGTCGTCCCGGTTATTTAAATTTTGTTTACTTTTCGAACACGTTTTCGGTTCAAACAGGCCACATACTGTATATATTTTCCTCATTCCAACGCCAATCAGTTAGTTTTTCGATGGCCTTCAAAGCCTTTCACTGTCGTGACGAACAGAATTTATGAAAAAAGTGTGAATTTCGGCAGCTCATGCTACTTTAACATACTTAATTTTCCTGAGAGTGTCAATCCAAGGCTGCTTTAATAAAGCAAATGCTCTAATGTGTTTTAATAATCTTATCCACTTCTGTAGTCATATTAAGGTACCCATATTCACCATTCGGATAGATGGAGTATAATACTTAACATCGCAATCAAAGCTCATAGAACCAGCACAATATTTTATTCGATGTTTCTTCTTAATTTCCCCTCGAAAAGACTCTTGTCTAAAGTTTGTCATTTTGTAAGAGGTAATAATTTGAGAAGTTTGGAAGTGTTGCGAATTTCAAAACCCAATAAACTATTTAGTGGGATGAAGCAATGCTTGTTACTACAAGACATATCTTATTAATTTTACCTTTAAATAGTATAAGATTGGTTCAGAGTAAATCCCTTACCTTATTTGATGAGCGTCAGTAGAATTCCGGGAACACACCACTCCTCCGAGACGCGCTTCACCTGCCTTATATCCTCTTTAAGACTGGTAGCACTGCATATGCCGTCTGTAGACAAGACGTTAACAAAGCTTTTCGAGCCTAATGCCAATGAAAGCTTTCCCATTGGTCGTTATTCAGATTGATATGACCAGCCCACGTGCAGGCGTGATCTGTTGCTATGGGTCTGCCAATGTCTATCAGTAAAATACCACGGTTTTCTTCAAACCTTTGAATGATTATTACCATTTAGATATTCGTCTTCAAACGTCAAATATAACAATCCATGTGAATTTTCTACGTCATCGATGTATTATGTTTCTCAGACCGGTTTGCCTTGAAAATCCCACATTCGTGTCAGAACAATACATGATATTTGCCACCAGCATTAATCGGAAATCCTTCTAAATATGTTCAGCTCTCTTAATGGGTGTTAACTTATACAGAAAAAGTTGACAATTACATTGTATTTTATAAATAGGTACTTTGAACTTATGTGCTATGTTGATTTAGCAATGCCATTTCGTTTAAACGAAAAATTTTTGGAAAGACACAGTTATAACCACATACATTCAAACTATGGTACGGCAAATATCTGAAATCGAGATTATCTACAAACCTTCGATAAAGTTTAAATTGAAAAGATTTTATGCTTATTCTTGAAACACCCCTGCCATTGGCATGACTTTCATGGAGAAGACAAGTCCCCGAATAGTTTCAAAAGTCGTTTTGTCTACTTATGCCACTGAACAATCTATTTCATCAACTGGCTGTTAAAGGCAAATTCTCGCGCGCATTTCTTGGGACAATGTTGGCATGATACGAGGACAGTGTTACTGACATATAACTGAACCGTCAACAGATAACATAATTTACACCACCGGAATCAGAAGGTGAATGTATTCAAAATGTTATGGCCAATGTATTGTTACTAGCGACGTGAATGCTCCGTCAGCTGTCGTACTGCCAGAGATCGAACGCTTTAAATTCTTTAACACATTGACCAGAGACAGTCTGTTGCTGATGGTTAAACAGAGTTTACTCAGACTATGAAGCTTTTCTCTGGAATTAATAGCGAATGTTCCCCTGATGGAAATGGACAAAGCGAGAAAGGATGGGTGTGATATATTCTGGTCTCATGCCAGCATTCAATCACTACTCCTCTGCTACATGGTAACGACCAAGCACTTAACCGGATCAGAAAGCCTTTGTCACAGCAAGCCCCAAGCGGGACGCTGCTTCCACAACTACCTTCCATGTGTCTTTAGTATCACTGCCGTTCGCTAATTAAAAGATTCCGAGTTGGAACATTGGCCGCTTAAGTGAAGACAAAAAATGCTACCTGCAATAGGCTGATTATTGTAGAAAATGTAAATCCCCCAATCCTCTCTAAATCCCCCAACATTGGTCGCTCGTGAGATAGATACGGTTTTAATGCAATTGTATCAGAGTGCACAACAAATATTGGTGAAAAACGCTCTTCTTAATTTTCCTTATAGTGATCTGTTGTATATATTCCAATATTATTAACGGCGACTTTGTTTGCCAAAAGTTGTATTTACGGAGGCCATGTCGTCTTAAAAATAAAACAATCCTAAAGACGTCAACCAAGCCATTTGGGCCGTTATATAATCACCAACATACAGCACTTCCAAAGTTTAGAATAATAAATAAAATCGTCGCTTAAGACTGATCAAGAACGATTTTACAAGAAATTAAACCCTCCAAAATAAATATTGTATTAATAAAGAACAGAATGGGCACCAAACATTTGTGAAGAAATCGTGTCTTTCGTTCAATGTTAATATCAACCATCCTTGCCGTACACGGGTACAGGGAAAAATCTTCTTTTCCTTACCTTACATAGAGAGGTAATAGAAGTTAGTCCTACACACCAACACATCGCAGTTGGCAAGTAAACCTGTTACATAGTGCTAGAAAAGAAATAAACCGTGTAGTGCTTATTAGCCCGACAATTAAACCTTAACTAACCATTCATTGATTTAAAGCTCAGTCAAATTGCTGTGTATTCTCGCGAGAGTTTGGATAAAATATGAACAATTGGGAATAATGACATATGTACTAATAGACAATTTTTGAATGCTGATTTTTTTTTCTTAATCTTTTCAGTGCATTGATGCTACAAGAGTCGGCTGTATTCGGCCTGAGGCAGAATCGATAGACAGCCACCAAGAACTTGTTTTTGGCATGAGAACAACTGTATGATGAATGAGTTGACGATCACATTGTTCTGGTATTATAGCCTTGTTTTGTCGATATTTGCTGTAGCAAACCTTTGGGGATTGCCTCATTACCAGACATAGAATACAGTCAGATTGTTTTTTGTTATTTACTACTGACAAAACGAATCGATGACAGCGTATATGGTTGAGGGCGAAGATTGTATTGTTTCTATTGAATCTGAGTTTTGATTTCACGCGGCTGTTGTGAATTCAACACCCAACACCTATTGTTCTCTAGAGAAGCGGAAGTAGTCGCCTGGAGATGTTTACTTATAAGAAAGCGCAAAGCATCATACATGTCAAGACATTTGCATACAGGTGTTTCAATCCATCGTGTGAAGTGGAAATTACTTTTTCTCCGTATATTATTGAGTAATTTCCACCAAGGTTTTGAGTATTGTTTGGTGAAAATTAATCTTACAGCTTTCATTTGATCACCAGATGAAGGTATATAGACACCTACATAAAAATGTCATTAGTATCTGTCAATTTAAAGCCCTAAATTCATGGTTTTAAATTAATAAAAAAATGTCCTGTGGCCTTGTCCATTTATTTTACACTTCCCAACTTCTAAACATTACATTCTTGTACTACACGTCCGTATCACCAAACACTTCTAAGTGGCATTACTTGACAACAAATACCATACATTAGTCCTATCTTCATTTAGCTTGAAAAACAAAATACATATACCGATGTGTTTTATATAACCCTTAGCTTGTTCAAGGTGGAGTATAAAATTACAACTTTTCTAATTTGTGACTTATTCTATAACCCATGTTACTTCATTGATTCAAGGGCGTTATGTACAGTAGTATTCTTCGCGTGAATCCCAATGATATATCGGAAATAAAAACTCGTTTAGAATGAAATGTGTTATAACAGCAAAATATGTGTAACAAACTTTATCAAAGTATTCCATGACAGACAATTGAACTATTAAATTACCTGACACTCAGATTTGTCTGAGCAAATTTTGCCGACTGAATCACCATTATTGGATCAATGTGATTGTAAAATGATGGCACAACATCAGTTTGAGCCCCGAGTACCCTGTATTCCACACTATTATAAAGACACCAGGCAAACTCGCCCTGTTGAATTTGGTTCACGAGTTAACCCGATTCTTCTCGATGTAACTATTAAAACTCAAGCTAAATGTAAATGCATTTAAATTGTGAACGGACAAGCATTGCATCATAATTCACGTGTTCTCGCTATATACGGTGCCTAAAAAGATATTCAAAATAAGAGCCTATGCCAACCCAAACACTCATGCCCACTAAACATTTCTGTATTTTTAAAGGAAGTGTATCTAACAGATTAACAAAAACTACTTAGAACTAACAAACAGAGTAATGCAGGTCTACAAGATAATCATTTATAGATATACATAATATTTACTACTGTAAATTCACAACAAAAAGTGCTGATCATCCATTTGTCAGCACATTGGATTGTAATTTTACAAATTATGTTTTACAGTTTTCTGCTGATAAACTGGATATGGCAAAGAGGTGTTATAGTTTGGAGTTACATATGTAAGCTATAACCCAATATACAGGTATTTCTGAAGTTTTAGTATGCCAATACATAAACATTTTGAAATATAGAACTTAAAAACCAGCATACCAGCATACACATTTTAGTTTTACTACATGAAGTAACTGATGCTATGTGATTGTAAGTGTCTGACCGCCAGAGCCGCTAGTATTACTCTAATTTTCCACATTGAGCTTAATAATTGAATTTTTGAGTGCAGTGTTTCATGGGGATTTGTATAGATAATTGAGGATATTGTACTCTATAACTTTCCGATCAGAAATAAAATAAAACTACTGATAGCCTTTTTTTGTCTCTTACTGGTAAATTCTTTGACATTCGGTGCTTCGAGACTTCCATTAGATGACTTACAAATTAGATTTCTCAGATTGTCATCCCGCGGTTTAGTGTTAATAGCCTTTTCTCTCTGCAGCCTTATTCAAGATGGAACTGAAGTGTCTCTCTCCTTACTTCCAGCGATCACGAGTATAATCTATACAGACTTTGCTGAAAATAGGGTCCTAGAGCAATTACATTCAGACCATCTAACACTGGCAATTTTACATTGTCTGAAAAATTCAAGAGACGACTGGAGATTTGTTGTAGTAACTTACACAATAAGGTGATAACGACTCCCTATTATTCCCATCTTCATTAGAAACGTGCATGTTCAGTCATTCCGTACAAATTGATCCACTGATAAAACAGTAGCTATAGGTACATACCCATTGCTAGTACTATATGCATTAATAATGTAAACCGCCCTCTCAATGAGCTTCCAATTGAAACAAAATGTATAAACATGAATTGGAAACTCTCTGTACGTTTAGCCATTCGATACGAATTTAAACACATGAATTATAATAAAGTGCTTGTACGTTTAGTACTTCGTAAATAATTTAAACACATGAATTGGAATCCAACCTTTGTACGTTTATCAATGCTATAGGAATTTAGGCATATGGAATAGGATGCAATGTCTGTATGTTTAGTAATTCGACAATAATTTAGACACATGAATTAAGAATTTCAAAAATATCTCAATTTAATACTACGTGCATAGTTTTCTTTTTTGGCCATCAAAAATTACACACGAATTTAACGGATGTCAATAAATTACGGTAAAATGCAAAGAAAAATTACAATTTTAGATACACTAGGATAGCATGCATTCCCACATTACCCAATCTATTATGTCTACAATGTCCTGTGGAGGCTCCCGGTCCAGGAAAAAGTCAAATATAGTTCAATGTATGTTGTATACCGTATGTTCCCCCCGATGTTCTATGATTTCATAGGTAAATGCACCATTGAGAGTTACAGAACAGGTTGATATTTTATTTGGCTCTGTGAGCTGCTTTTTTCTAAACCAGTTAAGCTGTTATGATGAGCTTTTCTTTTGAGTCAACCAGTACACTATAGCTCATACTACTTTTTACGGTATTTACCCGCCTTGGGCTCATACTTTTTCGTACAAATTACAGTTCAAATGCAAGTCAAATAATCAGTGATGATTTCACTTTTATCTATTTCTCTGTAATATATCACTGTTGATTGTCCCAACTTCTATGGAACAAATAAAACTTAAAAATGTCTGTGTGGATTTTCCCCTCGATCGGCGTACGTGGAAGAGTTGCCAGGTACTCGCCGAAGGTCGGGGGGTTCCCCCCCCCACTAAACCTGGCAACACCGCTATAAAAGTGAAATGATCTTGAGTGCGGCGTAAAACATCAATTAATCAATCTATGTTGATCTCATGTTGTATTTGGAAATGAAATCGAGATAATGCAAATTTCGCAATTTCGCAAAATACCAGGTATGTTTTTTATTAATCATGATTAATTTGGTGTAATTTCTATCATGTCCATTATAGTGATTGGACATACTGAAAAACATACTGAAATAAAAAGATAAAACGCTTATAGGATCATGACGTCGTTTGTTTAGTTCAAAGAAGGCATCCACAGGCAACTAACAGATAACGTCATATATATCGACTGCAGATTTAATCATAAAGAAAAAAAGATTTGCACTCACTTAAAAATGAGATCAGTGTGTATCTAACCATCATTGACTTTGCTTTGTTAAAAAGACCATTCATACATACAAAGACAACAATCTTACGTCAACAAAGTTCTATAGAAACAAAAGCCAGGGCAACAAAAGGTTTAAACACGTACGTCAATAAAAACATCGAAGACGACGAGACGATGGAAAAACACTAAGACAATTCAATGTAGATATCATTCCTCGGTGTGAGTTTTAAAAGGCATCTATTCTAATGGTTTTACTTTCTGTTAGGCACAATACAGTTCTATGGCATACATAGAAAACAATGTTTCCAATTAAACTTTACCTTTTGACGTTATCTAAATCTTGTCTCTCATAAACTTGAATAAGGCCAAGAGATAAAATAATCGTGATCACCGGTCATACTTAGTAAAGAGCATGGTATATATAGAGCATGGCATAGTAGAGAGCATGGCATAGTAGAGAGTATGGCATAGTAGAGAGCATGGCATAGTAGAGCGCATGGTATATATAGAGCATGGCATAGTAGATAACATGGCATATAGAAAGCACGGCATATTATAGATCATGGCATATTATAGATCATGGCATATAACGAACATGGTAAATAGAGAGCATGGCATAGTTTAGAGCATTGTATACAGAGAGCATGGCATATAAAGAGTACGGCATAGTAGAGAACATGACTTATAGAGAGCATGGCATAGTTTAGAGCATGGCATAGTATAGATAATGGCATATAGAGAGCATAACATAGTAGAGCATAGCATATAAAGAGCATGGCATAATGGAGAACATAACATAGTAGATAACATGACATATAGAGAGCATGTAATATAAATAGCATGGCAGAGTAGAAAGCATGACATAATACAGAACATAACGTAGTAGTGAGCAGGCATATAAAGCGCATGGTATATAAATAGCATGGTATAGTAGAGAGCATGGCATAGTTAAGAGCATGGCATATAGAGAGCATGACATAGTAGAGAGCATGGCATATAGAGAGCATGACATAGTAGATGACATGCAATAGTATAGAGCATGTCATAGTAGATGGCATGCAATAGTAGAGAGCATGGCATAGTAAAGAGCATGGCATAGCAGAGAGCATGACATACATGTAGTAGAGAGCATGGCATAGTAGAGAGCGTGACATAGTAGAGCGCATGGCATAGTAGAGAGCATATCATCGTAAAAAACATAGGCATATAAATCGCATGCATATAAAGAGCATGGCATAATGGAGAACATGACATAATAGATAACGTGACATATAGAGAGCATGTAATATAAGGAGTATGGCACATAGCAGTGAGCATATAGAAATCAAGGCATATAGAGAGCACGGCATAGTAAAAAACATAGCATAGTAGAGAGCACGGCATAGTAGAGAACATGGCATAGTAGATAACATGGCATAGTAGAGAGCATGGCGTAGTAGAAAGCATGACATAGTAGAGAGCATAGCATAGTAGAGAGCCTTGCATATTCCCTGTAGAAATACTTGATTTTGCTTTGGTGATCCTCCTGGTAATGTGGATGGAATAATAATTCAGTAAAACGGAGTAGGATTCGAACTTGCGATTGGTAGTTGGAAGGCTTCTGATCCGACCATCAGTAGAGGTTAACAAATTGTGTTCGTAAAAATACAATATTGGTTTTGCAAGGTATAATAAGGAGATAGACATGCCCTGAATAAAATAAAGAAAACACATGTACAATTATGAATAAAAAAGAGCATATAATAAATTGGTAATATACCTTAGTCGTTGTTTGATTGCCAAAACCGCAAATGAGCAAAATGTCTCAACCTTTACTTTGACTTTTACGGCTACTAATATAGTGAAATTGTACCTCGTCGGTGAGACTGGGGCTACCACTATCAGGGGTTTCACTGATGTTCAGCATCCTTGACATTGACCTCTTGTTGAACCACCCTTCATCCCAACACATCCACACTAGTTATTGCTGTCAAATTGTTTTGCTGTCAAAACAGTTGAACCATAGTTTGCTAACAAAAAGGCGGTAATTACTTTTCAAATTCAAAATGAGCCAATAGGAAAGAACCATGCTGCACACAGTGGTTTAAAACATTTTGCACTGTAAACTTACCTCTGCCGCAAACTTTTCATAAACCTATTACTGCTACTATAATAACAACTAGTGTGTTTTATCCCTGTGGATAATTTACAATTTCATTTTGTCATCTTAATAATGTGGCTGCATATAATGACGAATGATGGCAACAGAATATCAAATTTTTATACAAATGATATTGAACGACAGCATTAAAAGGATAGGAAAATCCAGTCAAATATATGAACTCAGGGACCATAGGCTGCAAAATCCGAAGGTGTTTTTATAAATTCCGAAGTTGAGAGTTTGAATTAACTTGAAAAACAAATGATTCACCTTAAGAGGAAAACTATCTGTTAGTAACCCAAACGAACCGAACGCGAACAGACAAAACCAAAATAGCCGGGATGTTCATTTTTGAGTTTTTGTAGGACATAAAACTACTTAAACGTACATCTTCACGATTGGTAATTGTGGGAAGCTTTTAAAGCATGACGTAAAAATAGCTTATTATGTCTCAACGATATTTAGCCTATAGTTGGCAGCTCATGATAAACTTTGATAGTCTTCGATATTTTGCGGAATCAAGATTTGTCGCCAGATCCCTCACCTGACTTGGGTCATTAAATAGTATATGAATACATTTATTTAAAAGTCCCCAAAAGACAGACATTCGCTTCGTCGATGATGTTTTTGTAAACCATAATTAGGTGATTTGCCAATTACTTGCAAATGACGTAATTTAGCGACGTCAAGTATTGTCCTAAGTACATGTAGTAGACCGGACAAAGGATCCCTCTGTCTTTAACGTTTCGATATTTACAACAGATATAAAAATAAAAAGCTATATTCGGACAGTTTATATCCTGATGAATCTAGAAATGCGAGCAAATCGTGGACGAAAAGTGATTTTGACAGAATATTGCAAAAATCAAGATGACTGCTGGGCTTGTCCTGTATAAAATTGACGCCGCAACGTCATTTGTTTGTTGCGCGCAAAACTGGACAATCATATTTGAAACAGATGTTTTTGAAAATTTAGTGAAGCAATCAATTAAATACTTGCTGTGTTACACGAAAGGTTGATTAAAACATTGTATGAATTATCTTTGACATTTATCAAGTGGGCAAACTCTGCCCTATTCCCAAACATTGTAAATTGTAAATACTGTAAAACATTCGAACAGAAATATACAAGTCTATGTGTTACCAGTCTTACAACACCTCTGGAAGTCTAACACAGTCATTAGTGGAACATTTCTCAATTACAACATGATAGAATTGATCAGTAGCCACCATTTTGCGGATGGCCATTGATAAACTGTACCAATGCTGTAATAAGTCATCAATACTTAACCTTTATTTCACTGCACCGACTGTTAGTACTTTTGTGTTACTGGCACTCGTCTCATATTAATGTACAGGTGCAAATGTTTCATATAGCTGTGGCTAGAATTATAATGGCATGGACTTGTTAAGATAGGCAGGCTAAAACAAGAGACTGTCATATCATTTCATGATAGAGAGTTGTTTCCCTTTTAATCAGATCATCCGTCTGATCCAAAATGTTGGTGATATCGTATTCATCCCAGGTGATATCTATACATGCCTGTGGGATGGTTGCCAGTTACCAACGGAAGGTCGTGGGTTTCCTCCGGGCATAGAGCCCGGTTTCCTCCCACAATAAAACTGGCAACACCGCCATATAAGTGAAATAATCTTGAGTGCGGCGTAAAACACCAAACAATCAATCAATCTATACATGCCCTCACAAAACAAATGACTGTTATTTGCTGAGCAGTTTCTTGCAGCACACGAGTATGTGTACTTAACGGATAATCTTTGTTTAATTGTTTACATCAGTCTTCGTTAAGCTCTAGTAATGTCAATTCAAAGATCGACTGCAATTAAGTGTATTCAAATGAGCATGTTAGTGCATTTATTTGAGACAAACATTTTGGAAAAACCCAATTACTTAAAAACTGCTATTGTGAAAAGATTGCCACTTACCTGAATAGTAGGTTACTATATTACACTGGTAGCCGACACAAAACTTGTAAGTTGTGTTCAGAAAATTAGAAAAAAAAAACTTTGAAATAACAAGGTTTTTCTATTTACATAATTTGGTATTCTCGGTATTTTGGGATTACACTTTCTTGAGAGAAAAATCACGATATTTTGGGTGACTACCGTTGGGTTCAATGGATAAGGGGGCCTCCGTGGCTCAGTAGGTAGAGCGTTGGACGCTCAATCCGAACAGCCTTCCACCAATGGGTCGCGGGTTCGATTCCCACTCAGTGCAAAAAATTGGAAAATTTTCTGACTGGGTTTTCACTCGAACGACCTATGTGGGATGGTTGCCAGTTACCAACGGAAGGTCGTGGGTTTCCTCCGGGCATAGAGCCCGGTTTCCTCCCACAATAAAACTGGCAACGCCGCCATATAAGTGAAATAATCTTGAGCGCGGCGTAAAACACCAATCAATCAATGGATAAGACACCTAACATTTAGTGCTGGCGATAGGTGCCATACCCTGGGAGCAAGGTTCGATTCCCGTTTCGGCCGACACCTAAAACATCGGTAGAAGAATTTCCGCCACAGCATTTCAACACTCTAGGTCATTCGCTTAAGGACCATATCGAAACCATGCCCAATGAAAAATCCTTTTTCTCACTTCTGCTGCAGATACCAAGCACAGACGTTTGGAAAGGGAAAGTTTTTCAATTCAAACGTTACAAACTGTTTACCCTTTGGTTTTGAACTTGGACCCGGGGAGGGTGTCGTGAAAAAGTATCATACCGTCTGTGTGTTTTCAGTATAACAAGGGCCATATATGAACATAGCCCAGAATGTGACAGAAGAATACAAACTACATAAATGTAAAATGGCTCGACCTTTGGGCCGACTGCTTCTAAAAAGAACTAGAGCTGGAAAGATATAATTTTTTTTTAATTTCACTTAACTAGACTTCTTGCTATAGCCGAAAATTCGTACAACTTTGTAAATATATTACAGACAATTCTCCTGACTATAGCCAAACTCCTGTCTGTCTTTAACCTGATGAAATATGATTGGTTTTGGTTTATTACAGCAACTTATAATTGGGTATAAAGGTTTAAATGACATACCGCCATTTTAACACAATTCGAAACTTGTCTCCATGGTTACTTAAGTCAAGAAGGTTTACCCTGTGCCCGTGTGTTTTTGGTATTACATACATACCATTTTCTTCGAAAAACTCAAAAGTTTCGAGAAAGGACTTCGTCAAGTTAAAGGCCCACTCGCCGCCGTCGCCGCTCTGTTATTTTGGAAGAAGGCGAATTCATATAAGCTTAGAATAAGTCAATTTCTTAAAATTAATTATGGGACAAATAAAATATGTTCAGTTATGTTTTAAATGTATAAAGGGTGGAATAAAGACATACCTGAAAGTTAAGCCCGTACATCATCGTATCGATCAGTTATCAGCTGATTTAACATACTCATTTACCGCTATAAGCTCATTCCCGGGCACGTTGTTTGTTTACATTGCGAGCAACAAACAAATCAAATTTTCATTTTCAAATTAAAAACATAAAATGATGTCAAAAGTTTTGAGCATCTGCAAAAAATAAAAGTTCTTATCTTGTTCTAACTAGTAGAAATACAGAAAACTGTCTTCTTTATAATGTAAACAGTTTTTTGGATTCTCCGGCGAGTGTGCCTTTAAGCAGATTTTCTCGAGAGAAAAAGATTACAAAGATGAAAAATAACTTGGTATACTTTCATGTTCATCTGACCACAAAAAGATAAGGTAACTTAAATTTGGCTACGTGAGAACCCACGTTATTTATCATTTGTATATGTTTTTTTATCTTATCATTTAATCATATGATAGAGATGTTGTGCAGCATCACAGTGATAATTCAGAGACTATACCACGCACGTGTTTGACCTGAAGCGTAAAACTCTATGGCATCTTGTGTTAATCAATAGCCACACGTTTTAACACATCTCGACAGGTTAAGAACTTTACACGTGCCAATTCTATTATCAGATATAAGTTAATGATTAGATTAATCCCCCAATCAGCAGATTCATGGTTTCCTTCAGTTTTGATCAAAACTTTTGCCTGTAGTTATCGAAACATACATACTAAGCCCCTATCTCTTCACAAAGACAAAGTGAAACAAATAATTAGACATATTACAGAAAAAACTCAAATAGGAGTATGGTGTTTTAATTGTCATTCCCAGTTTGAATTAATAGTAATTTTCAAAAAGATGGACGTATTTTTACTTGCTTGTCTTTGCTTCAGCTATGTCCCTGGTGCAAGCAAAATATTATAAGGCACTCTCCAGGATAAATCCGAAGATATGACGGGTTTGTAGAAATGTATATTTTCTCGACTTCTCATTTAGAAAATAAGTATAGCAGAAATAATTTTTCTATAAAGGCTTATGTCAAATTGCTAAATTTAAGAATAGTTATTCAATGAGACAGTATTTAGGCTGAAGTCAGACATCCGTTTGGGTGGATGTGAGTTTCTTTAAAAGCGTGTGAACGATTTCTAACTCGAAGAAGAAACATTCGCGTTTTAGTGTGTGTACCTAATACTCTGTAGAGAAAATATTATATCGGTCAAAATAGACTTTTTATCAATGTCCTTTTGGCTAACTGGAGTAGCCAGATGCACATTAATGCAACGTGTATGTGGAGTCATATTTCCCTCGACAGACAGTTTATAGAGGATCTCACAAAAGTGGTCATTTGATATGAAACGAGCTTCAGGGAGCAGCATATTTAAAACTTAATCAACGCGTTTCATAAATTTCATATCAAATGACCACAAGTGTGAGATTCTGTTTATTACATAACTTAACTTGAAAAACGAAAATTGTACCCATCGTAACGTTATAGTTATAAATAGACAACAACCGCAGCACTGCTGAGTTCGGTTCGAAACAATAAATTAGACCCATGTCTATTCCACTTGAATTTCTATGATAACAACGCAGACTAGTTAAAAAAATATAATTATTCGATTTTATCAAACAAATACTTCGTTAAAATTCGTTCTGAAGTTATCTAGGTCACAACTAGCTGCGTTCCAGTTATAGCGAAGAGTTTACCTATATATGCCTAGCTGACTCGTCACTCGTTTGGCTTTGGCAATTCGTTTTTTAAATAGGGACTTTAAGGTTGTGGGATTTACAATTAAATAACTAATAATCTTTCTCGACTTTATACGTGTGTGAATTGACTAAGAAATCTCTAAGTGCCATAGTACATATCATTTTGACAGGTCAATCGAGAGACAGGCTAACACGAAAACAACAACAACAACAAAATCCCACTGGCAGACGCACGAATAATTTTCTCACGCTCTCAGCCAATCATTTTCATCGAAAGTGTGATGTAACTAGTTACATACCATATTTACAAAATGGCTTTATGTACTCAAATAACAACACAGTTATGTGATAAACAAATTTATCAGATCCGACGCCTCACTAGAGGGTTGCGACGTAAGTTGGAAGCTAATGGGGGCTATACGCGCTATTGACCTTCTGCTCTAGGGATGCGTTCTGCACACTCAAAGTGACATTTGTACTTCAATACGTTCGCCCTGTGAAGCCAGATGGGATGGTTTAATCTTTAACAAGCATCTTTTTCTTTTGTTAAAATACACTGTTGATTTGGTTAACGATATTCTGAATAAATTGTATAGCTTATTTCCAGCAATGGTTTTTTCTTATCACCAGAATGTTGCCCTGTATGATCACAATTGTTTCTGCAACATTAGTTAGCCAACAATCTCCCTATACCAATGATTTTATCGGTCGGTGCAGATTTCCGGGGGGGGGGGGGGGGGTGCTTAACATTTGTCTTTGTGTATTATTGCAGAATTCGGAAAAATAGAGTTTTTAATCACTTGAGATATAGTTGAATACAATATAAGGACTTTCTTATGCATAGCACCTTCAATAATACTTCTATAAATACGTTATTAATACCTCAATGAATACCAAGGTCTTATATTTGCACAGCCTTGATTATATTGTTGTATATGATATTCATGTTTTAAGAAATCAGTCACACACCTACGGGGTGTTTGCAGCCAAAATGCCTTAGCAAATATTTATTGTTTATTTTGCTAAAGTAAACGTTATACCATTAAACAGAGAGTTCTTTTGTTTTCAGCTTTTTATCATGAAATACACAAAGGCTGGTTATTGGCATATAATTTGGCCACAGTAGCAAAAAGAAAACACTAAAGGATAACTCGCCGCAGTAGGCTTGCTGACATTTATGAAGAAAGTCTATTTGTGTTGAGCTTACTGCTAGTTAAATCTCTACAATTAAACATGGGCCTCACAAAAAATGTCTAGTTACTTTTAAAACGTGTAAATCGTGGTGTGAAGGAATATCCAGAACTGTAGTCCGAATGTCAACATCGATCCGAAACCCCGTAAGCTCTATGTTGGAATACACTCATTTCAGATTTTTTGTTTCGAATTTACTGTTTTAAAATTATTGGAAGGGGTTTCTGTGTCCCTTGTCAACAACCGACACGATCGTCTGTATTTTTCAGGTTGGTTCCGAATATTGGATCAGCTGCCAGCTAGTTTAAAATTCAGGATGCAAGCCATGTAAGACGCTTTTATGTGTGCATTGCCGGGCTTGTCCTCTGTTTACGTTGCGGATAGCATTGTCTAATTAAATTATCAAAATATGTCAAACCTTTTGAATTTTGGCAAAACATGAAATCATAACTGCTACTAACTGTAAAAAAATACAGAAAACTTTTCTTTAAAAAATAAAAAAAAATTCTCAATTTTAGCGGTGAGTGTGCCTTAGGGTTTTCGCATCGTTTACCACCAGCTTCTCCCTCCTCCACCCACACCCTCTTCTCCGCCCCCCCCCCCGCCTATCCCTCCTCAGAATTGTCTTATCGTGATGATATTGGTTTTAAGAAAGTGGTTGTTTGGAATATAAGACTGGAATTTGCCTGATCACATTAGGTTTGAACGCTACAAGTCATCAGATCATCTTTAAATTCATTACTGCCTGGATAAAAAGCATGATACTTTATATTGAGTTCGGCTACCCTAATTATACCATGTAACAGAATGGACACTGGGTGCAACATTTTTATGACCAGTGAGCTCTAAATTAACTGCAATTATGTTTAGCGTGAAAACAAACATGGCATTGCTCATTTTACCATTCGATAATAAGACTTGGTATTGTGATTTCCTATGTTTATAGTTATATTATGAAAACAGCTCCTAGTCATTCGCCCTCCTAAAGTAACAGAGAATAGCCCTACGTGTTTCTCCTCTTTGATCTGATAGCCGAGAACTGCAGTAAGCTGTTCTGATTGGCAAAAACTCCATGTATTTATGTGTATTTATTTCATTCTCAGGCTCAATGTTTATATTAAAGGTTGTCCGGAGCGAACATAATTCATGTTTGTTTAGTAATGATATGTAAGGGAGAGTACTTAAGTCAGATACAATCATCAAGGAAAATAAACATTTGCTGATACAATAATGTATCCATTAGCTTTTCAATTGAAGATTTCTTTCATCTTCATCCTAGTAGATTTTTCTATTTATTTCTATTTGACCAGATTGGTCAGTACTTTTGCCCGTGTTGTTATAATGGACATTTGCAAATCGATCTCATGGCACGGCTAACAGATCGAGATGTGGTCATATGGTATATTTCTGCCTTTATTCCCATTAAATAAATACAAAAATACAGATTTGCATTGCGTTTATCACTTTACTTCAGGATTTTGAGCATGTAGGATAGATTAGGACTACAATGTATATATCATGAAAGAAAACAAACAAGAATCGAAAAGCGCTTGTATCCTGTATAGAAACATATGTTTTCATTTAATTGAGCAAATATAATGGCCACTTCTTGACAAATTTTGCAATTAATGTATTATGATGCTTTTCCTCATTGTGAAGAAAACTGTACCAAACATTCAAAAATACAGTCTTCATCAGAAGGAGTTTTAACGAACCAATCAGTATAAGCTGTTGGACCATAAGTGTATCTACTAAATACTCTGTCTAACTGAACTCTTCATATTTGATCAATCGTCTGTAAACTATATAAATGGGCTTTATTCTGTTTCCAGAGCCCTACAACCAGAAGATCTAATACTATTTGACCATGATACATCGCTCTGTAATACATTGGACTATGACGCATTGCGATATAGTGTAATGGAATGTAACGCAAACATCAATAGCATGTGAAACGGTATGGAGAAAACTGCCAATAGCATTTCATTCCACATAAATCGTTTCGATATACCTACAGATAGAATACGCCATACTCCAAACCGACACATATGCTCAGCCCGCCTTGCTCTATCTACATATCCCCCATTGACCGCTTATCGAAAGAGAACTGTCATCAATTGTGCGGTGTTGTTTCTTTTTTTGAGCATAAAGTAAATATGATTTATTAACTGCTCATCTGGTATACTGGTAAAGAGATAATTGTTCACTTTTAGAAAATGGATTTTACCTCTACAGATTTGTATATCTGATAACAATACGACGGGAAATTCCATAATCGTCCACTAAATTTGAATTATCACACGGATACAATATTCTTGCATGGTACTACAACAAGTAAGTTTATTGACCTCTCTGAATCCTTCTGGAAGGCCAATATTGGTTCGCCTGCTCCTCCCGATGTTAGTTTCTATAGCTATACAAATCTATGCTAATGCGTGGTAGTCTGGAATTTTTCTGGAATTTCTGTTAATTTATTTATAGACGTTTTGTTCGTATTTTAGTCAGTCATATTAGTTTCTTTGGGATTATGTATCAGATAAACTTGCACGTCTCTCGTTAGTCTGGGTTTCTGACTCCAAAATTACTATTTTTAAACGTATTTTGTAGTCAGGGTTCACTGCAATCAACAAGCTGGAGTTGGCTGCCCGCTCAAAAGCGGGCAGTATGTGGTCTGATTTAAACAAAGAAATAGCAATATAACCTACTCAGATCGTGTCTAAACGGCCATAATCACGTTCATGGATAATTTCTCTACCTACCAGTGCCTGATATGGGCGAGCAGGATCGGCCAGTAAACATTATTCTTCCCCTGAATTCACTTTTGCCTTCTCCAGTGTCAAACTCTCTGCCATTGATGACGTAGCGGTTTTTCAGTTTTAAACGTTCCCTTTAAAAAAGGCTAAATTATTAATGAATGTCGTAATGACACTATTTGAGTTATTTATGTTGTTATTTACTATCTAAATCTGACCGCAAACTGCCCGATCAGAAGCGATCGCAATGAGTCCTGACTCCAAAATACGACCGACAGTACAAACAATAGTCATTTTGGGGTCAGAAACCCGGACTAGTCTCTCGTGGGTATCTAATCTGACGTTAAAACACAAAAGAATACAATAGTCTTTCAGTAGGTGTCTGTCATGGATAACTAATATGACGTAAAAATACTCAAAACAATGAAACAAACAGCGGCAGATTTCTCATCAAATAAACAAACAATGGAATATTCGTCACAACAGTCTAATACCATGGGTTAAAATGAAATGTTTAGCCAAACTTGTCGAATAATCGAATGCTTTGTCTCGTTATGTGTGCAGTGATTTCCCTAACTTTCAGTTGGACGTGCAGTCTGACATGAACTGTTGATTCACGTGGGACGTCTATAATGTGACGTTGGTTGAGTCGAGTCTCCACGGAGGACTTTGTCGTATCTAAGCCACTTTAAATTCTCTGGTTAATGAACACTTTTTACACATCTTCTAACAAAGTCACTTTAATTTTAAAGCATTATCTCTACAAGCAATGTTTATTTAAAACTTTCGGGGACAAATAAGCAGGGCCAATTTCCATATACGGGATCGATGACAAGGAATCATTTAAAAACTTACCTAAAGGAGCGCACGCATGTTTTAATGCAAAGGAAACCGTCAGTTCACTGATATCAATTGATTAAAAAAGGTGTTATTCGGGCTCTAAAGTGTAAACGTCAGGGAGTGCATGTTAGATTCTCAGCATCATAGAGACCGAGTTTTCCGGCTACTTGAGAACGTTTTTCAGCAGTACCAGAAACCTTGACATTAAACCAAATGTACAATGTTCAGCAAAAGCTATGTAGAATATATTTAGAAAGCAAGGGGTTTAGACTGTTTGCTTTACTTAACTTAAGAGTGTTTACTGACATTTTGATTAAATTGAAGTATTTATTTTAACTTATGGTTGTGTTAACTTACGGTTCTCTGTGGACGTTACCATTAAGCTGTGAATTGTCATGGTCTGGGAAAAGAATTTAACTTTGACGGCCTCCAAAGGGTGTCATATCTAGTACAATATACTATAAAATGATGCAACAAAATTCGTCTGGACTAAAGTCGTTTTATTGATAAATTAAGTGTAACTCTCAACTGAATTTTATTTTTTATTCTATCAGAAAACTTATCCCAATGTATGCTACATTTACGCTTCCGAACATCCAACCATTTTCTAGCGGGGAACTTGGTATATGGTATAGTGTACCCCGGGAGGATGGTGAGATGTTCGAACCGTGTGGAAGATGAGAGACTTTATATTTTTGAATACAATTCTTACAACTTTAAGAGAGTAAAACTATAACCAAATTACTTTTTACAGAAACTCTGATTCTCGGCAGTTGAAAAGTATATTTCAAAACAAAAAATGAAAACATTTTAAGAAAAGTGTCACAATTCGCTCGTTTTTTTCTTGTTGAATAGCAGGGCACAAGTCTGGATTTCTCATCAATTGCTCAAACTGATCTATTTATCGTTTATCATCAGACTTTGAAGGCAAACTAAATGATTGGCGTTGGAATGAGGCAAATCCATACAGTATATGGCCTGTACGAACCGAAAACGTGTTCACAAAGTAAACAAAATTTAAATAACCGGGACGACTATTCATTCATTCTAAGTCAAAGTTAGTTCAATACAATACTTTATCGTACATTTCCGAAACTAGAAGAAGTAAAAAGCGTCGGAATTATACGTCTTGTGAACAATAACCAATAATTTCAACATTCTGTTTTACCGTCAAAATATCTACATTTTGGCAGCTCATGCAACTTTAACAAAACCATATTCTCTCTGTACACACTTAAAACAATGGTACACAGGGAGTGGAATCAACTATCAGTAAATTCAGTTGAGAAATGTAGTGATGAAAAAAATGGACAGACATTTATCAATCAACAGAATGGAATCGCCAAAAACCAATACATTATTGTTGATGATATTACGGTGGCTTGAATAGGACATGGAATCCTTTTTTTTTTTTTTTTTTTTTTTTTTTTTTTTTTTTAGTATTGAATTTTTTTTTTTTTTAATTTTAAATCTTTTTTTTTTAGTTATGAATTTTTTGTTTCGTTTCAAACTTTTTTTCAGTTTTAAATATTTTTTTTAGTTTTGAACTTTTTTTTCAGTTTTGAATTTTTTTTTTGGAGGTTTTCACCCAGGTGGAAAGTCACATGACTATCCACCCCGGTGATAAGTCACGTGACTTTCCTTCCTGGTGATAAGTCATATGACTGACAATAATAACACGATATCTGCCAGCTTTGGTGTGTGTGGAGCTATAAAGATCGGGGACGTAAGGAGCGTTTTGGTATTCTTTTTTGTATTTACATATAGAAAGCGGATCACGCATGTAATTTCCAAAGCTGTTTCACACCGTTGGTGTGTGCTACCAAAAAGCGGCTTGCAGAGAGCTGGCAGCTATTTTATTGTCGGTCACATGACTTATCACCGGGAAGGAAAGTCACCTGACTTATCACCGGAGTGGATAGTCATGTGACTTGCCACCTGGGTGAAAACCTCCTAAAAAAATTCAAAACTAAAAAGAAATAAATTCAAAACTAAAAAAAAAGTTTAAAACAAAAAGGATTCCATGTCCTATTCAAGCCACCGTATGATATAGTACAAAGTTCATAATTTTTACATCTGAATCTTTTCAGGTGTTTCCGGTTTGCTGGAATTTATTAGAGATAAATGTTGCCCGGGGGTTTAGAGGTCATCTAGATGCAGCTTTTGCTGGTATGTGAATATCGTTTGAACATCCAGAGAAATTTAGAAACCCTTTGATTCAATGCTGCTCGGTCTCTTGGGATGTTAGATGGTACCATTAGTAAATGCTTTAATGTCAATACCGACTAGTGTAGTTAAATCAAAACTCACCATACCTATTTATCATGGACTTCTGGCTAATGAATTGGATGGGATTCTGTACATGGATAGGCCATGGTTATAATGCCTTAGGCACATGTATCTATAATCGTCAAAATACCAAGAGCCATAAGACATGTATTACATGGTAGACACAGATCATGGAGATATGCTTCGCGCTTGTTGATGATTCGCAAGCGTTTCTTTAAATGTTAACATTGTTTAATAGGCTTAT
Source organism: Lepidochitona cinerea (assembly GCA_963971465.1). Classification (NCBI taxonomy): domain Eukaryota; kingdom Metazoa; phylum Mollusca; class Polyplacophora; order Chitonida; family Tonicellidae; genus Lepidochitona; species Lepidochitona cinerea. The sequence goes on along the minus strand of OZ020551.1, from coordinate 102,677,965 downwards.
CTCTTCTTATGATAAACTCTGATCTGCCTCCTTCAAATAATTTGAACATCTACCTAACGTATACATGTACATGGACCTGGGGAATGATTGAAATATACATGTTAGCCAGGTGTCCCAAGTTCGCACAAGTAAACAATGCAGGCTGTATTATTTTACTTTAATGATTTGTCAGATCGCATAGGCTTTAACGTTCCTAAAAGCGGCCAGAGTAGTGCAGTTTCTACTGCAACGCATGAATCTCGTTGTCTCGTTCATCAAAATTTCTTTTACAGACGAATTTCCCCTTGTCTGTTCAAACGTGACATTTGGCAGTTAAATTATTTTATTATAGTTATACTAGTTTAGATTGTCTTAAACAATGTCCAATCTTATTTAAATAAATAATGAATAATTGAAATTCGAATATTCTATCATAATAAAGAATATGCCCGTTTGGACCACTTACAAAGACGCTGCTATTTTTTTCATCTGTTAAATGTAATCACTGATGAATAAAATTTGAGAGGCGTTACAGACCATAGGCTTGGCTAAAAATGTTTTAAGTACTTTGATATTTGTTATCACAGTTTAACCGTATTCAATTGGAGATATTTCCCAAGGAATATTCAATCTATTATACAAACCTCATGCATCATCGCAACCCTTCATTTTTCTTCACATAAAATGTAGATGAGAGAGACGTTCCATCCTCGGTCGACGCAAGAAAGTGGTTAATATAGTTTGTAAGTCATATTGTCGAACTTCATGTATGTGTGTATACACTTTGTAAGCATAAAGTCATATTGTTGAACTTCGTGTATACGTGTATACACTTTGTAAGCAAAAGGTCATATCGTCAAACTTCACGTATAGGTGTATACACTTTGTAAGCATAAGGTCATATGGTTGAACTTCATGTATACGTGTATACACTTTGTAAGCATACGGTCATATGGTTGAACATCATGTATACGTGTATACACTTTTTAAGCATAAGGTCATATGGTTGAACTTCATGTATACGTGTATATACTTTGTAAGCATAAGGTCATATGGTTGAACTTCATGTATAGGTGTATACACTTTGTAAGGATAATGTCATATCGTCGAACTTCATGTATAGGTGTATACACTTTGTAAGCATAAGGTCATATCGTCGAACTTCAAGTATAGGTGTATACACTTTGTAAGCATAAGGTCATATCGTCGAACTTCATGTATAGGTGTATACACTTTGTAATCATAAGGTCATATCGTCGAACTTCATGTATAGGTGTATACACTTTGTAAGCATAAGGTCATATCGTCGAACTTCATGTATAGGTGTATACACTTTGTAAGCATAAGGTCATATCGTCGAACTTCAAGTATAGGTGTATACACTTTGTAAGCATAAGGTCATATCGTCGAACTTCATGTATAGGTGTATACACTTTGTAATCATAAGGTCATATCGTCGAACTTCATGTATAGGTGTATACACTTTGTAAGCATAAGGTCATATCGTCGAACTTCACGTTTACTCTTTACGCTTGTCCCATTTACTCTTGACTGTGTTAGCAAAATTGTGGAAAGATCGATTTCAAATAATAATGCCTTCTTGTTTAGTAGGTTGGTTATAGTTTCAGCTTTTCTATTTCTATGTTGTTTCTATGTTTACATGCTATATTTGTATCTTTGACTTTGAAAGTACACTTTACCACTATGTCGGGGAATGAAACGAAAATGTGTATTACCATGGGATTATAATGATTTCTGTAAATGATTAAATGGTTTTCAGGTAACTGTTCCTAGTGTAAACTTGCTTTCTTTGTTTCGTCTGTTGAATCAACGCTACCATCGCTTCCTGGCTCAGCTTCCGCCACGGGGTCCTGTCTTATAAGGCTAGCGCAAGTTGAGCGTAAAGCGGTGTAAAATCTATAGTAATTACTTATATCTAGTCCTTCTTATAGATATATGTGCATATTAACGCTTCTTTTGGTAAGTCAGGCCTTTGGCATCGTTATTTTACAACCCCACTTGTCTTCTCACCACATTGTATGTACATCTGGTGCTGGTGTCGCACACGAACTAATGTTAACTAAAGCATGTGTCACTCATCATGAATAAACGTAAGTAAAATATAACATTCATAGCAGAAATCGGGGACTACTATGAGTAAAAAAATGGCAGATCAATTGAGCACACATTTCATATTTGCTGTAATAATACGGGAGCAAATATGGACTGTTTATTTTGGTAAAGCCAACAGTTAACGGGTTACAAGTAACGTTATCATTAACTGGACTCCATTTAAAAGCGAAGGCTTTGTATAATATACATACTTTTCAAGTTACAAAACAACTGTAATAACTTTCATGAGGTTTGGTTCGTCTTTTGTAATTTCCATGAAAGGAGTTATGAATATTCATTCACAAAACCAAGAAAGGTCACCTAATAAATCGGTACACACATTTCAGCAAGGGCCACGTTTGTTCCATGTAACCTAATTACACCAACCTGCAGTATCCAGTTGTGCAGGTTTTCTGTGATATTAGCACATTTAATCGCAAACAAAAACCCAAAATAATTCACAATAAATATAAGTAAAACTTGTTTGAACACCAGCGAAAAACGAGAAATACTTCGGTTTTTTAAAGATGAAAATGATTTCTGAATTTTTTTGGCCACTAGGATTATACCTTATGATGGTATAATGAACGCCGAAATATTGCGTCAATATGAAACTGTCGCTTTTCGGGTTAACACTAATTGTGTTTTACGATAAAGTATCCTTGCACATTTAAACCACTTTAAGCTCAAATTAGAGGTGAATTTGAAACTAAAACTCTGAGTGACAGCTGTGCTGCAACACGTCAATACATTTCAACTTGATGACGTCATCTGGTTACTTGGCTGATGAAGAGGGTTATTGTACTGGGAATATCTCATTTTCTAATATGAAAGGGTTATTGTACTGGGAATATCTCATTTTCTAATATGAGAGGGTTATTGTACTGGGAATATCTCATTTTCTAATATGAGACGGTTATAAACCACTTAAACAATATCCAAAAACAGTAATCAATGTTATTTAAATACGTCCAAATAACACCTTGATTAACAGAATAATGTGACACCTTTGATCATCAACATTGACAGATAAATGTTACAGTGAGGGCAAGTCACATTGCAATATATATGTCAACGATGGGAATACTCCCTTGGGCATTGTGTGCAAGGATCATAGGAACCTCGGTCCTTATCGTTTCACACGCCTGTGTGAGTCCATCTGTGCTTGTGGCTGTAGTCGCTCGCCTTGAGTTGTTCTCGTTTGAGTCTGAACTCGTTTGAGTCTGAACTGAGGACATATCATTGAGTTAGTTCGATGATAAAATTCGACGTAAGCCGAACACGGGAATTACTGTAAACCGAACTACTTTCTTAAGTGAAGAAAGTGTGCATCACGTGGCAGATTTGGATTGGAACAACATTTCATGACCATTGCTTTCAAACCAAATCTGGCATTGATGCAAAATCAACAGTGTCACAGGCGACAGCCGTCCCGCTGCTAGACGTCGCCTTTAGTACGGGTAATCACCTTTCCCTAGCTTTATGTTAGATACATGTATGTAGGTCGCAGAGTGTACAAACGTTTATTGGTTTAGGTTTTGAAAGTTATTTTGTCTTTGATTCTTCTTGGTTAAATTTCTATATAAAGCCTATTACAAAATTCAAAACGTCCCTGTTGCTCATTTGAATCACATTCGATAAGCGCCATCACGTGTATTCAAAGTCAATCAGTGAAGCCATTTATTCGCCTCTGAACTTGAGCCAGTGGCAAGTGGTGTCAACAAGCTACTGTTTTGTACAGGACCACTTCAGCCAATATTGACAAAAGAACAACTGTGAAACAAAATACAATAAATTTGCTACTTATTATCCGAAGTATCAAGGGAATATGCCAAACTTATGGAAAGTCGGCAGATTTCTGAATGCGGTGCCATGCAGCTATTAATGTATTTATAATGAACTTCTTATTTCCTAAGCACTTTTGGATACATTGTCTCTCTATAGAATCTCTTTAAAGTTCCCTCTTTATTGTTAGTTTAGACTTTTATATTTCCTACACAGTTCAATTCACCACACAACCGTCAAAACAAGGAATTGCCTCCATAGCAACAATGGATTGAAGTGTGGTCTATTGTCATATTTTATCTTAATAATATATAGTTTCCAAAGACTTAGGATTACAAATATTTAGTCTATCAACTAAGAACATTTTATTTGGAAAAGCCGTCTTCGATCGCGTTGAGAAAACCCAAGACAATGTAGGAAGCTAAGCTAATACCTAATCAGGAAACATTGTAATTTTGATTGACTAAAGACCAGTTTTCTGTCATTTTATAATCTACACTTATCTCTTTTTGCACAAAAATTTCACAATTGCTATTGATTTGAATGTTCGGATTATTTTAGAAAAACTCTTATTTGTGTTTTTTAACATTTGAACTAGTGCATTAGAATACTGATGATGGTTTGAGAATAAACCGAAATATTGAGTTTATATGTCTTACATGTCTTTCTTCGGATTGCTCACTCTACTTTAGAAATACTTATATTGATCAGCATAAACATAACTAGGATTGTAAGCCGATTAAAATTGTTATCTGTCTGAGAAAACACTTCGGACGAAGTTAGACACTATTGGATTAATGCCAGTATCTTGTTTTGGCGCCATTTAAAGGATTGACATTTAAGAATGTTGTTTTAGTAGTATCGAAAAAAATTATCTTTTCATCCAAACAGAATGGGAAAAGAACAACTGGGCCACTTTGGTCAAGCTAAACATCCATTTTTCTGCATATCTCAATGCATATGGGAAAGACAAAAACATCCCGTATCACATGGATCAAATCATATTTCTTGGGGGGGGGGGGGGGTGTATTTATGTCCTTTATTGTTTTAGCATTTCCTCAAGGGTTGTATTTAACTATTTGCAACCTTAGTAGACTGTTTATTACAGTATTGTTAAATTTTGACATGTTTAACATGGTCCGTTTGTGGAAGCAGAATTCTGTAGATGACTTCTATATGCAATGATCCAATGCAATGTCATGGCCTTTCGTTTTTTATGAAGGAATGTGTCAATCTTGAAAACCAAAAGTGATGTGTCAGTTATAGATAGACGTAACATTTATAACAGTTTAGTTACCAGGCACACTGTACAACATATTCGGATGTGGGTCAGACATGGCACCGTGCTCGGTTAGTTATGTTGACATTACAATGAGTAATTGGTCGATTCTATCAAATCAGTTTATACTCATTTGATATCTAGTGACAACCTGCTGATTTTCCTTACTAGTTTATTCGCCTCTTGCTTTCTATGTGTTTCTGATATTACTGTGGGTAATGTTAAATTTGCTTCCAAATGTATTATATCCTGATATTTCTATATATATTTATAAACACTAAAACACACGGGCACAGGGAAAATCTTCTTGGCTAAAATAACGTTAATGGTTATTTTGAACCCCTGGCACATGCAATTATTTCTATTTACAGGCTATGTAGTTCTGTCATCATAACTTTTAGAATTTAGTTAATTGTGTTTTAACTAATCAAGGATTAGTGCTGTAATTATCTAAGGTTTACATATTCTTACATTGTTACAATTATATTAATACTTAGAATTCTAAATACATGTAGTAGTGGTGTCTCCTGAGCATTCGTCCTCTTGAGATACAAGATACAAGGGACACCTGAAAAGCTGCATTAAGCTAACTTCAGAGAAAATAAATCTTCTCTGTGTTTTATTATATTTGACTTGTTTACATGCCAGATATAGTTACGCAGATATATCAGCCTGAATTCAACTCTCCTTTAAAACCTGTACGCAAGCTTGACATCATTGACGAAGACAGCCAGCTGACCACAGTAAGGTTTCCATATCTGGGAAAGTTATCGCCATTGTACTGCCTCTCCCCATCGGGGGAATTATCAGTTTGAGTTAACCTCAATCTCCCGTATCGCTGGTCTACCGAACATTTCAAACAAACTGCTTCTTGTAATGATAGAACGGGTTTATTGATTCAGCAAGTTGGTAAGAAAGAGGTAAATGACTGAAAATGAAAATAAAATGATTATTTTGAGAAACTAGGTAATAAAACAGGAATAATTGACAAACATATGAGTGTTGTTATTAATAGAACAAACAGGGTATTTTGAATTATATCTATTGATGTCTTGAGTGAGCGAAAAGGTTCAGATGTACGTCACTGAAAAGCTGTCAACACGCTGTTGTTGTTTTACGTACATGTGTTTTCATCGATATAACTGCGTTACATATATCAGAGAAGCTGAAGGTACGAATTTACGTCTTATATGAAAAGTCAGATATACAAGAATTATGCTTATACTGTGGGTTGCGGTGGCCAATGAAATTTGATAAAGTAAAATGCTACAACCACAAGTGAAAATGAGATGAAGGCGATCGCTGCTAGATCGAGATGGATAATACTAACGAACCTCCAAACGCGCAAGAGTTCAAACTGAACGAACGGCCTCAAAGGGCAACACACTCCCCGTCTAATATCCGAAGGGATGTTAAAATACATAACTACAAATCTAAAGAGGAACATTTAAACTAGGAAATATAACTGGCAAAAGTCATGTACTACTTAGAAATGTTCATAAAAGTCACTGAAAGATTTTGAACAAGTCTAGGATCACTCGGAGAGCAACAGCACAGGTTCAGAAATAGGACGTTGGAATACACTGTTCTTGTCGTCCTTGGTTATACGTACTTCAACTTTACGAACTTTATTGTCCACACTTGGAATAACCTTTGAGGCGATGCCAATAGGCCACTGGTTTCTGTAGACGTCGGTGCTTTTTAAGAGAACAATATTGTTCACTTTGATGTCTGGTTGAGATGCTTTCCACTTTTGTCTAGATTGTAATGTCTGAAGATACTCGGACCTCCAGCGTTTCCAGAAAGATTCGGCTAGCCATTGGACATGTTTCCAATGTGATCGATATACGTCACGAAGATCCAGGTTGTCCGCAAACTCGGTTATTGAGTCCGTCTTTTGTGTGAGAAGTGTCGATGGCGAAAGTACTGCTGGACATTCGGGGTCGGTTGAGACTGGAACTAGAGGCCGAGCATTTATAATGGCAGTAGCTTCTGCAAAGAAGGTACACAGAACTTCATGTGTAAGATTTCTATTGTTGTTTTGAAGAAGTAGAGAGTCTAGAATTCTTCTGGTAACCCCGATCATCCGCTCCCACACACCTCCCATGTGAGAGGAGTGGGGTGGATTAAAGGTCCACTTACTTCCCTTGTCGAAAAGAAATTTGTGTACTTCACCATCCGTGATATTGATGGCGTCAATCTGAAGGTCCTTTGTGCTCCCAACGAAGTTTGTTCCGCAGTCTGAGCGAAACTCTTTCACTTTACCCCTCACAGCGATGAAACGTCGTAAAGCATTGATAAAGGATGAGCTGGTCATTTCTTCGACAACCTCTATGTGGATCGCACGAGTATTGAGACAGGTGAAAAGAATACCCCAACGTTTGCTGCTTGCTTGATTAGCTCTTGTCCGTCGAGTAACGACCGGCCAAGGTCCAAAGGCGTCAACACCAACAAATGAAAATGGAGGACTTGGAGTTGTCCGATCTGGAGGAAGGTCGGCCATAAGTTGATTGACTTGTTTTCCTCTGAGTTTTCGACATATGATGCATTTATAGATAACTGAAGATATGAGTCGTTTGCCTCCTATGATCCAGTACCCTGCTGACCTTAACGAACCTTCTGTGAGATGTCGGCCTTGGTGCTGTACCTGTTGATGATAATGGCGCACTAGCAAGGTTGATATATGATGGCGACTGGGTAGGATACAAGGGTTCTTTTCTTGTGAGGACAGTGATGATTGATTGAGTCTACCTCCTACACGTAACAAACCGTCCTTGCAGAGGATGGGGTTCAAAGGGAGAAGAGGAGAATCTCTGGGGAGACTATGTCCGTTCTGCAAGGCTGTGAGTTCAGCATGGTAGACTTCTGCTTGTACTTCTCTGATGACATGTAGTTCAGCGTCGTTGAAGAAATCAATGGAGTCCCGCTGACGAGGGTCTTTTAATCTTCTGAATGAGACAGCGACTTGCTTGAGACGACCGATGGCTCTACATAGACCCTTCCAAGTGGAGAAACGTTCAAAACGGTTCGACCCAAGAGTACTGCAGGTGAAGATGTCGGTTTTTAGAGTAGTTATCTCCGGTCTAAGTTCTTTGTCACTCGTAGGGTTGTCTAAGGAGTAGGTGACTGTGGAGTCTGCTTCAAATAATTTGTCTGGACCATTTAACCAGGTGCTTTGCCCGATAAGGCTGGCTGGTACTGATCGAGTTGCTTGATCAGCTGGGTTCTGGTTAGTTTGGACATAATGCCATTGTGTTGGCTCTGTAGATCTGTGGATACGAGCGACCCTATTTCCGACATAGATGTAGAAGCGTCGTTTCTGATTATAGATGTATCCTAGTACGATTTTACTGTCTGTGTAGAATAAGGCGTCACTTAGAGGGATGTTCAGATGGTAAGATGCCACTTCTGCAATCTCCACTGCTAGTACAGCTGCACATAGTTCTAGTCTAGGGATCGTATGACCGTGACTGGGAGCTACTTTTGCTTTCCCCAAAACAAAGCTAACATGTGTGTCACCCGAACTGTCTTCGGTCTTCAGATATACAACTGCGGCAATAGCCCTCTCAGAGGCATCTGAATAGACGTGCAACTGTTTGGTGGTCATTTGCTGAAGTGAAGATGTAGAATACGTCCTCTGGATTTTGAGTTCATCAAGCGAGTTCATCGAAGTTTTCCAATGTCGCCATTCTTTATTACGATCAGGCGAGAGAGGTTCGTCCCAATCTGTGGTGTCTGCCATTAATTCTCGGAGAAGAATACGTCCTCGGATAAGTACCGGGGCGACGAAACCTAGAGGATCGAAGAGACTACTGATTGTGGAAAGAACGCCTCTCTTTGTGTATGGTTTATCATCTTTGTTGACTTGAAATCTAAATGTGTCAGAATTAAGGTCCCAATAGAGTCCCAAGCTACGTTGCAGTGGTAAGGTGTCTGATCCAAGATCGAGGTCTTTATATTCTTTGGCACGATCTTCAGGACTGAATGCTTCCATCACTTTGACACTGTTAGAAGCAATTTTATGAAGGCGAATGTTACCTGTAGTGAGAAGTGCGTTCTGGGTCCTTTTCATCAAGTCGACGGCATCGTTAGGAGATGGAAGCGAAACAAGGGCATCGTCAACGTAGAAATTTGTGTGAACGAAGTCCGTGACATCAGAACCAAAGATGTGTTCTGATTCCAGAGTGGCTCTGCGAATACCATAGGTTGCAATGGCAGGAGAAGCACAGTTACCAAATACATGCACACGCATCCTGTATTCCACAAGATCATTGTTAGGATCGTTGTTCTCGTACCAAAGAAATCTGAGAAAGTTTCTCTGTTCTGGCCTCACTAGAAAACAGTAGAACATTTTCTGTATGTCTCCTGTGACGGCGGTGGCTTCTTGTCGGAAGCGTAGTAATATGCCCAGAAGGCTATTGGTCAGGTCTGGGCCACTGAGAAGTACCTTGTTCAGTGATAATCCCCCAAATTGGGATGAAGAATCAAAGACTCCTCGGATCTGTGAAGGTTTCTTTGGGTGGTATACTCCAAAAAGAGGCAGATACCAGCATTCTTCGCCCTTCTGAAGAGATGGAGCGGGCTCTGCATGGTTACTGTCAAATATGTCTTGCATGAAAGTAACTAGATGTTGTTTTTTGATGGGATCTTTCTGTAGACTGTTATGAAGGCTCTTGGCACGTTTCAGCACCTGTGGACGATTATTTGGCAATCGTGGTCTAGGTTCACGGAACGGAAGTGGAGCAATCCAATTACCGTCTTTGTCTCTGAAGAAGCCGTTGTCCATGATTTGTGTAAAGAGTCTATCCTCAATCGACATACCTAATTTGTTGTCATCTTTGGTTAGATTGAATAAGTTTGAGCCAAACTCAGGATAGTCAGGTAAGTCTCTGCTCAAAGGGTTGTGTTTCACTGAAAAGTTATTAGGACATGGAGGAAGAACTGAGGCGCGGCCGTTGGCTAACAGGTAAGTTTTGTTAACGTTTATGATGTTTGGTTGATGGATTTTACCTAAACAGGTTTCGCCAATGATAACCCATCCTAGTTTTAACTTTTGAGCATAGGGAGAGCCCGTGGGGCCGATACGATGGTCAAGAACATGATGCGCTTCAAGAACGTCTCTCCCAATGAGAAGAAGGATTTGTGCATTGTCATTCAATGGAGGGATGTGTTCGATGATGTCATGCAAGTGAGGATGATGAGTAGCGACTTCCGGTGTTGGAATCTCTTGTCTAATATCGGGAAGATGATCGCATTCAATGAGCTGAGGGATGTGAACTGACGAACTGCCATCTAAAGGTTCAACTACAAAGTTATTCCCCCTTCTACCTGAGGTTCGCAACAGTCCTGCGCAGGAGGAGAGGGTATATGGTATTTGTTGACAATTTGTAGGGAAAATATCAAAGAATTCAGGTCTTGCTAAGGTAGCATTGCTTTGGTCGTCGATGATGGCGTACATACGTTGGGCTTGTTCTGGTGAATCCTTGGGATAAACGTTGACTTGAATAGTCTTTCCACAAGATTTGCCTTGGAAATCAGTACCACAGATCTGTGTGCACTTTGATGATACAGGGGAAAGTGAACTATCAGAGATTTTCTCCCCGCCATTAGTTTGTGTCTGTTGGGAAAAACTGGGTTTAGAATCAGAATATCTGTGAAGAGCAGAGGGGTGTTTGTTACTACCACATTCATTACACATTACGTTTTCCTTACAGTCACGAGCTGTGTGTTTCGTGGACGAACAACATTTATAACAAACGTGGAGATCATTTAATATGGCTTTTCGGTCCTCCAATGACTTGCGTCTGAAAGTACGACAATCATTCAATAAATGCTTGGAATTGTGGATAGGACATCGAATGTTAGGCTCAATTGTTCTGGGTGAATATGAGGATGTGTTAATGTCAGTCTTTCTGGAGGTTATTGAAGCACTCGTTTGTCTTTGAACTGGATTTGGTTTGGGTGAACTGAATGTTGAGGTTTCATATAAAAAGCTTGGGTCATTCTTGGTTTGGGCGATTTCCTTAATGAAGTCTACGAAGACAGAGAATGGAGGAAAAGTTACATTATGAGCTCGTTTGTACCGTGAGGCCAAGGACGTCCATTTCTCTTGAATTCCATATGGAAGTTTATTGACGATAGGTATGACGCCAGACGATGTGTCGAAATATGAAAGGGATGTCTTGTAAGTTTCATCTTCTTTAATGGACTGAATCTGTGATAGAATGTCAGATAAATGGTAGAGGCGACTGTTGTCTTTGTTTGTTTATTTTGGAAAGTCTCGTAGTTTGGCTTTCAAGGCAGCTTCTACCATTTCGGGACAACCGTAACGTTCATCAAGTCGTTCCCAAACTTGTTTTAATGCACTTATCGGGTCTTTAGCATTGGCAGTTCGAATACTAATGGCTTGTCTAGAGGATTGAGGTCCAAGCCACTTGACAAGAAGGTCTAATTCTTCAGATGGATTAATTTGTAATTCTGTCATGATATTGAGAAAGGCCAATTTCCATGAATTATAAGACTCTGGTTTGTCGTCGTATTGGTAGAAACGAGTAAGAAGTAAGTCTCTTTTCAACAGGAAACGTGTGAAGTCATTGGCTAGAGTAATCTCTGGATTGGGATGACATTGTCTTTCTGGGGTATACACTTGGGCACAGGGATTTAGATTGGAGTTCATAATGGGGGCATTGTCTTGATTGGCGGCATTATCATTATATTTATGTTCAGGATAGACATTGGGTTTTGGTAGGTTGTTAGAGTGGTTTGAGGTCCTAACGTCTACATTGGGAACCAGGGCCATAGCTTGTGGAATGAAACTCATTTGATTTGATAACTCAGGTGGTTGGTCACTACAAGGCGAAGAATGTTTATTGACAAAGTCTTTGGTACGTTGATTTGGGTCCTCGGTGGGAAGTATTATGTCAGGTTGGCCAGATGGACAAACACTCTCAATGCCGAGGGATTGTACGACTCTCAATTCGGCTTCTGCTATAGCCATAGTCTTTTGATGTTTTAAGATTTCTAAGTCAGCTTCTAAATCAGCCTTTTCTTTCGCAGCAGCGGCCATAGCAATTTGATGTTGATGGTCTATTAATGCCTTTCGTTTACGAATGTCCGCTTCTTTCAGAATAAATGCAGCCTGTGCCCTGGCTGCTTCGGCACTTGCGTGTTTTTGAAGAATTACAGAGCTTATTGATTTATTGGAGCGCAGAGAATTAGGTCGGGAAGCTTGGGATGTAGTCTCTAAAACCTCAAGTCTTTTGTTAATTTCAGTTAAAGTTGCTTGACCTGATTCGTGAGGAATTTCACGAAGGGATTGGTGGAGGGATTCTCGCTGTTCAATATTCTCCTGATTAATTTCTTTATCCATGTTTTGTTGATTTCTTGAAAAGTTGTTTTAAAATAAGGTCAAAGTTCAAATAAATCGTGAACGGTCGGTATTACTACTGGACGATGAAGCAAACTTATAGTTGATAATGACAGTCTTTTCCTTAGCTTTAAAGATGTTCATATGAAAAAGTTTTTGATGATTACCCGTGATGACGATTTTATCTTGATTTCATGGCGTTGAGCAGATCGTAGTTCATTTACTGTACTGCCTCTCCCCATCGGGGGAATTATCAGTTTGAGTTAACCTCAATCTCCCGTATCGCTGGTCTACCGAACATTTCAAACAAACTGCTTCTTGTAATGATAGAACGGGTTTATTGATTTAGCAAGTTGGTAAGAAAGAGGTAAATGACTGAAAATGAAAATAAAATGATTGTTTTGAGAAACTAGGTAATAAAACAGGAATAATTGACAAACATATGAGTGTTGTTATTAATAGAACAAACAGGGTATTTTGAATTATATCTATTGATGTCTTGAGTGAGCGAAAAGGTTCAGATGTACGTCACTGAAAAGCTGTCAACACGCTGTTGTTGTTTTACGTACATGTGTTTTCATCGATATAACTGCGTTACATATATCAGAGAAGCTGAAGGTACGAATTTACGTCTTATATGAAAAGTCAGATATACAAGAATTATGCTTACACTGTGGGTTGCGGTGGCCAATGAAATTTGATAAAGTAAAATGCTACAACCACAAGTGAAAATGAGTTGAAGGCGATCGCTGCTAGATCGAGATGGATAATACTAACGAACCTCCAAACGCGCAAGAGTTCAAACTGAACGAACGGCCTCAAAGGGCAACACAGCCATAATTACTAGATATTTCATTCTAGTGTGTTAAACCTCTCCAAGTGATTTAACGGATCAGGTAAAATATACAACTGAATCAGAAAACCTAACTAACACTAACTTTTAAATTTCATTAACTGCTTCAACTGATTAGAATAACACAGTTTTCCCAAAAATGAAATTTCATTTGAACTCCATACTACGGCATGTAACTCGGGGTTATCATTATCTTTTATGGCTGGTTATCTAAACTTTATTGAGGAATATTTCTTGGTTTTGTATTCATTTAACCGTCGCCAGGTGGGATTTAGTGTAGATCGTCTGTGTTCCTTTTCATATCGCAGGAAAGAATTTAAGGTCAACTTTCCATAATGGTGCATTATTTTCATCTGCTTTGTAAAACTGATTACCCGAAGGCAACGATATTATCTCGTGTATAACGTGTATAACTTAACTATTCTGAATTCCTATGTACTTTCTTCGTGACTAAATAATATTACTAAATAGACCTCGTTTTTTTCTAGAGTGTATTCTTGGGAAGGGCATATTATGGATAAAGGTTTATAATCCCTGTGTCAGGACGCATGACTATCGACCGAAGAGCCGGTTTTATTTTTACATTATCAAAGAAAAAAGGCTTAATTTCCCCTGTTTTCGTAAAGATCGTTTCGGGCTGCTTTTGAAGAAACGGAATTGTATCTCACAGACAACTCATAACACGTCATCATTTGCAAAATTTGTCTCCAACAAATCAATATTTTCCTATTCTAGAAGCTTATAGGTTCCGATATGAACAATGCTAAAGTCAAATAATACCTACAATGAATCTATTAACAAAAGGTTAAGATAATAAGTATCCGTTTATTGTTTTATTTTTAACGTTCTACTGTAATTTGAAGCCAGAGAAAGAATTCTGATAAAATACAATATCTATTTAAACTTGGAAAAAGTTCATTAATTTAGTTTTCTAAGCAGCAAAATCCCTAAGATGTGGTCTGACGATGGAGATAACAAAACTTGTAAATTCATTTCAAGTGGGCTACTTCGAAGATCTTGTTTACTGAATGATTGAGACATTCCTTTTCCATACTTTTATGTGAATATATTATTCTCTCTAAAAAGAGAAGTACGTTAAACGTTCACCGTCTTGTGAATATGCTTATAGCGATATACCTATTCATATTGTAAAAATAAAACCTGGATTAAAATCTCTAATCCCCACGTCAGGAAATTGGCCTCGGGGCGACGAGTCTGTTTCATCTTTACCACAACAAAAGACTTTTTCTGTGTATTCCTTAAGTAGTCTAGGATCTGTCTTGGATGAAAGAGACAAGAAAAGCTACACCAAAAAGTCTAAAAATGATTTGCTGGATTTTCTCTTTTGTTCTTTTTTTCCATTCAATCTGAACTATCATGCTTATTTGAGGACGAAAATAACGAAAATAGACACAAAGGCTAAACAATGTTACGATATTTCCGGCTGATGGTTGATATTTTTTTCTCAAATGTACAAAAATAATCTAAAGAATTATATCCAAACCAGGACTATAAAACGTAAAAATACGCCAGCCAGGATTAAAAATAGTCAATATAGTTAATATACCTGCTCTATTCTTCGAAATTGTTTGGGAGTCGAACCTAAGCTCAATGCTGAGGGATGAGGTCACAGTGTGCATTCGCTTATTGTTGTACTGAAGTAGATGGGTTAATATGTATCAATATTTTTGACAAATACTTTTACCTGTCTATATATTTTAAGACCCTGCCGTGAAAATATATGGCTGGAGGTCTAAGCAAGATAAACCAGTTTAGATTCAAGCTGCAGCAATGATTCAACGGCGAAAAATTAAAAAAAATTAGACGAATTGGTCGTATATCTGCTCAACCCAAATTTGTTTCGGAAATTTATGACAGAACAAATATGAGTCGGTATCTTGAGTTTTCTTTTATCATGTCCTTTAGATGACCACCCAATCGCGGGTCTGCACTATTGTCCTAATGATTTATCATCTGGGGGAGTTTGAGCTACCTCTACTAAATTCCGATTTTCCACTGAATGTGACTTTAAACTACAGGGCTAACAATGAAATTGGCGTTGAAAGAGTCGGTAAGAGTTCACAAAGTAAAAACTAGAATGAGCAATATTTATTCGAGCGTAAATTACATCTAAGCGTTGCTTAACAGTATATTCGAGAACATCGCATCACTAAATATCTTTTTCGCTGCACTTTTTGGAGAGAAAAAAAACCCCAGTAGTAATGTAATGCTACTATACGGAAATTTGCCTGAGCTAAAGCGATGGTGTAATGGAAATTCATTTTATTCTTGCCGGCTTATACACAGGCCTGCTAAATATCACAACATTAAAGGCAAAGAAATCCAGCCAAACGTTTACCTTCACTAAATAGTGTCACTTGATAGCTTTCGATAGTACTATGCAATTTATTCCAACGGTTTAGGCTATTTTTAGAGGGGGTATATTTTTATTTTTTCAGTAAGAAATTTTGTTTTCATCCATTAACCAAGCTTTAAAGATCACCGTAGGTCTTCGCGTATGTGATATTGCGTGGATAATTTTTAAAGGTGCATGAGCTGCCAAAATG
This sequence comes from Lepidochitona cinerea, assembly GCA_963971465.1. NCBI lineage: Eukaryota > Metazoa > Mollusca > Polyplacophora > Chitonida > Tonicellidae > Lepidochitona > Lepidochitona cinerea. The sequence goes on along the minus strand of OZ020551.1, from coordinate 102,662,024 downwards.
TTGATATTTTGAGGTTGAAACAGAATGTTGAAATTATTGGCTATTTTTCCTCAAGACACACAATTCAAAGGCTTTTTAGTGCTTCTAGTCTCGAAAATGTACGATAAAGTATTGTTTTGAAGTAACTGTGGCTTAGATTGAATGAATGGTCGTCCCGGTTATTTAAATTTCTTTTACTTTCCGAACACGTTTTTGGTTCGTACAGGCCACATACTGTATGGATTTTCTTCATGCCAACGCCAATCAGTTAGTTTTTCGATAGCCTTCAAAGCCGTGACGATCAGAAATTATGAAAAAGTGTGAATTTTGGCAGCTCATGCCACTTTAAAGTCATCCTATGCCAGTATAAAATGTAATTTCAAGGAATCGTTTTTCTCATATTTCCTTTTGTACATGTATATATGGGGGCTAAGTGGGTACGGAGAAAACGCTCGAGAAAACAGATGCCTTTCTTCAAATCGCACACAAATCCTTAACTTTTCACAGCTCGACCATTAGGAAGTTCTACTGTTTCCTCCACAACCAAACTTGACACTGCTGTCACATATTAAAATTGAAATTATGTTTAGTGCGCCGTGAAACATAAATCACTCAACCAAGCTAAAATATAAACCAAGGTTAGGTTTCATTTTAGGGGATATTTTGGTAGTACTATGTCGACATATTGCTAGTTTCAATATGCGTAACAATTTTTATTTCATGAAGAGTTTATCGGACCTTCATTATTGTCTATCCTTTGTAATCTTTAATATTTTGTTTTGATTGATTAGCTTTTTGGTCCTTTAAACGAATACGTGTTCCCCGGTGCGTCAAATAAACGGTCAACCTCTCTACATCAACATAATTTTACCTTCTGATTGTCTGGGTGGGCTTGTTAACAGCTCTGGAATCTCAGTTATAATTGAGTTTTAAATAGACAAATGTATAAATAAATCTATAAATTCCCTTTATTGCTGATTGTAAAATACCTAATTAGTAAATTAACCGACATCGATTGACCCTGCAAACTTAAGCCAGGCGCACACTACACTTGCGGTCTACGACAGTGAGTGGCGCATTGCATTATTCACCAGCGCCATTTTTCCAATGGTTGCGGGCCTTCAAACCCAGAAAAAAGCTGCGAAGATTTCTGTACCTTCTGTACGCCAGCGAATAAGACTCCGGCAAATATCAAATCAGTTTGATGTTTGCGGTCAAGGCTGCGTCGACTTACCGGAGATACCACCATCAAACAGTACTTCAAAGCCCGAACAAAAAGAACAGGTAAACTTCTGTTTGCCATCCATTAGAGATTGACGCTGAACTAAAAGATGAATGGAGTCAGAAAATAATGTTCAGAGAATAAATTGGTAGCGTTAAAGTGTCATGAGCGTCCGAATATATGTAGGGCAAATTTCGCTGAAACAGTATAAGCTATTTGTCCGTCATTTTATTTATGAACACTAAAACACACGGGCACAGGGAAAATCTTCTTGTCTAAAATAACCATGGAGACAAGTTTCTAATTGTGTTAAAAAGAGGTATATCATTTAGACCTTTATACCCCATAATAAATTGTTGTAATAAAGTAAACCTATGATATTTCATTAGGTTGACGACTGACAGGAGCTTGGCCTTAGTCAGTAGAATTTTCTGGAACATTTTGTATAACATTGACAATGCTTACGTATCTTACGCGTAAGAATATCGTTATAGGGTCATGGGAAAAGACAGTGAAAATTTGACCCCCCCCCCCCCCAGCACCCACCCCCACCCCTTTCTGAGTTTCTCCGACGTACTGTTTGCGACATTTTTTGCATGTGATAACATACACGATATTAGAGAAGTCGCAATTAAGATTCTCTGCCATTTGATATTTGTCGCGAGATTGTTCTCCGAAAAGGTTCCGCGATCGGGTACGTATATATCGAGTTTGCATCGCGTCTTAAGGCATTTCATTGATGTACCTGAGAGAAATGTTGGGCGGTAATGGTACACTCGTGGAGGGGAGGTAAGGGTACCGCGGGCTGAAGGGGGAACATGATTTGTCTTACTGTGTTAGATTTGATCCTTCGGAGTAATCTAATAGAATACCTCCTAGGGAGGAGAGCTTTAAAACGAACAGAGCAAGCCTGGTTAAAGAAATCTAAAGAACTACAGTTTCTATAGAATCTAAGAGTCTGAGACTTAATGACTCCCTTGAAAGTGTGAGGAGGATGGTATGGCCCAGCATGTAGCAGCTGATGCGTGTCAGTAGGTTTGAAGAAAACTTTGTAATCTAGATGCCCAGTAGTATGATATGTATGACCCTTGTAAAGAGTTACATCCAAAAAATCCACAGAAGTGTGATCAATCGTAGGCTGTAACTTAATGCTTGAGTCGTGAGAATTAAGAGTATCATTTTATTGATGTTTGTTTTTACAAAATAAGAGCTTTCAGTTTATACCAATTTTACAGATACACACTCGGGTAGTTTTGTGAGCAACGAAAACTCCCAATATACTCGTATAACCCGGCTATTAGAAATTTGTCCTTTTTGGCTATACTGGCTGTACTAATACTTTTTCAACGTCAATCCCTTGGTACTTCAAATGCCGAACAACTCTTGACTATTTTAATTTATTTTTAAAAATCTTTGGCAGCAGTATTACAGTGTTCAATATGAAAGTTTACAATCCCCGACAACACAATACGGAATATAAGATAAACATGATCATATTTAATTGCATTTTATAGTCAAACTCAATAATATTGACTTATCCGTTAAACGCGCGTAAAGATGCCAAATGACTCAAACACTTTCAAATTATGACAAAGGTTTCTAACTTCTGTCGGTCATTTTTAATATAACCAATGTACTGGATTTTAGCAGGGAGTGTTTTTAATGCAACCAGTATTCTGGATTTTAGCAGAGTGTATCTTTAATGCAAACAATATTTTGGATTATAGCGTGGAGTCTGACTATTAATATCGTATTAATTATTAATATCTTATATTCATTCAAGAAGTGTGTTCTGAGAAATACATTGTCATACAAAGAACGTAGGTTAAATACATTTGTACTTCAGAGCGAAGACATTAAAATGACTACGTTAAACACACAATTCAGAACCTTTTTTGTTTTGAGTCAACTGCTGCAATACAATAATTCCCAACGACCACATCAGTTAATTGTCACCATTGAACTGATGGGAAAAAGCGATATCAGTGTCCCAATGCGATAACAAGAACTGATCGAATCAGTAAACATTGGTTGAGGAGAAAAAACATTTCACGTTGTTTTAAGGCATTGGTTTAAGAGATTCAAAGCACCATATTAACTTCAAATGTTTTTCAACCTTCGAGGATTTATACATGTAAAGAGTCTTCTCTCGATCGTGAGTTAATTGGGATACAACCATATTGTACGCCTTTTTCTTTTTTGTAACATTCTCGTACTCATTGTTGTTCCAAGGTTGTTATTCCAGTTTATAATAACGTACATCTCCGCATGATTTCACCATTCACTCAAAAGGTCAACGTGTTCATTGAACGTATGTTTCACATAATAGTCTCCAATAACGAAGTACATTATCAGATCGAAACGAAAACAAAAACAAAGGAAACTTCTGAATTTCCATAAAAGTGAATATTGATCAATGAAGAAAAGCCGTGTCCCGGCGCTGAAGCCTTTTCTTTATCTGTAAAAAATAAGATATTCCGTTTCAGAAACAAGCCACTAAATTTATGGGTAACCAATATATTGGGGGGAATTCATCTTCAAAAGACGTCACTAAACGTGGTTTAACATCCAGTAAGATGCAACGTAAAGCTATTCATCAAATTACAAGTGATTTAACCACATTACATGATTGGTCCAATGGACATGTACATTCTGCAAGTGTCAGACATAAATCAACGTTATTTGATCAACACCTTTCAGTATTTTGTATAACTTTACATAAAGTGTGCCCCTAGAAGATAAAAGCAAACGTAACAATGGTCATTTCCAAGATACCGGTTATCATTCTTAATCTTTGAGCTTATGAAAAGCGAACGTCATCGAAAGAACAAGCGAATATCATTGAGAAAACAAACACTCAAGGTATCAGGACAAGTGACGATCATTGCGAAAACAAACACTCAAGATAACAGGACCAGCGACGATAATTGAGAAAACAAACACTCAAGATATCAGGACAAGTGACGATCATTGATACAACAAACACTCATGGTATCAGGACAAGCGACGACCATTGGGAAAACAAACACTCAAGGTATCAGGACAAGCGACGATCATTGATACAACAAACACTCATGGTATCAGGACAAGCGACGATCATTGGGAAAACAAACACCCAAGGTATCAGGACAAGCGACAATCATTGATACAACAAACACTCAAGGTATCAGGACAAGCGACGATCATTGATACAACAAACACTCATGGTATCAGGACAAGCGACGATCATTGGGAAAACAAAAACTCAAGGTATCAGGACAAGCGACTATCATTGATACAACAAACACTCAAGGTATCAGGACAAGCGACGATCATTGATACAACAAACACTCAAGGTATCAGGACAAGCGACGATCGTTGATACAACAAACACTCAAGGTATCAGGACAAGCGACGATCATTGATACAACAAACGCACATGGTATCAGGACAAGAGACGACCATTGATACAACAAACACTCAAGGTATCAGGACAAGCGAAGATCATTGATACAGCAAACACTCATGGTATCAGGACAAGCAACGATCATTGATACAACAAACACTCATGGTATCAGGACAAGCGACGATCATTGGGAAAACAAACACTCAAGGTATCAGGACAAGCGACGATCATTGATACAACAAACACTCAAGGTATCAGGATAAGCGACGATCATTGATACAACAAACGCACATGGTATCAGGACAAGAGACGACCATTGATACAACAAACACTCCAGGTATCAGGACAAGCGACGATCATTGATACAACAAACACCCATGGTATCAGGACAAGCGACGATCATTGGGAAAACAAACACTCAAGGTATCAGGACAAGCGACGATCATTGATGCAACAAACACTCAAGGTATAAGGACAAGCGACGATCATTGATACAACAAACGCACATGGTATCAGGACAAGAGACGATCATTGATACAACAAACACTCACGGTATCAGGACCAGCGACGATCATTGATACAACAAACACTCACGGTATCAGGACCAGCGACGATCATTGATACAACAAACACTCAAGGTATCAGGACAAGCGACGATCATTGGGAAAACAAACAGTCATGGTATCAGGGCAAGAGACGATCATTGATACAACAAACACTCAAGGTATCAGGACCAGCGACGATCATTGAGAAAACAAACAGTCATGGTATCAAGACGATCATTGGAAAAACAAACGTCCATGGCGACTATCATTGGGATAGTAACTATTAACAATTTTTTACTGGTGGCTTAAAGTGCCCTGAAAGTGGAAGAATCGCAGAAGAGTCCCATTAATATAGTAAGAACTTCCGACTGACTGATGACGAATCTGTTTTCTGTTTAGAGCTTGTAGCAATTCCCATGTGCCTCCAATTTTTGTTAGACTACAAACCAAACTTTGCTGTAATCTGCTCCTACATACATACATACTTTGAGTATTAGGCGGCTCCATTCTGTAATCTGCTCCTTGAATGCTTTACAAGCCCTAAGCCTCTTCAACTAAGTAATCTTGTTTTAGATTATTGATTGGTGTTTTACGTCGCACACAAGATTATTTCCCTTATATGGGGACGTTGCCAGGTTTAGTGGCGGAGGAAGCCGGGCTTATTGTCCGGAGTAAACCCCAGACCTTCTGTGAGTACCTGGCAACTCTTCCACATACGATTGAGAGAAAAATACAATCAGAAATTTTTCATTTTTTTTAAATTGGGTGTGATTCGAACCCGCGCTGCGTCGACGGGAGGTCTGTGTGGGACTAAGGGATGATCGCTCTAATCCAGTGGACAACTGAGCCCTTTTCTTCTTTTAGAAATTATACATTTATATTCCACGTTATTTAAAGAAGGAAGGCTGCATGGGTACCTGCTCGTGTAGGGCGTAGAGGAAATGGACTAGCTGATACTGCAGCCAAACAAGCTATTTTACATAATATATCCATCAAATTTCAATTTATCATCACCGATATACTTAAAGCTAAGTCATATTTTGTGAATCAGTGGCAGAAACAATTTATTTATCCATATCTACATTACGCCAATATTCTCTGGGCAAACACGTTCAAATCCCACTTAAAATGTATATTCCTACTTCAAAAACGTGCTCTCAGAATCATAACTCTGTCACCTCGTCTCGAGCACACATAGCCTATTTTCCTACGCCTCAATATCCTCAATATCTACCAATTAAACCTGTTTATCCTTCTTTCTCTGGCTCACAAATCTATGTACAATGCTGATACACTACCATATGCAATCAAATCGAAATTTGTAAAAACATCTGCAACCCATAACTTTCCCACATGAACACGGACCCTTAACCTACAGCAACCTTATTTTAACAATGCCACACTGCAGCACACACCGTCTGTCTCGATACCTAAAGAGTGGAATAAATTGCCAGTATGCTTTAAAAAATATATATTCCCTATCATTATTTAAATCAAAATTGAAAGACTTCTTACTCAGAGGTTAATTCAGAAACCATATGTGTATCTTTAATAATTTTTTTGCGATCCATTCTATTCTATTCAGAAATATCTACGTGTTCAACATTATTCCGTGAGTATGCTCTAGGGCATGGTTTGTTTTTTGTTGTTGCTTTTTTCTTCTATTTTTTGTCATTGTCTTATCGCAAATTGTATTTAGTTGTTACGCGTAGAAATAGATTATGTACCACGTTGTGTCTCCTACTGCTACAATTATTTAATAGTTATTTACCGAACGGGATAGAACAAGCTCGTCTCGAGCTTTATTCCCACCACTCCAGTATTGTAATTTGTGTTATCTGTATATTGTATTTGTGGTAAATAAAACAAACAAACAAACAAACAATGGAATGACTCTGACAAGGGAAGGTTTTATTTCCTATTTAATCCTGTAATTTTATCCCCAAATCTGTATAGTTTCCCCACTCGTCTAGCTGAGGTAAAGCTACACACATCTTACCTATTCAGATTCCATCTGTCTTACACAGATTTGTGTGATATTTATAATATTCAGGAAGTCTTCAGGAACATTTTTGTTTAACTTTAACAAGTATGTTTATCAAAGAAAATATTTTTTTACCGATCTCATTGGTTTGTGTATTAATCAACCCAACATGAACAATATACGCAGTCCTTCTAAACATACCGACAACGTATGTCAGGCTGTAGCTAGATATATCATAAATACACACATATTTTCGTTCAATTGTATATTTATGTGTGTGTATTTGAGTGTATAAACATATATATTATAATTGTGTAATACTATTTATTTTGGTGTGAGTGGGATTCAAACCCGTGCCGCATCGATGGGTGGCCTTATCGGACCGAAAGACTATCATTCTTACAGACTGAGCCACTTCAAACATTAAGACATAATACTTTACATAAATATAACTTTATCTCTTAGTTAACATTTTTCGTGGAATTGCCCAAAAATGGACTTGATGACATTGTGTGAATGTCGGCCTGTGGCATTACTATCCTAAAGACAAACACACTTTCAAAAGAGTAACTCCACAGTCAAAGAATATTGATTCTCGGTTATAACACAAAGCCCATTGCTCCATTGATATTATGTATCATCGCCAGAAAAACAAAATATTCAGAAAGATTCACTATAAACAGTGTTCAGCTGAAGTCTTTTTGATTGCAAACACCAACAACGATGTCACTGTAGATTCTAAACAGCGCCAAATTTAAGACAATTCGACGAGGGATAAGACATCTATAACCTTAAATTTTGCTGAGTGAATTTGAGAAAATTCAAACACGTTTTTAAAACATTAACTTTTCGATGAAATATGGGTTCATATAAATCCTTGTTGCATCAACAAATAACCCTATTGAACTATAATATTGGACTAACATCAAAAAAGTGATAGTAGCTCAGGACGAAGACCCCGGAGTGCTGCTCTTATCTCTAATGTTAATTTTATCTTTGGCTCAGATTCTTCTTATAAGAAAGTTAGAGAGATAGAAAGAGAGAATAGACCAATCCATTTGTAGTCACACTAGTTACAAAATCATATCTTGTTAGCTTTAGGTAAATGTTTCTAGTAAAGGTTTAATTTATTTATAGAAGGACTAATCATATAGTTTTAGGTTATTCCTCTCTGAGGCAATTGTCATTATCTTGTAGTCTTACTGATTGTGTTTTATTCTTTCATTGGAGCCTCAGGTCACTTTAAAAGTTCAAGACACGACCAGTGTGTGAAAAGCTGTTCTGAAAAATGCGAAATGAATTAAAACTATTTCAAGGAAGAAATTAAAAAAAATATCAAGCTATGTTGGGAAGAATATCACTTAATATGGATAACCAAGCATTCTTCTGAGTTTTATGTGAACTCGATCCCATAGTTAGTAAAGCATAGGTTCCGTATTCCAGTTTATAAGTATCCCAGTATCACACGAAGTATCACATCTACATTTGTTTTGAGCAGCTCTCTCTGAATACTATTTAAAAGCAGGAACCTGAAATAGATTTAAATATCTCGAATGCTACTGCATACAAGGAGATGAATGCGCCTGGTGATCTATTTGTTGATAACAATGCTTAGTGAAATACCTAAACACGAAGACAACTAAAAACATCTAAAGAACTGAGATAAAACATTGAATCTTAATCTGGTTTGTTTCTCATAAACTTGAGTTTTTACTTGTTCTATGTGAATGTTAAGCACTAAATCCTAGTAAACTTGCTGCAGAGCTGTCTTGGAGGGTGAGTATTGAGTTAAGAAACCCGTCAAGGTGTATATGAATGGCGCCCATACACAGATCAATAACACAATCAAATAGAAATATGAATGGGAAATGAAAACAACACGTTATTCGCTTTTTTGTCGAGACATGCCTTTTGACAGCAGTAATCCAACATTAGTTTTATATACTATGTAGCCGCTTAAATACATTTTTTCAAGAAGATGTAAGTGTACTCCAGCACAAAAAAGGGTTTAATTAATTACTCGTGTGTGTTGAACAATATATTTAGAAGTATATATGACGCAACTTTTGTGGTTATACATTATACATGTACATCATGTAGTCATTGGTTATGTATCGCAAACACAGCCTGTATAAAGTGTAAAATCTGGTTACACCTAGATTGAATTGTAAATTGTATTTCCAAAAAGGTGTTTTGTTACCTGCACCGATTAAAGATGGTGTCAGTCATACGTTCATTCAGAATCTAAAAACAGGGTATCCAAAAATAGTAGACCTCAACTGATGTCTCCAAAGGACCTTTTTGTATATCTTGACTATGTTACATCGTTTGATTATTGATTGTCCTATTTAAACGAATTATTCACACAGGGTGTCCAAAAGACGCGTTGACTTCATTCGGGATTGACTCTGAGACAATCCTCAGCTTAAACATAAGTATACAACTGTATGTTCATCCTTGGCGCCCAACTGAACATTCTAGAACTTTCTAGGGGCCTCCGTGCCTCAGTAGGTAGAGCGTTGGACGCTCAATCCGAACAACTTTCCACCAATGCGTCGCGGGTTCGAATCCCAAAAAAATATTCTGACTGGGTTTTCACTCGAACGACCTATATTGCCGTGGGTTTCTTCCGGGCATTGAGCCCGGTTTCCTCCCACAATAAAACAGGCAACGGCGCCATATAAGTGAAATAATCTTGAGCGCGGCGTAAAACACCAAACAATCAATCAATCAAGCAGGAATTCCTTTCATCATTGAGATATGCATGTAACATTGTTATTTTATAGAATCACAATGAAAAATGTTAAGTGTCCTATGTAAATATAGTTACCAGTGTTAAACTTTACTGTGAGACAGTTCAATGAAAAATGTCCACCTTTCGCATCATTTATTAGGTTGTGATGCCATGTGATCATACACAACATTGTTTTTATACACTATACGTAGTGACATACATCTCTTATAATGGAGCCTTGAAAAACAGGAATATGCCCTTAAGACTATGTAGTAATGAAACAGCTTCCCCCATTGGTCCAGGCTATTTCTTAGAAGAAATATACAAGCCAATAAGGAGATTTTTGCAAGGTAAAACGTTATAAAAATGTTTTTCCTCGAAAAAAACGGGCAAATAATTGGGAGTCTGAAGTCTTGCAAAAGATTTACTTGGAAAGGCTTAGTGTTTTATTTAGATTTGGGTTTTACATTAGCATCTCCGTGTTATCAATAAGTTTTACTTGAACTCTTATTTGCTCACATGCATATACTCACCAATAAAGTCTGTATAAAGGAATCAGTCACTTGTTGCTTTTTGGTGTCACGAATAAATCAAATTAAATTCTCAAAAAGACTATCACTTAAAAAACCTTCGGATCCAATATGAAGAGAAATATATTTTCCAATTACTGTAGAGTGAAGATTTGTTTTCGTTTTAAAGATTTGCTTTTTAAAGTTTTCCTGAACATTACTTAAAACAATGCTTTAAAGAGCTTTGCCCACTATTAACAACATTCTCTCGCTTTGTCTATAACATGGAACTTACAGCATACATTATAAACTTCATATAATCATCTAATACATTATAGGATTTCAAGTTCCAAGTGTACGGCTTCTTATCCATTAATCACCTTCACTAGCAACTTTTCAACATCTCTATTTTCACATTTTTTTCTGCAAACTAAGTCAGTTGCCAAACTGCTTTTCGAGAATAAGCATCTGACTCCAGTTTTGGAACTATTTACTGAACTGTGGATAGGGTGGAAATTAAAAATGATGAAGCGGAACAACAAAAATGCACGTAACCAATGTATACAATTAATGTTTCTACATTATAAAACAAAAATGGCCCAATGTAAGTAGTCATAAGAAGAGTAACATATCTGCCCCCCCCCCCCCCCCCCACACACAGGTTTAGAAGGATATATTTATTGGTGTTTTACGCCACACTGAAGATTTTCGTCTTTAACCTATTCTAATTTTATACAGTTTAGTCGAAGCACATATGAAATATGGTTTAGCTTATCACAACTTATGATTGGGTACAGCAGAAATAGAACTTGTCTCCATGGTTATTTTAGACAAGGAAATTTTCCCTGTGTTTTAGGTTTCATAAATATGTTTTTTTTCAACCATTTCAACACATTCATGAACTTTGGTTTTTATGGGCATTCATGATGTGATCTTTCTCATCTTAGGGTTAAAAAATAAGCCGTTTCTGGGCTCTCGACTTAACAGCACTCAATCTTACAACATTCTCACTTAGTGAAGTCATACTTTGAGTGTAATGACCTGCATGAGTAGCCTTGTCGTAAAGACAAATTGACACTTTCCAAAACTGTTTTGGGCGGAGATGAAAAACACGACGGCGAATTTTCCTCGTTTGGTGAAAAACGAATAGTTGTCTCCGATACGGCCACGCCAATTGATGTTTTTGAGTTCCTGTGAATCCATTCAGATACGACAACGGTTGCTGTTTGAAAAGTGGGAAGCGGTTACATGATGGCTGGAGTATATTTTAATTGGGGTGCTATTTGTTGACATGTCTGGAACAAGTTTCATTTCTCAAATTCTAGCATTTCAGACTTACACTTTTCCTCTTCTCAATGGACGATCTTTATTGATCTGAGCATGTATCTTGTCTACTTAATCTAACAATACTGCCCCTAAGTATGAGTGAAAATCATTAGATAGGTTAGTTCTGTTGGAATAGATACAGTTTTTTGTGGCAAATCAATTTCAATTAGATTTGCAGGAGTAAGTTGTGAAGCGAAAACATGGTTAAATGCTTCAATTGTATATGCAGAGTTTGGGAGAAATTTTCTCTTTAAAAAACAAACAACACCAAAAAGCAGTACAAAGTGCTGTTATGATGAAGAGCCAAACACTTTTCCAATACCAGCATCTGCAGGATGTTTTCAGTGCTTTCTGTTAATCTACTGAAGTTCTTTTCTTTCCAACTCAAGATAGTTATTTTGTATACTAATTCCAATGTTTTAATATGTGAACAACCTAGTTTATCAATTGTTTACTTCATCACCTAGTCACATCAGATCTAGTTCTACACCCCAGCTGTTGCTTTCTTATATTGTAGTGCTACTTACAAATACAAGTATGCCTTGTCGGGTAAGCAGAGGTAATAACTTGTAAGAATTTGTTGTGCGTAAAATCACTTTAGGTTGGTTAGATTCACGTTTTACGCCAAATGTTTTATTTTTTGCCAATGTCAGAGAGTTTAAAATAAAAATCAAACTATTGCGCACATTGAAATTCACCCATATGCTGATGGCTCCTCCCACTAAAGATGCAGATCATTTTCGTAGTTTTACTTAAATGTGCTTCCCGGACAATGGCTCGTACATTTATCACATACATGGCGATTATACAAGTTCTGCTTACTCCCTTAAAATTTCTCTTATATTAAAATGTATTATGAGAATCTAGACAATCCTAACTGTAAATGGAAGTACAATTAAACTACTCCGATAATTATTCATTCTAGACAACAAACTATATTTTAACACGTTCAATGTTATCGGTATCAAACTATTCCCCTTAGATCTCAATACAGGCACAGATTTGGTCATGTTGCAATTTTCCTCAGGTTCAGTCATTGATATAGATTCCGGATTTTAAGTGGAATTATGTGTTCGATTATGAAATATTTAAATGACTTATTGTGTGGAAAAATCTATATTAGTTAACCTTAAAATACGTTAAAATGCGGATATTAAAAAAACAGCAAAGCGTTTAGTTATCCATGAATATTTACACAGGAATTATTTGGGATAAGCCAAGTTGACTGTCTGGGCTTTATTAACTCTCAGTTTGATATTGGAGCAATGATTGACTCCATTGTGGGGGAGATATCATTTCTCCAACGACGTTGATGAAAGAAATGTCGTAGAAGCGATCTTGGATACAGCATACTTATAATATAGCTCTAGAGGAAGTCTTGGTTTTGTCCTTTTCCTCCCTATATGCCCGAGATTCCCGATGACTTAGGACTTTCAGCAAAACCTGAAGTCATAGGTGAATAGTAACATCGATATTCTGCCGCAATCGTTTTTTTTTAATCCAACCCTTCGACCAACATATATACATTGTAGATACCAGTAATGATAACATTAAACTAAATCTGTATTCAATTAATCTGCCACACGAGGCTCATGTAGTAAGGTTTGTAGGATTAATCCCATAAACATCTTCTGAATGACCTTTAGCTTCATAGAAACAGCATGGGGTTTATTATCAACACTGAACGTTTGTTTTAAAGCGCTCTGCTTTTTGTATACCCAACGAACCAAGATTAGGTCGACTTTCCTAACCCATTTTTAACGTTGAAACGGGCAATGAATACAAAAACTTAGCAGTACAAAAGGAAAGAACCTACTTAAGTTAGCGTCCATGGTGTTCTCCAGGGCCCGCATTTTTGTTTCATAGCCATGATTGATGCCATTTTGGAAGAGATTTTATTCCAAGATTAGTAAAAAGAAAAGCCTAGTTTAATTCCTAATCTTTGTGTCATGAAAGATAGCCTCCAGGTGAAGAATTTATTCTATTTTTGCAAAGATAAATAGTTGATTCGTGTATTGAAAGCAAAGTTTGAGGATTGGTTGTTAACAAAACATTGATGTTATCCTGGATAAACATTCGGATAACAATGGAGTAATGGTTTTAACTATTTTGTTTGTTCCACGTCTCTCTTTTTGTATGTTTTGTTCATATAGAATGCTTGGATTAAAACCATCGTTAGAATTTTAATCTTCAGTAGGATTGATTGATTGATTGAGTGGTGTTTTACGCCGCGCTCAAGATTATTTCACTTATATGGCGGCGTTGCCAGTTTTATTGTGGGAGGAAACTGGGCTCTATGCCCGGAGGAAACCCATGACCTTCCCACATAGGTCGTTCGAGTGAAAACCCAGTCAGAAAATGTTCCAATTTTGTTTTGGACTGAGTGGGATTCGAACCCGCGACCCATTGGTGGAAGACTGTTATGTTAGTTTCGTTATCTTTTTCCCAACCAGCTTGGTATAGAAATAACTATCTGAGGGATAAAGGGTTTTTGTTTACTTTGATACGTGGCTATTGTTTCCAAGGTTTTAGCTGGAAAGGAATCACAAATATTTAGTTGATGTCTACGTTGTAAAACTTTTCTTAACACCGATAGACATATACAAGCAAATTTACACTAATCAAAGGACAAAGTGATTTGTTGGGTAAGACAATGCGTGAACTAATTTCAATAATACACCAGCGGGCTTTTCATGTATAATTGTAGATATATTATATATGGATATAATTGTTATATTTATCCTCTAATATAGATACTGGACAAAGTATTGCTTTGAGGTATAAAAACGTCGAGGTTGTGGTGTTAAACGATTCATGGATACTATTTTAGTAAACATACTATACAGTACACATTAGTATACATAGATTATTTCACTTATATGGCGGCGTTGCCAGTTTTATTGTGGGGGGAAACCGGGGTCTTTGCCCGGAGGAAACCCACGACCTTCCTATGGTAACTGGCAACCATCCCACATAGGTCGTTCGAGTGAAAACCCAGTATAGTATTACGAAATTAAGTCATAAACTGTACAACCCGTAAAGGTTTGATTTGAATTCAGTGTATCTTGATGTACAAAAACCTGTTCATATTTATTAGAGGAAATATACTGAAAGTAAACCACTAGTTAACTCCAGAATGGCAATCTGTTCTTTAACTTAATTAGTTTGTGACACCTAGCAATAATTAGGGGTAAGCAACGTCCATCCTATATTGTACTCATAAGGTATTGAAACAGGTGGCTTCAGTAGGCTCAATGAGAAAATCGATTAAGGACACACTTATCGTTTATCCTAAAAGCATTGCTCTGAATAGCTATTGTCTGTTTCAGTTAAGCTAATATTTGTGTAACTCGGATTGATTTCACCTCCACGTAACCGGAACACGTTTTTGTGCTGGTTCCAATCGAATGTGAATATAACTTTGTCAGAGAATTGCCCGGACGGTTTTGAATCACTGGAGAAAAAAAATAAATCAATGCCATTAATATATCGTTCTGTCAAAACATGACATGTTTTTAAGCTTACAATATTCAAAAAGCGCATGTTATTGCAATGTGCATAGTTCCACTGACCAATTTGGCATTTGCATTGAATTATATTGCAGTACAATGCAATTGTTACGTAATATATTTACTTTTCTGTGGGCTGGGGGATGATATAACGTATTTCTTCGACAACCTAGTCATGCTAACGGAAGCTGAAAATTATACATCTGAAGAAAAATAGCGAACAGCTTCCCAGTAGTGAATATTTGGTTACTCTTGTTAACCTCCCCCCCCCCCCCCCCCCCCCCAAACACCTACAGCCCCTCACACGCTAACACAATCTACAAATTCCAAACAAATCCTTTGCTCCATTGGCATGATTAAAGTCACCTGATCAGTGTTTCTATATTGAATCTGTGTCGGAATTCATTTATTGTACCCATACTGTATTGGAACAGTTTAGCAAAGTAGGGCTATTTTACTCATAGACAGGATCGATTGAGTACGCACTTAACGTTTGTCGTAAATCATTGCACGAAATAATAGTTCCCTGTTGCATTCAAGTAAATATTTGTTGAACTGAGATTGATTTCACCTCTGCGTAATTGGGAAACGTTGTGTACCAGTTCCGAGTTTATAACGATGGCCAATTTGATGCATATCAGTGACACCAGGCTCAAGAAAGTGTACACACGTAGTATTTAGAAGTAATTTCGACCAAAGGCGAATGAATGTTCCTTCCCGGTTATTGATTTTGTTTTCACTCTTAAAATAGTTTATTCGTTTCAACATAAATATTCAGAATTCGATCCGCTTCAATCACTCGACACTGAAAATGTCCCATTCATACGGGTAGCATTGCCCAGTATCGGTTACATTTTTCATAATACTTCTGTTAATCAAGAAAATAAGAGTAATTGACTTCGGATGAACGGTGGTAGGTGGGTTTTCGGCGACAAAATAATTAGAGGGAATTGCATCATACTCCTGTTATTGTCTAACATGTATGTATACAGAGGTCATACATTGGTGAACCTACTGTTGTGAGTTATGAAACTTATATTTACCTCTCTGTTGACAAACTGAGCATTGAAAGCTTCTTTCTACATTACATAACTAGAGCAAAAAAATCTGAAGACGACCGGCCAGGCTGTAAGCGTCCAACGGCCTCATCTAGAGCCACTGTTAGTTTGAGTAAATAAACCAGCTGAAAAATAATTTAAAAATGGAATTGAACTCGTCATTGAACGGTCTATCCGGTTAAAATGGCCACCATTGATCAGCTCAACAAATTCAATTTTAAGCACAACAATTATAGGTGAGAATATTTGTAATCTATAATTATCTACCTTTTAAAGGCCCACTTGCCGCCGTAGCCTGTTTAAATTTGCTAAGAAAACCAATGTACATGAGCTTACTACGACTAATACCACTAAACTTAAAGATAGGACACATAAAACATGTCTAGTTAGCTTTAGAATGTAGAGATGGGATGAAAAACAAACGAAGAATCGAAGCCTGATTACAACAACAACGATCAGTGTCGGTCAACGTTCGTGTTGGATTACCCTCATTTCAGGCATTTTATACACTCAAACAATTATCAGCAGGCTTTTCCAGTCGCTGTTAACCGATCGTCAGTCTGTATTTCTCAGATAAATAGGCCTACGTAAAATTACACTGTGCCGTTAGTTCACTCACTCGACTGAAATGCGCCCCAGCGAGCAGTTTGGTTTGTTTACGTTCCAGGCACCTAACAATTCAAATTTTCAAATTCAAATTAAAAATACAAAGTGACGTCCAAACTTTTAAATTTTGGTAAGAATAGAAAGTTCCTAACTTATATTGTCTGGGAAAAATACAGAAAACGGTCTTTCTTTTTTAATGTAAACAATATTCCTGATTTTCGCGGCAAGTGTGCCTTTAAAGACATTTTACCCTCTCTGGAAGTGTTACCCACAATAATACAAAAGCATACATTTATATAGAAATTGTGATTTTTTTTTTTCATTCTCCATTCAGATTATGATCACACATGCTGCAGGTATCTGTTTAAAGGGGCATGAGCTGCCAAATTGTTGATATTTTGACGTTAAAGCAGAATGTTGAAATTATTGGCTATTTTTCTCAAGACGTACAATTCAGAAGCTTTGTAGTGTTTCTAGTCTCGAAAATGTACGATAAAGTATTGTTTTGAACTGACTTTGGCTTAGAATGAATGAATGGTCGTCCCGGTTATTTAAATTTTGTTTACTTTTCGAACACGTTTTCGGTTCGTACAGGCCATATACTGTATGGATTTTCCTCATTCCAACGGCAACCATTTAGTTTTCCGATGGCATTCAATGCCTCTTTCTGTCGTGACGATCAGAAATTATAAAAAAGTGTGGATTTTGGCAGTTTTTAGCCCATTGACCTTGTGGTATTACAAGCACCCCCTCTGCACACACCTTTTATAGGAATTCATCGTGGATTATTATTGTTTTCAATTCTCATGATATTTCTTCTAATTTAAAAATATGAAGACTAGTTTGACTTTAGATGATAGATTTTCAACGAAAATTGTATGATTAAGGAACAATTATTATTAATTCCAAGTTACATTGTTTTTTGTTTGACGGGCGGTTTTGGGTGGATTTAAACGGGGATTTACAAGGGTTCATCCTACAACAGTGAAAGCGTAGCTAATATTTATCTATCTGGTAAACGGCGAAGTGTCGACCTCTTTTAGTTTATTTCTTCATTTTAGAATCAGGACAGAAAACACATAAATGACGGAGTACGGCAAAACGACCGATACGGCGGTAAACGTTATGGAACCTGTGCTAGAAAATCTTGTCTAGCTAAAATTAAAAGTAAACAACCAGCTGCTAAAGAATTCAAAATCGTATTAAACTCGTCACCAAACGGTCTGTAAGGGTAACGAAATTTACCAGTGATCATCCTATCAGCCTTCCAATATGTGTACAATAGAAAATGTGGCACTTTTTTTATCCGTAATTTGTCTTAGAAACCGGTGGCCTTTTAACTGTAATTGCTTACTAACAAAACGTTTGTCATATGTGACATTTTTACGCATAAATTATTTAAAACCTAACGTTCACTGCTTGCTATTGACGTCCGCTCACTCCTCACACATGTTGTTAGTATTAAGCGATTCTGGTTGCATTTATATCATCTAGGGCAGAATTAAGAGACACCGGCTTGATTGCTATTCATCAACTTTGAAATGTGTGTCCAATCGACCCTCATTTATTTTTCCCAGTTCTTTTCTTTTACCCCCTTCTAAATGGACATCAAAGACAATGTATTTCAGAAAAGCAGACAAGTGGCTCCAGTGCTACACAAAATCCAAAGAGGAGCCAAAAATTAAATTTGACACACCTATAAGAGTATTACCAGCTTGATTATAAGCCCGACAGAAAACGAATCCTAGTAATTTATATTAAAACGACACCCATGAAACAGAAACGTATTATATTGTATATGTTATTTAGCCCGGTAAACCACATGTTTTGTATTATGAAGACAGACTCAGTTTCGGTACATATCAGGATATATCTAATGCTTCAATTATAACTGATCGTGGATCGTGGACGAGGATTAGTAGTCCGAAATATCTGCGATGATGATGTAAGACTTTTTCTGACAGATAGGCCATCATCATCGTTAGAACGCATTTGATCAATTTTCTGGGAATTTCTTGCCACCCTTCCAGGTGGCAAGACCACCTCTCGTTTCTCATCAAAAATATCAAGATTCTCTTCATAACTTTTAAAAAATAAAATTGCTACCCCGTACTTTAATGATTTCCCTTTCTCCTCGCACCAATCTGAAGTCTGTATGTCGACACCAGCCATAGATCTGCCCGGTTAAATTTCAAACTGTACCAAACCTTTCCGAAATCAGGCATTTGCATAATCTCTCATTGATACGTCACTATGACGCGAAAGGTCAACCTGTCACATGATTATTTCAGCTCAAGCAGTTGTTCTGTGTATAGGCGTATTCGACTGGTCGTTTTCCGCTCAAACTAACTGCTGTGGAAAGTACCAGTCGAACGAATTTGAGTAAAGTGAGGAAAGTGTGGGTCGTTTGCTTAGCAACAAGGTGTATTCTTCAAGTAAGGGTCAACTGATAGGCGTGGAGAGGGTTGCGTGCGAACACGGACTTGAGTAAATATATGTTTGCAATCAAAATGAAATATTTCTGTCAATGATCTAGGAAAACTGCAAATAATTTTTCAGACCTATAGTACATTGATTTGGGTAAATTCGGCTAAGTAGACTACCGAAGCGTGATTGGCCTATTTGCATAGAAAATAAATAACATTTATTCGTTGAGATTTAGAGTGTCAGGGTTTAATTATATGTACTTTTAGTTTCGGAACACAGGAATGCTTAAAAAATAGTCAAAACAGGCCAAGAATTATATAATTGGAGTCATGAAAGTAATAATATTTTGCCACGTGACCAGCTCCCCTCTCTCTGCTCTTACAAAATCAGCGAGCACTTCGAGCGTGCACGCGCGAGGAGTTTGTGCAAATCATGCGACCAGTCGAATAGAAAATGTGTAGTTTGAGAAGAATGAGCTGCTCGAAAACGACCAGTCGAATACGGCTTATACTTAAGCCAAACTATCACGTGATCGCCTGCTAGTGGGTAGTCATGTGACAGGTTGACCTTTTACGTCATATGACGTATCAATGAGAGTTTATGCAAATGGCTGATTTCGGAAAGGTTTGGTACAGTTTGAAATTTAACCGGGCAGATGTATGGCTTGTGTCGACGTACAGACTTAAGATTGGTGCGAGGAGAAAGGGAAACCATTAAAGTCTAGGTTTTTAATTTTATTTTTAAAAGTTATGAAAAAGGTCAAAGGTCACATCAACGTAATTAACTGTAAACTATACCTGGTTTTTGTTTGTAATGCTGTTATTTCTTGTCTTCTTTTCCAAAATTATTTTACCTTGTTAGTGAGTGGCGATATAGAGACAAACCCTGGACCAGTCGGAGGTACCTTATCAATTGTCCATTTAAATGTGTGCGGCTTGAGGAATAAGGTAGATGAAGTTTTTGCAAATTTATCCGATTTCGACATAATAGCTATAACTGAAAGCCATTTAACTGCCCACATTCCAAATTATACCATTGATATGTCTGGGTTTCATGAGCCTATACGTCGTGATCGAGACCAGGCTTGGGGAGGTGTATGTATATATGTATCTAATAGTGTAGCGTTCTCTCGCCTCCCTCACCTGGAACATCGTCAACTTGAAATAATATGGTTGGAGGTTCATTGTTTACCCAGGTATATCATTGGTGCTATATATAGACCCCCCAATGCGGACGTGGGGATGTGGGACGAACTAAAAAACAATATAGAAACTGTAATTGACAATTACCCAAATCATAACTTTATACTCACCGGGGATCTGAATGAAAACTTATTGGATCAGAGAAAAACCAACTTAAGATCAATTGTAGGAACTTTCGGTATGCATCAACTAATTACTGAAGTTACCAGATCAATCTCGGGTACACTGATTGATCCAATTATATGTAATTGCAGAGATAGCGCTTTGGATTTTGGAACTCTACCGAATTTTTGTAGCGACCATTGCGCTGTTTACGTAAAGTTAAAATCTGGCCTCACAAAACAAAAGAAGTACTCGAGATTGGTCTGGAACTACGAATCTACTAACTGGGACGAATTTCGCTTATCATTATCTAGTGTGGACTGGGAGCAAATGGTTACAGAAGACCCAAACATATTCTGTACAAACATTACTGAAAAATTGTTGGCCATAGCTCGACAGTTTATCCCTAACAGAAACATAACCATTAACCCCAACGATAAAGCCTGGATAACACCTCACATTAAAATAGAAATGAAAAAACGAAATAGACTATACAAACGGTGCCGTAAGTTTCAAACGGAAGGAAACCTACAGTTATACAAACAGCAACGGAACAATGTCAATTCCTTGGTAAGAGATGCTAAACAAAATTACGAAAACAAAATAACCGAAAAAATTGAAAACGGAAATACTAACCACAAATTCTGGTGGAAAGTTTGCAAATCAGTTAAAAAGCAAAAAATTCAAATGTTTCTCCCATACCACCTCTTACCAAAGACGACCAAATATTTTTTTCCGATAATATTGAAAAAGCTAACCTTTTGAACGAATATTTCTCGAGTATCTGTTCACATGGTGATTCGGGTGTTGTCCCTTACAACATTGATCCAATTGATGAATCTGAGCTTTCTAATATAACTGTAGACCCTGAAAATGTTATAGAGATCTTATCATCTATTGACGTTAGTAAGGCTACAGGACCAGATATGATTAGCGCGAGAATATTGTATGAGGCTCGATTTGAAATATCCCCTATCTTAACAAGACTTTTCCAAACCTCTTTGAATTCCAGTATTTTCCCAGATTGCTGGAAAATTGCAAATGTTACACCAATATTTAAATCGGGAAATCCGTCACAAGTAACCAATTATCGTCCGATTTCACTTCTTAGCTGTTTAAGCAAAATTCTAGAGCGAGTTGTTCACAAAAATATTTTCGAATTTTTACAGGCTAAAATATCTTCTTGTCAGTATGGATTCTTGCCCAACAATTCCACCGTAACACAGTTGTTAGATCTGTATAATGACATAGTTAAAGCTTTGGATGACCGGAAGGAAATATTTTTCATCTTTTTCGACATTTCCAAAGCTTTTGACAGGGTGTGGCATGAGGGGCTTATGGTTAAATTAAAGGCTTTTGGCGTAACTGGCGGTCTTCTGAAATGGGTACAAAGTTACCTAACAAGTAGGAAACAACGAGTTGTTTTGGGAAGGGCAAGTTCTTCTACATTGGCTTTACATGCAGGTGTGCCCCAAGGGTCAGTCCTGGGACCTTTGCTTTTCTAATTTACATAAATGATCTTCCTGATAAAGTTCTTAACAATATTAAACTATTCGCCGACGATACGTGCCTATACGTAATATCGGACGCCATAAAACAAAATGTAAACTCTCTACAAAACGATATGAAATCATTAGAAAATTGGGCTAAAGCTTGGTTGGTGGATTTCAATCCACAGAAAACCAAATCCCTGCTAGTTTCTCGACGGAGACCCCCCTCAAATATACGATGTACGTTCGAGGGTTGTCAAATTGAATCCGTGCCCTTCCACAAACATCTTGGAATAATTTTTAACTGCTCTGCTAACTGGAACCACCATATTAACAAACTTATCGAACGAACCAATAAAAAAGTATCCATGTTCAGAGGACTCAAATACCAACTTTCCAGAAAAAGTCTGGAGATTATGTTTAAAAGCTTTATCAGACCATCATTTGAATACGCAGACGTAGTATGGGATAACATCGCAGAATACCATGTGACAGCACTCGAGAATATCCAAAAAGACTGTATTAGAATCATAACCGGACTAACTAAAAGTGTTGCAACCGCTCTACTATATCAAGAGTCTGGTTTGCATAAATTATCTACCAGACGTAAAATCCAACGCCTACTAACCTTCCATAGAAATATTAACAATCCTGATAGCACATTAAATAAAATCCTGCCGCCCCCAACTCACATCCGTAATCCTTACCCAGTTAGAAACGCAACCCAAATAACCACGTTCCGATGTAAAACAGCCAATTATAGTAAGTCGTTCTTTCCGCAAACATTACGGGAGTGGAATGAACTACCTGAACCAACTAAACTAATGACTTGCCAAATATCCTTCAAAAATTCCCTGTACAAAATTTTCCCCATACCGAAAGTTCCCTCTTGGTATTACGTTGGACAAAGAACGGGCAATATCATTCTTTGTAGAATCCGAAACGGTTGTAGCTCTTTAAACGATGACCTATTTAATAATTTTCTTACTGACTCTCCAAAATGTTCCTGTGGATTTTCCTCCGAAAATGCAACCCACTATTTTTTTCAATGTAAAAGATTCCTCTTGCCGCGCACATCAATGGTTGAAGAGATAATGTCACTTGGATATACGGGGGATCTGACAACCACTCTTTTACTTTATGGATCCAATGACCTCACTCAGGAACTGAATAAAGACCTCACAATTTTAATATGCAAATTTATCATCCAAACTAAACGTTTCTAATATTCATATAAATGGGGACCAATGCGTGACACGACTTGGACCCGCCAATTAGGTACATCTAATTATATGCGTTTATGCATGTGCATTTGTATGCTTGTTTGTGTATATATGTGTATATGTATCAATATGCGTATTTGTCTGTATGTATATATACGTGCGGAGATGTATATGTATATATATATATATATATACACGTAAGTATTATGCATATTTGTCCTTTGTTGTTCCATTCACTATGTCTATATATGTTAAACAAGTTTGTTGACATTGAATGGGAATTAAGTATAAACTCTAAATACTATTATTTTGTATTTTGATAACCCTCCTTGTATATATTTATCCTACCTTTGAAAACTTTTTCTCTAATATTGTATTTAATTAATGCACAAAATAAGCTCTGAGCTTAATGTGCAAGAAATAAAGATTATATAAATAAAAAAAAAAAAATAAAAAAGTTATGAAGAGAATCTTGATATTTTTGATGAGAAACGAGAGGTAAATTGATCAAATGCGTTCTGACGATGATGATGGCCTATCTGTCAGAAAACGTCTAACATCATCATCGCAGATATTTCGGACTAGAGGATTAGGAAAGTGTAAGTTTCGCGGCTACCTTTTTGGCCATTTTATTCAAAATGACCTGTACGGTAGTCTATCAGAGGGTATTTCACGTATGTAAATCCCGAAAGTCATTATTAGACTGCATATCATGCAGACTGGCACGCGATTAGGAATGGGATAACAAAACAACGTCATCAAAATGACTAGGAAAATGTTTACGTGTTAAAGTATGGGTCGCTGATTGTCTGCGATTTTAAGACTGATCGTGAGAAAATAGAACACGGTCTATCCATACGATCGTAAGACTGATCAGTCCGCAACAGTTGGAAAAATGTTAAAGTGGCATGAGCTGCCAAAATGTTCATATTTTGACGTAAAAACAGAATGTTGAAATTATTGTCTATTTTTCTCAAGATGTAAAATTCAGAAGCTTTTTAGTGTTTCTAGTCTCGAGAATGTACGATAAAGTATTGTTTTGAACTAACTTTGGCTTAGAATGATTGAATGAATGGTCGTCCCGGTTATTTAAATTTTATTTACTTTTCGAACACTATTCTGGTTCGTATACGCCACATGGATTTTATGGATTTTCCTCATTCCAACGCCAATCTTTCGATGGCCTTCAAAGCCTTATACTATCATGACGATCAGAAATTATGAAAAAAGTTTAAATTTTGGCAGCTCATGCCACGTTAAGGCCGCTCAGGTCGACACAATTTCTCTGACTGATTTTTTTTGCAGGTTTACTGCCAACTGAAGCTTACGGCGATTGGATCGAATCTTAACTCTACCTGAGCGGGGCTTTCAGGTGTGTAGAAAGTCTTTTCCACCTGCTCTACAGACATGTGCAACAAAAGATTGTTCTTTGGAGTCAATTCGCTCCAGTATTATATGTTGTGTAATACACGCGTTGTGTGAAAAACACAACCTATAGTAACTCAATAACTCTGCAATCTATTTTGTCATCCACAGGAAAGCAAAATGAATTCTCCCCACAGTTTACTTAACTGAACTACAAAACAATATTGTATAACAAGTTGGAGAAAAGAATAAACCCGCTTACTCAGACAACAGAGAATGATTTGTGCAACCTGATCGGGATACAGGTGGTAAGCAAACAATTAATAAACGGAATCTACTACATCTTTAAATAACAACAGACAATTATTAGAGTCTGTGTAATAGTTATCAAGAAAAATTTGCCATCGATATTAGACCCACAGAAATATGGCCCTGGAAAACGTCTGTGTATTAACTGTTTTAAAGTGAGTATGTCTGAGAGATGAATGTCTGGGTATTTGAACGTCAAGGCAAAACATCCACTGGGGCTGTAACATGTATTATTATAAGATATGAGCTAACCGCGGGCACGATTTAAATCATCACGATGTATTTTCCGATTTAAGTTAATTATGAAACAATTGCGTTTTCCTTAGGTTAACCCAGAAGTAATTTTAACGCATGTGGAAATCGGTTTTCCTGTTTGCAAGGAGGCAGGGCAATGGAAATCACCAATGATTGGACTTTACTTTAGAATTTATAACAACTTGTGTTTTATAGAGATAAACGCTTAATGCCCGCTTGAGGCATTACATTATACATCGATAATCAACAATAAATGCTGTAAGACAAAGCTTATATTTCCGAATCCACTGGATGAAGATATTGTAGATATGCACCCCAGTGTGGACGAGATATAGTAGGCTACAACCATAAGTTATTTTCTCTTGGAGTCAGTATTTACTAAAGCTCACGTGTCATTAGGGATTTTCTTTGTTTGAAGCTCTTACAGTATGAATCAATGCACAAGCTCTGACGTAATTAAGGGAACCGTAGATCCATTAGTCAAGACCCCTCCGCTTTTCTGGGGAAATAAACTGACCCACATCTTCCAGAAAAGATTGATTGTAAGATGCGACTAACCTGACACATGTTTTTAAATAGATAATTTATTTTACGAGTTTTTACTTTCTGTCATGTTATGGTTTCAATATATGTTGTGGTTTATAAGGTTGTTCCAATGGTTTACCGTTTTTTCCGCAGACAGGCTTTGAAGGTCATCGAAACGTAGAAACAAAATTTAAATAACCGGGGAGAGCGTTCATTTATTCTTAGCTGTTTCAAAATAATACTTCATTAAATATCCTCGGTACTCAAAGCACTAAAAATCTTCTGAAGTGTACGTGTTCAGAAAAAACCCAATTATTTCAACATTCTGCTACAATGGCAAACTATCAATAGTTTGTCATGTCACTTTAATGCCTTGACTCAAAACGCCGTCAGTATTTTTGTTAAGCATAATGACTTTGTGGGTGCTTTCAGCAGCACTTCTGGAGTCGGTGGGGTTGTTTTCAGAATGTTTACATCGCAACAGGGGACAAATGTTAAGTTGCCGACAATAACATATAACAAGGGTCGTTATACATGTATTCTGACTTATGTCAACAGACAGAAGCAGTCAATCTTTCAAATAGGTATAGTATAGTTTGAAAATCAATATATTGTTCTGGTGCTCAGGAAAAAGTTATTAAAAATGTCCGAAAACCCTCTCGTACATGTTTCGTCCCTACCAAAATAGGAAGGCCAAGAATAGAAAATGGAGAAATTGTGCATTGATCTTGTGAAATGATCATGAGCGCGGCGTTAAAATCCAATCAATCTCAAGCAAAACCACCATAATTAGTCTAGGCAAATAGTTGTCACTGGTATGTTAGCGACTTCAAGAATTATATTGTTTGCCAAGTTTTATTACCATTTGAGCATACATACCCAGGGGAAGAGTCACATATTACCCCATGATGAAATCCAGTGGGATGTTAAAAGCACGATAAATAACGTTTCAGAAAACCGAAACTTGGGGATATGTCTGTTCTGATTTTCGGTCAAAAGCCACGTGCGAGAGACGTGAGTTTCATTGAGACTGATGACTATACGGTAGAGAGATCCCAAATTTGAAAATGTTATAGGAATACTTGCTGAAAACAAAGTTTCATATCAAGGAATGCCTTAAACATGTAAAATTGAGTTGCAGTTTGATGTGATTTTACATCTGACGTGAATATTAAATCTAGAGCTAGAAATGTCACATAATCAAAAGCGTTGCAAGACGTTAAGAAGTTAGTAACTGCTTGGAATACTTTGTTTCTGATGGCATAAGAATAGCTTCCAAAGAAAAGTTATAAGTGCACACGCTTTGAGAGTGACCTGTAGTTTGTACCCTTCTACAGCATACTTGATACGATGAATTGGAAGTGTGGAGTATCATGTACTTTACAATGATTAAAGGGGCATGAGCTGCCGAAATTCCCACTTTTTTCATACTTTCTGATCGTCACGACAGTAAGAGGCTTTGAAGGACATCGAAAAACTAAATGATTGGCGTTGGAATGAGGAAAATCCACACTGTAGGTGCCCTGTACGAACCGAAAACGTGTTCGAAAAGTAGCAAAATTTAAATAACCGGGACGACCATTCATTCATTCTAAGCCAAAGTTAGTTTAAAACAATACTTTATCGTACATTTTCGAGACTAGAAGCACTAAAAAGCTTCTGAATTATACGTTTTGAGAAAAATAGCCGATAATTTCAACATTCTGTGTTTACGTCAAAATATCAACATTTTGGCAGCTCATGCCCCTTTAAACAACTCGCAGTCGTGAGGTTTAACGTGATGCAGGCGACAATACATGTACGATCAGATCTTAGATAACGGTAAGTGAACAAGAACATCATCCCTGTCACTGGATATCACTAACGTAAAAAATCACGTTTTCTGAGATCGTATAAAACCTGAATATATACTTGTCGAAATAAATCACTGTACAGGGGGCCGTTTCACGAAGCCGTCGCACAGTGCGATCAATCGCAGTTGCCATGACGTCGTATCTATTCAATATGGTATACTTTGGCAACTATGCTTCGTTTGCAATGCGACTGCTTTGTGAAACGAGCTCCAGATCGATTAATACAGACGATATTGTAACGCACGCGATTGTCATGTTTACACTTATCATATCCAGTCAGAACGAAAAATACATTGAGCTTTGAAAACAATTGGGGTCACTCAATAATCTATGTTGACTTTTCCGAGCCATACAATCTATATTTGCCAAGGTATTTTCACAACAAACATCAAATGTGTATGTAATTGATCTATGGGGCTTGCGTTTACAGGTGAACAACGTTATTCTATTACTGAAATGCTACGCAGGTTACGTATGTTCGTGTTGGGTGTGACACGCATCATACATTGTGCTATAATTACTTCCTGTGCCATCGACAAAAAATCGTGCTTAATTATCACCAGTACAATTGCATAGGAAAATGAATACGAAAGGTATCTTATGAGCATAGCCTCCTTTTACGTAGTTACGTAGTTAATATCAGTTCTACTTAAACATCTGAAATGATAGTTGGATTGGCTTTGTAAACACCATTAAATGGGGACCTCGGCACTATTTGAATATGATTTTGTCCGTGTAACTGTAGGTATTCAAATTCACCTGAAGTATGACTCAAGGTCACTTTTTATCAGATAGATATTACTATTGCACAGAGTACATTTTTCTTGAACTTCTGGCATTTGCATGTTGTTATTTCACATTTTTGTATATTTGTCATTTTAATCTGTTGTCCGGAAAATTTTGCTTTAATTGTTGATTTATCAATGAAAGTTAAAGGTAAGAAGCTTTCATCATCTGTTAGTATATAACTCATTTGAGGGAATAAATCAATCTAAAATTTGAAGTCACCCAAGTCCGAAAGTCCAGATGTCTAAGGCCTAAAGTCGCTATTGTTAGCGGGAAAATCCATAAGGTTGGAGGGTTCATCTCGGAGAAACAACATCATGGAATTAAACTTGGTATTTGTTCGCATTCACCCTTTTGTTAGCCCCCCCCCCCCGCCCCCTACATTTAACTGTCGCTTTCACTGCCGCTTTTGATGACGTCACTTATTTTGAGATGTTTTTTCAGTTCGGTTTTAGGCGTCATCAAAGTTTCTGGTTATCCCCAAAACTCGATCGTTAAAGTTGCTTAAGCTGCCAAAATGTTGATATTTTGACGTTGAAACAAAATTATCGGCTATTTCTCTCAAGACGTATAATTCGGAAGCTTTTTAGTGCTTCTAGTCTCAAGAATGTACGATAAAGTATTGTTTTGAACTAACTTTGGTTTAAAATGAACGAATGGTCGTCACAGTTATTAAAATTTGATTACTTTTCGAACACTATTCCAGTTCGTATAGGCCACATACTGTATAGATTTTCCTCATTTCAACGCCAATTATTTAGTTTCTCGATGGCCTCTTACTGTCGTGACGATCAGAAATTATAAAAACCATGTGAATTTTGGCAGCTCATGCCACTTTAAATCGCGATTATGTGTTTCAGTCTTTCTTGTAATTGCATATCCGGTCTTTTACCTTTAAACTTAAAATAATGGATTTTTAAAAACAGACAACACAACTCCGTAAAGTTATAAAACCTGGCCTAGTTAGAAATGGCTCCACGATATATACAGATTATCATAACAATGTGTGATAGGCCTATGTGAGGCCGCATTAACACCGAGTTGGCTGAGATCGGGCAAAAGTATTAGCCGAGCCCGAAGGGCGAGGCTGATGCGAATGTCCGATCTCAGCCAACGAGATGTTGATACGGCCTCACATATCACACAGTGTTATGATAATCTATTTATCACATTTACCGCTGAAACACGTGTAGGCCTAGTTTTAGTTGCAAAAGCCACAAATTTACAAATGTCACTTTTCGACTGGCAGTTTTGCCGAATTGCGCATTTATTTTCAAAAGGCCACCGCGCGAGAAGTAGACCCAAGGTAAAAATACTAAGCACGCAGAAATTATTGACTTCATATCTATTATTGAGTCAGAATTAATGTATTATTCAACCGATTAAGTAGAAAGAAGCAACAAATAAAGTATAAAAAAGCAACAATTTATCTATAATTCCTCTGACACAGTAACGTCTGTCAATGACACACATATACCGATCACTGCGCGGGAATTTCCATTTCAGTTATAGGTTGTACAAAAAATAGTCCAGAAACATTCTTTTCAAACTAAACTGATACGGAAAATTATCAGATGGCTGTGTATCAGTAGGGTTTGACGTATAGGAATATGATAAATATCATTTACCAATATTGCAACAGACACAATTGCTGTGTGTACACTTATGATACTAAATGAAAAAAGTATACACTGAACTTTGGACTGTTCAATGCCGTATATAATCACTTTCCCGAACTAAACAATCTTTATTTCGCCGGGTACGTCCATAGCATAAAGTGTGTACGTAATTGATCTGAGGGAGTTGTTTTTACAGATGAACAAAGCGCCATGTTCTTAGCGGTGGGCGGAGGCTCATCATAAATCGTGCAACAAATACATTGACGACAAACCGTACTTAAAAGATAAATGTCCGGTTCTTTCTGAACTAACGATGATTTTTAAGTGTAACCCGACTAAATATGTATTTAAAAAAACATGTTTTTTTTAAGAAAACAAGCTTTGATAGAAATATAAAAAACCGCCACCAATCAGAAACATCGGAGGCATGTCAAAAATTTCCAAGAATACCATTGTGACTTGTACTTTCATGCTAATCGATCTTGATGGTGTTTTTGTGGTAAGCTCCAAAAAAGAGAGTGCCAATTCTTGACCCAATAAACTTTGCTATTATACACTGTAATATAGCCCCTGGCAGTTTGACAACAAGCGTTTATTCTGGTCACTAATCTTTACTAAAAAGATGGAATTGTTCTGCAATTCCTTTATCTACATTGTCAACAAACTATCCAGAGACATTTATATCCAACCAGTTCAAATGATATAGTCCTTTATCCTTTCTTATTATATAGCCATCGATTTCCGTTGTACTTTTTACGTATGTATATATGTAAGGTAACTATTGAGAAGAGTTATTCCCGAAAATGTCCTATATGCTGCAATAGCCAAACTCAAACAGTCATCAACACGTGCTCCACGGCGCAAGCACAGTAACTGAAATTATCTGGTTCGTCCCGCACATTCTTTGTCAGTGCTTGCTCAATGTTTTGAAGTGTATGTGTGTATTTTACGAAAGTCACATTGGATTTACTACCGTTAACATGGCAATGTATTTTGCTTTACCAAACACCATTAAGCGATTGGTGTTTTTCGACGCACGCAAGATTATTTCACTTCAAAAGTTTACTTGGGGAGCAAACCGTGCTTTCGCCCAGAGGAAACCCCCAAAATTCTGCGAGTACCTGACAACTCTTCCACCTACGGTCATCTAGTGAATAATCCACTCAGAAATGTTCAATTTTTATTTACTTTGAGTGGGGATCGATCACGTGTCGTATTGACGAAAGCCCTGTGTAGAACTGAGGAATTGTCACTTTTTCCGACTGAGCCAGTGGTTATGCTATTCATATACGGGGACTGATAAGTGCCGTGATTTGGTTTTTGTAATTTTGTATTTCGTTTTGTGAATTTTATATTTTGTTTTTGAATTTCGACCACAGTTAAAATATTTTGACCTGACATATAATCAATCTGTTCATAATAATTGCATTGGAAATTCAAATGATATCCAGACATGTGATTATCACCGCGGTGAAAAAGTTCCCAACTCGGTGGAAATGATTAACGTATAATTCAGCAGATTTCCCGCGTTTTTCGAATTTCTCTGCAAATGATTTACCTCAAGGTGTGATTTTTATGATACTCAGAACCTCTCCTCTCAAAACCAAATTCAACTTATCAAGGGGTTCATAGTCACCAATAATCTGCAATTACCCAAAACCTCAACTTGGATTTCAGTGATAGATGATTGGATGATTTGTATAGATTTTAGTTTAGAAGAAGTCGACATGGGGTCGCTATGAGTATTTTGTTTTTGTTTAGCTCCTGTATAGTTAAACCAGCTGTCAAATCTATTGCAGTTACGTTAAAATAGAGATATATTGGAAACATAGTTTTTTTTACAAGCAACAAATATCCTAAAATGTAATCATACTCTTTGAATGTTGTCCGGTATTACTGTGATAGCACACATCTTCAATTCGTTGGTGATACTTAAGTTTATCAAGATAGTTCAAACGCCCAACTTCTTATGATAATACAAATTATGACAGCTCATGCCACTTTACAGGTTCAGAATTTCGAATTGTAGAGAGTCTAACCAAGCTCCTGTTGACATTCTTTCAAGATGATGGGCTGGGGTGTGAATTCACCCTATAAATGGTTGAAAAGCTTTTTACAAAAAAAAATCATATTTCCGTTGTCTATTTAACGAAAATCATGTCGTGTTTTAGAAAACCTGTAAATAGTTTACAATTGATCGGGTATCAGATAAACCAAGATGCCATGGACGTCATTTTGAGGATATATCGCATTGATCTACATAGTATGTTCACATTTGGGACCCAATTCCAAAACACACGCAGATGGCATGCAATCAAACTACTTTATACTGGTATTTCCTGGGTTATATTATACCAAATAGAAACTACGTGTCTCAGTCAGAGTGTATGATGGGATATAAAGACCCTATAATCCTCCTAAAAGATCTGTTTTTGTCTCTTTGGAAAAGCTTTATTCAGACACTAAGTCCCATAAATGTTTACATTAGTAATAAATGGTTGTTCCTTTCTGTGCTTCCCTGCTCAGCAGAATATGTAAATTCTGTTAAGTGAGCTGTACATTCCCTAGTTTCTCCTGTCTATAACCAGTATAATCATAATACTTTAATGTCTCAGTTCATATACACTATACATGTAGGGCCTACATATGCTCTGGTCATTTTGGAGATAACTGTCCGCCGCCCATAGGAGAGATGAGAAGGAATAGTTAATAATTGTCGTTACATAAATGAGATTCGTTTGATAAAAATACTATATGTGGATCATTGTTCTTGATATATATATTAAAGAAGACCATAATAGATGAAAAACTAACTTATAAGTAGCATGGCGTTTGTTAGTTTCAAAAATCGAAAGAGTTTTTACGCTGCAATTCATTTTAGTATGCTTACAAAAGTATGTATGTTTATAACAGGTTTGTCTCCATTTTACAAGTCGCCAAGATGAGCAGCATTTTGTCGCAAAGCAGAGCTCTTTTCTTTTCGAAAGTGCATTAAAACATAAAAGACCACCCATTATCTTCATGTTAACGCTTTACTTGTCAACCAGTTTCTGTTCTGTGTCTCCTTTAGAAAATGAACAGCTCAACGACATGGTTTGCTAAGACAAAGTAAACCTTTAAGTGGTTACGACGAGCCATTAAATATGAATAGTTTAATTAAACGTAGCCGATTTGGAAAGCAAGTTAATCCTTATGTTCACTGTGGGTTAATGCTACCAGAAAGATCAGGTCAGTTTAATCGACATCGCAATTGTATCTGAAAACGTGTCCCTGGCTTCCTCAAAGGCAACGTTTCTTGATCAGAAGAAAAGGTATTTTAAGTAAACTTGTCAATGTGGCATGAAATGCCAAATGTGAGGAAAACTTTGTCGAAACAGAACTAATTGATTGTTTGATTGGCGAAACAGACGCTTTCTTCGTATATCAATCTTGAATATGTACGTAAAGGTAGTTTTTATAAACATCAGAGGACTCAAAAATATACTATATTGCAATTTGTCCGCAATTGGCAAACAGCTTTACAGAAATTTTCTTTATCTCAACGTCAATCTTTTAGTTTTTCAAGGTACATCAAACACTCTTACGACTATTAATTATGAAAAGAATCCCAATTTTGGCAGCTCATGCCAGTGACAATGTGTTTTTAGCATAACGAAAATGTGGCTATGAAAACCGCTTTAATAGCCTTATCATATGCAGTAGAAAAATAACAACTGTCCACTCGCTATATAGTCGGCACACGGTTGTGCGATAAAAACGCAATTTTTATCAGTTACCGAGGGGAATCAGTTGAGCCTTTTTAACTAGAGAAACCTAAGGTCAAAGTCAAGGAAATCTACCAATCAGCTCTATTGGGTTTCGACAATGTCGTTTCCGATTAAGAGATATGGCAGACACTATTTTCGTCTTTGCGGTCCTGAAAAGAAACCCTTCAAATTCGATTTTTTTGACGATCCTCAGACAATTTTGTACCAAGAGCCCTTTTCTTGATGTGTTCTTTACAGTTTGCTAAGCATATGACTTATACGTTATTAGCCATTATTTTGACTTACTACCCACTGACAAAGCTCTACACCAAGTAAAGACAAAATTGGCATCAATAACTATTAGGTTGAAAATGGCGAGAGGTATAATTAGCAATCGAGCGCTATTATAACGTTGATGATCAGAAACGTATTTGTCATTATGTTTGTTTCAAGCACACCTAATAAAACTCAAACCATTTTTTCCAGAAAAACAGATCCCTAGATCTAGGAATTATCTTTTATACTACCATCTCTTATATAAAGATATGACAGTCAGCTTTAAACAGTTTTAACACGGAAAATCAGTATGACGTGTATTTTGTGATAATGACATTTGTTATAGAAAGAAGATTCCGTTGAGTAACTAATAATTATGTTTGGGATGATGATGTACCCGATGATTCCCATAATGGTATGATCTCTTATAATCGGGTTCTTCTGGTAGAAGAGGATCTTTACATTAAAAAATGATTGGTTGGGGACCGCGATATCAACACCATGTCTGGGTACGCCCACGAACGCTCTCATGATTGGAATCGTAATAAATGAGCAAACGATAGATGTATCTGGAACACACAGACGTAACGGTTCTTATGAGAGATACCAAAAGACTTGAAATTAGTGCAATCCAACACGTTACGTAACATCCAAGTTACGCGGTTCCGAAACAATCAGTTGGTGTTCGGGCTTCACTCCTACACCACCATTTAGCCACTTTAAGCATACCTAGAGATGTATAGAGTGCACCATGTTAAATTCGAGTAAATAACTCAAAGTGAACTCGGTAAGTCTGCTTAGAGTAAAGGAAATATTGGAAGTATTCTATTGAAATATTGACCTTGAACCGACGGACACATTTTGTCTGCTTCGTGTGTTTTTATCTTTGAAAGTTACTAAGATTAAAGAAGAAAGATGCTTAATCAGCTCATAACGCCCACAAGGACTTCCAGGAATAGTTTTTTTTATGATATTACCTTTTATGTTTGGTACATTTAAAGATAAAAATATATGTTTTATTCATGTAAGTACTTTTCGTCCCGAGGTCATTGCTGTAGATATATTTAACGTCGTATTACGCATTTAAGTTTAATGAAACTGCTTTGATTTATCGACTGGGTTTCAATATTATTTGGTGCTTTTGGAGACGAAAAGAAGTTTTAACAATAAAAAATATAATTTTACACTCACAAATTTACCGAAACACAAGTTATCAAACATTGGCAGCAAAAATGTTGATATCCTAATCATTTTCACAACAGTAACTACTTTCAGTATAAGCAAGTCAAACAGAAAAATAAACAATACTTATATAACTCAGTTCTCTTTAATTTATACAAAATTTCAGCTAACAAGGCAATTTCCACGGTTTTTAACCCATATGTACTTATTACAATTAGGAAATCTGTCCCAAGTTAAACGCCTATTACAAACAACCATGCTTTGGAGCTATGGGCCAGTTTCCGTCCCTGGAACACAGAGGCCCAAGGAATAGTCGTGTTTTACGATCAAGCATCTTGGGAAAGGTCTGATTTATTCCTACCCCCCCCCCCCCCCCCGAAACCCACATGGAGTTGGTGCTAAAATAAAGTTTGTATTTCTCTCAAGCAAGGCTTGTCTTCTTCTATAAAAGAAAACCTCATAAGATATATTCAAGAACCATATGGATATGTCATTTGATGGGACAATTCCTTTTGTCGATCTTTGACTGCTCGATCACATCATACAATCATTTACCAGGTCGTCTATCATTGTCTATTCAGAATTGTCCATACCAATTGGCATTTGGTCGCTCGCATTTTAAATAGCCATGACGTGACTCGATATGATCTTTCAATGATATTTAGAAGTTGGAGATTTGTATAACACTGGATCATGTTAGGGTTGTTGTATCCTGAGAATCGAGAGAGCCAATCAACAACGTGCTTGTATTATAATATAAATACTGGAGTTGTGAAAGAAATCGATGTGTCCCTGTTTACCACTGAACATTTTTTTGTTTTGACAGACAAAGGGATTAAAGATATCGGTTCATTTACACAGTTTAAACATTGACCGATGCAATCCATAGTTATTGTAGATCTGTTGCAACTAACAGCTTTAGTCATCCCAGAAAGCTTGTGTCCAAAGTGTGAATCATTTGTCTAGATACCCTCTATAAGTTTGAGACCAAATTATCAAAATCCGGTTATACGCCACGCTTATAATCAACGCCCATGCAGCTTTTTGTCTGGGTATCATATTTGTTTAATGTTGCTCATCAAAGAAAAGCTGCGCAACTATGATACGTTTTATAGCTAATAAACAATGAAGTTGACTATTAAAGACACTAGCATTTGTGTCCGAACATTGTTACCAGTTAGAAAGAGGTTTGTTAACCATAAAATTGTGTTCCTGGACCATTTGGTATAATGTTATGTTGATGGAAAACTGTGTTCATTGGCAATTATCACTTTATATGAAAAAATAAAATTAATTTGAAATTAAAAATTTACTTTGTCAGGTAGCCGCTATATAAACAAGCAGCGAGTCTGAGCATGTCCACAAGTGACGTTATTCGTATAAACACATTAATGATAGAGGTATTTTGTGGGTCCCAAAAAGCCTGCATTTAGACAATCGATTGTAACTCCTAAAATGGGTTTCATCCAACACCTAAGTTCACACGGATCGATCTGTTTCTTTCGGGATTTAGGTATTTTTATCATAACTTCTGCCATTTTTCAAGAAAGTGTATTACCCAAAAATAACGAGAATACTATTTGTGTTCAATTTACCTAACAGCTAGTTTGTTAATCCATAAACATTAATATTTTTGATATCTTTCGACAAAGTAAAACAGCTCGTTCGGTGATAAGGCAATCGTCAAGCATCTATGCGTGTCCATAACCAGATACAAGATTATTAAAACACGTTTGAGCACGCAGACTCGTTATGTTCAGCAGCAGTATGGCTAAGAGACATTAGTAGGGGTTAACCCTAATTATCTGTGAAAGCTCGCAGATTAGATTAATTTTACAGATGTCACATAGCTCATAAACACCATGATACCGGAAAAGAGGGCGATGTCATAAAGTTGATATGATCATCTCTACTTCATTCGCCGTTTCTTTAAAGGAAATAATTTGAATGCATGTCTTGGCTGTGGTAGATTTCATGAAGAGTTAAATGACACACAGAAATAAATAATTAACGAACGATTTGATCAGTGTTATCAAATAACGTGACTTAAAACACACTCACGGTATTACGACCGTCTAGTTTAATACACTCGAAAGGCAAAACTACCTTGTGTCGTATAAAGGGAGGCATGTTGGTTGAATGAATTAAACAGTAATGGCCCAGTCACAATGTCGGCGATCTGTCGGGGATTAGTTTTGGCCGGGGGTCGTCGTAGAAAATAAATAATCCTTGAACAATCCAATCAATAATCCTAATGCCTCAGTCACAAATCAGTTGCGATGCGTCGGCGATGGGTAAAACCCAGGAAATTTTAACAAAATCTTGAGACAGATCCCACGATTTGGCACCCCTCGGAGGCTTTCTCCGGAGGCTTTTAGGCATCGCCACAGTCGTCGCGGTCCCAAACTTTGAACTTAAAAGATTTTTCACCCATTTTGGCCATCCAAGACACAATCTCCGATGACCTACGATGCCCTCCGATTAATCGTTGAAGTGACTGTTCTATGTACAACCAGATGAGAGATACCACGCAGTGCACAGGAAGAAATACAGATGCGAGGTCAGAAAACCCTCTTTTTCCCCCACATATACCCAGGGTGGGGGGGGGGGGGATTTAAAGAAAAGACCCTCGCAGATATCATCTCCCACGATTTTTCGACAAAACCGGATCAAAATCCTTGACAAAATCTCAGACAATGTGACTGCTCCACTTTTATTAGGATTATTGATAGGATTGTTCAAGGATTCTTTATTTTCTACGACCACCCCCGGCCAAAACTAACCCCCGACAAATCGCTGACATTGTGACTGGACCATAATAAGTAGAGCAGTCACATTGTGTAAGATTTTTTCAAGGATTTTGACCCGGTTTTGTCGAAAAATCGTGGGATTAGCCTCCGATTGCATCTTCAAAATCTTCTGTCACGGCCTCCTGCAGCAAGAGCGTCTCAAACTTTAGCGATCCGGTCGCAGGCGCCCTTATATACACGGCGATTCGTCGGAGACGATCACAGAAAGCGTATGAATCGTTGCAGGGCGCATCCGTTTCAGTTGGAGGGCGCCAGAGACTACTCGCAGACATTTAATCTCAACCTGAATTTCCAATCCCACACAGAATCTTGCGACTAGTCTCAGATTATTCGGAGGACGCCTCCGATTAATCGGAGGGCATCGTAGCTCATCGGAGATTGTGTCCGGGATGGACAAAATGGGTAAAAATCTTGCGAGCAATCTTAAAATTGTAAGTTCAAAGTTGGGGACCGCGACGGCTGTGGTGATGCCTAAAAAATCTGCGACAAGCCGCAGGCGTCCGGAGCGCACCTCCGATGGGTGCAAAATCGTGAGATCTGTCTCTATTTATTAAAATTTCCCGGGTCATCGCCGACGCATCGCAACTGATTTGTGACTGGCCCATAAGCGTGGTCAGTCTAGTGCAGTTACGTTAAAATAGAGATATATTGGAAATGTGCGTAATGGGCCAGTCACAAATCAGTTGCGATGCGTCGGCGATGGGTAAAACCCGGGAAATTTTAACAAAATCTTGAGACAGATCTCACGATTTTGCAACGTCTGAGGCGCTCTCCGGACGCCTGTGGCTTGTCGCAGATTTTTTAGGCATCGCCACAGCCATCGCGGTCCCCAACTTTGAACTTAAAATTTTAAGATTGTCGCAAGATTTTTCACCCATTTTGGCCATCCCGGACACAACCTCCGATTAATCGGAGGCGTCCTCCGAATAATCTGAGACTAGTCGCAAGATTCTGTGTGGGATTGGAAATTCAGGTTGAGATTAAATGTCTGCGAGTAGTCTCAGGCGCCCTCCAACTGAATCGGAGGCGCACTGCGACAATTCGTACGCTTTCTGTGATCGTCTCCGACGAATCGTACGGTGGAATCGTAGTAAATCGCCGTGTATATAAGGGCGCTTGCGACCGGATCGCTGAAGTTTGAGACGCTCTTGCTGCAGGAGTCTGTGACAGATTTTGAACATGCCCAGGGAGGACCAAGGGAAGGAGGCAGGAGGGGAGGAGGAAAGGGGAAAGCCGGAGGCAGAGGGAAGACCGGGTCAAAATCCTTGAAAAAATCTCAGACAATGTGACTGCTCCACTTTTATTAGGATTATTGATAGGATTGTTCAAGGATTCTTTATTTTCTACGACGACCCCCGGCCAAAACTAATCCCCGACAGATCGCCGACATTGTGACTGGGCCATTAACATAGTGTTTTTACAAGCAACAAATATCCTAAAATGTAATCATACTCTTTGAATGTTGTCCGTTATTACTGTTAATAGCACACATCTTCAATTCGTTCGTGATACTTAAGTTTATCAAGATAGTTCAAACGCCCAACTTCTCATGGCAATC
The DNA here is from genome assembly GCA_963971465.1 of Lepidochitona cinerea. Taxonomy (NCBI): domain Eukaryota; kingdom Metazoa; phylum Mollusca; class Polyplacophora; order Chitonida; family Tonicellidae; genus Lepidochitona; species Lepidochitona cinerea. The sequence goes on along the minus strand of OZ020551.1, from coordinate 102,622,439 downwards.
CAAATTATGGCAGCTCATGCCACTTTACAGGTGCAGAATTTTGAATTGTAGAGAGTCTGAACAAGCTCCTGTTAACATTCTTTCAAAATGATGGGCTGGGGTGTGAATTCCCCCTAAAAATGGTTGAAAAAATCATATTTCCGTTGTCAAAAAGTCCGTTTAACGAAAATCATCTCGTGTTTTAGAAAACGCTGTAAATAGTTTACAATTGATCGGGTATCAGATAAACCAAGATGCCATGGACGTCATTTTGAGGATATATGGCATTGATCTACATAGTATGTTCACATTTGGGACCCAATTCCAAAACACACGCAGATGGCATGCAATCAAACTACTTTATACTGGTATTTCCTGGGTTATATTATACCAAATAGAAACTACGTGTCTCAGTCAGAGTGTATGATGGGATATAAAGACCCTATAATCCTCCTAAAAGATCTGTTTTTGTCTCTATAGAAAAGCTTTATTCAGACACGACGTCCCATAAATGTTTACATCAGTAATAAATGGTTGTTCCTTTCTGTGCTTCCCTGCTCAATAGAATATGTAAATTCTGTTATGTGAGCTGTACATTCCCTAGTTTAGAATATTGAAGATTCGCCTGTCTATAACCAGTATAATCATAATACTTTAATGTCTCAGTTCATAGACACTGTACATGTGGGGCATTTTGTCGCAAAGCAGAGCTCTTTTCTTCTCGAAAGTGCATTAAAACATAAAAGACCACCCATTATCTTCATGTTAACGCTTTACTTGATTGTGGCTGTTTGTCAACCAGTTTCTGTTCTGTGTCACCTTTAGATAATGAACAGCTCAACGACATGGTTTGCTAAGACAAGGTAAACCTTTAAGTGGTTACGACGAGCCATTAAATATGAATAGTTTAATTAAACGGAGCCGATTTGGAAAGCAAGTTAATCCTTATGTTCACTGTGGGTTAATGCTACCAGAAAGATCAGGTCAGTTTAATCGACATCGCAATTATATCTGAAAACATGTCCCTGGCTTCCGCAAATGCAACGTTTCTTGATCAGAAGAAAAGGTATTTTAAGTCCACTTGTTAATGTGGCCTGAAATGCCAAATGTGAGGACAACTTTGTCGAAACAGAACTAATTGATTATTTGATTGACGAAACAGACGCTTTCTTCACATATCAATCTTGAATATGTAGGTAAAGGTAGTTGTTATAAATATAACGTACTCTATTGGAATTTGTCCGCAATTAGCAAACAGCTTTACAGAAATTTTCTTTATCTCAACGTCATCTTTTATTTTTTTAAGGTACATCAAACACTCTTACGACTATTAATTATGAAAAGAATCCCAATTTTGGCAGCTCATGCCAGTGACAATGTGTTTTTAGCATAACGAAAATGTGGCTATGAAAACCGCTTTAATAGCCTTATCATATGCAGTAGAAAAATAACAACTGTCCACTCGCTATATAGTCGGCACACTGTTGTGCGATAAAAACGCAATTTTTATCAGTTACCTAGGGGAATCAGTTGAGCCTTTTTAACTAGAGAAACCTAAGGTCAAAGTCAAGGAAATCTACCAATCAGCTCTATTGGGTTTCGACAATGTCGTTTCCGATTAAGAGATATGGCAGACACTATTTTCGTCTTTGCGGTTCTGAAAAGAAACCCTTCAAATTCGATTTTTTTACGATCCTCAGACAATTTTGTACCAAGAGCCCTTTTCTTGATGTGTTCTTTACAGTTTGCTAAGCATATGACTTATACGTCATTAGCCATTATTTTGACTTACTACCCACTGACAAAGCTCTGCACCAAGTAAAGACAAAATTGGCATCAATAACTATTAGGTTAAAAATGGCGAGAGTTATAATTAGCAATCGAGCGCTATTATAACGTTGACGATCAGAAACGTCATTTTGTTTGTTTCAAGCACACCTAATAAAACTCAAACCATTTTTTCCAGAAAAACTAGAGGAATTATCTGGTATACAATCATCTCTTATATAAAGATAAGTCAGTCCGCTTCAAACAATTTTAACACGGAAAACCAGTATGATGGGTATTTTGTTTCAATAACATTTGTTATAGAAAGAAGATTCCGTTGTGAAACTAATAATTATGTTTGGGATGGTGATATACCCGATGATTCCCGTGTGATCTCTTATAATCGGGTTATTCTGGAAGAAGAGGATCTGAGCTTGTGGTAACAGTACAGAGGGTAATAATGACATCATCATTTGCTTCTAGCATGTTAATAGTCCGTTATCATGCAACTTCGTCGGTTATTTTTTCACAATTCTTAAATTCTTACAATTTCACATATAAAGGTAGGAGACTGCGTTATATACGGCACGGGCCCACTCAGTGCTTAAATCTGGAATACTGTTTGCATTAAGAAAATTGATTTGTTATGTACCGCAATATCAACACCAAGTCTGGGTACGCCCACGAACGCTCTTATGATTGGAATCGTAATAAATGAGCAAACGATAGATGTATCTGGAACACACAAACGTAGGGAGATACCAAAAAACTTTTGATGAATTTGATCATAAACTAAAATCTAAAAGACCCGAAATTAGTGAAATCCAACACGTTACGTAACATCCAAGTTACGCGGTTCCGAAACAATCAGTTGGTGTAGGGGCTTCTCTTCCATACCGGCATTTAGCCACTTTAAACATACCTAGAGATGTATAGAGTGTTAAAGTCTAGTACTTTACTCGAAGTGAACTCGATAAGTCTGCTTATAGTAAAGGAAATATTGGAAGTATTCTATTGAAATATTGACCTTGAACTGACGGACACATTTTGTCTGCTTCGTGTGTTTTTATCTTTGAAAGTTACTGAGATTAAAGAAGAAAGATGCCTAATCAGCTCATAACGCCCACAAGGACTTCCAGGAACAGTTTTTTTTATGATATTACCTTTTATGTTTGGTACATTTAGAGATAAAATATTGTTAATTCATGTAAGTACTTTTCGTCCAGAGGTCATTCCTGTAGATATATTTAACGTTGTATTACGCATTTAAGTTTCATGAAACTGCTTTGATTTATCGACTGGGTTTTACTATCATTTGGTGCTTTTGGCGACGAAAAGAAGTTTTAACAATACAAAATATAAGTTTAGATAACTCAGTTCTCTTCAATTTATACAAAATTTCAGCTAACAAGTTAATTTCAACGGTTAATTTCAACTGCTCGATCACATGGTACATTGTTTACCATGTCGTTGTCTATCATTGTTTATTCAGAATGTTCTATACACATTGACATTTGGGCGTTCGCATTTAAAGTAATCATGACATGACTCGATATGATCTTTCAATGATATTTAGAAGTTTGAGATTTGTATAACACTAAATAATGTTAGAGTTTTTGTATTCTGAGAATCGAGGGAGCCAATCAACAACATGCTTGTATTATAATATACAGTATAAATGCGGTTGTCAATGAAATAATTGTGGTCATGTTTACCAATGAACATATTTTGTTTTGACAGACAAAGGGATTAAATATGTCGGTTCATTTACACAGTTTAAACATTGACCGATGCAATCCATAGTTATTGTAGATCTGTTGCAACTAGCAGCTTTATTCATCCCAGAAAGCATGTGTCTAAAATGTGAATCATTTGTTTAGATACCCACTTAAGTTTGAGACAACAATATGAAAATCCGGTGATGTACCACGCATATAATCAACGCCCATGCAGCTTTTTCTCTGGTTATCATATTTGTTTAAAGTGGCATGAGCTGCCGAAATTCACAGTTTTTTCATAATTTCTAATCGTCATGACAGTAAGAGGCTTTGAAGGCCATCGAAAAACTAAATGATAAGCTTTGGAATGAGGAAAATCCATACATATGTGGCCTATACGAACCGGAATAGTGTTCGAAATGTAAACCAAATTTAAATAACCGGGACGACCATTCATTCATTCTAAGCCAAAGTTAGTTCAAAACAATACTTTATCGTACATTCTCGAGACTTGAAGCACTAAAAAACTTTTGAATCATACGCCTTGGGAAAAATAGCCGATAATTTGAACGTTCTGTTTCAACTGCGCAACTATGATACGGTTTATAGCTAAAAAATAAGACACTAGCATCTGTGTCCAGATATTTTAATCATAATTTCTGCCATTTTTCAAGAAAGTGTATCCCCTCCCCCCCCCCCCAAAAAAAAAAAACGATAATCGTATTTGTGTTCAATATACATAACAGCTAGTTTGTTAATCCATAAACATTGATATTATTCTTTCGACGAAGTAAACCAGCTCGTTCGGTGATAAGGCAATTATTGTCAAGCATCTACACGTGTCCATGACCAGATACAAGATTATTATTATTTGCTTTTTTTGAAAGATTGTAAATATTTATTTCTTTCTTTCCAGCATTGTAACAAAATAAGAAGTAAATATGTAAATAAATAAGAAAGTATACATGACCTTTTTTATGAACGAACTGAAAAATAGACTTTCACATATCAACCCCAATTGGATCAACACGCGAGGGGCAACTTAAATTATAACTGATTAATCTTATTTACAATGTATGTACACACAATATTTCAATGATTTGTCACAGGGGAAATCATTAAAAATAAAATAAAACACTGAGGTCGCAAGACCACATATCTGCAAAGGTAGTAGAAGGGAAGCGATGAAAATCTGCCCGTATTCTACAACGGATTGATGACTTAAATAAGGAAATTATTTTATTACATGAAACGTCTATTTTACGGTACTTAAGATTATTTCTACATAGCCAAATCACCCACTTAAGCTGGGAAATGAGAAAAAGTACAAAATTATTGTAGAACTTATTATTTCATTTGTTAAATACAGAATACACCGCATTATAAGGTGTGAAATCGAACGAAAGTAAAGTGTATTTCTCAATGAACCTGGCCAAGAAATCCCAGAGAGGCCATGTTTGAGTACCCAGACTCGTTATGTTCAGCCGTAAAGTCAAGCGACCATGGTGTATCAGCAGTATGGCTAAGAAACATTATTAGGGGTTAACCCTAATTATCTGTGAAAGCTCGCAGATTAGATTAATTTTACAGATGTCACATAGCTCATAAACACCATGATACCAGAAAAGAGGGCGATGTAATAAAGTTGATATGATTATCTCTACTTTATTCGCAGTTTCTTTAGAGGTATAATTCGAATGCATGTCGTGGCTGTGGTAGTCTTCCTAAAGAGTTAATTAATTGACACACAGAAACAAATAATTAACGGACGGTTTTATCACTGTTTTCAAATAACTTGACTTAAAACACACGTACGGCATTACGACCGTCTAGTGTAACACAGTCAAAACTTCCTTGTGTCGTATTAAGGGAGGCATGTTGGTTGAATGAATTAAACAGTAAGTATAGTCAGTTCAGGCAATATGTATTTTTCGATGCTTTTAAGATTACTCTGCCACTTGAGAAAGAAAAACACCCGTAAAATGTGTGAGGAAAATTAATATAAACATGTTCGACGATTCGTCAATACGAAAATCCATGCAGTTAAAACTTGTCAATTCTCATAACGACAAGAAAAGAATGCGAACCTAAACAAAACTCAATATCAATTGGAGAAATGGAACTTGGTAACTTACAAATGACCATCTGGATACTTTATCTTTATATCTCACACTATACCCCCAATAATTTCACTCCTAGGCAGTGTGTTATTTTAGTCTTCTCATAGTACACCCCCGATATTTCAACTCCCAGGCAGTATGTTATTTCTTTGCATAATCAACGTGTGAAGTCATGGCCCAAGTAATGCTATGACCTTATGAAAGAACTGTCAAAACTGACGTCACAAATGAGTTACGGCACCAGTCATTATAACGTTAAGATCAAGCGTCCAACAGCAACCCTATATTGAAGGGCCTGGGGTGCCGTCGTTGATGACGTCATTTCTGAGGTCACAATGCCTTATCGAGTCGTTCTTTGGACAGCCGTTCTTGCAAATAGAGCGACTTCGCCAAATATTTTTTTAAAGAAGAGCCCTTGGGCTGGGATTATAAAAACGTGCTGTACTCAACTCAGACACCATGCTCAACTCTCCTTGAGCATACTCCCAGGAGTTTGGATCAGAGATTGAGATTATAAAACATTCTGAGAACGTGCTCAACTGAGCGTAAATTAGTGTAAATAAACTAAGCAACTACAATTGCTCACTAACTCTCGATAGAAAACCTTATTTAAAGGGCTAACTTGGAGCAAGGTCGAATTTCGTACTCAGCGGAGCACAGAAACGAACTCAAAAGTTTTATAATCCCGGCTTTTGAAGTGTGAGTTTGGAATTGAGCACAGAGTCGTGCCCAAGAAAGTTTTATAATCCCGGCCCCTGTTTTTTAATAAAACGCTGTATTTTCTGTGTAGTGTGAAAAGGATTATTAAACCCTAGCCAGTGAATTGTGGCAGCTCATGCCACTTTAAATTCTGGTTCAAAAACTATTTACAAACGTTTTATTAAGAAAACAAAAATAAATTGCTACAAAATACGTATTCAACTGTTTTAATTGCATGGGTTCTTCATATAACTGATGTAAATATATTTTCGTTTTGGCGATGTATTTTCCCGGTGATTAAAATAGTATCTTTTTTATTTGCAATATCTTATTCCCTGAACGAACGTGGGTTTAACGAAACTTAATCTGGGGATAGAGATTTAAGTTCCCAACAATGAAACTCTTTCAGTTGTGGGGGAAATGTAATAAAAACCAACAAAATACTGTAATAATTTTTTTTACCCAAATCAAAGAAATGACCGCCTGGACTTCAAATGTATATTACGACCTCTTGACTCTGTGGGAAGTGCGATAGACACCCATCAGAACATAACCTTCCCATCGACTCCCAATCACTCAGATGAAAACAAATTTGATAATGTCTTTCAACACTCGATCCCACTATTCCGATGTTTCATACAGGCAAAAAAACAGATTCCATCTCTAGTCAAACTTGGCAATGCTGTATATTGGTTATAACTGAAAAAAAATTAATGTCACGTCAAAGATGAAGCATTCAATCAATAAAATGTGAGCTGCCAAAAATTCACACTTTTTTCATAATTGCTGATCGTCGCGACAGTAACAGGCTTTGAAGGCCATCGAAAAACTAAATGGTTGGCGTTGGAATGAGGAAAATCCATACAGTATTTGGCCTGTACAACCGAAAACGTGTTCGAAAAGTAAACAAAATTTAAATAACCGGGACGACCATGCATTATTCTAAGCCAAAATTAGTTCAAAACAATACTTTATCGTACATTTTCGATACTAGAAGCACTAAAACGCTTCTGAATTATAAGTCTTGAGAAAAATAGCCAATAATTTCAACATTCTGTTTTAACGTCAAATTATCAACATTTTGGCAGCTCATGCCACTTTAATATACAACATGATTTTTTTTTTTAAACCAGGTTAAATCGTGTCATTCTCATAAGTTTAAGGATAATGGAATACATTCTTTGACTTGACAAGACACGAAAGAGAAACATAGAGTTCACAGCTGATGCGTTTCTATGTCAATTTTATTCAAGAAAATGCCCAACGTTCTGTTTTATTATCCTCCGGCCGAGAGAACTTGTTTTTATCAAGGTTAGAATTGATAGAAACTGTAGTTTGACATACGGCAACTTTTAGTTGGTTCTCAGGAGCCTGTTTCACATAACATGTAACGTAAGTTTTTGCGTAATTGCCATATGAACGTATCTTTACAGTATGGGTTGCTACGGCATTTACGTGAAAACTTACGCTACGCCGCTTTGTAAGACAGGCGCCTGGATATTGAGAATTAAACGTGATTCTAACATTGAGTGCTTATGGTGATGCTTATGGTTATTTTGTTTTCTAAGTTGCTAATTGAGTAAATCAAGCATGTAATATAGGTGTAGGATATTATATACATATAGATTTCCCAAGAGGCATGGCCCGATGCTGAAAGACTGACCTCTTGGTGAATGTGTACATCTATAACTGATTTATAGAACTCTGGAAGAAAGAAGTATATTAAAAATAACTTCGGAATAACCATTTGGTCGTCTGAGTTGATAAGACGTCTTCTTCGTTTAATACTTATTATTTTCCGTGTAGTTGCGGATTATTGTGTGATGATTGGTAATGTTTCTGGAGATCTGTCCGATATCAGCTCCACGTTGGTGTAGGTGGTATTCCACTAAACAGTTGGTGTAGGTGGTTTTCCAATACACAGTTGGTGTAGGTGGTATTCCACTGCGCAGTTGGTGTAGATGGTATTCCACTACACCGTTGGTGTAGGTGGTATTCCACTACACAGATGGTGTTTTCGGTGGCTTGGCCCTGGAGTATATTGTCCGAAGATGGATATTGTTTATCGCAGCTTCCAAAGTGTATAGTATTCACGAGCATTGGTATTTCTGTAGCCGGTCGTGGTATATCGCAGCTGTCGAACCATGTATCTGTAGATGTACTCAGGTTATTGTTATTGTGATGACTTAATTCCCACTCCATAAGTATGACACCTCCTAACTCACGCGCTTTGTATCCGTCGTACACACCGCAAATAGACTGCTGTTTTACTTCCCTGGGGATTTGATTAGAATGAAACAAAAAATCTGTAAATGAAATTGAAGTTATAAACTAAAAGAGAAATGAAGTCAATGTAAAGCCACATTAAAATTGTAGGATGTCTGCTGTGTTGGAAGGTAGTCAGAGAAGGCTACGATGAGGAGAGTATCGTTGTCTGTTTAACTCCCTATTGGCTCGCTATTCCAGGAAGCAAGCCTATTTGAATATTCTCTTATCATTGTTCTCAGAGACTGTTTCAAGTACAATGATCGTTTTTTAGAAATACAACTAAAAAAAGTTAACACTTAACAATACAAATGTAACACAAAGTAAAATATATACAGTATATATATTTCAGATGTGTATTTTAAAGGCACAGTCGCCGCGAAAATCCAGAATACTGTTCACATAACAGTTTCTGTAGTTTTCCCAGACAGAAGAAGTTAGTAACTTTCTATTTTGACGAAAAATAGAAAGTTTTGGCATCGTTTAGTATTTTTAATTTGAAAGTGAAAATTAGATTTATCAAGTACCCGCAATGTAAACAAACCCTGAACCTAAACATGCGCACAAGCACACAATGTTGTGTGAGTGATCTAACGGCACAGTGTAATTTTACGTACTGTATCTGAGATATACAGACTGACGATCCGGTAAGAGTGACTCGAAAAAGCCTGCCGATAATTTTTTTGAGTGTAAACCACAGATAAAAAGGCCTGAAATGAGGGTTATCCAACCACTAAGTTAACCGACACTGATCGTTGTTGTTGTAATCAGGCTTCGATTATCCGTTTGTTTTTACCTCAATTTCTACATTGTAAACCTAACTGGACATGTGGTTTTAGTAAGCTCATGTAAATTGGTTTTAATAACAAACTTTCAACAGGCGACGGCGGCAAGTGGGCCTTTAACTAATTTTGAACCGAGTTATCTGTAGGATATGCTTTGAATTGAAAAACATCTTATAAACTATTTTAGTAAGCATTATTCTCTTTACTTCCCTTGACAGCCAATAAGAAATAGTACATATTTATACCATACCAATACCAGATTTATGGCCATTGTTAGATCCTTCAAGTACGGTCTTTATTATTCTCTATGCGTTATCACCAAGGGAAGACTGAATATACTGGAGAGCTCGTGGAGAGTACTACTTCCGTTGATTTGCCATCTTGAACGAGATAATGATCAGATACACTGTTTAGGCTTCTCGAAATGAGATGTATGTCCGGTGGCAAGGAAACTCTTTCACGCGAATCTTTGATTATATTCATATCAGAAACCTCTACATCACTTGATATATATCATAAATAGAACTCTCAGGCAAGACCTCTCTATATGCTTGTTATACAGTGATAAATTATGTTTGGATAGAATGACTAATGCAATGTGTGAACAGAAAACGGAGCAAAACAAATACAGGTATGGGTCATTTGGGTATTAATGACGATTAAAACATCTTATTGGGTAAGAAATGTCTTAAATTACAAGCTTTTTTATTATTCAACAATTCTCAGGTGCAAATGTGGCATTTTGAATCTAACTGTCATGGAGTTTATGTCTACACGTAGTTGATAGAAGTCGGAATATTAGTTACAAGGTTTGTTCGAAGGGGAGGGGTAAACAGAAATATATGGGGTCAGTAAACGAATATTGGACGAATATTGACAAAAACGAATACTGGTCAGTAAACGTTAGCGGAACCCAATATACTTTTTACTGACCCCATATATTTCCGCATCCCCCCTCGAACAAACCTTGTAACTAATACTCCGTCTTCGATCAGCTAAAAAAAATTTTTCGGAAAACAATCCCGCGACAAATACCACTTCCGCTGCAAATACCAAGCACAGTCGTTTAGAAAGGTAAAGTTTTTGGATTCAAACGACATAATCTGTTTATCCTTTGGATCTGAAAGATATACTAATCACGGCTATACTACCTAGTCTACCTGGAAACCCAATTACACATTTTCGCTTTCCTTCCCCATCATCATACACTAGTGTCCAAAAGAAACGTTACTACATGTTTGCAACTAAACAATGCAGAAGTTTGAGTTTTGAGTTTTTTTGTTGTTTAAGAATTCATTTCACTCAAATGAGTACAATCAATATGGCAAGCTTTTAAAGATGGGTGGTGGTCGAAAAATGAACATTTTGTTAGATCACTGATCACGGAAACAACGTTGAATGTCACACCACACGTCTCCAAGTCAAAGTCAGTAGCGGGTATGTCCCCCGTGAGCATCAATACAGGCCAGAAAACGCATTCGGACTGATGGCGTTGTGATTGAAGCGTTCCCATTTCTCGACGAGACATCGTTCCAAGTCCAGGACGTTGACTGGAGGCCCACGACGCTGTCTGATTTGCCGATCGAGGTCTGGTACCCTGTCCTTAAACTCGTACAGGATAGCTCGTTATTAGGGTCAGGCAACATCCGCCGCCATTACACTTTATTCAAGATGGCGGCCTCCATTTTTACACATGTGACTGAAAATCTTACGTCGACGGAATTTCAGTGGAATAGGTAGATTTTCCACACACATAAACGTTTCTAATGTGATGATGTCATTTGGGGTATCTGAATGCAGCTTTATGTTCGTTTGAATCTGGGCGACAAACCGTTTTGACTTACTTGCACGCGTCAATATTTTGACATTGCCTAAATTCTGCCGTTTTGGCTATATACAATCAATATGGGGCTTGGGAATTTGTGGCATCGCTCAGAAAATGACGGATACCATATGCCGGTCTGTCTACTGATCCTGTGTACCAGTGCTGTAGCCGCTGTGAACGTCGATGTTACGGTGCGGTTTCTTCACGGTCTTCTATTGTTGCTCATGGTCTTCCACTCTTGGGCCTGTCTAAAGTCTGACATGTCTGACGTAACGGCCACATCAACCTGGTAATATTGATGCGTGCACAGCCTAACCTTCCGGCTACATCGACGTGTGCCTCTCCTTGTCGAACCATTCCAACGGTTCGCTCTCTCGATGGCTGTCAAACGGGGCATGTCTTGTGATCTTTTTGTTGCTGTGATATCACCTTGTATGCGCAGCCTTTTAAAACAGCTTTTCTACACGTACAGAACATGTTATGGGCAATATCACTTGCACGAAATTTACATATTCTCCCGGAAGAGATGAAGCGTTCCCGGTATTTTGGGTTAATGCGCTGTGTTTGGCGCAGCACATACAAAATGCAATTCTATATTTATTGCTCTACAATGCTCCCGAAAGATCAGCTCATTTACGCAAGACATCGAATACTACCTCCATTGTATATTTATAATCACTAAAACACACGGGCACAGGGACAATCTTCTTGTCTAAAATAACCATGGAGACGGGTTTCTAATTGTGTTAAAAAGAGGTATATATTTTAGACCTTTATACCCCATCTAATGTAGAAGAGGCTTTGCAGACATTTGATCTAATTTTTTCAGAGGTGTATGATGATAAATTTCCAGTTGTTGAAAACTTGGCCAAGAAGAGAATTTGTAAACCATGGGTCACTACAGGCTTAATAACTAGTATTCAAGATAAAAATAAACTCTATCGAGCCCAATTAAAGTCTAGAAATCCCCGAGCCCGTATGATGTACCGGAATTACAGAAACCGTTTAAACAACTCCTTACGATTCGCTAGGAGAAACTATTTTGAAAAGAAATTTAACGACACCTATAATGATATTAAGAAAACCTGGAAAACGATAAACGAGTTAATGGGGCGCAACAAAAATAATAGCCTACCCAAGCACTCTAATTGTAATGGTACCGAAATAAAAGATAAACAACTAATTGCAGACTGTTTTAGTAAATATTTCAATTCCATGGCGTGTGAATTGGAAGCTAAGATCCCAACCTGCTCCAAAAAATTCAAGGATTATCTTGGGGATCCAATTCAAAACCCCTTCGCTGTTTCTACTGTCACGGCGGACGTGATATGCTCTACCATAGGGGGGCCTAAAATCTTCTGTGCCGATTGCAGATATTAAGACAATTGCTGAGCATATAGCTGAGCCTCTGGCGTATATTGCAAATCTATCGCTAAAATCAGGCATAGTACCGGACTCCCTAAAAGTTGGTAAAATAGTTCCGATATACAAATCCGGTTTAAAAACTGAACTTTCCAACTACCGCCCAATTTCTATTTTGCCTTGTGTTAGTAAAATTATCGAAAAAATAGTAGGTAATCAGATAAATAACTTCATAAACGAAAATAATATTCTTTCAAATGACCAGTATGGTTTCCGTTCAAACCACTCAACAGTAGATGCCGCCAACATACTTCATGATTTTCTAGTAAGAGCTAAAGACAACAAAAATTTCAGTTCTGTTGCGTTTCTTGATTTATCTAAAGCTTTTGACACGGTTAATCATTCTATTTTGTTAGCAAACCTAGATCACTACGGTTTTAGAAATAAAGTTAATGACTGGTTCTTTAGTTACCTCTATAATAGAAAACAATCGGTATTTTATGATGGACACAAATCCAAGTTTCATGTTATTAATTGTGGTGTGCCCCAAGGCTCTAGACTCGGACCAATTTTGTTTCTTTTTTACATTAATGACATCGTTAAAAGCCCACTTGCCGCCGTAACCTGTTTGTCATTTGTTAAGAAAACCAATTTGCACCAGCTTACCACAGCTAAAACCACTAAAGTTAAACATAGCACACACAAAGCATGTCCAATTAGGTTTAGAATGTATAAATGATGGTTAAAAACAAACGAAGAATCGAAGCTCGATTACAACAACAACACCGATCAGTGTTTGTTAACTTTCGTGTTGGATTACCCTCATCCAAGCGTTTTTGTCTGTGGTTTGCACTCGGCAGGCTTTTATAGTCCCTCTTACTAGATCGTCAGTATGTATTTCTTAGAGAAAGTTCGTAAAATTATACTTTGTCGTTAGATCGCCCACACGACTCAAACCATTAATGCACTTTTGCACACGACCCGGTTCGAAGTTTGTTGACATTACGGGCACCTAACAATTCAAATTTTCAAATTCAAATAAAAAATACAAAATGACGTCCAAACTTTTAAATTTTGGTAAAAATAGAAAGTTCCTAACTTATATTGTCTGGGAAAAATACAGAAAACGGTCTTTGTTTTTTAATGTAAACAATATTCCGGATTTTCGCGGCAGGTGGGCCTTTAATCAAAAAGTGTACACATTAGTTTATTTGCTGATGATACTAGCATATGTTCTTCTGCCAAAACTCTGACCGATTCCACTAATACTATCATATCAGAGTTAAATAAGATCTCAAAGTGGTTAGCTGTTAATAGGCTATCATTAAACCTTTCTAAAACTAAAATAATGTTAATACCCCCATCAAACACATATTTTGAAGTACCTAAACGTTTCCTAAATTCCAAAGAAATAGAAATTGTGAATGAATTTAAGTTCCTAGGGGTACATTTTAATAGTAAACTCTTATGTTCATCCCATGTGGCATCCATTAGTAAAAAATATCACAAAATCTTGGCCTCATGAAACATATACAAAAGCATGTGAATAGAAAAACACTATACATCCTGTACAATTCTTTAATTTTTCCATATTTAAATTATGCAAGTGCCATTTGGGGAAGCACTTATCATAATCATTTGAACTCTCTTGTCTTACTCCAAAAGAAAGCTATTCGCATTATCACATTATCTGCTAGGCTTCATCCCACAGAGCACCTTTTAAAATCGCTAAAAATTCTACCGCTTTCTAAACTTTGTAAATACTCATCCCTGCTAATAATTCATAAATATATGCACCATCAGTATCTTCTCCCATCAACCAATTAAATCGCTCTTTACTAGACAATCTTCTGTTCATAATTACGCTACACGAACTCTTAACCTCAATTTATATAGACCACTTTACAACTCAAATCTGTCTTATTACTCTCTTAGAGTTACTGGGCCAAGGGAATGGAACAAGTTGCCTGCTGACTTAAAACGCATTCAATCGATTTCGTTATTCAAATCTTCTATTAAAGACTATCTTTTACATACATAGGGTATCATCCAGTGGCATTTTATCACCTTTTTTCTTTCTTCTTGTTTTCTATCTGTAATATTTCTTTTATATCACCGCTACACTGATTGTCTCAACCATGTTTTCACTATTTTTAGGGATAGAACAAGTCTTTACGACTTTATTCCCGCCTTTCTTAAATTTGCTGTTAACATATGATTTAAAATACCAAAAGGTGAATAAAGTAAATGAAATGAAATGAAAATGAAATTTTAATTACAGCTTATTGGTGAGAACGTTGAGAGTTGATCAAGTTTTGGCGCTTGTACCCCCGTCCGATCTTCGGTTAGCTTCCGAATCGGATATTTTCATTGGTTGTTGCTTGTCTACAAGATATCTCCAGAACCACCTGGTGGAATTTAATGAAATTTTAATTACAGCTTATTGGCGAGGATGTTCAAAGTTGATCAAGTTTTGGCGCCTGTACGCTCATCCGATCTTCTGTGAGCCTCCGAATCAGGTATTTTCATTGGTTGTTGCTTGTTTACAACATATCTCCAGAAGCACTGGGCGGAATTTGATGAAAATTTAATTACAGCTTATTGGTGAGGGCTTTCAGAGTTGACAGTTTTGGCACCTGTACGCCCGTCCGATCTTCTGTGGGCCTCCGTCAGACAAACCAAAGGCCAAATTGAAAAAAATTACCGGCCATTTTAGAGCCATAGTTGAATGTACCTTTCATCATTAAGGTCACTGCAGGGGTAGACATATGTTTTGATCTCAAAAGTGTGTTCCCTTTCAACTTATGGTTTTCAAATGTACATTTTAAGTACCTTCATACTTTTCCACGAAATCCAAAACGATTTCCGTGCTAAATGCTCTAGGGTTAATAAGTATATTCGTTCACATCAGTTTGCTCCAAAATCGCTCCGGGCACCAGATTCGGACAGCAAAAATATAAAGGACTCCCAGATCATTCATGATTTTTTTTTTTGACTAGTAACCTACATATACACTGTAGTTCTGAGGAAAAATAATCGGGCAATTTCGTGTAGAGATCAGAAAAAAAAAATTTTCGCATGCTTTGTGAAGGATTTTGACATGTGTCTTTTTTCCTCGAGAAATCCATCAAAAAATGTCAACTTCCATACCGCTCTCGGTTATCGCTGAGTTGTGTTGTTGTTGCTAATGAGTATGAATTGACTTGGTGAAATCGGCCGGTTATTCGTTCCAATGTGAATACAATACACCGAAAACGCCGCAAAACGAAAATTGCCCGAAATCCTCTAAGGACCTCGAACCAAATTTGCTGTATATTGTGAACATACTGAATATTGTGAAAATAAAAAAAGAAAACAAAACACAAAACGTACAAATCTCATAGAAGTCTTTCATTCTCTTCAACCTCCCCGGAAAACTATCAGCTTAGTGCTATGGCGGCATATTTGACATTTAACATGTGCATCATCAGTGTTGTCACGACATACATGAACTCAGTCTGAACATCCTTCGGTTAAATCTTTCAATGGCATTTAGAAGTTGGAAGGTTACAATAAGGTCACGAATTACTTATGGATAACAACTTCTTGGTTTATTGGGTGACGACGTTTCGATGTAGTTCTTACATCGTTATCAAATCATTGACTTTGATAACGATGTAAGAACTACATCGAAACGTCGTCACCCAATAAACCAAGAAGTTGTTATCCATAAGTAATTCGTGACCTTATTGTATCCTTCGGTTATCTTCGCTCCCTACCGGTCGGCATTTCACGCACGTAAATCCCCGAAGTTTCAGAGTGACATGAACTGCGCACTCTGAAACTTCGGTGATTTACGTACGTGAAATACCCTCTGATAGACTGCAGGTCATTTTGAATGTGGCGACCAAAACGGTAGCCGTGATACGTACAATTTCCATATCCTCTTGAGGGGTCCACAGAAGTGTTTCCTTTTCTTTGACGCCCGGTGATCTTATAGAAATCTTTTTTTGTTTCAACATTAAGATTTGAAGGACATATTTAGTCCATTTGCAGTAACAAGTCACATTTAGGTTCTTAACTTACATTCAAAAGTAAATGATAACAATGCATCACCGCTAGATTTGTAATCAATGTGAGGCTCACCGAAGCCGTTATTATTCCCAATGTATATTCATTAACACACGGCTGACTATGCTCGAGAGTTCTTGGGATTTATCATTTGCCAACCTAAAAACAACCAGGACATTGTTCTGGCTTCTAGAAAAGAGGTGTATGTCCGGTGGCATGAAAACCCTTTCACACAAATCTATGATTATATTTACAGCATCTAATTTATATTATAACTATGACCTTCAAGTGAGAACAAAACGTCAGGAACTCCTATGTTTCTTATTCATGATAAACTATGACTGTATTGAATAACTTATTACTGCATACAGAAAACTGGGCAATACAAAATACCTGTGTTGATTATTCAAGCCGTATTTATTTACTGAATTTTGTTCAAAAGACAAATAGGCCTAAAACCTGTCAGAATCAAAACAGCCATGTTCTGATATTTTGGACACGTGGTAATTCGTCCATGGAGGGGTTATTGCTTTTAGTTTTTTTAAGTATTTTATTCATTACGTCATATGTGTGAGTGGGTATGCGTGTGTGTATTACATTCGTGGTTGCAAAACACGTATATTATTCACAAATACGTGAGCGAAATAAATTAATTTCGTAGTCACACACTCTTTCGATGCGTTAATCTCATTGTATCATGATTAACTAGTCAAAGGAAACTCCATATTAAAGTATAGGCCCTGATAACTTTGGACGTATTCAACCCAACCAGAACGACATAGCTACATACAGTAATGGGTGCTGTAAAAGATACGTTTATTGTTTATACATACATGTACATGTTCTTCATGTGGGCGGTTTTGCTCGATTCAACATGGAGTAGCTTTTTGTGTTGATTGATCCCTAGTGTTAAGCCCTAATTATTCATTAAGATATCCCGGTGAAAATATGCGAACGTTATACATTATTCGGTTGTTTTTCTTCTCTGAAAGAGAAAGAACGTACGTCAGATGGTGCGGGAGTACAATAACAAAACGTACAATCGCGTTTTCTAAGGATCAATAACACTTCTATAGCGACCAATATGAATCTAGATAATGGGCGGTCAAATGGTCGTAATACAATGTTTTCATTGGATTAGATATTCGTTTGTATAATAAAATTTCTATCTTGGCTCCATTTTGACACGTGAATATTATACATGGTACATTAACTGGAATGCAATTTTACAAAAAAAAATACTCAAATACTCAAAATACGTCAAGATAAGAACCATCCTGATGTACAATTGTAGTGAAGTTTTATGTGAAAAAACAATATTGGGCTGTCGTAGATATTTCGATTAACGATTATTTATGATTTGGTTTGTCAGACCAAGACAATTAAACGTGTGGATTTTATTTACTGTCGATATTGATTAGTTTTGGAACCCCGCTGCCCACATTTCCTTTCACGTAAAATGGGAGAAAACAAGCAATGGCTCGTTGAGCTGTGTCCGAGTATAAAATGCAGGTTTTTGTGTTTTATGTTTCTTACATAGCGTTTGCTGATTAAATCTGCATAGTGATAGCCCAGTCAATATAACAATAGAGACTTTCCATTAGCATTTGGTCTCTTATAAAATATCCACTACCGGTTGGCAAAATTGTGTTTGACCGGGCTATAAAATGTGCAATAAAATTGTGATTAGCCAAGGACAAGACAATAAAAATGAAAAATAATAAAGCAGACAGCACACATTTGACTGTACATCAGATTCAAACTGCACTGGTTGAAATTTTCTCCTAGAGATGTCCTTTTTTCAAGGAAAAAACGCATGTATCCACAAAAATGTCATCCCGGCCTTGGATAATTCTGTTTTAACAGTGGACGTAATATGCATGTGAGTAACAGTAAAACAATTGTTTCAAATAAAAGAAAAAGGAACTTTTGGTTAAATAAATGAATAGAACTCTAGCCCCACCTTGAAACTATATGAGCTTTATCTTAAAAAATTGCCATTTTAATTTATTACAATATTTTAAACCCCGTGGCTTTTTTATAATGCTGATATGTGGGGCTCCAAGAATTGTATTTTATCTGAACATATCCCTCCATTAATTTGCTATACAATTTTTGACAGAAAAAAAACTTGTGTCTTGCAAACCGGATCTTCTGTCTGTATTTCTCAGATAGAGTTCGTATAATTAAAATGTACTGTTAGATATCTCAAACGGTTTAAATCATCAGGACATTTGTTCGTATGCGGGTATAAAACCAATACAATTTCAAATGAAAACTACATGAATGGTGCCACAACTTACAATCAATATACTAGTGGTATTGGTCCTAAAGTGTCTATCCATTTTGAATACTAGCCCTACAAACACTATACCAACTGGGATTCAATTACACAAAAGGTTCGCATAAAGATATGCTAAAGTACAAGATGCAAGGAAGTATTTTTGTGAAAAAAAATTTAAGCTCTCGTGGCTATTTCGATTAACGAGTATTTATGTTTAGGTTTAGTTAGACAATCAAATATGTGACTTTTCATTTACTGTCGGTATTCATTAGGTTTGGGAATTAATTCAACTCACTGCATTCCATTTAAAATTGATGAAAATATACAATATCTCGTTTGAAGGTGGGTAAGTGTGCAATGCTATAGCTTGTAAAGTCATACGATCACTAGTATTGTTAATCCCTTATGTAATGTCGACACTATTAATTGTTACTGGACGTTAGTTCCATCTCTAACATAACAGTATATATTTTCTTTTTTTTCTTTACCCTTTCCGGTATTGTCCAATTGTATTGTTTCTGGCTGTAAAGACAATGCTATTAATTGCTTTGCTCTGAGGTGGAAGAAACTATTTAGTGCCACAGCCGACAAAGATGTGTTTTGAGGCTAACTAAAACACAGTAGTAGCCGCTTTAACATTGTTGTACTTATTGATTCTTGAGAAATTGCTTGCGCTTCTTGGACTCCCACCTTGGAAATGCCGCCTAAACAAGCTAATTGACTTCAAGACAACTGAGGCTATATATAATTACTGAGCATCTGATAACATTAATGTTCTTGGGAAAAATATGTGCGAATTCATTTCTTTTTATTTGGATACACTGATATCGACACGATGGTAATGAAGAGAACATAATTTTAATGCACATATTGCAAAATCTCATATTAGTTTTGAACAAATGGACTATATTTACATTTCAATACATATTGAAAATAACTGGTAATAACAGATGGTAATAAAATGGTATGTGTAAAACACTTACAAGGCATTTGACAGGTCTTATGGTGTTTATGTGTATCGTATCGCAATATTTGCTAACAATCAAATTCCATTATTGCCTAGGGATAGTCGATGGTTCACTGGAAAGATTGATATTAAGAGAACGTCAAGTGTAAGTGACAACCCACATATTGCTTTACTTGATGAAGTGTCATTACGTGTGCGCCTCCAGTGAGAATCATGATATAAGAAAATATTTACACAAAGGCCTTTTCCGTGGTTTTGAAAGTGAAATATTGACTGATCAAAATGCCAACGTTCTAAAATGAACTTCCCACAATTTAATTTCTATCCGTTTTAGAACTCATTTCCTTAAGACATCGCTTTAGGGGCCGTGTCATTTTCTGTATTCCGTTGTCATAGTATACTATAATCACCATAAGCTGGGCGATACTGAAAGGGCCTATCTATACCATCAGTTGTAAAAAACAGGGCAATTGGTGCTTTTATTTTGCAATAGATATTCATTAATATGATTCATTGGCAGTTCAATATTGCTTGCTTCCCATTAAACTTTCCTGCATTTTATCTGGAATAGATTACACTTCTATGTTAGCTTTTTATAGTGATAACGATATTCTGCCACCAGAATGGTACCATGATATAGACATCATTTGTTATTAATCGGGAGTTTTCGTATTGCCCAAATAGAGGCGTAAATTGCGGCGTAAAACACCAATCAATCAATCAACAGATTATCTAACAGCTATGCTACGATGCATGTGTTAAATTATGGTTCAGCATGATAGTTTTTTATACCAAGACTTAGTCTCTATTTGGATTGTTTTTGGAATAAATCCAGAAGTCGGATTGTTCTGGAATGAATGGTCGTCCCGGTTATTCAAAGCCTCTTACTGTCGTGACGATCAGAAAAAAATGTGAATTTTGGCAGCTCATGCCACTTTAATCATTCGGGTTTATATGTATTACGGGTGCCAGAGGTAGAGCTGTTGTTCCATTGTTCTGTCTCGGAAGTCATATTTATGATACATATTAATATCCCCAGATGAGCAGGTAATCAGAAATCCATATGAAAAGCAGGCTTCCTGGCCAGAAGATATACATCTCATTTCGAGAAGCCAATATAATGTTCCTGTTCATTATCTAGTGACGCTAGCTACCTGTTGACTATGTTGAAGAAGACAAATCAAAGGAAGTGGTACATTCCACGAGCTGTCGCTTTTGTTCGGTTTGTCTGTAATGTCGTTACATGTCTATACCTTTTTACTATATTGGATGCTAGTTAAATGGATCCGATATAAACCTACGTGTGAATTGCCTAAAGAACTTGGTGATTGACTTCAGTGTAAATATGTAAAATAAACTTAATGAAACCAAGGACGTGTCACATGTAAAGCAATGGGAGTGATTCAAAACGCATGTCTTTGACGATGATAGCCAAAATATATCTTGATGATTTTAGTAAGCCCATCCTTTTTACTGTATCAAATTTGAGTAAAATCGGAGTGTCAGGCTAATTGGTCGCGTGATTTAGTAAACCACTGATATGGCCGAAAAGCGAATGATTTGTTCGAATTCGCCTTTGGGCTAAAATAAACTCCCACTCAGACGAGTGTACAGTTTTAGTCCATTTATTTGACTATATTTGGATTATTCCGGTAACGCAAATCCGTGCAGCATAATCGTCAGCTATATAAGTGCCTTTTTACTTCATTTTGTATTATAGATACCATTGTTATCATACAACAGTATCTACCATGCTTTGGTCACGACCGTTTACTGCCATTTCGATGGAAATATTTAAGGATATTAAGGGTAGCCTTGGCAAATATGTCTAAGTTGTTATTCTTTATTTACAAAATAATTCTAGTTTAAGAATTATAATTAGCATTGATAGGAAACAAAGCCATTTGTGGAAACACAGCTCCTACGTCGTTATGAACTTTGCTATAAAATGCTGATAAAAACACGATCGTTTAGTAACATGGCACATATAAAGTAATTGTTAGTGTTTATATGTTACCTCTATTGCGTTTTCTGTTGTGTTGTATACAACTGATCAACTATCTTCCATTGTAAGTGAGATTTATTATCATAAACAATTGACTAATAACAAACTCACACTCATCCCGATTGCCCCGAATATCGGACACTAAGTGTATTATTTATCCTATGTGAAGGCTAGAATAACTGAAAACGTAATAGCGGCAATATATAAACTGAATTGGAATTATGGACAATGGTTAAGGCTGGGATCAGTTAGTCTCTTTCCTGAATCCAAGAACAGCGATCCAGTAATTTTCTCAGGCGTGGCTAAAATGATCCTCGTACACATTTACACGACAGAGGAATTATCACATGGGTAACAATTTTAAAGCTTTAAGAAATATAAACATAACAATTCTGACATTACAGTATACGTGAATATTTACTTAGAATAAAATGAAGCGTTAAAGAATTAAAGATATTAAATGGAGAGTCAATTTCACGAATCAGTCAAATTTTGACGATTTTTTATAGGCTATAGGAGACGTTTTCAATAGTTGCTTGTGTCTGAAACGTTGACGTGACAAATCTGTCCGTGAGTGTAAAAGAGTAAGAAAAAAATCAGGTAGATGTGAGTAAACGGCAAGTTGAATTTCATGATGTTTTTGTTTTGTCGAATGATTCAAAGTCACATGATCAATTGACCTCCGCGGTGATTTCTCCAACACAAGGTCAAGGTTTTGCCTTTGAGCACTAGGAAACCTTCGAGGATGTGCGTCAAATACCCTTGGATGGACTTCAACTTATTTTGAATGTGGCGACAAAAAGGGTAGCCGAGAAACGAAAACTTCCCATATCATCTTGAGAGCCCAACAAAAGCGTGCCAGTAATAAGTATAAAGAACCAAAACACTTATTTGGTAACGTTCAGCCGGAATCCGTTATAATTCAAGCATTGGAGAAATCCAAATCTGTACCGAATCTGCATCTTGTGTCCAATTATTCTAAATGAAATATATAAGCAAATTACGGTGTAAGAATGATTTTAACATTTGATTAATTTACAGTTATTTTTTTTTTCTGTGTTCGTCTGTGGTAAAGTATTAGGACATATACTTCCTGACGCTTATTGAATCACTTGTTTTAAGAGCTATTGGTTTTGCTTAAGTTAGTTTATATCGGTTTGAAGGGAAAGAACGTGTTAAAATTAGACAAGTTTAAATTGAAAGATCAGTGATTATGTTGTCTAAAACAATTGCCCCATTGATTTGTTATCCTCTCGTAAGCAAATAATTGAAATTTTAAAGTGTCCCAATAATAGAAATAATTTCTTATTATCTCATATGTTTTATCCGGTCAATGATGGATAACATCGAGATGCCTTACAGACTAGTCACGAGCGGCTGTCCAGCCAACCTTTATGTTCTGAACCAGTCTTAACATTTCCAATTTTGTCATTATATCATTAAACCTTCGCGCATTACAGGGCGGCAACAATAGGTCAATATTGGATTAAAAATAGTTCAAGCAACATCCCGTCATTCTACAGGTGAGAGAACGGCGACACAGATGAGCCATTGAAAGTAAATGTACACACAAATTGGTAAAGTTAGTAACCCGTGTGAACGAGCGATATGTGCAAACCACCGTGATGTATGAGTTTAATTTTGGATTGTTCTTGTTGAAAAAAATAACCTTAACGTACAACCCCAATATTGCTACCAGCGAATAGCTCTTTTTGTATTTCTGAATGTAAATGAGAAATAAATATCTTTATCTGTTTCAACAAAATGTTGTCGATATTTGATAGTTCATGTCACTTTAGGAGGTTTATATTATGCAAGCATCCCCCCCCCCCCCCACACACACACACACACACACTGTTTGTTTTAGAAAAAACAATGTGGTCGGATTCCATCAAAGCAATACGTTTTATAGATAAAAGGCTTTAAATAGTGAAACAACCAATACTTGGGCGTCATTTTTCTCCGAATACGCACATGGAGAAGGAAATGTATGTTCTAAGGGAAAGAACTCCAGCGATTGTGCTGGACAGCGAGATTCGTCTCCCTTACAACTGAGTCGATTCCTTGGAGTGTATAAAACCAACCACGGCGAATATTTGAGATTTTCGAGCTATATATCTCTCAATATTTATCTGTCGAAGCAGAAGAGTGTTTAGAAAATCCGTAACTTGTGATAAAGCGCCAAATGAAATTTTTCAATGTTTTGTACCCGATGTCTTCTTTACTTTTTGTCCTGAAATAAAATAAATACGAATGCACAAATGCTTTAAAAGGACTATTTGTGTAGAGTTGTTTACATTTTTTCTAAAAGTTCTGTTAAAAAGATTTGGTTGTCTTTGGGTGAAAGGTGGTAGGTCGATTTTTTTTAGACGGTAAATCATCGTATTTTGGGGCTGAATACGAATGGCGTCGAAAGCATATATCAAAATACTTTACTACAGACGAAAAAATAAAACAAAAATTGTAGTAAATTGACCAAACGCTGAAATCATCTATAAAGATATTTTGTATATATTTTATTTAGCCCGGTGCAGCACATGTTGTGTAACGCAAAGAAGAGAGGCAGTTTCGGTGTTCGCTCGCTACCGGTCGGCTTTGGCGTTTCACTTACGTAAATGCCCGAAGTTCCAGAGTGTCTGAGCATGTCTGAGCCGGCCAGTGGCGAGCGAAGACAGTCGAAGTCAGTTCCGAATGGGATATCGGCTATTCTCGTGGTGGATCCGAATCTCTTCACCAGGTGTCTGAGACAAACGATAGCCTTTAATATTAATCCCAGGGTGAACTACTATCTGATAAACTGTAAAGAGTCGACACTATTTCTACATTATGTAATCAGGAAAATAAATCACATATAAATCAGAAGACAACAAAACGATCGGCCAGAAAACTTTCTCGAACTTGGCGGGTTCGCCAATCCCGAATCGCGATCTTCACGTATTTGCCGGGGTCACAAAAGTGTAATGTATTAGCTTTGGCGAGATTGGCGATCTTTGCGCTATTCGCATCCCTGCCAAAAACTTAAAGGTCGCAATTCGTAATTGAAAAAATGTTTTTAGCGTGTATGAGTTAGGCGTATTTGGCGATCAATCCAAGAAGGAGAAACTATTGAATTGCGACCTTCCCGCACCTCCAGTCACACCGAGGAAGCGAAGGACGCTAATAAGTTAGGACAATGAGCCGGTTTCCTCTGCCACTAAACCTGGCAACGCCGCCATATTTGTGAAATAATCTTGAGTGAGGCCTAAAACATCAATCAATCATCCTCACAATCAAAGAGAACGGCATTACTGTCTCGTAGCTGAACATGCATAGCGTTCCTAAACAGGGCAGTTGCTTTTCATGTCTTAAATTGTCAACAGGCAGTGGCGTCCAACCGTCTCAGTGTACAATTTGCCTTTGTATGTAATGGTCAATTTAGCTTTCGCACTGCTACTATGGTTAACAACATTTATTAAATTCGCGCTTGTCAAATTGATCAATTAACAACAAACAACGTCAAACCGACAATAGGTAAATCGTAAAAACTAACTGATTGGCGTTGAAATACGGTAATCTACGTTCTATTGTCTGTATAATTAACCAACTAACGTAAACGAAATGTAAATAACCGAGTCAAGCGTCTGAGATAGTAATAAAGTATAAAATGAGATGCCAAAATGATTACATTTTTCTGGTAACTTTTTAAAGTTGCAAAGTGCTTTTATTCTGGAGAATGTACGTTAAAGTTGCGTTATGAACTATTTTAGAAATGAATCAATTAAAGGTTAACCCTTGATACTTAAATTCTGTTTACTATTTATACACGATTTATCACGGGCTGTATGATAAACATCAATCTGACTAAGTCATTTTGAATGAGCATCTCGTGCCAGGTTTACTAGTAACTTGTAGCAACGCAATTTGTACTTGTTTTCAAGTTTTGTTGAAACGTAAAAATATTAACATTTCGGCAGCTGAAGCGACTTTCATTTCCAGGGTCAGAAAGCATATATACAGGAAGGAAACCGGACTCTTAACCCCTGAGCTACGACAATTGCGTGGCAACTCTCCCCACTGGGATTTTTTTCAATAAACTTCAGATGAACAATACAAGCTTGAATAAATGATGTCATTTTATTTGAATACAATAAATAGCACTTGATTTCAATCAATAATTCCGCGTTTGTGTAATGAAAATAGCACTTTGTCAAAATCACTTTCTCTGGTCCTTCTATATGTAATTAGACTTCTTCCACTTGCTGCCGTTCTTTTTGTAGTTTTTCACTAGCGTTGCCATGGTAGTCATACATTCCAAAAGACCATCTCCTCGTGTAGCGCATGCTCCTTGTACAGACCAATACCGATCTTTGATCTTCCCTAAACCAAGCCAATCGGCGATTTGAGATGTTGTCAAGGCCCCTGAAATAATGAAGTCAGAATATGTTCATATATGGATAACTACTTGCTAACGATAAATATGGCCATTTCGGACCCAGTCAACCGCTTGAGATACAACATAATAAATATTCGCATTTATCTTATTTCCGATGAATATCACAATGCTGAGGTTCTTGATTAAAACTAACCTTTGATATCTTGTTTATTGGCAATAACAATCAACGGGATCCCCTTTAACTCTTCTGCTTTACACAGTCTCAGTAACTCTTCTTTAGCCTCTGGTATGCGTTCTTTATCTGAACTATCCACCACAAATAAAATCCCTGTAAACAAAAATAAAGCGACTTGGTTATACGGTTCTTATCGATGTACCAACGCTGCTTGGCTAAACAGAGCAATGTCACATTCATGACAAGAATATTCCCGGAAGTTTTCTTAAAGTGGCATGAGCTGCCAAAATGTTAATATGTTGACGTAAAAACAGAATATTAAAATTATCGGCTATTTTTCTCAAGACGTATAATTCGGAAGCTTTTTAGTGCTTCTAGTCTCGAGAATGTACGATAATGTATTGTTATGAATTAACTTTGGCTTAGAATGAATGAATGGTCGTCCCGGTTATTTAAATTTTGTTTACTTTTCGAACACTATTCCGTTTCGTATAGGGCCACATACTGTATGGATTTTCGTCATTCCAACGCCAATCATTTGGTTTTTCGATAGCCGTCAAAGTCTCTTACTGTCGTGCCGATCAGAAATTATGAAAAAAGTGTGAATTTTGGCAGCTCATGTCATCTTAAATTTACCAGGAGTTATCATTTCCTGAGAATAACTATCCTTGGCCCAGCAAAAAAGAATTTTATAATGGTTCCGATAATATAAATTTGATATTTACCATGTGATCCCTTGAAATACATGCTCCACAGTTGTCGTAATTTTTCCTGGCCGCCCACGTCCCATACGGTAAAGGTGACATTCTTACAGACGGTCACGGTCTCCACATTAAATCCAACCGTTGGGACAGTCTCAATCTCATCTTCCGCAAGTTTGATTTTATATAAAATGGTTGTCTTTCCTACAAATAAAGAAAACATGATTGTAACTTATCATTTTCTATTAAATGACGACGTTGGCTACAAATGAATGGAAAGCTTTTGATATAAGCTTAGCATGATGAAAGTTGAACACAATATAAGACGAAAATTGTATATACCTGCTGCATCAAGGCCAACCATGATTAGACGTGCTGGGGACAATCCAAAATCACCAAATATCTCCTGAAGTCTTGATAAAATCTTACCCATTCTTACAATTATTTCTCTTAACGTTCGTGGAAAGTGGAAGCTAGCTTACTTAATGACAAACAGCAATTTTGATCCCAATATATAGGGATATCTTTCACACCTGTGGAGCTTGGTCCTATTATTGGGGGCCAAGCACATCAAAAACTTCAGTCTCCCCCATCCCAGTGCCAGTCCGTCTAGAATGACCGGATCAAATACACATTTAAGCTATCCCTTGTCTAGTTTATTGTTTATCAATCTTCACACTTAATAAACGATGCTCCCGATAGGTGTCTATGGCTTCTTTTCCAGTCATTTGGTTGAAGATTTAGAAGCCTAATTAGCGTGTGTATGTCGCTCTACCTGTCCTTGTATAACACCATAGTTTAATCATCTAATCACTGCTGACGTTAATATCCGCCGTGAAATCCTTCGACTTGCCCTAATCCCCTCGACGCTAAACATTTAGGATCATTTTCTATGTCTGTGTGGAAACTGCACCAATGAAATATATCATATATTTTGCGCGAACAAACAGCATTTGCTGGGTTTTGATCAACATCACTGTAATACATAGCCGAGAAATCTGGGCCCTGCCGAATTTTTTATTTCTTTTTTTTAGTATTCGTCATAGATGGTGATTCACGCTACCAGCCAAATGTAAAATAAGTCGCCATTTAGACCGGAAATCCGGGCTATGTAATACAAGGCTGGGATTGCTTGCTGTTAGATATGGATATTTGTTTCAGAATTATCGATCAGCTTGCAATGTTCAGCTTTTGAAGTAGGCCCCAACGATTTTTAATTGGCGTTTATATAAAAAATATCCATAAAGCCAGTTACCTGTACGAAGCAAAAATGTGTGCCAATAACGGTCAAATTTAAATAACTGTGAAGTATGAGTTTATTTTTGAGTCTTATAAAAACTACATAAACTTACATATTCAAGATTGATACATGAAGAAAATATTTAAGTATTCTGAACATAAATGACAACCTATACGCTTATTCTGTTTCAACGAAATTTTCCTTAAATTTGACAGCTCATACCACTATAATTGATTGTATTGAAACTACCTGCAACATTTGATTTACTTTCAATTCAAGGGAGGTAATAGCTATTCGGTATTTCTCAACAAGATTTGTTTCCCTTCCCCGGGTATAGTTTTTCTGGGCAATTAACTTGTGCGTGTTTGGGCTGAAAAAAAAAACAGAACTATTGATCGTGGAAAGTTTTTTTTTGATTGGAAATCGTTACACGACTAAACGAGTGCTACGGTTTTACTTCAGCCTAAGATTACGGTGCACAAACATAAAAAGAGGATTTGTCTGCCGTTTATTTTAATCAACTTTCACTTCCCGAAATCTCCGGATATTAAATCAATTTATGATAACTTGGAAGTATTTTATATGACGTGTATAGTCATTAAGGAAGAATGATTTATTTTGATTACCTCTGTGGGGAGCCACGCGCTTCCTTGGTCTACTATAGCAGTTTGACTGAGCTACAAAGTAAATCTGAGTGGCCCGCTGACTGGAACGGATTAGTCCATTCGATTATCAGCCAGAGCTTAATTACTTGGGAGACCCCGCCGACCTGTCACGGACAGTGGCAGGGTAAGGTCAATTTCCTGGAGATTATTTCTCAAACAATTTTCCTGTATAAGTACTTAGAAAATATTATGACCGTTTAATCTGAATTCATAAATTATTACTTATACAAATTTGGATAGAACATAATCGTATATAGCATGCTAAGGGTTTAAAGGGTCAATACATGCAAATGTTGGGATAGTTTACACTCAATAGGTTCTTCCCAAAGAGTATCCTGAACTTTTGCTTACTTTTTAAGTTTATCATTAGTGTTTGCCCATTATACTAAGAATTACTTTGGGTCACTATTAAATGTAATCTAGCGAATACCCGTGGACATGCCAATTGTCATAGATGATATAGAATACCCTTCTTTAGTTTACCTCTCTACCACTCCTATACTCTTTTCGTTTGCAGCAAATCTTTTGGTAACCGTTAGGAAAGCCTTAATCCGAAACCTGTAGACATTGCTGATGCATTTTCTTGTATCCAAAGCTACACATATTTATGAACACTAAAACACACGGGCACAGGGAAAATCTTCTTGCTTAAAATAACCAAGGAGACAAGCTTCTAATTGTGTTCAACATACATATGTTTTTGAAACGCATCCTCGGAGTAACTAAGTCGACAACAAATTCAACAATATATGGTGAGCAAGGACGGATGTTTTCATTATAGATTTCTTTTTGTTATTAAATATACGACGTCACAAACCTAAACTCAATAGGGACCAGGAAATAGCTATGGGCGGCCGTTTGTGTCAAAATTAAACATTTAACACTCAACACAAAGTTATTACTTTATAAGAAACTCAACACAGTAGTTTTTATTTCACGTAAACATTCTGAATATTTCATGTTTTTTATATATTTGTAACTCTCTCTTTAATTCAAAGCACACAAGAATTCGTGCAATCTTTAACATTTTGCACCCTGTAAATCTTTTCGAATCGCGCGCCAAACATTTTGCAATCTCTAAACTTTACACGAACTGGATACTTCAAACACCGCCAGGGGGCGCGCTGTTCCACCAGATGGAAGTCTACCTAAAGTTCAGAGCAGCGCTGATTGTATCATTGAGCAAAACAAGTACGGGAGCCTTGAGGATATGGACGTTCTGTCAACGGCTGAATACTTTATGAAAATACATTTGTTCAATTTTTAAATAAAGTATTCAGCCGTTGACAGGAGGTCCATATTTACGGAAGCGTATTAGGGTCAAGTGAAAAAAAATGTTTGTAATTCGGAGTGCTATCTCCGAATTAGCTAGGCTACATGGGACTTGGTAACTCCGAATTAGCCGCTAATTTGGACTTTGGTCATTTTTAATCTAGCGACCAAAAGGTAGCCCTGAAACGAACTATCCATATCCTCTTCAACCGTATAGGGCCTCCGTGGCTCAATAGTTAGAGTGTAGGACGCTGAATCCGAACAGTCCTCCACCAAAAAACAGAATGATGAACTCCGGGTGAAATGATATAGGCCCTATCCATTATGAGACTATAAAGGAGGTGCTTCCTTTGAGTGGCATAGAAGCGACAATCAAGAAAGAAATGAAAGACATTTTCAATTTTTGAATGCCATTTTGAACATGACTGATCAGCTATAATATCATGTTTAAATAAATCAGCTTAAAGAGTGCTCAGCCCCATTCTCATTCTACACAGAAAAACGGAAGATAAATTATCAAAAGAATTATATAAGGCTGTAGAATAATTGGATCGGTTTTGTTTAGGAAAAAGAAATGACTTCATCTCTGCAACTGAAGAATCTCTATTTTGGGGTCTCAAAAGATTCCAGTCTTTTGTTGTTTTGGGGGAAAATGAAGAAGCGAACAGAGTGATACGGCATTTAAATAAACGTAGGTTATTTCTATTTCGCACACTGTAAGTACCCCCTGCTGTGTTATAACTGGAAGTTGTCGAAGCCTTTAAATATGGGGGTGACAAACCATTAACAATTTTAGAGAATAGCATTATTCTGTGTGATCTAGGTGTAACTTATCAATTCATTCAGTGTAGGCCTTCACTTTAATCCAATGACTTATACTAGAACAATGGCTTCTACTTCTCGATGATATCAGCATTTAATCAAGTTTTAATTATCTTTCGTGTGTAGTAAAATATTTTGTATTTTGACTTCCTTTCGCCATTTGAATATTGCTAAAAAAAATACGGTGGTTCATTGCAATCAAAAAGCCGGGGTTGGCTGCCCGCTCAGAAGCGGGCAGTATGTGGTCTGATTTAGACAAAGAAATAGCAATATAACCTACTCAGATCGTGTCTAAACGGTCATAATCACGTTCATGGATAATTTCGCTACCTACCAGTGCCTGATATGGACGAGTAGCATCCGTCAGTAAACATTATTCCTCCCTGAATTTACTTTTGCCTTCCCCAAGTCTCAAACTCTCCGCCATTGATGACGTAACACTGTTTAGCGGTTTTTCAGTTTTTAAACGTTAAATTCACTTTAAAAAATGCTAAATTATTAATGAATGTCGTACTGACACTATTTGAGTTACTTATGTTGTTATTTACTATCTAAATCAGACCGCAAACTGCCCGATCAGAAGCGGGCAGCCAACTCCGACTTTTTGATTGCAATGAGCCCTGACTTCAAAATACGGCCGTCGGTATTAAAAAATAGTAATTTTGGAGTCAGAAACCCGGACTAGCATATGGTATACGACAAAATCGCCTTTTCTCTGCTGTTAGCTCTAACCATGTATGATTTTCAGTTTAGAGTGGTTGATAAGCTCTGACAGGGCTGTGTTCAAATATTTATTTATATGAATGCTAAATCTTGTATCATGGTTCCTACCACTATAAATAAACATATATCTATCTATCTGTTCAGACTGGGCGCACGTACTTATTTTAGTCGATCCGCGCGGCCCTGAACCAAGGTGTATAGTTCTTTACTCCTTGCTCTGAACCTCTGATCGACTTCTGTTGGAACGACGCGCCCCCTGGCGGTGTTCGAAGTATCCAGTTCGTGTAAAGTTTAGAGATTGCAAAATGATTGGCGCGCGATTCGAAAAGATTTACAGAGTGCAAAATGTTTGGCGCGCGATTCGAAAAGATTTACAGAGTGCAGAATGTTAGAGATTGCACGAATACTTATGTGATTTGAATTAAAGAGAGAGTGTCAAACATAAAAAAAAAACATGAAATACTCAGAATGTTTACGTGAAATAAAAACTACTGTGTTGAGTTTCTTATAAAGTAATAACTTTGTGTTGAGTGTTAAATGTTTAATTTTGACACAAACGGCCGCCCATAAATAGCCATCTCAAATGCATGGACTCTATAACAACAGATCTGAGTGAGATAGTAATTTGCCCATAGAAAGTTTCATGTTACTATTTGTATATAAGTTGATCCAAGTTCATAGATTGTAATACACCTGATGAAGCTAGAGGTAATTCTAGCGAAACGTTGTGATTGATTGATTGATTGGTGTTTTACGCCGCGCTCAAGATTATTTCCGCTGGTAACTGGCAACCATCCCACATTGGTCGTTCGAGTGAAAACCCAGTCAGAAAATTTTCCAATTTTTTTGGACTTAGTGGGATTCGAACCCGCTACCCATTGGTGGAAGGCTGTTCGGATTGAGCGTCCAACGCTCTACCTACTGAGCCAACGAAACGTTGTGAGAAATAAACCTAAGAAGTAGTTATCCAAACAAACTATGTATTTATGTTACTTATTCCTTACTTCTAAATGTCTTTCAAAAGTTATTAAATATTGGATTAAATTATTTAAAAGTGAAAATATTATCTTTAAAAATGTTAATCAGTTCAACAGCAATTTAACGCTAGACAAACATTATTTGATTTCGCCATCCCTTTCTGTAGAACAAATACATCCTGCCATCTTTTCAAATCAGCTGGTCCCGCAGCTTGAAATAAATTGCCAACATCATTAAGATCAATAGCACCCTATTTCAAACTAAACTAAACTTACTTACTAAAATCTCAGAGTGTTATTAAACCTGCTTATATGCCTCATGTTTTTGCCAACAATAATTAAAATTTTCCGCCCACACAATGTATATAACTAATTAAAATACACAATAATTACTAACTTTGTATATTTAACATTTACCAGAATTATAGAACAAGCCATATGGGCTTATTCCCACCACAATTTAGAACCGATTCTCGTCATGAGTGGTCAACAAATGAAATGAAAAATAAAATCATCAAGAACTGGGTTTGTTAACTGACAAATGCGTTATAAACTGGACACTAAATGTTAGAAATTCGCTTTTTAAGTATGGTTTTGGAGATGTATGGATATTTCCACAAAGTGTTAAATATTCTGTATTTATTTCCCTGTTTAAACAGAGGATTAAAGATTGTTATGTCCAAGACTGGAAAACTAGTCTACAATCCCCAAAATTACTTTTCTATACAAATATCAAGATAGATTTTGAGTTTGAAAAATATTTTAGTTGTATCTTAAATCCTGAATACAGAGATGCGTTGTGTAAACTTCGAACAACATCCCATAATCTTAGAGTTGAAACAGGAAGGCATGGAAGAAATATATTGGAGCAGTCAAGATAGACATTGCTTGTGTTGTAATTTAATTGATGTTGAAGATGAATTTCATTTTGTATTATTATCACTATTCAGAGATTAGGATTAAGTATATTCCAAAGAATTACAGATTAAGCTCGGGTGTCTTTAAATTAACTCAATTCTTAACATCCTCCTAAACGTTTGTTTGTACTCAGCTGGCAAAGTATTTGTATCTATCTTTTCAGAAAGGCATGGGAACTCTAAAATCTAATGTTTATTTCCACACAGATGGGCGATCGTAGATTGTAACTTTTTTGTTTGGTTGTTTTGTTTTTGTCTTTTTCAACTATTTTTTCTTCCTGTTAAAACTTTTGTTGCAAGAAGCAGAATTTGCCTACGCAAATAAAGAAATCAATCAGAATCATATATGTGGTCGTACACCCTACAAACTACATGGGTTCGAATCCAACACACCAAATAAAAAAATGACAAATTTCTGAGTGTATTTTTCACTAGATCGACCCATGTGGAAGAGTTGCCACGTACTCGCCGAAGGTCGGGGGTTTCTTCCAGGTAAATAATCCAGTTTCCTCCCCTACTAAACCTGGCAACGCCGCAATATAAGCGAAATAATCTTGAGTGCGGAGTAAAGCATCAATCAATCAATCCTCCACTTAACCTGGCAACGCCGACATATAAGTGAAATAATCTTCAGCCAGGCGTAAAACGTACACTACTCATCTTATGATTGTATCATAGGGTGCAGATATATTAAGTCGTATGTATTGCGAGTCTTTCACTAAGGAGTTACGATATTTGTACAATATATGTACAGAATTCTTCATTTGCCCGTCGTTTGATACACGTATTATATAAGAAGTTCACAGCCCGTCGTTACGTGGTAAGGTGCTTTTTAAAAGATAAATGCGAAGGTTAATTATAATTTCTCTAATTGAAATAATCACATTGCAGCTATTTGAATGGAAATTGCAGGAAGCAACTTTTTGTACAAAACAAATTAATCACACGTTTAATTCTTGACACAAGAAACAAGTTTTGCTTGTATAAAATCACACCATGTAATTTCCATCCACTTAAATATACCGTATAAAAACCTTATATTTCTATAGTCTAATTACCAACAAGGCAAACTGGCTCTCATCTTCTGCTTTGTTTTTATTTTCAGAGGAAAATTTGTCAGAAACTATGAGAAAAACGGATAAATTGCTTTAAATGGGTTTACAATTTTTTCACGTGTCACGGCCTTTCTTTAATTATGTAACATGCTAGCACATGCTAACTAAGATCGCTGTGTTTCACTATATCAGGTAGAATAATGTAAAGACTGTTTGTCTATCTGTGTTATATTAACGCTTTTAAGAAGGTCACGCCAAAGTATGACGGTTGTCTGGTCCGCCTGCTCTTTCTATAAGCTAGTATATGGCATAGTGTTGTATAGCGTATAGTATAGTATATGGTACTCAACAGCCACATTTATAGGACGAAGATAAAACTATTTATTATCATTCAGAATTCATAAGAAACGTGTTGGACACACATGGTTCAGCAACTTACAAGATTGTTATTAACTATAATTTTGAAGATAGTGCAATTTTTGTTAAACGTATTTCAACGAATAAATGAATGATCAACTCAGAGATATACCGTCGAGGAACAGTGACATGAGCTGCCAAAATTCACACTTTTTTTTCATAATTTCTGATCGTCACGACAGTAAGAGGCTTTGAAGGCCATCGAAAAATTAAATGATTGGCGTTGGAATGAGGAAAATCCATACAGTATGCGGCCTGTACGAACCGCAAACGTGTTCGAAAAGTAAACAAAATTTAAATAACCGGGAAGACCATTCATTCATTCTAAGCCAAAGTTAGTTCAAAACAATACTTTATCGCACATTTTCGAGACTAGAAGCACTAAAAACCTTCTGAACTATACGTATTAAGAAAAAAAACCAATAATTTCAACATTCTGTTTTAATGTCAAAATATCAACATTTTGGCAGCTCATGCCACTTTAATAATCCATTGATCGCTAAAACCTTATTCACGTTTTTGCATTACATTATTGCCACTGATTTTCCTTCCAAGAGAATGAGAGAGCTTGGTATCTACTGTCCAGTTTTCGTCGGTTAACAATACTACTGTTTCTAATCTGTCAACTTAAATTTAGAGGTGCGCAGATGTATGAAACTAATTGTATGTTGTTTGCAGATAAAAGAAGATAAAGCTTATACTCGCCGACCATCTGACATTTGTGAAGAAGCGAATTTTATCTAAATGAATAAATCACATTAACGCATTATGTACATCCAGTAAGGCTCAATCTTTCTAAATGGAACTTTCTCAAAACGCAAAAATACAGAAAAATCATTTTCCTTTTTCGTGGTTTTGGCATTTTTGTGACGGATGTGGCCTAAAAGCAAAGGCAATGAAAAGAAAGTAGTAAATGCTGTACAAGGCTGTAAATTCTCCATTCCAACAGTACTAAAAGAAAGTTGCGAAAGTTATCAGATAACGGCTAACTAATTTGGTAGACAACATTACAGCTAGTACTAGAAGCGTGTCTCGTTCTACCACACACCAGGTGCATAGCTCAACAATCACTGTACCCCAACAATAGAAATGATTCACCTCTAAATGTCATTTAAACCTGAGTTAATTTCACATATTCGAGGCAAATACAACTAATTACAACGATACTAGATTCATTGAAATACGTTCCGCCCTGTACGTCAATCTTTTGGAGAAACGTGACAGACTGCATCCAGTGCCTGTGGGACTTATGGCTGACGTTGTAAGAATTACAAAACAAAGATTCAAACAAGATTCAGTCGGCTGCAAATATGCGAAACAATTGTTTCAAAGAGTTTTCTACGTTTTTCTTCCATACAGGGCAGGTCTTATACTAAAACTGGATCAAACGAAATTGTCAGTTATCAAGATGGCGTCCAAGATGGACACCGAAACCATAAATGTCTTTATTCCGTTTATTTTACTCTTAGAATCTTACGTATAAAAGCTTGGCCCTTTTGGCGGATTGTATGTTAACTTGCAGGGCATTGTCGCCATTGGCAAGTTTGCGAGGTCGCGAGATAACTGAGCCACTGGCATAACCCAAGTTGAGCACAAGAATGGCCGTTCTGTAGTTCGGCATACCTAAATGCCTTTTTTGAAATACCAAGAATGGTAAAATAAAACAATAACTGCTTTTAAATCTTTACAAACCAATTCAGCTGCTTCGAGAAAGAAGGGGCTTTGTTTTTTTTTTACCTGACAAACATAAGCGATCGAGCAAAAATTCCCCGGAGAAATTTTTCATTTTATATTTGGACTGACTAAGATTCGAACCCGCGTGTGAGGACTGAGCCAGCAAGACCCCTTAATATTTTGACAGTACATGAGTACTCATCATACGCCTATTGTTCGGAGAGCTTTCTGTTTTCAAGGGAAATGACAAAATTGATGAAATAATATCACCATTTGTAGCTAAGCTAGCATATGAGACCCGAATTATCAATTTTTAATGTTTATCATAATTATTTTTATATCATTTGATTTTGTTTGGATAATTTGACTTTCATTTTTGTGTAATTCTACTTTCATTTGGGTAATTAGAAATCACCAAAATTGGAGGGGTGACATTTTGAGCCGAGCAAAAGGTGCGGTTGGGCACTAAATATCGCAAGGGTGACATTTAGAGAGGGTGACATTTAGGGCTACCAGAGTGCCCAATCTTTTGTAGATGATAAGCCTCAAATTTGAACAACGTTATATCAAAACAGGCAATTATGATATTAAACGAACAACTGTAACGCTGAAGAGATACAACAATAGCGATGTGTGGTGAGCAGATTGTTTACGACACGACAATGCTAAAATGCTTAAAGATTGGAATGGACGACGTCCATAGAATTAACTAAGTCAATATGTTTTAGTTTTTTATCTATATTTAATAAGGCCAGAGTACAAAACTTGAAACGATAAACCTAAAGCAAATATGTGTAACCAGTATCTTAAAAGGGTTTATTGTCCGTTTATTATATTTATATTTTCGGAAACAATTAGCAGGAGATCAAACTTTCTTGATAGCAAACATACCTGGTTTCATTTTTTTCTTTAGTTTATCACCAACCAAGGTAAAGATTTGGGGGCCTGCTGCCGATGTGAGTTATACTTTTAGATTACATTGTCTTTAGGAATCAGTTGATGGTTTTTAAATCTATGCTAATTATATGAGTAAACAGTTTTATTGTATCTTCGTGTTTTATAACAGGATGAAGCCTTTTCGACATTTTATTAAGTTGATGAAATAACGTGCTCTGCTTTATATGCCAATTTTAATCCATTTCGCATGATGAGAATAATAACAGTAAGATCGCTGTATTCCAAAATCCATCTACAATACCATGTGTTAAATGGCTATCAGAATCAATTCGCAGATCAAGTCAAACGTTCCAGAAACTGGAATCAATAATGTATGATGCATTTCTCCCCGCCTACGCAACCTGTTTCAGCAACCCTTTTACAGTCTATATGGCGTCAAATACGAAGATATTTTAGATTGGTGACTGAAAATATGCCTATTTTCAATCGTCTTTTTATTGTCGTCTTTTTATTGACGATTACAGGCAGCTCGTTTGTTTCAACATTATGTTTTTAAGATACTTTACAGGTACAAATCCCGGCAAGGTTTTTGGAAAGAACTTGACATTTATCATTTAACTACTGACTTTTTATAAACGCGATTTAGAAAATGGTGTCTACTTTAGAAACATATTTTTCTTGTTTTTGATCAAAACATCAGATAATTTATAACACTGTTAACATTAATAAACATTTAGTGTTAAAGATCATTAGATGTAGTACTATTCCATCGTCTTTGTGGTCTTTCAAAGTGGTTCACTCTCAGTTACGCTTGTGTTCGATAAGATATGGATATTCAACATGAGCCTTATTTGAACCGATATCAAATTCGTGACAAAAAATAAATTAATGCAATCCATACCTCGATATTGTACGGAAGTCGGTGGACAAGAAAACGTGAGTTGAGTCTAAAATAGACAAACACAATGGTCTGGGTGTGGAGTGTTTGTTCCCCTCCGTCAACTGTATTGAGCGGCAATCTGCTTGGCTGTTATTCGGACATTCTATCAACGGATAGTAAGCATGAGTGGACAATTCTGTCGGACTGTAGAAATACGGTTAACGAGATGGTGACCATTGTTAACGGCGTGAAAATGATTTTTGTCTCAATGAAGAATTACTACTAAATCATTGTTTGGACGAGTTTGCACTAAAATCGTGATTAGCAGTACTGGGAACAGCTTAGTCCAAACACAGTCTTATTGTTTTAGCTATACTTATGTTTGTCCTTCACTTTGCCGTTCTCAAAACCTATAAAGACACCATAAACGACAGCTTCAAATCTGGAAATAAAGCATTTAAAATTGACAACGCAGCCTTAGAAGTGAAATAATCTTGACTTTAGCGCAAAGCATGAATCAATCCACAAGTCGAGGACACCGTTATTTGATGTTACCAAAGTTATGCCCATCTAATCCGACTTTATCCCTGATGTTATAGTTCTTTGTAATGACATTAAAAAAAACACACATATTTTAATTAACACAACATCTAGAGAACACATCCGTCACTTAGTTAATCGGCATAGGGACTCTGTTTCGGTATCTTAGGAGTCAATATAAGTAATTTACAAATTCGTTATGATATTCGCAGGCAGACCTAGTAACTCAGTTGATCCATTTAATAAAACCCGACATTCAAAGCTGTCGATATATACTGAAGGCCCACTCTGGAGTTTTACTTCTTGTTTGGTTGGTTGCTTTAGCTTATTGGCGCGTCCATTTGTATGAATGATGTATGCCAGTTTTGCTTCTTGGTTGGTTGGTTGTTTTAGCTAATTGGCGCGTTCATTCGTATGGATGATGTATGTCAGTTTTGCTTCTTGGTTGGTTGCTTTAGCTAATTGGAGCGTCCATTTGTATGAATGATGTATGCCTGCTTTGCTTCTTGGTTGGTTGGTTGCTTTAGCTAATTGGCGCGTCCATTTGTATGAATAATTTATGCCAGTTTTTCTTCTTGGTTGGTTGGTTGTTTTGTCTTATCGTTGCGACCATTCGTATGAATGATGTACGCCAGTTTTGCTTCTTTATCAGCTCAAATAAAAAAATCGAGAAACCAAGTAAATATAAATGGCGGTGTTGAATCGTATGGATTATTATATAAAACGAGATTCCAGTGACATCGATGACCTTCCAAATTCTATTTATCAAACACACTGGGTTCATAAACAATAGGCCTCTAAAGTGAATTTTTTGCTGAGTCAGCA
Organism: Lepidochitona cinerea; assembly: GCA_963971465.1. Lineage (NCBI taxonomy): Eukaryota > Metazoa > Mollusca > Polyplacophora > Chitonida > Tonicellidae > Lepidochitona > Lepidochitona cinerea. The sequence goes on along the minus strand of OZ020551.1, from coordinate 102,582,461 downwards.
GAGATGGTTGTATGGTGGGTGATTTGTGTCATTTCTTATTCACGTGTTTTCGCTTGGTCAAATCAAGGCGAAAATAAGAAAACACGAAGGCGAAAACTAAGACATTGCGAGAATAAGAAAACAAAAAATCAAGGAAATACGAAATAACGACCCAAAGCTTCATTGGACCAAGACTCAAAGCGAAAGCAAGAAAACGCAAAGTTTCTTCGTTGTAAAACTTCGCATTCTCTTGTTTTTGCTTTCATCTCCAAACGCGCAGCGCTGAAGCTAAAACGAGAAAAAGCAAAGTGTTCTACTATACCCGGTAGTTTTCCATCTGCGCATGTATCTGTTTTAGTGGCCGGGTGTCTATGCACTATATATATTTATGAATAGTAAAACTCGCGAGTAAAGACTTAACTATATACATACAGTTGTTAGTTGTTAACGGAATTATAAAGTATTCCTGTGTTGGAAGTTAAGTCAATCTGATATTTCTCAAAACCGAGAAGCGGCCAGGCCGACGCGGCTGGACAAGTTCTGCGCTGTTCGTTACATCGATCAAACCTTCGCGATTTCTTATGTTCGCTTCGGCACAGGGCTAAAATAAGAGCCGGCGGGCCAAAGTGCTTCTCGGGAAGGATGAGCCGCACCGCCTGGCAATTACGAAGCAAAATGGCCCGCCTTTTCAGTTTCATGCGAAATAGCGAGGAATTTATTCAAGATGATACAAAGTATAGATTCAATGAATTTTTTTTTATTCCGTGTCACTGGTTTATTTTTCAGTGAACAGCAAATTTCCTCTTTCTCTGGATAATTTGAATTCATGAAAATATCTTACTCTTGGCAACTCATGCCCCTTTTATTCAAAACGTCCACAATGCCATGTACGGCCAGCCCGATATTTAAAAGAACAATTTAGTTATTTAGTGCAAGTTGAAACAAAAAACGTTTACTTCAACTAAACTTAAACTTCAACTAGGAATCAGTTCTCAAATTCAAATTTTTTGAGCGATAAAAATACAGCTGTATTCCACAATCCTTAACTTGATGACAGACATTGAGCAAAATTATTCCATCCACATGACGTTCTTGAAAAGTCCCCTTAATATTTTGACAGTACATGAGTACTCATCATACGCCTATTGTTCGGAGAGTTTTCTGTTTTCAAGGGAAATGACAAAATTGATGAAATAATATCACCATTTGTAGCTAAGCTAGCATATGAGACCCGAATTATCAATTTTTAATGTTTATCATAATTATTTTTATATCATTTGATTTTGTTTGGATAATTTGACTTTCATTTTTGTGTAATTCTACTTTCATTTGGGTAATTAGAAATCACCAAAATTGGAGGGGTGACATTTTGAGCCGAGCAAAAGGTGCGGTTGGGCACTAAATATCGCAAGGGTGACATTTAGAGAGGGTGACATTTAGGGCTACCAGAGTGCCCAATCTTTTGTAGATGATAAGCCTCAAATTTGAACAACGTTATATCAAAACAGGCAATTATGATAATAAACGAACAACTGTAACGCTGAAGAGATACAACAATAGCGATGTGTGGTGAGCAGATTGTTTACGCGTTTGACACGACAATGCTAAAATGCTTAAAGATTGGAATGGACGACGTCCATAGAATTAACTAAGTCAATATGTTTTAGTTTTTTATCTATATTTAATAAGGCCAGAGTACAAAACTTGAAACGATAAACCTAAAGCAAATATGTGTAACCAGTATCTTAAAAGGGTTTATTGTCCGTTTATTATATTTATATTTTCGGAAACAATTAGCAGGAGATCAAACTTTCTTGATAGCAAACATACCTGGTTTCATTTTTTTCTTTAGTTTATCACCAACCAAGGTAAAGATCTGGGGGCCTGCTGCCGATGTGAGTTATACTTTTAGATTACATTGTCTTTAGGAATCAGTTGATGTTTTTTAAATCTATGCTAATTATATGAGTAAACAGTTTTATTGTATCTTCGTGTTTTATAACAGGATGAAGCCTTTTCGACATTTTATTAAGTTGATGAAATAACGTGCTCTGCTTTATATGCCAATTTTAATCCATTTCGCATGATGGGAATAATAACAGTAAGATCGCTGTATTCCAAAATCCATCTACAATACCATGTGTTAAATGGCTATCAGAATCAATTCGCAGATCAAGTCAAACGTTCCAGAAACTGGAATCAATAATGTATGATGCATTTCTCCCCGCCTACGCAACCTGTTTCAGCAACCCTTTTACAGTCTATATGGCGTCAAATACGAAGATATTTTAGATTGGTGACTGAAAATATGCCTATTTTCAATCGTCTTTTTATTGTCGTCTTTTTATTGACGATTACAGGCAGCTCGTTTGTTTCAACATTATGTTTTTAAGATACTTTACAGGTACAAATCCCGGCAAGGTTTTTGGAAAGAACTTGGCATTTATCATTTAACTACTGACTTTTTATAAACGCGATTTAGAAAATGGTGTCTACTTTAGAAACATATTTTTCTTGTTTTTGATCAAAACATCAGATAATTTATAACACTGTTAACATTAATAAACATTTAGTGTTAAAGATCATTAGATGTAGTACTATTCCATCGTCTTTGTGGTCTTTCAAAGTGGTTCACTCTCAGTTACGCTTGTGTTCGATAAGATATGGATATTCAACATGAGCCTTATTTGAACCGATATCAAATTCGTGACAAAAAATAAATTAATGCAATCCATACCTCGATATTGTACGGAAGTCGGTGGACAAGAAAACGTGAGTTGAGTCTAAAATAGACAAACACAATGGTCTGGGTGTGGAGTGTTTGTTCCCCTCCGTCAACTGTATTGAGCGGCAATCTGCTTGGCTGTTATTCGGACATTCTATCAACGGATAGTAAGCATGAGTGGACAATTCTGTCGGACTGTAGAAATACGGTTAACGAGATGGTGACCATTGTTAACGGCGTGAAAATGATTTTTGTCTCAATGAAGAATTACTACTAAATCATTGTTTGGACGAGTTTGCACTAAAATCGTGATTAGCAGTACTGGGAACAGCTTAGTCCAAACACAGTCTTATTGTTTTAGCTATACTTATGTTTGTCCTTCACTTTGCCGTTCTCAAAACCTATAAAGACACCATAAACGACAGCTTCAAATCTGGAAATAAAGCATTTAAAATTGACAACGCTGCCTTAGAAGTGAAATAATCTTGACTTTAGCGCAAAGCATGAATCAATCCACAAGTCGAGGACACCGTTATTTGATGTTACCAAAGTTATGCCCATCTAATCCGACTTTATCCCTGATGTTATAGTTCTTTGTAATGACATTAAAAAAAACACACATATTTTAATTAACACAACATCTAGAGAACACATCCGTCACTTAGTTAATCGGCATAGGGACTCTGTTTCGGTATCTTAGGAGTCAATATAAGTAATTTACAAATTCGTTATGATATTCGCAGGCAGACCTAGTAACTCAGTTGATCCATTTAATAAAACCCGACATTCAAAGCTGTCGATATATACTGAAGGCCCACTCTGGAGTTTTACTTCTTGTTTGGTTGGTTGCTTTAGCTTATTGGCGCGTCCATTTGTATGAATGATGTATGCCAGTTTTGCTTCTTGGTTGGTTGGTTGTTTTAGCTAATTGGCGCGTTCATTCGTATGGATGATGTATGTCAGTTTTGCTTCTTGGTTGGTTGGTTGCTTTAGCTAATTGGAGCGTCCATTTGTATGAATGATGTATGCCTGCTTTGCTTCTTGGTTGGTTGGTTGCTTTAGCTAATTGGCGCGTCCATTTGTATGAATAATTTATGCCAGTTTTTCTTCTTGGTTGGTTGGTTGTTTTGGCTTATCGTTGCGCCCATTCGTATGAATGATGTACGCCAGTTTTGCTTCTTTATCAGCTCAAATAAAAAAATCGAGAAACCAAGTAAATATAAATGGCGGTGTTGACTTCTTTATAATATAAAACGAGATTCCAGTGACATCGATGACCTTCCAAATTCTATTTATTAAACACACTGGGTTCATAAACAATAGGCCTCTAAAGTGAATTATTTGCTGAGTCAGCAGAGATCGTTGTATGGTGGGTGATTTGTGTCATTTCTTATTCACGTGTTTTCGCTTGGTCAAATCAAGGCGAAAATAAGAAAACACGAAGGCGAAAACTAAGACATTGCGAGAATAAGAAAACAAAAAATCAAGGAAATACGAAATAACGACCCAAAGCTTCATTCGACCAAGACTTAAAGCGAAAGCAAGAAAACGCAAAGTTTCTTCGTTGTAAAACTTCGCATTCTCTTGTTTTTGCTTTCATCTCCAAACGCGCCGCGCTGAAGCTAAAACGAGAAAAAGCAAAGTGTTCTACTATACCCGGTAGTTTTCCATCTGCATGTATCTGTTTTAGTGGCCGGGTGTCTATGCACTATATATATTTATGAATAGTAAAACTCGCGAGTAAAGACTTATACATACAGTTGTTAGTTGTTAACGGAATTATAAAGTATTCCTGTGTTGGAAGTTAAGTCAATCTGATATTTCTCAAAACCGAGAAGCGGCCAGGCCGACGTGGCTGGACAAGTTCTGCACTGTTCGTTACATCGATCAAACCTTCGCGATTTCTTATGTTCGCTTCGGCACAGGGCTAAAATATGAGCCGGGGGGCCAAAGTGCTTCTCGGGAAGGATGAGCCGCACCGCCTGGCAATTACGAAGCAAAATGGCCCGCCTTTTCAGTTTCATGCGAAATAGCGAGGAATTTATTCAAGATGATACAAAGTATAGATTCAATGAATTTTTTTTTTATTCCGTGTCACTGGTTTATTTTTCAGTGAACAGCAAATTTCCTCTTTCTCTGGATAATTTGAATTCATGAAAATATCTTACTCTTGGCAACTCATGCCCCTTTAATTCAAAACGTCCACAATGCCATGTACGGCCAGCCCGATATTTAAAAGAACAATTTAGTTATTTAGTGCAAGTTGAAACAAAAAACGTTTACTTCAACTAAACTTAAACTTCAACTAGAAATCAGTTCTCAAATTCAAATTTTTTGAGCGATAAAAATACAGCTGTATTCCACAATCCTTAACTTGATGACAGACATTGAGCAAAATTATTCCATCCACATGACGTTCTTGAAAAGTCGTATTCATAAAGAAAGTCAAGCCAATGTTAAGAACGTCATGTGGATGGAAGCTACGCTCGAGATTGTACTATTTCATGTTGAAGCGGTTTTATTCCGAAGATGGGCTCGGTCTGTAAAAACACCCCACCCTCCCAATGGTTCCTGTCTCCAGGTCCACTTTGAAGTCTCTACCAAAAGTCCGAATTGGAACCATGTTTGTATAATAATCACTGATTTAAGTCATCCACCCTTTACTAATGCTCATACGCAGGTATGGGTTTTTGTCATTTATAATTGGTTTAGTCACCTTTCAAGTCTTTCCTCTGCATATCAAGTGATGAAGAGATTATTTCGCCGTTTGCTCAGTCAAGTGCTTCTGATATGCAGCATTCAATTTAGTGCACTAGTTGTCTGATGGCGAAAATCCCATATGCACTTATCCACACGCTGTTAACCAAATGACACAAGAGCTGACTGCCTGTTCTCTAAACTCAGCCTGATGAATTACACATCGGTTATCTTCTTGACGTGTCTATATTTATTTCTGTAGCTTTGCTGAAATTCAATATCATCCAAGAAGAAGGAAATCTTGGATAATGTATCTTTAAAAAAACAGCAAGCTTACTGATTTACAAAGCGTCACCGACCGAAACAGTTTGTGATGAAGCTGTCTGATGACTATTGTTAGATGTATAAGGAGGAATTACAAACGGTGTCTTTGTGAAATACAGGGGTTTTCTTCCTTCATATCGATTTCCTGAGACAATGTCAATACCAGTGCAGAATTACGCCTTCACCATATCTCCACGCATGACAAGACAATTGGCCCTCCTCTGCAATCTTAACTAATCTGCAGGAATGTAGTTCGCTGAGTGTCATTATAAAACGCACGTTGTACAATCTTATCGACGTAAATATGTCATCAGACGAATCAACCATCACTGGACACTTCCATAAATAGTTGTTTTATTCCAATCAATCAATGTTTAGAGATAGGCACTTTATTTAGGATCCTATGTTTTATGGATCAATAATGCTATATAATTTGAAAAAGCCACTCGTACCATTGTAACCATAATAGTCATTTACCTCTCATGTACCGATAAAAGCAAAATCTTTTAACTCCAAATAACTTAAATAAAGCTGTCTCTATTCCCTGTTATTGAATGGCATAGACTATTGTGTCCCAAGTTTTGAAAAAACCCTGACGCGCGGGTAAAAATTGTGAAAGGATGCATACAACACACGAATCCAGCCGTTTATCCATTATTTTCTAAACTTTTAGAAGCCTGTATATACTCAAGAAAATTTTCTCGACTTAACCCCAATAGTTGTTTTTTCCCTGTGTGTATAAGAATCCAAGACACTTGTCACAATCTCTGTGAAAGTTATTTATTGGTCAAATATCAGGAACATATTTTTTCCGAACTCGAGCCACTTGTTTTGATGACATATTTGTGTAGTCCTCATTCTCTCAATGTATTGAGATTTGTTTGCATGGACGTATGATAGCTTTGTTAGAAGCTCAATCGAGTTGTTGGTCAACTCATAACGATTTCAATCAATATTGAAGTTAAAAATTCAAAATTGGGTTACAAAATACCCATATATGAACTGTTTTTTTTTTTTTTAATAATTATGCAATGAAACTGAATATTTAATAATCTCTAATTTCGTCGTTAAAGTCGTATGAGCTGCCAAAATATTGAATTTATCAGCTATTTTCCTCAAGATATACAATCCAGAAGCCTCTTGTGCTACTAGTCTCGATGATGCTTTGAACAATCATAGGACTTACATGATTGAACATTCGTACTGGTTACGTAAATCTTGTTTACTTTTTGAAAACTTTTTCAGTTCGTTAGTGACCAATATTGTATGAATTTGCATTTGTCCACGGTCAATTATTAAGTTTTCCGATGAACTACTATCCTTCTTATACGGCAGTTGGGTCAACGGCCTTAAAATGATAATTCGATGAAATTATGTTGGTCTAACAAAAAGGAGCTGTCATTTTAGTATTGTCGGTATACAAAACGTCATTCCTACAGCTAACTCTAATCTTGTCAGCTCATGGCACTTTAAACACACTTCCACATATGATGTGGCTGGTTTCCATTGATATACAGTTCACGCTCTATTACGAGACAGGTCTGAAACTCCATACATATTTTGATACGATATGGGCCTGTTATCATGAACTGTTTAATGCAGTGAAAACTATCAAATCATTGACAAATGTTGAAATGAAAAAGGCCGAGTGTTTCTAAAATATAAGTTTAATGTCTCGGATATAAAGGATTTTTTGATCTCGAACTTTTCGAAGCGACAGGAGTGATCGCCTTTTATAAAGGAAGATTGAAAAAATCTCTCCAACCATCATGGGGTTTGATTTTCAATCGTAGTTGTGTTTCTTACACCATGTCAGTTGGATCAACCTTCTTAAAGAGACTGTGTGATCGATGCCTACACGATATGATGTTAGAGAAGCATCATATTGACTTTACCAAACATTAGGAATTAAGTATATACAGCAATGTTCCAAGAAAGAGTGCACAGAGAATAAAACCAGCAAAACAGAGTAAAAAACACAAGGATATGCATAAAATAGATCTACATATTTTACTTGCGCCGAAACGCGTACACAAATTCTGGACAAAACTGAAGCTCCAGAATGACGCGGTGTTTCCGTCACACTGATCGCTTCAGTTTAACCCCTTCTCTATCCAACTTAACGTTGCTTCTTAACTTGCTAGTTAATTTTGAGAGAGCATATTTAAGGTTAGTTCTGTCACGCGAACTCCGTTTGTTAGGTGCCATACCAACAGATCTCTTCTTCCCAAGTGTATAGTACACACAACACGCGCACCTTGGATGGCTTCCAGCTTGGTACTTCATACAATCTTTTATAAAACAATCACAGCGGTGACACTCTGTCTCTTTATATAGAAGAGTAAGCAGGACCAGAACACCTGGAAAAAAACGAACAACAGTTTTATAATAAATCATACAAGATCACAATTACAGACAAAATAAAGAAAATGCATGTTTCTTTTAATAGTTCACATCAAGCCTCAAAGAAATCTGGACTTGCTTGAAAAGGATCGATTTAAACTACAGTGGGAAAGGAAAGAAAACATATCATCATATTTCAGTTGGATCAAAAATAAGATTGAATAGCTTAGCTGTACGCGACTGGTTCAACATCATTTTGTTGGGGCCCTTGTCGGCCTATCAGTACCCTGTATTTGCATTATTTAAACGTTAGATCAGCGACACCTGTAGCTCTGACATGTAGCGCTAATATGAGGCCCGAATGGACGAATACTACGGAGAAAAACCATTTGTTAATTAGGAAGATTCCTGATTGGCTGAGAATACAAAACATGGCCGCCGTAGCCGCGTTAAAGTGTTCCAACCAGTTCCAGATGCCATAATGCCATAACTCTGGCCTATAATTCGACAAAAGGGGAATGGATATCAAGACAGAAAAGGTTGGTCATTCATTGTAAGGCGTTTATTGTATTGATGAATGATATTTTCGAAAGAAAAACGGATCGGTTGTATATGCCAACCGTAGACTCATTAGAGGATTGTTTACTGCAATTGTGTACACCTGTAAAGTAAAGGCCATGGATCGTTTTCCGATTTAGATCCACATGTACCCAAACAAAACCCGGTTTAGGCGTTCAATAGCATTAGATGCAAACAAATGTTGACCAAATATTGGGTTGAAGACGGAAATAGTATTGGGACAACCTTTTTTTAAGTCATCGAGATACCACTTTTAAGCTTTTTTCTCTCTGATAAACACATACATAGTTATGAAATTTTGAGTAAACATATTTATGAGCACTAAAACGCAATAGCACAGGGACATTGTTTTGACTTAAATAACCATAGAAACACGTTAAAAATGGGGTATGTCATTTAAAAATTTAAAACGTAATCATAGGTTGTTGTAGTGATTGTTTGTACAAAAACCCAGTATATTATATACGGTTCAATGACAGACATATGCTTGGCTTTGGGCAGTTGAATTTTCTAGAAAACGTTGCTATTTATTGACAAAGTTGTACGGATCTTCAGCTAAGGCAAGAAATCGGGTTAATTGAAATTAATAGAATAAATAGTTTGTTTTCTTAAATTATATTATTAGCTAGGCTGATTTCATGCTGACAGCTGTACGTAAGGATTCAATGTACTGTGCAAATTTTTTTTTTAAATATATTTCAAAATGACTAAATTAAAACAGTGTAAATCAAGACCCGATATAAACAACCAATTGGTTAAAAGTGTGTGTATCAATCCGCTATATTGTTGAAGATAAGGCGTTCAGTTGATTTTTTCTTTTTACTTTTTTAAAAATTGCTAATCGTCATGTGGTATCTTGAAACGCATGAACTGCAAAATTACATATGATAAATATTTAAACCAAGTAGCACAAGTAAGGAACCTTTCGTTGCCTGCACGCTGGAAATTGCAAATTACATATCTGTTTACAGATTACGATCATACAAAAGTTTGTATTTGAAAGCTAGAGTGGGAACTTGGAAATCCTCTAGATATAACTACATGTACAACGTCGCTTTAAATCTGTTATAAGATATACATTATACTGCGTACAATTGTTATAGACAGAAATGCCTTCATCCGACCGTATAGATGATTTTTTTTAACATCATATTTACTCTTAAATGTTTAGTCCACTATTACCCATTTCAGAGACAATATATTAGTTTTGGTCTTTTTCTAAAGGTGTTCTGAGTAGAAACTTTTCAGGTAACATTGAGAGAATAGCACCATATATCAGCCGCAACAATTGGTATAAAATATTATGTTTTAAGTTTTCTGTACAACGATATCCGTCCACGCAACAAGTCTTTTTGTACAACAGCAACAAGTTAGTTCACTTAATCGATAAACTTTCACGAATTGATGTTAACTTTTCTTTTTCTTTATACAGACAAATAGTTTACCCAAATTGAATATCGAACTTTTGGGAAAATACAGCGAATCTTTGAAAAACAAAGCAAACATTAAACTGCATGAAATTAGAGTGGCAAGAGCTGCCGAGTATAACATTTTTTAAAACAGAATTGCTCGTACTTTTTATCAAATACAGGCAGTCCGCTGATATCAGTCATGGGGCTATATGTTTAGGTAGCTTTTTAAGTAACACAAGTCCCCAAAACGTACGCATACATCCCAGCTATTTGAATTTAGGTCGTTTGATCGTTATTTGTTTTATTTCAATATCAAATCTTAAGTTTTTCAACGCTGAGCTTTTCCTGACAATTGAAATTTATTTAAATAAATTCCTTACATTTGGTAGTTGATGCCATTTTAAACAATACAGTTGATGGCAAACATAGACGTTACCATTCCACCTTGTAATGCTTATGTAGACATGGGACAGGAAAATATGTGAATTGAATCACAAATTGATCCCTGGATCAAATAACTATTCTACATGTATATAGCCTTCGATCGTTTGATATTTAATATTACATTAATTTGTACGACAATTAGCATAGCATTCAACAATAAAATTATGTTTCAAAAGAAGTTTAATCCCACATCTAATGTTTTGTTCATCAACTCTTTGTTTGACAGCAAAAACAATTTAAATTGCTTTTATCAAATATCCCGATATGAAGAACTCTGCAGTCAAGCTGTTGTTTCATATCGTTATTTTAAGAGAAAAACATGTCGTTAGTAAAGTTCAGCATCTTTCTTAGTTGGTTTGATCTTGTATGCCGTCGTCTCGGTGTCTCTCAAACAAACAGTAGACTGTCGGTGCAAACAGGCGAGCGTTGAAATGAGGTATCGATCAAGAACTATTCGATCACATACAGATAGAAACAGAGAGTGAATACACATTGTCGTGTTTGATGTTTCTTATATATTCCGCTAATTATAACGTAAGGTCAAGAATATTAGTTCACGAGAAATAAAATATCATATTTTCGTCACAGATAAAATAGTGCCTTTTGCAATATCAATTCCCAATCCCTTTACATCAACATTGTTCATTTTGGAATAACGCTTGACTGTCGTTAAGCCAAACAATCGTCGAGTGACTCCAGTCATTAGATTTGGTGTTATAATGAGCAAAGACGTGTGGTGTTTTGTTTGAAAGCACCTTGTCCTTAGATGTATCGACATACCAAGAAATGAGAGAAAGTAATCAAATGACACAATATATTAACCGAAACAGTCTGGGTACAACACGGTAGCTATAATTCATTCTTTAAAGAGAATAGTTGATCGATTCTGTGAACATCGTGGGGAACTTGGGATCGCCAGGTAGTAGTTTGGTCGGACTAATCACGGCCCCAATGGCTCCCACAAGACACAATGAAATTGAATGTTAACGGAAATGACAATACTCTGCGGGTTCCACTCCACCTATACATTCTATTGTTATGATGAGCATCCTTACATGTCAGTGATATTCCACATGTCTGTTAACTCTCACCACTTCAGCTAAAATTATCGCTAATTCAATACGACTGTCTGAATCTATCTGAACACACTCCACAGGCTATCAGTTCTGACTTTTTATGTGGAGCTGTTTGGGGTTTTATATAGAATTGTAAAATTAGACATATTAATCTATATACAGCCGACTGTAACCGAGATATACATTTGGTTGAAGTCCATCATGGATACGCTAAGGTTTTACTTCGAAGATATAAGATATCTTTGGTCTTGTAACAATTTGAATAACTACTGGACCCTGTCTCATAAAGGTGACTTAAAGATACGCAATGGTATACAATATGGACCGGTTGCGACAATGGTGTAAGTCCATATAGTTTCACACAGTTAACACAGATATACGTCCAACGTAACTTACGCCAACTTTGTAAGACACGTTCCTGGGTTTCTAGAATTGTTACACCTAGTTTGTGATCGGTCCATTCATTTGACATGGGTACATTAAGGTGGCATGAACTGCCAAAATGTTGATATTTTGACGTTAAAACAGAATGTTGAAATTTGTGGCTATTTTTCTCAAAACGTATAATTCAGAAGCTTTTTAGTGCTTCTGGTCTCGAAAATGTACGATAAAGTATTGCTTTGAACTAACTTTGGCTTAGAATGAATGAATGGTTTACTTTTCGTGCACGTTTTCGGTTCGTACAGGCCTCATACTGTATGGATTTTCCTCATTTCAACGCCAATCATTTAGTTTTTCGATGGCTTTCAAAGCCCGTTACTGTCGTGACGATCAGAAATTATGAAAAAGTGTGAATTTTAGCAGCTCATGCCACTTAAAATACACCGTTAATCAATAACTGTAATATATATTTCTTAGAGAGCAGAAAAATCGCTCAGTCGTCTAAATTTTATACAGAGCTGGTGCATGTTGGTTTAATTCAGGTTGCACCCTGTATTCATGCGACATTTGAGCCACTGCTTTGTTGGAGTAGGATCAAATGAAAGTCATGGTCACCTGAATGCAATTATCTCTTAAAGAAAGCACATGGAAGCTGATTGGCCAACAACAGTCGGTTGTCTTGGAATTTAATCAGTAGCATGTAGGTGAAAATCAACACTACTGTGTCTAATTTGATGAGCTGTGTGCTAGTCAAATTAAAGCTAACAAAATGGTCGTGATGGAAATCCAATAGACTTGAAATTAACCGAGGCTTAATGCATGTAGCTTTAGTTAACCTTTATTATGATTACTTTACACTTCACTGGAATTAAATTCACTGATATCTGGATAAAAACAGCATTTGAGTGAATGCATTCCTTTCAATAGGATGTTTACTTAAGCTATAATGGCATGTCATAAAAATGTTCTGCGTTGTTAGAGACGTCTGATGTAAAACATTATTAAGAGCTTTTGTCATCATTTATAAGCATGTCCACAAACAAAATGACCATTTAATAGAAACACTCGATGGCAATGGGTCTAACACATTATTTCATTAACCCACATGTTTTACTGTCTCAAATCTAGTCGCAAGCATTCACACTGTCCTATAAAATAAACCGCCATCACTAGGATTGAGCTCTTGAAACAAATATAACAACCCAATGATGTAGCTTTTGCTATATAAATATACACATATAAACATTATGAATAGAGAAATGGTTCCCCAGTTCCTGAACCATGAAAGGTCAACGATAGAGATAGTCTGCATCAAACACCACTTACTTCCGAGAATAGAACATAGTGTAGAAAAATGGGTAAGTTCAATCGGCAATACAGTGTTGTTCTTTATGAACAACCTTGGCCAATATTTTCCGATTTACGTTAGTGTGTTGTAGAACAAGTACTTAAAGGCACATTTGCCGCGAAAATCCAGAATACTGTTTACATGGAAAACAGTGGGCGGTTTTCCCCAGACAGAAGAAGTTAGAAGCTTTCTATTTTTACCAAAAATCGAAAGTTTTGGCATCATTTAGTATTCTTAATTTGAAATTGAAAATTAGATTTGTCAAGCACCTGCAATGTAAACAAACCCCGAACCTGAATATGCGCACAAGTGCCATAATGTTATAAGTCATGTAAGTGATCTAACGGTACAGTATTATTTTACGTACTTTATCTGAGAAATACAGACCGACGATCGGGTAAGAGGGATTTGAAAAGCCTGCCGATAATTTTTTTAATGTAAACCAAAAAGGCCTGAAATGAGGGTAACCAACACTTAAGTTAAAGGACACCGATCGTTGTTGTTGTAATCAGGCTTCCATTCTTCGTTTGTTTTTTTCACGACCATTTCTACACTCTAAACCTAACTGGGCATGTTTTATGTGCCCTATGTTTAATTTTAGCGATTTAGCTGTAGTAAGCTCATGTAAATTGGGATTCTTAACGAATGTTCAACAGGCTACGGCGGCAAGTGGGCCTTTAACAAGTACGACCAAAATGAAAATTAAATTTCCGTTCAGCGCAAACATTTCCCGTCCTACGATAGTTACAAAAGAATGAGCTCAATCACATACGACGTCAAACGTTTGTGTACGTACAAGCAGTGATTATGTAATAATCTGTATCAGTGCCAATGAGCTATATACGTATATAGTTCATTGGGCAGTGCGTCTTCATGGCAGTTTTTCAATATCAAAGTTAGCGTATGACGTCACTTTAGAAGAGTTTTCCCCGGGTAGTTACGAAAATATGTATATTTCTTCCTTGCTCTTTTTTTTTGTTCCCACTAGAGAACTAAGACAAAGACGGTTTCCTTTGGGCTGATGTTTTTAAATATACATATTATCTTTATACATACACAAAACAGCTTAAAGGGACTATCTGTGTAGAATTGTTTATATTGTGCTAAAACTTCTGCTAAATAAATACGATTTGATTTACTTTAGATGAAAGGTGGTACGTTGATTTCCATCGAAAAATGTACAATTAACGAGCTAATAGTAATAATGATTGACGTTGGAATGAGGCAAAAAATGCAACCTGAGCGTTGTACGAGCCAAAATGGTGTCTGAAAAGTAAAGAAAAAGTAAATAACCGGGGCGAACGTTCATTTAGCCTAAATTAGATCAAATCACCACTTTAACGCATATTCTCGAGACTAGTAGCATCAAATATCTACAATGTAGGAATGTTATCTGTTTTAGAAGAAAAGTGTCGGTAGCTGAAGCATCTTTAAACAGCTAGCGAAAACGGAGAGTCAAATTCCTGAAGTAGTAAAATCTGACCGAAATAAGGCAAGATGGTACGCTACCTGTTGACTTGATTCACCTTGAGTTGACCATTGTTATATGCTCCACTAAGCGTTTCTATTGTCTGAAATACTGGATGTAACTGACAATATGTTTCAGCAAGTGTAAGAGAGTAAAATAAAAGCGGGTAAATGCTAGCAAACGCCCGGTTGACTTTCAGAATGTTGTTGTTTTGCTGAGTGATTAAAAGATCAGTAGATTGAACTCGCCATTTGGATAAAATGGCCGCATTATACGTTCAGACTTGATTGGCTAAGTTTATATTGCGGAAAAACGAGGCTTTCCCACAAATGTGAGTTTTTTTGAAAGTTTTCTTGTCTGAAAGGCGAACTAAAGGATCGATTGCAATGTGTGGAAAATTTCCAAAAGTTTTCAAAATAAGTAGGAAATCACAGAAAAATGGGTAGTTCTTACGAGTTACATTTTTCAACGTGATACACATTCTATCTCTGATTTGGCGGCAGAGAATAGATATTTACATCTATCAAACTACTAACCCACTGGGGAAGGGGGCGTAATCTAAGTCCCCAAAACGATGCAACTTTTCTTGTAAACGAAAGGCCCCCTTTATAATGACCGTGTGCCAGAGAGGCTTTCTTTGCAAACTATTAAGTCGAATACTATATAACACAGATCATTAAGATGAAGCTTTTTTGTGAAATACCACGCACGCTTGGTTTTTTATTCACACATCAAATCTTTCAGGCGAAATAGATTTGTGGCGTTTAGGGTAAATGCACATTAAAAGTTTACCTCCGGTGACAACACTACAGCAAATCACTGTCCAATCAATTCTCTACAAAGGAGTCTGCTCGAATGTCTTTAAATCAGGACCTTTTTTATAGAGAAATGGGCAAAAAGTTTAACATTTCATTACCCTATGTTGCAAATGAATAACAAACCCCCAGGATGTCGCGTGACAGGGTGAAATTTCTTTTTGGCCAAATGACAATACGAACAAATTTATTTTTAGCTTTATCATCCGAATTGAAGACTCAAACGATTAATGTCTTAAACAAATGGAGTTGTATGGATTAAATAGTTCATTTGTAGGAAACGAAAGCCAGAATTTCAACGTTTGTGTGCAAAAATTAAAGGAAGAACATTCGAAGAAAAGGAAGTATAAATCAACAAGGGAGACATATTGATGTGCTTTTTGAGATAATAAGATTACAACTGTCTGTTAAGATAGTACTAATCTGGTAATGGCAAGTTGTAACTGCTCCTCATTCCAGACAGTCTGACGGTCATACATTTTATATGAACCAAAAAAAGAATAATCATAGTTCTGACACTGGTTTTCTTTAGTTTTAATATGAAATGTGCTTTGCAAATAACGCACATATATAGAAGATTTTCCTTGTGTTTTAGTGTTCAAAAATATAAATAACTATTGTAGGTCAAACAGTGACATTTTCCAACTGTAGACAATCCAGCTACATTTTAATGAGGTTCCTTGAAGACTCTTTGAACTGTCATGCCTGATGTCCATATTAGTGTAAAGCGTAATGAGGAAGGCTAATTAACGCGTGCTTCTTTCTGCAATACCAGTTTTCTGTCATCTATATCAAGTTCAAAGCTGTATGTAATGAAAACTCGATCGTGATTATTGACTGATCAATATGTTCTTAACAAAGCTTTTCTATAGAAGAAGCCACTTTTCTCAAGAATTAACAGCTACTTCAATTGCTTCAGAAGTGATGAGGTTGTCGACAAATAGACAGCCGTTCTTATGACAACTCAGTCGAGAACAGACAACCTGACTGTGTAAAAATAAAGATTAGCTCTCCACTACTGGTGCCAATCTTGCAGACTAATTCTGTTAATGTGTCATCGACTCTACCACGTGAAACCGTATATATTTATCATTAATCTGTAAAAGACAAGCACATGGTTTCTGACAAACCTATAAACAGATAACCTTTGGCATTTTAATCTGATTTAACCCAGGTAAGTTAAGCTTAACGCGTACAAAGAAGTCGATTGCCTTGTTGACCGAAGGCTTCAATGGGATAAATGTTTATTACAGTGCTTTTTTTTTTACATCGGGATAAACCCATAATACTTAAAGGATTTATGATCAACTTTTGGAAATATTTTCTAATTTGCGTTAAGTGTGTTGTAGAACATGTACTTTAAAAGTCTGACCAAAAAGAAAGTTAAATTTCGGTCGCAGCACATACAAAATCCTAGCTACGTTTGCCGATCTACAATGCTTACGAAATTTAATTATCTCAGAGACTTATGACGTCAAACACGACCTCCGTTGTGTACGTACCCTCACAGCGATGACGTAATAAACG
Organism: Lepidochitona cinerea; assembly: GCA_963971465.1. Classification (NCBI taxonomy): domain Eukaryota; kingdom Metazoa; phylum Mollusca; class Polyplacophora; order Chitonida; family Tonicellidae; genus Lepidochitona; species Lepidochitona cinerea. The sequence goes on along the minus strand of OZ020551.1, from coordinate 102,565,343 downwards.
ATTTCTACTGTCCCAGTACGTCTTCGTGACAGTTTGTACACATTGAAGGTCGTGTATGACGTCATTTGTCCGAGTAGTTACGAAAAATACGAAAAATATGCATATTTCCTCCCCGTTCTTTTTTTTTGACTACCAGGGAACCAGCTTTAAATCCTGTTCATAAATCCTTTAAGGTATTTTTCAAATGATTCAACACTTCAAATATCTAGCACAAGTGTCAAATGTGTGCGCCTGAGGCATCACTCAAAAAACTATTCTGCAAATGTTCTGGTAAAAAGGTAACCAATATTTATCAGATCACAAACAAGTGCCAATTCATTAAACTGATCCTAAAGTAACATGAGCTGCCAAATTCAGTTCATATTCCTTTCACACAAAATTAGCTAACTGTTAGTCATGATTATCCAGACGTTCCAAATAAGAGCTTTCGCCCGATACCAATCTTGCAGATGCCATTAAGGTCAATGTTTATAATCACCGAAACCCATAAAAGTTACTTATCCATACAGGCTATTTAAATTTGGTACGTCATTAGGACATATTTTCGGTTCGTATGGGTTACTGACTTTACCGATATTTTGTTTAGTTTTTATTTCAGTCTTAATCTTTTAGGTATTTCGAACAGTCACATTCTCTCGACAACTTTAAACTAGTTTGGCTTAATTTAGTTCTATTTGCATTCCAAAGTTATCATATCATAATGGCACTAACCGAGAATGTCATTAAAGAAGTTGATTTCACAAAATGAATTAAGCAAACCACAGCAACGTTTAGAAATTCTTGCAGAATAGCTGAGAAAGTGCACACCAACAAGATGTTAGAGCGACCTCTTATAGTCTTAAAATCTGAAGAAGAAGAAAACGTATTCTTTTATAACAGTCTAGAAACCAGTTTCCGTAAAAATTAGTTTCTTTGGATTTATTTTTGTTCGTTTTGAAATCATTTATTTTATTCTTAAAATACTCAGTGATGTCTCTCTATGTTATATAAGGACATTTTTGATTAAGGCGTTTCACATAGTGGTTATGTTTTTGTTGGACAAGTAACATCTATAAAGGTTTAATTTTGAAATGTACTCAAAGTTGTGTAGCTTTACTATATTCCGAAAATGGGTTTGGCTTTGAATAAAGAACACTTTCAATGAAGAATGAATCTTTGGAGACCTTGCGTTAATTCTTACCGCCATCGTTTTAAGCGTCATGACCCCGGGTTATGTGACCACTGTAAAGTACAGGATACTATTCCACACTTTTAAATTCATTGCTAGAACTATGTTATGCAAAGACACATTTTACACACCATCGTCAAAAGCCTGGGTATTTCCCCACCTTTCTTTGAAGCCATTAATGAATAGAAACAAAGTCCTAAGCAGCTGCTAATATCCTAGCGCCATGTAAATGTTTCTAACCATGCCCGATTTCTTATGTAAGAATTTAAAAAAACAGATGTAAAATTAATGTTATTCCACGTACACGTTTGTATTAGAACTGCTCGGTAAATTCATGCTTTGATGCTCTCTCTGTGTAATTGCTTGCTGGGTTTTTTTACGTTGTAACTAACGCATGTCCCACCGCATATTGTCATTTATATGAAAGTTAAATGCCCACCATTCTTAATAGCTTTAGCGCACATCATTCATTGAATGGAGATGCCACCAAATAACCAGCCAGTCTGACAGAATCTTTGGAGAAAATGTCCCCAGTCTATATGTAGGTTTGCGAAATGGTGCATCCCTTACCAAAATCAGAAACTTGCAAGTTAACAAATTATTAATATTCCCAGCGTTACTTGTACAATAGATAATTAAAAACTAGTTTACAATATGTTGCATTTTACATTTAATAGCTCTAAAATTAATCAGTCCTTTGCTCAACGGTGGATTCCACTAGAGATCCCCAATCTCCACAAAAACACTGAAAAGAACAGTACAGACTTTATGTGTTCATAACCTAAAGGATCAAACAGACGTCTATTTCAACCATCGTCATCTTTCCGTTCAGCTCTAATGGTTTGCATGTTACCTGCATAAGGAGAATAGCTAGTCGACAATGGACTGGATATGACACCCAATGTGTCCTGGTGAGGGGAGTGTTGTGAACAAAAGACGGGACATTTAACCATCACCATAAATCAGGATAACCTTTAGGATTCATCTAGAAATCATCTAAAGCAACGATCACAAATTTTAACCAGATTTATGCGATATTGCTGTTCATTGGTCACCGGTTTCTATGGCGCACAGAACTCATTGTTGTCAATGATAAACAACGACAATAAAAAAGTTCGAGTACATTTATTACTCAATTACTTTAGTTCATGAATCTCTTTCAGATACATTGTTCTCTCTTTCACAGTAACACGACCCTGCTGATCGTAATTGAGATATCAAAAAGTCATTTGATGGCGCAGTTTAGATGTTTATCTTTAATATAAAGAGCATTTGGATGATATGTTTAATATGTACTCATCAAAAACAATACTTTAACAACTGACGTTCTATATGCCTGAAAGTACATTCTAGCGTGTTCAAAAAAACATTTGGTTATGTCAACAGATGTAAAGTCTGCCAATTAGTTCAGATAAACATAGAAAGAAATCGACTAAGTAATAAATAATTAATTGATACATAAACAAAAGAACATATTATAAAAGTTTGGTTCCTTGTGGTGCTTTTTTCTGTTGCAAACGTATCAACAATGCCGTGTCACGCTTTCTGGGGATTGTGTTGTAAGCAGTGTGTGGCTATGTAACAATTAACCCAGAAATCTGAAGCCTCTCTTGGATACTAGGTATCATAATTAAGACAATGGTTTCTAGTATTATAACATCGGTGGGTAACATGACCCTTTCCTATTGATTGTATTCAGGTGTAAACAGATAGCCCGACCAGTTACAGACATCTGTGTCATGAAGATATATATTCAAACAAGTATTTCTGATTCAATAAATAATATTTGCTATATGAGTATATATCAAAATGCTTTTCAAAAATGCATTCCTTACTACAAGAAGTTTAGAGTCCGATTTTCTACTGGGGGATAAAACCACGAAAAATCAACCAAAAGTCAATTAAAGTGGCATGAGCTTCCAAAATTCACACTTTTTTTCATAGTTTCTGATCGTCACGACAGTAAGAGGCTTTGAAGCCCATCGAAAAATTAAATGATTGGCGTCGGAATGAGGAAAATCCGCACAGTATGTGCATGGCCTGTACGAGCCGAAAACGTGTTTGAAAAGTAAGCAAAATTTAAATAACCGGGACGACCATTCATTCATTCTAAGCCAAAGTTAGTTCAAAACAATACTTTATCGTAAATTTTCGAGACTAGAAGCACTAAAAAGTTTCTTAATTATACGTCTTGAAAAAAATAGACAATAATTTCAACATTCTGTTTTAACGTCAAAATATCAACATTTTGGCAGCTTATGCCACTTTAAATTAGAAAACCAAAATATATACAGATTTCTTAATTATGTTCGCTGTTATTGTCAAAGCTACTTTTAACCATTTGTCCGGGTTTCTATTCTAAGTAAGCTTCATACAAGCTGACATTCGCCTTACTGAGACATTGAAAGCATTTCATCTGAAAAAAATAACTAATTAAGCTAAGAAGAAGTTAAGAATGTAAGAGCGGTTTTATATGATTAATAATAGTATGATCCATACATATCAAATTTCTATAAGTATTTTGGCCTCTGGCTAATAAAATTCATACAGAAAAATGAAATCGGAATTTAGAGAAATTGGGTTACCAGTGGGCTACTATAGCTTTTAGAGTAATTTTAGATTCACTTGAAGCAAATCCTAATATAAATGGCTTTGGGTACAACCTGTTATCAAAACTCACTGGCAGCTTACCAGGGCGCATTTTCATAAAACCTATTACTTTGCTCGGATGCCCGAAGGTTCGGTTTATAATCTCTAAGCTAAAACATCATTATGGTTTAATAGAATTTATCAAAAAAATCTAAGGTTCTTGCGGAATTGGCTAAAGGAAACTGAATATATATAAGGAGCAACTGCAAAACTCCATTTGCGTGTCCAAGTGTTGATATATGGAAGAAATGTCATTTATATAACTGTGGCTTAATATCTATAAATTATATATGAATATTTATACAGAGAGAGCAATATCTTGTATGACTAAGGCTTACCTATACAAACTCGAAATGAAGACATTTCTACAAAGGAAACCTGTTTTGAGAAGGAGAAAGTTGCCCTGCTGCACTTTGATCCAGTCTTCGCTATTCAGCTTAACTTTTGGTACTAATTCCAATACAGAGTATATAGGGAGAGCAAACGTCACGAGTCTAGCGCCATGTTATCTCTCACAAAGTTGTCAAAATGTACACAGAGATCGAATATTCCAGTGACAGTTTCTTTCAGAAACAAACGATAACCTGGTATGTCACTTGAATCTATTCTGCAAATCGTCTACAGGTTGATCTAGGAATGTTTTACTTGATTCTAACTACTCCAGTTGCCCGTTACAATAAATGTCGAGTGTCAGATAGAGTGGATACGGGCTTGTTCCCCAAGTTGCAAAGAAGACACTGTCCGTGCTGTAAGTATCTGCAGAATGGAAATTGTAAACGCGTGCGTGGTGGACTCTCTGGTGAAAAACAACTTGTCTATGTCAACCCGTTTTAATGGGCAGTCTTAATACGAAGCAGTTCTGTACGGCCAGGTGGTAATCGATGCACACTGAGAGCTGATCGAAAAGTTCTGCCCACAACACGATTACTCCCCTCTCTGGCTTCGTATCAGTAGCATCAGGTAGAGATGAATGCACGCTTGGCACTGAGATGAAACATAACAATGATTTTGTCAACGAACTTTCTCACTATGGTTCACAGTACTTTTAAGCACCATTGTGATATAAAGGCCTACTGATACATGTACGGACGGTGTTAAATAAGGAATACCAGCACTGTAGCAGTTGATAGCAGTTTTTATACAACACACGTAATTATCTCCAACAACGTATAATTAACTACATCACACAGTTAATGGAAAAAAACCTTCCAGGGATTAAGGTTTTTAATTATTTCACTAATTATTGAGGGTGATTTAGTGCAGATATTAAACTAATAAATGACTTTTAAAACAGTTGTTAAGAAAGTTTGAAATCAAATAAGAATGTATTAAAATTTGTATATTCTGAAAGTTGCTCAAAGAGCAATATAGAAAAAAATGCCTTTTGACCCACCTGGCTGCGATTTGTAGACAACACACCTGTATTATACAATAGGAAACAATCATTATAACAGTTTTAAATAAGTATGCCAGGGTTTTATTTATAAATTCGAGAGGAGCAAGCCAACATATCGGTCAGGTTGAAACATACACTTTCTGTCTTGTGTTTATTAAGAAAGGTCTATATGGACTAAATCTGGAGATTAGTGACTTTTGTTTATTTTATGGCATTTTATAAACTTTGCGTTTCAGTTGCAATCCCACATAAACTTTCTGTGACAGCCAAACAATCCATTGGGTTCATTTCGAAAAGTAAAAAAATGACCTAAGCTAGAGTATATAACCAAACCTGACGTGTATAAATATACTTAAACATAATATAACTTACTAATCTAAATGAAAAATTTAAGCCAAAGAAATCAGGATAGGTTTTTTATCCATGGTATGTGTTTTCTACTGGTAACTCTTCCAAAATCATTCAAGCAGGACCTACTGTTCACAACGACTCAACAACTTAAAGGAGGAGAAAACAAATAAAACAGGCATATACACTAAACGGATGGCGAATTTCCCTTTCCAATGGTACCATAGACATATTTTTACGATTTTTCCCCACCGCACAGTCCTAAAGTGAAGTTATATAAAACCGTTGGATTTCGACTGAGACCGACTTGCTTACTTGGCCGCCATCATCACAACAGTGCGTAGGGGTGTGTCTCTTTCGGCCAATCAGTAGACGCATACCCAGCAATTCAAAGCGCACGTGCGAGTGAAATTGGTCAACTTTCTTAGTCTGCCATTTAAGCCTAGGTTAATTGCTAGGCACATCTGTTTCCGGTCAATTTCTCGCTTTACAAATGGCGGTCCCCATCGTTTTTGTGACCCAATTTAAACATGTGCAATTTTCTGCATCACCATAAAACGCAGGTAAGATTTACAGCTTAAAAATTGATACTCTAAGGGTGATTGTTCGTTGCAATTTCATGTTGTTTTTTTGTTTTCTCCTCCTTTAAGGATGCCAAAGTGGCCATTTATTTACTACTTATCAACTTGATTTTTACCGTTAATGTTAACAAAATAAATTCATTTAGCAGATTGAATCACTTAATTTTGATAATAGTTTAGTAGATTAAGCTAGGAATGGTACCAAACACTCTCTAATATGCCTCTGTGATGTCATGTTGGATTCAGTTCTATATATGCATACAATCGTTTCATGTAAAAGACTGGTAATGGCAGTTATCTACAAAACCCCTTTTATCGGTTTGATCAGACAGCTGACATATTGGAAATACATTAGAAATACAATTTTACCCGACTTTCTAATTTTAGCTTCTTAAACTTCTTTGTAAAACGGTTAGCTTTCATTCTTCTTAAGCTATAACTGTTTGTTGGGGTAAGAGTATATCCGTGTAAGGATATCTTCTCATACGGGACTGGATACACAGACTGGTTCAATGTGTTACAGGCTGGCAGAAATCTCATGAATCAATGTCTTTTGTTGGGGTCAAGTAATATTAGCTGATCTTAGTGGAGATCATCAATGGTTTTAAGGAGCTTTACTGTGTCATTGTCTACATATAGTGCTCCACAATCTCCCCCATCCCTCTAATTAACCTCGTCAATTCCAGGAACCCCTGATTTAGATACGCTACGATAGGAACACGAAACCTTGTTAAGAGAGACATGTCATTCAAATCTTACACCGACCTTGTCAACACAGCTATTGAAGGTATAGAGGCAGTTCATATATCTCCATTAATGATCTAAATTAAGAGCTTGGTCAAATTTGTCAGAACTAGCCAACAAAGTGAAAGATCATTTCAAGCATTTAGAACTGTATATACTAGTTACATACAAATGTTTAGGTAATCACAAGAAAACCGGATCGGAAAGAATGGAAACACGCAGCGAGTCCGTGCACCTTGGCTTGTTCAGCAAATGCATGAACCCATACAAGTATAATCTTATTACCACGATGAAGCTAGTCATGAACGGCCATGGTCAACTTGAGTGTAGAAGGTATCTCAGATGCTGCAATATATATCATTTCATTGAACTTTTGCTTGTTTATAATTACATGTACAAATGATGTTAATTTGCATGTCAAACATAGTCATGCAGATATTGCAAACTGAAGTCAACTTCACTCCCAAAAACTTCTTCAGACTTGACGTCATCGGGGAAGCTGCCGACAGCAGTGACGTTTTTCTACATTTGATTCTGTATCCGTTTCGAGGCATGTTATCGACATAATTAGAAATTTTTTCGTTCTATTATGTTCCCTGGAGGCATAACATATTTAGTTGATTGACGTTATGTTGATGCCAATATACTATGCGTTTATTCCAAACAAAGATAAACAATGAGAAGATAAGAGTTTTCGTGGTGTTGAAGCCAACCAGTAGATGACGGTGAACGTAATTTGTTATATAAAGACACACTCGCCGCCTAAGCCTTACAAGAAAGCCGATATACACAAGTTTCCTGTAAATAAAACGACTAAACTCAAACGTTGGGCACAATATGTATGGCCAGTTATGTTTTAAATGTCTGAATGAGGTGTAAAAGCATATGTTGAATGGAAGCCGGAATAAGACGACAACAATAAGCAACCGGTTAACTTCATTGTTGGATAACCCACATCGCAGACACTCCAATCTACCCTTAATGTTTGGTTCTACAACATATAATAAATAAAGGTACGACATAGACTGACTGTGCTCACTCTAATTGGAATTTCGAAGAAAACATCATAATAAGCCCCACTCCCGATTTTGGGCCTGGCTTTTTTTTTAGCTAAACGTTATCAGGCCTAGTTTTTTAAGCTAAGAGTTCAAGTGAAAACAGTTCAAAGTAAAGCTGATTACTCAACATTCACAATCATTCTTTTGGTGAAAATCTTTTCTTTTCTCAACATTTCATATAGCAACACCAAAAACTTTATGCTTTTATGCAAGATAACCTTTTACTAGACTGTATGTTCTGACAGGCAGTCACTACAGTCATCATCGATCAAACGTTGGCGGTTATCACTAGTATCTCGTGGATGGACAGGTCAGTCTGTTGACTATTTCACGGCAATGTAGCCCCTAATTAGTCTCGCTCGTGTACCATTGGTTACAACATGATCCTACAAATTGCAACAGAAAGCTATTCCTTTAGATGGAAAGTAAGTCAACTATATTTGTGCCGAAGACAAATTTATATTCCCTTTGCTATGACTGTACAGTCTAACTGTGGGCGTTCGATGGACATTGCTTTATTAAATTATACTGCCCTCTCGTTTTCCACGGTATGCTACAGTAAAACAACTGTGAAAAGTGATTTTTGGAAAGAGTTTAGTTAATATAATTGTATGAAAAGTGTGTCAAGCAAGCTCGTACCACTAAACTCGTTTCAAATATGTGTACAATGTAAGTGCGTCCTGTTGTTTAATTGCTTATTTTTCTTATTTTCTTTGATATCATAGTCCCAAGGCTTTATAAGGATATAAGCAATAGCAATAGATACAAATTGTTTTGTCAGAATCATTTAAATCATTTAGTCTCGACGATCAAAATTGCTGATATAAAGGATATTAACTAATTTTGACGTGAATACACAATGAGAAGAAATATTAGCAATGTTCACCTCCAGACAAGTCAATTTTCTTTTTATTATATTCTGAAAAAGTAGCTATTATTTACATGAGTTTTCGCCCACTAAAATTCCAATGGTTCGACATTAGAGCTTAATCGTGTTGCTAATTTGTCTAAAAGAGTTTTACGAAAAAGCCCCGGGAGCATTGTAATGACTTAACTTAACCTGATTCAGACCAACTGAATTGTTTATTAATATCAGGGACAAGTAATCGGTACCAAGCTGCTGTCTTTCAACATTATAACTCTAACTTTAACATTTGTTATAGACTGGCATTAGCACACAATTCCACTGTAAGACGTGCAAAGCCTGGTAGATACAGAATGTCCAGTCAAGCATTGTGGACCCTGTGCTTCATTAAAGTGGCATGAGCTGCCAAACTTCACACTTTTTTCATAAATTCTGATCGTCAAGGCAGTAAGAGACTTTGAAGGCCATTGAAACACTCAATGATTGGCGTTGAAATGAGGAAAATTCATACAGTATGTGGCCTTGACGAACCGAAAACGTGTTCGAAAAGTAAACAAAATATCAACATTTTGGCAGCTCATGACACTTTAATCGGTCGTCAAAACACGCTATAAAATCTATCCCATGTGTAAAGCATTGGTCTTAAAATTTGTATTTGAAAATCGATTTAAGAAATGTCAAACCTTCAATGTGACTTACTTCCTACATACATTACATATGACTTGTTTAAATACCAACATTGTAACAAATCTGTTTTCTTACTCCTTCATCAGAGAATTCCAGCATCCAAATACACAGAGGGACAAACACAGACGCTTGTTAAGGTGTTTGTTTTAATCTAAGACCATAACGATTATAGAAAGTTAGATCCAGTTAACTGAGGTGATATCAGCTTTGTGTCAATTCAACAAAAGTTTGAAATGGTCCCGCTGACGATATCATTTTCTCTATGATGTGATTTATCTTGCTTTTATATTTAACTGTCACGCATATGATCAAACAATTATCAATTTATTGTCATACAATTTTGGTACACTTTCAGTATCTAACTCTAAAGCTATAGCATTGAATCAATAAAAGTAAAACAATTCCCATATATTGAATACAGTGCTTCATGTATTGTAGTACATTTCCACAATGCTAAATGCATGTAGATATATCGATGATGCATGTTGGGAGCATTGCGCCGGGCAAGCACAGCGGCTATTTGACGTCTTTCAGATTCAGTCAAATCCAGACATTGAGTACCTTTTTCATGTACCAGAGTCACTGGAACATATACTATATGTACACTATTTTTGTCACTTGGGTATTCGGCAGTAGTTAAAATGATTTCAGGCCTTTGTCGAACCAAACTTGGCCAACTAGCCCCCCCCCCCCCCTCCCTTGTAATGGCACGAGTTTGGTGTAACGTAATTTTGCACACATGTCCATGATTGCGCCATCAGTAGCCTTCATTCGATATAATTAAGAAATCTACACCACTGTTTGTTTTCCTATTATGGTCAACATGTGCCAGTTCCATCACCTAACTTTTTATGCGTTCAATCCGCTAGCTCAATAAGGGTCAGAAGAACATAATTATGTTTGGATCAACCTATTTATAGAGGGAACGTAGTGGAAACATGAAAGTCTTTGGCAAGCAACTTGTTGACTACGTTTTTCTTTTGAATTTTTTACTGAATAAAATTGACCGATTGCTTGATGGCGTCACTTGGAAATTACGCGCAAAGCATTTGTACATTCATACAATTTTACAAAATGGCGGAAAAAATAATACTGTACTGAGAAGAGGACGTAAAAGGCGCCAGATCTTTCGACGGCGATTATCTATCGTGCTTCGGATTTGAAGACGTGCAGTTGGGTACACAATTATTTGTTTTCATAACTCTATCAGTATCAACTTTTAAATACTTTGTCATCAATGTTTTCCAAGGAAGGGACGTCTTGCCTTAACTTTATAAGTATTGGTTAAAAAAATGGCGAACTGAGGTACATTTTACCCAGAAACCTTTGCGTAAAGCAGTGTGACGTCATCAGGCTCAATGGTAATTTGACGCAAGCTTAGGAAATTTCAAATTATTTTAAGTTAATAGATATCCAATAAATTGTGCAAACTTTCCTCTTGATATCTGTTAAAAGTGTCAATTAAGTAGCGTGTTTTAGTCACTTTGAAATCATATTTGAAATCCGTAAGGTTTAAATCTCTCCTAAGACATAAGTTTTTAATCAAATTATTAATTGTCTTGTTTTGTTGTGGGATGCAAAATGTGCTATTTTTTACGAATAAATACCATTTTAATTACGCAAGCATTATTATGAAAATTCCAAGTAGATAGTGTACGTTAATAGAGTAACCCACTAAATCTACACGGATAGCCGGTGGTATATATGTCATTTAGTATTTGATTCGTTATACTAAATGGGGGGATATTTATGGAGCCGACGAAGACAGATAGGTGTGACCCAGAATTCAGACAGATTTGTGACAGACAGATTAACCTAGGTTTATTTAGAAGTCTACAAAATGTTCATATAGGGTCATTGGTGAACAACTATATATAACTAAGTGGTTTGTTGCGTGTGTTAGATATTGGACTATTAACCACTTATACCATTAATCCAGTTTCATCTCTTAACTTGATACCGCTTTGAGGACATCTCATAATTTATACAACAGCTTGATATGATAATCGTCCTATTATATCATTCTTTGAGCTAAAATAAAAACCAGCATGGGAAATATACGATGTTTCGGGTTCAGTTTTTATCGCTTCATTGCTTTTTGCGTCATCCTCTGACCAACGGAGTCATATTGACATCATTATTCATCCAGAAACAGATAAATGATATAACATCAATGGTTGTATCTTCAGTAGTTTGAAACTTGCGTTGGTCATTGGATGTTTTATTATTGCTCCAATAAACGCGACATTGCCAACTAAAATATGAATAAAACGATCACCTTTATCATTGAACAATAAATGGTGACTGTTTCATATCTTTTTCATAAATCTGTTACAAGCAAATGCGTAAAAACACAAACTACAGTCCTCAATTCATCGCCAATCATTTCATTTATAATGAACTTCAAAGTCTGTTATTGTCTGGACAATTGAGCACTCATGGTCTAAACGACATGTTATTGCTTGGGTAGATTTATGCTATCTTAACATATCCTCCAAAAATAATTTCGTCCCGAATGTTAGGATCGTAACCATTAGACACCATGCTATTCAAATAAATGGGAAAATAATTTCAAATATATTTTCCTAATTTTTAGGTCAGAATTAGTCAAATATTATTCACAATGTCTACGAATAAGTTTAAATCTAAAGCTAATTTCCATTTTTTTTTAAATTAAAGTATTATCTAAACTAACCTGTCTACCTCTCCAATTCATTGCATTTAAGTGGCACGAAGGTTCCTTAACAGCATTCTCGATTTTTTTAAAAAAATCTGTAACTGATGAAGTAATGAAAATCGAATTGCTGGCCTTGACACTTCTCAGGGCCGCCAGATTTGTTTCATGCACCCAGGGGTCCGTTGTCATACGTAAATGACTCTTTTTTAAGCCCTGGAAAGTCAAAGACACACTCACAGTCGTAGCCTTTCCGGCATTTGTGAAAAAGGTGGATTTACACGAGCTTGACATATTGAAACAAGAGATCAGTGAACTGATCTTGGCGAACCCCATAGAACACCATCAGAAAGTGAGCCTGCTTGTAAACGGAGACCAAACTTGATATGTGAAAACTCCAAACCAAATTTCCTGAATGATTGGTCAATGCCAAAATGATTTGAGAAAGTAAGATCCTATAACGACAAATAATATAACTGAAGAGGATCTTCGATTGAAACAAGAGATTGAATGAAGATTGAAATGAAGGATGCTTCGAACTCCTGATAAAGTGTACATCTTCCTTCGAAATACATTTGTCCAACATTAAAATTGCTACAACCTTGACCGCATCTACGTACATATGTTGATTGATTGATTGTTTGGTGTTTTACGCCGCGCTAAAGATTATTTCACTTATATGGCGGCGTTGCCAGTTTTATTGTGGGAGGGAACCGGGCTCTGTGCCCGGAGGAAACCCACGACCTTCCGCTGGTAACTGGCAACCATCCCACATAGGTCGTTCGAGTGAATACCCAGTCAGAAAATTTTCCAATTTTTGGACTGAGTGGGATTCGAACCCGCGACCCATTGGTGGAAGGCTGTTTGGATTGAGCGTCCAACGCTCTACCTACTGAGCCACAGAGGCCCCACGTACATATGTAGCCTCTTTCATAAAGCATTAGTTTTCATAAAGCAATAAACAATTGTATTGTGTAATATGATACGTCAAAACAAAGTATAAATTTTACACAATTACAAGAAGCATTGTCGGCTCACATTCTGCAGGTTCTATAAGATCATCTAGCCGCGATTGTATGGCGGAGGCTGCAATATTGAAGCTAGTGCTGAATTGAAAATAGCATTGCAGCATTGACAAATCCAATATACAGAGACGCAAAACACGCCGATTTGATTCGACAATGCGTACAACGGTAGATTGAAACTGGAGTCTGGCATGAAGATGCGTGCAAACAATGATTTATTTCAAGATATTTATTATTTTACTTCCGACACCAAATTTGACGCTAATAAAGAGAGCCAGTGTCTCAACCATTTACTTTTTGAAACATGGCTACGTTCCGTAGCGTTCGGATTTAGGTGTTTAAAATACAAATTCGAGACCTCGAAAAGGCCGTGGCGGCTGGCAACACGCATAGATAAACTATTTCTTATAGTCGCCCTTGGAAACCTGAAAGGAGTCGATTTTTATACCTTTTAAAATGACCCGAGGATTGCAATTTCATACTGAGGTTCAATAAAGCTCCGATAAATGTCTTTTTTCACTACTCTGGGCTCCGAAACCCCAAATAATGTCATCAGTGCCAAAAACCTGAGAAGCCTATTAAAATCCATTTGTAGGGGCCTCGTGATTGACAGCGGGAACTCGCTCTCGCAAACTAATTTCACCACCCGATTTTAGCACTTTTTAATCATAGATATTTAAATATCTCACTCACTGTCAGTATATTGAAGACAAGGAAAATATATATTAAGATCTGAAGCTGTAAATATAAGGAATTCCACAAGCTTTTATTGTCAAATTTAACATTTTCTTGTTATATACGTATGCTTGAAGTATCTGTTCTAACTTGGACAAAGTTGGAAGTTATTAGTGAATTACTTGTACTTTAAAGCAAATTAAACCTCTTTTACCGTATTCGAAGATTGAAAAAACAAAACACAAAGCAACAAACATGTGATTTTATTTGTTCATTTTCAAAATTAGTTGAAGTTGTAAGAAAAAATAACCATACGGCGTCAGTGGGGTTTTAGCCGACTTTTCTGCTGTCGCCATACGAAGTCTTCGGTTCTAACGCTAACGCTAAAGTTCTAACGCTATATGGCGACAGCGGTACCGAATGGGTTAAATGAAAACAACGAAGAAAAAATACATGTTGCATACCTTGACCATATGGGGAAACAACACAAAAAAAATCGTCAAGATCCGCCTAGTAGTTTTTTTTATTCTGCGATCACAAAGTATGCAGGTAAAACTCAAAGAAACAGCTTCCGGCCGCCATTTTGAATATGCAAAGGAGTAAAAAATTGCATAGCGCACAACGAGACCATAGGATTAACCTGCGTACAAAATTTTACGAAGATTCTTTCATTACTTTAGGAGAACAGTGATAAAAAGAAACACAAAATGGCCAGTGGCCGCCATTTTGAATATGCAAATGAGCAAAAAGTGCATATTGCGCAACAAGACCGTAGGGTTAACAGGTGTAATTATTTTTACGAAAATCATAACCTTTCATTACTTTAAGAGAAAAGTGACAAAAAAAGAAAAACAAAATGGTCGCCTAGCGGCCATTTTAATATACCAATGAGCAAAAAAGTACATAGTACGCAACGAGGCCATAGGGTTAACCTGCATACAAAGTTTTACGAAGATCCTCTCATTAATTGAGGAGGAAGGTGATAAAAAAAAGAAAAACAAAATTAGGCGACCAATTTGATATGCAAAAGAGGATAGAAATAAATGTTGCACAACTAGACTATAGGAGGAATGTGTGTGTGAAATTTAATGAAGGTTCGACTAGCAGATCTCTTGGAAGCGCGATCACAAGAGAGAGAAGTGATAAAAAGAAGAAAAACAAAATGGTCGCCTAGCGGCCATTGTAATATGCAAATGAGCCCAGAAAAAAAATTTCACAAGTAGACCATAAGGGGAACCAACACAAAAACATTTCATCAAGATCGGCCTGGTGGTTTTCTAGATTCGGCGATCACAAACTAAGTAAGTAAAAATCACAAAATGGCCGCCAGCGGCGATTTAAATATGCAAATGAGCAAACAAAATAGATGTTGCACAACTAGACTATAGGGGGAACATGTCTGTAAAATTTGATGAAGATCCGACAAATAGTTCTCTTGGAACAACGATCACAAGAAAAGTTTACAGAGACCGGACCACGGACAAAAAGCGATTTGATAAGAGAACACTAGACTTAAACATTTGGTACATTATTATCTAAATACATCGATAATTAGCTAAGTTAGACGATATAAATATACAATTCAACCACCAGCTCTATTGCGAGCATTTCAGTGCTAGATGATTTTATATTGCGGTACGCAACAAATCAACATAATCAACAAAGAAAAGTCAGTTTTTTCATTAAAGTGTCACTGGCTAGTCAAATGCTCATATTTTTCCGTATAATTTGTAATAACCTGCTATTTTGCTAAAGAAGTACAAATTGGAAGTGTTTTATTGATACCGGCAATCCATGGTCTTAACGGCATGTTATTGCTTAACTGGATCTGTGCCATCTTAACATATCCTGGCAAAATATAGCCAAATTTATTTTCCTGTTTTCAGAAATTTCTATTAAAAGCTCAAAAGCATAGCAATGCAAAACAAGCCTTTTAAGAGGTGATGCATATCTATAAGCAATTACTTTTAGCAATGAATGATTATATATCCGACTCGCTATATTGTAAATACATTATTATTGTACAATGTAGTTTTGTAGATCCAACAAAAACAACGTGGAGAGAATAAGAACCAACACTCCCCAAACCATAAATCCTGTATTGTAAAGGCTATATATAATGCCATAATAGATCCGTGACAGGTGATATGAGCATGTGTATGAACCAGGGACAAATCAATGTCATCCAGAATTTAGATAGATTTATTACATTTGGCACATTTAACTAGCGATATACATTTACGTGTAGACTTTTAGTTGAAGAGTCATTTATATAGCATGTCTAAAATGACAGTTTGATATGATAATCCCTTCATTATAACAATCTGAGAGCTAAAAATACAATACCGACAATACAGCAATCATTCGGTTTCCGGTTTTCTAGCTTCAATGATCTTTACGTCATCCAATATCATACAAATGTCTTCTCTACTCAGCTGCAGTGTCATATTGACAACTTTGTTCTCTAAGGGACATTTTATAAGTAAAATTGTAGAATACAATAGGTTTCAATTAGTACTACATTGTTATTCCGAGGTGACGAAAGGTAGGGGAACTTCCTTTCTACTGACGTAATTGACAATTTTTTATAAAGTCAATGCCAGTTGTTTATTGTTGTTGTTGTTGTTTTGTTTTGTTTTTGTTGTTTTTTTTTCGTTTTTTTTTATTGTTTATTTACACTTTGGCGGGTTCTCTCGGCTCGCATAGAGGTATATAAGTAAAGCAATGATTCGCCTATTAACCCTACATGATCATTCATCATATATGATTGTTTTAGCAAATGGTTCAAATGGCGCCAATGTTCGATTACTTATCTATATAGGTTTGATGCGCTTATCTTTAACAGGTTAATAATCTAGCAATCTACTCGACCGATTTGGCAACTTCATTGTCTGATAGAAAAAAACAATTATATAGACTAAAATAGATACCGATTAACGGCTAAGTAAAAGCTATATCAATACAGCATCATTCTTCTAATTAGTATTTAATCATTGCCGACAGTTGGAGTTTACGTCTGCCTGGGAAATTATCGAAGGTATCCATCATATATCAACCGACAAATGGACACCAAATATATATAAAACCATCTAGGAAAGATGGTTCCGTTATAATAACCCATAGTAAACGACTGAGAATAGAGTAGTTGCGGAAGAGACATAATGCATTCGAACACGCCAGATGACCCCTACCACTGGGTACAATATTTTACTTAAAAAATCCAAGATCAAAGCTCTATCATAAATGAACGCTCCTCACGGGGGGGGGGGGGGGGGGGGGGGTTGGTAGATATATTTTCGTCTTTTCGAATCATATTTCGGTTTGTACAAGCCACAGACTAATCGATCTCCATATTGCAATATTACTCCGTTCGATTTTCGTTGAACTTCATTCCTCTTAGTGCTTCGATTACAACAATTTATGAAAGCAATGTGACTCTTGGTAGCCGATGCCAATTTTGATAAACCGAGAATGCTAAGTTTTGTCTGAAAAGATTTCTTTAATTCCTCGGTTATCTTGTAATCCACTTTGTTACAATGTCATAAAAGAGAAGAATTATGAGAAACTCACGTTGTTGTCAGCTTTTCACAACAGTCCCCATCTATCAAACACTGATCGGTAGGATTCCTTATTGGAATCGGTCAGTCTGTATATCATTTCACGGACTTGTAATCCCTAATTAAATACACCCGGCATACAATTCATCAATAGTTTAGAATATTGCAGTCAAGATAACAAGTGCATGTGAAACTGGCTGATTCATTGGTGTTTTACGATTCATTTAAGGTTATTTTTTATGTTGAGTATTTCTATTTACATGCTTGTTGTGTTACAAAAGACGGTGTTAAAACTCCACAGAGCTTGTTTTCCCCATAAATTGATTAACATGTATTGTAGATATAGTGGCGTTACCAAAGTTAGTGGGACAAAATTGGGAGGAAACCCTTCCACTGATGGAAAGCTTGTGCAGACATGAAAGACTGTCGCTCTTGTTTATCAATTTGGAAGTTAAAACAAATAATTACAATAAAAGTCCAACATGCAACAAGATTCCTGATCATTTATCCAACATAAACGTAACATGATTATTTGAGGTGACATGAGCTGCCAAAAGTTTCATAAATCCTGATTGATCTTTCCCCTTGCATTGTTCTGCAATGTGACATGTAAGGCATTCAAAATGTGACGTCATTGAAGATACACTGGGAGGGCTACAGATAGACAGTAAGAGGCTTTGAAAGCCATCTTAAAAATAAATGATTGACGTTGGAATTCGGAAAATTTAAATAACCGGGACGACCATTCATTCATTTTAAGCCAAAGTTAGTTCAAAACAATACTTTAGCGTTCATTCTCGAGACTAAAAGTACTAAAAAGCCTCTGGATTATACATTTTGAGAAAAATAGCCAATAATTTCCACATTCTGTTTTAACGACAAAATATCAACATTTTGGCAGCTCATGTCACTTTAACATTATTGCAAATGGAAAAATTAAATTGTGGCCTGATTCCAGTTAGTGTTTTCTCCACTTCATTGTATATTCTCAACTCTTTTGTGCACCAGTGTGGTCGTTTTTCTTAACATTATTACGGTTGAACAGCTTTCTCACTATTCACCTGTGTGATTAGAAAATTCTAGAATAACAACATCAGGGTGTTTCTGTAAATGAAGAATTAACGACATAAACAAAACTTAGATCTGTCACTTCCAATAGGCGATTTGCCAATTACTTTAGCGATGTCACAATTACTGCCCCAAGTAGTAGACCGCACAAAGGATCCGCCTGTTTTTAACTTCAAGTTTTGGGTATATTACAACAGAAATGAAAACGTATATTCGAACAGTTTATATCCGAATGAACTTGGAAATGTGCAAAAATCGTGGATGAAAAGGGATTGTCCGGTGTAGGGTTGATGCCGCAACGTCATTTAAGGGGCTTTCACAATTGAGATACGGCAGGTTTACGGCTCTAGCGGTCGTGAATTTTGGCCTTCCGTACGATGGACCGCAGCCTTACTTGCGGACAACTGCACCTTACCGCGCGGAATTTTTGTGCCACAAGAGCCGCAGAAATGTTTGGTGTGCACAAAGAATCCAATTTTCGGCCGTGTGAACTTTTTTATTACCTCTGATCCGTGCGGGCGCTAGTACGTTCACCGTAAACCGTGGTATCTTGACGCGCGGTTCTGGCACGATATGTTTGTGTCGTAAGATGCTCCGTACGGTGAAATTTCTTGTTCCGGCAACCTTGCGACAGTCGTAAACCGTTGAACGATTCGCCGTCTCGGTCTTGCACCGCCTTGCGTTCACCGTGCGAAAAATACCCTCAGGTGTGCTACAGGTATATATTTGGGGGGGGGGGGGGGGCTTCATTTTATCTCACAACAGTTGAAGCTTTTACAGTGGATGCTGCTCTACCTGTGCCACCTTGTCGATTGCTGAGGTTGTACCTTTTTATACTGCAATCACGTCTGCGGAGCCCAAAATCGCCGCACGATTTGACAAAACGCCGTATTTGGTGCGCGGCGAAAAACAATGACGCACGATGCATCTTGCGGCACGCCGCACGTTCCAACCAATCACGTAGCACCTCCGCACAACTGTTTCACGGATCACGTGCGCTAGGCGTGCGTTGCTTGCGTCACTCCGCAAGAGATTCGTGGATTAAAACGTGCGGGAACCTTGCCACGCCCTTACGATGCCCCGGCCAATCGTAAAATGGACTATTTTCTTGCGGTAATTTTTCCGATTCTACTGCGGCCCGAAAAAATTTATCTCCACCGTGCGATCGATTTCAGTATTTTGACCGTGCGGCGAAAGTCTCAATTGTGAAAGCCCCTTTATAAGTCAACGCAATATCTGGACCAATGTATATATAAACCAATTGTCCAATAAATACTGTCATATCGAAAAAAATTCCACCCACTTGTTCTAGAAGCTGTTCGATGTATACACTTGTCTCTCATTTTACACAAATTCTAAACACAAACGTATCGATGTCAACTTATCAAGTTATTATTCACAGACAAATACAAAACACAGTAACCAGACACAGCGTTTCACCCCCGCATAAAAACTATTAGATCCATAGCTACTTGGAAATGATATAATATTACAGAGGTCAACCAATACAAACTCCGTGAGAGCAAGGGAAGATTTGGTTATATGCATTTTTTTTAGTCAAGTCTTATAGGATTTTTACGCCCGATGGCGGAAAGGATGGTTATTAAAGCATAACGTACATAAAGATCTACCAAAGGGATAATGGTAATAATTAACATTGGTGGCTTTCGTAAATCTTGGTTTGACTGAAGTGATTGTGTAAAAAAAAATGTCGTCACCCAATAAACCACGAAGTTAACACATGTAAGTAATTCTTTATCCTTATTTCTAAATGTAATTAATAGATTTGAACGGGCACATGTGCAAGCATTTCATAAACCACTTGGTAAATTAATTTGGTTTGCATATTGAATCCAATCCCTATAAACATTTACATCAGCTAAAGTCTATGTACGCGATCTTTAGAACACAACATTATTTCAAGTGATGATTCTGCTACACATTGTTCAGATTATAGCAATACAAAGCAAACGAAGGAATTTGTGTAAAACAATCTTGTAATATGACTACCAACGTTCTCACATACATGACATACTTAGTCCATGAGAATATAAACATTTATAGCTAGACAAAATACTATAAAAATGTATACTTATAGAAAATAATATGCAATTCCTTTGCCAATTCAAACGGGAACAAATGTTGACGTGATGTTTAAAGCCTGATAAATAAACAAGTATTATTAAGTGACAAAGAGCACTTGTCGCCCAGTTCGTCACAGGCTTTCCATTGATTGGTTTCGTGGTGGAATCCTACTCAATCTGAAGAAATTTTTTTAAAAATCTGGATTTTCAACCCGATCGCCCTGTGTGGAAGAGTTGCCACGTACTCGCCGAAGTTCTGGGGTTTCCCCGGGACAAGAAAGCCCGCTTTCCCCCCTCTACCAAACTTGGCAACTGAAATAATGCCGAGTGTGGTATAAAACTTCAATTAATCCATCAATCATATTAACCCCGTTAAAACTGTTCTCTTGTCGAATTCGGATTATTTCTATATACCACTCGTCAACATTCTGATCCTGTTTTTGTTCGCACTGAATCTATGCACAGTAGAAATTAATCGTAGAAAAATCATTTCATTCAAATTAGATCCCTACCAACGGAAACACTGCGTCGTTAAAAAGATTAATTTGTTTTGAAATGCCCATGGCTGACATCGATGGTTTTAAGATGAAGTAAGATTCAATGTTTTATTGATTTAGTGGCTCGAAAATACAAGAACGCTTGAAAACATAGTTAGATACATTCTAGTATCTTGTGTTGTTCCACCACACTCCATACTTCATACTTTACTCCCTGAACTCCCGACACAATAACAAAAAACAACAATTTTGCGAACCGACTGTTTCATCGATGTAGTTAAATTTCTGTCATCCATAGCTCAGAGAGAATGCAGGTTACAATAATTCAGTACATATATATGTACCCATCTCTGTTGAGTGAGAAGATCGATAGTCAGAAGCACCTTAAGCAGAAATTATATTAGCTTGTAAGAAGCCTGTCATGACATTGAAATGAAATTCTTCCATTTTATTCAAGATAACATACAAACGGAGCTTTCGCTTTACAAACACAGAAAATATTATACAACTGGGTGAACATAAATCACTCTCATGACCGACAAACAATTTAATTTTTTCGGGGGAGGACGCGTCAAAGCAGAATCTACCTACAGAACCTACATCTGCTCGAATCCAGTACCCCAATTAGCTCGAATCTACTACCTTCATTTGCTCGAATCCAGTACCAACATTTGCTCGAATCTACTACAACTATTTGCTCTCATCCAGTACCACCATTTGCTCTAATCCAGCACCACAGTTTGATCGAATCCACGACCCCTATTTGCTCAAATCCAAAGACACCAGTTGCTTCGATCCAACGCCACCATTTGCTCAAACCCATCATATGCCATTAGCTCGAATCCACTACCACTATTTGCTCGAATCCAGTACCCCTATTTGCTGGAATTCAGTACCCCTATTTGCTCGAATCCAGTACCCCTATTTGCTCGAATCCAGTACCCCTATTTGCTGGAATTCAGTACCCCTATTTGCTCGAATCCAGTACCCCTATTTGCTCGAATCCAGTACCCCTATTTGCTCGAATCCAGTACCCCTATTTGCTCGAATCCAGTACCCCTATTTGCTGGAATTCAGCGCCACCCTTTTCTTAAATCAAGCACAAACATTTGTTCCAATCCAACGCCACCATTTGTTCGAATCCATCTCCACCATTTGTTCGAATCCCCACCATAATCCCTGCGTGTCTTTGTCCACACACCCCATACCCGTCAATGGTTAAGATTAAATTCAACTCCTTTACAGATTATAACTCTGTAAAAAACAAAAAACATACGGTTGTTATACCTTGGGACAGCTATAATCAGCACTGGGGTCAAATACAGCATCGTTGTGCAAACATGAGCGAAATCTGTTCGATCAAATCTACTGTCTTGTGTAATTTGGTTTCTCAGGTCAGTGTGTTCACAGTCTCCAGGGGCGATTGACGGGATATTCATTGTCTGGGAATCCATTAACTCTGTACTCTCTGGATATATAAACGTCTGCTTGAAATCTACTAGACGAAAGTCATAACTCCAAGAGACGACACGCGAGGCATGTTTACGTTTCCATTTTAATAGATCATCTACTGGATAAATTAGTTCTTTGGTCTACTTTATCAAACTATCCAGTAGGACTCCTAGCCTGTTCCAAACACAACTTCTCATATTCGTTCTCTTAAGAACACATTCCTTTTCTGGATGACATAATTATCCGTTTGAATTTAATAGAATTTTATAAGACAAATGTGTTCTTAATTTAAGTACTTTTCTACTTCTAATATGTCACTCAAAGATTATACTCGTTCTCTGATGACAAATGTGCTAGATGATGTATAATATGGAATTGTATTTCGAATATCTATTGTTGAAAATATTTAAGCCCTCTGGTATAAGAATAAAAAAATTCGCTATTTATATTTTACAAATGATGCACTGGGGTGTTTACGATATAGCGTACATGGTGCATGGGATAAGTTACTTTGAGTTGGATCCATATAAACAGTCACGTGAAATGAAGTCCAATGACCATTCTGTATGGCAAACCATTAAGATTATTTAAAAGCACACCCGAAGCGCAATACTTTGTGATATTTGTTAAAGTGACATAAGCTGCCAAAATTTACACTTTTTTCATAATTTCGGATCGTCACGACAGTAAGAGGCTTTGAAGACCATCGAAAAAATAAAAAAATTGGCGTTGGAATGAGGAAAATCCATACAGTATGTGGCCTATACGAACCGGAATAGTGTTCGAAAAGTAAACAAAATTTAAATAACCGGGAAGACCATTCATTCATTCTAAGCCAAAGTTAGTTCAAAAGAATACTTCGTCGCACATTTTCGAGACTAGAAGCACTAAAAAGCTTCTGTCTGTTTTAACGTCAAAATATCAACATTTTGGCAGCTCATGCCCCTTTAAGAAAGCCAAATTAAACGAGCTTGCTACAAGTAAAATAAGCATTAGGTACGCTATATGTATGTAGGTCTAGTTGTGCATAAAACGTATGCGTCGATGGGGAGGGGGGGGGGGGGGGGGGGGTAAAAGCAAACTGGCGAATTGTAGATTGGACACAACAACGATCCGAAACCAGTTAACTTCTGTAATGTGTGATTACCCATTGTAGTTCAATTGTATCTACCGGTTTTTGTTTGTTTCCATTATGTCCCTCAAACTAGATTTTTCTCCTGTATTTTTCATATAAACTTCACACTTCAGCGTTAGATCGCTCACATACTTTAAATCATTATAAAAGGCATACTGCTGATCCTTTCAACTAAAAAAAAATCGTATACTGGCCCAATGTATCATTTCTAACTGTCAATCACTAACTTATCAAGAATCTCTTTTAGATAGACAGATTTCAGACAATAAGGTAATATGGGATACAAAACTCTTACTGTTGTCCAATGAATACTCCAACATTCGGAATTGATTGGAGGAATATTAAGTGCCTTGAAACAGCATGTCAGAGGACACAAGGGCCAGATAATCAATCGCAGAACAAATGGAGATGAGAAGAATTATTTGGCTATTCGGCCTTTCATTTGAACGCCTGTTTTTGTTCAGATGTCGCCTTAAAGAAATTGCACCGAAACTGTCCTATATGTCACTATATAAGATGGACACCAAAGCATTAAACGCTTTGTTGTGAAGAGCGTAAATCAACTCCCTGACTTGCTGCCATAATTAATTTCTTTACAGCTGTATAATCTATTCCAACCAACTGTGCATGCATTAAACTTGACAAAAGCTTCAGAAGTTATTTTAATATGATATTTTAATTTGTAGATTGATAATTCTTATCAAAGATGTATGTCAGATTGCAATAAGCTATCAACATAAAATAAAAATAAAACCAAGGTTTCTGTTATAAAGCAACATTTTAACAAGGTTAACAATTTCCTGGATCAATGGAAAGACTTCTTGCAAAAGCACGGTTTGCTCAAAAATGCACCAGGAATCCATCTAAGAGTGAAAACATTTGGAGACATCTAGTAAAGCTACCTCCGCAGGCCAAATTTAGCGTGAGAAAAATATAATCAACTATAACCTGTAATTCTCAATTTGCTCGTGGCCAGACAGATATAAAAAGAACATCAAAGCTGCAATCGTTGACGACAAAAGTAAATGGCGATAAAATGTTTTATTGGCGTTGATTTGCCTAAGTACAACCCCATTATCTGGGTTTGTAGGTTGACATGTGTAGTGGAATATTCAGTAATGCGAAGTGTATCATAAATTTACGCATTTTTCCTCTGTCAAAATATGTTAATAGATACAGCGGCAGAAAACTGACATTATTTTGATTTCTAGCTGCTTTTTTAGATTTTGACTTGTGTTAAAATATCAAAATTTCAGTGAATATGATTTTGACTCGAGTTGACATCATTTAGACTCCAGTAGAAATATTTTTAAGTAGAAATTGTTTTAATTTAAGTCTTAACCCTTTAGAGAAGGATAATGTTTCACCCGATACAATTCAGATCATCCCCTTCAAGAAGAATCAGATCATTAAGCAATTTGCCTTTCAAGGGGTGATCTGATATATTAACATTTTATATGAGATCAGATCATACGCTTCAAGGGAAGAAAAGCGTATCATCCTTTCCAGTCTATCTGAGCACTTTTCGGAGGAATCTTTTTTCTATATCCCCCAGCCGCGCGTTGCATGCTGGTAGAATTTGACCTGAAATATAGAATTATAGAATATTCTGTTATGCCAAGAAAACTCACACTGGCACTGGA
The DNA here is from genome assembly GCA_963971465.1 of Lepidochitona cinerea. Classification (NCBI taxonomy): domain Eukaryota; kingdom Metazoa; phylum Mollusca; class Polyplacophora; order Chitonida; family Tonicellidae; genus Lepidochitona; species Lepidochitona cinerea. The sequence goes on along the minus strand of OZ020551.1, from coordinate 102,540,037 downwards.
TATTGTAATTAAGAAATGGTTTTCATATGCCGCTAAAATAAGATAAATATACTACATCGAGAGAATATACCTGTTATTGAGAGGTCAACGTCTGAAACGTCTGGCAATAACTGCATTACAAAACATAGGCCTACGGTGGACCAATGTGTGAATTTTGTCAAAGGGTCAAACTGTTGAAGAGTTATCGTCTAGAAACAATAAATACTAATATAATAATGTGTAGGTCTACTGTGGCGCCACTTATGTCCGGATTTCTCGAAACCCAATACCATCACAAGTATAATTGATCAAGAAAATTCAAGTAAAAGCGTCAAAGCATTGAAGAGCAATCGTCCGGAAACCTCAAATTATAACTGAACAATCGACCTCAATGGTGCTGAGAATCTGATATACACTCCTTGGCGTTTGCACCATTGACAATATAGAAATAAAGAAAAGCACGAAGACAAGATTTCTGGACTAAAACATATTATACTCAACAGGTTTATATATACTTGTTTTGATTGTTGGTTTACCTGGCACTCAATATTATTTCACTTAAATGGTGGCACTGCCAGGTTTAGTGGGCGAGGAAATCGGGCTCATTGCCAGTGAGGCCCCGAGCATGTTTTGAAAATGTCTCCCAATATGTTGCGATGGAGTTTATATGTAGAAACGGACGACAGTATTGGGTCGAATCCAAAATACAAAATATGATATGTTTGACTGCTGTTCTTTTCAGAAAGAACAATAATGTGAAATTGGCGTCACAAGCTGGGAAATCCAATGCTTACCTTTGTCTTCGGTTTGGTTACTTCATATTTATCTATTTATTTATTTCTAAATCAGATTCCAACAGGTTGAAAACCCAGTTACAGGACTGATAACAATTGCAGAAGATTTCTTCATCAAAACAACAATAAATTTACATGAAAATTAGTATAGAGTTTATATATACATAGAACATTTAAAGTAGGCAGAAAACAAATCGAAAAAATGCCGCTAAAACAAGATTGATTTAATACTAGTTTTAAAGGACTGACAGTGGTTGAAAATGTCTAATGTTGAATTTGCCTGTAAAATATTATACGACATTGTTCTTGGAAAAAATGAACATTTCCGTAAAAGTATTCGGGCTGCTGGTGGTTTGAATACGTAAACATTTCTTAATGAGTGTGATTGAAAATGGTATGAAATCTGATCTACCAGATAAGGAGAGTCTACCATAGAATTGACACATTTGTACATAAAGCTCAGATCGGCGGCTTTTCGCCTTTCAGGTAAGGGTGGTACAATAAAATATTTACAATGATGAAGATAGCTAGCAGATGATTACTGGATACCAGTTTTGAAGCATAGGAATTTGATAAATTTCTTCTGAACGTTTTCGATATTTTTGATGAGGAGACCAGATAATGGAGGCATACTCTAAATTAGAACGAACCAAGGAGGTGTACAAAGATCTGATAGATTCAGTTTTGCCGAAGGAGTGACAGGAGCGTTTTAAAAAGTAAACGGTAAGCTTTATTTGCAATTCCGTTTACTTCATTAATAACTCTACATAATGTTCACATACTACACCAGAAATCATCTGGATATAATTACTGAATTTTAACAATCTTTCTGCTAGTCATATCACCCGAAATAAATCTTTTCTGACAGGGGGCTACTAAATCAATGTATTTTCCAACTGCTAAATCAAAAACTGAATAACAAAATGAACCATCTAATCAATTAAACAACGATGGCTTCAAAAACTTCAACCATAGACACCAGTAATACTATTTTCTAAGTATATAAGTATATGTAAATTGATCCAATGCTATGTTTTTCCAAAGGATACCAAGGAATATAGACACTGTTCAAACTACATTTAGCGCACTGTCAACAATAATGTAATATGTATACCAGTATTTGATATAAATGCACACCAGTTACCATAACTTCCATAATGTGGCTCACAAACAAAGTATTTCCATAAAACCCAAAACAATCTCTCGAAAACCAGTATCCAGTGATATTGCCAAGTATGAAAATGAAAAGGTTTGTAAATGACAAGATCTTGGCTAATTAAAACAGTCAATTTCGCTTGCTCGGATCCATTCCGAGTGTAAACAAAATACGTTCAAAATGATGAATGGAGTTGCGAAATGCTTACATTTGAATTACCAGGGACCTCTTATAGATGGACTGATGTTAAACAATACGGAAATGTGGGATACAAAACTCTCGTTGTTGTTCAATAACTACTCCGACATTAGGGATTTCATTAGAGGAATATTAATTGCCCCGAAACAGCATACAGGAGGAAACACTGACTAGAAAATTAACCGGAGAACAAAGGGAGTTGGGAGGAATTATTTGGATATTCAATCTTTTATCTGTATGCCTGTTTGCTTCAAAATGTCGTCTTACGGAAATCGCAGCGAAACCTTTTTTTATGTCACAACGATGAGCTCAAATGTATTCACGATTAATAGCTTTGTTTTGAAGAGCGTTAATTAAGACGATTTCCCATATATGGCGGCGTTGTCAGTTTTATTGTGGGAGGAAACCGGGCTCTATGCCTGGAGGAAACCCACGACCTTCTGTTGGTAACTGGCAACCATCACACATAGGTCGTTCGAGTGAAATCCCAGTCAGAACATTTTCCAATTATTGGATTGAGTGGAATTCGAACTCGCGACCCATTGGTCAAACGCTTTACCTACTGAGCCACGGAGGCCCCTATAAACTATTGAAACCGACCCGTCTATACATCAAACTTGACTAAAGCTTGTCAACTTAGTTATTATAGATGACTTGAATCACTTTGTCAGATGTACTGTTGTATAGAACTAAAAAATATGTACCAGGAATCCATCTGAGAGTGAAAACGTTTTTGACATATTTTCTGTAGCCAAATATAGCGTGAGAAAAATATAGTCAACGATAACCTATAATTCTCAATTTGCTCGTGGCCAGACAGATATAAAAAGACCATCTAGGCTGTAATTGTTGGCAGGAAGGTGGCACGTAAACGGTGATAAAATGCAATATTGGCATTGATTTGCCTAAGTAAAACCCCATTATATGGGTACATGAAAGTTGACATGATCCATAGCGAAATAGTCAGTAATGCGAAGTGAGTCATTAATTTACGGGATCGTTCCTCTGTCAAAGATCTGTTAAGGGAATCTCCCATTTATCCCAGAGAAGCAAAACATACTCTCCTTGACATTTGCACCATTGGTAATATAGAAATAAAGAAAAAACACACACAAGATTTCTGGGATGACATATTATACTCTACAGGTTTATATATACATGTTGTCGTTGATTGATTGATTGGTTGATGTTTTACCCCGCACTCAAGATTATTTTATTTAAATGGTACGTGCCGCTGCCAGGTTTAAAGGGGGAGGAAATCGGGCTCATTACCGGGACGAAACCCCCGACCTTCGACGAGTACCTGGCATCTCTTCCACTTCCACGAGAGAGCAATCCGCTCAGAAATTTTAGAATTTTTTTGTAGGTCTGAGTGGGATTCGTTTATTCGCAGAATCGATGTAAGGTCTGTGTTGGACTGAGCATAATCACTTCAACCGACTGAACTACTGCATGTGCATGTTTTAAAAAATGTCTTCCGATATGTTGAGATGCAGTTTATACATATAAACGGACAGACAGCATTGGGTAAAATAAAAAATATGATATGTTTGACCCTTTAAGAAGCAAAACCCTTTAACCTCTAGCACAGACCAGCGTCACCTTGTGGGTTGAATTCGAACAATGGCATTTGTTACATGAATATGTCATCAGATAGTGTGTGTTATTTCTTTATGAGTTGAAAGTTAACGAAATCAAATGGATTTGGTTTTATTCCCCATATAAATTAAAGTGAAATTAAAGTGACAGTACAGAAAATCTAGTCAGTAGATAAGGCGGAAGTACATGTACAAATACAATGGAAAATGTTATGTTAAACAAACTAAGACAAAAGAAAGCAACTAAAGTATATAAAAGAAGTTGAACGTACAATGTACAGTGTATGTACACTTATCTTACCAGCGATGTATATGATTGTCACATAATCTTGAAGGTCGATGGCTATAGTTGTCTTCTTTCGTTAAAGCGACCAATATAAGTAATGTAACACTATTAGATTTTCAAGTATGCATTTATATTTTGTCACTATCCGAGAAAGAGGTTTGCCGACACACGTTACCTCATCGAAACAAATTTTACAAAATGAAACTATCAATACCAACATTTTAGATATGAAAAGCTATCCTTTTTTACATTTGCCCTAAAAGTGTTAACGTGGGGGGTTTCCTATTTATTTCTGACGACGACCTTCAGCGGGTACCTGTCAAAACTTCTCCCTACGGTTTTCACTCGAACGACCTATGTGGGATGGTTGCCAGTTACCAGCGGAAGGTCGTGGGTTTCCTCCGGGCACACAGTCCGGTTTCCTCCCACAGTAAAACTGGCAACGCCGCCATATAAGTGAAATAATCTTGAGCGAGGCGTAAAACACCAAACAATCAATCAATCTCCCTACGGTGATCTGCCCTACTGGTGTTTTTGCTCAATTTGCCTTGGGCTGAGTGGGATTCGAACCCTCGATCAATCAACGGGAAGCTTTTTCTAGATAGATTGCAATAAGCTTTTTAGTCGGTGAGTTGTTCATCATTTAAGTATTTTACCTGTTACAATAACGACCATCCCGGCTGATTTTAGAACCAGTAATAATATTTGTAAAATACCAATTAATGCTCCGAGTATTATTGTGAACAATCACATGGACAGATAAATTGATCGTTGCAGTAATAAATCTATATTTGATAGTTCGAGCGTTTCTTATATTGACTTTAACTCATAAAGATTTTGGCGTGTAGGTATGAGCAATCATCCATTAAATATCTGGTGCTGATTAAAATCAATTAAGTCGTCTTGATCTTCAATTGTACAGGCATGATTTATTGCTCTGACAATAACATACGTCAAGTGTTTTAATTCCTCTTAGAGATTCTACTGATTGCTTAGAGAGATCTACGTTTGATGTCGAGAGGTTCAATCAGGATTACTCCAACGCAGCATGGGACGTTAATTAGACAGCCGTGCGACTTGGTTCGCCATGTTCACCACCCAAAATAACAATGTACATGTACGTTGATAGTTTTAACAAATACTTTGAGATTTTTAATATGGCCCAAAAATTAACTAATCAATTAATTAATTAATTAATTAATTAACTAAATAATTGCAATCAAAGCTTGTCTCTTTTTAATTGGACTTGTTCAATATTACTAAATTGCCATAAATGGCTCGTTGTAATGTCCAGTAATAGCTGTGAATGTAACATTGATAAGCAATGTTTGAGTCGTTAGACAGTGTATACCCTCTGTAAAATCTACTCAGTTTTTTATTGCTGTTGTTTTGTTTTTGCTGTGGAGGGAGGCGGTGTATTGGAGCTTGTAAATCCTCGAAGCTATGTTTTATTGATACAATAATATTCTTACTCGATATCCTGTCTGGTATTCAGAATAACTATCACACTACAACTCCGATATTCCACATCCAGGCGGCGTGTTTTTGATATTGTGTGCGAGACGTCAACTTCTGGTTCAGCTTACCGCTAATTGGTTGAAAACCGTCGACTAATCAAAACCCAAGATTAAAGGGCTTGGTGCTTCATTTCACGCGTTTGCCACGCGTTTTTCTATTTTTTACGGCGTAAGAACTGCGATAAAACAGACTCTGGCCAAGGCGTTTAGAATGTATGTAGTATTCTGTGTAGAATACATAGAATGTATGTAGTATTCTGAGTATAGTATAAGAAAAATGTTATCTAGCTCGGTATTACTCTCCAAAATCAATACGGTATATTGGTGCTGTGAGTGGGACAGTCTCTTCTTCGTTGTATTACACGGGAATACAAACAAAGAAAGAGATCTATTTACAAATAAATTCGTTGGGTTAAAGCGAATCAATTAAAAGTCAAATATTTAGATCTAATGGCCTGTCTAAAGTTGTCTGTACAATTTCCCATTCATTAATCAATATAACTGTCCAAAAATCTCGTGAGAGTGGGGCGACGGTTCCTCCTCTCAGTAGAGAGTACACCAACGGGGGGGGGGGGGCAACTTTTCCCTAATGGAAATAGAACATATTGACTCGACTATCCGTCGTACTATCATTCAATATTATTCCATGTGTTATAACGAATGTGTAAAATAATGACTAGTTAACTCTTCTTGGTTAAAAATATCCTTTACAAATCTTGACTGATGAAAAATTAAATGCACGTTGTCGGAAGAAAAGCCCTTCTGGACTTATGTTGATCGTTTTCTTGTAAACCGACTTAAAGTTTCTTGTATCTTGTATCTTGTCTTGTTCTACTTACTGGGTCATTCGCCTGTGAAGTGTTGGCATATTCCATAAAGTGAAACGTGCAACCCCAGTTCAATTGGACAAAACTTTACAATAACTTACATAACAATGAGTAACGATCAAAGCTCCCATATTAAGGGTGGGGGAGGGAGGAGCTTACTCGGCAGAACGGTAGTCTTTCAGTACGACATAGGCGTTCCATCGATGTACTGCCGGTTCGAATCCTACTGTCCAAAAGAAGAAAATGAAAACACGTCTGATTTTGGGATTTTCACTTGATCAGCCTGAAGGTTTGTTAGGAATGGTTGCCCAATGTCAGTGGTATCCTCCGGGCGAAGAGCCCCCATCCTGCTACTCAACCTGTCAATACCGCCATATAAGTAACATAACCTTGAGTGCGGCGTAAAACATTAATCAATCTATTTTATACTCCCAACCATACGTATATATATCGATATCATGGTCGGAACAATATCGATTGTATAAGAGGCCAACTCACACCCACTCGCTGTGATTTGCGATGGCAGTGTGATTTACTTTGACGGTGTTCTTGTCAGTGAAGTAATATATCTGTATTACTATCCTTAATTAATGTGACACGATTTATTGCAACGCTTATTTAAAATAATGTATGATGGAATCTGTCTGTCACCTCGATGGCCAATGACTATATCGCAATCATTAACACATTGAAATGAGTATCCTGCGACTATGTCCTATACAAGACAACTTGTGCTACAGCCAAAACCTCTGGACTGGAGGGGGGCTGCATAATATGTACAGAAAGTAAAGATGATATGATTAAAGGAAGTGAGGGGCGTTTTAGATAAAACTATCGTAATGGATTTATTTCACAAATCAATACAAGCGCAACATATATAAGGGTTTAAGTTAGCTGTTACCTGTTATTTTAAGTAACATTGTTATTGTGCTGGGTAATCTTATCTCTGCATCAATAGCATATCTTTGAATGGAGTATTAACTTATTACTTGTGTTATTTCGTGAGGTGAAAACACACATTCGATACCGCTCTATTAACCAGTTCCTTGGCTGTTGAAGCTTCAAACATACTTTTTTGTCAGTCCGTCAGTACTCTTCTCTACATTCATATAAAGGCATCAAGACACATTTTCTAACAAGATAAAAGGCGGGTATTTATTTGGACAATCAATCTGTCCAACACAGAGCCTCTTTGCATGTATGTATTAACCTTTAAATGGCGATCACCAGAAACACATCAATGAGCATGTACAGTTAATTTCAATTCATTCTATTATCTGTGTTATTATTATTATCTCCTGGCTCCCATAACTTACGAGGAAGGACATACGCCATACCACAGTACTAACCGATATTCATCGTATTTTGAGACGGAATCATTCTGCTATGGAAATAACCCCAAGCTGTTAAAATACACTTTTGATTTGACTAACGATATCATGAATAAATTGTATAGCTTATTGCCATTATTGGTGATATTTCTTATCGCCAGAATGTTGCCCTTTACAATCACAATCGTTTCTGCAACATCAGTTTGCCAACAATATCCCTACACCAATGATTTTATCGGCCGGTGTAGACTTTCCAGGGGGGTGCTTAACTTTTTTCTTTGTGTATATAAATGTCCAGAAGAAATATTTATATTTGGTTTATTCGCGTACGACCCTATAATATATAGTCTGACGATATCCTTACCATAGCTTAAGATACGTAAGCATTGTCAATGTAATACAAAGTGTTCCAGAAAATTCTACGACTAAGGCCAAGCTCCTGTCAGTCGTCAACCTAATGAAATATCATAGGTTTACTTTATTACAACAATTTATGATGGGGTATAAAGGTCTAAATGATATATCTCTTTTTAACACAATTAGAAACTTGTCTCCATGGTTATTTTAGACAAGAAGATTTTCCCTGTGCCCCTGTGTTTCAGTGTTCATAAATAAATATATACTACATGTTTAATGATACATGTAACTCTTTTTAGTAAAAGAACAGAGAATACTCAGAAGCTTCATTCACATCAGGATGATATGCAATATCATGTATTTGATCTAAAGTGCTGACGCTATATCGTCTTGAACCTTGAGCACTTGGACCCTGTCAAATCGACTATCGTGTCAAAGCCTCTAGAAGGGAAAAAATATCATCTAATGATTCCCCTGGATTTGTGATGTTATAGTGCGGCTTTAAGTGAAAAAATCTTGAGTACGGCATTATCATCAATGAATCAATCGATCAAATGAAAATTGACAAAAACAGCACTTGTTTTCAGGTGAATGTTGGCATTATTTTATTTTTCCCTACATGGTAGTGTGACAGACGGTAGCATGACCTGCTCTTGAATCGCCTTCATTTGGGACAAATAAGAGAGAGGAAGACAGGACGGAAGAGGCCGGAAATAGCGTTTACTCTGAAATGTACTGGTCTTCACGTGACCACAGTAACCTGTCAGAATTTGTAGAGGGATGAGAGGTAAAAAACACTCAACTAAAAAAAAATTAAAAAAACACCCGACTACATACTTTAGTGAACTGGAAGCCGAACAGACAACGTTTAATATATAAACAGGAGAGGGAAGGGTAGTTTGAGAGTGGTTTATTTAATGACCAGTGTGACGGAAGTGTATAATGTTATTAATCAGGATATTCTCTATTTGGAACCCCAAGATTCTTAAAGTAATTACTAAAATCAAAATATATGGACACAAATCATTGCTATGCGGGCATGAATTACCAAGTACATCCACATTCACAAGGAGAGTTTGCCATTATTTTTTTTCTTTAACCTAGCTGACAAACCTTCTTGTAAGTCCTGTCATCTTTTAAAATCAACTGCCATAGAACGTGTACATTTATAATTGTGTGAACAGTCTTGAAAAAGCTATTCAATATGATTTAATTTTTGACGGACTCGTTCAAGCTATCATGCTGAAAATGAAAATGTATAGCATCATCAAATATTGGCGTATAATTACGAATAGGGCAGATTTAAAGGCACACTCGCAGCGAAAATCAGGAATATTGTTTACATTAAAAAAGAAAGACCGTTTTCTGTATTTTTCCCAGACAATATAAGTGAGGAACTTTCTATTTTTACCAAAATTTAAAAGTTTGGACGTCACTTTGTATTTTTAATTTGAATTTGAAAATTTGAATTGTTAGGTGCCCGTAACGTAAACAAACCAAACTGCTCGCAGGGGCGATTTTATGTTTCAGTCGAGGGAGTGAACTAACGGCACAGTGTAATTTTACGTAGGCCTATTTATCTGAGAAACACAGACTGACGATCGGTTAACAGCGACTGGAAAAGCCTGCTGATAATTGTTTGAGTGTAAACCACAGATAAATAGGCCTGAAATGAGGGTAATCCAACACGAAAGTTGACCGACACTGATCGTTGTTGTTGTAATCAGGCTTCGATTCTTCGTTTGTTTTTCACCTCATTTCTACATTCTAAAGCTAACTGGACATGTTTTATGTGTCCTATGTTTAAGTTTAGTGGTATTAGTCGTAGTAAACTCATGTAAATTGGTTTTCTTAGCAAATTTAAACAGGCTACGGCGGCAAGTGGGCCTTTAATTACGCCAAGGTAAAATCAAGCTATTTTATGAATTGCCCAATTGAGCAGGTTGGGTTCAAGGAAGTTAAGGATTTGTACATGGTTTTAATAGGAATCCCCTGTTTTAAAAGTATGTAGAATCTAATACATATGAAAACATTCGATTTTAAGAACTCTTATTGTCTCAATATTGTATGCATCTTCCTCGTCGCGTCGATGACTCCCTTGCCAAAAGTCTGAAACGTCATACAACCGTTAAAATACAGAACATATAAAGAGCCCATCGCCTGTCGCATAGATTTTAGCTATAGGCTGATCCGGAATCTTCACCAAAAGTTATCATCTAAAAACTGCACCATGGAATTCCAACAGTTCCTATAAATTCTCTTCACAGAATCTGAAAGACTACAAAGAGCCTTCCCCTTTCTTTTTGAAGAGGCCAGTTACTAAGCCTGTAGTCCGGACTAGACATCCAACAACCTCCAAAGGATCTCAATACGTGGTTCAATTGTCGACCAAATGGTACAGTAGATTTTTACTCGAAATGTCCTCTTTTTGGTTTTCTCCGATTTGGAGAAGGTATATGGGCCAACAGGCTATAGGGACTTGCCAATCGTTGTTGAAACATCCAAAAAGATGTAACTCAATGATCGAGAAGTGGGCAACAGGAATTGGGATCAGGTTGTTGCCATTCACTTCTGTAGCCTCATAAAGTTCAATTTAAAATTCCATGTAAAAATGCGACTAGAAAAAACTGTATATGAAAAGAATTATTTTTCATTTTAAAGGCAAAACCCTCAATTTTACACGTTTTGTTTATTTTTGTGAAATCACTGACTTGTTAAATACACCAGGGAAGACAATGCCAAAGAACCTTTTGCACATCTTTCCACGAGGATCGTGATTACTTATTGTGATTGATGTACATCAACAGGGTTGTCGAATACCAATTGTGTGATATCAACTCACTTGACCTCTGAGGATAAGCATCACAATTCATTTCAGGACAGTCAGAATAAATAATCAAAACCTGTTTTGAAACCAAGTGAAAATTGTCTTTATAATGAGCTCTAATACATTTTACTAGAGTGTTCCTTTTAAACCCATATGGAAATGTTGAAGGTCACTTGCAGAATGACATTAAATATATTTAAAGTCTATGACCCGTATTTCTTATGACGACGGAACTTAAGTTTATGGTGTTCCTAGGTCATGTTGCATTGGTATGCTCGACCCTGCTTCACATCTTATACTCCGATTCTGTATGAGAGCGTAAAAGATCTATCCCTTCTATAGCATGTGCATGTAGACAAACGAGCTCCCCCTCTTCAACACAAAAATCTAACTCATTCTTCCATACGTCATGAACCTTGCCCACTACTGCGTTTCCACACGTGAGCTGAAGACCTCTTCACCTATTCAATGTTGTCAGCGGAAAAACCTATCTAGAATCTATGGGCAAAGACTTTTCAGGATGTGGCAACTGTAAGAGCTCTATCATAGCGGACAGCCCGACCAAGGTTTAATTATCACGTTAACCAGCACAACAGGTATATCACAAACACTATTGCCTGACATTAAGAATGATTTTGCTGAACACGACTTCCTTTTAAACACATAGATCCAAGAATAACGGTCATGTTTCTGCTACGGCTGTGTTGGCTCTAATGTAGCTTCCTACTTGTCTACCAAGTCCTGAATTATCCTCTTTGATATAGTCTTTGTCGAGCAGTCTGTCTATTGAAAACAGACCATTTCATAACCATATCATTCGTGATATTCTACGTTTACACGATTTGTTGACATATGTAGGTAATAAGTCGTGGTAACAGTCGTGGTAACAGGATGAGACACGTTTGCGGCTAGCTTTAGTGGCGATTCCTATTTGCTATCCGAAATTGAGTTTTACAGATTAATGGCTGAGATATAATTTACATAACAGAAAGCACATACAAAATTCAATGCTACATTTACCGTTCTACGATGGTTAGGAAAATTAACTAGTCCTATCTCAATGACATATAACGTTAAAAACGACCTTCGTTGTGTACGTACCCTCATAGTGTGTACGTAATAGGTGATCTCTATGGTGCCAATTCTTCTTTATGGCAGTTTGTACACATGGAACTGATGCAAAGGTTTCAAGTTATTTTATTTAGAAATATACATTTAGTCAATATACAAGCCCAAGCCAGCTATAAGCACTGCTCTTAAATCCCGTAAGTAAAACAAAAATTACCCAAAATTAGCTCATTGCGTGCAAGTAGTCCACAAACAATTGCAGTCAGACAGCAGTAGTTCAAAGCAGACTGTATAAACCTTTGTTGTCAGTTTGTACAATCCGTATCGATCTGCCTCTATCATCTTTATCTTACCAATACACTCAATTCAATTAAGGGAAACTCGCTTATTCTTGTTAGAATTCTTCCTTTTGTGAATACCAAAACAATCTATCTATATACATGATTTTTGGATGTATTTGCTTGTCTGTTCTTGAATTCTCCGTAATAGATTTACACCATCTCTGTGTTGCTCAACTAAACGGATCTCTAAATTGAATGCATTAAATTGCGGGTCAAGTACCCTTCACTCTACGAAGTCTAAACATTCTATTACACGAGTTTGTTGTGCATTTGCTCTTTGGTTTTTGCGTTCACCGTATTTATATAGATTTAACAATAGTATTTGCGTTCGAAGTTTTAACCAATGTCAGTTTTGAACATCTTTTGCTGGGAATCTGATTGTGAGAATACTTTCCGTAAATTGTGAGGGATATATCTGGTTAAGTCTCACTTGCATCCTAGACCAACAACCCTTTACGGGCGAACCTCGCATACAATAAACCCCTGGGAACCGTTGATTTGTACGCCGCACTCAAGATTATTTTACTTTATATATGGCGGCGTTGTCAGGTTTAGTGTTGGAGGAAATTGGACTCTTTGACCAGAAGAAATCTCCAACCTTTGGCTAGTACCTGGCAACTCTTCCAACTCGAGAGAAAAATCCACACAGGAATTTTTCAATTTTTATTTGAACTGAGTGGGATTCAAACCCGCGCCTCATTGATAAAAGGCTTGTTTGGGTCTAAGATACTATTGCTCTGCCAACTGCGCCAAGAATTCCGTTGAATTTAGTTCAGGTAGGTTTGTGTTTTCGTCAGCCTGTATGTACTTCTGAATAAACGGAATGAAAATGTTTAAAAACGCTGGTAGGCACCGTTATTATATAATGAAGTGAATGAGTTATGTATATGTCACTTGTTTGATTTATTTGGCGACTTCTCCCCTGCCACAGATACAATAAAGTGTGCTTTCAATAAGTATCAATGTTGACTCAGCGTTCTATGTAGACCTCGTAACGGTCTTCAGTATGTGACCATTTTCACAGAAAATCGTTATATATACCCAAGGACAGATTGACAGCTTAATAAATCAACAAATAATTTATTATTCCTCAGTATCGACATTAACCAGTCGAACCTACACAAATCGATTCAAATTGTACTGGCTGAACACAAGTTTTTATACGAAAGAGCTTTGTCATTTCAAAAGTTAATCCGCTCTGACGTACATTTTTATTCTAGAATCGTCTGTGGATTAGTAACACACAATCGATTAATTATTAATACTGATGCAAGTTTCAAACGAAAATCGATATCTTTATTGTGCTTGTTATTCTGTATAAAGTTTCATGGCATTTAGGAAAAACTATTGTAGCCAATGTTAAACTGAAAATTGGAAACTTAAAGATCGGATGATGAATTCATAAATATTATATGTTGTGTTAGTAAAGACATTTGTACATGTAATTTGTCATAAGTTCTAATTGTGGAAATACGATGTGCGTTGTTCATGGGAAAATAGGAAATATAAATGGAACCTTTTTGCGGCTGAAAACAACGTAAAATCCAAAATATATACTTTTTTATATTTGCTTTACAAAGGGAGTATCTTAAAGGGGCATGAGCTGCCAAAATGTTGATATTTTGACGTTAAAACAGAATGCTGAAATTATTGGCTATTTTTCTCAAGAGGTAGAATTCAGAAGCTTTTTAATGCTTCTAGTCTCGAAGATGTACGATAAAGTACTGTTTTGAACTAACTTTGGCTTAGAATGAATGAATGGTCGTCCCGGTTATTTAAATTTTGTTTACTTTTGAACACGTTTTCGGTTCATACAGGCCACATACTGTATGGATTGTTCTCATTCCAACGCCAATCATTTAGTTTTTCGATAGCCTTTAAAGCCTCTTACTGTCGTGACGATCAGAAGTTATGAAAAAACTGCGAATTTTGACAGCTCATGCCACTTTAAGTCTTGAATATTATGAACATATTTTATATCATACTTGTCACCTTTCCGATAAAATAAATTAGCTATAGGCCCTACTATCAATAACTATGACAGTCGAGTCAATATAAGAAAAAATTCCATTGTATTCGGATACGGTTTTATAGTGTATTTATAACATATAAATACAGGTTTACCCATGGTCCCATGGAAAAGGGTGTTTTCAAAGACGACGGCCTTAACACCTCGATTTCCCCAACTATATATATAAGTTCAAATTTTGGTGATCGTGATGTCAATTTATAGGCTACCATTAAAATCGAATACAATATGAACAGGATGGCTGACTGCCATTACCATTTCAAATCTAATATGGTGTCAAAACAATGCACCGAAATGACCTATATTAGATAGCTAATGACTAAAAGGTTATTTTCTAGATGTCTGTACCCAGTTTCCCAGTGTCAAGTAACACGCTAAGATCATCAACAGAATGTTTCCGTATCAATTATCATTTAAAACCTGCCCTATGACCTATTTTCTCGCGATGTTCGCTAACACCAGCGTTAACACAACTGCACCAAATTTACCAATACTCAATGGACTAATACTAGTATCTCACTCAAATCTGTATGGCCCTGGATTGATTAAATGGGAAGTTAAGATGTCATGAAATCAGTTTTCAGACTAGTTTACATCTCGATGCTCGACAAAGTTGCCTTTGTGTTCTCATTGTAATCCCAACCCAAGATTATCATCAATATTATCAATTTTGAGCCAATAAAGACCTGTATATTGGAATTTCAGCTATATGTGTGTTGTGACGCCACAGTGGGTTTCTATAGGGAACAATGGAGTAACTTCATCTATTTATAAAATTACAAATTTGCCTGCAATATTGTTAAACGTTGTTTAAAACCATCACTCTGAGCGTGATTCAATCTATCCATTTAGTTTTACATTGATACAGTATTAGACAAGTCACCCAATGGCCTGGGCATCGTTCCTGGACATTGTGGTTTCACTGAAAAGAATGAATGATTAACTTCCGCTAATCAGAAAAATAAGTTCGAATTAACCGTGGAGGAAGTGGGGTGACGATTTTCAGCGATACGAGTAAATTCAGCAATCCATACTATCACTCTCTTTCACAAATTTCAGCATACTGCTCCACTTTTCTCAAGCTAGCTTTCTCTTAATGCAATTAACAAATTCCAAAATTTTATTTTAGAAGTTTGTTTACACTTTTCTTTCCCATACCGACAAAAGAACATTCCTGTTTATTAATTACTTTCAGAAACAGTCTGACGTACATAATTATGACACAAGAGGTCGTCATTTAAATCTGTTCAACCCTGTTCATATAGTCAAATTACTCTCTTCGAATCACAGGACCTCAAGAATGGAACAAACTTCCTCCTCCTTTCTGTATTCAAGTCGAAACTTTGTTTCTGTTAATTCTGTTAATACTAACCTCGGCCAGAATATAAAAATTTAATATTCACCATCTGTTAAAACACCAATGACAAAATTATTATTTACAAAGGGATATAACAGGCTCTATGGCTCTCCTCTTAAATGGAGCCAGAGGAATTTCCCTGTCCGTTTACACAGATCGAATTGGGATGTACTTAATAGCCACAAATATCTTTACTAGAGAAGAGCAATGTCATTAAAAGGTTAATCCGTTATGGCATACACTCTATTTCCCTTGCCTTCATCGCCTGCCGATTGACTACACGCAACTGTGCGATTTGATCAATTATTCTAAAACAATTCATATAGATATATTTATGTGTTGTTGTTGGTTACCATGATACATTAAAAGGGGCGGGTCATCTTTAAATGTCACACAGCTTCTGTAATATGTAAGAGTGACGATTATTTATCAATTCAATAATTTTCCTGATGATTATCGCAATGCTGATCGCAATAAATTTTCTTACAATAAAGTTTTATCGTTCACAAAACATTAGTTATGCGAATTGGAGAGCTTTTATATTACCAGAAACAATTAAGCCTCATTGCCTGTGATTTTAGAAAAAAGAAATGTCATAGGCAGCTTTAGATATTTCATGGATGGACGATCTGATTCCCGTGAAAAACGACCTGAACGCACCTACATGTAACCCGATAGCCACTCTTTCCAATGTTAATAGCCATTTCACCTTCAACTGGGAATCCATCACCACAGCATACGATTTGTTATACGATCTTTTAAGTAAATGTATCATTTGAAATATTACCAGTGTAAACATAGTAGTGGTTTCATTGAAACATCTAAACTACTGTACTTTACATGTAACTAAGCAGTTTAATTAGAGACCGTTCTGCTCAAGCAGTGTCAACATACGCAAAACGCTCAAGTTCGAAGCATTCAAATATACAAATTCAGCTTACAGAAAATGGTAGAAGAGATCAGATTGGCAATATTACCTCATCCAACTGTACCTGTGTAGATTTTACTAGAACCGTTATGCACAGGAACTATTTCATATTGATCAATGTATGTGTAAAGGCACACTTTAGAAATACAATCATCAGGTTCAGTGGGGGGGGGGGGGGGGTCGGACTTTGTGTTTTGCCCGTATATATCTGACGTAAAGATTAGACTAAATTTAAAGAATTATTCCAATGTTAACATTGCACATTGCTGACTGTCCTATCAGAGCTATTTTTAGGTAACAGGTCGTGTCCGGGCTATATTTTTTACTTTGATTTTGATTTTGACTTTTTAATTTGAAGAGTTATGTGAACATATCAATGAACGATATGCGTGGAGTGGAGATCACGTGGCGTTTGAGTTGTACGATGAAAGGTCTGTGTTGGGCTGAGTGACTATCACTCTAACCCACTGGACCACCGAGGCCGCCCACATCTCTTGAATGATGGGGCCGAGCGTTATTATTCATTGATGGTATGATGGCTAATGGGTGATTATTGAAATACTCTGGATCGAAAAAAAAATAATAAAATTGGTTTGTTCATGTTTTGGACCATCGACGGCTTACTGTGTAGTGATGGCGACGTACGATCCTTCTTGGAACTGCCGGGGTCCTGTTCGAGTATGCATTCAGCTTACGCCAAACACGGGAAACTGAAAACCGAACAACTTTCTTCAGAGGAGAATGTGTTTATAACGTGACTGACTTATCCACGCCACATCATCCCCAACAAGGTAGGGCGCACTCGGATTTCAAGATGGCGCCCATGTTATTGAAATGCTGGTAAACAAGAAGTCATGGCTACCGTGATGTTTGCTTACTTCCGTTATTGCGTGCACATTTGAGGATAAAGACCAAAAACACATTTTCCTTGCGTCAGACTATAATCGAAGTCGACCCTTGGGGGAAAGTCCTGTTCTGTGCAGGCCAATATCTGCTACTTTACTGCTTCGGTCATTCATATATCCCGCATTTTTTGTTGCAATTGATAAGGTTATTAAAAACGGTTTTCATAGGTAATATTGACCATTGACTGCATTTTAAAAATATTCATGTCGCATGATATAAAGTTCGCAGTTGCTACATTTGTACGATCGTAATACGCATGAAAACACAACGGATTCAATGCCAGATCCAGTTGAGTAACTCTCTTCAAAAACAGCATTGGCGGTAACAGAAATATCAATTAGCTCATTTTGTTTCAACGAAAATCCCTATATTTATCACTTTGTATTGATCATCAGATTATCTGAGTAAATACGCAGGAAACAAATCTTGCGTCATTTACTGTTATTCTTCCATACTATATATAATAAAACATACTGTGGGAACAACTACTTATATATTTGGCAACACTTATAAATAACTTATTAACTTATAAATAGCATGATCTGATGGCGTAATTGGATAAATCACATGTAGCATAGTCAAATAACTGGGTAAAAGTTATAGCCGCAAACATATTAAGCCATTACGAATAATGCAGCTATCAATATAAGGGATCAATTAAGCCTGTCTAGACAACTAACCAGGAGCCTGTTTCACAAAACGGCGTAGATGTATTTTTTGCGTAACTTTCTTACTAACGTATCTCTACAGTACGGGTTGCTATGGCAGTTACGTAAAAACTTACGCTACGCCGCTTTCTGAAACAGACTCCGGAGCTCAACTTGAAGAGCACCTGTATATGGATTTGATTTTCTGTTGACTGATTCCTTCAGTTAGTGATATCTCGACTGAGTTGTTGTCTACCTTCTCCCCCTGATGTGTGGCATGTATTATTGATGAAGTATATTGACACTCGTTTAAGATTAACCAATCCAAATACATTTACTTCAAGAAGTGTTATTATTCTGTCCACATGAAAGGACGTATTCAGCTGATGGCGTTACAGGAGATTTACACACTTGATTGTTTTCCAATATATAATTATGGGTAAAGTATGACAATGATGTGAAGCGTGTGAATTTTTGAGTTATGAATGTCCCTAATATGTTGATAACATCATTTCTCTGACACACTTTATAACAACTGTCTATCAAACAGAATCCGTCTTTTATCCGAAACATAAAACTGTTTGAATCCTGTCCATCACAAAGTCGTGTTAATTTATAGTTCTCTAAAGGTCAACACCCAGTTCTGTTTTTCAACCAATGGAAATTGATCTCGGCTAGAGCTAGAAGGTGACTTACATAGCGATAGTTTGGTATCTGGTTTATTTGAATGTTGGATTGAAACTAACGCACGTCTACTTTACATCGTTTAAGCTTTCAATCAATGCCTGATAAAAGATTTTTGTGTGTGTTTTTTTTTTAATTTTTAACCAAATTTTAAAATACCACAGTTTGGCTGAGAATATGTAAACCTATAACTGTCAAAATGGTTGTACCCATGTTAAATTGTGTGTAGCGTGAAAGCGGCGTGCACTATGTCAACTTTATTTGGTTGTAAAGGATGTCTCATGTTTTGATCTATTTGAAATGGATAGGAAAAGCCTTAACGAGATTTAGGTAATTAGCCACAAATCAAAACGTTACCATTACGGCAAATGGGAAATGAAACTGTATCCTGTAACATATATATATCATGTATTTATTTTTACCAAGAATTGAAAATCTTTGTCAATTTGGGGCTGTTTCCTTTAAGTTCACGCAGTGAAGATTGTTGGGGTAAATCGCCATTTTATCCATGCCAAATGCATCAAGAAATGGTGGGCTCAAACAGCAGTTAGCTCCTGTGTCTAAATAATGCAGACGTACCATTTCCATTTTCTAACAGTTCATTGAGGTCAGGAGCTTTGCTTCTACAAGTTAGTGAAATAGGCCTGCAATTGATCAAGCTATTTTCACATATATTTAATTTTGGAATCAATGTCATAACTCCATAGGCTCGGTAACAGTTATTATATCTAGGACTTGAAGAGGTAGAACGGCAAAAGGATTATTCGTTCTCCTGAAAAGACTATCTTAATGAAAAACAGTAGCGCTAGTTGGAATCTGATCTTAACTCTTAAAACAGGCTCTTCTGTAATCTTCCGAAAATTCACAAACCCCCTTATGTAATAAACGTCATTTTGTAGAAAAAATATAAAGCCGCAATTAAATAAAATATCATTTTTCTGAATACATTGATCACGCCTAGATAATATCCAGTGAAATTTTTAAGAAAAATACCGTTTTAGAAAAAGTTATTACATTAGGGCACGTTTTGAAGCAAAACTATTTAGAAAATCAAGATTTGACCACTAATGTAATAAACATCATTTTGGAGAAAAACGTTTAAGTCACAAAAATAAAATATCATTTTTCTGAATACATTCATCACGCCTCGATAATATCCAGTGGAATTTTGAAGGAAAAAGACGTTTTAGAAAAAGTGATTACATTAGTGCATTTTATTACATTAGTGGTTGTTACACACCTTGGAACTGAGAGAGTCTTGCAGGCCACTCTCCTTATCTATGATATTGATGTATGTAACTTTGCTATCCATTGGAGGCTAATCTTAACGGCAGAATTAAAATGAAAATCGTTAAATCGCCCTTTAGACAAATTTATTGCCACTAATAAAACGCCCAACAAGCTCAAAGGGAAAAAAGGTAAAGTTGGAATTCAAATTCCCATGTCTGCCTACAGAAACTACTAATGCCTTTTTGTGGCAGTCAGTTGACCTTCCTGGATGTGTTAAGACAAAGAATCAATATGCTTCATGTAGATTAGTATGAAAGAGAGTACGTTTAACATCAAATGTGTGCTGTGTGTTACTGCCTTTGGTTCATTTAAAACAGGAATTCTGATTAAACAAACAGACCAGCCAAAAATATTACTTTGTCCAGCCCGCAATGAAACTTCAAATTTCAAGTTCAGCTATAATCTCGCATATGTGTCCTGTGTAAACCAGAATGAACTAAGATAGATTGGGTGTTTTGCGTTGAAAATTTCAGTTAGCAATTTTTTTTTCAGATTTAGGGTGAACAAAACCGTACAATACGCCGGGTTTCCAAGTAAAAAATGAATTAAAAGTAAAGGGATCTAAACAGATTAAACAATTGACTGCATCTAAGTGGAAAGATTACAATGCAGAAAGCGAGCTGTTTCTTCCAGACAAAGAGACCCCCCCCCCCTTCCCATCCCCTCACCGCCCCCACCAACTTAATCTGCCAATAGATCCATATAAGTGAAATCATTTTGAGAGCCACATATAATAACAATCAATCTTACTGCCACAACATGCTTAGCCAGAGAAAATCAGAGCACTTTATCAAACTTGAATATATTTCTTTTCACAATTGAAAACACAAAAGATATTTGTTTTGTGTGTATGTGATATGTGTTTATCATCAAAACATCGAAGGTGTTTAATGGTGAGTGTTGGATATATGTTTATACCAGACTTGATTGATGGATTGATTGCTTGATGCTTTACGTGCAGCTCAACTTGTATTACTTGTAGGAATGCTTTGGTCTGTTTGGTGGAGAGAAGGGCGTGAGGCATATCTTGTAACCATCCCACATTGGGCGATAGAGTAAAAATACACAGCTGGAAGGCTGGGTAAAGTAATCACCAAGTCACCATCGGTAAGATATTCAGAACGGCTCTTCCTATCAGAACATCTGTATTTACATGGGGATATTTCAAACTTGGGTTTAATATGCCTATTTGTCTGATAAAGAATGATTAAAAAGTTGTACGTTATCCTAAAAACATGTATTGGGTCCAGAATACGGAAACCCGGTGTACGATAGAAGCATGCATAACCAGCAGATCTGTATAAAAGCGCTGACAAAGTCAGTTAAAACGTTGAAATGAACCGATGTTGGTTTGTAGTGAAGTCCATCAAATGTACAAAGTATCTTTGCGAAGTCAATCTTGTATAAAGGGAAGTAACTGTTTCGACAACGAAAGTGGAGTTG
The DNA here is from genome assembly GCA_963971465.1 of Lepidochitona cinerea. Taxonomy (NCBI): domain Eukaryota; kingdom Metazoa; phylum Mollusca; class Polyplacophora; order Chitonida; family Tonicellidae; genus Lepidochitona; species Lepidochitona cinerea. The sequence continues at coordinate 102,518,474 of OZ020551.1, read as the reverse complement.
TCAACCTTGGAAAGCTAGTTTGCATAAGGATACTTACAGGTTGACTCGCCAACATGTCCCTCTGTGGGTTTCGGTATAGCAAAGGATAATGAGCTTTGCTTTTAGCTCTATTATTTAAACAAAAAGCTTGGGTGTATTAAATTGGACATCTCAGGCATTTTGTTAACAGTCCCTACATAGATCTACGATTGCATGAAATTAGAAACAGACTTGAGCTTGCCTCTTCCCGGCCCCCTCATTTCTCAAATCCCGGTAACTGCTCATGCCCCATACATCTCTTAATTCTACATAAAGACGTTGTATTCTTCAACACCCAAATGATTTCTTTTGGCGCTATGCTTAGGCTAGTTATTCTGATGGGAATCAGACCGAAGAAGATAGTCAAGACAAACTTACGGACATAAATTTAAAATCTGCTTATAAAAAACAATCTTTTTTCATGTTGTTTAGTTTTTAGTTAGAATATTTTACCGTCCCCTTAATTACACATAGATTAAGGAGGGATACGGGTAGATATATACGGATACTCCCATTTTCCCCCATTTATGCCTTCCCACACCACCTGAAGACGTCAGAATCGGATTTACATTGCAATCTTTGAGTTGGCATGAGCAGCCACTTTTTCATAAATTGTGGTTATTAAGACAGCATGAGGTATTGTAATTCATCGAACACTAAATGATAAATGTTCGACGGAGTTTATAGCCTATACAAACCGAAACAGTATCCGAAAAGAAAAGAAAAGAAATTATCAATAAGCGGGACGAACGTTCATTCATTCTAGGCCTGCGGTAGTTCAAAACAGTACTTTAACGTATATTGCTCTTCTCATTTAATTAGTGACAAGTTTTGAAGCTGATTAAAAAACTCGTGTTGTATAACAAACTGAGTTTGTTATAGAGTTCCCATATGTTATCATTAATAGATAATTTCACCAAGATTTTAGCTTTTCCCAATTAATTGCCATAATGAGTGTTTTTGACAAGATGGTCAATATATGAGTGACGTTACAATTTATTCAAATCTAAGGGGTCATTTCGTCGCTTGGAGGGACTGGTATATCTTTGCATAGGTTGTGACACAGACACACGGAGTGCTCTCCCTTGTCCACCCTCTGTTACTTTAAAGATGTGCTTGTAGTCCTGGTCATCAAAATCACATCTTACAATCATTGGCTGAACGTCGTCTATCATTAATGTTCCACGCCCACTGACATTTGACCTCACGGATTTGAATGCATTTTGAGGTTAATCGATATATTGGCCAACCTGTTGAAAACAGATATCATGGCTCTTAACATGGGAAAACACAAAAAGCTCTATCAAATTCTTGGTGTTAATGGTATTAACTATGTCAAACTCTGTTTGTTGTACAGCATGAATTAAAGAGAAAGATTGTGCTTATGTTTCAATATCCTAAATAACTTGATAATAACTAAATACGCACTGTTGGTCTGTGGTACCATCGGAATGTCGAATGGTTCTTCTCAGTTTGCCCGACAACACCACGAGAAAATAAAGTAAGTTTTTTTCATTATGTCCAACAAGTTAATTGATGTGACAATGTTATATACTGACATACAACCCATAGACCAGCTTTGAATGAAGCCTAAATCCAGAACCGACAAGGCACATAACGCTTCTTATTTTAATTGTCATTAAGACATCACATGGTCATGTTTGTTGACAAAATACAATCGCAATACATGAAGAGTTGATAGTACAATAGATGCTTATATAAAACGATTGTTTTAGTTGTATTTGGTTATCTGTATTTAACTATCTAATATCTATCTGCCGGTTTTGACGTTTTAGTCATATAACAATGAGCAAGTCTTGGTGAGCGGATATTCTGCCAGTTAGTTCTGTCTCCCAAAACAACCTAGATTGCTGTAGCATAAAATAATGATTAGATGAATAATTTGCTAAAGTTGAACACACATTTTTTTCAATCTCAACATCGCGAGTGGGAAGTAAACCTCGCGTTATAGAATTTCTAGGTTCAAAGAATTTATCCAACAAAAGCCTGTCTTACATAGCAATTCGTTACCATAGAATCGTTGTATAACGCAAAAGGCATAAAAAACTAAACAAGTTGATGGAGGTCACTTCTTCGGTTTTAGTAGCTGAGCACGTTTAAATCTCCAACGATCAAAGCAGGTATCCGTAAGTGCCGATTAGTTTTGTATAAAAAAATATACAAAACATTTAACTTTAGCTAAAATACATCAATTCTCATTTTGAAAACCGCATTTACCTTCAATCAGGTTTCAGACAGTTTTTAGCATTTTTCCTATTACGAGCTTTAAATTATTTATTGTTTACTGTTTGCGAAATTATGAAGTCACGTTGCTTGTCGATACATGCCCAAGCACAGAGATTTGATAGTTTATCGCAATTCTTACAGAACTCTGTTATTTGGTAATTGAGTTGTGTCGATAGTGAGCGGAACAAGGGCTAAACTATAAGTGGCTAGATGGAATATTATATTTAAAGCAAAAATATTTGGTTTACTAGCATTAAATAGATTTATTCCCATACCTGAGCATGTTATTTATAGCGGCTCGACGTCATAAATTTACCAGTCCATAAATACATGTTTGATCATAACTTGTTTAAAAAAAATAAGAAAAAAAATAATCAGAAGCTTTTTTTCAAATTACGACCACTTTGCCTCAAAAATGGAACACATGCATAATGTATTTTATCTAAAGTGTTCACTTTAATTTCTAAATTGGTTTGGTTTTAGCCTCATTTCTAAATGGAAGTCTGACATTGGAAAATGTGTGAATTTTGATAATCCGAAGACGGAATGTCCCAATAAGTTTAACAATGTCGCCGCGACCACTGGATGCACCATTCTTTGTTCAGATTTTAAGTCTAAAAAATTGGCTGACCGTTTTTTCCATTTCAGATCCCGCCATGTTCTCCATTGGAAACGCGTCATGTTTTCCATGTGGAACCCGCCATGTTCTCCATGTGGAACCCGCCATGTTCCCGCCAAGTTCTCCATGTGGAACCCGCCATGTTCTCCATGTGGAACCCGCCAAGTTCTCTATGTGGAATCCGCCATTTTCTCCACGTGGAACCCGCCATGTTTTCCATGTGGAACCCGCCATGTTTTCCATGTGGAACCCGCCATGTTCTCCATGTGGAACCCGCCAAGTTCTCCATGTGGAACCCGTCATGTTTTCCATGTGGAACACGCCGTTTCTCCATGTGGAACCCACCATGTTCTCCATGTGGAACCCGCCATGTTTTCCATGTTTCAAATCTCATTATTCTTGATTTCTGGCTATCTTGGTTATACTAATTATACATTTATATGTTTTTACGTTCAAGATGTATCAGAGTAGTGGGATCCTACAGTGCAATTGACACCTAAAACCGTCTGATATAGAGTTCCAATTTTGATTCTCATATTTACGGGATAAATTTTCTCTTAATTCTCTAAGAAGGTATTACCTAGTACTATTTAGGACCCCCTATATATTAATTCTGATGAACACTCGCGCATTGTTCAGGCGCATAACTGAATAGTAATATACTGTACTGTCCTATGCAGTTAACCAAATAATTAAAGTTGTATATATATGCTGCCAAAATGCTACTTTCTCGTTTTTTCTTAAAGTGAAACTACTTAGGAAACTACAGAAAACGGTCCTCCGAGCAGTTTTCTACCTTTTAAGCGTAAAGGTCCGTTCTCACGGTGCGATTTGTAATGACGACTTGTCCCATGCGACTTGCAGCATACGACCAAAGTCGAATACACCAAGGTCGGATGCGACTAGTCTCCTTTAAGAGTCAGTAAAATCAGTGTAAAAGACCCGTCGAAAACTAAACAGATCCTTATTTTAGATCTAGATTATGCAACGTCATATCGTTGTCGACTCGCTCGAACACAATCTAAAATTAGAAGTTACCCTAGTCCTAAAGGCCAGATTCAACCTCTAAGGTTGACATTTTTATCGGAAATATCCACTGGAATGGGGTTGAAGAGTTCACATAGGAGGTCAATTGATCGTGTGACTTTTAAATTTTCGACAATACAACAACACCATGGAATTTTACCTGGCATTTGCTCGCATCTACGTGCTTTTCTATTATTCTCTTACACTTAGCTAGAGCTTCGTTAGTTATATCGCACATTTAAACACTGGCAGCTATTGGAAACGCCCCATGGAACCTATCACAGTGGCCAGTTCAAAATGAATCGGATCGACAGGGAACGTCGCCATTTTGCCTGTTTTCGTCAAAATGGGACTATTTGGTGAAATTGACTCTACGTTTTCCTTACTAGTTTAACGTTTTCTTAAATTCAAAATATATATTCACGTACAGCGTGATGTCAGGATTTTATATTTATCTGATAGCTTTTAAAAATGTTACCCTAGATCGCACGCGAAAATCCCTGCGCTATGTCCGGTAAAGTCGTACGAGGTCTATCTTAGCCACGTCTAAAGGAGATCTTGCGAGAATACGATTGGCTCGAACATGGCGCCGAAGATAAAGATCAGTGCAACGGGGAGTAGCTCGTGTTTGATCAATTCGAAGCCATTTAATTGGTCAATGTATACGATTTGATGTATGAAAATAGGACTATTTCATGCGACTCGCTAACAACATGTTGGATGCTACAAAAAATCGGACCAACTTCCCTGTTCTCTTTGTGCGATTCAGTCGAATGCTACAAGTCGGTAAACACATCGGGCCTTAAACCGTAGAATTTCCGGAAAAATCGAAATTCATGAAAAAGGGTTTAAACGCTATCACAGAGGGTGTGGAATTAGGCCTAGTACTGACGCGGCCTTCTGAATTTTACGGACACTCACGAAACCGTCGTATGCTGGTTCTGTCGTAAATAACCAGAATAAAAGAATGTACAAGTCGTCAAATTTGCTATAATTTTTCGTAGTCTAAGCAGGTTTGTGTTGTTCGAGGCTCGACAGATGACAACATGTGTTTAAAAGATAGAAAACATGTGTTTAAAAGATAGAAAGGTAGGCCAAGATAAAATCTGCATGTTCCCATTCCGTGTTTTACCTTGGTGGACTACTCTACTCAAACCCGTAAACCCGTAAACCGAAGTTCGCCAAGGTAAAACACGGAATGGCAATATGCAGATTTTAACTTGGCTTGCGAAGATGGGTAGGCCTATACACCATGTTGACAAATACAAACAGATGATATATGGCGGCGTTGCCAGTTTTATTGTGGGAAGAAACCGGGCTCTATGCCCGGAGTAAACCCACGACCTTCCGGTTGTAACTGGCAACCATCCCACGAAGGTCGTTCGAGTGAAAACCCTGTCTGAGAATTTTCCAATTTTCCAATATTTTGTCAGATATTACTGATCTGTCGTGATACCGGTGGTTTCTGGTCTAAATCTACCGTTTTGATGGATAGAAACAGGCATATTAACTATATTGTCCACTTTCACTGGCAGTATAATAACGCTTTTATAGATCTTGTCTGAGACTATCCCTTTAAGCAAATCCTGAAGGTGCAAGAATCTCGTATGCTGGAATAATGTCCCCATGTGAAGAACAGTAAATAAACACACTTTACGCCTTATTCAAAGTTCCCGTGATAGAGTGTTGTACAAATTGCATCATAAATCTCCGAATTATGACGTCCATATCTAAGTAATTTAAAAATCCCTACTAGGTCCCTATGGGTATTATTAGCTCTAATAAAATATTTCTTATATGTCGATCATGCTTTTGAAATAAAATTATGTTCTGGTGTATGTTTTATTTTAAGAATTGCATATGATGATCCTTGGTATCCAGTTCTTCTGGTAAGTCGCGTGAGACACAACTGAATATTAACAATGCTGTCTTGTTGATTTGTAGTTTTGGAGGTGAATTGAAGGATGCAAAAAGGCCATAACTTGATCCCATCGTCCTAACTATACAAGTGACAAATTAAACGAATTTTATTTATTTTTGTTATTTAGATAGAGGATATAACAATATTCTCATTAATTATGGGATTGCATTTTCTTGAAAAATGCCGGTCGTGTTCTGTAGAATATATACGTAAAGGAAGGATCAAGGAGATTTGGTGGGCTCATGCAACGTGTGGGTGGCAGCTGATCCCACAACAGTGAAAATGTCCGTTGTCCTACACGATACGACGTCTAAACACCCAAGTGATGGGTTTTGTACAAGATACTGAGTCAGTAATCTGGACAGGGGGAGTTAGAGAATCGACTTATTGTGCGATGTGTCTATAGACACGATCACTGGTCATCTTCACGAGTCGTTCACTTCACCTTAGTACAAACATTGGCTGCCTCTTTTCTTTGACGAGGTATCTGTATACAAATTATTTTCAGATCAACAAAACAAACTAATCACAGGTACACCTTAGGCCTATAACTATAAACGTCAGTGGTAGAAAGCTTTCCGATTAGCCTATAAAGCAACAAAAAAAGCTACAATTCGTTGACTCATTTTCGGCGTCTTACTTCCAGAAACCAGAAACTCTCATACTATTTTGAAAGTCGTACATACCCCTGGAAGTACTATATACACGGCAGGAAATAGGCTGGAAAGACATCATAAAAAAATCCAAGAGAGAAAGCAGTTATAGAACCAATGCGTTCTAGGAGGCAAAACAACAGACTACATGTACTTTACATCGCGATGCATTTTTTGCCTTCATTACAATCTGCCACCGCCATCGATAGTCTCATTATAGTTATAACCTTAAAAGCACACTTGCCGCGAAAATCCAGAAGACTGTTTACGTTATAAACAGTAGACGGTTTTCTGTATTTTTCTCAGACAGAAAAAGTTAGGAACTTTCTATTTTTACCAGAAATTGAAAGTTTTGACATCATTTAGTATTTTTAATTTGAAATTGAAAAACAGATTTTTGAGGTACCCGTAATGTCAACAAACTTCGAACCTGATCGTGTGCAAAAGTGCCGTAAGGGTTTGAGTCGTGTGGGCGATCTAACGACACAGTATAATTTTACGAACTTTATCGAAGAAATACATACTAACGATCGAATAAGATGGGCTATAAAAGCCTGCCGAGTGCAAACCACACAGTAAAAAAAGCTTGAATGAGGGTAATCCAACACTTAAGTTAACCAACACTGATCGGTGTTGTTGTTGTAATCGAGCTTCGATTCTTCGTTTGTTTTTCCCCGTCATTTATACATTCTAAACCTAATTGGACATGCTTTATGTGTGCTATGTTTAATTTTAGTGGTTTTAGCTGTAGTAAACTGTGCAAATTGGTTTTCTTAACAAATGTCAAACAGGCTACGGCGGCAAGTGGGCCTTTAATAAGATAAAAAAGCAAGAACGTAACTGTAGAAACAAAAGTTGTTATTCTAAAATTAAGCAGCATTATTCTTCACAAAACAACAATCGACAATAAAGTAACAGCATAGTCTTACAAAACAAACGCATTTCGTCATTTAGGGATGACCGCTTAAATAAGATAAACACTTAATATCAAGGTCCGATGAAAATATATAAAGAAGTAAATAAATAGGCTAATCTCAATTTGATAGGGCGAGAAGAACTGATGAGAATTTGATGTCCGGTACACTTTTAGATGATGCCTTTAGCTGTAATTTCCTACATCTGAAAGAAAAAAGTAATATAGAAAAGGATTAAATGACTCTCCCTCTCACTCTGACATATTTGTTAAGGTCTATTGATTGGTTGAAAGTTCGATTAACGGTTACTGATGTGTGGTTCATATACATGTATGTGACTTAAATGGATATTCTTTTTAAATGTAAAGAAAAACTTACCACAAACTTAGTTCCCAAGAAGCTTCATAAACAGATAATCATCAAACCTATCAAGACAAAAATGCTATTTCTTAATCGGACATGGCATAGAAAAAAAAGGTTATATGAACCAAGTTTGTCCAGTTCATTTTTAAGTAAGATCTTCAAAGCTTTATTCAAGTATGTACCCCGGGTAGTTCACCGTAAATACTCTAATTATAAGATGGCCGCACTTCCGTTAATGGACTAAGGACATATTTACGACAGGACGCTAAATAGGTGTTTGTGGATGATATTCCCTAGTTGCAATGTTGCCGGAGGCTATGTAATTCTTGAAGACGATATAATGGGAAGTACTTTACAAATAGAACAGTGCTTGGACTCCCCTCTTGTCAAAGAATATAGCCATTTCTTACAACACAGCTAATAGTGTCCCCAAACCTGTTATCTTTGAAACAAATCAATTTCCTTTCTCGTCAAATTTCGTACAGCTCAAGACGTTTATTGATTATTTCGCCGGGGGCCCGGTCACACACGACCCATTACGAGTAGCTGCTATATTCTGCGCAATTCTCTTAGTTTTAAAACTCATGTTAACAACCCCTCGGCTATTTCCTCTCGAATCATTGAAGTTCTCGAAAAAGACGAGTGGATTTTTTAAATAATTTGCCCGCACTCATAAATCATTCATTCCGAAACAATGCAAAAAAGGACGAATTTTTACGATTGCTCTACAGCAACGTACAGTTTTGAAAATAACCGAGCACTATTAAATCAAGTTTGATTTCTGAGAAAGTTCAGCTCGTCATAATTAGCAAAGAAACCGTTATTTCACTGCTAACTGTTCCTTCACCCAGCTTGTGTCCCAAAGATGCTGGTATAGAATAGTGCTTAATTTGATCAGGTGTAGAGACTGATGTTGATAGCGGGATGAGTGATGGTCGAGTTAGTCTGTTGAAGCCTATTGCCAGTCTAACAAGCAGTCACTTAAGACGCACACATTTCCCTTGCGACATGACCGTTAGCAAGAAGTAAAGCACTTAGAGGATATTGCCTGTCATTTAACAACAATACATCGATCTTTGTGACCCCAAAAGAAATTGATCGAGGTAAAGTAAAATTAGATTGAGCACAAATTTGATACAGCAGCCTAAGTATTTCAGTAAAAACATAAAACCTTTTGGAAAAACCTAATTGGAGTTCTCAGATTTATGTCAGCAAGTATCTGCTTCAACTTGATTTGTTCCGGATTGTTTTAATTTTCCGCAATTCTGGATGTACGGGTATTTCTTTTTCAGAATAAATCATGGACGCGCGATCCTACAGGTATTACACCTTCTTCTATAGTTCAACGCTACACTTTCATACTTTTTATCAGACTCGAAAAGAATAAAATACTTTAAAATATACCTTGACAAGTATGTGCTAACTTGCCAATTGATAAGGAGATTTTAATTCGTATTATTTTATTTGGATACAATTTGGAGGCCATCGATTGCAGTAGCTACAGACCGACTAGCACAAGCGGCCTTTCAAACTTGGCTTTCACTCGATCCTTCTTAGTAGAAGGTCTGGTAGGGCGTAGGTGTCATCAGAAGGTATGGGCTATATGTCGTTTACTGAGCTCAGTCTTTCTATGATTAACCCCGCTTTAGCGAATTAGTCTTTAGTGCATTACCGACATAAATGAATCATGAAAAATGTCCATATTGTTAGTCTGTTGATGTCTCGGATGGCCGCATCTCCATGATGATGACGTATCAAAACTTTCAATGGCATTTAGAAGTTGAAAAAACTTCTAAATGCCATTGAAAGATTTGATATTTTTGTCCTTCAGAAACAGGTTCAATTACCTTAAGTCTCCGATTCCTGGACTTCTCATTGGCCCTCTTCGCTTTGTCCAACTTCCGGTCTGTTTCTGTGGACACAGCTCTGGGCATCTCTCCTTTGACCTTGTTATAATATATAAAACTCCAAATAAGTACTGAATGTTTTTGTAAGTTCAATGTTTTTTTTTTCCTGAAAATTTACTGAATATTCAATAATTTCCCTTAATTAGTTTCTCTATTTACACTACATCTTTGTATACGATAAGTAAATTCTTTCGGTTGAACTACTGACAGTTGTTGAGTGTTGAAATAGTTTCCTAAATTCATATCGTGTATTGCAAAGACACGCGATAAAGCCCTGGGTATGCTGGATTGTTCAGTATCAATATGGTTTTCCCCCATACCGTGATGGTGGTGAGAGGTTTTACACGACGGCAGTTCATCCAAAAGAATTTACTAATCGTGTATACAAAGAAGTAGCGTGTATAAGGCAACTAATTAAGGGAAATGATTGAATATTCGACTAGAACTAGCCTATAGAACAATACGACCCGGCTTCCTGTTTTATTTAGGCGACAAAGCTTTTAGAAAGTGTTGCGTGATTAGTACATGTAACATGAGATTAACTGTAGTAATGTGTTAAGTTACGTATGTCTCAACTATTGTCTATATTTTGAAAATCGATCTTCTATATGTCATGAAATAAGGGCGTCTTCGCAGCTGTGTTGCGGTATCATAACCTATTTAAGGTTGTTAAATCAGAACTTACCTAGCAATAAAGTCAACATATAAAGGGCTAACAGATGTGTTCAATCTTTTGGCAGGTTGTATTGCGTTTTATTATCAGTAAATCTGTTATGTATGTAGGCGACCCATGCACGCATTTAGAAATTCAAGAAAGAAAGATATGTTTACAACACCAGGGGACCAGGAATAAAACATAATATAAACAAAGGGAAATAGAAGATACAATTTCGAGTAACTCTCTCTCTCCCTGTCGTCACTCACGCTGGCAAGTTCGGATTTATGCTGAAATTGTTGTAACTTCAGTTTACATGTTTCTTCTTGAAAATCAAAAGTTACCATTCTAACACAATCTTTCCATTGTGGTGGACACTGAGCTCTGTTAACGGACTCCTTCTCTACAAATCTTTGAAAATTTTGTAAAGAAAAAAATAAACTATCCTCATTCATTTTGAAAAGGAGTTCAGCCCGCGTCTTTGTGATATGTGGCAGGATATTGACCAGTGTGTCTACATCAACTAGATTCAAAACGCAGAGTATACAAGTGGAATCTAAGGAAAACTGAGAAAAGCATTGACGATAAATACTGTTTCCATTGGGTTTCATACAAGTACATAAATGGATGTTTTATTTGACCAAATATGTAATATAGCAATGTGAAGGAAGCAATAAACTCGGCTTTCATGTAAATTATCCTTGAGTATATGTATAGCGATGCAAGCCAAAAACATCAAATGGGTACCATGGAAATCTGCATCCGATTACTTTCGTTTAAAAGGGTTTTAAATGCTGATCGTACACAACAGACAGTAAAACATGTGCCAGCAGTTGGTGCTGTCGACCATGCAAAAGAATCAAAGCACCCTTGATGCAAAACAGACGTCATCTCAGTACCATATAAGACGAATATGTTAATCAGTGTGTCTGAAATAGAGACAGCATTATCAAGCTTGATAACTAAATTTCTGGATCATATGATCTGCTTAGTTTTCATTTACAAAGAAACAGTTTTCCTATTTGTGCTATAGTCAGTCAACCGGATTATTCTTCCCCGATTCATTTTGATGGATGAATGCCTCAATACATTGCACTAAACCTCCATGTTCAATCCAATAAAGCAAATGGAGCACAAAATCACTATCAAAGAAAAAGCTTAAGAGCCGTAAGTAAAGCTGATGAAAATTGGGAATTGATGAGTTGATGATGGCTATATATACCAAAATATCCCAGGATTTGGGACTTTATTCAGATGATCATCGATCACTGACAACAAACAAAATATCAAACACGTACGTCAGATGGGAAATTCGTAGTCTTTGTTCTATTTTAGAACTCTTGCACGTGTATACCTATATAACTAATGATAGAGATGGTTGGTAAACACACAACAATAAGCAACTCGTTAAGCCATTAGGAAGTGAATAACAACTAATCCGATTTAAACAATAAATTCATAGGATGATATATCGATGTGTAAATTTGCCTGACTTAAATGATAATTTCATACTCTGATTCTGCCAGAATGCCGGCAGCAGTTCTTCAGTATACGGGAAGCTCAAAGGTAAATACCCTGCCCCTATGCCCTCCTCCCTCCAAACCAAAGACATGTGATTTATAAAGAATTCATAAAATATCAATTATATTTTGCTTCTCTATAGACCCTTATAAAATACATAAAAATACAATTTCCAGGCAATAGAACCTTTTAAAAAAACGACACTGATGAGCAAACGAACCTATCCTGGTGCATGGTCCCTCATTTAGCTAGGATATTCCTGAACGTTATCAATTCGTAAATGTTAAGTCTATTCAAGTAAAGAAAGTTATTCATAATAGTTTACTTGGGTATACACTGCTTATCAAAGACACACTTTCCTTACAGGTGTGAAGAAACAAGATGGCTTACAACAAGTAAAATCTGTCAAATTAAACATTGAACACATTATCTTTGTCCATAGAATGACGTGTAGATTTTAAATGCTTAAATGCTGCATGTTGACTTTTCAGTTTGACGTTTTCACCATGAACGGTTGTTTTTCGTGGGCGGTTGATCACCTGACATTAGTTGGACTCTTTAGCCTTTAGATATCTTCGGCATCTGATCTTTTTTGTATATTGAAGATTATGAATCCTCCTGAAGTCATTCAGTTCGACGCGATTAGACAGAACAATTTTGAAAGCGACGTTAAGTATTCTCTCACCATAAGTTGATAATCTTTATGGCATGAATTATTTGAGCAATGTTTATCTAAACCATCGGTGGACAAATAGGCCTGGCCAAACAAGTCTCTGATCTGATCTGATCGATAAAATCAATCGGTTTAAAGCTTATTGAACAGAGTGCATACCTGCATATAAAGCGAACTATTTCATTTCCTGGAGCCTGTTTCACAAAGCGGCATAGCGTAAGTTTTTACGTAACTGCGATAGCAACCTATACTGTAAAGATACGTTGCTGTGAAACTTACGTAAAAACCCACGCTACTCCGCTTTGTGAAACAGGCTCCCGATTACGATTTTCGGGCGCAAAGGTCAGAGAGAGAGAATGTTATATTCAAGACCGGCGTCATAGAGGTCAATTGTTCGGACTAAAATAAGTGGGAACGTTTTGGCTACCCGATATATGTCATACGAAAACATACGGCAAAATTATAACTTTTTAATTATTCCGATCGTCAAGAGAAGTTGAGCATTTGAAGTACCTTGAAAACCGAAAAGATTGATCGTAAAAAATATTGGTAATGACAGTAACCTGTACGAACCAAAGATGAGTGCTAATAACGGACAAAATTTAAACAGCCGAGATGTATGAGTACGTTTTGAGGGGTTTCCGTTGTTTAGCTTCCTAAACGTATATGCACAAGATTAGTATAAGCTGATAGTAGTTATTTTTTACCTCTTGATAAAACGACCAACAATTAATTTATTCTTTTTCAACGAATTTTGTTCTAATTTTGATAGCTCATTGACAGCCTCTTTAAATTACATGAGAATAACCAAAAACGTTATATCATAGCGGTTAACCAGGCATGCTGGTCTAACATACACTGTAAAAGATTTAAGAAGTTACCCTATGTTAAATACTCGAGGAATATTCGACATGAACACAATCGGTACATCAGCCTTTTACATGCCAAATGAAATAACCTTAGCCTCAATGGTGTATCGGTTATGAAAAGTAGAGCCTGGTTGGTAGTAACCTTAGCCTTTCTGCGATTCTCGTATCACATTGATCATTCAGATAGGTTTGGTTGGTTGGTTGTTTTAGCTTATTGGCGCATGCATTCGTATGAAAGGTGTACGTCATTAGATAGGTTTGGATTGATTGATTTATGTTTTGTGTTCCAGTCTTAATTATTCATTTATACGTCGGCGTTGTAAGGCTTAGCAGTGAGGAAATCGGGTTCTTTGCCCGATACCCGGTGGTAACCTGATAACCCGTCAACAGGGGGTAATTTAAATAAAAACAAATTTTGTCAATGTGCTTTCAACATTGAGATTGGATTCATCGGCGTTTAATCCTTATTCCAAAGATCATTGGAATAAGAGGACAACGCTGTTTGCTACAATATTTGACGATGTTATTTGTCGGTATTAAAGTGAGTAACCATTATTTGTCATATTTCGGCAATGCCACTTAAATACATTTTTTTTAAAATTTAAATCGACTTAGATGGTTTAATTCCTCCGCTTAAATGATTTGTAGTGGCATGAGCTGCAAAAATGTTGATATTTTGACGTAAAAACAGAATGTAGCAATTATCGGCTACTTCTCAAGACGTATAATTCAGAAGCTTTTTAGTGCTTCTAGTCTCGAGAATGTACTATATAACTTTGGCTTAGACTGAATGAATGGTCCCGGTTATTTAAATTTTGTTTACTTTTCGAACACTATTCCGGTTCGTATAGGCCACATACTGTAAAGATTTTCCTCATTCCAACGCCAATCATTTAGTTTTTCGATGGCCTTCAAAGCCTCTTACTTTTATGACGATCAGAAATTAAGAAAAAAGTGTGAATTTTGGCAGCTCATGCCACTTTAAATAGCCTAATTTGTAGGTTAACTTACCGGCACGATATCTTGCAAAATATTTCGAGAGCTTTCTGTGGATCCTGTTCGAGTTTAGTCGTCACTGATTCCTGTGAGCTCACCACAACCAGGTAGCATAAAACTACACACGAACATACTACTGCAGTTTTCATCTTTCTGTAAGATTTAATAATCGCGCTTTATTATAATATTTAACATAACAATATCAGCTGGACTTGTGTTACAACGTAATACCGTTAAACTTATGGTACAATAATAGTCGTATGTATGATAATAGTTGTTCGTGCGCTACAATGGGATGTTATACAACAATTGATATGCTAGTGATGCAATAATAGTCGTGTTTTTTGCAAACATAGCATACCAAAGAACTGATAGTTGTAGGTGTGTTACAATGCGATACAATCCTAAGTTTGATGCGACAATAGATGTAGTTGTGCTTAGTTATCAAGCCACTTGAGTCACAATACGATATCAAGCAAACTGAAGTAGTATTTGTGTCACATTACGATGTCCTGTAATAGGTTTTCCTCTTTTCTCGGTAAGTTCTTTAATAGGAGATGTTCAGTCTCCGGGGAGACAAAACACTACACGTGATAGAGCACTTTAAAAATTACAAACGTTCTTACTTTGATGTTGAATATTAACATAATCTCATATATTTGCAAACCAATACGGTATTCTCGGGACAAACAGTTTGAAGCCATAATAAGACAATGGCTGTATCAATTATCTGGACAATGACAACTACACAGAACCGGTGCGAACAACTCAATGGTAATGAAATGACATTAGGGGAAGCATCAATTATAAGACCGAAAATCAACATAACATCGTCAAAATATCTGTGATCATTTTTACCCCGTTACGTGTAAAAACTTATAACGGTAAAAGGAAAACACATTGCCATATTTCTGAAAATAATTGTATCCTTGACTAAATTGGAAATAAAACGTTCCCAGATATTGTCTTGTTCCTATAACGTTTTACTTACCTGGTGTTTCCGGTAACTGATGATGAGAAGTCCGATCGCGAGTTTCCACTGACAGGTGACTCGTCTCGTAGTGTCCTAGCAACCGAATGATGCGATAGGTAGCTGATCTGGCTGATTTTATGCACGAACAAGACACAGGAGGTCAAAGGGTAAGGCTTTTCTGATGATGTCGTGTGCTCCAATGACAGACCGCCTGAAAGCTGTTGAGAAGGAATTAACATCAGACGCTAGCTTCCTATATTGCATTACGAGCTATTTCTTCAAGTGGAATAGAAACTCAGTTATCAAGCTCTCTCATTTCTCGTCCTTAATACATGGTTGATTTCTTATTGATAAAAGAGAAACTACTGAAACACATGTATAAGAAAATAGTTTAAATGTTTTATTGATGACTTTATTATACACGAAAAGATGAATGATGATTGATGGAATAACGTGTACCTCACTTTACAGAGATTGTTCATTTCTGGTTCGGACACAGTTAAATGTAATAGCATTTTGCTATCGTTCATAAACGTTTTATTCACAAAAACGACAATACTTCAAAATTAACATTCTAGAACACACAACTCAAAGTAAAATTATTCTCAAAACTTATAGTGCATAATCAAAACTGACTAACGAATGCCACACGAGCGTTTGATAAGACACATAAACGAAAAGTAGCACACGGAGTTACATTATCAATTGATAGACTGGTTCTCTTAATATCTCATAGATCTGTTTATATTTGATTGATCAATCGGTGCTTCATTTTTGTTCATCATAAATAAAACATTTAAAGTGAATCAATTATTATATCATTTTGTTCAAGACAGAATATCATATTATGTCTTTTAAAATGTGTTTTATTTCATTAGCAGCTGGGAGGCCAACTTTACTCTTCGATAAGCTAATCCAAATCGACTAGGAATGAAGGACTTATCTACATGTACATGTATAATAAACAAAAACCTAAAAACACATTACCATATTTCCCTGTGCCCGTGTGTTATAGTGTTAAAAAATATATATCACCGGTAAAAAAAAAACATAAATTACATACATGATTTTAAATGAGAAAAAGGTACACCGTTTGACACTTTTAGGGTAGCTAGAAAACCTCGAGACATTGACATTCCATTTGCTGCATTTCCTAAACTAAAACTGAATCACAGCACTTGTATCGTGTCTGTAGTGGTCGATCACAATCATACACGTCAATGTTCACGCATTAGTCCACCCGGGAGACCTACTGCTGGTTAAATGTACCAACGGGAAGTATAGGTGTGCCGTGAGATAATACTGACAGTGAAATTATTCCACGAAGTATTCCGACAAATGTAATTTCACACATAGAACAAAACACCTCGAGAGCAGATGTAATCGATGACACTGTGAGCCGACTTTGTTTCCCCATCTCCCAAACTGAAAGAAAATTTTTTTTAAAATAAATAAAAACAAACATAAAATGACGTATGGTTCAAAGCCTTCACACAAAAAACTTTCTGCGTCAAGTTTTATTTCTAAACACCTGTCTCTTTTAGATTTAACTATGGTTCGTATCCCGTATCACTCTCAGATGTCTAACATTATAATAAGCATATTCTGTTACAACAAATATATGTTTGTGAGTGTCAGTATGTACATGTATTTATAATGTGGTTTCAATTATTGTAAAATTATTATAACAGAATATCCTTTTTATATATGTCAGACATCTGCGAGAGAACCTATTTATACACGGTAACAGTCTCCCTATCAACGCATTCCTGGTTTCCAGACAAATATGAACAAATTTTGCAGTTTTCTGAATCGTATTAACAGAGGTAGAGTTAAGCAGTACTACAAGTTTGTGTACACTGGGTTTTTCCCAATAATACCCTTTAATTAGTTCTTTTCTAACTTCTTGATAAATTGGGCAGATTAACATAAAATGACTCGAAGTTCTCAACTTAAACATGGACTTTCGATGGTTAAATTTCTTATTTTAACTAAATAATCTTGCAGCCAAAAATCTGTATTTAAATTTTTATACAAGAACATTTTACAAAAACTGACACGTGGTAAAATATATTTCTTTATAAACGAGCGCGAATAATTAAATGGAAAATAATGAATGTTATGTTAGGATGCTCCCAGTATTTAGATGTTTATTACACTCCAAGCTCTGAGTCCACGGGGCTAGTAGACCAACACGGAATCTGCAAAACTGCCAGCTGATGCGAAATGTTTGTCATTTGAACCGCTCGTCTCAACCGTAGCTAATTAATTAGTATGGCTACTTTATTTTTAATTGTGCACGATTTGGAGGTATCTATTACATCTCCCATGATTGTTGACTTGGTCAGAACCACATCTGTACATCTATAGGCTTACTGCGTTACATGATTGATTGATTGTTTGGTGTTTAACGCCGCGCTCAAGATTATTTCACTTATATGGCGGCGTTGCCAGTTTTATTGTGGGAGGAAACCGGGCTCTATGCCCGGAGGAAACCCACGACCTTCCGTTGGTAACTGGCAACCATCCCACATAGTTCGTTTGAGTGAAAACCCAGTCAGAAAATTTTCCAATTTTTTTGGACTGAGTGGGATTCGAACTACTGCGTTACAGGTTGTCAGAATAAAACGTGTTAAGGGGCACGAGCTGGTAAAATGTTGATTTTTTTCCTTTGAAACAGAATTTGAAAATTATCTGCTATTTTTCCAAAGAATTGCAATTCAGAAGCTTTGCAGTGGTATTAATCTTAAGCAGGTACGTTCAAGTGTTTTGAGCTAATGAACGATCGTCTCGGTTATTTCAATTTTGTTTACATTTTGCACACTATTTCTGGTCGTACACAGACTGTACGGATTCCGAATTCCAACGGCAATCATATTGTTTTTCGATGACTTTCAATGCCTTTTACTATCGTGACAATCAGAATTTATTAAATAAGTTCGAATGTTGGCAGGTCATGCTCTTTAAGAGAACATTATTTTTTACTCAAAAAATCCTCACACATTTTGGCAGCTCAGGTCGCATGAACAGGTTATGTCCACTGCATGCAAGAAAATTAAAAAAGAGATAAAGTAGTGTTGACATACCGCTTTTTATTCTTCCTTTTTTCTGAGTCTGGGAAGGGACATTACCCTGAAAAATAAAACGTTTAGTTTGAGATTCTGAAACGCTTTGCCTTTTTAAAAGTATCATCAATGATCATTGGAGATGGCTTAGATATACGAAAATTATCCATCTAACAGTTGTTTTACATACCACGATGCCTTTGGTATGTCTAAGTTGCTGAGAACCAAACCATTGAATTATGCAACACGACACATTATGACACATAATACAACACATTATGACACATAATACAACACATTATGACACATAATACAACACATTATGACACATAATGCAACACATTATGACACATAATGCAACACATTATTCCTAATTTGAACATTGCTTAATACCAGTGTGTTGTGTTGGATAAATGTGTTTAATGGCGTAAATTAAATAAACCAGCCCATAAAAGACCAGCTGCCTGTATTTGTTTGAGACGTTAGTGGACAATCAAAACCATAGCAATCAGTTTTGAAACTCTTAATAATTAATATATGAGACAATATTAGAGTACCGCTGGCGATTGTCATAGTGTAGAGTATATAACAATAGGAACAATAAATTACAAATAGCCCACGACACATTTCTTTCTTCTTGCATTTACAAATGGGGGTTTGTGAACGAGCAAGCTATTAAGCACTTTGTGCTTTTACGTAAGACTTCTGTTCAACATCTACGTCAATAAATGGTTGGGACTATCATTCTACTAAATAAACACGGGCAGCTATGGACAGATTTTGTAACAGTTATATTCTTATTTCCCCAAACCATTTTGAAACTTGTTATAGCCATTTTATAATTGGATTTAAACTAATAATCCATGAGAAAATATTAGATAATTAGCAACGTATAGTTCAAGTTCAAATGAATTCACACATGGAGTTTGTTAATGTTGTTAATATCTAAACGTTCTTCAGAGAGGTCAAGAATCCTACTAAAGATATTAATTACCTTTTCATAAAATTGTTGGCACGTCTCCGCCTTACCGACCTTTTCCATCCTTGTATCTGTCGACAATAACAACTTTGAGGACTCATGTATCTGTAATAAAACAAGGAATCGATTAAAACTAAACAAAGGCGACGATATAAATGGGAAACTTCAATCAGATCCGGGGGCCTCTGTAGCTCATTCGACAGAGCGATAGTCTCTCAGGCCGATTCTAATTCCACTTATTCCACAGAAAAAAATAATTTCTGAAGGGATTATTCACTCTGTCAACTTATGCAGAAGAGTTGCCAGGTACTCCCCATTTTGTAATCTCAGGTATTTTAATTTTAAATAATCGTGATGCCTACCTGCATAACCATTTACAGTCGACTTGACTTTGACCTTGTGAACTAGAAGCAGTTAGCAGCATAAAAGTCATCAGAAGAATAGTCCCCATTTTGTAAACTGTTTTTTATTCTTCTGAAAATGAACAAAACCATACGTACATAGAAGTGCAGATAGTTATCGGGGCAAAATGTAACATATAGAATAGCCATTTTGTCATTTTTTCTAGTCGTAATATAAGTCATAACATAAATAAATTGTTCATGGAGATGATTGTTTACTCAATCATACGAATGGAAGCGCCAATAAGCTACAACAACCAACCCATCATTGTTACTCACACATAACATAACAATAGCTGCCAAAATTGCACTTTGTTATGACTCCCAACAATAGGGCTCGATTTACATCGAAACATAAACCATTGTTAAGTAGATTTCTTTTAAAGATAAAATCCAAATGTAAATGATCGCAACGGATAAGACAGCTGGTATTTAGTTCTGGCGATAGGTGCCATACTCTGGGACAGATATTCTATTCCCGTTTCGAGCGTCACCCAAAATCAGTAGAAGAATATTTATGTACACTCTTTATATGGCTATTTGTGTCCTATACGAGCCAATGTAAAATAAAACATATAAAAATAAATCCAGGTTGATCCCATGTTTGTAGATATCTTATCGTAAACAAATGTTTAGAATAGAATAAAATGATAGAACGAATTAGAAAGACGTGTTACAAATTCAAAACCTTAAACCGAAGAGATTTTTATATAAAAACAAAACACACGAAAACAGATCCAATTAAGTACAACCTTCTCTTAAGCCTATCTATTTTATCTAAATAAATAATAAATATATCTTATTAAACAGCATTGCCACATCGGAGAAAAATGTCAACTCTTAATCAATTGAAGACGGTCCAATGGCGAAAGTCTCAGGTCGACAGCCCATTGGTTGGCAAATAGTTATTGCAATGCTTCAGACCATTTGGGATGGGGAACCACAATGAACGAGGGAAGGGGTATCCGATTAACTATCGAGTTAACGGACGAGCATGTTGGCAAAAGTAGACTGTTTCAGTTAGAGATCCAACAGTGATAGCTTAGTTTCATTTACGGACACTTACATTGCAGAAAACTACACATTGCATCCCCAAATGAAAGCCATTGGAACATTAGCAAAAATCAAAATCATTCGAAACTGCTTTTAAAAATAGCTAAAACTTTTTTTAAAGATAGCTATTCTATGGGATTCTGGGGTTGAATCCAATATGTTGTCATGGGTAACACAATTGCAAGAACGTAGCAATCTGGAACTTCAAAGCATGCGACATGAATTTTGTGAAATGCAGCACCTCGCTATGGCCTATAAAACCGTTCTCCGAAGGCCCTATCCATTGCAAGAGCGTATTGTGGGTGGATGACTGACCAAAGCAGTAAAGATTACTGGCCTGACCAGAGTCAGACTTTCCTTCAAGGAGATTACTGGAAAAATCGGAGATCACCTCCCCACAGTAACCATCTGGTCGGAAAACATGAACAAAGGAATGACGTAAGTAACAGCAGACTTTCAGGCAGACTACGCAAGATCTTGGACAGAAATGACAGAAGCTTGATGAGGCCAGTAAGACGTCATCCATTTGCTTCCAGTTCCATCTTCTAACGTCACTGGCTCTGCCGTCACAACAGACGTCTGGCTTGGCGTAGACAAAGACAGGAATGGAACTGGAGATCTTGGACAGATTAGTCCGACGATAGCAGATTCATTCTGTTATGGTATGAGAACGTTTCTCATTTGATCGCAAGCTGTATTTCGTAATAATACAAAGCAATCTGACAGGGGTTCGTACATCCAAGAAGTGCCCAATGAATTTGCCATTTCAAATTCTGATAATCAACCATTATCCACCATGCTACTATCCATGGATCATAACGCACGATCGTAACGGTCAAGATATGTGACCCAGTTTATCTAGAGTAACGCTATCTAGAACATCCCACTGACAGCATTGAGTCCCTGAAACATGCGTGGTATATTTTGGACGCATGATTCAATGTCGGGATCTCCCGTCACAAAATTTACATGCCATGAAAGTAACATTGCATCTGGAGTGGCGCCAGCGTCCCATAATATAAGTCTTGTAACGGTTGTGAGAAGGCGACTGGACTGTGGGATTCAAGTGTTGACTGATTTTGTTTTTATCGTCTCCATGTGTGACTTTTAATCACTTGTTACAGTCCTGTCAACATTTTAGATCTTAAAATACTTAATGAGTTCTCGTTTTCCTTTAACTTTTTAAGCAAATGTTCGGCATTGCCAGAAGGCCTTGGTAGTCCTCATATGCGTGCATGTTACTCTTGTCCTGGTTTAACTGGCTTGTTTTAAGTTTACGCACGCAATAATGGCTCAGATCTTTGTTTTGCAAGATTCCCATTCCCTGGAGACGTCTTAAAGAGCAGAAAAGTGATTGTGTGTGTCTAACACTATTTATGGATTTTAACATTTGCGGCACGAACATAATACATTCAAGGATAACAAAATGATGAATTTCGTTTTTTAGACATATGTTATTTCGCTATATTTCATTCCACTCTCTGTTATTAGCAAAAAATGGCAATGGACTGGTTCACTTTCAGCTGCAAATAATTATTCATAACATATAGTTTAGGAACGCACGATTTTTTACTAAAAATAAATATGACTTTTGGTATACTAAAAGGCATACTATTTTTTCGTATTTATTTAACTTAAAATCAAATTGGTATAAGCATCCCAGATATAATTAACTCTGTCAACAAATATATTCATTTTATGAATCTGTATTCTGAGTAAACCTACAGTAAAAAGTAATATATTCCATGAGAAGTAATGTACAGTAAATATTTTACATCTAAATAGTACAGTGTTATACCGTAGATTGTAAAATACCCAAGTGCTACAGTAAAATCTTTTAATTAAATACATGTATTTCACTTATTTTTTTATGTAGACCTCTTTCCATGAATATAACCTGTTCGGGTTCAAGAGGAAACCCGATTTTTCTTTATTTAACTCTTTAAAGTTAACCTATAAAATGCAAATACATTTCAATGGTTGACGAACCACTGGTTCTCGTCACTGTAAATGTGGAACTAAAAGGACGACCAAAATTACGGTGAGCTTTAAACTAACAGAGTAATGTACATGTAGTTCTGCAAGATAATAATTTGTACATATACATGATATTTTCTATTGTCAATTTATGAATTATTGTTACTTATGAAGTTCACTGAGAATATCTATGTGGCGATAATCTGGCTATGCTAATGGTAAATTATAGGAAAATGTGCCTAAATAATGTTAGGATTATCTAATTGTCATTCCAATTCCAATATAAATGCGACCTGTTTTGAAACAAAGTAGACATCGTTTTTCAAATGATATGTGGTTTAAAGTGACGAGTTTTATTTGTCCACTTGACTAACAAATATTAATTAAATCGTATAACATACAGTCGTATTCAAAATGTATCTTCTTTACCTTGTTGAATGTATAACATTTTTTTCTCCGAGCATTTGTTATGCAGTAGATTAAACGGTTAGGCTGGATTTCATAACTATAACTATGATGTGTATCGTTTACTTTCTGTAGATGGTACCCTTTGAAGAGGATATCTAAGGAGTTCATCAAGAACCTCTGTATGAAAGATAATCTACTCATCGTCCGTCTTCTGATACAGTCAAATAAATCAAAGCTAAAATATAGGTCTTCATCAAAGGCTGATTTAGCCTCATTAGTGGCGGTAATCTATCGATACAATTTGTTGTATATCCCTAACATAGACACCCTGGCGGATGTATCCTCAGGCGTACAGGTCTTCCAAGAACCAGTCAGTTAAATCGGGTTTGATTATCAGACATTTTACCACAAAACCTTTTGAAGACGACTTTAATGGCACAATACAACCAAGCAACATCTATATCAGAGTTCCGTGTCTATTCAACAACAACATTCTAGAAACTCGATAACATCGGCCTTGTTGTACATGTATTTAAGTATTTATATATACTCAGAGGGGCGTTTAAAACAATAATTAATGTCACTCTTAGCGATTTGTTCCACTTCAAAAATAAGACCTGAATATGGAATATGGCTATATTTTTATAAATAATTCTCTTCTTACCTTTTGTTCGCGTGTTACATCAACAACTGCTTCACCTCTGTTAATATGGCACAGAAAAACTGAAATCTTCATTTATGACATATTGACATTTCTTCTGAAGCTGTCATTATATTGACACGACGTTTTGCCAAATAACCTGCTTACCATAAACATATAGTTTTGACACAGTAAAAATTAAAACCGCGGAAAACGGGAGACATGCGTGGGTGGGACGTTCGTGTAATCGTTATTTACTATAAAATCTTCAACAAACATAATTCTAGTGTTTGATTCAAAGCTTCGGATCCAACAAGACGCATGGTCGTGTGGGAGAACATATACATTTATCACATAAATCACTTTACAGCTGTGCGTTTATTACATACTTTGCCCAAGAGGAAGGCATCTGTTACTGGTCTCATGTTGTATAATTTAGATAAAAAATGCAAATATTACATAGGTATAACAATTATCAAGTTCTCTACATGACACTTGGATTTATAGCAGTTCACATATATACACTATTCGTTAAACTATTTTAATCCAATGTTTTTTTTCTTTTCA
The DNA here is from genome assembly GCA_963971465.1 of Lepidochitona cinerea. Lineage (NCBI taxonomy): Eukaryota > Metazoa > Mollusca > Polyplacophora > Chitonida > Tonicellidae > Lepidochitona > Lepidochitona cinerea. The sequence goes on along the minus strand of OZ020551.1, from coordinate 102,494,029 downwards.
AATCTTTGGATTTAAAAAGTATATTAACTTCTTATATTGAACAGATGTGTATCACAGTTGATTTAAGAAATCTGCGTAAGACTGGGATTTAAGAATAACGGCCTGCATGGCCTAATCAAGAGCTGTTTATGCAAAGTTTTGTTTTTTCTTGTTAATTTTAAATTATAGAATTTTAAGCAAATCGCCATGTTGTAGAAATGATTTCAGACGCCAAAAGGAAGAGCAAAATTACTGAAGTGTGTACTTACTTATCTCCGATTGTTTACCCCTTTTTGTCAAAGTTTTCGTCATCAGTCATTTATACTCTTTGTTTTATAGTGAGCAGAATGTTTAGGAGAGATGTGTTAGCACGGAGTCACACGGTCTATACAGGGGAGGAAAACACGTGTAAAGCTGTACTATCTCGTTAAATGTCATAGTACACTGGAAGAGACAAATTTAGACTTCAAAAAATATAAATAAACTGTGCACCGACTGTACTGCCTTCTCTGGCAGTGCCTGTCTTTAAGGTTACACCAAGTTCATTTTGGTGCCATAATGTTGGCTTGAGCTAGATGTTTCCGTGAAAATGATTTGTTAGGTACCACCATAAGAATTTCTATATGATTGCCCTTTGAGCTTAAGCAAACTTTAATACTATATGGCTGAATTTTGTGTTGGGGTAATTCTAAGTTTCTTAAATCTCATGAAGCTTGACGTTTCCTGGATAGTTAAAAATATATCAAATAAAAAATACATTTCATGAGGCAAAATATTCTGCATGCCAAGTTAATGCAGAAAAAAAAGTTGAACAAACGGCAGATGCTGATATTATTATTCAAGCTCTGGAGATGTGTGAAAACGCACATTCTGCATGTCCTTGGCAATATATTTTTCGTCCAAATTCGTTGCTCAACGAGACTGCAGCTTGAATATCAGTGAACAGTGTGACGGCCAACAACATTGGTATCACCAGATATCGTAAGGTCAACAACCTTGGTATCACCAGATATCATAGGAAGACTTTTGGTAGCATCCTTCCGTATGGCTTGTGTTATGAATACCCTTACAAAGCAGGTTGACACGTACATGTTAAATAATACCTGTTGACTCTAATAAATGTATTGTTATCAATATTACAGAAACTCGATGACACCTAAACAGACAATGAATCTCAAGAGAAACAGAGAATTACCAAGGTCGTATACAAATGAACACATCATATTGGATATTTAAGCGAAGTCTAAATGGTCATATCGAGACCGGATTCAAGTTGCAGCATTTACAGTGTCGTTTCTTTTGTCTTGTCTATTGTGAATGCGCGAAGGTTTATAGCAACAGATCTTTGTAATATTCAAGCAAGTAACGCGAAACCTGTATTTGGATGTTAAGCCTCTATTTCAATGGGGCGATTTTAAGCAAAATATATTTGAAATTTTTTATATAAAAAATGAAAAGATAAAATCATCCATAAAATCTAGTTTGAAATATACCATGCAATTGTTTTTTAGTGGTCAATATGGGTTGAAACGCTTAATAATGCAAATATCCTTGTCTATACAAAGGATGGCCTTGAATACTTCAGAGTGTAATAGTGAACTTCATCAACCTGTCCTGTATTAAGGTTGTCTGAAAATGGTAACAAGTATTGATGTAAATATTGAAAACACTAAGTTGACCTGACATGATATGGATGTAAATATTCAGAACACCACGTTGGCTGGAAGTGGTCTTAATGTAAATATTGATAACATAACTTTTCTAACGAAGCATGACCATTTCTAATAAAGAGATACGTTATCCATGTCTTTCAATATTATCTTCTTTTATAATTGCAGGTAAAAAGTTGAATGGCTGAATCTCTGGAATAACTTGTATTTTACAAATATCAGACAAGATATTTTTTGTAAATCTTCCCGAAAATGCTGAGCTCTTCAAAGCGTTTTTGGAAGCCCTTGTCTCAAGAACATACACTATAAATAATCTGAAGCTCTAGTTATTAAATGTGTATAACAATAAACTAGGAAACCTTAACCCCTGGAAAGTCGGGTTCATAGCAAATATGTGCATGGTATGGACTTCCCCAGAATTATAGGTCTTCATATTTTCATTGATACTCTTGATTCTTTTGACCCCAGTATTAAACTGTAGCCTGCTATTGGTCACACGTATGTGAATCTCTTGGATGTGACTATTTACAAGGGTCATACATATCATACTACTGGGTATCTAGATTACAAAGTATTCTTCAAACCTACTGACACACATCAGCTGCTAAATGCTGGGTCCTACCACCCTCTCCACACTTTCAAGGGAATCGTTAAGTCTTCGGTCTTTAGATTATATAGAAACTGCAGTTCTTTAGATTGTTTCAATCATGCATGTTCTGTTCTTTTAATGATCTTCTCCCCAGGGGGCATTCTGTTAGGTTATTCCAAAGAAAATTAAGACAAATCATGCCTAAAGACGCGATGCAAACTCGATGCATAAGAGCCAGATCGTGGAACATTTTTCGGGGAACAATCTCGCAACAGATATCAAACGGCCGAGAATCTTAATTGCGACTATAATATCACGTGCTAAAAATGCAGCAAGCAATACGTCAAAGAAACTCAGGATTCTCTAAGAGCAGTATTAGACTTAAACATGATGTGCCCGTGGCACAACATTTCAGCACTCTAGGTCATTCGGTCAAGGACCATTTTGAAATCATGCCCATTGAAAAAAAAAATTTTCTCAATTTAACCGCAGATACCAAGCACAAACGTTTGGAAAGGAATAGATTTTAGATTCAAACGTTACAAACTATTTATTCTTTGGGTTTGAACTTAGACCCGGGAAGGTGTCGTGAAAACCCAATTTATGTTTCACTATAACAAGCTAGGCCAGCATCGTTATGGCCAAGATTATAGTAGAATAATACAAACTGCTTCAAAGTAAAATTGCTCGACCTCTGACCCAAAGGCTTATAAAAAGGACAAGAGTTTGAAAGACATACTGGTCAGGGCTAAACTCCCCTGTCTGCCTTCTACCTAGGTTTTTCTGGGGGAATCAAGATTTTCACTTTCTTTTCTCGTGATCCTATGGGGTTCAATCTCAGTCTACCGATATCCCTGCCATAGCTGAAGATGTGTACGTATTGTCGTATTACGTATTACAAAATTCTACTGACTAAGACCAAGCTCCTGTCTGTCGTCAACCTAATGAAATATCATCGGTTTTAGTTTTATTACAACAAATTATGATTGGGTATAATGGTCTAAATGTTATACCCATTTTTATCACAATTAGGAACTTGTCTCCTTGACTATTTTAGATAAGAAGATTGTCCATGTGCCCGTGTGTTGTAGTGTTCATAAATACAAGGGTGGAATGGTTTATTTATCGTGACGATATTGTGTGTCTATTATTTGACATAATTTTAGGAAACCTGCTATTTAAATATCAGTCAAAACAGCTAAAAACAACTTTTTCACCACATTGGACAAATAAAATCTAACGATAAGCTAGTTAATTTCACTCGCAATGAAGTCCCCTTTGGAAGTTTATGTAAGTATATGTTTTTGCTGTTAATGAACAAATCACACAACGAGAAAAAAATAATTACAGAATTGTATAATTTTGGGAGTTTCTTTTTTGTGATTAATAGGATTAAATTAAAGATATGACATACTTTGCTGAATAAAAGACTCTGTCTTCCAACAAATATAATAAAACCAGAAGTCTATGAACAGGGAAGTGTGAAATGTCGCATTACCCCATATTCAGGGCACTGGCGCTTTCAGCCTGCTTATACTACACTATGTGACGTTTATGCGCGGTAGATTTTGAAATTGTCAACGGTTGCGCAATTTCAAATCAGAAAATAAATCCATTCTCCACTTACTGCAGCTATCGGCAATTCCAGTAACCGCAGTTCGGAGAGTGCATTGGTTCTTATAAAAGCTTTACTGAACACGCGACTCTGATATCTCCATTTCGACTCAAATCGTTCCAAACAAGTCTTCTTGTCTCATTATCAACTTTATGGAGCTCTTCGGAAACTTTAACTTTTGCTCCATCAAGTACTGTTGTCATATCTAAAACGTTCGCCATGTTTTTTCGTATGCATCCCATAATAGTACATAGGAGAAAGTGAAGGAAAGCCACGGTTTCTGACTAACCGAGAGAGGGCTCTGTGTATGGTGACCTCTGGGTCAAAAGGCGCCAATGCCCTGAATACTATGTAATGGGACGCTTCACACTTCCACATTCATAGACTTCTGATAAAACATATTAAAACTAGTGATTTCTGAAAACAGTTTGATTTAGTTGCACGTCTTCCTACAGGACTCGTGAGTATGGAGAGTCCTTTGAATGAAAGGTTTCTAATCGATATATGTATACGTATAATTGTATTCAGCCGTACGTAAGAAGCCATATAGTAATATAGGACCAGATGAGAATTGATTAACTAATACTTCCTGATGTATAAAACGACAAGGCGAGATTTACTTACCTACCATACGCATCAACAGAATTCTACCCTCGTCTCCCGCGTTTGGATTGTCTGACTAAATATATAATAATATATTACTACGCGCTTTCTTTATACTGTGTCAGAAATCTGGGACATTTTTTATGATATATTTTGCTCTTTTTACGACATATACATTGTGGTGATGTATTGACAGTCCTCATAAACAAAGGATTTTCATCAGTTACATGTAAAAAAATGTTCCAGATACTGGATACTGGACCAATGTTACTTTTTAGTTGCTTTAGTTGTAAGTGATGACATATCGTGTTCTATTTACATAGAACACTCCTACCCAGTTTCATTTTAAAAAATGTAATGATAATATTCAGTAAATTAACAAGCGAACCGTTCCCAGGAGGGCCGGGTAGCTCAGTTGCTAGAGCGGTGGGACGATAGCCCTAAGTCGTGAGTTCGATTCTCACCCTGGCCCGGAATTTTTTCCGGGTCAATCAGTGGATAATATTCACGCTTCCTGCAAATCCAATCGCCTTAATATTAAAGTATTCCCAATTCGGATGACTTTAATCTTTCCCATTCAATTCGCTGTAACTTATATTCCATTTAGATATTCCCAAGTTAGCGTTTAATTTGAAAACATTATTTGACAACATACTATTAGCTACACAGTCTGTTTATGACCCAATACGGAAATATGCACAATTAAAAAAGTTAAGCACCCCCTGGAAAGTCTGCACCGACCGATAGTTTATTTAGGATATCGTTAGCCAGAGTCCATCTGGCTTCACAGGGCGAACATATTGAAGTAAAAATGTAACTTTGAGTGTGTAGAACACATTAGCTTTTAACCTGCGCATCATCCCTCCAGTGAGACGTTGGATCTGTTGATGGGGTAACTGCCGCCAATACCGATGTAATGCGGCTTCCAATTCCTGTAGATTTTGTACAGGAGGCTCTAGGGCTTAAATGTTTCTGTCCATCCTACACACTCACACTCAAAGCGACATTTTTATTCAATATGTTCGCTCTTTGAGCCAGATGGACTCTGTTTCAATACTTACATCATCTTTTTATTTTGCTAAAATACTGTTTTGATTTGGCTAACGATATCCTGAATAAATTGTATAGCTTATTGCCATTAATGGTGATTTCTTATCGACAGAACGTTGCCCTTGATGACCACAATTGTTTCTGCAACATCAGTTTGTCAATAATCTTCCTACACCAATGATTTTATCGGTCTGTGCAGACTTTCCAGGGGGTGCTTTACTTTTTTCTTTGTGTATATATAGGGCTAGTAAAATCCATATTGCCGCATTAAGCACTCCAAATAGTTCCGTATTGGGTCACAAAACAGACTGTGAAACAAATTTACCCGGCTGAAGATCCTTCCTTTTACGCTTGTCTGGTTGTATTCAGGGGCAAGTAACTATGGGAAACCTGATACGGACACTGGTTGCCTGATACGAAAAAAATATCACGTCTCCTTGTGATCGATTACGTCCAATTGTCCACACCCCTCTGTCACAAAGTACAGAGTCACTAATATGTTGACTGTGTCCATGCAGACGATCAATCAACAGACTCCACCCCTATGTCACAAAGTAGAGAGTCACTAATATGTTGACTATGCCCATGAAAGCAATCAATCAACAGACCACACCCCTCTGTCACGAAGTAGAGTCACTAATATGTTGACTATGCCCATGAAAGCAATCAATCAACAGACCACACCCCTCTGTCACAAAGTAGAGGGTCACTAAAGAGCAGTTCACAATTGAGATACGACGGGTTTACGGCTCTTGCGGTCATGAATTTTGGCCTTGCGTACGATGGACCGCAGCCTTCCTTGCGGGCAACCGCACCTTACCGCGCGGAATGTTTGTGCCGCAAGAGCCGCAGAAAAGTTTGGTGTGCACATGGAATCCAATTTTCGGCCGTGCGAATTTTTTTATTACCTCTGATTCGTGTGGGCGCTAGTACGTTCACCGTAAACCGTTGTATCTTGAAGCGCGGTTGTTGCACGATTTTTGTATGTCGTAAGATGCTCCGTACGGTGAAATTTCTTGTTCCGCCAACCTTGCGGCAGTCGTAAACCGTTAAACGATTCGCCGTCTCGGTCTTGCGCCGCCTTGCGTTCACCGTGCGAAAAATACCCTCGGGTGTGCTTTTTCTAACGGTTTTTTGGATCTCTGCGCCTTTTTATACTGCAATCACGTCTGCGGAGCCCAAAATTGCTGCACTATTTGACAAAACGCCGTAAGGCTCATTGGGGCGCGGCGAAAAACAATGACGCACGATGCATCTTGCGGCACGCCGCACGTTCCAACCAATCACGTAACACCTCCGCGCAACTGTCTCACGGATCATGTGCGCTAGACGTGCGTCGCTTGCGTCACTCCGCGCGGTTTGCCGCAAGAGATTCGTGGATTAAAACATGCGGGAACCTTGCCACGCCCTTACGATGCCACGGCCAATCGTAAAATGGATTATTTTCTTTCGGTAATTTTTCCGATTCTACTCCGGCCCGAAAAATGTTATCTCCACCGTGCGATCGATTTCAGTATTTTGACCGTGCGGCGAAAGTCTCAATTGTGAAAGCCCCTTAAGAAAGAAAAAACTCCCTACGGAGGCCTATTAGTGCCATGGGTGGAATTTTAACTTGTCCAGTGTTCTCCGTCTTTAACAGCATTTTGCACAAGTGGAACTTTGGTTTTGAGACGAGAGATGCTGTATATTAAACACATCAGAAAATTAAGAGGGCATCATAAGAATCATACCTTTTAGTAAAAAGAATTACAGAGAAAGTCGAAAAACGCATGTAAACTTTCAAATCACAGGGGGAAACCCTCCGTGGTGGAAACCTTTTTTTCTGCGGTGGAAATGTTTTCCTTGTGATTTGACAGTTTACATGCGTTTTTCGAATTTCTCTGCAAGTCATTATACTTAAATGTATGATTCTTATAATACACGCTTGGTTTTGTTCGAGATACAGAATCTTTAGTCTCAAAACCAAGTTTCCACTAGTGTATTCATCTACAACAATATGCACCATATTCATGCCAAGCTTCTGTGGCTGGAGAAAAAAAAATAGCAAATATAATTTTTTTCTAGACACCTTCGAGCGTCTAAATTAAAACCTCGTTTGTAACGAAAATACTTCCTTTCAAATCGCTCAATGTTTCATTCCTGAAGCAGAAATCAGAAACTTGATTTTTTAATAAACAGGGTTTCATAATAATTGTTGATAACATGGCCAGGAGTAGAGAAATCAGCCACTGACACGGGGTACCTAAACAGTGTCATGGATAGTCCTTTGACGTATGATAGTCAACTAGGAGGTTTTCTACATATTGTTTGTGACACTGTTTAGCAAATAATAATAATGTTTGATTGATTGTTTGGTGTTTAACGCCGCGCTCAGTAATGTTTGAGGAAACTCATTTGAGTTAAGCTCTGTACTGAATATTATACATTTTCTCTTTCCATTGACGCTGATCGATGAGTGGAATATTAAATATCAAAGACAAACAAATTTATGCAGTGGCAATAAATGCCGAAATATTGAGGCAGGTTGAAATTGCCGTTTTCTATGCTTATGAACTTCGTTTAAAGGGGGAGATAACAAAAAATCACTTTAGGGTTCAGAAGAAGCGCACTAACTTTTCCTTTCCAACGATACCAAACACATATTTTTTACTCCTAACAGCGAAGTTAATAAAATTCCACAATAAGAAAAACAAATTGGTCAACTTTCAAAATCTCCCATTTAAGCCTAGGTTAAATTCATCCTCTTCAAGGCCTTCGTAATTCACCAATATGGCACGCAGACCATTTTTTTGCTAGTCACATTTTCCTCAAAGCTTCTTTTCTAATTCAATATAAGTTTCGTGAAACTGAAAGCAATTTGCTGGACATAGGAATACTTTGAAGAGAGTGAAATTAACCTGGGTTTTAATGGGAGATTTTGAAAGTTGACCGATTTGTTTTGTGTGTGTAACATAATACGATATTTTATAAACTGCATCATGTCCCATGAAAAAATCGCAAAAATATGTGTTTGGTACTGTTGGAAAGGAAAAACAAGTGCGCTTGTTTTGAACCATAAAGTATTTGTTTGTTTTCTTCTCCTAACTAATCATTATGAACTAAGGAATACTTTTTGTCTCCTGGTAACTACAACTTTTTTAAAATCAATTTATGTTTCGATGAGGCTTTTGAAACGGTTTCAAATTTCTAAAACCAGTTTTCGTTCTAAGAAAATCGTTTTGTTTGTTTCATTATTTCTAAAATTCGATTCCTTGTGGTAATTTATTCGTTGTTTCCTTTCATATATATATTGCTTTTTCTCAGTAAACTGAAATGTGGTGTTCAACACCAAAGAATCGATTCTCTCCGTGAGGTTCCCCTCCCCTCTCGTTCCACCCCTCCCGACCACAAACCTCTCCACAACAATACCGGTAGGCAGTTGATGACTCCCAGGGCCCTGTCTTACAAAGCTGGCGTAAGTTACGTCGGACGTAAATCAGTGTTAAAGCTATAGGAACTTACGCCCTAGTCGCAACTGGTCCATGTTGTAGGTCTATGCGCAACTTTACGCCAGCTTCGTAAGACAGGGCCCAGGAGTGATTCACTAGAGATACGGTTACCAGGCAAAAACAAGTGGGCGCTGCACGTTTGAGCTGGGCTAGGGTCAGATGCAGTGTAAACGCAGCTTAAGAAAAGGACTGACAGGAGAAACTGCTTTGAAAAGATCAGCCGATTAGTCGTTCTTTCAGTTTCTGAATAGACTTATTGAAGTATAGATTGCGTGTGACTGGTTTAGTTTTACAATTAGACAATTTAGTCTTGACAATCAGAATTCAGGATAATATCTTACTTTTGATATCTCATCAAACTGTTTACATAATCACAAAATGTAAACATAAATGTATATATGTACTAAAGTATATTAGGAAGCTCCGAATATTTTGTGTATACTAACCCAGTTTCGGGTCAAATTATCAGGTTGCTACCCAACTACTATATGTTACTTGGGTAAATGTCACATGTTCATTAGCCTTAAAGTGGCATGACGTTTTTTGATGACGTTATCATTTTCGAAAAGAGCTTCACATTCGAACGATAAAGATTCTCCACAGCGCTATGACAGCGCCGGTGACGGTCATTGCACGTTACTCTCGCTCCCTATAGGGCTCAAGTCTCGTAAGAATTGCCCATCTCGACATTGGGAAGCATTCTCGGTGCGCTCTAGGGGGCTTTCAAGGGACCGGTAGGCTAAAATAATTCATTCAATACTCATTCAATAATGTTTAATTCTGTGCGGCCGATTTAGTCTTTGAATCTTGGTAGCTCCTTCCCCTTTTAGTACTCTTGCTTTTCCGATATAAACTAAATATTGTTGGTGTATTCTTCCACCAATTAGAATCGCCCAGAAATAAATTCAACAAATATTTATGAAAAAATTAGTAATTTACATTTTATTTCCAATCAATAATTATATTCCAAAAATGACATAAAACATAAAATCTTTCAAAATAAACAATTAAGCCAATATTTCTTAAAAATTCAAAAACTTGTAGAGAATAATAATAATATGTTAATAATATCCAAAACTATGTTCTATCAAAAGAACATAACACTTATAAGTGTTATAATAAGAAATAATTGTGGGATCACTACACGAGCTTTAGACATAGCTTTAGACATAGCACCGGCACATGTCGAAAACTCGTATTGTTCACAAAAAGTTACTTCGTGGTGATGCCTTAGTCATTTCTCACTATAAGGAACATTAACTTAAAGTACCAACTGAACATCCAAAATTGTATGCACTCATCAAATACTTCAATCATGCATGTATAGATTTGTTTTATAAGAATTGTAAAGCCACAGTTTATAGACTACTTAAAACACGAAGACAGACCGTTTCTGATGCTAAAATATCTATTTAAAATGATAAGTCGTGATTGAGATGTACATTGAGATTATAGTTAAGAATTACATTCAAATACAAACACAACTATTTTTTTTATATAAAACACTTTTGTATATTTTTACATTTATATACACGACCCAAAAATATATCACAACAAATATGGAACCTGAAACGTTTGTTCTTATTGCACGCTATATTTTAGGATGTGAAGTGAGAGAGAGAGTACGTACCGGTAACAACTTAACAACCTAAACATAATGAAAAATAATGAGAGATTGTAACCGAATTATGGGACCATGGTGGGAGGGGGCCTACGATGGGAATAGGAAGACGTTTTCTGATCATTTATTTTCCAATCAAGAGATTGATTGGCAAGTGACTGATTGATTGTTGTTCAACACTTAAGTTGAGACTATTTCGCGTATATGACCTGTTTGCTGGGGGCAGTGTTGAAGAAAAAGACATGGCTCTATGCTCGGAAAAAATCAGTCATTTAAAGACAACCCACAAAAATCCAAGATAATTTTCAGTCTAAAAATAGCAAATTACATGAAGGAAGTCAATGTGGTCAAAACATTAGGAAAAAGCTGGGAAAGTATCTGAATTTGTACAAGTTACTTCACAAAGATATGGTATTGGTCACTCATTCCATCCACTCGTAACACCCTTCGGCTATCTTCGCTCGCTACCGGTCGGCTTTGACATGTAAATCCCCGAAGTTTCAGAGTGTCATTCCATCTTCTCTTGTTACAAGGGAGATAAATCCCTCATATGAATAAGTGTCAATTTGTTTTGGGCATATGGATTAAGCTTTATTTACATCCTTATTCGTCCTAGATGCAAAATGTCAAAATGATTTCAAAACATGAAGTTCTAAATTTTCGGTTTTCTGGATTTTTGCTGCGAGTGGGTCTATAGGTATAAGGCGTCCTTCTCTTTAACCTCCTTCCACAGGGATGGATTGCAAAGGGTGGCATACTGAATAAAATTACCCAGTAGTTTGTCCAGGTTTTAAATAGTCGTAGAGAAGTATAGTAGGACTATATTTCTAATTGTATTTGGAGATTTGATCTTAAAAGCTGTCAAAGCATAATAGAGAAGAATTCGTCACCCAACAGTACTTAATTGCATGAAAGGAATTGCTTGTCTATGAGGAGAACTCCCAAAAGTAGCACCAAACACACTCCAAGATTTCCTATAAAGAAAAATAGCTAAGTTTCATTTCAAACGTAAAATATCTACCTTAAAAAGATGTACAAACATTTGATTGAATGGCCTTGCCATGTCACCAATGAGAAATACAAATTACCCCAGGCTCATGGTGATTTCACAACAAAGGTAACTGGGTATTTTCAACATATTTCTATTGTAACGGAAAAATATAAACATATTGGTAGCTCATGCCAATTTACCAAAACACTTACCTTTTACAGTGATGCTAGACCCATTGTCGCCAGTTTCTGAAACAAAATGGTAAAACTTAACATAAGCTGTGCCGAACATTTTATTCCTTTCATATTTCCAGAGTATCTATAAAAGTACAATGAGTAGTTGTTATGATGTTGTATCAGTTCCAGGGAGAGAGACAAGAACTTACCACTGCCGCCATCAGAGGATCGAAATGATATTGTCCCTGACACACTTTGTGAACTGACTGCATCCATTACCACACATCTGTACACATCCGCATATTTCCTCACTTGAGCTTCGGTTTTCAAAGAGTGCGTAAACACCCTCAGTGTACTGGACTTGTTCGTTGATAGAATGGTAAAGTAGTTGGATTGACTAAGAGGTGTAGTTGATTCCCCTTTATACCAATGGAATGTGATATTAGAACTTTTGTCTGCCTGCACATTCACTTCCAATACTGCTGTCCTGCCGGCCATTGACATAACATCATCCCTAATTGTGTCAACAACTGTCTTTGCTGGAAAAAAGGTAATAACAATTTAAATTCAGTCAACGAATCGTCAAGATTGTCCGTAGCGATGGTTTAACAGAACTTCAGAAAAAGTCTCCAATGTTTCTTTTGAAATATGACTTCCTCAAGAATACTTTGGTGATAAGCACTATAAGTGAATTACATATCAGCAATCTCTTCAATTAAAACCAAAGTATTACATGAAAAGTAGGAAAGATCTTTATCTTTAGTGAAAACAATATCAGCTAATTATCTTGAAAAGACATCTATCGCTTAATAATTACTCACATATGACATTGAGGTAGCTGCTATGATAAGCAAGTCCATACTGGTTGGATGTCAAACATTGATATGCAAATATATCCCTTTCTCTCTTAGCACCAGTTATCGTCAAATTATCTCCGTCCACGGCATAATCAGGTTTTGCTACAATTATAAATTAACATGAATAGAATACGTATATATTTCTCCTGCATCAGACAAAATACGTGTATTTGATTTGACGCCATCGATCGAGGCGTGATATTTTTACAGTATGAAGCTGGCGAGTTTGTATAGGGTTTCCTAGAGTTACTTGCCCCTGAATAAACGTTGCGCCACCATGTAGGTCAGACAGAACCAATTGATGTGCATACCCCTCAGTTTGGGCACTAAGGAAACCTTTATGGGAGAATAACAAGCTTACTTATTCCGAGATCTGGTGAGAGTAAGTAATCTAGTTGTAGTTTTGCTAAGTAAAACTATCCACCATATAAGCTAAGTTCTACCAAAAGGCAGGGTATCCAGTGGGCTAAGCTCGTTACTCAGTCTGCGAGTGACCCAACACGAAATATATGAGATGATTTTACTCAATGAACTATATGCGTGGAATGGTCACGTTACATTGGTTAAATTGGATATGGCGTATTAAAATCGCCGTCATAAATATGCGATGTTGTCTAGTAACGCAAATAACGTTCTTCTACAAATTTATGACATCACGAAGGAACGGTTAAAATTGACGTCACAAGAGTGATTTGTCATCGTGTTGTGACGTTAATAAAGTAGTCGTCGTGTCAGGGTTCGTGACGTCGTTCTCGATTCCTATGGAACGTCAGATTAGAAGTGCCATCTCATAATAATGGCTGCGCTCGCTACACCTCAAACGTCACGTGATCTCCATTCCACGCATATAGTTCATTGATTTTACCAATCGCATATATTACCGTATTGGGTCACTCACAGACTGTCTAACTAATGATATCATGTCCATGGCTTTGCCCTTGATTCATCTACCAGTTTAAATTCTGCAGCGGGTGTACCAGATTTTACTTTCCAGCATAAAGCCAAATCTCCTAGGAAGATTATTGTATATCCAACTGTTAAGCTTATACAAAAACCCTAATACATGAACAAATGTATAACATGCTATTCCTTAATCGTTCATGAATAACTATTGTTACACAAATAAATTATCTACATTTGTGAAACTTAACAGAATACAAATATACGCTTACATTGAAAGGGATCGCAGTTTATGAACCATTGGACGGAGGACATGGTGTGAGGTTTACACGACAATGAAACGTCACTTCCCTCATAAACTGTTATGGGATCTGTATATATTGACCATGAAGGTTTCACTGAAAAGAAAGTAATATGAAAATTGAGTTGATGCAGAGTCCATCGGAATCTTGAAGGAAATACCCACGCTTCATTTGGTTCCCGACAATAATGAATTTTATACATTAAAGAAAAATAATAACTGATAACAAAAACCAACGATTCATCATGGACATAACAGTGAACGTATGTCAGCTGGCCGGATAACATAAAACATATGGACTATGTAGATGGTATGCTAAAGTGTCGTGGAAATGAAACAAAGGGCCTAAAAGAGAATCCAAATGATATTGAAACCGACCAATATCGAGGGAAACCCACCATGTTTTTTTTTTCGGTTTGGCGAAGGATAATCAAACATATGGGTGGAGAATTATTTTTTTCAACTGTATTTGATTATTTGGTTGATTTTTATTTCTAGACAGAGAAAATTCTCAGAATAATTCCTGTCAGGTTAACTTTAATATGAAGTAATCCAGGGAAAATTTGTTATGACCATGGAAGTCTAAATTTGTTTTCTAAAATTAATTAACAAATTGGACCTTATACAAAAAAAAATGTTTTTCATTACTAACTTGATTGATTCAGCGTGACAGTTGTCATGACGACATTTCCTATTAGACAACTGTACTCTCCAGCCATATCGAACATATATGCTCGTATGACCAATCGCCTTCCTCTATTCTCGGTCACTGCAGATGAGTTGTCAGCGCTTCCGCCGAGATCCCAGGTGACAGTTGGGGCTGGACTGTTTAATAAAAGTCATTAGTTAGTTAGCGGGAGTACAAAACTGGAAGCACACCGTAAAAGTCGCTACTTCAATTATTGTCTGCAATGTATGCATGAAAATCCAAATGATTTATAGCTATTTGAGGGTTATCATTAAAATAACTGAATTTGTAACCGTATAGAGCCATGCTGCATTCTAATTATATGAAGCCATAACTTTTGATTGTGGTAAACATTGCGATTATTTGTTTTACTTACAAAGCAGCCACTAAGCACTCCAAGGTTACCATCTGACCAATGTCTGCCCATTGCTGAACAGAAGAAGAATAAACTAACTCAGCCGGCCTGTTCTGGTATGTTGAAGGGTCTGGTAATAAAAAAATTCAGACAATGGAAATACTTTTTTCTAAATGGCAGTCTTGTACATAGATGGCTAGACTTAATAAAATGTATATTAATTGGATTATCTTAATTAATTGATGGATGTTTTACGCCACACTTAACATTATTACACTTATATGGCGGCGTTGCCAGATTTAGTGGGTGAGAAAACCCGTTACCCAGAGGAAACCCACGACCTTCGGCGAGTACCTATCCACATTAGATGACCTAATGAAAAATCCACTCGGAAATTTTGGCTTGCTTAAGATTCGAACCCCAGCTGCTTCCTTAGAAGGCCTGTGTTGGACAGAGTGGCTATCAATAAGGCTCCCAGTTTATTTTAAAGCCATCATCATTACCAAAGCGATATTTGTTCAGTCTCCATAACTTCTCCATTGACGAAAAATAAACTTTTGTGTGTTATATCTTACGATCAAGACAACTGTCCTCTTAAAAACACAGGCCCTTGTGAAATTGAGCATAAAACATTAACCTTACGAACACATTCGTATTAAAAAGATGTAGCCCAAATAATTCATATTAGATTATAATTAGCACTGTGCGGATTGTTACCTGGTACTGATGTTACTTGAACCTGAATCCTCTTTACTTCAACACGTGTACCTAGCACTGGATTCACTTTAAAGCATGTAAACACTTTTGAATCTTTTGGTAAAACCCACAGGAGATGAAGATCGCCTTTAATAAAAAATATGACACCATGTAAACCAGAGATAATATGATGTCGCATATGAAATTTACCGTTACGAAGTTAAATGTTTCACTGCTTGGCAAATGTCTGGTAATGAGTATTGTTGCATTATATGTATATCTGTATGATTTAGCAACTGACGACAAAAAAGAAGTCTTGACAAAATTCAAAGTAAAAAGGGAGGAAATACCATCAACACTTTGGTAAAGTCTTTCGGCTGTATTATCCATTAGATCAGCCCCTTCCCATTCAGTTATCGCCCCTGGTACACTCTCAATACTGACATTACATCGAAGTCTCAAGTATCGTCCCTCTGTTGTGAACACGGAATCCTCCATCACAGATGTCACTTTGCCAATTTCTGTGGAGACAATCAAAGATTTCAAGACAATTTTAAACATTTGAGTTCCGTGTAAATGAAATGTTTAAATAGGTCATACATTCATTTCAGATCTTTTAGTTTTGGATTTACTGTCTCAAATTTGAAAGTTCATGCTTCAAGCCATTTGGCGGTTATATATGCGTATTGCCTAACAAATCAAATTTTCATTTTCAAATTAAAAACGCAAAAATGAAAGCTCCTAACTTCTTCTAACTGTGAAAAATACAGTAAATAGATTTTAGGAGGGCGTGTGCTTTTTATATATGTCTGCGAAATAAAGGGTATTAAGGGAAACGGTTGCAATTCAAAACGGGCTAGTAGATCACAACATAAAAAAATCTATACTTACTGGCTGTTTGAACCTGGACAAATTCGGACTTCGTTCTACCCCAGTCGTTAGCGGTTTCACACTGGAAAGTCCCTTCAACTCGCTGATCGGGGGGTAACAACATTTGGTCGCCATTCACTAAATGCGGACATTTTAACCCGCCAGATTTAGACCGGAAAAGGTAGCTACAAAAATATGACAAAAACGTTCCTATCAAAACACAGAGTAATTCCAGTAAGAAAAGGAACGCCACTATTAAGATAAATCTATGTGCTTAGAGGAGATAACAATTTATCTGGAGCTTCGGTTCTCAGGTGAATGTGTCAATGTTGATCGATTAGATAATCCCGACTTAAGTCAAATTAGTACATGTATCATCGCCTTCACAAAAGAATGTTCAACTTCTATAACCAACAGGTATTTAATTATTGTAGCTAGTCTAATTCTGTGTTGGCCTTTCTCTGTTTTGTATGGACGATTTGTCTGGAATAATTATCATCCCCAATATCAATAAAAACTACTATACACTAGAATTACTACTAGCAGCCCTTCAAATACACATTGCAGATATTTAGAAAGAGGAAACTCAGATGGCATCCATAACAACTGCAATAGTGCGTATCACTATTCTTTGTTATAACCATATCAATTTAAGATCAGTGGGAAACAATGAATCAAACCATAAACGTCAATTCGGCATCACGAAAAAAGCAGGTGTAGGACATTTTGGCATTATTGTAAAGTAATCATGGTCAAGCACAGTTTCCAGGTTTTCTTGATGGATACATAACAATATCTGACCAAGGCTAAGCTCCTGTAAGTGTTTAACCTAGTGAACTATCATAGGTTTACTTTGTTTACAAAATAGCCTCAGGATGTATAGCTACCCGTATTAAATCTGTTATTAGCGATCTTATATCACACAGTCAATCAGGTTTTCTTCCCGGTCGATTTATAGGGGATAATATTAGACTTATTTACGACCTCATAAGCTATACAAATACAAGGGATTTACCAGGCCTTCTAATATTTATAGATTTTGAAAAGGCGTTCGATTCAGTCTCTTGGAAATACTTATCTCAAGTTTTAGATATTTTCAACTTCGGGGATTCTATTAAAAAATGGATTAATTTGTTTTGCACTGACATTAAAGCATGTGTGACACAAAACGGTTGGCTATCAAGTTTTTTTAGAGTCACACGAGGCTGTAGACAGGGGGATCCGGTTTCACCGTATTTATTCTTGCTATGTGTGGAGATTTTATCTATATTAATAAAACAGAATAAAAAAATTAAAGGGATTAAAGTAGGTGACTGTGAATTTAAATTGACTCAGTTTGCAGATGACACAACTCTTCTGTTAGATGGATCGGAACAATCCTTGAAAGAGTCACTGCAAATTTTAAATAAATTTTATTTGCTCTCGGGTCTAAAGGTCAATAATAACAAAACAAAATGTATCTGGATTGGCTGTAAAAAGTTTGGGGGTGAAACGTTTAACCATAGGTATAAATTAGATTGGGATCAGTCCGATTTTATGTATCTAGGTATATTATTCTCTGTGATTTTGAATACTATGGTTGAATCTAACTTTGAAAAACGAATACAAGAGATAGAAAGGGAATTATCACAATGGTCGAAACGCTTGTTAACACCATTAGGACGTATAACAATACTAAAATCCTTGATGATTAGTAAATTAAATAATTTATTTTTATGTTTACCGTCTCCATCCGAAAATGTTATTAAGCGTTTGGAGCAACTATTTTTTCAGTTTATATGGAGCAAAAAACCTGATAAAGTAAAGAGAACTGTGATTGTGCAACCTTACAGACATGGGGGTCTAAAAATGACTAGTCTGTGGGACTACATACCAGCGTTAAAAACTACTTGGATAAGGAAACTAACTACTAGCACATCACAATACAAACCATTATTTGAGAGTTATTACTGTACCATAGTCGATCTCATAAACAAGGGAGACAATCATTTATCAAAGCTTTGTCATACACGTTCAAATGGTTTCTGGAATGATGTTTTATTGGCATGGCTGAAAACCAATGCTAGAATTCAACCTTTCTCTAGTGCTGATTTATATAGTATTAGTATTTGGGAAAATAATGACATTCTCATTGATAGAAAACCAATTATGTATAATTCATGGTATGATAAACAAGTCTATTGTATTGGGGATATATTGGATTGTTTTGGAATTTTTTTGGATTATCAACAGTTTTTAGAACTCTATAATGTAAATACAAACTATTTTGAATATCATAAAGTATGCCGTGCTGTGAAAACTTACATGGCTTCTTTACGGATTTTAAAAACGAAGGTTGTAAAAACAGATCTTAATCTACCCTTGAAATTAAAAATAATTCTAAAAGAAAAGAAAGGATGTAAGGCCATATATCTAACCAATATCCAAGAACAAAACCCGACAAGTCAAAGAAAATGGACAGATATTATTATGCCACCAGAAAACTGGCCTTACATCTACCAAATACCTTTTAAATGTTGCAAAAATACAAAACTTCAATGGTTCCAATATAGGATAAACCATCGAATTCTGGCAACAAATGAATATTTGGTCAAAATAAATATCAAGACTGAAGCTAAATGTACTCTTTGCGGCACAGCAAATGAAACCATTGAACATCTATTTGCTGACTGCAGGGTTACCGCCGCCGTGTTGGGTCAACTAAATACCTGGATTTATCAATCAACAGGGACAGTATTTAATCCAAATAGGCTGGAGTTAATCCTGGGTCAGGCAAATGGGTCAAAATACTTTTGTGCTATAAATGGCATTCTGTTAATTGTTAGGTATTACATTTATAAAACGAGGTGTCAGGAAAAAATACCCTCAATCACTGAACTCAAGTTTACAGTCACTGACTTCATAAAGCAAGAAAAATGCATTGCAATAAAAAATGAAAAGCTTTCTGTTTTTGAAAAAAACTGGTCAAATTTTGATAACTTGTTAAGAACATGTTAAGATGTAATGTTAATGTAAAATATGTTGTTTTTTGTTTTGTTCGTTGTGAGTGCATAAATGTCTTACATGCTTTTTTATATGTACCTATGTAGCGGCTGTGCAAAAGCAAAATGTGTACAACTGTAGAAATACCAAAATGTGGAAATAAAAAAAAAAAAAAAAAAAAAAAAAAAAAAAAAAAAAAACAATTTATGGGGTATAAAGGTCCAAATGATATGCCTCTTTTTAACACAATTAGAAACTTGTCTCCGTGGTTATTTTAGACAAGAAGATTTTCCCTGTGCCCGTGTGTTTTAGTGATCATAAATATCCTTAAATACCTTGGTTTTGGAATCCCAGTACTGTTACAGGTCAGGTCTGTGAAATGAGACACGACTATCGGAGATTGTGTGCTTCCCATAGATTGGCTACCAAACTCCGTTATAACCACGGGGACACGGGGGGAATCTATAACGAATGCCATTTACAATTGAGATAAATATACAATATACGTGTTTAAATGTTAACGTTTACTACGCAGAATATATTAGAGTATTTATTAGAAAAATTAGATAATGAGCCAACAGTGGGAGCATTTTTATTGACGGGTCTCTTTGTGTGTGTATGCATCGTCTAAGTGTCCCGATCGGCCAATCAACATACGCCTAGCTCACCAGTCACTGCACTGGCGTAAGAGAAATTGGTCAACTCTGAAAGTCTGCCAGTTAAACCTAGGTTAATTTCGATCATTTCAAGGTGCTAATAACAAAAGACAAACACTCTAATAACTCTGAAATATATACTGGCTTGTAAATCAATCTACACGCGACTTGTAGGGGTCGTTGTAGAATTTTTAGAAAAGGTAGTCTAACCGTTGACATTGCAGGTTATAACCATACAAGCTCGCAAGGGAATTACTATACTAATACTTTTTCCGGTCAAATTCAAAACAGCAATGGCGCGCTCCACTGACGATTGAATACGAGCTTGTCTGGCAGATTCATTTTCAGTGTATTTTCACACCGTAAACCACATGCAAGAGTCACACACATGGATAGGATGGTCAATGGGGGCCCGTTCGATACAATTGCATGCTGTTTTGTTTTTGTTTTCTCCCCCTTTAAACATCATTTAAAAGGTTAGTCTTAAAGGCAGAAGTTCCAGTGAGTGTCTAGTTGACGCGACATAATATTGATACTATTTCTAACGACAAAGAAGAAACATGAGAAACAAAAACGCTTGGTTGCATTGCCAGCGTAGTTTACCATAATCTTGACTTGAACCAACGGTCAGGTTTCCACTACTGACACCATTTTCTCCCTCACCACAGTCGTTTTCATCCAGTTTGACTATAAGTAATGAAAATACAGACAAGCTCTTCAAACAAGTACGGCATACTAAAACTTTCAGACCTTTATACGCTAAAGACCCTTTTCTACAAATGTTGTTTGTTAAGGGGATTAAATACATAACTATTTACATTTACACAACAATCGCCAGACCGCAAAAATACCGTTTTCCGTTTGGGTTTCTTTTAATATTATTTTCCTATAAAATAGAAGGTGACATTGCACACGGGTCACACAAAACATAAATAACATACAAATGAAAATAAGCAAACAAAACAGATAAAATATTTTCTATAAAAGTTGGCGATTAACAAAAAGTTATCTGCAACATTAATTAACATACCTGCGTTTTGATCAAAGGACGCCCAGGTAGGGGTAGGGGTCAGCTTAACCTCTTTCAATAAAGGAGCAGTGTTGTACATAACACCGAAGATACAGCCATCAAAACCGCCACTGCCGCTGACTGAGCCTAAACAAAATCAATCTTATTTACTTTCTAAATTCAAGGTCTTATTTAATTCTATGATAAATTGACTATAGACATTGACATGAAAAAGGGAAAATTAAAATTGTAAAGATATATATATTTTTGATATTTTAGTTCAACATTCTTCTCCAAACTGATTTAATTATGAATCTTACTGCGGCTGGCCAGATATAATGCATCGGGCAATGCTGTAAATGGTCCATCTGTACTTGTCTGAACATCACTATCAACTTCCACCTGTAACAGAAACACGTCTATCTAGCTATCATAACAGTGTTAGTATTGCTTCTACTGTAATCAACAATGATGTAACGTGAGTGTCTTAAAAACATTTTATTCACAAAAAGATTGAGAACTTACGAAACTTTATTTTAAAGATAATATCTACCTAATTTCAGAGTAGACCAGTTTACTATTCTTATTAATAAGCTTACTAGGTCGATCAATTGGAATGATGTTTTTCTCAACACAATATTGATTCACTTATATGACAGGGTGGGAGAGTAGCCGAGAAATCTTGGCTCTGCCGAATTTTTTTTTTTCCGTGTTCGTCATAGCCAAGATCACTTCCATAGTAAAAAAGGGATATATGTTAAGGAGACCCGCCGAAAATATCGCCGGCGCATATTTCACAACAAATAAGCAAAGAATAAAATATTTACCACTGCATTCCGATAGCATAGACCACGAAGAAGGAGTTTGTCAAACTTACGCCGCTGTAAAGTGACTAAAGATATATGATTGAAGTATTTCTACGACGCCCCGCACAGTTTAACTGGTCGTTTAAATGTTTTACTATGGCGGTTACGTCAGGTTGAAAGCCAGTGGACTTCGAAACAAATATTGACTGCATAAGGGAAAGTTTACCACTTTACAGCGGCGTGAGTTTGACAAACTCCTTCTTCGCGGTCTATACTATCGGAATGCAGTGGTAAATACTTTATTCTTTGCTTATTTGTTGTGAAATTTGCGCCGCCGATTTTTTCGGCGGGTCTCCTTAACTTATATCCCTTTTTTACTATGGAAGTGATCTTGGCTATGACGAACACGGAAAAAAAAATTCGGCAGAGCCAAGATTTCTCGGCTAGGTGGGAGAGGAAACAGATTTCTTTGCCAGAAGGAAACCTCCGACCTTCGGTGAATACTTGGTAACTTGTCATATTGCCTACCATTCAACGTGTGTATTGAAAACCTGTGTTTGGAGACTTATGGCTGACAAAATCATGTGTTTTATGCATATTCTTCCATAAAGCGGAATGACGGAAGGCAGTCTTCCTAAGCATTGTACTTTTTGTCATGGTGGGAAAACACAAACTACACAACTATCAAATTATTTTATCCCAGTTCAGAGTTGTACGTACATCCCAAGTTGCCCTTGACATTTCTTGGTTATTTGTAACACGGACAGTTATGCGGTGTGCCTGGCCGTCGGTTAAGCCGTCCACAGAGGTGAATAAGCCTTGTCCACCGTCACCAGAATCATAAGTTATATCAACACCACCTATAAAAAAGGGTACAGATATTAAAACTTTTTACTTCAATGAGAACTGTGGGAAAATCTTTTTTGTACATATAAACCTTTGAAGATCATCAAAAACTGTGCACTTTCATGCCCATGCTTAGTTCCTCTAGGGCATCATATCAGTCTATTCTGTTTCCTGACAGAGAAATGCATATTAAGCTTTTGAAAATAAAGTACTGAACAGATGATATATCTCACCTCTTAGGTTAATCTCTACTGTAACCAGACGAGAGCCTGTAGCATCTGTTATATGTGCTAATACGCCTTTGGCTTGAGTAGATTTGAAATGAATCTGAAGAAATTGGAAACTGCCTTGAAGTCGTTGTTGTAAATCAAACCTCATCCATGAGCCCATGGGAAATCGGACTCCAACGGCTGAAAACAAATACAGTATAATTACATCGAGTTCCATCCACAATAAATATTCAGTACTCAAGTTTAAAAAAGAAGATCAACGTACCGTCACCACAGTAGCACCCAGTGAATGCAGTCGAAGAACAGTCGCACATATATGTGGCGTAATACTCGGTACAAGTGCCGCCATTTTGACAAGCTGACATGCTAGAACATCTCCCCTGACAACCTAAAAGAACAACAGCAATATCAGTTATGTTAGTAGAATATGTTTCTAAGCTGCTCATGTTACTATTGGTGGTTTTATGTTGTAACTTCTTAAAATGGAGATTATAGCCTGTATGTGACCTGAAATTAAAATATCAATAAAGATCAGTTTATTAAAAAAAAAAAAAATCCGTTCATATTTAAAAGAAGATATGCAATTATATTGGATTGTTTCTGGTTGTAAAGTTTGACATGCATGTACCTTTCATAATATCGGTTGACCCATCTTTCACCAAATCCTGCAGATTAATGTATTCTCCATTCAAAGCAAAGTTTTGATAGCACCCAACAAACCCATACGTTCCGTTACTGTTTCCTCCTAGAAAAGAAATTGATTCAAAATTTAGCACATGATGCACAGAAAATATATATCAAAACTAATTAGTGCTTCTTTCGTGCGCAGTTTGAGATAGGCTATCTATTACGATGATAAGGGTGACATGGTGCAGACTGATACACAATATCCCGGATATAATATTCATTGCATAGTAAAACAATTCAACTTCTCCAATGTTTCTTCGGATATTCCGAGAAAAGGAATTGTGTTGAACAGTAAAATACAAGGCTTAGCATATAAATGAAAACATAACAGGTTAGAATAGGTCAAAATACTAGAGACGCCAAAATCTTTTTCCTTTTTTAAAAAACTAATTTATTACCTAAAATCAAGTTTTGTGCTCTTAAATAAGTGTAGAACTCCCAGTGGTTTGATTCCCACAAAACAACTGATTTATCATCAACTTTGAAAATGGAATGTTTGTAGGTCAGTTCGAAATAGACGGAATGCCAATTATCATCATTTAGATCGCTGGAGAAAGAAATGGTTTTAGACACTTCATCGTCGGAGAAACGTGTGGAGATGACAATGTGACGTGGATCTAAAACAGAGAAATATGGTATAAGATTAACTAAAGGGACTGCCAAACTACTTCTTATAATTTTTAATTATCATAATAAAGTAGTTACACTAAATGATTGATCTTGAAACAAAAAATATCCAGTGAGAATGTGTCCCCGAAGTGTCAACTGTCTAAAATGTCTTCTTAACACCATAGGCCTAATGCATCAAGCTTGATATCCCTCAAAAGCTTTTGATTTGCAACTTTGTAAAAGTAATCGAAAATTGTCTGCTTTAGTTTTCACGAAAAAATATGAAAATCTTAGAAGTACTTGCTACTTAAAAGATTTAACTTTAGCAACTTCATAAAAAATTAAGTTGCCTATATCACTGAAAGAATAACACAGCTATGGACGGAGAAGTCCGAAATATAAGTAAATGTTTTATAATAAATCGGTCACCTGTCTAATTAAACCTATGTAAATCATATAAAATAGAACAATATAAGAAAATGACGAATAAATGTCCACAAAGGTGTATAAATATGAGGAGATTATGCCACATAAAAGGGGAATTACCGTCTAGAAGTATAGATAAATAATGTGCACGGTATCCTGAAGCGTGAAAAAGTTGTGCCTTGCCAATGGTTGTTTTAAACTCAAAACTGATATCAATGGGAGCGTTGTACAATCTTTTCCGTAATGGTAAGTATGATCCGAATTTCTGAATTGTGACAGGCTGCGCCCTCCTGACTAAGGAAAAGAAGAAGAAAGCAAAAACACATGTAAATGACTAATTGTGTGAATTGTGGAGTTTCCAATCCCAGTAGCTCGGATAGTTTAAATGATTCGTGTGTGTTCTAAAACAAAACGACGAATTCAACTTGGCATAATTGAATATATTTATAGCCTATCGTAAGTGGAGCGGCTTACATTCCAATTGTACCTATATATAATTCACCTTGTAAAATAAGCCCCTTGAAGCTGACATATATTTTTCAGAGAGAACTCTTTAAAACAAAAAAAAAACTTCTCTGTATATTAATCACAACGTTTGAATGCAGATACTAGGATCGCTCCATTTAATATACACAGAAGTTATGTTAATCCATAAATATGTTAAGGCAAAGTATAGGACTGAAAACCATGAGACAAATTGATCATTTCGATTAGCGACAAGACATCTACTTACTGTCTCCTGTACATTCTAGATTCCCCACCAAAAAATTGCCCATTTTAGCGTCGGTCTCAGTGCCTGTATCCCCCAGTCGGACTTCTCTCACTGGTAGAAGTGTTTTGTTGGAGAAGTAACCTTGGTCAAATGTTTCGTACGTTTCTCCGGCATCACAGTTGCAATTCAAACCTCCTAGACATCCATTCTGGGTGTTTGCACACTCACATTTCTTGGAGTCGAAGACAGCACCACCCCAGTAGTACCGGGGTCGCCTGTTCCGATCTAACCAGTACCCATACGATGCGGAGGAAGACTCTGAAGTGAAGAGATATAGGTCATGTTCTAATTTCTATGTAAAACTTTGACCCCCAATTTAACTTTATGGTATTATGAGAAGCCTTTTGGATGAATTAAAATGGTATGCATTATAAAGAGACTACAGGAATCTCTTGTTCATTCAATATTGCTTTTGTTAACAAGCATGGTGGAAGGTGTAATTTGAAAATAATGAACTCACCTGGGACGATCATAAGACGAGAGTTCTGACATGAATACTTGATATACTGAAGACATGTTTCTGCCCTGTCTGCTATGCCAACGACCTCTGGTAGTTCTATGTCATAGCTAATTACGCCTCTGAAAGACCCGGGTTCTTGATAACCGTCGACGGGCGTAGCACTTTCTGACGAATTACTTTTAACAATGGTTCGGATTTTGCCAGTTTGTGAATCTGTATTTGAAATACACAAGTATGAATTTTTCGAAAAAAGACGCCTAAGGCAAACATGTTAGAGAGTCTTCTTGGTCGACATTATTATAAACAAAACGTTAACCTTCAACGACAAATAAAGGCGAATGTATTTTCTATCATTCAAGTTTAATTGCGGTTTTATTGTATTACCTTTTATGATATAAAAAGTCAGCTACCTTTAGAACAGATGACTTGAGAGGGTAGTAGAGGCCCTGTTCCATCGATATCAATCTCTGTTGTCACCTCATCTGATGTTGTAGGGAATGGTACCTGGTCACATGAGGCTGGATACATAGCTATATGAGGGAGGCAAAGTTTAAAATCAATTTATTGGACTTGTCAAGCTTAATTGGCTAACATGTGTTACGTTATAACTGTCCTTGATTGCTTTGGTAAGGATTGGGGTATACATCAATGCATTGGTATCGGATTAAATGACAGACTTTAGCCCCGATATAACATGTTTGGAATAAACTGGTTTCGATAAATCAAAAACACACGATTGGAAATAAAACTAAATCAGTGTTAACCATCATATTTACAGAAACAGGTAAGCACGAGCGTGTTGAAGTTTTACCGTAATTGACCACAGCTATTTGCGAGTGATACTAGTAAACAAACTACATGCAAGCGTGTGCAGAATGGCTGTAATGAAAACCCCTTAGAGTTGCACATAGCGAATCATTCGGTTGCGTTATTTTATGGATTTAGTTTAGAGCAGTTAATAGGGAAAATGTCAAAATACATATTTGGTATTGTTGGAATGAAACAAGTATTGTACATGTACAGTATTTACTACATTATAACAAGTTTCTGCACTCAATACAATGCACATAATGGTGGCCATGATTCGACACTTTCATCGCCTTCAGGTTAAATGGACAACACCATAAAACATAATCAGGTTAGAATGGGAAATTAACTTCACTCAGAGATTACAATTTTCAAATTAAAATTCCACGTACGTGTATGACAACTGGGTCCTTGATAACCAGTTCCTGTACAGTTACAGGTAAAGTCTTCCCGTGATCGAAGACACTTCCCTCCGTGTGAACACCGTGATGTGGTTGTATAACACCTGCAAGAAAAGATGGCCATTGTTTGATTGCTACCTGAATGATATACCTTAAAATATTTGTGAACGTCGATATTTGGCCATTGTTCGACCGACTCATATCCAAGAAGCGGTGCAAGTTATAAAATGGTTAATTTTTTTTATATTTTGATTTTTAATTATTAGTTATACCCGTATGTTGTTCTGCCTGTCGTGCGGATTTATTTTCGATCTGTTTTTATATACGTTGAGCGGAATAGGCTCAAGGTAGGCTAAGTTTGAAAAGTCCGTTTAAACACAAACATCAAACCGAAAAAAAGATTAGACTGCGTAAATAATTGGTATATTGCATGACTGATTGATTCATTAACGTGGTTCTTTAATGTGTTCATCGAAACATAACGTATTTGAGATTCTTGGAATTGGCAGCAAAATGACATTAAAAACATCCAAATTTAATTTAGCTTAATGTAAAGACGTTTTACCTGTCGAGAAGTTTACACTGTTCAAACAACACATTCACAATGTTTTCTTCCTGAAGTTCTTTAACCTCAAATCTAAGACCGTTTATACGTAATATTTTGATACATCCCAAATATCCAACTCCTGGGTAACCACCTGTAAGATACAAAACAAGCCAGTTTCTCGATCACATGGTTTCAAAATCGATTACATATCACAAGGTGTTTTGTCTTTGCTCGTTTAAAAATTGTGTATGCTATCGACTCTTTTGAACAGAAAGCAAATACTTGATGGGAAATAAATAGAGGATATTGAACAGTTGTGTTTGAATAGCACTTATATTTTTTCGAGTGAAAGCCGGAGAATAACCCACGAGACGCGAAGCGTCAAGTGGGTTATCCCTCCGCCTTTCAAGAGAAAAAATATAAATGCTATTCAAACACAACTGTACAATATTCTGTTTATTATTTATACTATCATGTTTTAGGCTGGAGATTGTTTATGAAGTATAAATTTATCAATTATAAAAAAGAAAGTATTGACAAATTTATGACGGATTAGGTTTTCAGCAAACGTAGGAATATATATCGCTGACCAATGAAACAACAGCATGTCTGTTCTTCTCACGTGACTATCGACTGTCAGATTTGTGGTCATTTGAATGGCCATTTTCTCCCAGAGTTTTTCGCGATATTTGATGTAAAGAGAAATTAAATCGAACTCCATGGATTTTAACTCTGCAGAGCATCAGTCACCAGGATAAAAAATGATATTTGAAATTACTTTACATTGTTTAAACGCGTCAATGAATGGCAAGTACAGTTATTCGTTACACGCAGTGGTCCGCAGGTCACACAACTCTGCCAACATACGATCGATTTTGAAGTTTTGTTTTATCGCTTTGACTTAGAGTGGTAAGCCGATCCTCTATTAAATCAATTATGTGTTTTCAGGTGTAATTTATTTATCTTAATGCTAATTATGACTGAAAAGGCTTCATTTAGCCTATCGAAATCCTATGTACTGTTGTTGTTGTACAGCAGACGTCGGTACGCAAGAAAGAAGTAGGTCCGACGACGTCATCGGCTTCGTCGCGTGCATTAAATAACAAAAGTGTTATTTCACTGCAGTGAATTATAACATTTCTGAGTGAAGGAAATCCCTAGTTTTCACTTATGTATAAATAATAAAAGCTGATATTTCTAAAATAAGTGTTTCTTTATAAGCAAGGTTTGAAAGTCTCATTACAACTAATGTAAGAAAATTCATTTATAAGGAATTTATGGGGTGGGGGTGGTAGGGGAGGTGGGGTGGGAGGGGAGACATGAGAGTGATCTCAAATTCGTGTGATTGGCTCGTACTTTAGTAGTGTGCGAGATTAGATTAACATTGCGTTGATTTTATTAGGCTCACGGACCTTTCCGCAGAGGTATTCTCCCCCTTTTGAGCGTGTTTTCAGTTCGACAATTTTGATTGGATGTTGATTGGGGTATTTCAAAGGTTAGATTTAAGTAGTATCTGGACACACACCGAACACAACACCGATATCGTAGTAACGTGGAGAGTTTCGATGAAAGCATCACTTAAAGTGGCATGAGCTGCCAAAATTCACACTTTTTCCATAATTTCTGATCGTCACGACCAGTGGCGGATCCAGAGGGGGGGACGGGGTGTTCCGGACCCCCCCTGAAATTTTTAGGAGTGCCCTTTTTCGATTATCAGTGCCCTTTTAAAAATAAAAAAAGTTTCGCCTGACGTTCTTATTGTTATATTCGACTAAATTATGTGAAGTCTGCTATAGTAAAACCTCATTTCATATGCCCAGAACCTTGGCTTTTGTAATTAAGTATAAGCCCCGGCCAGTCTGATATTAATAAACTTCGGGGATTTACGTGCGTGAAATACCCTTTGATAGATTGCAGGTCATTTTGAATGTGGCGATCAAAAAGGTAGCCGTGAAACGTACAACTTCCATACCCTATGGAGGGCCCAAAAAAAAAGTCCCCGTGGTAATGTAAGGGACCGAAATACTCTTAACTTTCACGCTCCATCAGTTTTATAATTGAAGCATTGGAGGATTCCTCATATGTAGGCCTACCGAAACTGCCTCTCTTCTTTGCGTTACACAACATGTGCTTTACCGGTCTAAATAACATATATATATATAAATATCTTTCTAGATGATTTCCGTCTGTAGTGAAGTATTTTGATATATACTTACAAAGCCATTTGTATTCAGCCCAAAACTACGGTGATTTACCGAATAAAAAGCGCAGACTGTCCGAGGTGTATCAAAGTCGACCGGTAGCGAGCGAAGATAGCCCAGGCTTTGTTAATACAAAAACACAATAGACGTCTTTACCAGGGAAACATTTTTACACATGATTCATTTTTGACCAAGTTACATTTTCGTAGAAAGTAAAATTATTTTAATAAGCTATATGCCAGTTCTGCACGGAACAAGCTGAATTTGGAATGTAAAGAATCACACAAAATTCAGTGATCATCTCGTCCCAAAAACGAGTTTCATGCCTAATAAACCTATATTCGATTATAAACAGTGAAATGTTGGCCTTATCTGACAGGAATATGGCACTCAAGAATAGAGAACAAAATTATATAGGCTACACCGTTCTTTTTTTAGACATATCTTCGGCCATGAAGAGCCTTAGAGCTTCATCAAATATGGCGGATCGTCGATGATTTATATACAAGATTTCTCTGAGAAAGTGTCTTCAGTTTTGCAACTGTTACTTTCAAGAAAGTATAACAAAAGTCATGAACAGTGTTTTGCTTGGTGATTTTAAGAGCCTAGGTGGCCCGTGGACCCACACCTGTATATAGGCCTACTTGGTTTCGGTAGTCTGTCACCTTCCCACTTTCAATAAAGAAAACTATCCACGGACTCTTTTATGTAGTACAAGTATGTAGTTTTCCCAAATCAATATAAAACAAACCGCGGGAGCTTCTCCTGCTTGTCTTATTTTGTTATTTTTAAGCATTATGGAAAGCAAAATCCAGAAATTATTAACTTGCAGAACAGCCTCAGAACGTTTCTCAGGCAATCTAGAACCCCTTAGTTTCCGGGGCCTAAGCGGTCCCTGGGCCCTCGCCTGATGTGTTGGGATAGTCATCCCCCCCCCCATGCTTCAAAAACGTTACAAGGCTTCATCTATAACTTTGGAACATAATGATTTTACTGTTGTTTTTTAAGAATTAAGGAGAGCAGAATCCGGATTTTTTTTGCATTTTTAGTTGCAGAACACCCTCAGAGCGCTTCTCAGGCAATCTAGATTTCCCTGCGCTTCCGGGGCCTAGGCGGCCCTGAACCCTCTTTTAAAGTTGTTATGTTTCTGTAATCGAAGGGCCTGGGACCCCCGCCTTCGTAAAAGGCTGGATCCGCCCTTGACGACAGTAAGAGGATTTGAAGGCCATCGAAAAACTGAATGATTGGCGTGGGAATGAGGATAATCCATACAGTATGTGGCCTGTACGAACCGAAAACGGGTTCGAAAAGTAAACCAAATTTAAATAACCGGGACGACCATTCATTCATTCAAAGCCAAAGTCAGTCCAAAACAATAATTTATCGTACATTTACGAGACTAGAAGCACTAAAACCATCTGAATTGTACTTCTTGAGAAAAATAGCAGATAATTTTAACGTTCTGTTTTAACGTCAAAATATCAACATTTTGGCAGCTCATGCCACTTTAATATTGAAAGAAATTACAGAAAATAGGGCGATTTTCCCTCTGAAATTTCACCAAGACATTCATTCCTAATTTGGAGGTCGCCTGGGATCCCTGATATATTTTGTTAATCTAACATCTTGAATCCATTCAATTACTGAACAAAATATGTGTCTATGCGTCAATTGCAAGAATTAGATTGAATAAGAAACGACTCGGCTTGAGACATTGAGAGTTATCTGCCCTTACCCAGGTAGTAGGCATCTACATCCTCTCCTTTAGGTTTCGTCATCTGTTTGTCGAGTTTCCGATAGTCGTCCAATAGAACAAGCAAGCCATCCTCATCAATTGTAGCCTCTATCCGATGGTATTCGCCGTCACCAACATCGAATCCTGAAATAATTGACAAAGAACACAATATAACAGATAAAAAGGAGATAATCCTAAATTCTTTATTATTCATTCACCAGTCCTTCCTCAACGACTACACGCTGTATACGAAAGTTAATATGGGAAAATAAAACTGTGAGGTAGTTTGTAAAGAGTTGTGTAATGAATTAACATGTTCAGTAGTTTGTCCACGGTTATAAAAAAAAACACTGAATTACTTTAAACAGCCCACATACGAACACTAAAAAATATGTTGTGATGGCAAAAAAAATAATAATAAATTGCTCGTTGGAATTTAAAATAACCAACTATTTGTTTTTCTAACATGTGTACTCTAATGAATATCTGATATTAATATGCAAATGGAAGCTGGGACTTATAAATGATGTATCATTTTACCTAGAGGATAGGTATTGTCAAATTCAAATCCCGAGGACGAGGTCACCAGACGTAATGTGTTGTTATTCAGAAATTCAACCTACAACAAAATAAGTTGAAAGATAAGCGCTAAAAATAACGAGTGCCGTGAAAATGCCGATAGATAGCTGGAACAGATAAACAAATTAGAAGCAGAATTTGAAATATTAAGAATGTCTTTTAAAGGTTAATACAAATTCATTCAAATCCCAGCACGTTCCAAAAAAAAAATGGTTTCTCAAGGTTTTCTTACAGAAATGTTTCCTGGAAACAGCAGATATACAAATACGGCATTCCAAAATGAATTCCACTTGCTGTAGTTAACATGCAAGATAACATATTGAAGAATGATCCTAGTAGGCTATAGGGCGCTAGATAGGCTCAGATTGGACATATTTCCCCAATATGCTTGCATAATCATAGGACCGGGGATAGCTTACCCTGTCATTAGACAAGATATTGATCGATTGATTGATGTTTGCACCATTTCACTTTTATGGCGGCATTGCCAGGTGTAGTTGGGAAGAAAGGTGGGCTCTTTGTCCGAAGAAAACCCCCGACATTTGGCGAGTACCTGGCAACGTTTCCACATGCGACGATCAAGTGAAAAATCCACTCAGAATTTTTTAAATATTTTTTGTGTTGTGTTTGGTCAGAGTGGGATTCAATGCAAGACATGTGCCGGACTGAGGGACTATCACTCTAACCTACCGAGCAACCCAGGCACCAGAAGATATTGAAAGAATAATGATGTACATTGACCAATGTACACAAATGCAACTCACAATTAACACAAACCCTTCAATCAAATATCATTTTGGGTCAAAACAATTCATAAGTGTGTTGGTTGAGATGTGGATAGAATAGCTCAGATTTCCTCAACCAGTTTCAGCAGTTTCTTCATATTCTAACCCTCTTCTAACTATTACACGCTATGATCTATTCCTTTTCTATTTATTACACACTATGACCTAACCCTTTTCTATGATCTAACCCTCTTCTTACTATTACACGCTATGACCTAACCCTTTTCTATTACACACTAGGATCTTATCCTTTTCTAACTATAACACACTATGATCTTATCCTTTTCTAACTATTACACACTATGACCTTACCCTTTTCTATTACACACTATGATCTAATCCTTTTCTAACTATTACACACTATGACCTTACCCTTTTCTATTACACACTATGATCTTATCCTTTTCTATTACACACAATGACCTTACCCTTTTCTATGATCTAACCGTTTTCTAACTATTACACACTATGACCTAACCCTCTTCTAACTATTACACACTATGACCTAACCCTTTTCTATTACACACTATGATCTTATCCTTTTCTAACTATTACACACTACGACCTAACCCTTTTCTATTACACACTATGATCTAGTCCTTTTCTAACTATTACACACTATGATCTAATCCTTTTCTAACTATTACACACTATGACCTAACCCTTTTCTATTACACACTATAATCTAACCCTCTTCTAACTATTACACACTATGACCTTACCCTTTTCTATTACACACTATGATCTTATCCTTTTCTAACTATTACACACTACGACCTAACCCTTTTCTATTACACACTATGATCTAATCCTTTTCTAACTATTACACACTATGATCTAATCCTTTTCTAACTATTACACACTATGACCTAACCCTTTTCTATTACACACTATGATCTTATCCTTTTCTAACTATTACACACTATGACCTTACCCTTTTCTATTACACACTATAATCTAACCCTCTTCTAACTATTACACGCTATGACCTAACCCTTTTCTATTACACACTATGATCTTATCCTTTTCTAACTATTACACACTATGACCTTACCCATTTCTATTACACACTATAATCTAACCCTCTTCTAACTATTACACACTATGACCTAACCCTTTTCTATTACACACTATGATCTTATCCTTTTCTAACTATTACACACTATGACCTTACCCTTTTCTATTACACACTATAATCTAACCCTCTTCTAACTATTACACACTATGACCTAACCCTTTTCTATTACACACTATGATCTTATCCTTTTCTAACTATTACACACTATGACCTTACCCTTTTCTATTACACATTGATCTAATCCTTTTCTAACTATTACACACTATGACCTTACCCTTTTCTATTACACACTATAATCTAACCCTCTTCTAACTATTACACACTATGACTTTACCCTTTTCTATTACACACTATAATCTAACCCTCTTCTAACTATTACACACTATGACCTTACCCTTTTCTATTACACACTATGATATTATCCTTTTCTAACTATTACACACAATGACCTAACCCTTTTCTATGATCTAACCGTTTTCTATTACACACTATGATCTTATCCTTTTCTAACTATTACACACTATGACCTTACCCTTTTCTATTACACACTATGATCTAATCCTTTTCTAACTATTACACACTATGACCTTACCCTTTTCTATTACACACTATAATCTAACCCTCTTCTAACTATTACACAATATGATCTAACCGTTTTCTATTACACACTATGATCTTATCCTTTTCTAACTATTACACACTATGACCTTACCCTTTTCTATTACACACTATGATCTAATCCTTTTCTAACTATTACACACTATGACCTTACCCTTTTCTATTACACACTATAATCTAACCCTCTTCTAACTATTACACACTATGACCTTACCCTTTTCTATTACACACTATGATCTTATCCTTTTCTAACTATTACACACTATGACCTTACCCTTTTCTATTACACACTATGATCTAATCCTTTTCTAACTATTACACACTATGATCTTATCCTTTTCTATTACACACTATGATCTTATCCTTTTCTAACTATTACACACTATGACCTTACCCTTTTCTATTACACACTATGATCTTATCCTTTTCTAACTATTACACACTATGACCTTACCCTTTTCTATTACACACTATGATCTAATCCTTTTCTAACTATTACACACTATGACCTTACCCTTTTCTATAACACACTATGATCTAATCCTTTTCTAACTATTACACACTATGACCTTACCCTTTTCTATTACACACTATGATCTTATCCTTTTCTAACTATTACACACTATGACCTTACCCTTTTCTATTACACACTATGATCTAATCCTTTTCTAACTATTACACACTATGACCTTACCCTTTTCTATTACACACTATGATCTTATCCTTTTCTAACTATTACACACTATGATCTAATCCTTTTCTAACTATTACACACAATGACCTAACCCTTTTCTCCGATACAATTTAGCCTATTACATGGGTAAAATAAAAAAAATATTACCGAAACGTTTGTGACGCCCATTTCCATTCGTATAAGAGAGGCTTCAATGTCAAATGTTCGAAATTCAAAGGAGATACTTGTTAATTCACTTGTTGTAGACTTTTCTTTCGGTATCCTTAGGTACGAATCTTTTCCGTCAAACGTCATATAGGAGGTTACCATCTGTAAAAAATACATCATCAATTATAATGTGGCATGAACTGCTCAATGCATGTATTGGGGAAATTTCGTTGAAACAGAAATAGCTAATTTCTGCCCGTTTTAGCAAAAAGTACAAATAAAAGTTTTCCATTGATACCAATCTTGCGGACGAACATTTAGATAGTTTTATTAAATTTTACCCGTTATTAATGAACGTACGGGTTACTGACTTTAACAATGCTTTTTTTTATTTCAATGTCAATCTTTTAATTGTCCAAGGTACGCTGAACTTTTCTTGACAAGCCTGTTTAAAACAAAAATTCTTAACTACGGCAGTTTATGCCACTTTAAGTATGTTTATGAGTTTATCACTGTATTTCGGGGAAAACGCATTTCATAAAGTTGACCCCAATGTTTGATATGTAGAATATCTATGACTTACAGGGCACTCGTGCGGAAATCTAGCGTCCGTCACTCCCCGTTTCCCGTCATATTGTTTAAGAATGTTCACTCCATTTAACGTAAAGTCTTCCAAACATCCTTGAAAAAACACATTAGATTCTGTCCCTTTGGGATCAGGGGGGAAACCTCCAATATACACCTGCAACAGCGAACAAGTAAAAGTTTATAAATTAAATAGCACATAAGAAATTAAGAGTTTAAAAGTTCACAGAATGAAACATTTTACTTTTAAGTGAATTAGGACTAAAGAGAGCAGATTATGTTCCTTCTCAGACTAAATGTAGCATTAAAACTTTTTTGACTGCATTGAATGTCAGCACCGTTTGTCCCAGTCACTAAACGTTGAAACCGCTTGTCATCAATTCCTGGATGCCTGAAATGTTTGTCATCAGATTCCAAACGTCGGAGCTGTCAGTCACTGAATGTCGGAACTCTTTGGTAGTCAGTTAATGAATGTCAAAACTACCTGTCTGCAGTCACTGAATGTCTGAACTGTTTGTCGTCATGCAGTCACTGAATGTCAAAACTGTTTGTCGTCATGCAGTCACTGAATGTCAAAACTGTTTGTCGTCACGCAGTCACTGAATGTCTGAACTGTTTGTCGTCACGCAGTCACTGAATGTCAGAACTGTTTGTCGTCACGCAGTCACTGAATGTCTGAACTGTTTGTCGTCACGCAGTGACTGAATGTCAGAACTGTTGATCGTCACGCAGTCACTGAATGTCAGAACTGTTTGTCGTCAAGCAGTCACAGAATGTCAGAACTGTTTGTCGTCACGCAGTCACTGAATGTCAGAACTGTTGGTCGTCACGCAGTGACTGAATGTCAGAACTGTTGGTCGTCACGTAGTCACTGAATGTCAGAACTGTTTGTCGTCATGCAGTTCCTGAATGTCAGAACTGTTGGTCGTCACGCAGTGACTGAATGTCAGAACTGTTGGTCGTCACGTAGTCACTGAATGTCAGAACTGTTTGTCGTCATGCAGTTCCTGAATGTCAGAACTGTTCCGTAGTCAGTCTCTGAATGTCAAAACCATATGTCGACATACGGATCTGGTTCTTGTCTGTCACTGAATTTCATAATTGTTGTCGACATTGGATGTCGCAAATGTTTGTCGACAGTCACTGGATGTCGGAACTGTTTCTCGCCAGTCACTGAATGACGAACATGTTTACCGACAGTCACTGAACGTCAAAAATGTGTGTCAAATGTGCGTCAAAAATGTGGGCACTCTTTGTCGACAGTCATTGAATGTCGGCATTTTGTTTTCGGCAGTCGCTGACTTTCGGAACTGGCACTCCATGAATGCCATTGGATGTCGGTACTCTAAGTCGTCACTGAATGTCGGAACTGTTTGTTATCAGAGCATGACTAATGTCGCGAGTGTTTGTCGGTACCCACTGAATGTCGGAACCTAATGTTTGCAAGGACTGAAAGTAGGAATAGTTTGTCGACAGTCATCGAATGTCGAAACTTTTGTCCGCAAACATCTAACGTGGAAATTGTTTGTTGGCAGTGGTTAATGTCCACAACCTTGTCGGCAATCACTGAATGTCGGAACTTTTTGCCTCCCTCAATTTCGGAACTGTACGTCAACAATCATTGTTTGTCAGATTAGAATGTTGCTACTGTTTTTCCACACTTATCATCGGTCCTTTTTTGTTGGCAATAAGTGTCTGCTGTCTAAACCAAGTCGGAATGTCATTTGGGAAGGAAATGAATATACTGTACCTTTTTACCCAATCGAACGGCCGTTGTAGATGGAGATGAAGAAGTGACTAAATTCATATCGAGCTCGATACCAGCATCATTAACAGTAAATGTAACATTTTTCCATTCCTCCTCTTCATTCAGACCAATCCCAGAAGCCGATCCTGTCACACCTGAGCCAGATTGTGGGGATGCTGCAAATTATAGGTAAGTCTAAAATACAGTTTCTATATATACCATGGGGAATAAGATCATAAGATTTGCAGACTGTTTGTTACATTTAATACAACAGGAAAAGAGCTACTATTAAAGTAAGAAAATTTTATTAAATATTATTAAAGTGATAAATTGATCAATATCGTATAAGCTCATGGACTTCATATGTTGGATGGATCGGTTGAAAGATGAGCAGGACCAGAAAAGAAAGATAATCGGATAATCAATAAATCTCACCGAACGAAAATCTTTGATAGAAGGAATTGTCGTGATATTCCAAAACGAAAATTTCGCCATTTTCACTGACGGAGTAAAACACAACGCCTGTGTTCCTTTGTGGTCGAGCCCTAAAGCTGATGTGTAGACTTGTCGGATCTGTATGTTGTCCATCCGGTACATCGTATGTAATCATGTCATAGCCATTGAAATAAAACACCTCGGGCACTGAAATAAACACAAAATAGCACCGTTAGTACAGTTACACAGTGTGTCGCTCTTGGTTTGCGTTGATCTCACTTATTTATTTGAAGAATATTCAACCCGGGCAAGTATGTCAGATTGCCCAACAAATAAGTACATCATGCGGCTAACGCAAGTCCAATTTCCCGAACTTATCCATAACCTGCAACACGAGCCTGTTTCACAAAGCGGCGTAGCAAAAGTTTTTAAGAAACCACCATAGCAACGCGTCTCTACAGTATGGGTTGCCATGGCAGTTTCGCCAAGGAACCTGTTTCATGAAAGGACGCAGCGCATTACGTGACTTCCATAGCAATATGGGCTACCATGGCAAATACGCAAAAACTTGCCCAACGGTGCTATGTGAAACTGTTTCTCAAAAGGGCGTGCGCGTAGTTTTCTACGCATCTGTCTCTATCAACGTAACTCTACAGTGTGCGTTGTCATGGTAGTTAAAGTGGCATGAGCTGCCAAAATTAACACTTTTTTCCTAATTTCTGATCGTCACGACAGTAAGAGGCTTTGAAGGCCATCGAAAAACTAAATGATTGGCGTTAGAACGAGGAAAATCCATGCAGTATGTGGACTGTACGAACTGAAAAAGTATTCGAAAAGTAACCAAATAACCGGGACGACCATTCATTCATTCTAAGCCAAAGTCAGTTCAAAACAATACTTTATCGTACATTTTCGGGACTAGAAGCACTACAAAGCTTCGGAATTATACGTCTTGAGAAAAATAGGCAATAATTTCAACATTCTGTTTTAACGTCAAAATTTCAACATTTTGGCAGCTCATGCCACTTTAAGTGAAATCTTACTCAAAGCGCTTCGGGCGACCGCCATCAGGCTCAAAGAGTCTGTTTCATAAACAGTAACTGCAATAGCAATGTATCTCAACAGTATGGGTTGCCATGTCAGTAACGTAATAAAACAATTACGCAACGATGCTCTGTAAAACAGGCTCCCTGCACACATTTCACTGTTAACCAATTGGTGGAAGGCGGTTCAAGTAGAGTGTGTCATGACCTTGTCTTAAAAATCACGGAGATTAATATGGTCGCTGATTTCCATGCGATGGTGTTGTTTTCTCCCAACAATGACATTTTCGCCGGATTTACACAGTCAATTCTGGCGCCTTGTCAGTATGCTGGGAAAAAGACAAGCTGTGAAACCCGGAACACTGATTATAGCCCAATGTTCAAAGAATATAAACCGCGGTGTTCCAGACATTGCTTAAAAATCGCTAATGGTCTAATTAAACGATTTTTTTAGCAATTCCAGTCTGGCATAGGTTTAGTTTATAGGGGGGCGGGAGGGGGGGGGGGTGTACACAAAGCAAGTTTTGTCTTTCGAGAATTCACTTAAACGCGTTTCACTACTTGTCTTTTTTTAGTTTTCTTTTCTTAGTAGGCGTGACAATTGACTGCGGGTGTATGCCCTCTTCGGGCCAATGGTAGGCCTACACCATGCTTATTGAGCAGGATCATGTACGAATTGATCTTAGACCCCACTGATAGGTTGTTAGACGAAAATGGTAGATTCTTGCGATTTGCATCAATTAACAAGGTAGGGACTTTTTTCATTTTTAAACATGTTGACTAAAATTTTGATAGGCCCACTGTTAAAACAAAAGAAACTAAAAGGCCGAGATGTAATAGCTTAATTAACGCTTCTCTAATTTTATCAATACGCATGAGAAACGCTTCTTAACAAGTCAAACTAATGTTTTGAAATATTTGTTTTCACCCTCTTCGTCGTTTTCCGAAATAGCTGGATGACACTCAGTAAAAAGGGAGAGCATAATGTGAGTCCAATGGTCAACAGTCAGGTGGGATGGTTGTCAGTTACCACCAGAAGGTCGTGGGTTTCCTCCGGGCATAGAGCCCGGTTTCCTCCCACAATAAAACTGACAACTGAGCGCGGCGTAAAACACCAAACAATCAATCACCCAACAGTCAGGATTGACAGTGGGTGATTATTGGGGAAATTAAACATCGAAAGAATCGATAATCGTGACCTGAAATTAATATGTTTAAATCACATCCCTATCTCAATACAAATTGCCCTAGAATGACAATAAGTGATTAACATATGATATCTGCCTACCAGGAGAGTATTACTCATCTATAATAGTACGCCCACACGTTCCAACATAATTTGTGTCATTCTCGGATTGGGTAACCAAGTCATCCATTTTATCCAATTGTTTTGAAGCAAAAAATAATCTCTGTTGTCATTTTGTTATTCCGGGAATATATTTGCTGTCCCCGACCATTACGACGTAAAGCGATAGTTAATAAGGGGGTAATAGATGAAGAGTCGGTGAAAGCGTTGAGTGGATTGGGAAAACGCAGACTTGCCTAAAGGCAGTAATATTTACTCTTAGTGATTAGACGTAATGGGAACTGTATGACTGGGCTATTAGCATCAACTGACTCTGTTAATGTGTTGGCAGCAATACAGTCCCACGAACTTCCTCTGCATGGCTAAACGTCTGTCGAATGTTACCATCATTCCGTTCAATTAGGCCATTATCGACTGGAATGAAGATTGCATAGGTTCGTTAGTTACGTCAGAACTACACAGTTTACACAGGTGCTAAATGCACACTTATACACAACCCTAATCATGTATTTACCTCCACAAAGCACAGGTGTGAAACAATACCATACAATTTATCTGTGTTTCGTTTCCTTTGAACTGTTCGGATCACGTTCTGTTGCTTGTTGTTTTGTGTGTAGACACTTTTTAACATTCTACTAGACCAATTGCTCATCACTTTTTGTCACTAAAAACTCAGTTAAAGAGGAGACATGCTTTCAATAGAAAACCCGTTAAAAACATATAACGAATATCTTCTGAAAAAATATTAACCATATTTTAATTAGGGATCCCCAACTTGGTGGGGATACCTATTGAAATCGTTCTGCTTTTTCCGTATTATTAGATTCAAAGTGTAAACTTTGAATCTATTGTTTTCGTTGTGTTTATTAGATTCAAAGTGTAAACTTTGAATCTATTGTTTTTCTACTGTTTATTATTCTTCTTCTGTATTCTTTTTGTTTTTCTTGCGTCGATGTTTTGAGCCTATTTCTCGGAAACTAAGAATCTCAGCATTATGAAACTTCAGATTTGTCGACAGAATTTCAATCAATTATGCAC
Organism: Lepidochitona cinerea; assembly: GCA_963971465.1. Classification (NCBI taxonomy): domain Eukaryota; kingdom Metazoa; phylum Mollusca; class Polyplacophora; order Chitonida; family Tonicellidae; genus Lepidochitona; species Lepidochitona cinerea. The sequence goes on along the minus strand of OZ020551.1, from coordinate 102,452,351 downwards.
CAGGGTATTTTCAACTTTGTTCTTGCGCCACTTTGGCGGCCATCTTAGAACCTTGCTAAACCTTCAAAGGTCTTCTTCTCAAAAACTACTTGATGGAATTACTTCAAATTTAGTACATATGTAGGACTTACTTCAGCGCACCTACGGTGCAAATTTGATGTACGTCTGTTGAAAACTCTAGAAGCTCGCCATTGGTCGAAATTTTGGCGTCATTCAAATTTTAAAAAGCCAATAACTCAAAAACTGTTCAATTTAAAGTGACAAAACTTCATATTCATATAGTTTCTGTCAATGGCATTCATGTGTAAACATTTTGAAAGTTTGGTAAAAGTCACGTGACCTTGACGTCATTTCAAATTTTTAATTATTCAAAATTTTATTTTTGTTATTATTATAGATAGAACAAAACGGATTTCAAATTTAGATAGACAAGCAAATTTCAAAATGTAACAAATCAGTCATTTTTCGATTGGGCGCATGGTTTTGGCGCAATATTGGGTCAGGCGCAAAACACTTAATCAACTTCTTGTCCTATACAGATAAAGTATATGCCCTGTAACTTTTTATTTGAACAATCTGACACAATATCTAGAATGCTTGTTCTTTTAAGCAGTATTAGGCAAAGAGTTTTGAAGATATATGCTGTTTAAAAAATTATGACGTCATCAATAATTTGTAAATATTTTAGAAATTAAATTATCAACATTAAATTTATATTTTCTGAAAGCCCTTGAGGAGAGGAGAAGAAATATCGCAACATATTTTTTCTATCATTTCTATAAGTAGTTCAAATATTTAATCAAAAGTTTCAGTTTTTGGACTTAGTCGTTTTCAGCAACATTTCTGGTAAATAACATAAAATCCGTTCTACTTGACCGATTCTTTCAAGAAAAAGGTGTTTTCAGACTGAAATAGTGCTTCCAAATTGATTTAAAATGGTTTGAAATGCCTTAGTGACGTAATGATGAAAATATAAAAATACATTTAAAGAAATCCGGTCTTATCTATTTACAAAGAGATAAGGCTAGGAGACCAGATGGGGTAATGTAAACACAGTGAGGGAGGCTTGCTTACATAGCCCGTGAGTTACTGCGGGGAGAGGCAAAGCCCTGCATGGTCTAACAGAAATAGAGTAAGCCATCCAAACAGCTTCAAATAATATACTTACATATGGAATCTCTCAGAAATTCAAATACTGGGATTATTTCCGGTAAGAACTGAACAAATACATGTATCTAAACTGTTGTATGAAGTTTAATTCAAAGGTAAACAGTGGACAAACATCTGTCTCTTATTTGCCGTGGTGGGCCTAGATGGCTCAGTCTTTAGAGAGGTAATCTCCCATTTAAACACAAGCCTTCCATTCAGGAACCATGGGTTCGAATCTCACTGGGTCTAGTAAAAACTGTCAGCATTATTTTCCCATCACCCTTTGTAGAAAAGAAGACAGATACTTTTCCTGACCAAGGGCTGTTTTCATCCCCCACTTAACCTGGCGACTTGGTAAACGAAATAATTGTAAGTGCCACAAAATCATGAATCGACCAATCAACAGATTCTAATTATTTTGCTGAAGAAATCTTCAAGCATATCTGTCCATCATTTCCATGAGTATTTCAATAAATCAAAAGTCAATTTAAAGACTTTTAATCATTTTCAGACAAATGCTATTCCTAATAAATACTGTTAAGTTGGCTCTACTTAATGGATTTTTTCCTGCATTTCAACAAAGCCGTTTTCAAATTGTAAAATTGCTTTCAAACTGATTATCAATCTCTAATTGATGTTACATGTAAATAAAATATTTAAAGAAAGCCAGTCTTATTTATCACAAAAAGCCCTGCATGGTCTAACAGAAATTTCTCCTAAATAGAGTTAGCCATCCAAACAGCTTCAATTAATATATACAATTACATATGGAATCTTTCATAAATTTAAATACTGAGATTATAGCCGGTAAGAACTAAACAAATACATGTATCTAAACTGTTGTATGAAGTTTAATTCGAAGGTAAACAGTGGACAAACATCTGTCTCTTATTTGCCGTGGTGGGCCTAGATGGCTCAGTCTTTAGAGAGGTAATCTCCCATTTCGACACAAGCCTTCCATTCATGAACCAGGGGTTCGAATCTCACTAGGTCTAAGAAAAATATTATTGTTCAATCACCCTATGTAGAAAAGAAGACAGATACTTTTCCTGAACTTCTTGAAACTTATAATCTGTCGACAGAATTCCAATCAGTTACACACCTGGGTATTTTTATGGTTCCAACAGGGCTACGTTCGCGGCCATCTTGGCAACGCACTAAACCTTCTTCTCCAAACCCGCTCAATGGATTTACTTGAAATTTAATACATAGGTAGGACTTACTTCAGCGCATTCTCATTGCATCTTCAAGTACCTCAGTTGAAAACTCTAGAAGCTCGCTAATGGTCGAAATTTTGAGGTAACATTTCAATTTTCAAAAGTCAATAACTCGAAAACTATTCAAGTTAAAGTGACAAAACTTCATACACATACAGTTTGTGTCAATCTTTTGAATCCCAAAGTCTTAAAATCCAACTCAAAGTCACGTGACCACGACGTCGTTTTGAATTTTTAAAAACTGTAAAAATGCTAATTTCTTAAAAAATATAGCTAGAGAGAAATCGATTTCAAATTTGGATAGACAAGAAAATTTGTTAGTCACAAAATGTCGACCGTTTTTTGATTGGACCAGCCGTTCGGCCGCCATGTTGGTTCGGGTTCCAAATATTCAAAGAAATTATTCTCCAAAACGTAGTAAGTAATTGCTTTCATTTTGCAAATTAAGATAGTACAACATATTGTCTAATATGCATGCAAGTTTGAAGTTTATCGTATGTAAATCTTAGGAGATATTTGGTATTAAAAAGTTAATGACGTCATCAATAACAGTGTGATTTTAAAAAAAAATGATTTTAATTACTTTTATTACATATCATCTGAAAGTCCATGAAAAGACGATGAAAAATATACCGCCAAATCCTATTCTATCATTATCAAAAGTACTTTTTATCTTTGTTCAAAAATTTAAATTATTGGACTTAGTCGTTTCCAGGCATATTTCAGGGCTTTCTTCTATATGCTGAGGAAAAGTGACATAATATAGGACAAATCCTATTCTATCATTATCAAAAGTACTTTTTATCTTTGTTCAAAAATTTAAATTATTGGACTTAGTCGTTTTCAGGCATATTTCAGGGCTTTCTCCTATATACTGAGGAAAAGTGACATAATATAGGACAAAACTGATAACTTATTTCAGTGCAAAAGTATAATATGCATTAATAAAACTAGTTTTAACGATCAACTAATTGAAAACCATGGATCTAAAAGCAATAAACTAGCATAAGGATGTAATGACGTCACACATTTTAAAAAGCCTTATAACTTAAAAACTGTTCAGCCGAATGAATCGAAATTTCACAGCTAAGATGTACTAGATACAGTTTATCAGTCAACGCCTTCCGGAAATTAAATTTTAAAATTAAAAAAAAATGTTTTCTTTCAGGTCCGCGCTTTTTCTTTCGGTGAGTATAGGAAATGTTGTCTTCAAAACGTACTAACTTAAAAACTACTCCGCAGAATGAAACAAAACTTTACAGCTAATAAGTACTTGTTACAGTGTATCAGTCAACCTCTTACGAAAACTCAATCTAAAAAAAATGTTTTCATTCACGTCCGGCCTTTATATTAAACATATGCTGTTTTTTTCTCTTAAATTACTTCAAGGTGTTTAAGAAATGGTGATCTATTCGAGTTCACACTTTGAATCGCAATTGCTTTAGCAATTTCTAGTTAGATTCAAAGTGTAAACTTTGAATCTATTGTTTTCGTTGTGTTTATTATTATTATTAGATTCAAAGTGTAAACTTTGAATCTATTGTTTTCGTTGTGTTTATTATTAGATTCAAAGTGTAAACTTTGAATCTATTGTTTTCGTTGTGTTTATTATTATTATTATTATTATTATTATTATTTTTTTTTTTTCTTCCGCCAAGTTGAAACCTTTTTTCTCAAAAACTACAAATCTCAACTCACTAAAACTTCGGATCTGTCGACAAAACTTGAATGAATCATGCATGCGCATACTTTTATTGTTTCTCGAGGGCTACGTTCGCGGCCATCTTGGCAACGCACTAAACCTTCAAAGGTCTTCTTCTCCAAAACCACTCAATGGATTCACTTCAAATTAAATACATAGGTTGGACTTACTTCAGCGCATCTTGATTGCAACTTTCAAGTATCTCACTTGAAAACTCCAGAAGCTCGCTATTGGTCGAAATGTTGACAAAATCACTTAAATTTTCCAAAGTCAATAACTAAAAAACTATTTAAGTTAGCGTAACAAAACTTTCTACAACTATAGATTGCATCAATGTGCCTAATATCCTAAAGTTGTAACATCCAAATCAAAGTCACGTGACCATGACGTCATTTTAAATATTTAAAATCTATGAAAATGCTAATTTCGCTAATAATATAGATAGAAAGAAACCGATTTAAAATTTAGAGAGACAAGACAATTTGTTGTTCACAAAATGCCAACGGTTTTTTGATTGGACCAATGGTTTGGCCGCCATATTGGATCGTGTTTCAAATACGTAAATCTTTTCTTCTCCCTAAAAAAAGAAGTATTTGCTCTGATTTTGTAACAATAGATAGTTCAAAGCATAGTCTATTATGAATGCAAATTTGAGGTTTATTGTAAAAAAACCTTAGGAGATATTTGGTATTTAAAATTGATGACGTCATCAAATATAGTGTGAATTTTTCTAAAACTGATTTTTGTTACTTTTATTATAGATGATCTCAAAGCCCTTGAAAATACGAAGTAAAACATACCGCCAAATGCTTTGTATCATTTCCATAAGTACTTTTAATCTTTGTTCCAAATTTTAAATTGTTGGACTTAGTCGTTTTCAGGTGTACTATAGGACTTTCTCAAATATGCCGAGGAAAATTGACATGATATAGGGCAAAACTGATATCATATGTCAGTGTAAACACATAATATGCATAAATAAAACTAGTTTCAGCGATCAACAAATTGAAAACACTGGCTCTATAAGTAATAAACGAACATTTAGATTTGATGACGTCACACATATTTAAAAGCCTTATAACTTAAAAACTGTTTACCCGAATGAATCCAAATTTAACAGCTAAAATGTACTTGATACAGTTTATCAGTCAACGTCTTCCGTAAATTAAACCTTACAAAAATAGAAAATGTTTTCTTTAAGGTCCGCGCTTTTTCCTTTGATGATTATAGAAAATCCTGTATTCAGAACGCAATAGCTTAAAAACTAATTAGCCAAATGAATCGAAATTCCACAGCTGAGATGTACTAGTTACAGTTTATCAGTCAACGTCTTCCGTAAATTAAATCTTTAAAATTTAACAAATGTTTTCTTTGAGGTCCGCGCTTTTTCTTTTGGTTATTATAGGAAATCTTGCATTCAAAACGTAATAGCTTAAAACTACTTTGCAAAATAAAACGGAAACATAAATCTAAGAAGGGCCTGTAAGAGAATATTTGCCGGCATCTTCCGTAAATTCAATCTTTGAAAGAAAAAAATGTTTTCTTTGACGTCCGCGCTTTTTCATGTTGCGCGCCTACTGTAAACATACAGGTCTAAGCACACACAATTCTCGAAATCTCCTTCCACCAGCCTAGCCTGGTATCAAATCACATCCAAAATTGTTTCCAGCCTTAAATTCAACCAATTTCCTTTCAAGAAAAAACATAGAAACGCCCAGAAAATCAATCCAAAGGAGTGCAGGAAAAAGAGAAAAGAAGATACACGGAATACTTATGGCACTACTTATGGCACTTCTTGTGTCCCAAGGAAAAACCGGGGTTGATAAATCTGTGTAGAGAGTCCTTTCTTATCGGAAAACAAGTTTAAGCTTTGAATATATTGCTTTCGTAGTGTTTTTGTTTTTTTTTATTATTATTAGATTCAAAGTGTAAACTTTGAATCTATTGTTTTCGTTGTGTTTATTATTATTATTATTATTATTAGATTCAAAGTGTAAACTTTGAATCTATTGTTTTCGTTGTGTTTATTATTATTATTATTATTTTTTTTTTTTCTTGCGTCGATGTTGAGACCTTATTCCTCGAAAACCAGAAATCGCAACTTTATCAAACTACAGATTCGTCGACAAAACTTCCATGGATTAGGCATGCGCATATTTCTATTGTTTCTCTAGGGCTACGTTCGCGGCCATCTTGGCACCGCACTAAACCTTCAAAGGTCTTCTTCTCCAAAACCACTCAATGGATTGACTTTAAATTTAATACATAGGTCGGAATTACTTCAGCGCATCTCGGTTGCAACTTTCAAGTACTTCAGTTGAAAACTCTAGAAGCTCGCTATTGGTCGAAATTTTGACGTCATCACTTCAATATTCAAAAGTCAATAACTAAAAAACTATTGAAGTTAACGTAACAAAACTTTCTACATCTATAGATTGTATCCATCTGATTAATATCCTAAATTTGTCAAATCCAAATCAAGGTCACGTGACCATGACATCATTTTAAATTTTTAAAATCTATAAAAATGCTAATTTCGCCAATAATATAGATAGAGAGAAACGGTTTTCAAATTTAAAGAGACAAGGAAATTTGTTAATCACAAAATGGCAACGGTTTTTTGATTGGACAAATAGTTTGGCCGCCATATTGGATCGTGTTTCAAAGACGTAAAGCTTTACTTCTCCCTAAAAAAAGAAGTATTTGCTCTTATTTGGTAACATCAGACAGTTCAATGCATAATCTATTATGAATGCAAATTTGAAGTTTATTGTATAAAAACCATAGGAGATATTTGGTATTTAAAATTGATGACGTCATCAATAATAGTGTGAATTTTTCTAAAACTGATTTTTGTTACTTTTATTATATGTGATCTGAAAGCCCTTGAAAAGACGAAGAAAAACATACCGCCAAATGCTTTCTATCATTTTCATAAGTACTTTTAATCTTTGTTCCAAAATTTAAATTGTTGGACTTGGTCGTTTTCAGGTGTACTATTGGACTTTCTCACATATGCCGAGGAAAAATGACGCATTATAGAGCAAAACCGATAACATATATCAGTGTAAACACATAATATGCATAAATAAAACTAGTTTCAACGATCAACAAACTGAAAACACTGGGTCAATAAGTAATAAACGAAGATTTGGATTTTATGACGTCACACATATTTAAAAGCCTTATAACTTAAAAACCGTTTACCCGAATGAATTCAAACTTAACAGCTAAGATGTACTTGATACAGTTTATCAGTCAACGTCTTCCGTAAATAAAATCTTAAAAATTTAGAGAATGTTTTCTATCAGGTCCGCGCTTTTTCCTTTGATGATTATAGAAAATCCTGTATTCAGAACGCAATAACTTAACAACTGTTTAGCCGATTGAATCAAAATTTCTCAGGTAAGATGTAATAGATACAATTTATCTGTCAACGTTTTCCGTAAATTGAATCTTTAAAATTTAGAAAATGTTTTCTTTCACGTCCGCGCTTTTTCGTTTGGTGATTAACGAAAATCCTGTATTCAAAACGGTATAAATTAAACACTAAATAGCCAATTGAATCGAAATTTCACAGCGATGATGCAGTAGATACAGTTCATCAGCCAACGTCTTCCGTTAATTTAATCTTTAAAATTTAAGGAATTTTTCTTTCACTTCCGCGCTTTTTCTTTTGGCGATTAACGAAAAACATGTACATCTTTCCGGCGCTTTAATTACTTTTCGGAAAAAAAGTCAAGGAGTATGTGAAACTCTTATCTGTTCGGATTCACACTTTGAATCGCAATTGCTTCAGCAATTTCTAGTTATTATTATTATTATTTTTTTTTTTCTTCCGCCAAGTTGAAACCTTTTTTCTCAAAAACTACAAATCTCAACTCACTAAAACTTCGGATCTGTCGACAAAACTTGAATGAATCATGCATGCGCATACTTTTATTGTTTCTCGAGGGCTACGTTCGCGGCCATCTTGGCAACGCACTAAACCTTCAAAGGTCTTCTTCTCCAAAACCACTCAATGGATTCACTTCAAATTAAATACATAGGTTGGACTTACTTCAGCGCATCTTGATTGCAACTTTCAAGTATCTCACTTGAAAACTCCAGAAGCTCGCTATTGGTCGAAATGTTGACAAAATCACTTAAATTTTCCAAAGTCAATAACTAAAAAACTATTTAAGTTAGCGTAACAAAACTTTCTACAACTATAGATTGCATCAATCTGCCTAATATCCTAAAGTTGTAACATCCAAATCAAAGTCACGTGACCATGACGTCATTTTAAATATTTAAAATCTATGAAAATGCTAATTTCGCTAATAATATAGATAGAAAGAAACCGATTTAAAATTTAGAGAGACAAGACAATTTGTTGTTCACAAAATGCCAACGGTTTTTTGATTGGACCAATGGTTTGGCCGTCATATTGGATCGTGTTTCAAATACGTAAATCTTTTCTTCTCCCTAAAAAAAGAAGTATTTGCTCTGATTTTGTAACAATAGATAGTTCAAAGCATAATCTATTATGAATGCAAATTTGAGGTTTATGGTAAAATAACCTTAGGAGATATTTGGTATTTAAAATTGATGACGTCATCAAATATAGTGTGAATTTTTCTAAAACTGATTTTTGTTACTTTTATTATAGATGATCTCAAAGCCCTTGAAAAGACGAAGAAAAACATACCGCCAAATGCTTTGTATCATTTCCATAAGTACTTTTAATCTTTGTTCCAAATTTTAAATTGTTGGACTTAGTCGTTTTCAGGTGTACTATAGGACTTTCTCACATATGCCGAGGAAAATTGACATGATATAGGGCAAAACTGATATCATATGTCAGTGTAAACACATAATATGCATAAATAAAACTAGTTTCAGCGATCAACAAATAGAAAACACTGGCTCTATAAGTAATAAACGAACATTTAGATTTGATGACGTCACACATATTTAAAAGCCTTATAACTTAGAAACTGTTTACCCGAATGAATCCAAATTTAACAGCTAAAATGTACTTGAAACAGTTTATCAGTCAACGTCTTCCGTAAATTAAACCTTAAAAAAATAGAAAATGTTTTCTTTAAGGTCCGCGCTTTTTCCTTTGATGATTATAGAAAATCCTGTATTCAGAACGCAATAGCTTAAAAACTAATTAGCCAAATGAATCGAAATTCCACAGCTGAGATGTACTAGTTACAGTTTATCAGTCAACGTCTTCCGTAAATTAAATCTTTAAAATTTAACAAATGTTTTCTTTGAGGTCCGCGCTTTTTCTTTTGGTTATTATAGGAAATCTTGCATTCAAAACGTAATTACTTAAAACTACTTTGCAAAATAAAACGAAAATATAAATCTAAGAAGGGCCTGTAAGAGAATATTTGCCGGCATCTTCCGTAAATTCAATCTTTGAAAGAAAAAAATGTTTACTTTGAAGTCCGCGCTTTTTCATGTTGCGCGCCTACTGTAAACATACAGGTCTAAGCACACACAATACTCAAAATCTCCTTCCATCTAACCTGGTCTCACATCACATCCAAAATTGTTTCCAGCCTTAAATTCAACCAATTTCCTTTCAAGAAAAAACATAGAAACGCCCAGAAAATCAATCCAAAGGAGTGCAGGAAAAAGAGAAAAGAAGATACACGGAATACTTATGGCACTACTTATGGCACTTCTTGTGTCCCTAGGAAAAACCGGATGTTGTCATGAAACTGTGTAGTGATCTCTAGTTGGAAAACAAGCGTAAGCTTTCAATCCCTTTATTTCAGTATGAAAGGCTCCATGTGATATATACAATGTACAGCTTGAGAGATATACAAGGTAAAGTTAAACCATAATAGGTGTGATAGCACAAAATACACTAAGGACACATAATTTGATTTTAGCTTAAAACAAATTATTTAATCTGTTCTGATCTGCGTATTTTATCAAATTGTTCTGATGGGGCGCGGCTAGCGAACGTTCACACACACGCCCCCATGCCTGGCCTTCAGCCAGGGTGAAAATTTCAAGGGAAACACCGGTAAGCCGAGGTTTGTTCAGAGCCAAATGTCCATTTTGGAAAAAAGCGATGGGATGCCGATATAAAGTTTATAATTTTGAGAAACAATTAATAAAAATCACCCTTATAACTGTATAAAATGTTTAATATCGATACTGACTAATTCACCTGTAATTTGTTTAAATAGTCTAAGTAGCCTTAAAGTGGCATAAGGGCTTTCTCATAAATTTCGATTGTCAAGATAAAAAGGGAATTTGCATCTTATTGAATACTAAACCAACCACTCCGAATAAAACTTATTAAATGAGTGTATACTTTGGATTAACTCGAAGTTACCGCTGTTTGTTTTGAAATTAAATGTAGGCGGGCCATTTTGCGTCTTAAGTACTAGGCTATATGGCTGATCTCTCCCATTCAGCTCGCCTGCCGGTCCCTTGTCTGCCCCCGGGACCGCACAGAGACTATTTTGTTATGTCCTTGGTCATTTCCCCGGTATTGATTCTTGAGTCTTATTTTCGTCGAATGACTGGACTTGAATCGAATAAGCCGGCACTGCTGTGGAGATCGGCAAGCCCGCTGATTTTTTAATGCCTACCTCATTCGGGATACATGAGTTTGTTTTTGTATCTTTGATATTTCTAAACAATTACTTAACGTGTAATTCAGAGGGTGGTGTTAAGGAAATACTCTTTATTGGTACTGTTTGCAAAAAATAGCCATTAATTTTGAAATTTTGTTTTAACGGAAAAATATAAAAAAAGTCGGCAGTTCTTGCCACTTTAAACCCAACTCGTCCTTAAGTGAAATTTAGAGCGCAGTTCAATATTCAGTCCAAAGATATAAAAATCATATCATATTCCAGTACAACAACATAATATGCATTAAAGAAACTAGTTTCAAATATCAAGAAATTGAAAATATTGGTTCTATTATTAATAAACTAACGATTAGATTTAATAATTTCACACATTTTTTAAAAACCTTATAACCTGAAATCTACTCAGCAGAATGATAGAAACTTTGCAGTTAAGAAGTATTTGTTACAGTGTAGTTGTCAACGTGTTTCGAAAAGTCAATCTTTAATACGGGAAAATGCTTTCTTTCAGGTCCGCGCTTTTTCTTTTTTCTGGTATTTATATTAAAAAATGTACTTATTCGTCGCTTAAATTACTTTTCGTAAAAACTTCAAGTAATGTACGGATCTATTCGACTTCACACTTTGAATCGCAATTGCTTCAGCAATTTCTAGTTATTATTATTTTTTTTTTTTCTTCCGCCAAGTTGAAACCTTATTTCTCAAAAACTACGAATCTCAACTCACTAAAACTTCGGATCTGTCGACAAAACTTGAATGAATCATGCACGCGCATACTTTTATTGTTTCTCGAGGACTACGTTCGCGGCCATCTTGGCAACGCACTAAACCTTCAAAGGTCTTCTTCTCCAAAACCACTCAATGGATTCACTTCAAATTAAATACATAGGTTGGACTTACTTCAGCGCATCTTGATTGCAACTTTCAAGTATCTCACTTGAAAACTCCAGAAGCTCGCTATTGGTCGAAATGTTGACAAAATCACTTAAATTTTCCAAAGTCAATAACTAAAAAACTATTTAAGTTAGCGTAACAAAACTTTCTACAACTATAGATTGCATCAGTCTGCCTAATATCCTAAAGTTGTAACATCCAAATCAAAGTCACGTGACCATGACGTCATTTTAAATATTTAAAATCTATGAAAATGCTAATTTCGCTAATAATATAGATAGAAAGAAACCGATTTAAAATTTAGAGAGACAAGACAATTTGTTGTTCACAAAATGCCAACGGTTTTTTGATTGGACCAATGGTTTGGCCGCCATATTGGATCGTGTTTCAAATACGTAAATATTTTCTTCTCCCTAAAAAAAGAAGTATTTGCTCTGATTTTGTAACAATAGATAGTTCAAAGCATAGTCTATTATGAATGCAAATTTGAGGTTTATTGTAAAAAAACCTTAGGAGATATTTGGTATTTAAAATTGATGACGTCATCAAATATAGTGTGAATTTTTCTAAAACTGATTTTTGTTACTTTTATTATAGATGATCTCAAAGCCCTTGGAAATACGAAGTAAAACATACCGCCAAATGCTTTGTATCATTTCCATAAGTACTTTTAATCTTTGTTCCAAATTTTAAATTGTTGGACTTAGTCGTTTTCAGGTGTACTATAGGACTTTCTCACATATGCCGAGGAAAATTGACATGATATAGGGCAAAACTGATATCATATGTCAGTGTAAACACATAATATGCATAAATAAAACTAGTTTCAGCGATCAACAAATTGAAAACACTGGCTCTATAAGTAATAAACGAACATTTAGATTTGATGACGTCATACATATTTAAAAGCCTTATAACTTAAAAACTGTTTACCCGAATGAATCCAAATTTAACAGCTAAAATGTACTTGATACAGTTTATCAGTCAACGTCTTCCGTAAATTAAACCTTAAAAAAATAGAAAATGTTTTCTTTAAGGTCCGCGCTTTTTCCTTTGATGATTATAGAAAATCCTGTATTCAGAACGCAATAGCTTAAAAACTAATTAGCCAAATGAATCGAAATTCCACAGCTGAGATGTACTAGTTACAGTTTATCAGTCAACGTCTTCCGTAAATTAAATCTTTAAAATTTAACAAATGTTTTCTTTGAGGTCCGCGCTTTTTCTTTTGGTTATTATAGGAAATCTTGCATTCAAAACGTAATAGCTTAAAACTACTTTGCAAAATAAAACGAAAACATAAATCTAAGAAGGGCCTGTAAGAGAATATTTGCCGGCATCTTCCGTAAATTCAATCTTTGAAAGAAAAAAATGTTTTCTTTGACGTCCGCGCTTTTTCATGTTGCGCGCCTACTGTAAACATACAGGTCTAAGCACACACAATTCTCGAAATCTCCTTCCACCAGCCTAGCCTGGTATCAAATCACATCCAAAATTGTTTCCAGCCTTAAATTCAACCAATTTCCTCTCAAGAAAAAACATAGAAACGCCCAGAAAATCAATCCAAAGGAGTGCAGGAAAAAGAGAAAAGAAGATACACGGAATACTTATGGCACTACTTATGGCACTTCTTGTGTCCCAAGGAAAAACCGGGGTTGATAAATCTGTGTGGAGAGTCCTTCCTTATCGGAAAACAAGTTTAAGCTTTGAATATATTGCTTTCGTAGTGTTTTTGTTTTTTTTATTATTATTAGATTCAAAGTGTAAACTTTGAATCTATTGTTTTCGTTGTGTTTATTATTATTAGATTCAAAGTGTTAACTTTGAATCTATTGTTTTTCTACTGTTTATTATTCTTCTTCTGTATTCTTTTTGTTTTTCTTGCGTCGATGTTGTGAGCTTATTTCTCGGAAACTAAGGATCTCAGCATTATGAAACTTCAGATTTGTCGACAGAATTTCAATCAATTATGCACCAGGGTATTTTCGACTTTGTTCTTGCGCCACTTTGGCGGCCATCTTACAACCTTGCTAAACCTTCAAAGGTCTTCTTTTCAAAAACTGCTTATTGGAATTACATCAAATTTAGTACATCGGTAGGACTTACTTCAGCGCACCTGTGGTGCAAATTTGAAGTACGTCTGTTCAAAACTCTAGAAGCTTGCTATTGGTCGAAATTTTGACGTCATTCAAATTTTAAAAAGCCAATAACTCAAAAACTGTTCAATTTAAAGTGGCAAAACTTCATATTTATATAGTTTCTATCAATGTCATTCATCTGTAAACATTTTGAAAGTTTGATAAAAGTCACGTGACCTTGACGTCATTTCAAATTTTTAATTATTCAAAATTTTATATTTGTTATTATCTTAGATAGAACAAAACGGATTTCAAATTTAGATAGACAAGCAAATTTTAAAATGTAACAAATCAGTCATTTTTCGATTGGACGCATGGTTTTGACGCACTATTGGGTCAGGCGCAAAACACTTAAAAAACTTCTTGTCCTATACAGTTAACGTATATGCCCTGTAACTTTTCATTTAAACAATCTGACACAATATCTACACTGGTTGTTATTTTAAGCAGTATTAGTCAAAGAGTTTTGAAGATATATGCTGTTTAAAAAATTATGACGTCATCAATAATTGGTAAATATTTTAGAAATTAAATTATCAACATTAAATTTATATTTTCTGAAAGCCCTTGTGGAGAGGAGAAGAAATATATCAATATATTTTTTCTATCACTTCAATAAGTACTTCAAATATTTAATCAAAAGTTTCAATTTTTGGACTTGGTCGTTTTCAGCAACATTTCTGGTAAATAACATAAAATCCGTTCTACTTGACCGATTCTTTAAAAAAAGATGTTTTCATACTGAAATACTGCTTCCAAATTGATTTAAACTGGTTTGGAATGCCTTAGTGACGTTATAAGGAAAATAAAAAAACACATTTAAAGAAATCCGGTCTTATCTATTTACAAAGAGATAAGGCTAGGAGACCAGATGGGCTAATGTAAACACAGTGAGGGAGGCTTGCTTTAATAGTGGTGACTTGTATTTACACCAGGGCAAGGCAAAACCCTGCATGGTCTAACAGAAATTACTCATAAATAGAGGAAGCAATCCAAGCAGCTTCATTTAAAATAGGTACATATGAAATCTCCCAGTAATTAAAGAGGCATGAGCTGCCGAAATTCACACTTTTTTCATAATTTCTAATCGTCACGACAGTAAGAGGCTTTGAAGGCCATCGAAAAACTAAATGATTGGCGTTGGAATGAGGAAAATCCATACAGTATGTGCCCTGTACGAACCGAAAACGTGTTCGAAATGTAGCAAAATTTAAATAACCGGGACGACCATTCATTCATTCTAAGTCAAAGTTAGTTCAAAACAATACTTTATCGTACATTTTTGAGACTAGAAGCCCTAAAAAGCTTCTGAATTATACGTCTTGAGAAAAATAGCCGATAATTTCAACATTCTGTGTTTACGTCAAAATATCAACATTTTGGCAGCTCATGCCCCTTTAAACAACTCTGGCTATATCCAGTAAAATATTGAACAAATCCATGTATCTTAACTGTGGTATTAAGAGTAGTTAGAAGCTAAATAGTGGACACAAATCTGTCTCTAATTTGCGTTGATGGGCCTTAGTGGTTCAGTCGGTAGAGTGGTAATCTCCCACTCCCACACAGGCCTTCCATTGAAGCACAGGTTCGAATCTCAGTAGATGTAAAGAAAATGGTGAGTGTTTTCAATAATTTCTAAATGTTTTAGAAATTAGTTTATCAACATTAAATTTATATTTTCTGAAAGCACTTGAGAAGAGGAGAAAAAATATACCAACATATTTCTTCTATCATTTCTAGAAGTATTTGAAATACTTTATCTAAAGTTTCAATTTTTGGATTTTGTCGTTTTTAGGTATATTTTTGGTAAATGACATAAAATCGGTTTTACTTGTCTGAGTCTTTTCCAAAAAAGATGTTTTCAAACCACAATAGTGCTTCAAAATTTATTAAAACTGGTTTGGTATGCCTAAATGACGTTATAACTAAAGTAAAAACCACATTTAAAGAAATCCAGTCAACTATTTACAATGAGATAAGGACCAGATGATTTATTTATACAGACGGAGATCAGTTTACATAGCCAGTGACTTGTATTCATTGCAGCGAAAGGCAGAGCCCTGGTCTAACTTCTCCTACATAAAGTAAGCCATCCACGCAGCTAATATAATTTACATGCATATATCTCCCAGAAATCAAATTACTTGGATAATATTCGGTAAAAAATATTGAAGAAATTCATGAATCTTAATTATGGTATGAAGGCTAATAAAAGGTAGGTAGTGAAACAAATATCTTTAGGTGTCTCCAAGTCTAACACAGGCCTTCCACCGATGAAGCACGGGTTCGAATCTCACTGAATCTAATCTTTCTTTTTATCGTCCCGATGTTGTGAGACTATTTCTAGGACACAAAGAATTTTGTCAGTTTGACACTTCAGATTCCTTGACAGATTTTCAATCAATTAGACGTCTGGGTATTTTTTACTTTCTTCTAGCGCCATTTTAGCCCCAGCTAAACATTTCATGACCTTTCTCTTCAGAACAACTTAATGGATCCGGGTCGAATCTTGCCTACATAAGTCACTCAAGTGCATCATCAGACCAGATATGGACATCATAGCATCAACATCAATAAGGATTTTCATTGGTCCAAAGATTGAAGTTACACATTATTTTCCAATGCCTTGTAGAATGTATACATCATGCTTGTTGATTTAGGCAGTATCATTTAACAAGTTTTAAAGATATACATGTATCCTATTTAAAAACTATGACGTCGCCGCTTATTTCTGAATGTTTCAAAAATTAACTTATCAGCTTTAAATTTATTTCACCTCAAAGGCCCTGATAAGAGGACAAATAATATATAAGCATAATTTATCTACCATTTCCATTATTTTTTTTATATAACTGTTCAAAAGTTTGAATTTTCAAGCATATTTCAGATAAATACATGTAATGTAAAATAGGTTCTAATTGACCAATTCCTTTAAAAAATGATTTTTTCAAACTGCAATATTGTTTGTTAATTGTTTAAAGCAAGTCTGGAATCATTAAATGCCGACGTAACCGAATTAAATACATATTTTAAGAAGTCCAGTCTTATGTACTCACAAGATGATAAGACCAGCTGATAGCAGCTGGCCTCTCTCATTTTTCTGGCTTTTGCTAACATATTCTGTCAAATCTTTCAATGGCATTTAGAAGTTGGAAGGTTACAATAAGGTCAAGAATTACTTATGGATAACAACTTCTTGGTTTATTGGGTGATTGTCACCCAATAAACCAAGAAGTTGTTATCCATAAGTAAGTCTTGACCTTATTGTAACATATTCTGTCACTTCTCTTTATCAAGGGATACACATAGCCTATGGAGGGATATCACTCTGAATCTCTTATTATTAAGCATTCTACGAAAAGGGCTTAGTGGAATACAAGTTACAATGTTTTTCATATCAGAGACAATTTTCCCCTTAACCAAACATGTTATTTGAAACCATGTCTGTTCTGTTTGGAAAACCTTTTCTGATTAGCTTCAGTTTCAACTACAGGTACAGATAAAGATAAACTCCCCGTGAAAACAAAATACTCTGTCTCTACCAGGTTAGAACATACGAAGGAATTCGTGAGTCTAAACTTTTAACTTCAAGATTAATTAGTTGGAAGATCCATGACAAACATCTGTCTCTTAATTAAACGAATTTAGCTGGAGAGTGATGGGCTCTCAGTCCGACACAAACCCTCCGTCAATTAGACAATGGTTCGGATTCAATGTAAAGAAGAATTCAAAATTTTTTCCAGATAAAGAGTCCTTTTTTGCCCCGTTAACATAGTAACGCAGCACATAGGTGAAATAATCTAAATTTAAGATAGAATACCTAAAACTCTATTCGTAAGATATTGTATTGTGTTATTAAGTAAATGGATGCTAAGCAAATCACATGTTTTTATTTCAGTGAAACAGTGTAGGCAGTAAAACTACATTTATACAACAGAGGGAAATCTTATTATATCAGCACTTAATTTCTGAAAGTGTTATTTGAATATTTTCAAATTTTCATTTGTAGGCATTTCAAAGACATTCTTACTATTTGGTTTGTTATATATACTTCAGATAGTCAGTGAAAAGATTGAAGGCCTATAAAGCCGATGTTTGTTTCAGAGATATACGTCACTTTTATTTCAGTTGCCTCTCGAGAAAAAATACCGGGCTACACCACCACATAAGTGAAATAACTTTTAGTTTGGCAGAAATGTGTTACATGTCAAGACATAAGCTACTAGAACATATTACATTCATGACACTCGCTTAACTATTTAATCTGTTATGATCTGAGAATGTTAGTCTATTTTTCTAAGGGAACGGGTAACGTGTGTTCACACTCAAGTCTCCCTAACAGGTAGACTTCAGGCAGTCAGTGAAAAGATTGAAGACCTAAAAAGCCGAGTTGCTTCAGAGACCAATCGATGTCATTTTCATTTCGATTGCCTCTCGAGAAAAAATACCGTGCCACATAAGTGAAATAATTTTGAGTTTGACAGAAACCATTAATAAACAATCTAAATTGAAGTGTCAATACACAAATATCTATAGTACAAGCTCGGAAACTAAGAAACTCAGTAATTTGAAACTTAAGATTTCTCAACAGAATTTCAATCAAATAAGCATCCGTGTATTTTCGAATTTTGTCTTGCGCCACTTCGGCGGCCATCTTGCTTTCTTGCTAAACCTTCAATGGCCTCTCTCTTCAGAACTTCTTTAAGGATCCGGATCAAATTTTGTATACATAACCAAGTCTTTCCAGCAAATAATCAGGCTAGATTGGAGCAATATCTAACTAAAATTTCTGGAGTAACAAGTTACAATTTATTTTTCAAATGCTTATGATACAAGAAATAATTAGTCAAATATCACGAAACTTCACATTTATGTGGTTTTTAGCAATCCAAAACTAAACCTTCTTTTGCCTTTGTGTGTATGGAATCCAGCGCCCTTAAGGCCATATTGAATTTTTTGAAAATTTTTCAAAAACCTGTTTTAGCTAATATTACAGATAGGACAAAACCGAGTTCAGCCGTCATATCGGACGTTGTTCCAAACATTTGAAAAAATCTCCTCTAACGGAAATAACGCATTTGCTTTGTACTTTCGGATTTAAATAAACTCACACATGGTCGTATAGATTTGAAATTTTTGGGCAACATGGTCAAAATTTTTTGAAGATATTTAAAAAATCCTGACGTTATCTATAATAACTAAATGTTTTAAAAATTATTTTATCAACATTAAATCAATACCTTCTGAAAGCTATTGATAAGAGGAGAATAAAAATATCAACATATTGGTTTCTACCATATAAACTATTTAAAAAAAGCTAATCAAGCATTTCAATTACTTCAGGTTTATTATAGGGCTTTTTCCTATATGCCGAGGAAAATTGACATAATATAGGCAAACTGATGCATTTCAGTGCAAACACATAAATAAAACTAGTTTCAAGGATCAACAAATTGAAAACACTGGCTCTATAAGCAATACACTAACATTTACATTTACGATGTCACACATTTTGAAAAGCCTTTTAACTTAATGGTTAATTTCTCCAGACATTTTCGGTTCGTGCAGGTTACATACTGTATGGATTTTCCTCATTCCAACTCCAATCTTTTAGTTTTTCGATAGCCTTCCAAGTCTCTTAATATCGTGACGATCAGCAACTATGAATTTTGGCAGCTCATGCCACTTTAAACTGTTTAGCTGAATAAATCGAAATTTCACAGCGAAGATGTACTAGGTAGAGTTTATCAGTTAACGTCTTCCGTATATTAAATCATTTAAACCCCAAAATGTTTTCTTTCACCTCCTCGTCTTTTCTTTTCGGCGATTTGCAGAAAACATGTACTGTTTTTGGCTCTTAAATTACTTTACGGAAAATGTTCAATGTGTTTAAGAAATGGTGATTTTTTTTAGGTGATTAAGGGCAAAAATTGTCTTCAAAACGTAATAACTTAAAAACTACTCAGCAGAATGAAACGAAACTATACAGCTAAGAAGTACTTGTTACAGTGTATAAGTCAACCTCTTCCGAAAATTTAATCTTAAAAAAAATGTTTTCTTTCACGTCCGCGTTTCCTCCTTAAAGCCTTTATATTAAAACATGTACTTTTTTGTCTCTTCAATTACTTCAAGGTGTTGAAGAAATCATGATCTATTCGACTTCACACTGAATCGCAATTGCTTTAGCAATTTCTAGTTAGATTCAAAGTGTAAACTTTGAATCTATTGTTTTCGTTGTGTTTATTATTAGATTCAAAGTGTAAACTTTGAATCTATTGTTTTCGTTGTGTTTATTATTAGATTCAAAGTGTAAACTTTGAATCTATTGTTTTCGTTGTGTTTATTAGATTCAAAGTGTAAACTTTGAATCTATTGTTTTCGTTGTGTTTATTCTTATTATTAGTTTTTTTTCTTCCGCGAAGTTGAAACCTTATTTCTCGATAACTACAAATCGCGACGTTATCAAATTTCGGATTTGTCGACAAAACTTCCATAGATTATGCATGCGCCTATTTTTATTGTGTCTCTACAGATACGTTGGCGGCCATCTTGGCACCGCACTAAACCTTCAAAGGCCTTCTTCTTAAAAAGTACTCAATGAAATTACTTCAAATTAGATACATAGGTAGGAATTACTCCAGCGCATTTAATTTGTGTTTTTCAAGTATCTCAGTTGAAAACTCTAGAAGCTCGCTATTGGTCGAAATTTTGACGTCATCACTTAAATTTTCAAAAGTCAATAACTAAAAAACTATTTAACTTAAAGTAACAAAACTTTCTATATCTATAGATTGCATCATTCTGAGTAATATTCTAAAGTTGTAAAATCCAAATCAAAGTCACGTGACCATGACGTCATTTTTAATTTTTAAAATCTGTAAATATGCTAATTTCGCCAATAATATAGATAGAGAGAAACAGATTTCAAATACAAACAGACAAGGAAATTTGTTGATCACAAAATGCCAACGGTTTTTTGATTGGACGAATAGTTTGGCCGCCATATTGGATCGTGTTCCAAATACGTAAAACCCCTTTTCTTCCTAAAAAGAGAAGTATTTGCTATTTGATTTTTTAACATTAGATAGTTCAGTGTATAATCTATTATGAAAGCAAATTTGAAGTTTATATTATAAAAACCTTAGGAGATATTTGGTATTTAAAATTGATGACGTCATCAATAATAGTGTGAATATTTCTAAAACTAATTTTAATTACTTTTATTATATATCACCTCAAAGCCCTTGAAATGACGAAGAAAAACATACCGCCAAATGCGTTCTATCATTTTGATAAGTACTTTTAATCTTTGTTCCAAAATTTAAATTGTTGGACTTAGTCGTTTTCAGCTGTACTATTGGACTTTCTCACATATGCCGAGGAAAAATGACGCATTATAGAGTAAAACCGTTAACATATATCAGTGTAAACACATAATATGCATAAATAAAACTAGTTTCAACGATCAAGAAATTAAAAACACTGGCTCTATAAGTAATAAACGAACATTTAGATTTGATGACGTCACACATATTTAAAAGCATTATAACTTAAAAACTGTTTATCCGAATGAATCCAAATTTAACAGTTAAGATGTACTTCATACAGTTTATCAGTAAACGTCTTCCGTAAATTAAATCTTTAAAATTTAGAAAATGTTTTCTTTCAGGTCCGCGCTTTTTCCTTTAATGATATTAGAAAATCCTGTATTCAGAACGCAATAACTTAAAAACTCTTTAGCCGAATGAATCAAAATTTCTCAGGTAAGATGTAATAGATACAATTTATCTGTCAACGTCTTCCGTAAATTAAATTTTCAAAATTTAAAGAATGTCTTCTTTCACGTCCGCGCTTTTTCGTTTGGTGATTAACGAAAATCCTGTATTCAAAACGTTATAACTTAAAAACTGATTAGCCAAATGAATCGAAACTTCACAGCAAAGATGCAGTAGATACAGTTTATCAACCAACGTCTTCCGTGAATTAAATCTTTAAAATTTAAAGAATTTTTCTTTCACGTCCGCGCTTTTTCTTTTGCCGATTAACGAAAAACATGTACATCTTTTCGGCGCATTAATTACTTTTCGGAAAAAAGTCAAGGAGTATGTGAAACTCTTATCTGTTTGGATTCACACTTTGAATCGCAATTGCTTCAGCAATTTCTAGTTATTATTATTATTATTATTTTTTTTTTTTCTTGCGTCGATGTTGAGACCTTATTCCTCGAAAACCAGAAATCGCAACTTTATCAAACTACAGATTCGTCGACAAAACTTCCATGGATTAGGCATGCGCATATTTCTATTGTTTCTCTAGGGCTACGTTCGCGGCCATCTTGGCACCGCACTAAACCTTCAAAGGTCTTCTTCTCCAAAACCACTCAATGGATTGACTTTAAATTTAATACATAGGTCGGAATTACTTCAGCGCATCTCGGTTGCAACTTTCAAGTACTTCAGTTGAAAACTCTAGAAGCTCGCTATTGGTCGAAATTTTGACGTCATCACTTCAATATTCAAAAGTCAATAACTAAAAAACTATTGAAGTTAACGTAACAAAACTTTCTACATCTATAGATTGTATCCATCTGATTAATATCCTAAATTTGTCAAATCCAAATCAAGGTCACGTGACCATGACATCATTTTAAATTTTTAAAATCTATAAAAATGCTAATTTCGCCAATAATATAGATAGAGAGAAACGGTTTTCAAATTTAAAGAGACAAGGAAATTTGTTAATCACAAAATGTCAACGGTTTTTTGATTGGACAAATAGTTTGGCCGCCATATTGGATCGTGTTTCAAAGACGTAAAGCTTTACTTCTCCCTAAAAAAAGAAGTATTTGCTCTTATTTGGTAACATCAGACAGTTCAATGCATAATCTATTATGAATGCAAATTTGAAGTTTATTGTATAAAAACCATAGGAGATATTTGGTATTTAAAATTGATGACGTCATCAATAATAGTGTGAATTTTTCTAAAACTGATTTTTGTTACTTTTATTATATGTGATCTGAAAGCCCTTGAAAAGACGAAGAAAAACATACCGCCAAATGCTTTCTATCATTTTCATAAGTACTTTTAATCTTTGTTCCAAAATTTAAATTGTTGGACTTGGTCGTTTTCAGGTGTACTATTGGACTTTCTCACATATGCCGAGGAAAAATGACGCATTATAGAGCAAAACCGATAACATATATCAGTGTAAACACATAATATGCATAAATAAAACTAGTTTCAACGATCAACAAACTGAAAACACTGGCTCAATAAGTAATAAACGAAGATTTGGATTTTATGACGTCACACATATTTAAAAGCCTTATAACTTAAAAACCGTTTACCCGAATGAATTCAAACTTAACAGCTAAGATGTACTTGATACAGTTTATCAGTCAACGTCTTCCGTAAATAAAATCTTAAAAATTTAGAGAATGTTTTCTATCAGGTCCGCGCTTTTTCCTTTGATGATTATAGAAAATCCTGTATTCAGAACGCAATAACTTAACAACTGTTTAGCCGATTGAATCAAAATTTCTCAGGTAAGATGTAATAGATACAATTTATCTGTCAACGTTTTCCGTAAATTGAATCTTTAAAATTTAGAAAATGTTTTCTTTCACGTCCGCGCTTTTTCGTTTGGTGATTAACGAAAATCCTGTATTCAAAACGGTATAAATTAAACACTAAATAGCCAATTGAATCGAAATTTCACAGCGATGATGCAGTAGATACAGTTCATCAGCCAACGTCTTCCGTTAATTTAATCTTTAAAATTTAAGGAATTTTTCTTTCACTTCCGCGCTTTTTCTTTTGGCGATTAACGAAAAACATGTACATCTTTCCGGCGCTTTAATTACTTTTCGGAAAAAAAGTCAAGGAGTATGTGAAACTCTTATCTGTTCGGATTCACACTTTGAATCGCAATTGCTTCAGCAATTTCTAGTTATTATTATTTTTTTTTTTTTTCTTGCGTCGATGTTGAGACCTTATTCCTCGAAAACCAGAAATCGCAACTTTATCAAACTACAGATTCATCGACAAAACTTCCATGGATTAGGCATGCGCATATTTCTATTGTTTCTCTAGGGCTACGTTCGCGGCCATCTTGGCACCGCACTAAACCTTCAAAGGTCTTCTTCTCCAAAACCACTCAATGGATTGACTTTAAATTTAATACATAGGTCGGAATTACTTCAGCGCATCTCGGTTGCAACTTTCAAGTACTTCAGTTGAAAACTCTAGAAGCTCGCTATTGGTCGAAATTTTGACGTCATCACTTCAATATTCAAAAGTCAATAACTAAAAAACTATTGCAGTTAACGTAACAAAACTTTCTACATCTATAGATTGTATCCATCTGATTAATATCCTAAATTTGTCAAATCCAAATCAAGGTCACGTGACCATGACATC
Organism: Lepidochitona cinerea; assembly: GCA_963971465.1. NCBI lineage: Eukaryota > Metazoa > Mollusca > Polyplacophora > Chitonida > Tonicellidae > Lepidochitona > Lepidochitona cinerea. Next base: position 102,428,228 of record OZ020551.1, on the reverse strand, counting down.
ATTTTAAATTTTTAAAATCTATAAAAATGCTAATTTCGCCAATAATATAGATAGAGAGAAACGGTTTTCAAATTTAAAGAGACAAGGAAATTTGTTAATCACAAAATGGCAACGGTTTTTTGATTGGACAAATAGTTTGGCCGCCATATTGGATCGTGTTTCAAAGACGTAAAGCTTTACTTCTCCCTAAAAAAAGAAGTATTTGCTCTTATTTGGTAACATCAGACAGTTCAATGCATAATCTATTATGAATGCAAATTTGAAGTTTATTGTATAAAAACCATAGGAGATATTTGGTATTTAAAATTGATGACGTCATCAATAATAGTGTGAATTTTTCTAAAACTGATTTTTGTTACTTTTATTATATGTGATCTGAAAGCCCTTGAAAAGACGAAGAAAAACATATCGCCAAATGCTTTCTATCATTTTCATAAGTACTTTTAATCTTTGTTCCAAAATTTAAATTGTTGGACTTGGTCGTTTTCAGGTGTACTATTGGACTTTCTCACATATGCCGAGGAAAAATGACGCATTATAGAGCAAAACCGATAACATATATCAGTGTTAACACATAATATGCATAAATAAAACTAGTTTCAACGATCAACAAACTGAAAACACTGGCTCAATAAGTAATAAACGAAGATTTGGATTTTATGACGTCACACATATTTAAAAGCCTTATAACTTAAAAACCGTTTACCCGAATGAATTCAAACTTAACAGCTAAGATGTACTTGATACAGTTTATCAGTCAACGTCTTCCGTAAATAAAATCTTAAAAATTTAGAGAATGTTTTCTATCAGGTCCGCGCTTTTTCCTTTGATGATTATAGAAAATCCTGTATTCAGAACGCAATAACTTAACAACTGTTTAGCCGATTGAATCAAAATTTCTCAGGTAAGATGTAATAGATACAATTTATCTGTCAACGTTTTCCGTAAATTGAATCTTTAAAATTTAGAAAATGTTTTCTTTCACGTCCGCGCTTTTTCGTTTGGTGATTAACGAAAATCCTGTATTCAAAACGGTATAAATTAAACACTAAATAGCCAATTGAATCGAAATTTCACAGCGATGATGCAGTAGATACAGTTCATCAGCCAACGTCTTCCGTTAATTTAATCTTTAAAATTTAAGGAATTTTTCTTTCACTTCCGCGCTTTTTCTTTTGGCGATTAACGAAAAACATGTACATCTTTCCGGCGCTTTAATTACTTTTCGGAAAAAAGTCAAGGAGTATGTGAAACTCTTATCTGTTCGGATTCACACTTTGAATCGCAATTGCTTCAGCAATTTCTAGTTATTATTATTATTATTTTTTTTTTTTCTTCCGCCAAGTTGAAACCTTATTTCTCAAAAACTACGAATCTCAACTCACTAAAACTTCGGATCTGTCGACAAAACTTGAATGAATCATGCACGCGCATACTTTTATTGTTTCTCGAGGGCTACGTTCGCGGCCATCTTGGCAACGCACTAAACCTTCAAAGGTCTTCTTCTCCAAAACCACTCAATGGATTCACTTCAAATTAAATACATAGGTTGGACTTACTTCAGCGCATCTTGATTGCAACTTTCAAGTATCTCACTTGAAAACTCCAGAAGCTCGCTATTGGTCGAAATGTTGACAAAATCACTTAAATTTTCCAAAGTCAATAACTAAAAAAGTATTTAAGTTAGCGTAAGAAAACTTTCTACAACTATAGATTGCATCAATCTGCCTAATATCCTAAAGTTGTAACATCCAAATCAAACTCACGTGACCATGACGTCATTTTAAATATTTAAAATCTATGAAAATGCTAATTTCGCTAATAATATAGATAGAAAGAAACCGATTTCAAATTTAGAGAGACAAGACAATTTGTTGTTCACAAAATGCCAACGGTTTTTTGATTGGACCAATGGTTTGGCCGCCATATTGGATCGTGTTCCAAATACGTAAATCTTTTCTTCTCCCTAAAAAAAGAAGTATTTGCTCTGATTTTGTAACAATAGATAGTTCAAAGCATAATCTATTATGAATGCAAATTTGAGGTTTATTGTAAAAAAACCTTAGGAGATATTTGGTATTTAAAATTGATGACGTCATCAAATATAGTGTGAATTTTTCTAAAACTGATTTTTGTTGCTTTTATTATAGATGATCTCAAATCCCTTGAAAAGACGAAGAAAAACATACCGCCAAATGCTTTGTATCATTTCCATAAGTACTTTTAATCTTTGTTCCAAATTTTAAATTGTTGGACTTAGTCGTTTTCAGGTGTACTATAGGACTTTCTCACATATGCCGAGGAAATTTGACATGATATAGGGCAAAACTGATATCATATGTCAGTGTAAACACATAATATGCATAAATAAAACTAGTTTCAGCGATCAACAAATAGAAAACCCTGGCTCTATAAGTAATAAACGAACATTTAGATTTGATGACGTCACACATATTTAAAAGCCTTATAACTTAAAAACTGTTTACCCGAATGAATCCAAATTTAACAGCTAAAATGTACTTCATACAGTTTATCAGTCAACGTCTTCCGTAAATTAAACCTTAAAAAAATAGAAAATGTTTTCTTTAAGGTCCGCGCTTTTTCCTTTGATGATTATAGAAAATCCTGTATTCAGAACGCAATAGCTTAAAAACTAATTAGCCAAATGAATCGAAATTCCACAGCTGAGATGTACTAGTTACAGTTTATCAGTCAACGTCTTCCGTAAATTAAATCTTTAAAATTTAACAAATGTTTTCTTTGAGGTCCGCGCTTTTTCTTTTGGTTATTATAGGAAATCTTGCATTCAAAACGTAATTACTTAAAACTACTTTGCAAAATAAAACGAAAGTATAAATCTAAGAAGGGCCTGTAAGAGAATATTTGCCGGCATCTTCCGTAAATTCAATCTTTGAAAGAAAAAAATGTTTACTTTGACGTCCGCGCTTTTTCATGTTGCGCGCCTACTGTAAACATACAGGTCTAAGCACACACAATACTCAAAATCTCCTTCCATCTAACCTGGTCTCACATCACATTAAAAATTGTTTCCAGTCTTAAATTCAACCAATTTCCTTTCAAGAAAAAACATAGAAACGCCCAGAAAATCAATCCAATGGATTGCAGGAAAAAGAGAAATGAAGATACACGGAATACTTATGGCACTACTTATGGCACTTCTTGTGTCCCAAGGAAAAACCGGGGTTGATAAATCTGTGTAGAGAGTCCTTCCTTATCGGAAAACAAGTTTAAGCTTTCAATCCCTTTATTTCAGTATGAAAGGCTCCATGTGATATATACAATGTACAGCTTGAGAGATATACAAGGTAAAGTTAAACCATAATAGGTGTGATAGCACAAAATACACTAAGGACACATAATTTGATTTTAGCTTAAAACAAATTATTTAATCTGTTCTGATCTGCGTATTTGATCAAATTGTTCTGATGGGGCGCGGCTAGCGAACGTTCACACACACGCCCCCATGACTGGCCTTCAGCCAGGGTGAGAATTTCAAGGGAAACACCGGTAAGCCGAGGTTTGTTCAGAGCCAAATGTCCATTTTGGAAAAAAGCGATGGGATGCCGATATAAAGTTTATAATTTTGAGAAACAATTAATAAAAATCACCCTTATAACTGTATAAAATGTTTGATATCGATACTGACTAATTCACCTGTAATTTGTTTAAATAGGCTAAGTAGCCTTAAAGTGGCGTAAGGGCTTTCTCATAAATTTCGATTGTCAAGATAAAAAGGGAATTTGCATCTTATTGAATACTAAACCAACCACTCCGAATAAAACTTATTAAATGAGTGTATACTTTGGATTAACTCGAAGTTACCGCTGTTTGTTTTGAAATTAAATGTAGGCGGGCCATTTTGCGTCTTAAAGGCACACTTGCCGCGAAAATCAGGAATATTGTTTACATTAAAAAAGAAAGACCGTATTATGTATTTTACCCAGACAATATAAGTTAGGAACTTTCTATTTTTACCAAAATTTAAAAGTTTGGACGTCACTTTGTATTTTTAATTTGAATTTGAAAATTTGAATTGTTACGTACCCGGAACGTAAACAAACCGATCTGCCCCCTATTGGCGATTTTATGTTTCAGTCGAGTGAGTGAACTAACGGCACAGTGTAATTTTACGTAGGCCTATTTATCTGAGAAATACAGACTGACGATCGGTTAACAGCGACTGGAAAAGCCTGCTGATGATTGTTTGAGTGTAAACCACAGATACAAAGGCCTGAAAAGAGGGTAACCCAACACGAAAGTTGACCGACACTGATCGTTGTTGTTGTAATCAGGCTTCGATTCTTCGTTTGTTTTTCACCCCATTTCTACAGTCTAAAGCTAACTAGACATGTTTTATGTGTCCTATGTTTAAGTTTAGTGGTATTAGTCGTAGTAAGCTCATGTAAATTGGTTTTCTTAGCAAATTTAAACAGGCTACGGCGGCAAGTGTGCCTTTAAGTACTAGGCTATATGGCTGATCTCTCCCATTCAGCTCGCCTGCCGGTCCCTTGTCTGCCCCCGGGACCGCACAGAGACTACTTTGTTATGTCCTTGGTCATTTCCCCGGTATTGATTCTTGAGTCTTATTTTCGTCGAATGACTGGACTTGAATCGAATAAGCCGGCACTGCTGTGGAGATCGGCAAGCCCGCTGATTTGTTAATGCCTACCTCATTCGGGATACATGAGTTTGTTTTTTGTATCTTTGATATTTCTAAACAATTACTTAACGTGTAATTCAGAGGGTGGTGTTAAGGAAATACTCTTTATTGGTACTGTTTGCAAAAAATAGCCATTAATTTTGAAATTTTGTTTTAACGGAAAAATATAAAAAAGTCGGCAGTTCTTGCCACTTTAAACCCAACTCGTCCTTAAGTGAAATTTAGAGCGCAGTTCAATATTCAGTCCAAAGATATAAAAATCATATCATATTCCAGTACAACAACATAATATGCATTAAAGAAACTAGTTTCAAATATCAAGAAATTGAAAATATTGGTTCTATTATTAATAAACTAACGATTAGATTTAATAATTTCACACATTTTTTAAAAACCTTATAACCTGAAATCTACTCAGCAGAATGATAGAAACTTTGCAGTTAAGAAGTATTTGTTACAGTGTAGTTGTCAACGTGTTTCGAAAAGTCAATCTTTAATACGGGAAAATGCTTTCTTTCAGGTCCGCGCTTTTTCTTTTTTCTGGTATTTATATTAAAAAATGTACTTATTCGTCGCTTAAATTACTTTTCGTAAAAACTTCAAGTAATGTACGGATCTATTCGACTTCACACTTTGAATCGCAATTGCTTCAGCAATTTCTAGTTATTATTATTATTATTTTTTTTTTTTCTTGCGTCGATGTTGAGACCTTATTCCTCGAAAACCAGAAATCGCAACTTTATCAAACTACAGATTCGTCGACAAAACTTCCATGGATTAGGCATGCGCATATTTCTATTGTTTCTCTAGGGCTACGTTCGCGGCCATCTTGGCACCGCACTAAACCTTCAAAGGTCTTCTTCTCCAAAACCACTCAATGGATTGACTTTAAATTTAATACATAGGTCGGAATTACTTCAGCGCATCTCGGTTGCAACTTTCAAGTACTTCAGTTGAAAACTCTAGAAGCTCGCTATTGGTCGAAATTTTGACGTCATCACTTCAATTTTCAAAAGTCAATAACTAAAAAACTATTGAAGTTAACGTAACAAAAATTTCTACATCTATAGACTGTATCCATCTGATTAATATCCTAAATTTGTCAAATCCAAATCAAGGTCACGTGACCATGACATCATTTTAAATTTTTAAAATCTATAAAAATGCTAATTTCGCCAATAATATAGATAGAGAGAAACGGTTTTCAAATTTAAAGAGACAAGGAAATTTGTTAATCACAAAATGTCAACGGTTTTTTGATTGGACAAATAGTTTGGCCGCCATATTGGATCGTGTTTCAAAGACGTAAAGCTTTACTTCTCCCTAAAAAAAAAAAGTATTTGCTCTTATTTGGTAACATCAGATAGTTCAATGCATAATCTATTATGAATGCAAATTTGAAGTTTATTGTAAAAAAACCTTAGGAGATATTTGGTATTTAAAATTGATGACGTCATCAATAATAGTGTGAATTTTTCTAAAACTGATTTTTGTCACTTTTACTATATATCATCTTAAAGCCCCTAAAGTGATAAAGAAAAACATACCGCCAAATGCTTTCTTTCATTTTCATAAGTACTTTTAATCTTTGTTCCAAAATTTAAATTGTTGGACTTAGTCGTTTTCAGGTGTACTATTGGACTTTCTCACATATGCCGAGGAAAAATGACGCATTATAGAGCAAAACCGATAACATACATCAGTGTAAACACATAATATGCATAAATAAAACTAGTTTCAACGATCAACAAACTGAAAACACTGGCTCAATAAGTAATAAACGAAGATTTGGATTTTATGACGTCACACATATTTAAAAGCCTTATAACTTAAAAACCGTTTACCCGAATGAATTCAAACTTAACAGCTAAGATGTACTTGATACAGTTTATCAGTCAGGGTCTTCCGTAAATAAAATCTTAAAAATTTAGAAAATGTTTTCTATCAGGTCCGCGCTTTTTCCTTTGATGATTATAGAAAATCCTGTATTCAGAACGCAATAACTTAACAACTGTTTAGCCGAATGAATCAAAATTTCTCAGGTAAGATGTAATAGATACAATTTATCTGTCAACGTCTTCCGTAAATTGAATCTTTAAAATTTAGAAAATGTTTTCTTTCACGTCCGCGCTTTTTCGTATGGTGATTAACGAAAAGCCTGTATTCAAAACGGTATAACTTAAAAACTAAATAGCCAATTGAATCGAAATTTCACAGCGATGATGCAGTAGATACAGTTTATCAGCCAACGTCTTCCGTTAATTTAATCTTTAAAATTTAAGGAAATTTTCTTTCACTTCCGCGCTTTTTCTTTTGGCGATTAACGAAAAACATGTACATCTTTTCGGCGCTTTAATTACTTTTCGGAAAAAAGTCAAGGAGTATGTGAAACTCTTATCTGTTCGGATTCACACTTTGAATCGCAATTGCTTCAGCAATTTCTAGTTATTATTATTATTCTTATTTGTTTTCCACGGTTTTTGTAGGTGATATAACTCAAACAGTTTTCTAGACACGACTCTCATCTTTCACATACATATTCTTAAACAAATTATCTAGGTCCATTTTTTCTGAATTGTCGCTACGCTACGCCGTTTGTCCGCCATTTTGAAAAAGGCGTATTTGCCCAAATTTTTTCTTCTCTGAAACCGTTCTTCCGATTTAGCTCAAATGTCACATACACTTAGTACAAGTCGGGGGACTACTAAGTTGTCCAAATCAAGAATCTCCGTTAAAATTCATAGCAGACTTTTATTCGTCAAAGTTATGATTTTTTTAACTTTTTAAAAAAAATGCAATATCTAGAAAACCATTTATTGGAACTTAACGATAATTATCATGCTTGTAGACCTATTATAGATCTATGAAATTCCAAAGTATTTTGAACGTGCAACAAGTCACGTGACCAGGACGCCATTTTGAATTTTTGAAAACTTTAATGAGTCATATCTCAGATAATTTTTCTAATAAAGCAATCGGCTTTTTAAATTTAGATAGACAATTTTTTTCTTCATCTTTGAACTGCCAGGTAATTTTTGATTGGATCAACGGTTTCGCCGCCATATTGAATTTTATTAAAAAATTAAAAACTTGAGTTTTTCCAAATTGCTTTCAGATATCAACTTTAAATTTGACATACCAATAGTGTTGATCAAGGTCTATGCCTTGTGTGAAAATCAACCCTTTTCAATAAAAACTCAATAAAATATGACTGTTTAAAAATATGATGTTAATAAACTATGTTCAAATATTTATAAGAAAGATCTTCGACCACACAGACATAAACCCATATCAAGTAAAGAACAAAAACCTAGGCTGTTAATGAAAGATGTGCATTTTATTGATAGAATCTTGGTAAGTAACATGATAAACGGATATTTTCACCATCGAGGATACAAATACGCCCAATATTTTAGGAAAAGAAATAGCACGCAAGGTCTCAATCAATCGCTCATTAGTTTAAGACCATAATAGAACTTTTGCGCAATTATTCCAGTATAGAGATTAAATGTTCGCGAAAACCACAAGTGGCTAAATAACAAATTTCGATGTCATTTGACGCTCGCAATCAAACTTACCGCAAACAGTAAGTTATTTTAGCGAACGACCCTTATTATGGTTTTCACACCGACAGCGACATTGATTTAGTGACCAGCGCCATAACTGCTATGTTCAAGAAGACAGACCTAATCTTGTACAATTTGATGTGACGTTATATAAATAATACATAGTACGTTGCCAAACTGAAAATATCAGAGACAGTGCAAAACATGTTTAACGCAAATTATGATTGAAAAATATAAGCAAATAGATATTCAATTTCCCGGATTTAGGTTTTATTTCGGAGATTTCTGTCTCAATGTGGTCAATAATTACGATACCGAGAAACGAACTTATAAAAAAACTTAACGGGGGATCCCGGACCTTGAAGTTGCCCCGCTGCAACTTCATCAACCTCTAGTTCAACGAGTAATGGTAGTGGTAACTCCCCACTCTCTATTGATGATGGTTTAGATATAACTGAAATAAATACAGGGATTTATTTTGATTCGACTTCATTTTCAGCACTAACAATGAAGCCATGTAATCCACTAGTAATCTTTCAGATTTTGACAGCAGATTGGGTAACAGAAGAGTCTCTAGATTCCTTTTTGCCATGACAACACACGTATTTGAAAACAATTTCAAAAGCAGCTATATAATGTAAAATCGATTCTGATGAAGTTGTTGACGATAACACAGATATTACCAATGCTGAAGACAAAGTATAAATAGTACAACTACAGGGAAAGCTATGTAGGTAATTAAGAAGATATCGTGTTACGGCCACAGCTTCAATAGACAAATAAATGCCGACCTTGCAATATCCAGAGCCAAAGTTGATACAAAAATAGTACTTCGTTAAGAATGGCAGGGGACCAAGTGTTTACGTCTTTTTCGAATTATACATAACCGCAGTTTGCCTGACTGCAGAGTAAAACGCCCTGATGTAACTTACAAAGAAACAAATGCCGTTACAGTGGCATGAACTGCCAAAATTGGCACCTTTTTCATAAATTCAAAATGTCGAGACAACACGAAGGGTCAAAGTTCATCGAGAAACTAAAAGATTGACGCTGAAATAAGTAAAATTCATTCAGTGTGTCTTTCGAGAAATAAAAAGTTCATTCATTTTGGTCAAAAGTAAAACTTTAACTTCCAGGCTAGTATCACTAAACAGCTTCCAATTTGAACTTCTTGGACAAACCGATAATTTCCGGAATTCGTTTATTCCAAAAAGAATATTAAAATGTAAGCAGTGTTTGCCATGTGTCCAATTGGATGTTTATAAGCTATTGTATTATTAAATGAAAAACAACTAAATCGAGATAGTACCCCCACCTCACCCATACCACCTCACCTCCTGCAAATCTGTTTTAACAGATTATTTTGAATTATTTACAATCGCCAAAAAACGCCAAGGAACGACTTGGAAACACTTTGATAAACGGTAAAGAAAACAACCAACGTTGTGTGGCATTGCAGGACTCAAATAACATTTTGAAAATAAGCAGATGAAGAATAACATATCCAGTTTGCTATTTGTTCTTATATATCGTGTTTCAGTGAGATAAACTGTTAAGCGCCTAAACATGTGTGGAGGATACTAAATGGTTTCGAAAATCCCGTAATGGCGTCGTAAGCATGTTTATGGCCAGGTACATGTGGGGCCATAAGTCATAAAGAATTCACAAGGGATTATGGGATTGCCAGACTTGACACCGGTACAGCAATATCGTCCAGACCAAGATGGCTCTAAGCTGTTGATTTAAGTGATTTTACCACGGACCATAAACAACAGGAAGTCTATTAAACCGGAAAACAGACAGTGGACACCTTATATTTTCCAATGGTTGTACAATAGACCCTAGTGATTTCCCAATGTACAATTTACGATACGACGGATGCTCTAAGCTTTCCAGATATGTCAGCAATACTCTACCCCATCATGAGTATTAACGAAATTCTTGGCAAATATATAGCTAGGGCATACCATGTGAGGAGTTTGTATCTAGGACTATTTCTGCCAAAGTATTATTCAATCCTGATAAGACAGAAGGTTTGACAGCTTTCCACTAGTGGGTTTCACAGTGTCTTGTTTCAATAAAAGAGATTAATATTTGCCAGTCCACTAAATAGAACGCTGTTTATCGTGGGATGGTCTTCAGAATCTGAGGCACCACGATGTGATCAACTATACGGCAAATCTGATGAAAACAGACACTGTGTGTATCGATCAAAAGTCTGGACCAAGGACGGTTACATTGGCTTATGGCCAAATAGCAGTGCTATCTACTCCAAACAACCGACACATTTAGGGTTGTGTATGTATCTATATATTTGGTACTGCCAAGAGGATTAAAATCGTATTCCAGATGACTACAAACATCCATTTTCCAAAGACACAAAAACAGACAGTCAATAGACCACAGTCAAAACTCTATATGTCCGATATTTCGGTTTGTTAAACCATCATCAAGAATGGAAAGGAGGCTTTTTTACATTCCCTGTGTCCGTGTGTTTTAGTGATCATAAATATATATAGAGAGAGATATATATAAAATGGGGGAAATTCCCCAAATGAGGAGAAGTTAAATATATACATGTATATATATAGATGAGGGTTGGCTATTTTGAAGAACAAACGGCTGTTAATAATTACGAATTTAAGCAGTTTGTTTGGAATAAGTTTTCCGTAACTCTTGAGAATTGGTGCAAGGTTGGATTGGTTATAGAGACGTAGAATACAGTTGACACCATACATATATATACTGGCTTTTGTGCCATTATTCTTCAAAATTAGAGGTACATAGTTATTCATCTAAAAAGATACACAAATTGGATCTTTGGATTAATTTTGTCTGATAGGTTAAATTTTCATGATGAACATTGATACCGCTTTCCCCATGAATACATGTAATTACTGAATTGTAATACCGGTCAGCGAGATTCCCTTCGTTTTACTTGATGCTAGTAGGAAAATTTGGTTTTGTACAGTTCATGTACTGTACGGATTATCGGCCCAACCCAGTACCACTATTGTCTAGTGTATGTTTTAAAGGATGGCATAGGTCTATCTGAGTATTTTTCTATTGAAACAGTCATGTACAGTTCTTAAAAGAAAAGATCAAAAATGATATTGAAGATCCAATGGATTTGGAATACTTGTTGTAGTATAGGCACATGTATCGTGGGCCTAAAGACGCTACTAAAATGGAAGTTTAATAATTTTGCAACATCAAAGGATAATGCACGGGCATATATCGGGATTTTGCGGCATCTAATTAAGCACAAGTTCAGTCGTGTTCTTAAATAAACAAAAAACTAATTTTGTTCTCAAACAAAGTTTGGCTTACTTAACTACTTTTCGACAGTAAGAAAGAAATAAAAGGAAAGCAATAACGCCGTGTAGGCTCTATTATATATATATTTTGATGTTGAGATCCGTTGGCCCACTGTTGGTAATTGTACAAATTGAGGCTATGACAACCTCTACTACCAATGATGTAACTCAACAGCAACACACGGGTTAGCTAGACATACAATGCTATTGGGGTTGTAGCAGGTGAGCCGACAACTCAAATATTTTCTGGCAATACGAAATATTGAAGATGATGAAGTTCCACTTAAAGCTTCTTGATTGCGAAATTAACCACGGGCTGCGTAGGTCAGGCTTGTGTAGATGTCAAGGTGATTAACCTCGAAAACCAATCGCATGCTACCTGTGATCCCTGTATCTTTTGTGCTAAGAAATGCACGTGCGTATATTTGGACTTGCGTCAGTAAAGGCATGCCGCACCCAATTAAGTAAACGTTCAGTCGTGTTGTTGACATCTCACAGCAAATTTTCAGCTTATAAAAGATTTACTACTCGGATCACTCGCCTTGTCAAACTGTTGGATGTACGTCAGTCTTCTTTTAAATCTGAGCTTTGTTCTGGAAATTCCACTCATGTTTATTACGGGTGAATCGTAATCAAGGTCATAAGTTTCGACGCTTGCCATAGTTGTTGCAACTTATTTCTACAGAAATGGATGCTTCCGTTTGCTAACTCTGTATGAATAATATACTTATTCATAATGTTAAGTTTCCACTTCTGATGGATTGCATTTGACCGTTGAACAGCTGGTCGATATAGTGTGAGCAATACTGACTGGTTCTCGGGGTTCTTGTATTTCAGGCATCTATTCAATAGAATCTCATAAATTCAATAGAAACTGCATATAACCATAAAACTGATATGGAAATCGTGTGATAAGGCTTGTCAACCCACCACGAACTACATGTAGATCAATTGCCCAATAACAATTGTATGGATCATCATCAAAAGCAAAATATCGATGTTGAGATGATTGCCATGTACATGTACGACTATGATGTCAAACCAGAGCTTTCATCAGTTAAAGAGTTTGGGTTAGGAAAATTATAACTCTCTAGGTTAAAATGGTCAGGAATTTGGACTTTTGTATCCACCTTCTGAATCAAGCGTTGTTGTGCTTTTGATATGTAGGCCATAATCTTGGGACAATAATTTACATTCCATTTTATCATTTACGCGAATTTCACGTTTTTAGACACGTTAACAAACAATTAACTGCCGTATAGCTGCACCAAATGTTATATACATATATAACAGTGTGAAATCTAGCGCTAGATTTATAAACTTCCTTTACTTCTAAAGGAAATAGTGCTAGAGAATTCCAATCTCTGACCTGGAATACTGTGTCCACGATTTGTTGTTTAAATCGGAGTAGTATCAATATACATTAATCGGTTTGTTTGGTATAACGATATAGGTATAATGTGCCGCAAGCCTCTCTGGACATCTATTCTAATCAGAGATGATCGAGACAAGACTAAATGTATCCATTTATTAGAGAGTATCCACTAGGTGATTGGTCTATCGTTTACATCTAACATTTGTGTCTAACACACTAACACAAATCGCCATTATGTATTACAATAGCTGTCGGAAATATTTGTAATTAAAATATATGCTAAAGTATGGCTGTTGGATGCCGGGATAACAGGACACATCAAAGGCGATTCTACGATTAATATAATTGGTGTGAATAGATATCGAGTCGATTAGTGGTAGAATAATTCATTTCACTATAAAAGTTGCTGGGAAACCTCAAATTCCTACTCACAATTTAAGTTAAACAATAAAAGCAATACACGAAATACGTATGTTTAAACAACTAAACGCACGGGCAAGAGGCGTGAAGAGAGTATCTATTATGTGAAGTTTCTTGTATTCTTGAGAGATCCCCTTTAGACGTGGCTAAGATAGCCCTCGTGCGCCTTTACAAGACATCACATGCCGCCTTGGGTAACAATTTGGATAACAAAATCTTCTTTTTGGCAAAATCAGGCAACATGGCGACGATCCCTGACGACTCGACCCAACTTGAACTAGCCACTCAGACTGTTATAGTCTCTACGTTTCCAATAGCTGCTCGTGTCTGAAATGTTGCATCAAACTAACGATTTTTCAATCTAAGTGTATACTGCATTTTCAAGAGCCTTTGTCATTATAGTCATTTGCCTGCTCCAGCTAATGGAAACGTAGTCAAAATGGCATTACAATTATATATCTGAAATAGTCGAACGGAACGGTGTGCAGATTGGAGGATAAAAAACATAGATCAACAAGCCATGCCATCAATTTAACACCATACTAATAAAAAGGCTTTCTGTTTATAGCAAGGGTTGGTTTTTGCAGAACTTTCCGGAGAGGTGCTCGACGATCTGCGAAGAACGAACAATAGAATATATACTTATACATTCATTACATTATATGGAAATTTCCCTTCACTTGTCTGGATTGCCACATGGCTCTCCAAGACCAAGCCAACTCGGTAAGGTGGAAGGATTGGCGAGGTCCGGAATATGCAGAACCGTACACTTCCTTTTGAACAAATATACATGCCAGTGAAACAAAAAGAATAAGCTCGGAATAAATATGATTTACAGTGGAATGACAAATGCAGAACCTCTTGTGTTAATTAACTGTTTTGTAAACAATATCCACATTATATAAATAAAATAAACAAATAAATGCAAGTGCTAAATGCCGATTGACCATATTCCATTGTTGGATAATTTTTAATTTCATCTTACGCTGCATTGTATATTGCCGAAAATATTTGTTTACGCTAAGCAGTTAAATACTGAATATTAATTTATGAGCATCAGAAAAACACAAACATATACACATTGCCAAATTAAAGCACACGATTATCAGCCATTATCATTATATCTCATTTTGTAGACACGCGAATGTCGTCACCTTTCTGACATCCACCATGCCTCCAGATATACTGTTAAACTCTTTCTGAGTGCAAATATCACGGTTTAACTGGTATGGAACTAAAGTGCTTTGCTACATATTTATGGCCGCTTTAAAAACTACCTGGGTTTCTTTTCTATTGAAGTTCGACGATTAAGTGCAAATAGTAAATCACCATAAATCAACAAATGAAATATACATCTCCGTAATACTGAAATAGATATGGGGTCAAAACTAGATACTGGAAACTATCAGGTAGTTTAAGTGTGTGGTTTGACACGTCAGTAAAAATCATCCTAAGTTTGTTCTGTTTATCCACAGTACGTATGTCGATAGGTGGATTCGTTTAGGCCTATGACGTCGTTTAAGACTAGCTGTACCGGTATTCGTGATAACCGTTTAAGGTCCGCTCACACAGTGCGATTTATCGTACCGACTTGTCGCATGCGATAAAAATGGATGTATTTGATTGGTTGACAAATCGTATCAACCAATTAAAAGCATCCATTTTAATCGCATGCTACACGTCTGTACGATAAATCGCACTGTGTGAGCGGACCTTAGATCAAAGTATACTATTTGTACGAATGACGCTCGACTGTATTAACGTGACGAAACACCTAGCGGGCCGAACCCTGTTCACAATATGTTTTTCATGACATTGTTCGAATTAAGAAATGTTTGATTCTCTTTAAACGTGGGTTCCATACTAATGATAAAAAATTAAGACATCACCACGTATTTAGTTGTTTGTGAACAACAAGAGATTTCGACACCTATACCGGTGTCTTCGCCAAGTGTAACAAATTGTATTGTTCGAATTGTATGGTATTGACGTTATTTCTCTGTTGCAGGCTCTGGGGCGCGCCTCTATCGCTTTGAGTCATAGACAGAATAAGCACAATTTCAGCCGAAAGAGTCTAGACTCGTGACATGTAAAATTTGGTACAAAAGCTGTCGACTGTTTGTATCAAAACACGTGACGTGTTTAGAAGATTAGAACAAAACTCGTGAGTTGTGACAAAACTCGTCGACCTTGTGACAAAACTCGTGAGTTGGAATAAAACTCGTCGACCTTGCGACAAAACTCGTTGCAACAGAGGGCCAGGGAGTTTCCCCGAGAGATTTCACGATACCCGGTGACAGATGATCTTTTTTTGATGACTTTGTCACTTCGAGTAACTTGTTTTGTTCTAAAACGTCAGAACCGAGCGTCACATTCGAACCATAAAGACTTGCTTCGTGCGCAATGACAGAGCCGGTGACAGGTAATTTGTGGAATTCTCACAATACTCCCCTATTGATAGATCAAAGCAATGAACTATATACGTGGAATGGTCACGTCACATTCGTTAGATTGGATGTGACGTGCTAAAATCACCGCCATAACTGTGGGATGATGTCCCTCTCCAGATACTGTTAAACTTTTTATGAGTACAAATTATACCATCGTTTGGTTTACTCCGATTTATGGCAACTTTAAACACTTCCTGGGTTTCTTTTCTATTGTACATCGACGTTAAAAGTCCAAGTTGGCCCAAAACTAGAAACCTATAGTATAAAGTAATTTAAGGTATTTAGTTTGACACGTTAGCAAAAATCGTCTGTTTTTTTTCCTCCACGGAACGTCGATAAGGGAAGGGGTTAAGGACGTAACGTCAAGACTAGCTGTAATCGTGATAACCAATTAGATCAAATATAAACGACATTTTTCAAATTTTGCCCGAGCTACAGACCTATAGTAAAATATGTATTAGAACGATCTCTTAAATGTTTCAACTTGATCGTTCCATGAAATAAATTAAAAAGAATACTTTAGACAAAAGTTGTTTTAACACTCCTCTTGCACTTTAACAATTTAGCTTTTAGATAAAACATAGGGCTTAGCAAACTCAACTCGTAAGATAAATAGAGTCATGTTTAAAAAATGCGGTATAGGAGATAAGCGTACAAGTAGGCCTACACGTTTTTATTAAATTGCATCTTTTTCACACAAACAACTTTTACAAAACATTTATAAGTTAGATGGCTTTACAAATCAATAACTGTTTATATTTTTTAATGATCTTCTCAAAAACTATTAAAACTAGCATTTATAAAGTTCATGAGGTTTCAAAAATAACTTAAGAGATACGAAATGCTGGGGCTTCCAACTGAATGATCTCACGAATAGGCTATAGAACAGCCATATTTAGGCTAAACCAATACAACCAGAGTAGCTGAACAAATAGAGAATCTTTATTGAGTATGAGTCAGAGGTAGCAATTTTGCGAAATCAAACGGTCTAATAATTCGGATGATAATCAATAATTTACAAAATTAATTTCTGAATCATTTTGCCTGATATTTCTATTTTACTTTCAGTAAGCCCATGTCTAATCGAAATGCCCACTTCATTTGGCATTGGTAGGGTCTTTTTATTAGATTGTTGTACATAAAGATAAAACAAGAAAGAACCAATCATCTCGCTTTCCTGAGGTATTTTCCCTTTAGTCTGTTTACTGACACTGAATAAAATGATCAAAGTACTTGGGTGATTTCCTTTCTGGTGAAACAGCCACTATTGGAGGCGGATATAGTTACATTATTTGCTCTCTTCAGGATACTAGGGATGTCTATAATTTAGCTAGCATACGTGCCTGGCACACAAGCTGGACTTAACAGTATGAGGTGACTGTTCGTGGCTGCAGGCTAAATTCTCTCATCTGACCAAAAGCACTGGCTGTCGGGTTCATGTTTGACCGAGCTTTTCCATTCCACTTGCTATCAAGTCACTAATCAGATTCCGCTAATTAGTGTAAAATACCTCAAAACGCCTTAGTGCTATAGACATCTGAATCAACGCACTATCCCTGTGCGTGCTGTAAAAAAATGCCGAGGCAAGAAATTGAGCGAATAACTGCAAACACGGTATCCGTTCCAAACATAGGTCAACTGAGGGTTATGTGCTATCAGAACCGTTGAGAAGAGTATTTTTACAGAACGGTATATCATTGAGATTGATTCTCAAAGAATTGTAATCGTAGGTTCATTTCTCCCCTGGGTATTACATCGTACATCGTGAAGTTTGATATAAAATAATGGAATTTCTGGTGGACCGTGAGTGGAAATCTTGTGGTGTTAAATATACTATCCCATACTGGGTTATGTCCTGGTCGATACGTTAATAACGAAATGTGGCCATTGTGACCTGTACAATCCATATCTATGCTCCACTTTCCCTCAGTCATAATCCTGTTGTTGTTTTTTTCCATTTAGGTGTGGAGAATGAAACACAAAAGATACGAACGTCAGATTCTTTAACGCCCACAATAGCCAATGACAAAGTACTTTATATGGAATACTTCTACGAAATAAATCATTTAAGACGTATATGATATGTTGTTAACTGTGTATAATATAAGAGGGTCTTCTTTGATATTAGTTTTCCAAGACTTAAATCTCCCTACTTTTAAACTGGCGAATTGTCAAAAAAGTTAAAATACATATAGGTCTGATTTTTGGTTTCTTTATCAACTTAGACAGATACCATATGGGCGGGTGATTTGATCAATTAATCGATTGATAAACTCTACGTACAACTCAGACTCTGTAAGTCTGGTTTTACCACGTCTCCATGACGATACAGTACTGAGGCCAGACCAAAAAACAGTTGTAACCTTTCTTAAAAATATATAAAAATACATTTTTTAATTGCTGAATGTATGACAAGTTAAGCATTTTATCTACAAATTAACAATAACTTTATCCAGACCTCTCGAATAACTATCTTATTAATATTTAGAAACCGTTATTTATTGACACAACAATCGGTAAAACATTATCCCTATGTCATTTAGCGGTGTTTATGAATACAATTTATACCTTTGTCTGTTACTAGGCATGTGGATTAATGTATGTCCTTATATAATAGCTACATCAAGCGATCTGATAACACAGTTTTGCAGTTAACTTAATCGTCACTTAGCAACTCGCTATCGTTCTGTTCTAGAATTTCCAGTGACATAACATGTCTAGCGTGTTTTTATAATCAATCTTAAGTCAAATATCCCCAGGTGGCAGATCTTGGTTTTCTCTTTTATTCTGTTTAAACGACTAAAAACGTTCAAATTGTATTCTTCCTTTCTGAAGTTTATGTTCTACAACATTGATTGATTGATTGATGTTTTACGACGCACTCAAGATTATTTTACTTATATGGCGGCGTTGCCAGGTTTGGTGGGTGATTCGAACCCGCGCCGCATCGATGGACATTCACGAACCTCTCATTCCTTGCGAAAAAAATATACCAGAAGTTGAGAACTCGAGGTATACTATTAAACTTAACACTTCACTGTAAAATAATCCCCACGCCGACATGAGAAGGGCCTGAAACTGGCATGTATATATACTGACGGCGTATAAAAACACCTTATTGTAGAGATACGTTGCCATATCAGTTACGTAAAAACTTACGCTACACCACTTTGTGAAACAGGCCCAGGTATGACCCAGTTTGGGAGAACAAAACTGGAATAACTCAAGCATCTAGCCGCAGTGATCGGTGTGACCTTCACGAACTTTCCTTGGGAAAAAATCAGAACTGCGGGTATACTATAACAGCCTTTAAAATCCTGGTATCTAATATCTCAGATGATGCTGATTATATTTTCTAGGAGTTTTTTTTCTCAAGGAATTTTCTCAAGTTTGTGGAAATCACACTGGTCACTAAATGTTTGAGTTATTCCATTTTTAACATGGGACAGTACTGAGTTACGCATAGTACCAGAATCAGTCATGTAAATGCAATTTAATCAACAAGTTAGTTGATTGGTGACAAAAATAAAGATGAAAATATTTGCTTAGCGTGATATTTATTGAACTTCTATTCAAATGACCCTTCCAGTCACACCTTTATATGGTCATCGTGCGTAATCATCAGAAAATATTTGTTGAATGGGCCATAAACACAGCACTGCCACTTAACGGAACAAATACAATCCGCAGCTGTCACTGTCATGAGCTTATTATATCAACCTCGGAGATGGATGTAGGACAAGCTGAGCAAATTGTATAGCAGCATGAATAAACATGTTTAACAACAACAGAATAGGCCAGCGAGATTTTTGTGTTTTTCAAAGTTTAATAGCACGAGAACAATTCAACATGCACTCTGACATCGATGTTATTTGATATAAATATATAGCATAGCCCGAGTAATCCGTGTCTATGGTGTTGAGAATCTATAATATACACTCCCTGCATGCGTTTGCTTTATACCAGATAGACAATTCAACATAAAAAACCTGGCTCGCACGGACTTCTCGGCTAAATATTGCAGTCTCTCATCTTTGCCTTAAATTAATTTTAAAGGGCCTTGTAACCTGTTGTAAATATTGAAATACATCGATCGGGTCTCTACCTTATTACAACAAAGCGACTGGATAAGCACAAACTCTTAACAGCGCCGTTGTCATGACAACTGGAACTGGTCTACCTTGAATTACTCGAGTTGGATGGGTGTATGGCGGGAGATCTGTAAAAAAGGGGAGTCGGGGCTCAGGGTTAAAACCCATGGCTTATTAAGGTACCCTCAACTCATCACTACACGGCGAGTAATTATTTAAAGCTTTAGCGAACTACTTCCCCACAAAACACAAAATGGTATGAACACTTGAGAAACTGAACCGTCTTCATTCTTCCTTCACGGCCTTAATAAACACTGCCATGTGCTTCTCTAGAAAAACTGATACACTGACACGCTTAACGTTCGTGCATGCTTCATCAAGGCCTATGTGTATTTTCTTCACGGTTGAAAACTCCACATCATGCAATTTCACCCTTCCCCTTGCCCCAACCATCTAATCATAGCAGAGGTAAAGAATCTATAGTTGATAAAAAATGATTGTCTGGAGACACAGTTCAGTGCATAAGAGCTGCTACCTCAGGTCAATGGCCACGGTGCATGTTGACATAGCCTTATAAACGTACACTCCTGTCCATGGCGGATAAACAAAACAGGTTTTAAGTTTTAAAGTGGCATGAGCTGCGAAAATTAGTATTTTGTGTCATATATTCTGATTTCTGATTGTCGAATAACGAAATGATTGATGTGGGATTACGAAAATAAATACAGTCTGTAGCCTGTACGAACCGAACTGCTGTTCAAAAAATTAAACACAGTTTAAATAACTGGGATGAACGTTTATTCATTCTTGGCCTAAGTTAGTTAAAAGCACCACGACTAATGGCACGCTAAAACCATCTAATTTGTACATAGCCGATAATTTCAATTTTAGTTTTAGCGTAAAAATATCCACATTGTGGCGGCCCATTCACTTTAACCCATCTCTCTCATTTTAACGTGATAACTTTTCATGTGTGTGTGTCATATTTCTTAACAACAAAGGATGTGACGTTAGCAGCATATTTATACTATCTTACCTGTAGCGATAGTCCCACCTGTCAATGACCCGAAAAGTAGGACGACGTGAAGTAAGGCCGACAGGTAATCCATACTCAAAAGTTGTCTGTTCTGTTTTCAACTACACCGAGTTCTAAAATGAACCTGCAATATCAACACTGGCTTATATATAGGTAGATAGGCAGCTACTTCATACAGGCAAACACGGATATAACACTCGGACGTGATCTGTCATTTGCGTCTCACCTAGCACTCGTTTTCACTATTGAGCAATTCAGTTTACATCATCTGACCCAAGTTCTTTCTTCTTTGCCGATAATGTTCGATATATCTATTGTGACTTCGATCGTCGGGCTTCTCTGCAATACTGAACACAAGCTATGCAGTTATAGTCGGCCCATTAGCCGTCCAGACCTCTCTATACTGCCTGAGGAGGCTTACGGAGGTTGGAGTATTTTTGATTGGTGTAGGCCTAGAAGACAAACGTGTTAAGGAGAGAGCTGGATATGTGGTCAAATATGTGAATTACACCTTAATCAACGATGCACAACGGAGCTGTTAACCTGATCGATGCCCAATAGGGTTCTTTATGTAACCATCAAAGTCATGTCGCAAGTGTAAAGACAACCTGTTTTCATTTCGATGGATTTTGCTGAGAAATTCCTACAACTTCCCACCTATATATGTAGTATCTGGGATTAGTATACACACATTTCAAAGCAGGCTAGGCCAATGTTAGTCCCAGCTCGTTAATAGCTATGTTTTTAAGTGGGGCTCTTTTACCAGCCAACTGGTGCATTTTTATCAACCCTGGGATCCCAGGTCAAACGTGCTAGTAACAGTTACCTCCCTTATTCTTGAGGAATTTACTCAGTCATCATAGTTCTTATATGTGTACCAATTTCTCGTTTAGTGCGATAAGCCTCATTGGATAAATAAAGACTTTAAGTGCTACCAAAATTAGCATTTTATTAGAAAAAAATTAGCTAATAGTTCGTTATTTTAAATAAGAAGAACTGGTAAGTGCTTTAATTCAGTTGATACTAATTTTGCGGATGTATACGTAAATGTAGTTATTATAAGCAATAAAAGCCCGAAAATATACTCCCCCGGATTATTGATTTTTTGTCCGTTATTGACACATTTTCGAGTGACTTTACTGATATTTTGTATTTCACCGCCAATCCTTTACTTTTTAAAGGGAATTCAAACGCTCAACCTCTCTCGACATTCCAAATTACGGAAAAAGGCCCGCAGCAGCTCATGCCATTTCTTGGAAAAAATTAAATGATTGACATTGAAATAATGAAAAAAATGTAATAAATTACACGAGGGTTCTGTAATAAAATGCCTTGTTACTTTAATATTTGGTCTGCAGAGAAAACAGAATTCGACGAGAGCGTTTTAGTTCGGTACTGCCGTATATTGACATATCTCCATGGCTCCAGCACGGAATGACACCATGGAGATTATAAGTTGGCTCGAGAAGATGCGGTGTTTATTTTAATTAAGAAATGGATTTACTTGTCTTTTGGTCGGTTGGTACTTTTGTCGCCATATAATCTTTGCTGTTGAGTGCGACATTAAGCCCCAATCAACCAATCAATCCTGAATATGCAAGAATCTCGTATGGATGCTGTCTGTTTTTATTTCATAAGCTTTATATTTCTATCAATTTTCGTTAAAAAAAAACGCATATAATTACAAGAGGGTCTGGTTTACGCTAAGCGAAAATAAACTAAAAATCTCGCGAGCACTTCTTTCGTTTTACACCAAGCAAATGAATCCCTGATTATGTACATATGTTTTTGATGAATATATAAATAAAAGTTTCAAGATAATGACGCCTGTGTTTCACAAATGTCCGATGGCGTTTTAAATGTCCAGCGATCTGCAGTTATTGAAGCAAATATCCGGGTTTCTGCTAACTGGCACATGCATGTATAGGTTTCAACGTCCGATAGTATTGAGATCTGTGTTCCTATACGGGATAAGTCAGTAACAGACCCCTATAAGCGTCAGATGCAGGGCACCATCACTGTTAATTGACTGTCCTTGTAAACACAAGAATAGCCTGTATCAATATCTTGGACGTAAGCTGTCTTCACAATCCAACATCTTTCGAAAAAAATGTCAGCAATGTCTGAAATAAAATTGATTAAAATATATACACAATATTTATGACATAAGTTAATTTACCTGTGTCCAGGACTTGTCCATATTTAATTTAGAACTGGTATCAGTATATAACTATTTAGCTTTGTGAAGATGTGTTTTAAATTCGAAACTATTAATCAATGTGGTCTTGGCCTCCCTTATTCTAACAACATGCTGTGTATGATATTATAAGTTAAATACAGGTTTAAAGATTTATCTTCTATCTCGTGTGGAAATTCGAGACTTGTGAAGCTTCTCTAAACATAGGATTGATCCGACCACCGATACCTATATTTATATAATATACTCTAAATTCCTTGAGCATCACTATTTGGTCAAAGGCGGGAATTAATGAGTTCATTCTGTAAATATTAATTACGATGTGTCTCTTTTAAAATTAATTTAAGCGTATTAAAACATTGCGGTTCCGTAAAATTTAAAGCATATGGTGCGTGGATATGACGACGCATGGGGCCATAGACGTTTTCCCACGACACATGGATATGACGACACATGGATGTGACGACGGATGGAGACATAGACGTTTTCCCACGACACATGGGCTGGTTCGTAAAACGTTTACGTCCGAGGTAATTTTGCGACTGGTCGCTCAGACGTATAGGTTATGCTCAAGTTAATATTTATGAACACTAAACATACGGGCACAGGGAAAATCTTCTTGTCTAAAATAACCATGGAGACAAGTTTGTAATAAGCCCCTTTCGGCTTTGACGGAAGTCCCACGAGATCACGCGAGACCCGTGTTTAGGGGTATAACTTTCACCAATCGGCTGTCCGATTAACATTAGTGCTTATGGAGATCGGTTGTAAGCCTGTTGTTATTTCTGTGATTCTCAGCTTACAATCTATGCTTTTTACAAAAGTCTTTTTGTGAGACATATCAAGATGTATACAAAGCCATTAGATACTTCTTTTTGACGGACAAAAAAAATAATATTATTTCTAACACAAAAATAACACGTCGTAGTTGTGTTTTCTCCGTTGGTTTTTGACAACTTCGAAGCGTATCCACGCGATATAAATATTTTTACTGACAGTCAACTGGCACAAACGCAACTGATAGCTTCTGGTGTGTTTCACAAAAAAAATTGGATTAAAGAAATGATTTAGAAATAAAGAATCAAAGACAAAACCACACGATAACCGTCGATCACCATAGACGCTAATGTTAAATGAACGGCTGGTCAGTGAGAGTTATACCCCTAAACTCATTTCTCGCGTGATCTCGCGGGGTTTTAGCCAAACTCGAAAGAGGCTTATTGTGTTAAAAAGAGGTATATTCTTTAGACCTTTATACCCAATTCTACCCCTCCTGTATGTGCGTGCCGTGTGCAAATATACATGTTAAGTAGAGATGACTTTTCAAACAACATCGAGTGTGTAGTGCAACATACCGGCCGGTAGGTTTACCTCCCCCGGAAGAAGTGATCTTTTGCTTGTCATACAAAATAAAGGATTTAACCTGATAATGTTGTGAGTGTGGTTATATTCTGTCCTTTTGTATTGAAAACTGGGCTGTCATGAACGTATAAATTCATCAAAGGGTTGATTTCACAACATTTCCCACGATAACGTCACCAGCAACCCAGCCTGCCAAGGCCGTAGCCATAGTGACATTATGTCATTCTGCTTCAAAATATCTGGGTCAACCGTCGCACGTGACCAAAGCTTATCGTTGATTGGTTAAAAGTTCCCACTCTGTCTCGGGGGAGGGAAAAGGGACGGCAATCCTCAACAGGTCACTTTTCCTCATTTTTCTCCATTATCTGGGTAGAATCGACTTTAATACCTTCGTCTTGGTGTTTATTGCGTAACCCGATACCGCTGGACGTTGGTTCGCACCTCGTCATACCTCTCGAATGCTGCGCATTCTCGTGGTTTGACTCGGTACGAACCAACGTTCAGCGGTATCGGGTTACGCAACAAACACCGCTACGGCGGTATTAAACCCTTAATCATAAACTGTTGTAATAAACTAAACCTATGTTAATACGTTACGATGACAGTTATGCCACTTATGCCACATACGTCGGGTTTTGGTAACAGCCACCTGACGCAAATACAACTGCTGCTGATCGGCGTGTGTATCCACAGAAAATGAACTGCCAGGCCCAAAGCAATTGTTTTCAACTGAATGTACATTTATACCTCCTTTCACGATTACGTAATACTTACGAGCGATTCCAATTGGCAAGCAAATAAGTGCACCAACTACTACCACTTCCATCGTGTTGATAGACGTCTGCAAAAATGAGCAATGGTTATTTCTGAGTTGAATCATCTTCATTTTTTATAAACCAGGGGCTCGTTTCACAAAGCATTCGCATCGCAAACGAAGCGTAGTTGCCAATGGATACCATAGTGAAGAGATACGGAGTCATGCCAACTGCGATTGTCGCACTTGACGACGGCTTCGTGAAACGGCCCCCAGGTAAGCCTAAGTATATGATTTGAAGATCGAACTGTCTTCACGTTTGAAGGCTGTATATAGTGTCATTAGGCAATGATTAAGTGTGTTTCAATGAAATATAGAATCATGCAGTTGAAGTAATATCCATAACGTATAGAGGTTGAGAATTTCTCATTTCACATCCTCGAGTTGATATACTTGATCACTTAGTTATAACATGGAAGAACGTAAAAAGCCGATTTACTATAAATACCCCTCAAGTTTATAGCAACGTTTAAAAGCATCCCAGCGGGTCTAGCTCAAACATTAATTAACTAGCTGTGGAACTACCATAATAATATGTTATCGACCTAAGATTAATGTTCTAACATGGATTTTGTATACCTTTATTTTTTATGATCAATTTAATCTTAGACGGTTGTGAGGGGATCATCGATCGTTGTACTCAATCAGGACATTTGAAAACAGTTCTAAACATGCATTGTCAAAGACTTTATTCAACGTTTTTCGCCAACCTCTTCTGATTGTTCATTATTGAGCGAAAATATACGTACGCCATCTGTTAATACAAAAGATGATATATAGGCCTACATAAATGTAAACTCGGGAAGGTAATGTTTATTTAGTACGCTATTCGTACGACATCTGTCAATACAAAAGATAATATATACATAAATGTAAACTCGGGAAGGTAGTGTTTATATAGTACGCTTTTTAGGGCTTATGCACATATTTTCATTTCATTTCAAGATTTATTTAACCAAAATAAGAGTACATAGACATTTCATAAAAAAAAGGCGGGAATAAAACCCATTTGGGCTTGTTTTATCTCTTAAGTTACACAAAACAGAGCAACAAGAGAAATATAATAAAGATAAACACAAATAACAATACGATAAAGAAAAAAGTAATTAATTAGTATGTATTTGCCAAATTGAACAGCTCTTTACAACCAATTATGCCTCACAAAACGTGAAAGCATAACGGGTCATAGACAGCTATTCCGTCCGTCCCTCAAACAAATGTGTTTTGAGATGTGCCTTAAAACAAGATATAGATACTATGTTCTTCAGGTTAGAGGGGAGTCTGTTCCAGAGATTTGGGCCATTAATTTTAGGACATAGGCGCCTTATATCAAGAGTAAAGACAGGTTCAACAGGTCGCAAGGGCGTCAACCGGTATGGTAAGTGGGGGCGGGACACATTCGAAAAAAATACCCGGTTTCCAAGACAAGGATCCTGCTATATTATATATTCCCTGGCTGTAATCATGATTGTGTGCATACTTTCTTTGTACATTGGCGTCAACAGGCGGGCTACTTTCCAAAGTCGTCGGAGATCGTATGATTAGTCTAAGAAATTATCAATGATGGCCTTCCCAGCTGCAAACCGAGAAAACATATCTGAAATAAATGACGTGGGGGGGGGGGGGGGGGGGGGGGCGTGTGCGTGTGTGTGTGGGCATGTCCCCATGACAGGTTTTAATAATTCCGTAAAGCATTCGGAAATATTCATTTGAACTTCAAAATCGTTAGGCCAATAGGGAAACAATGTTTGTAATCGTGGTAAAAATAATAATAAAGTAATTAATGTTTGATTGAGCGAAAATTATGAAGCCTTTAAAGCAGAAGAAAATGAAAGAACTTAGTAAATACAGTACAGACACGCTAAATTTTCCTTTCCAACGGTACCAAAACCATATCTCTACGATATTTCCTCGCCAAACTGTGCTATAAGTAAGTTAAAGGAGAAGAAAACAAAAAAACAACATGCAATTGTATCGAACGGGCTCCCATAGACCATCGTATTCATGTGCGTGAGTCTTGCATGCGGTTTACGGTGTGAAAATACAATGAAAATGAATCTGCCAGACAAGCTCGTGCTCGATCGTCAGTGAAGCGCGCCATTGACGGTTTGAAATTGACCGGAAAAAGTATTAGTAGATTACTTCCCTTGCGAGCTTACCATATCTTGTATGGTTATAACCTGCAATGTCAGCGGTAAGACTACCTTTTCTGAAAATTCTACAACTATCCCCACAAGTCACGTAGACAACATATGCAGCCTGTCACGTCTTCCCAAAAGGTTGATTTACTAGCTAGTGTACATTTCAGAGTTGTTAGAGTGTTCGTCTTCTCTTATTAGCGCCTCGAAATGATCGAAATTAACCTAGGTTTAAATGGCAGACTTTCAGAGTTGACCAATTTCTCTTACGCTAGCGAGTGACTGGTGGCCAGGCGTATGCTGATTGGCCGATCGAGACACACAGCTAAGCTCTGCTGTGAAGATGGCAGGCGAGTCAGTTTAGACGTTCTCTGATAACGATTGTTAACTTTCTTATAGCACCGTTTGGCGAGGAAAAATCGCAGAAATATGGTTTTGGTACCGTTAGAAAGGAAAATGTGTCCCACCCGTACTGTATTTACTCAGTTCTTTCCTTTTCTTCTCCTTTAACAATCGTTATCAGAGAGTGTCTAACTGACTCGGCAGTGATCTTCACAGCGAAGTTCAGCTGTGTGTCCCGATCAGCCAGTCAGCAAACGCCTAGTCCACCACTCACTGCACTAGCGTAAAAGAAAGTGGTCATCTGTCATTTAAACATAGGTTAATTTCGAGCATTTTGAGGCGCTAATAACGAAATATAAACACTCTAACAACTCTGAAACGTATACTGGCTTGGAAAACGGGACAGACTGAATTTGGTGTCTACGCGACTTGTGGGGGTGGTTGTAGAATTTTAAGAAAAAGGTATAGTCTTATCGCTGATATTGCAGGTTATAACCATACAAGATACGAAAAGCTCGCAAGGGAAGTAATTTACTAATACTTCTTCCTGTCAATTTCAAAATGCCAATGGCGCGCTCCACTGACGATCGAACACAAGCTTGTCTGCCATATTCATTTTCATTTTTACACCGTAAACCACGTGCAAGATTCACACACAATACAATTGCATGCTGTTTATTTGTTTTCTCCCCCTTTAAAAGTAAAATAAAGACCAACACTTTAGAAGTACATGTTATTTTTAAAAGTGCTTTCTTATTCGTTGTTCTTTGAATATTGGAATTGCTGAATGCAAAGAATGACAATAAAAGTGGCATGAGCTGCCAAAATTCACACTTTTTTCATAAATTCTGATCGTCACGACAGTGAGAGACTTTGAATGCCATCGAAAAACTAAATGATTAGCGTTGGAAAGAGGAAATTCCACACAGTATATGGCCTGTACGAACCGAAAACGTGTTCGAAAAGTAAACAAAATTTAAATAACCGGGGCGACTATTCATTCATTCTAAGCCAAAGTTGGTTCAAAACAATACTTTATCGTACATTTTCGACACTAGAAGCACTAAAAAGGTTCTGAATTATATTTCTCGAGAAAAATAGCCAATAATTTCAACATTCTGTTGTAACGTCAAAATATCAACATTTTGGCAGCTCATGCCCCTTTAAAGCATGACGGTTTCATCTTCTCGCGACATGGCAAGCTACTGCATACTCATGTCATATCTTAAAGGAGAAGAAAAGGAAAGAACTAAGTAAATACGGTACAAGCGCGACACATTTTCCTTTCTAACGGTTTCAAAACCATATTTCTACGATTTTCCCTCTCCAAACTGTGCTATAAGAAAGTTAACAATCGTTAACAGAGAACATCTAAACTGACTCGGCAGTCATCTTCACAGCAGAGCTTAGCTGTGTGTCTCGATCGGCCAATCAGCATACGCCTGGCCACCAGTCACTCGCTAGCGTAAGAGAAATTGGTCAACTCTGAAAGTCTGCCATTTAAACCTATGTTAATTTCGATCATTTCGAGGCGCAAATAAGAAAAGACGAACACTCTAACAACTCTTAAATGTACACTAGCTAGTAAATCAACCTTTTGTGAAGACGTGACAGGCTGCATATGTTGTCTACGCGACTTGTGGGGATCGTTGCAGAATTTTCAGAAAAGGTAGTCTTACCGCTGACATTGCAGGTTATAACCATATAAGATATGGTAAGCTCGCAAGGGAAGTAATCTACTAATACTTTTTCAGGTCAATTTCAAACCGTCAATGGCGCGCTCCACTGATTATCGAGCACGAGCTTGTCTGGCAGATTCATTTTCATTGTATTTTCACACCGTAAACCACGTGCAAGACTCACACACATGAATATGATGGTCTATGGGAGCCCATTCGATACAACTGCATGTTGTTTTTTTTGTTTTCTCCTCCGAAGTTGAGAGAAGCACATGGGAAGAATGTCAGATGGTCATGTCATGGATGGAGCAACAATTATACAGATCAGCAATAGACTGACTCAGATGTTTTTTTTCTCGGAAATCATTCTCTGAGAATAACACCGCACTATCCAAGAACATAAAGGGAGAGAATGGATAAGACAGCCGGTATAGGCCCTATAGGTGCCATACTCTGGGGCCCAGCTTCGATTCCCGTTTCGGGCGTCAAGCAAAATCGGTAGAAGAATTTCTGCCATTTTTCAAGGAAGTGTAACCCCCCCCCAAAAAATAACGAGAATACTGTTATACTCACTTTCTACAAGACACTAACTAATTAAACTCTAAGAACATAAAGGTTTAGGGAGAAGTGAAACAGCTTAGGTGTTCCTGAAAGATTCTGAAACAAACTCCTTTCTCCTGTAAGAAATCTCATACCCCAATGGGAAATACCAAAAACCTAACCACATCTAATCATAAATGACATTTTTTAACACAATTAGAAACTTGTCTCCATGGTTAATTTAAAAAAGAAGATTTTCCGTGTGTTAAGTGTCCATAGATATATTACGTTACGTACTTATTCAACAATTTCCAAACTATCTTTAGGTGTCCTCTTTGATTTATTTAATCACATATCGTGAACTGGATCTTTAATTTATCCCAGTGTTAGGAAAACATAGGCCTGCTTATAGATTGGGCTTTCTTAGTCTTTATAGAGAGCGAGTAAGCGTGGGGATAAACGAGCCATCCCTCTGGTAATCAACAATTTAATCTCCAATATGCCACAAAATTGAAACCCAATCCTACGAGTCTCGACTACTACTGAGGTTTAGTAGTGACCTCAATGACCTCTATATGCAGCCTCTTCTAGGCAGATTCCATCGTTCTGTCTCCACTTAAAGTCCCAATCAGAGACGACGAGGGGGACGGTGGTAAAAAAAACAACCACGGATGAGAGTCTATCCAAGGCCATACATTGATGACACGGGGCCTCAAAAACTCGTATGTCTCAACGATGATATTCTGGGATTAAAACAACTGAGCAGAACCTACCTCCCTTTATATAGACTCAGGTGACCTCCATCATTTTTGATTCTCTAGCATGAAATCAGTATAAATTTTCTATGGTAGCCTATATTCAGTTTGAAAACTATTCAAGACTTTAAATGCTTTTTACAAAAGGCTTTGTTAACTTATGCTCAGTATGAGCTAGTTCAATTTACCGAACTTATGGTGATATATACCAACGTTCGGTATACGAATGAGAAATACAAGGTGGAAATGATGCTTAAATTGCAAGCCATGAAAATATTATTGTAACTCCTCGGTATGGACGATTCCTACCTCAGACTTCTTTAAAACTCATAAAAGATTATTCTTGTCCGCTTTTATTACATGTAGCTATTCCAAAGGGCGTACAACTGGTCTTAAACAACAACAAACTGTCATTTCTTGGAGACTTTGCCGCCATTTTGCGCGACGTTCGAACTGGGTCAAACGGTGCATGTCAAATAAATAAAATAAATAAAAATAAATAAAAGAGGAAAGAATAATCTTTTATGAGTTCTAAAGAAGTCTGGAGTAGGAATTGTCCATACAGAGCAGTTACAATATTATTTTCATGGCTTGTAATTTCCGACAAAAGTTTGTCGGAGTTTTCCGAGCAGCATTTCAGAATTCACAGACTGAACGTTGGTATATGTAATATCACCATAAGTTCGGTAAATTGAACTAAGTATGGGCCTACTCTGCGATTGTCAATACCTTTGTTATTATGTTATTTCTATATAGATATGTTCTTCGACATAAGTGAATTTTAGCCATTATAAATAAAATTACCTCTAATCGAAGCCAAGGTAGACAGTGTGCATCGATGGGTTCCCAAGAGGATATGCGTCTTCCCTGAACACAGTTAAGCACTTTCTGTAATCTTAAAAAACATCAGATAGATGCAGTCAGATATGTTTACTGTCCGAGGATATAGGTTGCCGTATATGTAAAGAAATGTAAAGCGACAGCAGCTGGTCTCATCATTTCAAGATAATTACTAATCTTATGGAGGCATTCGATCAATTATACTTAAATATTCAACACAGGTTTTACGTTTTTAATTTTGTGATCATGTAAGCTAAAGCTATATGATTGATTGATTTTGGTACAAGGGGCGAGCTTTTTTTTTTAAATGGCGTCATGAATGTTAAAAATCAACAGAACATTTGAAAGCTCCATCAGCTTCCTATAGTTCTATAGGGATACTCTAGAAAAAAAGGTTACAAAGCTTATAATTAAACTCAATTAAGTTTCCTCAACACATAGTTTAATGCCCCAGTCACAAATCAGTTGCGATGCGTCGGCGATGGGTAAAACCCGGGAAATTTTAACAAAATCTTGAGGCGCTCTCCGGACGCCTGCGGCTTGTCGCGGATTTTTTAGGCATCGCCACAGTCGTCACGGTCTCCAACTTTGAACTTAAAATTTTAAGATTGCTCGCAAGATTTTTCACCCATTTTGGCCTTCCAAGACACAATCTCCGATGACCTACGATTAATCGTTGAAGTGACTGTTCTATGTACAACCAGATGAGGGATACCACGCTACAGTGTAGAGGAAGAAATACAGATGCGAGGTCAGAAAACCCTCCTTTTCCCCCACATATACCCAGGGTGGGGGGGAAATTAAAAGAAAAGACCCTCGCAGATATCGTCTCCGATCGCCTCCGATGCAACCGGAGGCGATCGGAGGCTAATCCTACGATTTTTCGACAAAACCGGGTCAAAATCCTTGAAAAAATCTCTGACAATGTGACTGCTCCACTTTTATTAGGATTATTGATAGGATTGTTCGAGGATTCTTTATTTTCTACGACGACCTCGGCCAAAACTAATCCCCGACAGACCGCCGACAGCTGGGAGGAAATTTGAAATAATCGTGCACTTTGTGACCAGTTTTTTAATTTTTGCATGGTGGTAGGGATGGTTTCAAGGTTTTCAGAAACCATCGCAAACAAGTTGAGATCGCCCTCTAGCGGCCTGTGTGCATATAATCCAATATGGCCGCCACGGGTAAGAGTTCAGGGGCAAATTGATTACCTTACTTGTGACAAAACCTTTTATTATCCCCCAATGTTAATGTTTTAAAGGGATCAATTTAAGTTCCTGATATATGCAAAAAAGGTCAAGGTCATTCCAAGGTTCAAGGTCATTTACAAGGTCAAATGTAATTTTCAAGGTCAATGGTTATTTTTCCATGAAAAAGGTGTAGATGTAGGATTTTCTTTCTGTATTTTGTGGGAACCTGCAAATAGAGTGTTGGAAGATCAATCCAAAACTCCCTGGCAGGTTTGAATTTCACTGAGCACCATGCCGCTAAGGTTCTTCCCTGAATGGTCATGCAAAAAACCACCGCGTAAGTAATAATAATCTTCAGCGTGGCAATAATCACAAGCAATCGTGGGACAATTTTATAACAATCAAATTTCAGTGATTACAAATTTCTTAAGTCACTCCATATGAAATTTTACATCTTTAAAACAAATTCCACAACTTGCATGAAATCTGAAATCGATCGAGCAATAGCATCAACAACAGCAAGAAATGCTGGCTGTCCCTCCCCTAATAGTAAAGTCAAAATATAACTTTGTTACCCATATGCTTGCTTCTATTCTCTAGTTAAGATACATATGGATACAGATCACAGTTTCTGACTTCCGGATCTTCCTAGGAAGAAGTTCCAGATATTTTTTGTGTGTGTTTTTTTAAATTATTTTTTCCTGACCCCCTGCATTTTTTCTGGGCATTTTGGTATTTTTTATGAAAGGACAGGGGTTAAGCTAATGTCTGGAAATGATTTTAGAAGTGGAATGGGACCAGTTCAGGTGGATGGAGATCTGGTAGTAAGGCGTGCTTTGGTCTGTTTACATGCGGCGGATGATGTGCAAAGTGACCCCTGCCCGCATTTTCTGGTCGTAGTTTAAAATTTCTGCATTAAACCTATGTACAAATTGTGCTTAAAATACTGCCAAAGGACTGTTTAAGGCCCCCACCGAAGGATTTGGTTCAACGAAAATTAGGGAAGGTGCTGTGAGAGCAGACATTAACATTACCGCAAATGGGAAATGAAGGAAAATGAAACTGTGACCTGATACCATATAAGAAACTGGTCGTTGTCGCTGTCATCCTATAGGGATCCCAATACCATACACAGATGTTCTGTTTAGCTCCATTGTGAAAATACGATCAACACAAGTTTGCGTTTAACTAAACCGCTGAGTCTATACTAAGCAATTGAGCTACATGAGAAAAGGTATGCTTTCACACGGCTTATGACTAAGGTACTCCAATACTTAAAGTGGCATGAGCTGCCGAAATTCACACTTCTTTCATAATTTCTGATCGTCAGGACAGTGAGAGGCTTTGAAGGCCATCGAAAAACTAAATGATTGCCGTTGGAATGAGAAAAATCCGTACAGTATGTGGCCTGTACGAACGGATAACGTGTTCCAGAAGTAAACAAAATTTAAATAACCGGGACGACCATTCATTCATTCTAAGGCAAAGTTAGTTCAAAACAATACTTTATCGCACATTTTTGAGACTAGAAGCAATAAAAAGCTTCTGAATTATACGTCTTGAGAAAAATAGCCAATAATTTTAACGTTCTGTTTTTAAGTCAAAATATCAACATTTTGGCAGCTCATGCCCCTTTAAGTTCTTGATATATATATTAGTTTGGCGAGTTTTGCGTGAAAGTTTCACTGAATGACACATACGGATCTGACAAGACAATCGATCACAATGACCACCGCATTGGTCACAAACGCAAACCTAAGCGTTGGTAGATAGCAAAATATATCGTCTAAAAGTCTTTATGTATGGAAAAATTACCAGTTCAAGTTCTCCCACCGAATCAAGGAAGTTGAGTTCACGTTGTATGATGTCACCAAGACACCGATGGATCATTGATTGCTCATTGATGTTTTTCGCCGCACTAAAGATTATTTCGCCTATATGACAGCACTGCTAGGTTTAATGGGGGAGGAAATAGAGCTCTTTGCTCGGTAAGTACCTAGGAACTCTCTCACATAGGACTTCGATAGAATCCATCTATAGCCAATAAAGTATACCCTCTTCATAGCAACATGCACAACTTTGAATGCCTTCCCAGAGAGCCCAACCAGAATGAACCAACCTGAAGCCAAAGGTTGTTGTGTCGTTAGCCCACGACCAGCCTTAAACGTTGGGTTTTGATATTTTGCTCAGCGTTCTAATGTTCACCCAATGGTTTAATGTTGGCAATCAGTTGACCCAACATTGGCGTATGGTGGGTATAATGTTGTATAACAGTTGGTACTGGGCCGGTGAAGTGTCTGTCTATAGTTGGCATATTGTTGGCAAGGTGTTGGATTAAGATTCAGTATATCCGTTGGGCCAACACCCTTCCGGTAATAGCACAACGATGGTCTTGAATTTCCACAATGTGGATGAATAATTTGACACCTCTGATGTACTGTTGATCTAACTTTGGAGCATGATATTTTGCTAAATTGGTTTAGCCCACCCCCAATGAACGTTGCAGGCTGAAGCTGGCCTAACTGAAGTGAAAGTGGAGTTTCACCATTGCTCAATAAAGGCATGCATTCCGTTTCGGAATGTACACAGTCCGTTTAGGAATGTACACATTCCGTTCCGAAAACTTTCTTGAACTTCCTTTGTTTCAGTAAAGAGATCAAAGCATTTCATAAAATAACAAAACTTCCCATGCCCGCAATCCATAGTTTTTCAAGCTGGTTTCGATGTAAGTGGAAATAAAAGAATGTTTTTAATATCATCGCATGCTTCAAACATTAATGGCTACGGAAAACCCACACAAAGCCGATTAAAGTCAGAACGATGCGGATGACATATATCCAAAGTTGGGCCACAGCTGTATTGCCAACCAATCACTTATAACCAAAGTAGGTAAAAGTTGATAGACCAACCAAAAAATTGCCAACCTTGGCACAGTTTTGGGTGGCTGACGCTCAGGCTAACCATAGGTTGGCCAACCTTGCCAATATACAAGCAACCATGGATCAATGACCAGCGAACCATTTGCCGACTATTAGCCGGCTAAAAGAGGGTGGTCGTGGTATAACGTTGGGCCAACTGTGGGTGATCGAGGCTAAATTAATATGAAATGAGTCATTTTAAATGACTGACAAGGCTTTACCAATCCAATACAGCAAACCATAAACCAACCATAATAAAACCACATAAATGCCAACTAGTTACATATTTTTGGTCAATGTTAGCAGACTGGTGATTAACCCTTCGCCAATTGACTAACCACGGTAACCTTGGCCCAACATTGGCTCAGCCTTGAACACCCATTCATTCGCCAACTTGAACAAATACAATCTTGCCACTCGAAATCCAACGTTGATCCAATGCTGGTAACATTGAAATTGACCAACTTAACCAACCTTGGTCCAACCATGCAGACAAAATGCCAATAATGGCACAACGTGTTTGTGCTGTCTTTGTTGGTCGATTTTATTTTGAATTTTCTCTTCAAACGAATTCGAAGTCCAAAAGAAAAATTCAACGCGCTTCACACTGGGTGCTATTTGAGAGGCAAATGGAAAATGACAAAGAGTCCAAAAATGCTTTGGCAGAGCTAGGTCATTATCGTGGGTACAAAATAGTCCAAATAGCGACCGCATCTAGACGTTTTTCTTTAACAGTTTCGGTGTTCTTTATTCCAAGCAATATTGTTACATTTATATTGAACATATACATTTGAAATTAAATCATATTCTTAATAGATAGTTATAAAAATAACTAAGTTGTAATCCTTTGGATTTTAATTTGGCAAGTCTCAAGATCTCCCCCTAAAATGCCCTTTCCACTTCAAAAATAGCCTTCAAACCAAAGATTGGCGTTCACAAAACTGATTGCCTCTCAATAGATGATTAAAGACGTATTGCATGATGTTCAGTGCCAAAAGAAGCCGCAAAATAGGATATAAAGTAGGCCAGGGTCGCCATTTTGGATTTTTCATTCATATGCCACCAGGGGGCGCTGTCAACTTGTTTGCGATGGTTTTAGAAAATCTTGTACCCATACCTAGCCCCATGCAAAATTTCAAAAACTGGTCACAAAGTGCACAATTATTTAAAAAATCCGCATATTCCTTCCCTGCTATTGTGACTGGGCCATGAGATGGCGTTACAATCAATTACTACACAAATATCAGGATTTTAAAGTGACATTCGCTGCCAAAAGTCGCACGTTTTCATAAATTGTCAAGATAATAAGAGGACTTAAAATGACATGATAATGTTGATATTTTGACGTTAAAATAGAATGTTGAAATTATTTGCTATTTTTCTCAAGACGTACAATTTAGAAGCTTTTTGGTGCTTCTAGTCTCGAAAATGTACGGTAGAGTATTGATTTGAATCTACTTTGGCTTAGCATGAATGAATGGTCGTCCCGGTTATTTAAATTTTGTTTACTTTTCGGTTTCGGTTCGTACAGGCCACATTCTGTAGGAATTTTCCTCATTGCAACACCAATCATTTAGTTTTTTGATGGCCTTCAAAGCCTCATACTGTCGTGACGATCAGAAATAATGAAAAAAGTGTGAATTTTGGCAGATTTTTGGTACTTTAAAGTCCATATAAAAACTAAATAGGCCTATATATTGGCGTTGGATTATGGGTCATTCAGAATACAGTATGTTTTGCTCTACGAACGGAAATCATGTTAAAAAAGTAAACAAAATTTTAATTTTAGGCCTATAAGGCTGGTACTAAATACTATATTAACACATAGGCGATGTATTACTTGAGACAAAAAAAAACCCAGATAATTTCAAAACTTACGTAAAGAAAGACCTGAAAAATAAGAGAATTTTAACTGTAGAAGAAGCTTTTCATTATTTCTTTTCATTTTTCTAAAATAAGTTAAAATTAAACACGTGTTTATGGACAGGTATATCTATGGCATGGAGTTACTGTAATAAACATGCTCGGATATGGTAATGAATCGATTTTGTATTTCTGAACGAAAGATTGATTGTTTGGTGTTTTACGCCGCGCTCAAGATTACTTCACTTACATGGCGGCGTAGCCAGTTTTATTGTGGGAGGAAACCGGGGTGAACGAAAGATAGCTTTGCTTCAAATATAAAATTTCTTCTGAACACGCAGGATTCTGATCGCAGAGAAAATATCATGATCTCATAATTGCACAATATTAACTCACTAATGGCGTTCAGTTCAGTCGTGTGATGGTAGATACCGTTGGATTAAAGGTGTGAATAATTAAAAGTGATTGATTGATAAGGCCAATTGAGATTGTAAGTCGCACTGCCAGATTTATTGCAATGTTTACACGATTTACTTCAACTATTCAATGCACTGGCTGAAGAAGCAAGCCTTATGACAACCTCCAGACACTGCTCAAATTTCCATATAAGATGTCTGGTCATGGGACAGTTTTTACATTCTAAAAACAGGTAAATTTGATGTGACAGCTGTATTGTAAATGTCGCAGAAAAACAATTCCATCTATCTGTTGAATTTGCTTATTGGGAACATGATAAATTGAAAGCTATTGTTAAAGTGGCATGAGCTGCCAAAATGTTGATATTTTGACCTAAAACAGAATGTTGAAATTATCGGCTATTTTTCTCAAGACTAATTCAGAAGCTTTTTAGTGCTTTTAGTCTCGAGGATGCACCATAAAGTATTGTTTTGAACTAACTTTGGTTTAGAATGAATGAGTGGTCATCCCTGTTATTTAAATTTTGTTTACTTTTCGAACGCTTTTCCAGTTCTTATAGATCAATTGATCTTTCCAATTCTTTATCATCAAAAGTTGAGGTGGGGGCTGTGGCCCATGATAAAGAATTCTGAGACAAAAGTTCAAACCAATGGATCAAAAAGTTTAATAAAAACATCTCTAAAAAATGGCAGTACAAGGTTATAAAAATATACAACTTAAATGGTGTGAAAAAACATTCTATACAAGTAGATGGTTGTTCATCTTTTGATTGCTTGACTGGGGCTTAATATCACACTCAACAGCTAAGGTTATATGATGACAAAAGTAACAACCAACTATTAAAAAGATCACCCCCACCACTTGTGTGAATGTGAAAGGTATCTCAGGTAAACAGGTCACTCAACAGGTAAACAGGTCACTCAACAGGTAAACAGGTCACTTTGACTCAAATCTGTTACCAAATCATCCAATGTCCCATCTGCTGATTGGAGTTTTATCAAATGTGGCTGGCAACTGATTAAGTAGATTTTGCAGAAACTTTTTCTTTCAGATTTATGATTCTGATAATTTATAGTTACTAAACTTTTTTTAAACTACATATCAAAGATGAAATATCTACAACAATTGAGATATTTCAGCATTTTTTGTCAGTCAGCTCATTAAAAAAATATTTGTCAAGTATATTACATACATGTGTACACTAAAACAGGATGAGACGGTTATTTGATTCAGATCAATCAGTTTCTCCAATATTTAAACATAAATTATTGGTAAAAAAGAGGCCTTATATACATGTATATAAAGAATTACAAAGGCACAAACAAATTTACAGCATAATTAAACAATATAACAGAAACTACCAATACAAAAATACATTTTCAGAAAAGTAAAATTTAAATTTTTAGGTCTTAAAATTCAGTTAAAAGATCTAAATTTTTTCAGTTTGTCCGAGAAAAGTTATGTTTAGAAAAATAAACAACACAGCATTTCAATGGTTAGATATGTACTCCTCTTAAAAAGGTAGGGAAAGAACGTATTCTAGACAAAATTTCTAGTTTAAAATGAATTAAGATTGATTGATTTAAGATCACGACCAAGTAATTATTTTAATAATAGAAGGGAAAAATATTCAACCCAAAATCTTTAACCAGAGGGATTAAAAAACAGATCGTAATAGTATGTTCTTTTCTGCAGTTGTGGAAAATTGGCCTGGTTAAGCTGTGTGAGCTTCACAGCCTATATAGCTGCATGTGTGAGGCACTGTCGGCCGTTTGTTTATGGACTGTCTGACAACAATAGCCACTGGGAATTCCCCATATAACTCTATAAATGTACCTGTGGGTCAGTGAAAAACACTTAAGCTATGTGTCCTTTTAACAATATACAATTGAATTTTGAGAAAATACAAAAGCTGTACTTCTTTTCATTCTTAAATAGTACAGACAAATTATTTTTATAAAGGGTTTGTATCTACACCATGTATGGGGCTGTACTTAAGTGACATTGTACACCAATCCATGGAGCTTCTCACATTAACAAGTACCCGGTAAATGGATGCAAACCCATAAGCTCCAAGATGCAAAATGAGCATGCTATGTACTGAATTATACTAACAAATTTGAAAATAACAATTATTGAAAATCTATCAAAGAAAAACTTCTGGTTTTATGAGTTTACTTCTTTTTTTTACAGGTGCTATTTTCTTATTTCAGTATATCCCAGATCAAAGTAACAATTTTTTTGTTAAAAATTCCAGAAAACAGTTTGGACTAGAACAATAAAATCAATCAGTATCTTAAAACACAATTCAAAATAAATGCATAAAACCTTGTAAACAATAATATATGAAAATGATGTTCATAAGAGTATGGTAAAATACTGAAGGTTAACTGTGTGACCTTGGCCTATGTCTTAACCAATGTAAACACTGTCAACTTTTATAAAATCTGGTGCATTCCTAACCTAATGATAATAATGATTTATAACTTTTCCCATGGTTTGGTCCCATAACCATTGCCATCTCAACTTGTTTGTTTCACACATTGTTAACACTGGTTACT
This sequence comes from Lepidochitona cinerea, assembly GCA_963971465.1. Classification (NCBI taxonomy): domain Eukaryota; kingdom Metazoa; phylum Mollusca; class Polyplacophora; order Chitonida; family Tonicellidae; genus Lepidochitona; species Lepidochitona cinerea. Next base: position 102,387,673 of record OZ020551.1, on the reverse strand, counting down.
TCAGCCTAGCAGGAACTGAACCCTTGGTAGATTGCTGGAAACCTGTGTTGACTGAAGGGACGTCCAGCCACTACACAGGATGAAAGATAATGACAAACATATTATACATAATAAAATCTCAGTATAAAAATAAATGCATTCATTGGTAACTTACAATAATATTTCACAAATATTTCTATGAATTCCTAGAAAATTTCAAAGCATCATCTGTTTTTTGCACTCAGATAAAACATTGAGTACAAGTATAACAAAATGGTGATATGATTACTTTGCAGAGAAAATAAAATAGCTGTTAAAAAATTGATAAACTGTTACAGACATACATGTATATGTTTAGAAATTTGTTTTTCTTCGCAAATAATTAAAAAAACTTTACAACAAATTAAAAGTGAAAAGGATATGTAGAAAAAACATTTTCAAAATGGCTGCCTGCTTTAATAACAAAGATATTAGACAAAATTTATTTAAAAAAAGGACTACATATAAAAATGTTAGTTTTGCATTTTGTAGTGAGATTCTGATTTTAACATTTCAACCGTCCAAAACATTGGCTTATTTAATACTAAGAAATTGTAACAAAAGTCAGGAAAATACAGAGTTGACATTAAAAATGGAAGCTGGTCAGTCAATTACTGTTCAGTTGCAGGGATAGAGTTCACTTTCTTCCCAATCTCTGAACACCAGGCAACTCTTATCCATCATTTTCTACCTCAGCTTCCCAATATTCTTTGCGTAGAGAGCTGGCTTAATGTGCGACTTGTATCTATTGACGCAGACGATTAATTTCACTCTTAATATGTTATGCATGAGCTTGATGAATGAAAACGTTTGATGTAACCTTTAATAACAATTTTGATGAAAATGTAATAAAATATGTAGTTCTGTGTAGCAGATGTATCATGTTATGCTTAGACTTCCTCAAGGTAGATAACTCATTATATCAGGAGGAGTTACTTCCCCTTTCTGTGTGACTTGATTGGGATGAACTTTTCTCATCAGATGAGGCAGTAGACTGTGAACATTCCAGCTCTTCTTTAAAGTAGGGATGATTTAAAGCCTCCTGGGCACTGATACGTTGATGTGGATTGAAAGTCAACAATTTCTGTGCATTAAAAAAGAATCAAAAGTTTTGTAAACATTCCAGTAACAATACTTGATCTAGTCAATTACATAGCCATGTAGCTTGAAAAGGTATTGTTCCACCAATTTGTCGCTGGTTCGAATGCCACTCAAAAAATTTTCCAATTTTTTTTGGGCTGACTGGGTTTTCACTCAAACGACCTATGTGGGATGGTTGCCAGTTACCACTGGAAAGTCACGGGTTTCCTCCAGGCATAGAGCCCGGTTTCCTCCCACAATAAAACTGGCAACGCGGCAGTATAAGTGAAATAATTTTGAGCTCGGCATAAAACACCAAACAATCCATCAAAAGGTATAGTAAAGGTGCTATGTGGTTCAACTGCCAGACCGATAGTCTCTTAGTCAGACTCATGCCTTCCATCAATGGTTTATGTGATCAAATACCACTTGGTCCACAGAAAAATTCTGAGTCAGTTTGTGCCTTGATTGACCTATGTGGAATATAAGTTAAATAATCACTTGAGTTAAATACAAACAATTACCTGAAAAAGATCCTTTCCCTGAGAGTCTATATCAGGGATATATGAGTGAACAGACTGTGGTTGAACCTTTTTAAACCAGGACCAGGGTACAGGGGCTTCTGATGGCCAATCACATTCGTCAGGTACACCCATTCTCCTGGTAGTCACAAACAAAAAACACAAAATTAAAACTGTTATGCAAGAGTAAATATCCTCCTCCTATGGCTGAATATTGCAATATTAAAGCAAAAATGAACATATGACCTAATGGTACAGCATGGAGAACACACAATTCCATTGACCTATCATAAAAACTGTTTATGTACCAGCCTGGACAAGGTCATGTCTGCAAACAGACTGACCTGCAAATTCAAGCATCCCTTCACCTCACAAACTCAAATTCATTTATCAGGTACAATAAACTTGTTGGCAATAGAACAGGCGGATATTATAAGAAGAGATTATAAGCTGAAGACTGTCTCCATTCTGGGTAGGGTATTCATAAAGAAACTTAAGTTCATTTTTAGACTTAGACCTTCAGAAAAAAAAAACTGAAGCCATATTCATAGGGAGGAGGCTTAAACCTCATAAAAAAAACTCAAATGTCCAATCAATACAACACAAGCGTTTTCAAAATAAAAAAATATAAAATTTGAGAGTGGGTGCAGTTTGTAGGAGATTTCCAGAGGGATCTTATTTCATCTTCTACCTCCAGAAAGAACCAGTAAAGTATTTTATATTTTTTCTGGTAAAATTCTATAAATCCTTCACATTCTAGCAGGTTCTAAGTAAATTCCAATTTGCAACGCGGACAATCCTACGATAAATCAGCATCAAGTTATATTAATTTCTCATTGACTTTTAAAGAGATCTTCGAATAGTAATTTTAACTGATGGCTTGCTTGTTTTGATCCTGATTATGTTTCTTATCTGCATTCAGTAGAACTTTGACCTAGAAATTAGAAGGCAATCCCCATGACATCATTGGGAATTCCCTAGCTACCAGGGTCATTTACGGCACAGAAGAAATTCAAATTCCTCACATCAGACTTAGCTAAGTTTTCACTTAAGCCCTAATGCAGTCTGGCTTAGGTTCATCAGAAAAGAAAAACTGAAGTCTAAAACTTAAGTAAAGATTTAGTTTTTTGAACATCGTCCGTGACCAAACATACAGCAGTATAGGATACTAACACTTTACTGATGTGGTTTGCAGTTTTGTAAGTTAAAGATTGAACATAGGAAGGAAGTAAATACTTGTACTCACTCAAAGATTTTATTAAGCTGATCTACTTCAGATTGTCCTTGAAACAATGGTCTACAAGAAAACCACAAATAGATACATAATAAAGGTTAAAAGATTCATTTAATGTGTAATCAACCTATTTCAATACAAGCTATAGACAAGGTTAATATGTAACTTTAAATACTCCTAGTTAGAACGTTTGCTTGTTATATTGGCCAAGACAAGTAATATTTGCTATGAACATGATTGATGTTTTATACTGCACTCAGGATTATTTTACGTAAATGGCTGATAATTCTAACTCTGGCTCCAAATTCTAGATAAGATACTAATACTATTGATCTGCTCAATGAGCCACCAAGGCCCCATCAGAATTCTAAGTGTGTGGTATATTTGGCATTCAACTTCTAACAAAAACATGTAATCCAAAACTAAACTTGTAGCTACCAGTTGATAGAACATTCCAATAATTTGTCATCCATGATAGGAGTTACAACAATGTTAAAATTTGAATCATAAATTTTATAAATGCAGACAGTCAAAATTGGTTTAAGTGGTCAACTAAGTGAAATGTAAAAGTAGGCCTCTGTAGACAGGTGGTGTCTTGATAAAAGCGACATCTTGAAATCAGGTTGGTTTAGTATTATGCAATTCACGTGTAAAGTTTGGTGTTGCAAAAGGGTTAGTATCTGATCTAATCTATCGTCTTTAGTTTTTATGAAAATCATGGGTTTTCTGTGAGATTAAGTGTACGCAGAAAAACCTCAGTGTTTGTTTCTGAAGATAATGTGAATGTTCTATCACCAAGTTTAATACAGGCTTTGTGTATATTTTATTAGCTACTTGTTGTTGTGTTAAACAGGTGGCTGCTCTATACAGTGTCTTAAGTATTGTATTTATTGCGTTTAGGCAGTTGGTCGCTTTTTACAGGTGACGCCTTGGCCAGATTTAACTGTAGGTTACAATTTATAAATGAAAATCGGTGGTCTTACTCTCGGTTAAAAAGTTCTGCAAATATACAGCCACAGCTCCATAGATCCACTGGGGTAGCATATTGGTCCTGTAATAACACTTCAGGGGCACGATACCATAATGTCACCACCTGGACAAATACAATTACTTACATATACCTTATTTCAGAACCCTTGTTACAAAGACAAAATGCAATTTGGATACCATGCTTTACAATGGATAAATACTTTTCTTTAATGACTGAAGAAAGGGATTTGCAAGTGCTATTTGTCACTCCATAATGAGATTTATTATGACTGATTCTCTGCCAGGAGTAAACCCACAACCCTCTGTTGGTGGCTGGTAAACATTCAACATAACATGGCTCGACGAGAACCCCAGTCAGATTTTTGGTTCTTGTAGAGAGGGATTTAACCCATCAACAGTTGATTTAACAAAATACACTTACATGTAGTTGATTTGTCTTTAAGCAGTAATATTACTTGAGAAAGTAACGTTATACGTGATGATGTATTATAACTTACAACTGCAGTGAGTGCCATTTGAAAGGCATAAACACGAGCCAGTCCAAAATCTGCCACCTTAAGCTGACCCTGGCTTGTGACAAGAATATTCTGTGGTTTTAAATCTCTGTGGATAATTCTGTGGAAATGTAGGAATTCTACGCCTTTCAACAACTGATACATTAAATCCTGAAAATAAACCAGGAAATTAAATTCACAGAAAAAAATAAAGATGGGAATTCTAATGAACCAGTTTTCAGCTAAAGATATTTGTCAACAAGTAAAAATAATGTTCCCTATGATAGAGGAGAAGTAACATTAAAACAATAGGGGTGGAAATGGAGTGCTTCATTTAGGAATCAGAATCTTTTTTTTTTGTCTGCAAAAATCATACTATTCTTGTGCAGAATGAATCTGTAAATTATTAACTGATAAAACCTATTTTATCTAATCATTTTATCTTAATATAATCTTGACCGCAATCAACAAAAAGCTTAAAGCTTCAAGTATCAAAGTGATATGACTAAGTGTTCTCAAGTTATAGAGCGGACAACATTGGTAACAAGGTAAGTTTGCTGTGGAAGCCGTCATAAAATTTGCACTATCTTGAAAAAACTTGACATATTACCCAAAGTGAGACTATAAAGCTTTCTCAAGTTATTGAGCGAACAGACAGACAGCTGGACGTATGTACAGACAGAACTAATTTTTTATAACTTGTAAACTTACGGTGATTCTATCCGGACCCAGACCAGGGGAGGGACATTTCTCCAGATACATAGAGAGATCCTGGTCAATATACTCAAACACAAGCATCAATTGAATATCATTGTCTGATATCTGATCCTGAATAACATCCAGTAATCTGAGGGAAAAAAACAGGAATACTGGTCAATAAAAGTCAGAAATTCAACCAAAGAAAGAGGGAAAGAATCTCTATGGGAAACTACTGTGACTTAGGTACATGAATATTACAAATCTCATTTACAATAGGTTAGGTTAGTATAATATCAGTCCCGTCTCTAAGGTAAATTCTCATGAAGCGATAGTTGAATAATATTCTATATTTCCGCAGATCTACGTAGCCATAATATTCCTGATGATGGTTACATACATCTGCCCAAATATAGAATATCATTCAACTATGGTTTCAGTTTTCGGAGTTTCTTTTGTTTATACCAAATTCTTACACATCCTCATACATTTGTAGCATGACAGCTATAGAATATTATTCAACTATATCTCAAATTACATTACTATTATTAAAGAGTTTTTTTCCTGCACACTTACACCATAGACTGATCCAGAGACAGTTTGATACCTGTATACAGGTATGGGCGCCCAAACTCACAAGCAAAAAATACGCCCAAATTCTTAAAACCAACAGATTTTAATGTCAAAATAGCATTTAATGTTGAATTTTGGGCCAGAAATGTTGTTTGTCTTATTGTTGGAACATTTTGAACCAAAATGGTATGCCCAAATTTTCCCTGGATCAGTCCCTGTACACTTATTGCATATTAAAGATTCCTGTATGTTTTAGAAATAAGGATTGAACAATAAGTCAGAGGTGAAAACTTGGGCAAATAACAGAGGGTAAATATGACATTACATCTACATTGTGATGCAAATATGATGGGAGTATAATGTCGACAAATACCATGAGAGTAAATGTCATGTGGACCAATATCCTGAGAGTAAATGTCATGTGGACCAATATACTGAGAGTAAATGTCCTGTGGACAAATATTCAGGGAGTAATGCCATGTGGACAAATATTTAGGGAGTAAATGTCATGTGGACAAATATTCCTGAAGTAAATGTGAACAAATATTATGAGAGTAAATGTCCTGTGGACAAATATTCAGGGAGTAATGCCATGTGGACAGATATTTAGGGAGTAAATGTCATGTGGACAAATATTAATGGAGTAAATGTCATGTGGACAAATATTAATGGAGTAAATGCCACGTGGACAAATATTCAGAGAGTAAATGTCATGTGGACAAATATTCAGAATTTCAGAGAGTAAATGTCATGTGGACACATATTCAGGGAGTAAATGTCATGTGGACAAATATTAAAGGAGTAAATGTCATGTGGACAAATATCCAGAGAGTAAATGTCATGTGGACAAATATTCAGGGAGTAAATGTCAGGTGGACACATATTCAGGGAGTAAATGTCATGTGGACAAATATTCAGGGAGTAAATGTCATGTGGACAAATATTCAGGGAGTAAATGTCATGTGGACAAATATTCAGGGAGTAAATGTCATGTGAAAAAATATTCAGGGAGTAAATGTCATGTGGACAAATATTCAGGGAGTAAATGTCATGTGGACAAATATTCAGGGAGTAAATGTCATGTGGACAAATATCATGAGTACATAAGTCATGCAGGGAAAATGTCCTGGTTGCTGTTCGCCCACACAAAAAAATGTAAACAAGAAAGTACATGTGTCGTGTCAATACAATTGATAAAGAATATAAATCAATAAGTATGTTAGGCAATAACACAGCAACAGTATAGAATTCCTCTAATAAACAGAACATGCAGTATATATATTACAAGTCACTCTGACACACACTGTCTCAATTAAATAGGGTCAAGTTGAGACAAGTTCAGTATAAACCTAATAACAGATCAGATATCCCTTAATACTAGGTAGGGTATATAAAACCTTCACATTAACTAAGTCAATAAAAACTGTTTTACATTATTAGGCCTGCATCAGGTTGAGGAATGGAATTTTATCTGACATAATCAAGTAGTTAGAGAACTGAGTATAGAGAATGCAAATAAAGATAGTACCATACATGTACCTCAAGACCATACATGTACCTCAAGACCATACATGTACCTCAAGACCATACATGTACCTCAAGACCATACATGTACCTCAAGAGCATGCCACCATACCTCAAAACCATGCTACCATACATGTACCTCAAGACCATACATGTACCTCAAGACCATACATGTACCTCAAGACCATGCTACCATACATGTACCTCAAGACCATACATGTACCTCAAGACCATGCTACCATACATGTACCTCAAGACCATACATGTACCTCAAGACCATACATGTACCTCAAGACCATACATGTACCTCAAGACCATACATGTACCTCAAGACCATACATGTACCTCAAGACCATGCTACCATACATGTACCTCAAGACCATGCTACCATACATGTACCTCAAGACCATGTTACCATACATGTACCTCAAGACCATGTTACCATACATGTACCTCAAGACCATGCTACCATACATGTACCTCAAGATCATGTTACCATACATGTACCTCAAGACCATGTTACCATACATGTACCTCAAGACCATACATGTACCTCAAGACCATGCTACCAAACATGTACCTCAAGACCATGCTACCATACCTCAATACCATGCTACCATACATGTACCTCAAGACCATGCTACCATACATGTACCTCTAGACCATGTTACCATACATGTACCTCAAGACCATGCTACCATACATGTACCTCAAGACCATGCTACCATACATGTACCTCTAGACCATGCTACCATACATGTACCTCAAGACCATGCTACCATAGATGTACTTCAAGACCATCCTACCATACATGTACCTCAAGACCATGCTACCATACATGTACCTCAAGACCATACATGTACCTCAAGACCATGCTACCATACATGTACCTCAAGACCATACATGTACCTCAAGACTATGCTACCATACATGTACCTCAAGACCATGCTACCATACATGTACCTCAAGACCATACATGTACCTCAAGACCATACATGTACCTCAAGACTATGCTACCATACATGTACCTCAAGACCATGCTACCATACATGTACCTCAAGACCAGACATGTACCTCAAAACCATACATGTACCTCAAGACTATGCTACCATACATGTACCTCGAGACCATGCTACCATACATGTACCTCAAGACCATGCTACCATACATGTACCTCAAGACCATGCTACCAGACGTGTACCTCAACACCATGCTACCATACATGTACCTCTACACCATGCCACCATACATGTACCTCAACACCATGCCACCATACATGTACCTCAAGATCATGCTACCATACATGTACCTCTAGACCATGCTACCATACATGTACCTCAAGACCATGCTACCATACAGTAAACTCAACATATGCCCTTCGTTGGCTGATTATTCTACATTATAGAACCTATTTGTTTAAATTCCAGTAATTGAAATCCTATGTTCATATGAAAGATTTTCATTTCTCTATTCTATGAACATACATGTATATGGATGCCGTATCATGTAAGCAACGATATCCTAAATTGTTTCCAACACACCATCTACCCCTTAGGTATAAACATTGTCAGGATCAGGTCAAAACTAAAGTAGATATGGTCTAAAAGAGAATATTACATAATCTAATATAGATGTCATAGAATGCAATCATGAAATAAAAATTGTCATAAATGGTTGACAACACACCATGTATTCATAAGGTAAATGCTGTGAAAGAATTGTAAAGATCAAAACTCTTCAAGTTATGGAGCGCCAGCAACCAAGACATAGACTAAAAGAGAATATTACATAATCTAATAGGGATGCTGTATTATGAAACCAGGGATGTCTTACATTTAAATGGTTCCAGACAAACCATCTACCTATAACTGTTATATTTACACTGAAAAAAATTTTCAAGATCGGGTAAAAACTATATGGACTAAAAGAAAATATTACATAATGTAATATAGACGCAGTATAATGTAATCCAATATTCATAAATGGCCGATAACACACCATCTACACAACAGGTACATGTATATGCTGTGAAAGAACTATAAAGATTGGATCAAAACTCTTCAAGTTATGGAACGGAAGGGAATCCGGGACTGACGGACAGCGCTGGTGATAGCATTTATGTCGGGCATATAAAAATGAAAAAAAATTAAATACAGTAAATTGTTGTATACTACAAGTTAATGCCTTCTGCTGTTCGTTTAAACACTACTTTCTGGTGTCAAAATTAGTATTAATGTGAGCCTGTTGTACCATAGGAGATCGGTGTGATCAACTGGATGGCCCAAGTTATAGGATGGTCTTTAGTCCATGGAGCTTTGCCATTTTTGACAGTTCAATTGATATGAATGCAAAGCAAGACTGGTATTTCATATTTAAATATCCCATTATTTTTCAAAGAAAGTTGATATATAAAGGCCCACTTGCTGCCGTAGCCTGTTTGACATACATGCATGCTAAAAAAAAACAATGGACATGAGCTTACTACAACTAAAACCAATACAATTAAACATAAATGTAGGACATATAAAACCATCCAGTTAGTTTTATAATGTAAAATTGAGGGTGAAAAACAAACAAAGAATCGAAGCTCTATTACAAGAACAACGATTAGTACATAAAATAATACTGTGCCGTTAGATCACTCACACGACTCAAACATTAGGGCTCGTGTGCACACGCTCAGGTTCGAAGTTTGTTTACATTGCAGGTACATGTACCTGATAAATCTAATTTTCAATTTCAAATTAAAAATATATAATGATGCCAAAACTTTCAATATTTTGAAACAAGAGTTATACTAAACTCAACATATGCCCTTCGCTACGACTGATTACTCTACATTATAGAAAATATTTGTTTAAATTTCAGCAATTGAAATTCTATTTGCATACCAAAGTTTTTCATTTCTCTATCGATGAACTTATATAGATACCTTATTATGTAACCAGGGATATCCTTAATAGTTCCCGACAAACCATCTACCCTTTACATGTAGGTATAATAACTCTAAAAAATGGAGTGACTAAGAACCACCATGATAGCAGAGCAGTCCTGTCTTTCATTTGTTAGAGAGTATTAGAAAAATGATGAGCTAATAAATCTGGCTGATATGTACAGCAGCTAAAAACAAAAGGCGTCGGATTGTTTTGGTGCTATTTAGAAGAACTAAATATAATCATTACAAAAAGATGAGGGGGAAAAAACTCACTTTACAATGTTTGGATTTTCATGATGCTCCAGTTGTTTGAGTAAGCTGATTTCACGGATTGTACTCATCGGCATACCATCTTCTTGTGAGTTTTGAATCCGAATTCTTTTAATGGCTACTGACTGATTGCCATTCTTCACATCTTTGCCTTTATAAACAGTTCCATATGCTCCATTTCCGATCAATGAGAGATCTTGATAATTTTCAGGGGTGTTGATATCTTCCTGTTTGATAGACATTTTCAATTTCCTCCGTCACTCAGTTAAAAGGGACATTCACAACCCCTCATACATTTGTTATTTATAACTAGAAAGTTAACTTGACAGAAACCTACAACAGACAACCAAAATATAATAGATAAATAGATGAATTTGATGAATATTTTTAATTCTAGATGTTGGAAACCCAACTTTACTTAAAGTGGCATGAACTACCAAAATGTTTATATTTTGACGTTAAAACAGAATGTTGAAATTATTGGCTATTTTCCTCAAGATGTATAATTCAGAAGCTTGTTCGAACACGTTCTCGGTTTGTACAGGCCATTTAGTACTGTATGGATTTTCCTAATTCCAACCGTGAACGCCAATCATTTAGTTTTTTGATGGCCTCCAAAACCTCTTACTGTCGTGACGATCAGAAATTATGAAAAAAAGTGTGAATTTTGGCAGCTCATGCCATTTTAAGTAAAACCCTACTGTTTATTTTATTTAATCGTACATATATTTGACACTGCCCAGTATCGAAAAACAAAATATCTCATACTTTGTAAAATTACAGAAACCCCCAGAAGTCACATGGGACAAAAATAAACTTGGCCTACTTCTGTTTTCTTTTGGTTGGTAAAATGAAATTAATATCAACAGATTCAAATGTCAAAACCTTCATGAGAACATTTGGTGGTTTGTACTTATGTCTCACTCGAATCAAGTAGTAATAATAGTTCTATTTATTTAATAAACACTAGTATCCATAAGTAATAATTCATACTATCGCAGTATCGGACCAGCCGAATATTATCATAACTGAAACTTGCAAATAAACTGTCAAAATGTACCGTTCAACTGCATGTACATGTTTCAATATGGCAGGTCCTCCAACTCTGTTATTCACCTAGCCCCAGGTGACTATCCTGCCATTCTGTTGTATAGTCACCTGGGGCTATTATTCACCCATCATCAATATATTTTGGGCCATAGAGGGCTGATGTTTACTTTAACTGGTTGAATTAATAGGCATACACCATAAATCCCATGGCACAAAATAAAAACAATCCGGTGAAACATTATTACTATTAGTCTACCGGGAATCTGTTTATTACTATTATTTATTATTACTAGTACTATACTATTACTAGTAGTACTAGTATTATCAATATTAAGTTAACTAACTAGTACTAAACTAGTAGTAGTAGTAGTAGTGCCATCTACAAACTTACAAATTTTATTCTTGGCAAATACTTAAACATTGCCAGGCAGTAAGATACATGTTAAAGTGATCGATAATCCATGGATCGATATCGTTACGTTACCAATAAATTTGTTCCAGCTCCCAAGTTCAACTTTGTTTATAAAAATAAAAAAATAGCTGGGAGAAAGTGTGTCACCATTTCCTGTGCGCATCAATTCAGCTTTCTTCTTCTTTAAGAAAATAACATAACTGTCACTGTGCCTCCCGCTCAGTATTTACCATTTGTTATAAACGTTTGTATATAACATTTAGAACAATTTCTATCTTCATAATTCCTTCCGATGCCTTTGTCCAGCTTAACAAGTGGTTTCAGAAAAGACCACACAAAACCATTTCACCCACGTGTGTTTTTCTTCAATTTGATTGGATAAAATTGAACCTACACATTCCATTCATCTGAGAGGTGAATGAGCTAGTCCACTTCAAATTTCTAGGGGGGTAATAGTCTGTCTCCTGCCACATGTGTTTGAGCCTTGAGGTTGAGTCAGGCCGACTTTCTAATTCTACTCTTTTCATTTGGGACTATTTATAACGGTGTTACGGTGTTTACAACGACCAGGCACAAAGTCACGTCGTCGTCGGTAATGCCAATGTCTTGAGGAACATCCCTCAGTTATATGTATCATTTCGACAAATTTCGGCCAAAATAAAATTAGATAGACTTATTATGTATGCATTATCTAATACCAATTAGCATAGCGGCCATACCGATTACCTGTTTAACTAATTAATCCATTTCATTAAAACTAAAATGTTTTTTCAATGACATATACTTGCACACTTTAAACAAATTAAAGAAGGCTTTTAGCTTAAAATCCGCAAAATGGCGAAGTCAGGTAACATATACAGAAAACAAATTATATATCCTATAGAATAGTAATTCGTGTGAGTTGTTTTCTAATGATAGGCCTAATTTGTTGCTATTTCCCTTCAACCAAAAATAAAACAGCAGGCCTATAAAATACCATGAATATTTACTAGTAGTAGGGCCTACTACATACAATGTATGTGTGTTTCCTTACCATCTTAATTTAGACTAAATTTTAGTTAGAAATGTTTGAAACTCTCTTTAAACGTGGATTCCATACTAATGATAAAAGATTAAGATTTTTTACAATTTTTTTTCAAAATTTTGTAAATTTTAGTTATCATCAAGCTAATTTAACTAAGCTATTCAGTGGATCAAAGCTATAATTTTTAATCTGTGTTGCTACGCCTGATACTTGATTTACTTTTTGGATTTTGACATTATTAAATTGTTGTATCACTTTGATTTTGTACGAAAAGTCAGCCAGATGAGAAATTTCAAATTAACACAAATAAACAATTTGTTGTTTGGTGGTATCACGATGTTGTGATTCATAACAGAGATGACGTCAGGTCTAGTTTATAAAGTACTCGCGACCACATGACCCAGCATCATTCAACATGGCGTCCTACCTGGCTGTCCCGTTGAAACGAAGTAATGAAGTCGATTTAGTTAAACCACTTAGACGCTTTATAGAAAATACGTATAGCAGTGCTCAACCAGACGACTACAACAAGGCCTTGAGTGAATTCAACAAACTTCGAAATGTGATGATGACCAAATCCGTCGACAAACACGAATCAGCGCTGGAAGTTTTATACCGGTACAACAACAACAACTTGGTTTCCGGGTTGTCATTTATTTAATCAATGGTATCAGAGGTTTAGTAGTGCTCAAACGAATATTCAAATAATTATATCGGCGAGCTAATACTAAATCGTCAATACTCGAGTACTGATTTACTTAGCCCTATGTCACTATCCTGCCATTCCGTTTTTGATGATATCGTAGGTCAAAATGGAGCATAGAAAGAGTATTTAGACTTTTATTTGGAGTTTTACCATTGGAAAAGAAAGCGGGACACCCAAACTGTCAATAAAGTATGTTATTTAATCATAGAAAGCCCTACTTAAGTCTACTAGACCAAAAGTTTGAACTGTCTTCTACAGAGCCAAATGGCAACAGAATGGAAGGATAGTCACCTGGGGCTATGATTTGCTATACAATTATTTGACAACTCATCTGGATGTTAACAAAATTTTCAACATAGAAAATGGTTTGAGTAAATAAAGGTTTGTAGTAGGTGTTGTAAAACGTCAGTCAACTCATTCATAACGTGACCCCGCTGTGCTTGAGGCGTGACTGTTAGCTTTTGGCACTATTCTCGATTTCGGCGTGACCACAATCCTGATTGATTGACTGGTGTTTTGCGCTACACTCAAGATTATTTCACTTATATGGTGGCATTGCCAGGTTTAGTGGGGAAGGTCAACTCCTGACCTGGCAACTCTTCCACAGCGACTGAGTGAAAAATAGACTTTCAATTTTTGTTTTGTCTGAGTGTGATGCGAACCCTTGCCAAATCAATAGAAGGTCTGTGTTTACTGAAGGACGATCACTCTAACCCACTGGACCACCCCAAAAAACAAAACTGTTCATCAGAAGGTGGTTAAAAACTTCTCAGCGATGGCTTGCACAGCTGGAACAAACTGGTGCCAACTGAGTTGTTTTCACCCACGTTTTTGTGGTTGTTAGGGCTTCAGAGTTCATCATCATGCAACCTGCAGTGCCCAGATGTCTGAAATTGAGAATGCCAGCTGTTTGATAGAGCAAGAGAATCGCTGTGGCGTTCGCCAATTGTCAACAACGTTGGCGAGTTTAAAGCATGTTTTATTGTCAAAACGTATCAGGCAGACTCAGTTTTAGGGACGGGGTGTATTAACAGAATAAGGTTATCTTTTATTGACACAATGCCAAAAACAGACTTAGAGTTAGGGACTGATTTTATTGGCAGAAAAAGGTTAGGTTTAGCCATGTTTATTCACAAAACCGAAGGACCCTCTTGGATTGGACATGATGTCTTAATTTTTTATCATTAACTCATGACTCGTTATATATAATCTGCAGGACATCCCAAAGCAAGTAAAGGGTCCATTCTATGCACAAAATTGAGATTTGTTATTTAATTGAATTTTTTTTTTATTGTTCTGATCAAATTAAAATATATGAAACTTGATATAAATTCTGTTGTTTGATTTTTTTTACACAGTTACTATGACCAACTTGTTGCGATAGAAAACAAACTCCCCATGGCTGAAAATCAGGTATTGTATAGTTAAACATTTCAAGTACGTTAACAGACTTTAAACAATACACATTTAGAATTAAATGGAGCTTAAGTAACCCGAAACATATTTTCTTGAGAAATATTATGAAAAAGCTCTAGGCAATCTGTTTAAAGTGACACGAGCTGCCAAATACTAGACTGCTGAACCATAATTCCAATATTTATGGCTATATTCCCTATACAGCACAGAGCTTTTGGTGGATTTCACCCGCAGTATTTAGCGTTTAGCAAGTGAAGTTGTTATTTGACGAGGGTCATGGTTAGGTTCAGAAAGAAATAGTCCAGGGGCTCATTGCTCAAAAATGTATTAAGCTTAAAGGCCCACTTGCCGCCGTAGCCTGTTTAAATTTGCTAAGAAAACCAATTCACATGAGTTACTACGACTAATACCACTAAACTTAAACATACATGTAGGACACATAAAACATGTCTAGTTAGCTTTAGAATGTAGAAATGGGGTGAAAAACAAACGAAGAATCGAAGCCTGATTACAACAACAACGATCAGTGTAGGTCAACTTTCGTGTTGGATTACCCTCATTTCAGACCTTTTTATCTGTGGTTTACACTTAAACAATTATCAGCAGGCTTTTCCCGTCGCTGATAACCGATCGTGAGTCTGTATTTCTCAGATAAATAGGCCTATGTAAAATTACACTGTGCTGTTAGTTCACTCACTCGACTGAAACATAAAATCGCCCCTGCGAGCAGTTTGGTTTGTTTACGTTCTGGGCACCTAACAATTCAAATTTTCAAATTCAAATTAAAAATACATAGTGACGTCCAAACTTTTAAATTTTGGTAACCATAGAAAGTTCCTAACTTATATTGTCTGGGAAAAATACAGAAAACAGTCTTTCTTTTTTAATGTAAACAATATTCCTGATTTTCGCGGCAAGTGAGCCTTTAAGTCTGACTTAACTATGTGACGCCATAATTTAATTCCTTTATGAAGCTACGCATTTAAGCCTGCAGATTTAAGCTTAATAAGCGTAAATATGCAACCGACTACTGGACATTAGAAAGTGTTCTTGGTGTGCTATACAGGGTTAAAAAAACTAAAAATGGACTGGAAGACAAAGCCAATTGGCAAAGATCTACTTTATAGGAAGTAAAAAGGCAGTTTCAAAACAAACATACATTTAACTAAATACAAATTTTTGACTCCATTAGTAATTTTTATATTCTGTATGACTCGTTTTGTTTTCCAATGTGCTGCATTGTAACAAAACGAGGAAATTGTCTATGTTTTTCTCCAGAAAGGTAGACGACTTGTAGTCAATAGCCTCTATTGATACCAATCTCCAGAAGGTAGAAACCAAAATCTCTACCCTTAAATGGCTTAATACTCATCCTGGATATTCAATTTTTGATGGCTTAGTTGGCAGAACGATAATGTCCGTCCAACAAGGGCCTTTCTAATAAAATATGCAATGGATTTTTCAGTCAATTGCAAAAAGCTTGTTTTCACCCCCCTCTATACCTTGCCACACAGCCTTTAAAGGGAAATAAACAAGGATAGATTAAAACATCAATCAGATATCATATGTTAACTTAGTCCCACTTCTCATGAACAAACAGGTCACAAAATCAATTGAAATTGTTTTTACATCAACCCTATAGTTGTAGATCCTTCCTTTATATTTTCTCCTCTGTTCAAATGCACAATATTTGTTGTAAAAAGCTACATGAATGATACGAGGGGACAATAATGTGAGTGTTTTGATTTTTTTAACAGAGGTCTGAAATACAAGTGACCCCTGTAAGTCAGTTTGAGTGTTATGTTTGGATTGTATCATAAACCTTTGGATTGTCAGTGTTGTCCATTGCCATGTTATTATAACCAACTGTTATAAACAAATATTTAGTGAGCATGCCACGATTTAATATTAATGCACTGACTATTACAGGTAAAAGATTTTGTTTAGGGAAAATCCATATAAAATCCAATTGGATACTAATTAGTGTGTGATTTATCTTGAATGACAACCCTAAGTATTATTTACAGAGCATGATGATGAGCACTCTATAAATTAAATAATCCAATAATGCGTGTGTTTTAACATTGTTTGTAAAACTTGATACTTGATACTTAACACAATTTGTAAATGTTGCATGGTGCAGCACACCAGCATCCTTATTGCTAATAGTATATTTTACCATTATATATAAAACTCTAAAGTATTTTACATATTACCAACAAAAGTAGAACACACAATTTTCAAGCATGCATTTTGTAGACTGTGAATGGTGTCACCTCTCTGCTTTACACACTATGCATTCAGATGCTGATAAAAATTCCACTCTTTACTGATATAAAACTAAAGTTCTTTGCCGGGTCAGGGCCTAACCTAGGCTCATTTTAAACCCCATACAGTGCAATTCCCAGGGAAAGAGAAAACAAATTGTAGTGATTGCAACATTAATTAAAACCACTGCTAATCTAGATTGAAAAACATGCTAGGCGATGCTCACACATTTTACTGCATGTTTTATGGAATTTATTTCTATTTGACCAGATAAGAGTTCAGTTTAAATGGAGAGATGCTTTTGACAAGGAGTCTTTGTTTTCTGGTAAACGTACATTAGGTAAGTCTGTGCTCCATGTACACATATAACTAAGGTTATGAGATGGAGTTTATAACCAAAAGCAAAATTGATGGGGTTCAATCTCAGTCCACAGATGTTCTTGCCATAGTTAAGATGCGTAACCATTGCCAATGTGTTACAAAAGGATTCCAGAGATTCTACTGACCAAGGCTAAGCTCTTGTCAGTCGTCAACCTAATGAAATATCATAGGTTTGGTTTGGTAAAACAATTTATGGGGTGTAAAGGTCTAAATGATATACCTCTTTTTAACACAATTAGAAACTTGTCTCCATGGTTATTTTAGACGAGAAGATTTTCCCTGTGCCCGTGTGTTTTAGTGATCATAAATACAACTATGGGATTTCTAAAAACAAACCATAATATTGCTGGACAATGACAGGGTGTCCTGGATGTCCAGTTTTCAGGTCTAATATTAGCCTCAAAATGGCCATAAAGACTATGAAACCCTGAATGATTAGTACATTCCTTAGATTGTAAGCTATTAATATTATATGTGACATAAGAAACCTTGGGGTTTTTGGTGGAGGATGAATTAAAATAACATTTTCTTTCAATATACCCTTATTTTGATTTTCAAAGCCTAAATAAATTGTAACTGATTTTGACAGTCTTTGAATTTATCTGTTGTTAGCTATTTCATCTGGGAGCTATGAGAAGGTGTGTATGCTGTTTAACATCGCAGCTCTCCAGAGTCAGATCGCTTCCATTCAAAGCCTAGAGAGTGACGAGGGATTGAAAATGTCTGTCAAATTGTTCCAAGTAAGTCAGAAAACATATCTATTATACGTTTAATTTTGAAGTAATGACTGTAATTACTGGTAGTTTCTGAAATGATTTGTCTTTGTTCCATGTATGCAAATGAATATACCAAAGTTATTAATTATTCTGTGCAAACCTAGCTATATGTGGTAAACTGTGAGATATTCTGACACAAGTTTTAAAACTCCAATCACACACCTTGACAGAAGTATCTACCATTTATTTAATAATCCAGATATTTTCTCTTTTATGCTAATACAATATAACTAATGATATAACTGTGTATTTTAGCAATCTGCTGGTGTGTTTGGTCACCTGAAGGACATAGTGCTCTCCCATCTTCAACAAGACCCCACCCCTGACCTGAATCCAGATACTCTCAATGCTTTGTTAGCACTAATGTTAGCCCAGGCACAGGAGAGCTTCTTTAGAAAGGCCACCAGTGGTATGTCATTTACATTCTTCTTGGTTGAGGTTTTTACTTGAGAAATCAATCTCACAGAAAAGGATTTTTTTCGTTCTTTTTGATGATTTAATATTTATAATACAATGTAACTGAGTTTGTCTTTTATTTACTACAGATCGTATGAAAGAGCAGATAATTGCCAAAGTAGCTGGACAATGTTCTGATCTCTATGCTGATGCCATGAAGCTTATGCAGGCACCAAGTATCAAAGATATCTGGCCTAGAGTGAGTTATCTCTCTTCTATTGTTAACACATATACAAGCACATGTTTATTTTATGAGACGTGTTTTTTTACTGGTGGATAATACAGTAAAACAAACCCTAGTATCATACAGTCTCCCATTGTTCACTCTATTAAAGGAATACATGTAGATGTTTCCACAGACACAAGCCTTCACTCATTAAAAGGAGGAGAGATTTAAGTTTGTTATGGTTCTCCGTTGATCTTCAGATTATTCGAAAAATGTGATCAATCTCGAATAAAAGGCTGCAAATCGACTTTCTGACAAAAATGTACATTTGACAAGCTATTTAGGGAATCTTGTTTTGCTATTGTTTTGTGTCTGACAGTTAGTAAACAAACAGCCAAAAGTAGAACAAACGCGCAACCAAAAAGGCCTTTACTGCGCACCCGAAATGGAATCCTAAAATATAACTCCCTATCCAGTGGTCCATGAGAGCTGGGAAAGTTACCAATGGCCATCTGGAAACCTCATCTTTATATAAACAACAGTAGAATAGCACATATTTTAACAATATTCGTTCCTAGTAAGTCTCTTTAAAGTGGCATGAGCTGCCAAAATGTTGATATTTTGACGTTAAAACAGATTGTTGAAATTATTGGCTATTTTTCTCTATGACGTATAATTCAGAAGCTTTTTAGTGCTTCTAGTCACGAAAATGTACGATTAAGTATTGTTTTGAACTAACTTTGGCTTGGAATGAATGAATGGTCGTCCCGGTTATTTAAATTTTGTTTAGTTTTCGAACACGTTTTCGGTTCGTACAGGCCACATACTGTATGGGTTTTCCTCATTCCAACGCCAATCATTTATTTTTTTGATGGCCTTCAAAGCCTCTTACTGTCATGACAATCAGAAATTATGAAAAAAGTGGAATTTTGGCAGCTCATGCCACTTTAAACCAAGTTACATTGTCATATAAGTGAGAAAACTCTTACCTGTTTTAGAGGTTCTCAATTGGATTGTTCACACTAAGTTGTGAAAATATGATCACCTATTTACTACGTCATATAGAGGTTACCAACGTAGATCCTGAGCGGGATAATATGTGCCATGTTCGCCTAATCAAGCAAAATTAGGCAGTGAATAACAACACGGACCACTAAAAGACGTGCTTTATTTTATTAGGATTTTGATTTTAGTTATTCAATGAATTTCATTGTATTTCCTCGTGACGATTAAAGATGAAATTTGAAACAGCAATATCAGTATAAAGTTTGTGTTTTGTTTAGGATTGGTTATCCACAGTATAAAGTTTGTGTTTTGTTTAGGATTGGTTATCCACAGTATAAAGTTTGTGTTTTGTTTAGGATTAGTTATCCACAGTATAAAGTTTGTGTTTTGTTTAGGATTGGTTATCCACAGTATAAAGTTTGTGTTTTGTTTAGGATTGGTTATCCACAGTTGTCATGAAGCAAGCTTCCTTTCATGGACTTTCTGAATATTACCAAAGTTGTGTCTGTAAACAAGCTAAGGCATATGGAGAGGAAATCGCCAGATTAAGGGTAAATACTTACCTATTATTCTGTAAAAAAACATGGCAAGGGTTAAGGAATAATGTGCCTGACCATTATACCCATTCCACTCAATATCATTAAAATAAATAACTTTAGATTAATTACCTAATTCATATGTAGCGCTTTATGTTCTTTTTGTCCGTTTTTTTCTGAATCTGTAAGTTATTTAAGTCCCACAACTTCAATTACTTTTCTTTCAGCATGCAAATGAATTGATGCAGGCTGCACAAACAAGAGGTGGCCCAACTTTCTGTTTTCGAAACGACCACGGCCGGATTCAAAGATCTCTTCAAGATGCTGAAAAAGATAATAATTTCATCTACCATGATCGTATCCCTGATGTTAAAGGTTTACCAACAATTGGCAAGGCTGCTGTAGCTAAGCCCCTTCCTATTGCTAACCCAATGAGTGACAAGTTTACAGGTCAGTTTGAAGCAATTATCCTTGAAATGGGCATCCAATTTTTCAGTATTGCTCAATCAACAGAGGTATAAAATCTGACACACGCCTTCCATTGATGGGCTGTGGGTTAGAATACCAGTCACCACAAACAAAACTTTGCAAAATATCGATAATTTTTCCCTATCGCCCTAGGTGGAAGGGTCCACTTTCACTCCCCACTCAACCTGCCATATAAGTGAAATAGTATGGAGTGTGGCATAAAACATCAATCAATCAACCAAATTTCTAAATCTCCCACCCCTCCCATATTAAATAGGATAAAAAGCTTGTCCAAAATGGTTCTATTCCTAAACTGCTATTCTGCTTCAACAAGTCAGTAGGTATCTGGCTATACAATTTTTGTACAGATGGCAGTTTTCTAATCTCAAAGATCTTTTTCATTAATTCTTTTGTTTCAGATCTGTTTGAGAAACTGGTACCACTTGAAGTACACAATGCGTTGATGGCGTTTGAAAGTCGTAAAGCTGAGATAATTAACTTAGAAGTATCTAGGTTACGAGATGCAACTCAACTCATGAATAGGTAATAGCCGTATTGTTTTTACAGAGCTCATCGTTATTGTGAAATTAGGCTGGGTAAATATACTGTGCTGCTTTGACTTCTGTGGTAGTGCATGGTCAGTATTTCCTCCAGTTAATAAAGGGGTTACCTGTAGCAAGATACAGTATTGTAGCAACGGCCCACTAGCAGATAAAAATATCTGAGATATGATTACGGTTA
Organism: Lepidochitona cinerea; assembly: GCA_963971465.1. Classification (NCBI taxonomy): domain Eukaryota; kingdom Metazoa; phylum Mollusca; class Polyplacophora; order Chitonida; family Tonicellidae; genus Lepidochitona; species Lepidochitona cinerea. The sequence goes on along the minus strand of OZ020551.1, from coordinate 102,365,933 downwards.
AAATCCATGAATGCATGTTCTTACATGTGCCTTGGTTAGGTGGAAATCACCTCGTCCAATAGGGATATTTAATCTTATAATAATAGTTATTGGTATTTTACCCTGGGTGCTCTGAATTGCTATGACCTCACCAAAATTAATTATTTCAAAACATGTAGATAGCTGTTACTTTTATTGGTTATTACTTCATTGTTTCTGCAAATATTTAGCTTGTCATATTATTTAATTCATCACGTGGATTCTGTCTTTGACATATATTTTAACTCGCGATTACACATTTTAAAGACAGCTACTGTCAAAATGTATAATCCTCTGTCAAAACGACCGAGCAAAGACAGATGACAGCAGTTATGCCCCTTGTATTCCAAGCAACTTTGTCGATGGCTGTACGAAGAGTTGGGTTGTTTTTTCAATTGTAGATTTTGAGCAGGTTTAATATACATTGAATTAAAACTATACACAAGTCTAGAAGTTTAGATTTTTGTCAGGGATCTTGATAAGACAATGTTTTTCAAAGCCATTAAATATTTCAGGTTGTGGCGAGCATTTACCTGGAAATTTGGTTGAGGGATAATAAAAACACATATCAGTTACCTGTCTAAAAATAATTGCTTTGTTATTCACCTTGCAGTATTCTAGCCTCTCTTAACCTACCTGCTTCTATAGAAGATTTATCTGGAACCAAAGTGCCTGAATCACTGTTAGAAAAAGCACAAAAGATGAAGGATGAAGGTGGAATTCAATTCCTGGATAAACTCATGCAAGAGTTACCTAGTTTACTGACTCGTAATAGAGAAATATTAGATGAGGTATAGTAGTTACTCCCTCATGGTCAAGTTTAACCTAACTGCTTTGCTAAAGTCGATATGTTTTATTTCAAAGTTCATCATTTAGTTTTTGGATAAATTTGAAACCCTTGTAACATCTTTACAATATTCATTTATGACAAAATAATTTTTCCATCACATTTTTGACAGCTCAAACTACTCAAATAGTTTCTGCGAAGAGGATCTTAATTTAATTATGAAACTAAAGCACTATATTTTTTTAAAATTTTGATATATTGTAGTCGTGGAAAACGCTTGATGATGAAGAAAAATCTGACAACCAATTAAGAGAACAGTTTAAGGAACGTTGGAGTCGAACACCGTCTCAGAAACTGACAGAGCCAATGAGAGCCGAGGGGAATAAGTATCGAGGGATCTTAGATGCAGCAACACAGGCTGATCAAATTGTCCAGGAGAAATACCGGACACATAAAAATGCTTTTGATATCCTCTCAAAACCACAGGTGTGTAAGAAATGTTATAATAAATGTGGCAATCATAGCTGGCCATAGGGTCATATGGATGATTACATAAGACTTTCTAAATCTCCTTCTCTTAAAAAGTGCGAAAAAAATAATTCCCAATGATTGTAAGGTCTTTTGATCTTGTCTAATTGTGTGCAATGAGCCAGTGTTCATCTTGTATTCCCTAAAACTAACTGCATTTATTACTAAAACAAAACATTAGAAGACACAATTTTGACAAAAATATATGTTTCTGGTAGTAGAGTTAGTATGATCGCTTTGCCTTGTCACAATCACTACCCCCCCCCCCCCCCCCCCCACCCGCCCCCCCCCCTCTCCCAACCCTTTCCTCCCCCAACCAGACAGGTTGTTATTAAAACAGATTACAAGCTTATAAATTAATTTATTCGGATTAGGATTTTGCAATTGAACTGCATTTATCCCTATTCTGTTTCAGTCTGATATTGAGAGTTCTCTCCCTTCAACCAACCCCACAGCAGCCATCCAAAACAGCCCATGTGTTCAGGAACTCAGAAAATTTATGGAAGAAGTTGAAACCATAAAAGCAGAGAGAGATGCTGTTGAGCATGAAATTAAGGAAGCCAAGTTTGACATGTGTAAGTCTAAATTTGAAATTCTATAATTTCTTCATGATGTAAGAAGTTTTCAAGAACCTTTAGAAAGCAGAGTTTTTTCAACTGTGATAATATTGTCAAAACAACTAAATTGTAAGAATGAACAACAGGGCTGTGAATATAACTTCATGCTGAGATGTTATCAGTATTTTGTGTTTTGATTTATTTACCTAACATTTTCTTGTTGTTATTTATAAATCTGATATTGACAGCCTCCAAGTTTTTGACAGCTATGGCTGAAGACGGAGCAATTGATGAAGAGTCACTCTCCCAGGATGGGTTAAATTCAGTCTACATGCCCCTCCGAGAACAAGTGACTGAAAGTCTCAGTAGACAGGAGAGTCTGTTAGGGAAGATTCAGGTTAGTTATAATTATACCTCATCACTTCAACCATTGAAATTGGTTGTCTGTCTGTCGGTCTGTCTTGATTTCATTTCCAGGGCAGAACTCAAAAAACTACAAGACATCACTGAATGAAACTTGGTGTGTGGAACAATCATCATGTGTAGATGTGCCTTTTAGGCTTTCAACTTCTTTACAGTTTTTATTTTTTGATTATTAACCGTTTCCATTGAAACATAACTTAGAAATTCTGTTTCTGGAGCAGAACTCAGAAACTGTTAGACAAACTTGGTGTGTTGAACAATCATCATGTGCAAAATGTGCATTTTGAGGTTTTTGACTTATTTATTGTTTTTCTTTTTTATTTGTGATCAGGGGGGGGGGGGGGGGGGGGTTGACTCAGTAGGTAGAGCATTGGATGCTCAATCCGAACAGCCTTCCACCAATGGATCGCGGGTTGGATCCCACTCAGTCCAAAGAAAATTGGAAAATTTTCTGACTGAGTTTTCACTCGAATGACCCATGTGGGATGTTTGCCAGTTACCACCGGAAGGTCGTGGGTTTCCTCCATCAATAGAGCCCAGTTTACTCCCACAATAAAACTGGCAACACCGCCATATAAGTGAAATAATGTTGAGCGTGGCGTAAAACAATCAATCAATCTAAAGCCAGGGCTTGCAACATAATTATTAACTGTAAACCAAACCACAATAATACACCTTAAAATAAGTTACCAACACAGCAATATAAGTGAAGTTATCTCGAGCGGAGGGTAAGGCATTAATCAAGCAATCAATAAGCCTCTTTCGAGTTTGGCTAAAATCCCGCGAGATCACGTGAGAAATGAGTTTAGGGGTATAACTTTCATTGACTAGCCATTCATTTAACATTAGCATCTATGGTGATCGACGGTTATCGTGTGGTTTTGTCTTTGATTCTTTATTTCTAAATAATTTCTTTAATCCAAATTTTTTTGTGAAACACACCAGAGGCTATCCGTTGCGTTTTTGTCGGTTGACTGTCAATAAAAACATTTATATCGCGTGGATACGCTTCGAAGTTGTCAAAAACCAACGGTGAAAACACAACTTTGACGTGTTATTTTTGTGTTAGAAATAATTATTTTTTTTTGTCCGTCAAAAATAAGTATCTAATGGCTTTGTATATATCTTGATATGTCTCAGAAAAAGACTTTTGTAAAAAGTATAGATTGTAAGCTGAGAATCAAAGACATAACAACAGGGTTACAGCCGATCTCCATAAGCACTAATGTTAATCAGACAGCCGATCGGTGAAAGTTATACCCCTAAACACGGGTCTCGCACGATCTCGTGGGACTTCCGCCAAACCCGAAAGGGGCTTATTTAGTCCCAAGTTAAAAATGTATATCTTTTAGAACTTAATTCCAAGTTTTATTTCTCTACATTTCAGAGTAGTAACACTGAGTTTTGTAAAGCCAAGCAGTCGAATCAGTCTGCAGCTCAGAGAGACAAGATACTGAGTGAATTAGCTGCAGGGTTTGATATGTACATGGAGCTGAAATCCAACCTAATGGAAGGAACGAAGGTATGTGCTGAAACGGAAAGCAAAGAAAAGAAATATAAGCACGTTAAAGCTTTCTTTTCCAACAATACCAAAATCACATTTTTATGATTTTTTCTCGCCTATGCCATAAGAATGTTTTGAGGTGACTTAACTGTTTCGCTAGCCACCTGAACAGCTGGGCTTACAGATGTGCCTTGTTCCACCAATCAGCAGCTGCATAGCTCACCGCGCACTTCACATGTGTAAGAGAATTAGGTCGTCTGCAAAGCTTCCATTTAAACAAAGTTTAATTTCACTTGTTTGGAGGCATTGATATCCTACTCAAACTTCTTTCATATATACACGTATATTGACTGATCAACCTTCTGTGAAAACGTGACTGTATTTAATGTGTGCTCGACTTATGGATACAGTAAAAGAATTTGTGTCAGGAATTTGCCTTGAAAGTAATATCTCAGGTTATAGTCCTATAAAATATGATAAGCTCTCAAGCAAAGTAATTCACTTATACTTTTTCCAGTTCTTGCAAATGACGGAGTGACGGTTGATTCCACGTTAGTCTGACTTATTCCTCTAAACCAGGTTCACAAAGTTGATGCTCTGTGAGAGATGGCTATATACAATTGCATGTTGTTTTTTACCCTATAACAACCAGTATAGTTCATATGATATAAGGGGTTGTCTCCCTTGGAGAGTAACAGCAAGCAGTACAATGTTCTATTGTTTTTTCTCCTTTCAGTTTTACAATGATTTGACCCCTCTTCTGGTGAAATTCCAAAGTAAAGTTTCTGACTTTGCCTTTGCTCGTAAAACTGAGAAGGATGAGTTGATGTCAGATCTTCAGAAGAATATCGCTAATCAACCTTCTCAGGCGCCTCCGCAAACACCACAATATCAACAAAGTAAGTCACTTATTCTCACAATTACACTGGTAATGTTGTGTTTTATTTCTTATTTGTCTGGTTTTGGATTAATTGTTTGATTGATGTGTTATGCCGCAATCAAGATTATTTGACTTATATGGCAACTCTTCCACATACAGCAATCAAGTGAAAAATCAACTGTTTGGTCTGAGTGGGATTCAAGTTTGCGCCCACATCGATGGAAGCCCATTGTCGGACTGAGTGACAATCACTCTAATTTACTAAGCCACCAAGGCCCCCTGTGGTTTAAAAGAAGCTTTTTATAGATACTATAGTCAGATAAATACATTAAAGTGGCATGAGCTGCCAAAATTCACACTTTTTTTCATAATTTCTGATCGTCACGACAGTAAGAGGCGTTGAATGCCATCAAAAAACTAAATGATTAGCTGTGGAATGAGGAAAATCCATACAGTATGTGGCCTCTACGTACCGGAATAGTGTTCGAAAATAATACAATACAATACAATAACTTGGACAACCATTCATTCATTCCAAGCCAAAGTTAGATCAAAACAATTCTTCATCATACATTCTCGAGACTATAAGCACTAAAGAGCTTCTGAATTATATGTCAAGAGAAAAATAGCCGATAATTGCAACATTCTGTTTTAACATCAAAATATCAAAATTTTGGCAGCTCATGCCACTTTAAGGATTAGTATAGAATTTTGATATTGTGTTTGTTTTATGTCTCGCTTTACTTATATTAAAAAGCTTTTTTTTTTAATTATTTTAGATGAGATACATTTAGTATTGATGATTAATAAATGTAGAAGTGTGTAGTTGTATTAAATATGTCTGCTTGTATCTTTGTTGTCATATTTCATCACATCCACTCTCTCCCAACACTCATTCTACTGTATAAAGGCCTGTCTACTATTGGCACTCAACTTTTTGTTTTAAGGAAATCGATAAACATGTACAATCAGTACTATTATGGCAGAATGTTGCAGTGGTTTTCTCTGTTTTCTCCCCTACTTGTGTTTCATTTAATCTCGGCCTTAATTTGGGGAAACTATCAAGCGACTTCAGTTTTAAAAAAATGCTCACCTTCCCATCAGAGTTATCAACAGAATAAACAAATGCAAAAAAAAAACAAATACAAAATTGCTATCAGACTGGCCAGAAATCCAGAACTATTTTCTTACAGTTTGCATATGTTGAGCACAGTTACCTCCCCTTGATTTACAAAAACCTATCTCTTGTATTGGATTGTCAAACACCTCATTTATTTATTATCAGATCCTAATAGATATCCTGCTAGGGATGGCATCTTTTAAATTTATTTTATATTTCAAATGGTGCATTGGATAATTTCTTTACTCCCTTCAGCTGCTTCTAACTCTGGTGACACTAAGAAACTGCCTCCAGCCCGCCCCCCACCTCCTCAGATTACCCCATCAGCCACCTCCCAACCAGCCGTATCATTTGGTAAGGGAACATTGTTTGCCCTGTATTATCATTCCTATTAACAATTTTGACTCATCTCTTTCTAACTATGGTCACTTATGGAGGAAAAATGATTTGCTTTTTTTTTTAATTTAGCACAAAGGAGAAGTTCTGTTTATTGTTTTTAGTATTTCTAAAAGACTCATACAGCTGAATTCTTCATATGGAATTTGGTTGAATTTTGTAGAAACGATTATTCCCATTGAAATGGACATAAGTATTAAATGATACCCATATGTATACTGTGGCAGAGCGCAGAAAATACGCCAACCCATTATCCTCCAAAAATGACCCTGCTATAACTATAATTCTTGAAAGAGATACAATTTTGTTCATATTTCTGTGACAGTTAACTTATCCATGTACATTAACCCCAACTTAAATTTCATTTCAACACATACTTTTTTGTTGAAGACATTTTACATGTTAGATGGTTCAATGTGTTATTAACATCAATTTAATCATGACAATACATTTTCAACAATAATATTTTAGTTTCCATCGAATGTGATAATTTAAAAACTGAATCATGAATGGAACCTTATTTTTGTCCTATTTTACTATCTTCTTTGGTGTTGGTTTATTAAAGATTTTTAGTTGCTTTTTGTTATTCAGTTCTGTTAAATTTTTGTTGATTTTTCTTTGAATTGGTTTTTGCATGAGTGTTGTTTTGTGTTGTTTAGCTGGTTCAGGACCTGAGAGACCTGTCCCTGCCCCCAGACGCTCCGCTCCCCCACCGCCCATTCAGCCGACACAACCGCCATCCACTGGGGCAACCACTCCTTCTTATGGTAAAGCTGACCCATATGTTTAAATATCACATTATCAAGAACAAGTCTGAAGTCTTAATTAATACAGAGTTTGATTTTTCAATTCAATTCGGTGTTGATGGCTCAGTCGGAAAGGAAAAGTCCTATACATACCTTCCATTGATGGGGCATGTGTTTAAATCCATCCAAATAAAAAGGGAAATTTTCTTAGTTGGTTTTACTCTATGTCGGAGAGTTTCCAGGTACTCGTTGAAGGTCCCTCGGGTCAAAAAACCGGGTCAATTCTTCCACAAACGACAATGGAGTGAAAAAAACACTCAGATATTTTGCTTGAATATTTTATAATAAACTGAGCAAGATAATTTCATATTATTTATTATGTCAATCCAAGGATATGACCTCCTTAATAACCATGGTAACCAGATGTAAATCCTAAACAACAATCAGAAAATACTTAAAAATATTTGTTACTTGTTCTCACGATATCAACTGTTATTGGTTGTGATGTATTATGTGTTGTTTGTTATAGGAGCGCCTTCATCTCAACCCCCAGCTGGTGCTGCTTCTGCTCCATCAGCCCCCCAACAACCAAGTCAGCAAAACTATAGTAAGTGAAATCTCTGTCTAGACTAAATCAACTTTCACTTACAGATAATAAAATCGAAAGCAATATTTGGAATTCTGGCACTGGCTTGAGACCTTGAACAATATATTTTTACTGGAGAGTGAAAAGTTAAAAAAGTATCCGTCTTTGAAACAATTTCTATATTTAAATATTTAGTTATTTTCATTCGACTTGATCCCTTACATTTGAGATTTGAGCAACAGTAAATGTGCTGTAGACTACATTGTAGCCTCTTTCTTCAAGTAGATGCACCATTATTATATAATAAATGTCATTTATGTTTAGATTATCATTTGTTATCAAATTCTGCCCATATCTTTCTTGTGCAGTGTATTTTTTCCTTCCTTGATGTTACTATTCAGAGTTATTGCCCTTAATTTACTGCAGATTGTCAAATTTGGCCCATATCTTATATGAGCGATTGAGTGTGGCGTAAAAGAAAGACAAATGTGCTTTTTTTAAAGATTGTTTGTGCTAGATAATATCAATATGTTTTTATGTCATTACAGATCCCTATGGAGCACCAGGATCAGGCCAGGGCTACCCAGCACCACAACAATACGGCAACTATTCCATGCCCATGCCTATGGGTTATAATCCATATATGAACTACGCCCAACCCCAAAACCCTTATGGTCAGCCTCCTGGGTATCCAGGGTATGGAGCACCCCAACAAGGAGGTTACCAACAGCCCCCGGGTTATCCGTACCCACAAGCTCCATACCCCCAACAAACACCCTACCCACAACAAGGTTACCCACAGCAGCAGTGGCGATAATGTCCTCCAGTGGACTGTGATAAAACAAATTTTTAAGGCTTTATATTATACATGAAAATGTAATTATTTATGTTAGTGATAACTCGTCAGAATTATTATAGAAACTCTCCTGTTGATCGTATGTACTTATATACAGATTATAACTGTCTTCAAATTGATTTCCTTCCTTTGTAGTTCCACAATCTTCTTCCCTGGTTTTAATATATTTACCTTTATATTTAGGCCTCATATTAAAGAAAGGTATGTTATAAACCACTATATAAAAATAAATCAGATTTAAGCCTACACTTGTGTGAGAACTGTAGTCATAAAAACCCACACTGAAATCTAGGCGTGGCATCTCTATTTGGTTTTAATATCTCAAAATAAAGATCCAACTGGTGGAATTTGATATACTTAATTGTTCACGGGTTTTTTTTTTTGTAAGTAACTTTTAGGTCATGATATAGATAGTTGTGATGACACACTCTCCAGAATTCTAAAACAGAAAATTTTGTTTATGTTTTAAAGATCACATGTAATGGCATCCCCTTATAAACACCAATCGTGCAGTCAACAATTTAACTCTTACTCTAAATTTAAACACCTTTATAATCCATGTGGCCGAATTTTTTGTAAATTGACTTACAATAACTAATTTGTATCATTCTTTATATACAAGTGCTATTATTTCCCCCAATGTTACTTCTTCATTCTACTGTGTTTGTTCCATAATATTGATTAAGTATGTAAATTGTCATTTGTAATATTATATAATTGTAAATTATCAGTTAATACATTACAATGTAATGGATGTATTGGACTTATTTTCTGAATAAAGATGATGTATAGCTTCAATAATGTTTGTATTTGTCTACAGTACTGATATGCCCAATATCTGCACAACTGGGATGTGTGGTTATACATGTATATAGTGATCTTAAAGCAACAATAAATAAAGCCAAAGGTTGCAATTTCAAGATTTGGCTAAATGTTTTGTCTTATATAAACACTAAAATCGGATGAAACAAACCAATATGACTTTAATCCCGTCATATATTCTTGTACTCTCTGAAGAATTATTGTAAAAGTTTTTTATGGCGAATAAATACCAAAAAAAAATGTTAAAACATGATACAGGATATCATGGGTTTCACGCCACCAATAAATTAAAGTGGCATGAGCTGCCAAAATGTTGATATTTTAACGTTGAAACAGAATGTTGAAATTATCGGCTATTTTTCTCAAGACGTATAATTCCGAAGCTTTGTAGTGCTTCTAAACTCGAAAATGTACGGTAAAGTATTGTTTTGAACCAACTTTGGCTTAGAATGAATAAATGATCGTCCCGGTTATTCAACCTTTGTTTACTTTTCCAAAACTATTCCGGTTCGTATAGGCCACATACTGTATGGATTTTCCTCATTCCAACGCCAATCATTTAGTTTTTTTGATGGCCTTCAAAGCCTCTTACTGTCGTGGCGACCAGAAATTATGAAAAAGGTGTGAATTTTGGCAGCTCATGTCCCTTTAATTGATTACTGCTTTGCCATGTAAGGTGTATCTTCTAATAATGGAGCTTAATTTCTTCCACTAATATATCTGGAAATTCCTGCATATATAAAACAATGCATGTGGCATACAAATTAGTCAATCTTTACTATTTAAACTAAACAAATGACACCAAGTTTGTTGTTTATTAGTTGACATTCAGATAAGTAGAAAAAAGATGTGTGGCAGTTAATGCAGGTCAAATCTCATAATGGTAACAATAAAAAAAAGGAAGATTCAGCGGTGCATGGGAGCTAGGAAAGTTACCAATAGTCATCTGGACACCCCATCTTAATATAAACAGACGCTCATACACAGTTTAACAATCGTATTGTCACTGTACACGTCCTTTTAAAATAGCATGAGCTGCCAAAATTTGGATGGTGTTTAACAAATTCAGACTGTCGGGAAGTTTCAACGTTAGAAGTACCTTGAAAAACTACCTAAACATACGTATTCGATATTGATAGCAGGAGAAAGCTTATATTTCGTGCCATATTTTGTTTATAAAAATGAGGAACAAGTAACTGATTCCGTTTCAACTAAATTTCCCTTGTATATTTGGCAGCTTGTGTCACTTTAAGTATCAGCCTCAAACAAAAAGCATTTCATCTGTTTTGCAGTTGTTATAAAAATAAACAGTTGTGCTTATTTGCACACTGACCTATTTACTGAGTGATAAAAGAACCTTTTTTAAGTTGACCTGTTACAGGTCATGAACATGTTCAAGACAGTTACGGTCTAAATATACTTCACTATGTCAATTTCTGTATGGTGTTCAAATCAGCGTGCGGTCAAGTCAGTAGAACAGTAGTCAACTAAAATAGACTTCCATCAATGGGTCACAGGATCGAATTCCACTTTGGGTATTTCCACCGAAAATGTTACCTTATGGAAAATCTTTACTTTTTACAAGTCTTATATTTATGGTTCAAATTTAAATGGAATTGTTCAATCGATCATATATTATATTATAAAGGAATTGGCGCAGAAGTGTTTCCAGTTGAGTAATTGTCATTTTGAACTTTGGTTAATATAAAACTCAACTAAATCTGAGCAGCGTGGGTTGAATCAATTACTAAAAATGTCGCGGCAGTTACCTGTTTTATTACACAATCATCAGGTTGTTTTTTGTAAAAGGGAAAAGAAAAGTTTGTTTTGTTAATCCATAAAAACCCATATACAGTTGTCTCAAAATAGATTCAAAGATGGATTGAAATGACCCAAAAGTTTAGCATTTTTAAAACCAAAATTTTAGTTGCACCGATCCTATACGCCTGGGGGCCTCGGTGGTTCAGTGGGGTAGAGTGATCGTCCCTCAGTCTCGCACAGACTTTCCATCGATGCGGCGCGGGTTCGAATCACACTCAGACCAAATAAAACTGGCGAATTTTCTGAGTGGATTTTTCACTCGGTCGCCGTGTGTGGAACAGTTGACAGATAGGCCTACTCGCCGGAGGCCGGGGGGTTTCCTCCGAGCAAGGAACCCGGCCACTAAACCTGGCTACGCCGTCATATAAGTGAAATAATCTTGAGTGCGGCGTAAAACATTAATCAATCAATCAACCTATACCCCTGATAAATTTAGCTCGGTCCCTTAATTATATGGTTAATACAATAGCTCTGCGTTGGAAAAAAAATCCATCAGGAATTCGTCAGCCTAAATATTGGGGACTTGCGAGGAACTTTCCTCTCCGACTGAATTTGGCAACGCGAACCATTTACGTGAAATTATTGTGTGGGGATAAAACATCAATCAAATCAAACTATTCGTCGTCGTTTGTCTCCAAAATTGTGCGGAAAAAAATGTTTGCTTTTTTCAGTCTATCTGTGCAACGATGGGGTTCAGCGTTTTTGATGCTTATAAAAAAAATCTCCAAGATTGACCAGTGCCGATATAATAGGCCCTATCATTGGATAGCCTATATAGCGGAGTGCCATGCGTGGATATTTGATATTTTTTGCCAATATCGGAATGTTAGGCTAAAGAGCATGATCAGAAGGAACTTAATTGGTTTAGAAACGTCTTCTTTTAGTATATCAAGTGAGTATCACGAAAAACATCGTTTTAACTAAAACGATTTGCTCCGAGATTCGCATGCCTATATAACTGTCAAATTACAAGGAAAACATTTCCAGCGCGGGTGTCTGGAAACGTGGTGAAAACATTGTCTCGGGGGTGGGAACTTTTTCTAGGTGGTAAACATTTCCACAGGGGCGAAAACGTTTTCATCGCACCGGTAGGGGCCTACCTAAAACTTTTCTCCACGGTTGCGATGTTTTACGCTTGATTTCGCAGTTTTCACGCGATTTTCAAATTTGTTCGCTGCAAATCGATTTTTTTCAAGTGGCCAAAATTCGCTCCCCTTTTTTAATCAATTCTGATTGTCTAGACAATAATTAAGAGGGTTTAAAGTTAATGATTGACATTGGGATTAGGAAACCCCACATATATAGCCTATTGGCCCGTATGTGGCCGTAGCGATCGAATGTCCGTAACTCCATTAGAGGTAGCGATCGAATGTCCGTTTAGAGTTATCTTCTCTTTGCACGTTAAACTATCACTATCAGCTTCTTTGTTTATAAAAATGATATAAGAAAGTGGTCTATCTTTGGTCCTGCAACGATTTTACTAATGTTAATCCATACATGATACAAATAAAAACGTAATCATGAAAATCTACTCTGCAGGTGTCAAGTCAATAAAGAAATAGGTTAATGTATGAAAAGTAATTTTTCTGGACGAGTCCATTTATTGGCAAAGGGGGATTGAATGCTACTACTTGGCTAGTAAACTATTTTGCTTACTAGTACTATGCATAGATAATCACGAAAAATACTCATCCGATCGATTGATAAAATATATATGCCTCGTTTTTTACTTGTTAGCTTTTTTTAAATAGATTAGTTTCACAATCATGTATTTGTGTTATCTGACTCGACAACCCTCAAATTATGTATAGACCTTGAAAAAATGGCGCATGCCCTGTTGCAGATGGTCTCAAAATTTCGTTAACCCCTTCTTGACTGGTATTTATTTGAGAAGAAAGCACCGCGATACATGGGAGTATGCTCACCGGGTATTGCTTTGCTTCCTTGGGGTTTTTCGTTTATTCAAGTTACAAAATGACAGACCATAGAATATGGAGCTATTATATGTCTGTCTTTATATACTATATATACCAAATATACTCCCCTGCAAATAGTGCAATACGCCAATGGCCATGTGTGGCTGTATAGCACAATGCATACAAAAGCTTGTGTCTCGGATGGCTCAGTCAGTCCAGTCCAACACAAGCTCTTCGTCAATAAATCGGTTACGGGTTCGAATTATTGGGGTTTAGGCTACTCTCGCTGTTTTTCTAAAAAAAGACAGGCTAAAAATGGTTCTATAAGTACAAAGTGATACTAGTCTCGCGAATGTACATACAAGTGTTTTTTAGAGCTACACTGGCCCTTATGTGAAAGTTCGTCCCGGATTTTAATATTTTTTTTTCTTTTCGCACACTGGCTGTTGACGTACAGAGGCTGTATGGAATCTCAAACGTCAATCCTTTCGTTTTTCGATCAGCTCCCAACCTAACCTGTCTAGATAATCACAATTTATAGGGCAAATTCTGGCAGCCTATGCCACTTAATAAGGTGGCATGAGCTGCTAAAATTCGTATTTTTTCTCATGAGTTCTGATTGTCAAGAGAAGCTAAGCATTTGAAGTACGGTGCTCAAATAAAGATATAGGATGTATAAGTTTGGCCGTGCGAACCGAAGATGTGTGCAACAAAAAAATTAAATAGCCTGGAAATTCATTTTTGGAGCGTTTGTTGTTAAAGTGGCATGAACTGCCAAAATGTTGATATTTTGACGTAAAAACAAAATGTTGAAATTATCGGCTATTTTTCTCAAGACGTATAATTCAGATGCTTTTTAGTGCTTCTAGTCTCGAGAATGTACGATAAAGTATTGTTTTGAACTAACTTTGGCTTATAATGAATGAATGGTGTCACGGTTATTTAAATTTTGTTTACTTTTCGAACGCTATTCCGGTTCGTATAGTATGGGCTACCTGCCTTGTAAGAGAAACAACCATTATTTTTCGACTATCTGAAGATCAACAAAAAATCACATCAAACTTAGGTGATTATTTTCATTTAATAGTAGGAGGTGCTCAGATATAGGTTGTTTATCGGTTAAATACGGTAAAAAATCCCCTAATTCAAGTACTCAAAACATTACGAAAAGCACTCTAAAAGTTTGAGACTTGTCGTTGGGTGTCTTACCTCCTGCATGTAGCGAGCGATAATCCTATCGAGCAATCGCTATTGTTGGTTTAGACCAAACATGGCAGAAAGCAGTCTAATAATTTGTTATCTTCACATTGCTCGTCCTTGAATTAGCGGAATTCTTACCGTATATATGTAGAGAGGCTGAGGGAGAGAGTACGTGTAAGGATTCACATTTGGATAGAAACCGAGTAAAGATTGACAACTAAGGATATATATACATATACCGTTCTCCTCTCTTTATATACCTCTATTCACCATCACATATATATATATACAGCTATACAATGTTTATTGTTTAAGTCGGAAATGGACAGGCTAATAAGTAAATCTGCTAAACTAAATATACATCCTATATAGGTTATGTAATGTTAAGGCCGAGACTAAAGATACACTTAGATCTTCTTTTTGTTGAAATCTCCTCTCATGCTAATTACAACAAAGTAAAAAGGGGGTTATTGTCTGTTTTTACTCCAAATAGTGATTGTCAATAATTTACTTCGGTGAAAGGATTATTGGGTTTATATATATGGGACGAAACTCCCAATAACCTTATCTTATCGCCGGATTATTTAAAGAGTTTCACACATATAGTTGGAAATATCCAAATTCTATCTATGGTCAAAGAATATTTATGTTGCATGTGCTGGCCAGTAGAGTTTGAAAGTGTAACACGCTATAAAAAATTAGAGAATCACCTCCTTTTTCTCTGATTCTCTCCTACAATTGAAGCACAGTCGGTTGAAAATTTCTGTGCATTTGTTCGCCGTTCATACAAAAAGAAAGCAGCATTTAAAATGCTCGCACTTGGCCGGTATAGGCCCAATCTAACGCAACTCTTATATATAATTATAGGAAACATATCAGAATTCTATAATCGACGAACGGCAGCGAAGATACCGGCGAAGGGATTATCAAAGAAGCTTTCTGACAACATTTTAGGTGAGTAATGTTTAAAAATTGCGAGTTATCATTTTTTTAAAATTCCGAGAGCAACTCTTAGATTTTTCAAATGTACCCTATGTTGACGTGGTATTGAAGAAGCCCGTGCGGGCGTATCAGAATTTATCCTTCAATCCACTCAACATATTGCGGACTACCCTAGTCCCAATCTAAACAGAGAAGTTAATCTTCGCATGCGAGACTTAACCTCTCAGCCATACGGAAGCCATATTTGAGAGTCCATGTACGCGGATTGATCTCAGCCACACCACACCGCCGCGAGAACTTCTTTGAGCTATAAACAAACACGTGGCCCACAGCCGATTACGTTGATATTGTAGCTTGGATGTATAATAAAGATTTTCGCTGGACGCGAAGGCCATTAGAAAAAAATAAATTTCTAAGAATGTTTGTAACTGACTTTAGATTTATGATTTTGCTTTTTCAAGAGTGAAATCAACTTTACAAAGACACATACTAAGACAGATCTCTTGAAGTTGAACACGTGTAAAGTGTCTGAGACAGACAGTGAGGTGTGTAGACAGTATATACCCTACCACAATTCACTGCAGTAAATGCCTTGTCTTATTATTTAATAATCTGGTATTCAGCTGTTGGTTGAACAGCCAGAAAAAATCAGAATGGAAAGATCGAGGTAGATATTTAAATTTATAAATTCATAATTACAGTAAGCCTGACAAATAGGACCTTCAAGTTGCTAATTTGAGCACTTAAAGTGTAACTGGCACCATAAATAAGAACTGACAAAAATGTACTTCATTGACTGGGTTTAACTTTGTGTTAAGGATAAATGAAGTAGAAAAGTAACATGGAAAGAAATTCTTGTTAGGTATATGTAAAATAAGTTATCTTTCCCAAACAAATTTCAGTGGATTGGCCATTGAATTTTTTTATCCTACCCAATAATCCAAGATTTATTTCAATTATTAAGGGGCTAGAAATGTGAAATCCTGACCTTCCACTTGGTGATTGATGTTCAACCTCTATGACGGTCTGAATTATTTAATTTCATCATTGCGAGGTGCAGTGTTTGATGAGGAAGCCAGGCTTTTTTGCCTCATGGAAACATCTGACGTTTCAGGTGCTTGCATGATCATATATATTGAAACCCCTCTCATTTTGTTTCTCCATTTTTATTATTTTAACTGAGATGGATTCGAACCGGAGGCCCATGGATGGCAGGCTTGGGACGCGTCAGAGTGAGACACTTTATCTCTCTACACAACTACCCCAAGGAACCCACTCCCCTTTCTCCCACCATCAACAGAAAACAAAAATGCTCTAGAATTGAACAGATATGCATTGATTGTAATAGATTATAACATTTTATCTTGTACATTATATATATATATTTATACAGGACAATGTGACATAACTAATTTGGTAACAGCATATCAAATATAAAGGGTTCTCAAATCTGAAAATTACACATTAGATTCTGTTAAAGAAGAAATGTCTCTTGAAACTTTAAAGGTTATTCAAAAAGCTATCTTATTTTCTAATTGGCTTATATTCAATTCAATTTTATTGTACAAAACACCAAGTGAAAGGCAGTGTACATTAATTTAAAAAGAGCAACAGCATTAAGTTAACTAAGAGAATACAGAAACATATAGATTATTGAATTAATAGCTGGTATATTGTTAAGTAAGGTGAAAATGAACTTTTCATGATCATTTAAAGTACTAAATATAGGACAAATATTAATGATTTTGGGAAAATAAAGGGGTACGTAAATCTTTATAATCTGGACATGCAATTATGAAATGATGCTCATCTACTAGGATACCTCGGCAAAATGGGCAAACACGTTCTGATAAATGAAAACGTAAATGACGTCCTTTTCCTATTTTTGATTATTCCAAGTTTCTGTACCGGTATATATTTTGTCAAATTTTTACAAAAGAAATAAAGAAATCCACGGCATCAATCAATGTGCAAATTAACTTGCATGTCGAAATCTTGGTAATGTACCCAGCCTGATATGTTGAGCACATGGTAACATAGTTCAATGTAATAAACCTTTAACTTTTATATTCAATGTTTTCAGATAGTTCTTGACACCCTCTAGTGTATCTGCACATCCTCATTTTTTTATTTTGCATGAACCATAATGACATGACAGATAGGATTTTACTGCAGTAAAAAACAGCTAAATCTGAAACAAAAAATATATGTTTATTAACAAATTAATGACAATATCATTATTAACTATAATTAGTGAACACAAAATCCTATTTTTTCAAAATGCAAGTCTATATTTTATTTTTTTCCCCATAGCTTTATGTATTTGAAAAAAAAATAGTTTCACTAATTTTTTTTTCAATATTGATATAATATATTGAGCTCTCCAATGTATTACATGTAACTGTTGTTCACTGTCCCTCTATTGAATAGTTATAATATGCTATTATTATATTATATTCACCTCCCAGCCAATATCTGTACGTGTAGTCCGAAATATCTGCGATGATGATGTAAGACATTTTCTGACAGATAGGCCATCATCATGATGATGGCTCATATGGCCCATTTGTCAGAAAATGTCTTACATCATCATCGCAGATATTTCGGACTAATGTACGTGAAGAGATTATTTTCCTAAATTTTTTTTTTTGGAAATGGCATGAGCATCCAAAGTTGCTGTTTTTTTGGTTTTTTGGGGAGTTTAGAGTACATCGAAAACCCATTATAAAAGACATTGAAAGAAATAATATACATTTAGCTGTATGAAGCAATGTTTATGTGAAAACTGTAAACAAAATTTAAATAACAGGGATGTATATAATTTCATTCAAATAGGCCTAAGTTACTTATTTACTTATTTACTTATTTACTAAGTTACTTTAGCAGATAATCTAATTTGCATTTCTGAGGGAAACAATAACTGCTAACTTCCTAGTATTGTTTCATCCATGAAATATCAATATTTTGCAGCTCATGCCAAATTAGTTTACCCTTGTTCTAAATACTGTATTACTAGTTAAAATAAATCATACTACATATAATCAATTCCCAAAGAAAAAAATGTACCAGCAAAATATAAAGAAAGATTTTGTGCGACATATGTGGGGTACATAAAATAAAACCAAACAAACAGCATGACAACGAACATTCAGGCACTGGACGCAGGGGCTGACTGAAGCAGGAACCTGCTGGCTGGAATGGCCCTGTACAGGCAGAGTAGTACTGGCTACAACTACCGACCGTACTCTCTGCGCCTAACCGCAAAATACAATTGAAAGTAAAATAAGTTTACCTGGATGCCTTAGTGCTGGATGCAAACGCTATAAATCTCAGCAGATAAAAATTATACACTTGCCTGAATAGTCCCTCGTTTCTGATCGTCTTTTAAGGAATGTTTAGCTTGTAAACAGTTGTGAACGACCACTCAGGCTAGTCTTCGGAATCGTCGCCATGTTTTGTGTTGACAAATGACGTCAGGAACTATTTTTTAAACGGCTTTCAACGGTTTCTGCCCCTTTCAGACATAAAAACCATGCTTCATGGATGTATTCTCTTTTAAGAGTAGGTTTTGGAAGGTATGGGCCAGTTAATTTTACAAGTTGTTCGGTTATAACCATTTCCCATCTCTCGTGGGTTTTCCCATGTCTAAGATGTCCCGCCATTAGCCACATGCTTAGTTCTGAAGCGAAGGGGAGGTAAGCATGTGGGCACGATTGCCCTAGTCCTAAAGTCCAGATTCAACTACTCTATCTCAGCCACGTCTGAAGGAGATCTCGCGAGAATACGATTGAACTGATGAATGGGGAATTGTACAGAAAACTGTTGACAGGCTAAAAGATCAAAATATTTCTGTGGATTTGCATTATAAAGAATAGGAGGCTGTCCCACTCGTACCACCAAATGTACCTCCACTTTGAAGAGTTCTACTAATGGAAATAGAACGCATTCAATAACTATTGGTATTTACATTTTTACAACGCTCATGATGATAATAACTTCAGCCCAATCAAAAGTTTGTGGAATAAACATAAGAATTTGCAATGAAAATAGTTTGCTTATTTTAGCCTAGTCCGCAATATGTTGAGTGGATTGAAGGATAAATTCTGATACGCCCGCACGGGCTTCTTCATTAAAGAGGCCCGTGCGGGCGTATCAGAATTTATCCTTCAATCCACTCAACATATTGCGGACTAATTTTAGCCTAGAATATTTTAACCTATAGGTTATAACTCACTGTTTGATTAAGCATAGCTCAGACAACTAATATAAGGTAATATAAAATTCATGAACTTTAGGAAAGCCAGTCATTCTCAAATCCCAGAGCACAAACTGTCAAAGTGATTTGCTTCAAAGGGTACAAATCTCACTCACCAGTGAAATTTAAAATAATATACTGTGAGCAGTATTTTCATCAATTCAACGTCTTAGGTTTATACTAGCCCCAGGTGACTATCCTGCCATTCTGCTGTATAGAATGGCAGGATAGTCACCTGGGGCTAGGTGAATACCTGTAGAAAATGGGAATCCAGAACAAAAAATTCATGGCTTTGAATTTTCCAGAACGAATGAATGGAAACCATTCAAAATTTCCTTACATACCCTATTTATTATTTAGGGACATCTCAAAATATGTAGCATATGGACCTTTATCAAGGCATGTTTAACTCCCTTTTCTACATTTCGGTGCGACATCACGATATGAAAACGAGACTGATAACCAGAAGGTGGTTGAAAACGATTTCTCAGCTGGAATAAAAAGTTGTTTTCCATCACCATCTGCAGGATTCAAAGACATGACCTGCAGTGCCCGAAATCAATAAATCCCTATTTAGGCGCATCGCAAAACCCCCAGTTTCAATCAATCAAAAACAAAACTTAGTTATATTGATTTTAGGAAAAAACTGAAACTTGTTTTAAAACAATTTAATTGTTTAAAAATGCTAAAAATAGTAATCATATTTCAGCATGTAAAAATCTCTGGCATGTTTCCATCAAAATGGGGTGAAAAAGGAAAGACATTTTGTCTGGTTCACAAATAAAGGTCATTATATACATTCTTTTTTTTTTTTGCTTTTTTTTTTCTCCTTCATATAAGACGCATATAAAAATAAATCTTTTTTTGTAACAATTAACAAAAACTTCCTGAAAATACATATAAATGTAAAATGCCATCTGTGAAAATAATTTCTGGAACATAAAGAAAACATTTGGAACAATGTGACGAATAGACTAAAAGTGTGCCCTTTATTTGCTCACCAAACATTCTTTCCTTTTCCAGAGCTGCCTTAATATTTCATGATGCCAAATAATGGAGAGATGCGACAAATTAACAGACAGGTCAATTATATCAAGGATTCATGAACTAAAGTTGAACATGAAAAAACTTCAAATCTAAGAACTTAGAATACAGAGTGCTGTTTTAACTCAAAGGAGAAACTGTTTAACAATTTAAAACAAATAGTAGTAATGTCAACAAATGGAGAAGTTAAATAAGCAAAAAGCAAGAAGTGATTGGTCAGCAGTTAATACCTTGTAAACTGTATTATTGCAGTATAACTGCTAAGTTCATTCAGTTATTCTTAATATGTTAAGACTTATCAGAGTAGATCGACACAAGTCCATGGTATTATTTTAATAAAAACATAAACAAATAAAAATAACTGCTGCTTTCTCATAGAATTATGTTGAATTCCAAAAGACCAGATGAATTGAGGGTGTTTCACCATGATTATTATTATATTAACTAGAGTCTGTTTGTATTGGTTTGGCTTTTGATGACACATTGGATGAACTGTCATTGTCTACTTCTTTATGCACACCATTTTTACTTCCATCAGAATTGTTATTCAAGGTTGTCGTACTTGAATCGGAACCTTTCAACTGTTTTTGCAAATGTTCCACTTTAGCTTCTAGTTCAAGATAATCCTTAACTAATTCCTCCTTTGACATTTTCTGTAATCGCTCCACATGAATGTTGTCATAAGCTTCAGAGAAGTCTTTAGCTAAAAACTGTTCCTCCTCATCATTGTCAGATTCACCATAATATTCTTCTTCTGAATCCCCAGCACTACCCCCTGAACAATGGGAGCTATCTTTAGAGAGTCTATGTTCAATAATCTGTCCCTCTTCCATTTTGTCTTCCAATTTCAAACTTGGAGAAATTCCTTCATTTTTACTGTGATCGTCCATAAGGAATTGTGTGGTGTTATATGGTGCCACGGGATGACCAGATTTAAATGCTTCCTCGCGTTTTAAATTAGCACGTTTAGTTTCTCTCTCGTCAGCTTCACGCCTTTCAGACCATGACAGTTTATAATATGGTTTATACTTTCTGTGATGTTTACCGCCCTTGTTCTTACCTCGTCTTCGCCTTTTCTTTTTCCCTTGCCCACTTTCGTTGCCAGTGTAACCACCTTCGTTGCTGGAGTGAGAGTTATTCAAACTTTTGCAGTCATCGGTAGGCGAAGGCGGGTCAGCAGCGTCTAGCATATCGATGTTTTCCTCATCGCAGTTCAGGCCACCATCGAGGGGCTGGATGAGGGGTGACATTGCCGGGGTTTGTTTACTTTCTTTTCCTACTGATTCCGTCTCCGTACGTTCGTCGTCTCCCAAGGCACCGTCGGCAATCGCCTCATCTGGCATAAAAACATCAGATTCTAAATGCACAGAGTTTTTCACGTTAATATCAGCCGTTGTTGAGCTGTTGATAATATCTCCATCCATTCCTTTCTTCATTAGCATAAACTTTGACAATACAGTGAGATGAGGTACAGAAAATTGGCATTGCAAACAAGTAACGTTCTCACAGCACTGTCTGTTTCGACTGCTGTAATGAGCTCGAGACGGCGCTCTATTTATACCCAAATAGACTCCAATCCTTCCGCCATAAGATAAAGTTCTGCTGTCCACAAAACATAAGAAATCTGGTTAAATCATGGAATGGTTTACATAGTTACTTCCATATTTGCGTTAAATAAACCATAGGAATTCTGTTTTCTAGTAAGACTAAGTTCGATTCACTTTTATTCACATGAAATATATCTTCCAAGAAAGCGATTGTTGGCAGCGCGGATGAACAGAAGTAGTTCGCCACAGCCCACACCGATCAACCAGGGTAGATAACTCTCGAAAACTATTAACCCCACACATCAAGAATGAGATCGATGAATGGACGCCATTATATGCCCCACAATAAACAAGCAGACGGAGGAAAATATCCCACGTGAACAAAAAAAAAAGCAAAACAATAACAAAATTGAAAGGCTAAGACAGTTTACTTGGGCACAGCTTTTAATTTTATTATATAGAGAGACTTGTTTATGCATATATGTTTGTAGTATACCGGTAACAACAGAGCCGGAGTATTAACTACCGTATTAATTTTATACTTATAGGCCCTACACACGGCTACACATGTATTTATAGCCAATATAGGCTATACCACTTATACATATGTCTAGGCCTTTAAACTTTATAATCAAAATAATAAATAAATAAAAACTCAGAAACATGGTTTGCTAGGTTTAAAATGTGTCCCCTTCCCCGATAAAAGTTCATTGTAAATCATTGACGTCGCCTACACATGCGCAAATCCTATATGGACCTAAAATTGAAGCATCGGAAGGAAGTATCCTATATTCGTGCATAATATGAGTAAACACTACCTTTAAGCCCCCCCCCCCCCCCCCCCCCTTACATTCCGCGCTGTCTGTTCAAGTGGAATTTTGGGCATGCAGTTCGTAAGCCTAGGTATTACATTAGCTGTCAAAATGTCGACATGTTTGTGGGAAAATAAAATGTTCAAATTATTGCTTATATTTCTCAAGAAGTAGGCCTACAATTTAGCATCGTTTAGTGCTACTGGCGTCAAGAATGTACCTCAAAGTGATGTGTTGGGCCTTATAAATGAATGCACGTTCGTCTCGGTTATATTCCACTTTTGGAACTCCACTGGTCACTATCCAGTAGTTCCACTGATTAGTTTAACGTAGTACACAAGTAGTGTTATTCCGAAAAACGAAAACTTCATATTGACTCAATATTTCGACTTTTATTCAGTCATCAATATTTCGACTTTTATTCAGTCATCATCAGTGATGATGACTGAATAAAAGTCGAAATATTGAGTCAATATGAAGTTTTCGTTTTTCGGAATAACACTACTTGTGTACTGGTCACTGGTCGTGTGGATTTAAATTTTTTCAGCATCAATTAATTATATTTTTTATGAACTTTAAATTGTTTAATTATTGTCGTGAAAATGAAAATTTATGAAAAAATTGCAAATGTTGGCAGCACATATACAAAATGTCGTTCAATTACATTTTAAGGTTTTTTTTCTCTTCCAAATAAACAGTCGTATACTGATGGTTCACGGCATGGACGGCTCAGTCAAGAAAGTGATTGATCCATTTGATTTTGAAGGAAGTCAAGCATTTAGAGTAAACGCGTTATATGTCTGAAAGTATGGCCTCTATTAACTATAGGCACATCTAAAATGAAGTGGCACAGCTTTGATACAAGCACGAGACATATGTTTCAGTTTTTTTTCAATTCAAATCAGTTAGCAGTTCCAGCTTTGAGATGACAAGTTTCTCTTTGAAAATAAATTTTCTGTTGGAAATGTTGGTTCATGCTTCCCCATATTCCCATTAAAGTTGGGATGATCAGAAATAATGAAAAAGTGTGAATTTTGGCAGCTGATGCCACTTTAAGTAACCGGTATTGCCAATGCCAAGTATTGGTGTTATTGTGACGCCAGGTTATATGTTCGTATGTTCGATTGATTGGTTTTCGTTTTTACGCAGCATTCAATGTTATTTTATATGCACTGATGTAGGCTAGAGGTGCTGCCAGATTTATTGGGGGACTCAATGCATGGAGGAACCCTCCGGTGTATCATCTTACGACGATCTGAATGGTAAAAAAAACTAGGGCTGTTTTTTTTTCTCTGCTTCGACCGTCCATGTATGGATTGATTGATGATTTAAGACGGGTATATTGTAGGCAACCCGGTTTATTGCCCGGAGGAAACCGGGCCCCGACCTTTGGCGAGTGCCTGGCAACTCTTCCACATGCATAGGCCTATACATGTTCAGGCGCGCTGGTCAATGCTGTATATGCCCGGGGACTTACTGCTGTCTCGCTTTTACGGAATTACTCGTTGAATACCGGCGTGGACTATACAGTTCCATGTATTTGAAGTCTACTCTCTTCTAAGAACACGGTCTACCAACCATATCTTTCCAACACAAACACTTGATTAAACCAGTTTTAGTTCTATGATTAAACAGGATTATTTCACTTAAGCTGGAAGTCTAGCCCGTAAGTTTATTGTTAGTGAAAGCCATAAGCGATCGCAGCTAGGAGTATAATATCGGTTTCGGTTCAACTGCATGTGCTTCATATTTTCTTTCATTCATCGGAAAATAAAAAAATCAAAGACAAATAAGAAAATGGCCCCAACCTCGGTTGTTCTGGATGTTTCTTTTATCTATGCACGTAAAATGTTGAAACGTGTGCTGTGTTGTTTTTTTTCTCTCTTCCAAATTCAACAACTGGAGAAGATGTACCTTTTCACAAACCGAGATGGATTAGATCTTTGTTATATATTCCACAATGTATCAAAAAACATTTCCTTATATTTCGATGGTTGCAAATAAAAAAAGTGTGATATGCAGTCATAGATGTCAGTGTTTAGATCCACACATAACGAAAGTTTTTCTTAGTAGTAGTGTATTCTAAATAACCAAGTGAGTTTAGATTTCAGTGTTTAGTTCTGGGATTCTATTGCTGTAATCAAACACATTGGAATATATTTATACTTATGGCATGTAAAAAAGTATAACAAACCCATTACTTAATTTTATGGAAATTTATTTTGGTTAATATCCATATGGCAATTGGATAAATATATTTTATTAAAAAATATATCTTTGACACAGAACTGTATTCTCAGGAGGAAACAAGAACTAGAAGTTATCATTCTATGATTATAAAACACATTTGACAAAATGGAATGTCCATAATAAATCCTGAAATAAAAATCTGATTAAAAAAACCCTGTACATAGGAGTTAGTTAAAGCAATTAATGCCTATATCAAATATACTGTATTACCCACTCGATATCATGAATAAATTATATCTTAACTCCTTTTTAGTCATTTTTTAAACCAATGTTTATGCGTTTTAGCATTGAAAAAATATAAGCAAATACCACAAAGTTATCATTTGACAAATATATTAAGAAAACATGATATTTTTTAGATAGCAAAATTCATCAAAATTGTAAAATTTCAATAAAATAGCAAAAAAAAAACAACATCAGAAAATATATCATTAAATTACAGTCTTCATAAATGAAGTAATTAATTAACTATGACTTGGTCATCTAAAATGATATTATCATGATTTGATCTTTGGATTTCATTACACAATATAAAATAATGATGGGTACTTTAAAAAGCCCAAATAAAACAAAATTATCACAATGACTTGAGTCACATTAAAAGATTGATGTCACCGTAGCTTATTTCACTTATACAGCCTGTTGGTAGGTGTAGTGGTGGAAGAAACTGGGCTTTGCCCCGAGGAAACCCGGACTGTTAGCTGTTAATGTATACCTGATTTCTCCACATCAATAAATGGCTGTTTATTGCCACAAACATATCTATTAACGCTAAACTGCCTATTCTTCTTTCTATTTTTTAAACAAGTTCTACATTTTTTCAATTAGCTGCCAGCTTATTTTCTTTGTTAGAACCCGATAATTAAAAACATGTTACCATTAAAACTAAAACATTCCCAATGTGAAGTTCACATCAGAAAACTTTTCTGATATTAAGAGAAGTAAACATCTTACATTTGAACATCTTCAAATATTGATAAAAAAAAGAATCATACCACAACATAAAAGGCCTATAAAACTGACATTATTATTATCCCTTCAAATTTAAACAAGCTTGGACAAAATCCCAGCCAAGAGCCATAAAACATAAACAAAATCGAGGACAATTTCGTGAAGACAGAATAAGCTAACTTTTGGTCAAAAAGTACAAAGTAAGAGCTTTCTGTTTGATACTAATCTTGTACATGGACTTTTTAATAAATAGTTTTATAAGCAACAAAACGCCCAAAAATGAAATCATACATGTACATGTACATCACGGCTATGAGTTACATGTACTTTATCAATATTTGTTTATTTCAACGTTAATCTTTTTGTTTTTCAAGGTTCATGTACTTCCAACGATTCACTTCTCTTGACAATCAAAATTTATAGTTATACCAATAAAATTTTATAAATTCTAAGAAAATGAAAAAAAAAAACCTACAAAAGATCACAATTCAGTCAAATATAATAATCGTACAAATCATACCTGTTCTTACTTTGGCTAAATCAAGAAATAATTTTTCTTTTATTTCAGACTTCTGAGAACATGGGTATAAAAACAAGTAAATAATCATCATCAGTGAAATTACTAAATTAGTAAATAATCTCAGTATGTGCAACAGTCGACATTGCACCAGAATACAACATCCAAAGGAAAAAAACAAACAAAATATAAACTTAGCCTTATATGAAAAGGAAATACACAGAATGGGTCAAGTTGATCAAAAATACAGTCCATATTATAGTGATTTTTAGGGGGATATCCATATATTTAGTTATCACAGAGGGTTTGGAAATAATATATTGATCACCACAATAAAAATAATGCTTCTTGCTAATTATGTACTTCAATAGCTTGTGTAGGTTCTCAATCGACCTAAAACAATTTTCGAAAGATTCAAATACAGCTTAGATACAATATTTATCCAGAGCCCATATTATATCATATGACAGGGACCAAGGGTTGCCATGGTGAGTAACGTCACACTTCTCTATTGAGGGGAGATAAGTTTGTACCTTCCACAGACAGCAACTGATCGAAATATACATCTTTATTGGCCCGATTAATAGAGGACCCAGCAATATCAACATGATTTCTCTACTTTCACACTCACACTAAGTTTTCATGGACTCATCTGTTGGCTGGATTTCCTGATCTTTAAATCTTGTGTTTAAAAGGACGATCTGATTCAGCTAGTCTTTCTTGTCAATGTGACATACTCTCTTGTACTTCACCAGCCAAATGACCACTGAGGAAAGGTAATAATAGCGTATGACGGACCAAATCACATGGCGGGATGTCAAATCTTGCCAACCAATCCAGCCAGTCCAAAAATCCAAGGTTAGAAACAGAATACAGCGACCAAGTTCAAGTAAGGGGGCATAATCCCTGCAAGTAGAGCAAATCGATCATGATGAGCAGAAATAGAACTTACAAGTTAGTCATTTTGTTTTAGAATATTAATTTATCAATTCCTTCAGCCTATATACATATATGTGTATGACTGACTGAATAGCACAAACATTCTTATACTGCCATATCCAATATCTATACAATACAAGTGTTTGAAGATCATCAAAAAAACCCAAAATGATTAAAATTGAAAAGAGAAACATATGGTATATGTTTTTTTTAAAAGGTCTGCTGATTGTCAAACAGAATAAGTAAAATAGCAAGGTTCTACATTAAACAGAACAGAATACAATATAGAACCACTAAGCCCTTTATAGAAGTATGCTATTTAAATATTCACTATATCCAGTAAACCCTATAATGTATAACACTAGCATCCACATGTTGATGAGATTTGTTTTCACAAAACTTACATCTTTACATTCAGCTGTAAAAGCTAATTTTATTGTTTGAATCTGACAGTGCATTGGCTTTCTAAGTGGAGAAGTTTAATAGTGTCTTGCTAATGTTTTGAGTCAGCCCAAGCTTGACTTAAAAAATGTGTCATAAAACTGGGTCAAGCGTACAGCAGTGAGCAGGGAAAGAAACAAACCTGTTGTCAAACAACCTCCCAAATGAGGTCAAAGAAAGTAGGACAAACACTTCTGCAAGGAGCACCAGCAGGGGAGACAATCCCTTCAAAGAAACAGAAATACCAAAAATAATAACAGATTTATGTCCCTTGAAAAATATTACTTCCATAGCAATAGTTTGAGAGATTTTATTCTTCTTTGGTGCATTTTTCAGTGAGATATATAATTTATTGGATTATATTGTCAGGAGCAGTAAACTTTGCAATCCTTGAGAAAATGCCTCACTTTTTTTTGCCTTTCATATATTATGAGAAGAACAAAATATGTTTTTGATTAATCATACACCTTTGGGAAATTTTACACACAAAAAAAAAACATGTAGAATGCAATTAAATTGTTTTTTTTTTTTGTTAAAATGAATATAATAGTCCCCAAGCTATTCAAAGTTAGTAAGACCCCAAGCCAGAGAAAATGCAGTTACTTGTTGAAACAAAAGTTACTTGTTTTACTTCACACATAAATGTTGTTGTTGGACAAAGGGTAACATAAAACCACCAGCTTGTGTATGACACCAGTGTTTAGGCACATGTGCCTTATTTAATTTCTGAACGCTGTAAAACAGGTCGCCTAAAATAAAATCTATGGATGGTTTGGATATATCTATTTACTGGACAGAAAATATAAATTTATTTGATATAGATTGTTTATAACAGTGCTGGCCAATCAACATGGAGACTACTCACTATACTCCTTGATATTTCCTGGTTAAAGTGAATCACTATGGCAAAATGGATGAGAATGTAAACCGTACACCACAGGGGAACTTGGCTATCATATTTCCTTATGGGGGCTTTTACCTTATAAAACAAAAATGATATAAAGGTAAACTTCAGATTAATAATAAAAACAAAAATTTCAATCAGCTGAACTTTTTGTTCAAATTATAAGCTGCATTAAAAAATAGCCAACTGAGAGACTGAGAATCCAAATTGTTTTGGTGTTTTGAGTTAAAATCCCACTCAGTCTAAGAGAATTTAAAAACTTTTGATTAGGTTTTTGTAGGACAGTTGTCGTGTACTCCCCCAAAGATTGAGGGTTTTAGCTCCCACTAAACTTGGCAATGCCAGCATATAAGTAAAAATATATTGAGTACAGTGAAAACACTAACACAGACTATGTGCTCAAATCTAAAAATTTACAATGTCATGTGGGTTATTCAGTTTTATAATGAAAACTCCAATAAGTGGAATTATTTTTAAGCATGGTTTTGTTAACTTCATTTCTGACCATACTTCATGTTACCTTTGGAATATCTTCAATGTTTCCCAGCCGAGGTTTACCGGGACCCCATCCAGGCCCTTTAAATATCACAGATAATTTGTTACCTAGCCCCTTTTCTTTTTTTATCCGACCCCACATATATCGTATATGGCAAAACTGAAAAAAAAACAAACAAACAAGAAAAGTATCACTAAAACTGATAGATGTCCCTCAATCCCTCATCCCAGATATATGCTGAAACAAATTTGAAGAAAGAGGATTGATTGATTCATGTTTTATGCTGCATTCAAAAATGTTGTCTATGGCGGTGTTGTCAGTACCTATCAACTCTTCCACATAATATGATCGAATGAAAAATCCACTCAGCAGTGGATATATAACAATTAGGTTTCAAAGTAATTCACAAAATATCAATTGTGAGATCTGTCAGATAGGATATCATATGTGCAAAATTTGAAAATGTGCAGAAACTAAGGGCAATAACTCTAGTAAAATATCAGAAGAAAAAAAATAAATTGACCAATTGACCGATTGCTTGATGACGTCACTTGGAAATTACGAGCAAAGCACTTCGGGGGATTGAGGGATGTTAAAATAATTTTAAAATATGACGGAAGAAATAATACTGTATCGAACAGAAGACGTGAAAGGCGTAAAGTTACCAGAAAAAATGTGTGGATAAAAACAGGTTATGTCATCAATGTTTTCTAAAAAAGTAACACCTTGCTAAGTACCAATAAACAAAATGGCGAACTGAGGTACATTTTACCCAGAAAGCTTTGCGTAATTCTATGTGACGTCATCAGGCTCGGCGGTAATTGTGTATTTAAAAACATAATGTTGGAACAAAATGAGTACTTCCTGTAAGGTCCCAGGGTGTCAAAGAAAAGTGATTGAAAATATGCTTATCTTTCGTCAGCAATCATAACTATGTTCGTATTTGACATATAAACGCTTTCAAAACTTTTAATGAAACATGGCCTAGATCAAAGATATCGACACAATTGGACAATTTGGACTAAGAAAGGGATCTAACTCTAAACTTTACAAAGGTAAAAAAGTTAGATAGTACAAGTACTTTGTGTATTGATAAAACACCAGGCAAGTGTGAAAGCAATACTCAAAATATTAACCAAGATATGGCCTGGACAAGAATTTGGATGAAGGAGGCAGCCACTACATGTATATGCTTCCTTGAAACTTTTCTGGTATAAAAACGGAACAAATACGCTGACAGACTTATTATTTTAGGAAGTTTTTATGGGAGTAAAAATAATAACAAATGTACTTGTAGGCAAGCTAGTACATAACTTTTTCAAAAGAAAAAGAATCAAAATGTGCCGGACATTTGGGATTAGCTGTTGGAGTTTTTTATTTTCTGTGTTTTATCGGTTGTTATATAGAGAAGAATAAATTAGATACATAATAGTATCGGCAAGACTGAATTGAAATTGAAATAGTGTAATGTAACAGCTAAAACATTTGCGGAGTGCAGTAATTTTAAATTCATTTAATTCAATATTGTCTCTAAAATACTAGGTAAAGAATCAATTTATCCTTCCCAAAACGTAAATTTTTCCATCTTTTTGGGGACTTCAATGAATCCTTGTTTTACATGTTCCCAGTAGCCATCCGAAAGACATTGGTATAGGAAATGGTTGGTTATGAAATACAATTCATTAAGTAGGTCATAGTAGTGAGAGAAGGTGTCATTCGATACCTGAACTTGATTGGGTTCAAAAGTGTTAATAGGATGTGTAAGTCCATAAACAACAGGTTCATCTTCAGCCTGAAATGTACCTGCAACAACCAAACCAAAAACATCATTACACCACTGACTTTTTGTGAAAGAACAAGCTACTACTGTACATCACTTATTGAATTACTTTAATTCACTTTCAACTACAAAGTTTGATGGATTGATGATTTTGTTTAAGCAATTTTTTTTAATTGAGTGGGGCGAGACATTCTTTTTCAATAAGCAGGGAAAAGTTAATTGTGGGTCTTTAAATTGAATTTTGCAAAAAAACGGTGCAGATTAAAATTTGAGAATAGCTGATGGGCAAATATCCAAGCACATAACTTGTGAGGAGATGGTAAATGGAAGAAGTAAGGGAGGTAATCCACATAACGATACATCGAGTCGCCACACACAAGTGCATTCATTAAAGTGGCATAAGCTGCCGAAATTCACACTTTTTTCATAATTTCTGATCATCCCGACAGTAAGAGGCTTTACAGGCCATCGAAAAACTTAATGATTGGCGTTGGAATGAGGAAAATCCATACAGTATGTGGCCTGTACAAACCGAAAACGTGTTCGAAAAGTAAACAAAATTTAAATAACCGGGACGACCATTCATTCATTCTAAGCAAAAGTTAGCTCAAAACAATACTTTAACGTACATTCCCGAGACTAGGCGCACTAAAAAGTCTTTGAATTATACGTCTTAGGAAAAATAGCCGATAGTTTAAACATTCTGTATCAACGTCAAAATGTCAACATTTTGGCAGCTCATGCCCCTTTAATTTAAATAGTGTAAATATGAATATGTTTAAAAGGTCAAACACAGACATTTCAATGATCAACAACAACAAATATCAGAAAGAATTCTCAAAGACTATTAATGTTTCTCAATTGCATTTACCAAAAATTCGGTCCCAGATAATGAGTGTTCCAGCGTAGTTTTTATCAATACAGTAAGGGTTTCTTCCATGGTGAACACGATGGTGACTTGGTGTATTCAGAATATATTCAAGAGGGCCTAGCGTTTTCACATACTGTAAAAACACAATATCAATTGTTTATGAACAGATTTACAGTACACTTGAAGTTAAAACAATGTCACTAGGACAAATTTTAATTGAAGTTCAATAAATACCACTAGGACCCATTTTAACTACCAAGTTCAAGTTTAAAGAATATCACTACATTCAGCTTTTGTAGGGAGGAGATTTATTGAGGGGAGACAACTAGTGTATTGCAATATAAAATTATGTTAATAAGGTAGTTACCTCCCCTGAATCACATCATTGAAGTAGTTCATTTCATTATTTACTTAAATCATTGTGCAGTTTTTTCTTTATTATTACATATGTTCAATGAGGCAGAGAATAGGGATAGTGATGGAATTTGTTTATAACATATATTTTAACCATATGGAATCCCTGTCCCATACATGTGTAATT
The DNA here is from genome assembly GCA_963971465.1 of Lepidochitona cinerea. Classification (NCBI taxonomy): domain Eukaryota; kingdom Metazoa; phylum Mollusca; class Polyplacophora; order Chitonida; family Tonicellidae; genus Lepidochitona; species Lepidochitona cinerea. The sequence goes on along the minus strand of OZ020551.1, from coordinate 102,333,483 downwards.
AAATAACCACTGAGACATGTGTCTTACCTTATTTCAAAGGGCTTACCTGTGTGTGTATCCAGAATTGGTAAAGTATGTTAAACTGATTATGTACAAGGAAAGTGGATGGGGGGATAAACAGAGCCATAGGAAGGTAAAACACCTGTAATAAGGAGAATAGGCTTATCATTTACAATCTTTATAAATAACAAATAATTGTCTGTTAGATTTGAAGAATGAATTACATTTAGAGAAAACAGGCCGCTTTTAAAGTTACTTTTGTTTTTCAATAGGTGGTCAAAACGACAAAAAGATACCCTATATATTCCTAAATACCATTAGCTCAGCATCTTACAATACAAATAAAACTGATATTACTTGCATCATTCAAAGTCTCTCCTAGTTAAGTTTTTGCATAACTTGAAATTAAATCTTACCCAAGAAGTGTACTTCTGAAAGATTGACTGTCTCAAGGCAGTTGTAAAATTATAATCTTCTGAGCTATGATGTACTTGATGGGCGGCCCACATAAAATTCACCTCTTTGAAAAGATTAAAAAAAATTAACAGTGCTGGCAATAGTGCCGTTGTTTGAGGCAGATCAAGCCAACTTTTTCGAATGTATTACTGATTTGAAATGTTTAACGTATAAGGCAAAACATACAAAGTTGCAAAAAAGAAATTTCATTTAATCATATTCAGTAACTTCTGTGAAAATAATTCCTTGTCCCGATTTTGTAAGGGTTGTCCCTTTTTAAGTCCCATTTTGGAAGATGATTTTTGGAGAAGAAAGCTGCTTGGAAAAACAAAATCATTGGATAATTGTCCTTTTATAAATGCTATTATAAACTTCAAAAGATAGAATTTAACTGTTTAGTATTTTAAATCCTGAGATGAAAAAATGAAAAATGTCAATTTAACTGTTTAGTATTTTAAATCATGTGATGAAAAAATGAAAAATGTCCAGCAGGGATTTACCGGACCTTTAAAACCTGCATCTCTGACCCTCATTTTCTCACTTGGACCCCAAAATTGCAATGACAAGGGTCCCATGGGATGCAAATAAATAGCAAAATATTATACAATGATGCATATTTTAACACTAATTGGACCCCACCTAATGTATATGGGACCCTACTTTTTATCTGATGGGGGTCCCATGAACCCTAACATTTTGGGAGCCAGGGAAAACCCTGGTCCAGATTTTGGGTGAGTGACTGTACCCATACAGGGCATTACATAGGACATTAGGGACAAGAATTTTAAGTTCTTTTGTAGAATGCATATTGTTCCATCTCCTTGGCCAATGGGTTGAAGGCATGTGTTTGTGCAGAAGTAGGTATTATCGCTGGGACTAAACATATTTGAAGGTATTTTGTATGGTCGTATTTGTCAACTGCCTGTCCACTTTGACCGGTGACAGCAAAGTGCATATAGATCATATAACTGGTGACAAAGACGTGACCAGAAAAGAATTCCATCTTAATAGTTCTATATGCATGTATATGTATTAAAGAAAATTAAAGTTTTTTTGCAACATTTACAATTACAAAGTGTTTTATTTTATTCAGCAATTGTCTCTGCTGTAAAAATAATGGCTTAGGTATTATTGAGCAGAAAGGTTTTAATTTACCATGTGCAAATCGATGGAACCAATAATATCCCAAGTCCACCAAAAAGAAGGCCATCCACCATGTCCACGGTGAGTTCCACTCTAACTGATATATAGAGAAATGTGTATGGATCCAAATGTAAGACACTAATTCCACCGTCTTCATCAAACACCTACAAGAAAATACACACATAAAATTCAAAAATAATCTGGAGACAACTATGAAAGGTCAGTTATCACATTACCGTACAACTTTCTATAGAGAGGTGAAGTTATTATCTCACTGTCCACCATCTTGTTTAAGTACAGGTAGTTAAAACATGGGTCATAAATAAATAATCTCCAAATAGGCATTTGTCATTAAGCGATTTTGTTTTGTGATATGTGTATTCTTTGGTATATTTGTTTGTTACAGCGATTTTGAGACTAATAGTTTGACGAGGATTAAAAATAATATAACATTTTAGCTCTTATTGTTAATTGATGAACTTATATATATTTGTGAACACACAGGCACATGGAAAATCTTCTGGTCTAAAATAACCACTGAGACAAGTTTCTTCAACATACACTGTAAGTTGTATTGGTTCATAATCTCCCAAAAAACTTTTTAAAAAAAGCAAGGTATTTTATATATTTTATATTAATGGAGATTTAATGAAAATACTATTTTAATTTCAAATACTTTATACAGACATATATGAGAGAGTGGAGAATTTAATTGAGCCTATTAAACATACTGAATCTTCACATGTTTTGACTATATACTTCCTGTAAAACAGTAAACAAATTAAGAAACAGAGTTAAGTTTCTGTGTCTCTATTGCTGAATGAGTTTGAAAGGAGTCTAAAATTAAAAAAAAAACTCCAAGGCCTTCATTCAACCACAGAGACTCAAACAACTCTTTTCTATGTTGTATGTTTACTAATACTTCTTTGTATTATTCAATAATACATTTTGTAGACACTCTAGCACCTGACGTCACCCACATGTCGAAAAATCTCTATCATCTATTTCAGACCCACTAAAGACTCGTTACATGTAGTAATAAAATAATATAATTAGGAACAAATAGCTTTTTATTTTTATTTTTTAATAAAAATTACGAATTTAGTTACGTGAAAACCTAATAATTAATTTAAAAACCAAACCTTTACAAAATAAAATCTAGAGACTTAAAAACAAATAGTTGAAAGAATTGTTCCATTTAGAGTTCTAAAATGACAGTTACAAAGACATTAAGAAGACCTTAGCAATATAAGTCCAGATCAATGAATGCAGAGGTTATTGACTTTTGTGAATAAGAAAAAGATTACTTTGGAATTCTTGAGTATGCTCCAGCACTCATGGATGTAACCCCATCATTCCATCTAACTTTGTTGTCTCCATTTAGGAAAGATAAAATGGCTTCAACAGCAACAAAGAGAGTGAAAAACAAAACAGACTGAAAAATAAAACAAAGTCTCAATGGTTCATATAATATACATAATTATTAATATCTGGTTCAATCTGAGTTTACCGATATTCTTGCCAATTATAGGACCATACACCCATACAATATATTGCAAAGTGTCCCAGAACACCATGTCAACACAAGGGACATTTTAAAAATCTAACAGTTGCAGTCGGAATTTTCAAAATTTCAAAATTTATGAACACTGTACATATACTCAGGGTCTGTTTTAGGCTAAAACAGGCCATATGATTTCATCATGGTACCGGTAGCCTGTTACTGCTGTTCTAAAACTGCAGAAACAAAAATCTGTTACCCATCATGACAGGCCTGTACTAGTACGAAGTATATGTAAACTACCATCGTTATCGGTTGGCTCCCAGTATTCCAAATTAATCAACGGAACAGATTCAACGTTTCCCATCCTTGGGTCATTATCTCAAAACCGGCTTTTTTGCCATTATTTTTTTGTGAAAACCCTTTGACCAGCGATGACGTATTTGGACAAATCCAAGGGGGTCCTTCGGTTTTGTGAATAAACAAGGCTAAACCCAACCCTTTTCTGTCAATAAACCACGTCCCCAACCCTAAATCAGTCTTTGGCATTATGTAAAAAAAAGATGCCTTTAAAACCTAACCTTATTCTGTCAATAAACCCCGTCCCTAACCCTAAGTCTGTCTTTGACATTTTGTCAATGAAACATGCCTAAACCTAAAGTTGTTGACACGCCATATACAGTGAACCTCCGTCTCTGAAGAAGAGCTGGCTGGCAAAGTGCCAAAGGTCATCCACCGCAGCCACGCCTCAATCACAGTGGGGTTAGTTCATGAATCATGAATGAACTGACTAGCCACAACTTTCACATTACCTACTATTCTTTACCCAAGCCCAGCTGTATATCATCTGAGTATATCAACTAGGTCTTCGCTCTCACAGGAGATAATGCAATGGTTTAAAACGTCTTTGACGTCTTCCACCTTGGGTCTTAACTCTGTCGGCAGTTCTCTTCACTACGGCCCCTATTCCATGACCAGATTACAGAAAAGTCGAAGTGGCAAATGTTATGCCCTAGTCGAATATTAGTGTTGAGAACAAATAAAAATTCTTTACACCATGGTATTGGGTTGTAGGACTGTCGCTCACGATGTGTCCATAATGCCGGTGGATCATGCTGTCGATTCTCCGAGAATGTGCAGAATGAAGTCCTTCCCCCCTTTGTGTAAATGACAGCCATGTGAAGAGACGCCTGATCCCCCTCTGTTTTTTTTAGATGAAAACTGGCTAACCTTAGCAAAATTATCTGACTTGCCTAAAATGATGTCAGGGAAATTCTATGACAATCCTTTTATGGAACTCAACCTCAATTTCAAATTCAAAGCTGGCAACCACGGCTTTAATGGTGGGGGTGGGGGCATTGCGCAGAGGAATCCTTGAACCTTTGCCGAGTACCTGACTACCTGGTATCTTTTCCTGACATACATGGCTAATAGGCGTATAGCCTATGTCATTGTCAATGGACTTTGCACCCAGAACATTGTATTTGTCTGTCAGTCATTTATCAGATACAAAAAAAACGGGAAATTCGGCACTTTTAAAGAAAAAAGTTAAAACCAAATTCAAATCCTAACACATACTTCCTGTGTGTAATCAGGTACATCATTGACATCTTCAAAAGATGTTTCCTCTGGGGTAACAAAGTAAAACAACCGTCTTACACCTGTCAAAACGGGGACGTTCCCCGCCATTTCTGTCAAACTTGGAACACCTACCGGCTACCCCATTAAAAATTTATCACGAAAGAAAACAGAATATTAAATAACAGTTTTTAAATCTAGCTGGTAAAACAGAAACATTTGGGGGCTCATTATTTATAACAACATCGACATTTTCTCCAATTTGGGTTATAACTTCTTCTTTTTTGGTCAAAATTGTCATTGATGTGTGCGGCGAACAAAGATCGATTTTTTTGTCACATTTGAAGTTCTGTTTGACACCGTTCAAGTTCAACGGACTATTTAGCATACAACAGGACGATATCTTCCATGTATGTGTTTGTTTTCGAAAACGTGTGCGTAAAACTACAACACTTTCAAATACACCTATAACCATTATCACCATTATCTACTATAGTTGGAGATTTCCAAACTCTGTGGCCAAAGTGTCTTTCGCAGTTTTGGTCGCCCATCATCAATACATACATGTAGATGTATAGGCCTATACTTTGCCAAAGTCTTTGGCCACAGAGTTTGGAGATCCCCAACTACTAGTACTACAGATATCCGATCTGTTAATAGTGTTATCGTCTGATCGTACACTTTTGCTAACCTGATAATTCACAGGATGAGACACAAGTGTGCGGCTAGTCCGGGTTTCTGATTCATTGCAAAATTACTATTTTTATATACTGACGGTCGTATTTTGGAGTCAGGGTTCACTGCAATTAAAAACCCGGAGTTGGCTGCCCGCTTCTGAGTGGGCAGTATGTGGTCTGATTTAAACAATTACAAAGGAATAGCAATATAACCTACTTAGATCGTGTCTAAACGGTCATAATCACGTTCATGGATAATTTCGCTACCTACATGTACCAGTGCCTGATATGGACGAGCAGGACTGGCCAGTAAACATAATTCTTCCTCTGAATTCACTTTTGCCTTCTCCAAATCACTTTTGCCTTCTGCAGTCTACTCCGACTTTTTGATTGCAATGAGCCCAGACTCCAAAATACGGCCGTCAGTATATTAAAATAGTAATTTTGGAATCAGAAACCCGGACTAGTGTGCGGCTACATGTAGTTCAATTTTACCTAACATACGGCATTAGGCATTACCATGAACGTTCGGTATACGATTTTTGAACTGCGGGTTGGTAAAGTCCGCAGACCTTGACGCAGAAATTACAAGCCATAAAAATGTTATTAGAACTGCTCGGTATGGACAATTCCGGCTATCTCAGACTTCTTTAGAACTCATTAAACTTAAAGATCATCCTCTTCCATTACATGTAGCTTTTCCAAAGGCGTTTTTCTGTTTAGCATGCACTGTTTGACTCGGTTGGAAGGTCGATTAAAATGGCAGAGCTCCGAGTCTGGATGAAATGGCAGTTAGTTGCTGTTCAAGACCAGAAAAACGTCTTTTGGAAAAGCTGCATGTAATGGAAGAGGACAAGAGCAATCTTTTATGCGTTCTTAAGAAGTCTGAAGTAGGAATTGTCCATATTAATATGTTCATGGCTTGTAATTTCCACGTCCAGCTTTACGGACATTACCACCAAGTTGCATTTCCAACTCGTATACCGAAAGCATAAGTTCGGTAAAATTGAACTAGTGTTCGGCTAATTCAAGTAATGCATAAAGAGTAAAGCCTAAGGTCTTCCTCCGCAATTTAATAACTTTTTTTACACGATTTGCGGTCGACCAGGTACCCACAAATGAATAAAGAGTAGACATTTAATATTATTGAATTACTATTCAATAGTTCATAGCAATATATGTGTTGGGTGGATGTAAGTTATTTGGATGTGCCCACAAGATGGGCTTCTTCAATACCTCGCCAACATCGGATGCATTTGAAAAATCTATCAGTTGCTCTCTTTTTTTCTGAGATCTGGGCCCACTTTTTTTAACCCTTCTGAAACTAAGGACACCTTTAGGGTTACTGTTAATATAACTCTTTATTGAATTCCAAAAGAGTTAGACATGGTATTTTGGGCCTCGAACAACCAATGCTAAAAGCTATACATGACTTATCTTCCCCTGAATTTGGAGCTGTTAGCATCTTGGGTGACGTCAATAAAGTTGTTTACATTCAAGGAGCCTACTGGCTTCCTGTTGTTTACCATGGACCATGGTGAAGTTTTTACTAAAAATTTTAGCTCCGTAGAGGCTGAAAATTGCTCCTCATCTACTGATCATTCTCCGTCTCAAAGCAGCTTGCCTCAAAATGATCCGAGCAGACGGTGGCATGTTGAGTTGGGAAAAAATCTGCCCGCTTCATCTTCACTAACCTTTTTTTCCTAAGCTCTTCATCTTTCTGGAAATGATGGAAGCTGAGTTCGACCTGGTATGTATTCCTGCAGTTTAGGGCAGTGCAGAAGGGCATCTCCGATTAAAAGTGTTAAGAGTTGTTGCTTTTAAAACTTGTTAGTACTCTTAGCCATACGTTACGAATTGGAAGCGCCGGAAACATTATCATATATCTAGTGATTTCAAGAATTTACAGGCTTGATTTATTTAATTAAAAACATACAAATATGGCTTAATACGATGAATAATTAGTTTCAGATAAAGGCACACTTTACGTCCCCTTAGCTCATTTCGCAGCTTATACTGTAAACATGAGCACAATTATTATTTTGGGATGAAAAATACTGAGTAGACTTTTGAAATCTTATAGAAAATCTCTTTTGATTTAATATGACATCCAGATTCGACACAAGTGCAGTTTACTCTTTGACGATATTTGTGGGTATGAGTTACTCCCCTTTGTGGAGTTTTTTATGCAGTCTACCATAATAACAACTAGCTTTATCTGAAGAAAGTTTGTAGGTGTCCTATCATTCAAACAGTTGTTGGTTTAGTTATACTCTAACTTTACCCTGTGATCTGCTAAGAAACACCATTTCTAAGGAGAATTCCGTCTAAGTTGTCTCTTTGGTGAAAATCTTAAGATGGGGTTAAGGGGGTTTCGTAAAAGTAGTGTTGGTCCATCTTAAAATTTTCCCACAGATTTGTCCTTAACCACTAGGGTCACCTTAACTAAGGTGGCTTCGTAAAAGTGGCACTCAGTCCAAAAGAAATTGGAAAATTTTTTGACTGGGTTTTCACTTGAACGACTTATGTGGGATGGTTGCCAGTTACCACCGGAAGGTCGAGGGTTTCCTCCGGGCATAGAGTCCGGTTTCCTCCCACAATAAAACTGGCAACGGCGCCCGGTTTCCTCCCACAATCAAACTGGCAACGCCGCCATATAAGTGAAATAATCTTGAGCGCGGCGTAAAACACCAAACAATCAATCAATCAATCCAACCATTAAACAGTTTAGCAGTATCTGAAGGCATGGCAGATAAATCAGAGAGGTGCCACCGTTAGCACATCTACAAAATGCACCTGAGAAATATGGGCTTAATACTTCTAACGGTAGAAGTAAGTTGCTATATTTAGTGTAGTGAGTGGACATGTTTGGCTGGATTTTCCTTTGTTTTACCGTTCAAATATAATTCCAAATCCTCGAATTTTCAAATCTTTGTGTTGAACTGAAATACATCTTTTTATTTTTTATTTTTATACTTCCATACCAAATGCATATTTTTTGCAGCGTTTATGGTTGTTAATATGTGTACAGGACTTAATACCGTATAATAATAAGAAATCAATAAACCGATATTGATTAGATGTACCTGATTTGATCTTTTGTTCATGCCTGTATACATCTACACTGTACATGTATATCATTCACACGGAGATTTTCCCTGTGCCCGTGTGTTTTAGTGTCCATAAATATATCATTCACACGATTCATTATCCGAATGAACTGTACTACATGATTTATTTATTTCTGTATTTCAGGAACAAGTATGCAGAAAACAGTTACGAAAATTGCCTCTCCCAAATTGCAGACAGAAGGGGGTGGATTTCTTGTTCGGAAGGTCATAGGCAGTGTTATTCCGACATGTGACCCCTTTCTCATGCTTGATCATATAGGTACAGGTCTAATGTTATATATGTATAACACTGAATATTAATTTATTTATTAGAATATTACAGGAACAACATCTGGTATCAATTAACATTTATACATAATGTATGGCTCACTTCCTGAAAATTTCTGATTGTTACTACATTGTTGTATAGGTAGGATGGACATTGGTTGTCCGGGCTTTTAGGTTGAGGTCATCTTCAGGTATAAAGCAAAGCTTCACAATTCAATCCTGCAAAACCTTCAGCATAAGACAGAAGAATGTATTGTGTAAAACACCAAAGATTATCAGAAAAATTCCTAAGTTTAGTGTTGTTTAATGTTTATATTATTGCTGGTCATCTGATATTTCCCCCATAAAAACTTGTACGAAGATATCTGCCTGAAGATTCAATGGACCATGAAATATCAAACAATTGAATAATTATCATTAAGCCAATAAAACAAGAAGCTTTTGGTTAACAAATACATAATGCCACTTCTGTAATGAATTTAAAGAATATGTGTTCCTTTTGCATGATTGTATTCCTAACATGTTGATATAGACTATGTCTTTGAAGAAATGGAAGTCAAATACAAGAGTTTGCTTGTGTCTAAGACATTGAGCTGAGATTGTTAGAGATGGCAATCTTTAATAAGCCCCTTTCGGGTTTGGCGGAAGTCCCACGAGATCACGCGAGACCCGTGTTTAGGGGTATAACTTTCACTGATCGGCTGTCCGATTAACATCCGATTAACATTAGATTGGCTGTAACCCTGTTGTTTTGTCTGTGATTCTCAGTTTACAATCTATACTTTTTACAAAAGTTCTTTTTCTGTGACATATCAAGATATATACAAAGCCATTTAGATGCTTTTTTTGACCGACAAAATACTAATATTATTTCTAACACAGAAATAACATGTCGTAGTTGTATTTTTCACCGTTGGTTTTTGACAACTTCGAAGCGTTTCCACGCGATATAAATACTTTTATTGACTGTCAACTGACAAAAACGCAACTGATAGTTTCTGGTGTGTTTCACAAAAACATTTGGATAAAAGAAATGATTTAGAAATAAAGAATCAAAAACAAAACGACACGATAACCGCCGATCAGCATCAACACTAATGTTAAATGAATGGCTAGTTCGTGAAAGTTATACCCCTAAACTCATTTCTCGCGTGATCTCGCGGGGTTTTAGCCAAACTCGAAAGTGGCTTATTTACAAGCAATTTGTTACTCTTAGGTCCAGTGGATTATAAACCAGGAGAAGCCCTAGGGGCACCAGATCACCCTCACAGAGGCTTTGAGACGGTCACATATGTTATAGATGGCGGTGTTAAACACCAAGATTCTGCGGGCAATAAAGGTTTGTCTTCTCATTTCTTATTCTCCACGAATAAGAGAAATAATCTTGAGCCTAGTGTAAAACTCCAATCAATCAGTCAATTAATTATATTTCCAAAGAAGTATAAATTACAAATCATCATTCTTGAGAATTTATGTTAAAGTAATGTAATGTAATGTTAAAGTAATGTTTAGAATGAATCAGTGTGCATCTCGCTTATGTAAAACATATTGCCATTTAGCAAATTCATTCTGTTTACACTGGTCAGTTGCTCACAGTATGTTTTTTATCTCAACATATATCATTTAGTTTATGGATGAACTTTGATTGTTCAAATTGCAATGAAAATGCAGAATTACAAAAATAAGTGTATGCTCCAGAATTATTTTAATCACGTTCCAATAATGTCCAACTAATAATTTCATTTTTGTATTCGAGTCCTTGGTTTTGTCACATTGCAACTATTGTCAAGAAATTGCTTCTCTATCCACTGAAATAAAACGTGCTGCCGATAAATAGTTTTGTAGCTGACAAAGAAAAATTCAGAAACACTGATAGGTCTCTATAGTTGTTCATACACATATGTTCATCCACCTCGATGCTGTTTTACAAAGCTGGTGTAACTTAACATCAACCCTAACTACTATGACAACGTATCTCTTAAAGGCACACTTGCCGCGAAAATCAGGAATACTGTTTACATTAAAAAAGAAAGTCCGTTTTCTGTATTTTTCCCAGACAATATAAGTTAGGAACTTTCTATTTTTACCAAAATTTAAAAGTTTGGACGTCATTTTGTATTTTTAATTTGAATTTGAAAATTTGAATTGTTAGGGGTCCGTAACGTAAACAAACCAAGCTGCCCCCTATTGGCGATTTTATGGTTCAGTCGAGTGAGTGAACTAACGGCACAGTGTAATTTTACGTAGGCCTATTTATCTGAGAAATACAGACTGACGATTGGTTAATAGCGACTGGAAAAGTCTGCTGATGATTGTTTGAGTGTAAACCACAGATAAAAAGGCCTGAAATGAGGGTCATCACGAAAGTTGACCGGCACTGATCGTTGTTGTTGTAATTAGGCTTCGATTCTTCGTTTGTTTTTCACCCCATTTCTACATTCTAAAGCTAACTAGACATGTTTTATTTTAAGTTTAGTGGTATTAGTCGTACTGAGCTCATGTAAATTGGATTTCCTAGCAAATTGAAACAGGCTACGGCGGCAAGTGGGCCTTAAAGTATTGTGACGCCATGGTAATTACCGTGAACATAGCTTGCGACTGCTTTGTAAAACAGGTCCCACTATAGTACCATACTCTGTTGACAGGTACCCTCAAATCTGGTTGGGTACAGTGGATGACGGCAGGTACTGGACTAATTCACTCTGAAATGCCAACAGATGACGTTGTGAAAAATGGAGGTCGATCTGAAGGCTTTCAACTGTGGGTCAACCTTCCTGCCAAGGTGAATGCCATCAAAGAAAATCATTTTTTCTGTGTCTTCTGTATTATATGAAATTCTCATTAGCTTTTAAGGATTTCAACATACACACCTTAAAGCTTTCCTTGGGCTCTGTTTGCTTTATCTTAAACACTGTTATTAAAGGAGAAGAAAAGGAAAGAACTAAGTAAATACAGTACAGGCGCGACACATTTTCCTTTCTAACGGTACCAAAACCATATTTCTGCGATGTTTCCTCGCCAAACTGTGCTATAAGAAAGTTAACAATCGTTATCAGAGAACGTCTAAACTGACTCGGCTGCCATCTTCACAGCAGAGCTTAGCTGTGTGTCTCGATCGACCAATCAGCATACGCCTGGCCACCAGTCACTCGCTAGTGTAAGAGAAATTGGTCAACTCTGAAAGTCTGCCATTTAAACCTAGGTTAATTTCATTCATTTCGAGGCGCTATTAAGAGAAGACGAACACCAGAACAACTCTGAAATGTACACTAGCTAGTAAAGCAACCTTTTGGGAAGACGTGACAGGCTGCATATGTTGTCTACGCGACTTGTGGGGATCGTTGTAGAATTTTCAGAAAAGGTAGTCTTACCGCTGACATATATCTCATATAATGAGAAATTGGTCAACTCTGAAAGTCTGCCATTTAAACCTAGGTTAATTTCGATCATTTCGAGGCGCTATTAAGAGAAGACGAACACCAGAACAACTCTGAAATGTACACTAGCTAGTAAAGCAACCTTTTGGGAAGACGTGACAGGCTGCATATGTTGTCTATGCGACTTGTGGGGATCGTTGTAGAATTTTCAGAAAAGGTAGTCTTACCGCTGACATTGCAGGTTATAACCATACAAGATATGGTAAGCTCGCAAGGGAAGTAATCTACTAATACTTTTTCCGGTCAATTTCAAACCGTCAATGGCGCGCTCCACTAACGATCGAGCACGAGCTTGTCTGGCAGATTCATTTTCATTGTATTTTCACACCGTACACCACGTGCAAGACTCACACACATGAATACGATGGTCTTTAGGAGCCCGTTCGATACAATTGCATGTTTTTTCTCCTCCTTTAAGGGATCAAATGTTGGAATCTTTAATGCACGGCCTTCATGAAAATTGTGAACATTTACGACTGGGTGACTTTTTTTCCTACAGTTTTGAAGGTCAGGGTATTATCAATGCCTGTGCTCCTACCCTTATAAAGAGGAATGTAGTTAAAATAATCAGACCCTGTATCAGTCTACTTACATATAGTTGTCTCTGTCTATACTTATCCTGAAAGACCTCTAAAGTTTCACCATTCACCACTATTTAAGCCATCAAACAAATGTTGAGTGTTACAGAGGATTTGAGAATCACTTGCCAACACTTTGACGTTGAAAAAACAATTCATTCAGCTTGTGCAATGCAAATGTTTTACGATATGTAAACAGAATTTACAGAAGTGAGATGCCGGTTTATTGATTTCATACATATGTTACCCTAACATAACCTACATTCCTAAACATGGTGGCACAAAAAAGACTTTTTGAGACACTTAAAATGTTTAAATTTGTGTGAATATATTTGTCCATATCAGGATAAAATGATAGCCCCAAGATATCAAGACACTCCTCCAGAGAAAATACCAAAGGTCAGCACTGAAGATGGAAAAGCCACTGTCAAAGTTATAGCTGGAAATTCTCTAGGTATAGTAATGATTGTATTAATGAAGAAGGAGTAATTTATTTGGTGATCCGTCATTTGTATCTGTTACTTAGACATTGGATAGGTGGAGAGACTTGGAAATCAATACACTATTCTCATTTATTGTCTCCTAAATAAGCCTGGGGCCTCTGTCGCTCAGTAAGTAAAGCATTGGACGCTCAATCCGAACAGCCTTGCACCAATGGGTCGCATGTTCGAATCCCACTCAGTCCCCAAAAATTGGAAAATTTTCTGCTCTATGGATTTTCACTCTAACGACCTATGTGTGATGGTTGCCAGTTACAACTGGAAAGTCGTGTGTTTCCTCCGGACATAGAGCCAGGTTTCCTCCCACAATAAAACTGGCAACGCTGCCATATACATGTAGGTGAAATAATCTTGAGTGTGGCGTAAAACACCAAACAATCAATCAATCAATCTAAAGAAACCAAGTTCAGAACTCTGAATTATAACAAGCAAGGACTGGAGATTATAATTCCTGACAGTCCCGACATTGAACGTGAACTATAACTGTCTTGTAAATTTTTGAACTTTTAATTTTGATGAACTTTATCCGTAGGAATGACAACTATCTATTAAGTCAGTTTATATTTTTCCAACAGGAGCATCTGCTGTTATAGAAACGCGTATCCCTATATTACTACTTGATATTCATATTAAACCAGGCGGTGTATTTGTACAAGAAATTCCTGAATCTTATAATGGTTTTGTATATGTTTGGAGAGGAGCTGGTGAGTTCTCATATAACATATTAACATATTTACTCAGCTATTTGATCTTGTCTAATTGGCTGTTTCTTTGTAACCAGTGGGATGGTTGCCAGTTACCACCGAAAGGTCAGGGGTTTCCTCCGGGCATAGAGCCCAGTTTCCTCCCACAATAAACTGGCAACTCCGCCATATAAGGGAAATAATCTTGAGCGCGGAGTAAAACACCAAACAATCAATCAATCTTTGTAACCACAATAGAAACTGATGTTTTCATTATACTTAAAATTCATGTAGGATGCGTATTGTTCAGTCATAATACTTGAAAAATACTCACAAATTTCTGTCCCTGTTGGTGAGGTCACAAAAAGTGATTCCAATTGAATGTAAATGTATTTCTAATGAGATATAATAAAAATTACAATGCACTATCCAGTTTTTCTTCAGGCAGCCATTCTTGAAAATAGAGCGATGCAACATTTTATTCCAGTTGAGCTACAATTTTTTTTTTGTGTAGTGGTGTGTGACAAAAAGCTTCTCCAACTCGAGCCATTGTGTAACAATGGATATCACACTCGTTTATTAATTTTCAAAGACACTCGCCAGAGGCTGAGCTGATATTCACAGTAGATGGCTCACAGTAGATGTACAGTGAAAGCTGTATATGAAAACTGTCTCTAGGAAAGATAAATGTCTGGTTATCAATGTAATTGTTTAACATCTTTTTAGTTTCTTTTTACACATAATTTCAACTGTAGTATGAAAGTGTTCACATCAATACTTATTGGAGAGATTCTTATAACAATATTAGTTTGTATTTTGTGCCACAGGTTTCCTCGGCACTGACAGTCAGCCTGCCCATATGGGACAGGTTGGGGTTCTCAGTAAGACAGGTACACAGTTTCAAATGAAGGCAGAAAATGGACAAGGTGGGTGATCACATCAAAATACATATCAAAGAAGTTAAATGTTATTTTTAGCTCTCTAACATTGCTTTGTTTTGTATTCGGATTCAACTATTTTTCATTCAGTAGGATACCTAATAGTCAAGTTTTTGAGACGCTTCGTAATGGGTTTTCACTCGAACGACCTATGTGGGATGGTTACCAGCGGAAGGTCGTGGGTTTCCTCCGGGCACAGAGCCCGGTTTCCTCCCACAATGAAACTGGCAACGCCGCCATATAAGTGAAATAATCTTGAGCGCGGCGTAAAACACCAAACAATCAATCAATCACAGCCAATACGGATTGCAAGTTATCTCCTCATATCTGAGCACCGACGACTTTATCCAAAAGTTGTAATATCATTGCCATTTCATTTGATGTCCCTTTTTTTCCTCTGTATTCTTTCACCTATCATTTAATGTTGTAGACTGTCACATTTTACTGATTGCTGGACAACCTATAGGAGAGCCTGTGGTTAAATACGGGCCATTTGTGATGAACACTCAACAAGAAATTGACCAGGTCTGTTTAACTTGTTAAGTTTTACCATTATTAAAAGTGGTATGTCTACAGTTTTCTGTATAATTCTGTCAATTCCCAATTCAGTAAACACAAGGTCTGTCCCAGAAATCTCGCCAGAATGGGGGAAATGTTTCCTCCTTTCAAGAGAGAGGAAAACAAGGGGGTAACTTTTTCTTAATGGAAATACACTGTATTCTTTCACAACATATACTTTATGGGTGGATGGTGTTTAATCAAGCATTTTTGACATCTCCGGTTGCATAATATGGCATCTACACTGTATATTCGATTAAGTTATTTTCTTTTTTAGTCCTATCTTTAGTGACCTGATCTTATAAGTTATATACTTTAGGGTAGATTCTGTGTCTGGGACCATTTAGGAGATCCCTGGTTTCTGTATAGACAGACTGATCGAATAGAGAAATAAAAAACTTTAAAATTACCATAGAATTCAAATTGCTGAAATTTCAACAAATATTTTCTAAAATGTAGAGTAATCAGTCATAGCGAATGACATTTTTTGAGTTTACTAAAATTCTTGTTATAATAAGTTTCTTGGAATTTAAATTTTTTTATTTTAATTAAATTCTAAATTTTGCAACAAGGTATACTTCAAACTGTTATAATGAAAATCTTATTTTCAGGCAATATCTGACTATCAGGATGGTAAACTGGGAAGTATACCTGGTAAAGAGGATCGTATTCGACAAACACAGGCTGCTCAAGCTACACAGAAGAAAAATGCTTCTTCATAGTGTATTTGAAATAACTCTGCTAGTTTTAATGGCAGCATTGTTTGATGAAGGTTCTTGTATCTACACTACTGCTCAGTTATACGAGACAATCAACTCGATTCTAAGTCAACAACCAAAAAAAACATTACTGTTTTATAGTTAGGTCTTTTTTCAAGGAGTAGAAATTGGGTAACACCACAAAGCAACAGTTATTGTGCGATCTGGTTTTACACTATCCTTTACCCTAAATACCTGCATCTGCAAAGTGAGGCTTTTTTTTACTTTTAACTTAATACTTTTATACAGCACATTTTTTTGTTTTTGTTTTTTACTTTAATGATTTTTATATATTTACTTTATATATTTGCAAAATTCTTATAATGCTGTCTTGATTAGCATATTTATCAAACATTTGCACTGGACATGTAGCGCTGCCTTTGATCATGATATTAGATTTTAGGGAGATGCTGTAGTACTACAGTACAGTAAGCAATCCAATGAGTGACCTGTAACTCCTTTTGACCTCATAGTTATTAGATTCGGACACTATTACAATATTAATTTGAGTATCTGAATCTCCTCTTATCACACAAAACAAATGTTGTGCAATATCAAGTCAATTAGTGTTTTATTTATCTTTTCACATTTGAAACTTACTTTTGTTTACTATTTTTACCTACAGCTGCTCAACTTTTTGAATGTAGTTTAATAATAATAATGTGTACCAGAAGACTTGAGACTTGTGTGATTTAGGGTCTTTGACTTTCTTAACTTATAGTTTTATAACCAATAAATGGATTTGATATCCTATGATTTTATACTATATCTATCGTTTTCTTATCTTTCGAACAAGGATTAATCTTTTTCACCGACCGATTACAGAAACATAACAAATTTCACAGAGACCCCCACCTACCCCACACACACGCCCTCCCACACAAGCGCACCTTGGAAGCAGAAATGTTGGAGATTGTAATAGATGAAGCGGTGTAATACTTTTGAAGTTATATGTAATGCCTATCGTAACCCAATAGATGAAGGTCCGGGGGTTGCTTGGCGCTGGAAGCTCAGGGGCTCTTGGTTGCCGGAGGGAGGTAATTATAGGCGTGTGTCAGCCCAAATATATATATTTACTCTACAACAGTATATTTTTTTTAACACTATAACACACGGGCACAGGGAAAATCTTCTTGTCTAAAATAACCACGGAGACAAGTTTCTTATTGTGTTAAAAAGGGGCATGTCATTTCGACATTTATACCCAATCATAAGTTGTTATAATAAACCACAACCCATAATATTTCATTAGGTTGATGACAGGCAGGAGTTTGGCCTTAGTAGAATTTTGTGGAAAAGATAATTTGGCACAACAGTATATTAATATGCTAGATCATCAAAAATTAAGTTATAAAAATCTTAATTTTGCCACAGCCTAGTAACTGACCTACTACAGTAAATATCTTAGCGGAATTATCGTTTGGAGACAAAGTATCCAAGGTTAGGTTGCCCTCAATAATATGCCTAAGCTTATCCTAATGCATGTTAAACTTTAATAGAACAGTGACACAGAAATGATTGACTGTTTCCTTCACCAGACACCAATGGTCACATAATCCTGTAGGAAGAAGCCTTGCTCGGTCCCATGGTGCTGAGAAACATACATTCCCTGACGCTTGCCTGATCATACTGTTTTTTTGGAAATATGAGTGAACTTACAGCTTGTTTTGATTTAAAAACCCTGGGGACTCAATCGCTGTATGGTGGGAAGTTGCAAGGTACTAGCCGAAGGTCGAGGGTTTCCTCTGGGCAATGACTCCGGTCCCCCCCCCCCCCCACTAAAACTGGCAACATCGCCATATAAGTGAAGTATTACATGTGTTGAATTTATTGCCGTCATTGGAGTTTTCCGACGTTCTGTTTTCTTATTTGATTGTAAATGTCTACAGACCCTTCTTGAAGATACAAGATTTTATTTTTTGGATTTGCCAGTGTGATTCCAGGATTTTATTCTGTGGATTTATATGTCGTGTTCATCAGATCTATGCTGCTATACCTGTGAACTTGGTAAGTTGACTTTGATAACGATGTAAGAACTACATACCTGTCACATGACTACCCACTAGCAGGCGATCACCTGATAGTTTGGCTTAAGTATACCCAGAACAACTGCTTGAGCTGAACTAATCATGTGACAGGTTGACCTTTTGCGTCATAGTGACGTATCAATGAGAGATTATACAAATGGCTGATTTCGGAAAGGTTTGGTACAGTTTGAAATTTAACCGGGCAGATCTATGGCTAGTGTCGACGTACAGACTTAAGATTGGTGCGAGGAGAAAGGGAAATCATTAAAGTACGGGTTAGCAATTTTATTTTTTAAAAGTTATGAAGAGAATCTTGATATTTTTGATGAGAAACGAGAGGTGGTCTTGCCACCTCGAAGGGTGGCAAGAAATTCCCAGTAAATTGATCAAATGCGTTCTGACGATGATGATTGCCTATCTGTCAGAAAAAGTCTTACATCATCATCGCAGATATTTCGGACTAGTAAATCCACAAATCAAACCAAATAGTGTTGTAAGTACAGATGGCGAGTAAAGACCCAATTAAGACACGTGTTCAATATGGTTCATAAGATTTTCTTAATACCGTATATAATAGTCTGTACACAAAATGTAGAATGGAAGATTTTTTGGTGTGTGGCAATAAAACTGTATGGAACTTTTGAAATAACATCGTTTATGAAATGTTTATCATAGATTGACTCCTTTCACTTCGTACCTCATCGCTGAGAACAATTTCGAGGAACTATATTTGAAAATGTACAAAACCCTCATAGTTGTTCTCTGTATTATAAGACGTTCCAATTTAAATATGTTGTCAAATGTTTAAGTTGTTAAAATGCTGGTGACCGACTGGCTGTTCCAAAAGGCGACGGCTGTTGACGTAACCAAGGTGTATTACGTCGGAATCCAAATCTACCATTATAACCAACAGCTGGTCTAACGTCCTGTAAGAACTGGGCGTGTCCATCGGTTGTGTCCCTCGAATGACCTGAAAATGAACAAGAATAGAATAATGTTGTGTATTTTGAGTTGCATAATGCAAATTTTCGGTGCGCCCCTATATTACGCTTTTTATCACTAGATTGCATCTAATCCTATAGTCATTTTCAGAAAAAGTGCGTATTATATCCCATGCAACCCCAAAGTCCTTTTGCAAACATGCCAATGTTTTACCAAACATTTAACGCACGTTAATTTTATCCTATATAATAATATATTTGTTACAATATAGGGCTGCCGCTAGACACCAACACGAGTCCAGGCGCATTTTATGAAGATGCCGACATGTCGAACTGCAATCGAGATCTCGTGCCATTCTACGAGATCTTCAACTCGAGACTTCAACTTGATATCTCAACGAATGGCAGCAGGATCAATCTCTATTTTAGATTGGTCGAACTGAAGCCGAATCAAACCCTATATTTGGCTGATTTTACTTCATTTCTAGAGCTTGTTTGGACCATGCGAATAAGTGTTAACTGATCGCATATCTTTTAAACATATTCCATTATGATAGATATTAGTTATTACATATCATATGTAAAAGGCATGTTGTATTTTATATATCTTTTGGAATAAAGGTTGTATTAAGTTCACATGGGCTCTCAACCTGCAGCTGAATATATTTTTGAATATCAAGTCACTGTTGAATAAACCTTATCTAAATCTAACATTTGAATGGCTCAATTTTTGTGGGTTTTAGTGAACACAAATTTACATCCTGCCAATCATAGACTCAATAGATATTTTTACATGTGTATATGAATATGTAGATGAATGATATGGAATGCAAATTATGTTGCCTTTCATATGGGTTATGAAACCTTAAATATCCATTACATATGTAAATATCTAAGACTTACCGGCACCGAATTGATTCCGCCGGGATAAATACTGGTGTCCGTATCCATTTCGACTAAATTCATCCATAACTGGACCCTCTATGGAGCAGCCACCTTCCTCCTGCAAACAATTACAATATCAGGGCTTATAGTTACATGTATGCTAGACCTATATAGTTTGCCCTCTTGAAATGTAATCGTTCTTATCCATTGTATAATAACCATCAACGTTTTCTGTTTATGAGGTTTGAAGACATTGTCGTGAAAACATATAAATGTAATGGGTGTATATGTACTTCTACTCAGGACAAGTGTGGATAACAATAGTTATTTACCTCAATAATTGATGAATGATTATAACAAATATCGATTATCCTGTCACTTATATCAGAAGTAAATGAATGACATTCATTTACTTCTGCTTATATCTATAATAATGGCATCAACCCTGTTACCGAAAGCTGACGGTCAAAGCAATCTTTTATTGAGTGTTTGATGTTTTACACCGTACTCCAGATTATTTCACTTATGACGGCCAATGTCAGCTTTAATAAGGGATGAGACCAGACTCGGAGGAAAACCTCTTCATGCCACAAGGGGGACCGAGGTGAAAAGGTCACGGAAGTGTTTTAATTTTGTTTGGGTTGACGGTGAACCCGAGGAATATAAAGAACATTCTCAGCGAAGTCTACTGAAACTGTACATTAAGTTAACCCAATGATTAACCAATGCATGGAGATATTTATGCTTATAGAATACACTGACTGTATATATACTTTATAGTGACTAAGGAAGGGTGAATATGAATACTCTACGACGTGTACAAGTTACTAACTCGTGTCTTTTCAGCCGTGAAACATTTTATCTTTGATCCCAAATATTGCACACAAAAAAATTCATTGGGGATTTTTACAGCACTGAGAGGCCAATATAATTTTCTAAACAGGAAACAGAACCAATTGATAGTCTATTTATTAAACCGTTTATAGTAGAAGAATTTACCCGTGAATATATTTTAACAATAATTGAGATAAAACATTATTTCAATACAGATATTTCAGTGGATTTCAGCCTTTAGTCTATATATATTCGTAATTTAACACAATTCTTAACACATACCTGGCCAGTCTTCTTTAAAGTCCTTTTTACTCCTATAAAATCAAAATAATTGGCTACATGAGTGTCCGTTTGAGAATTGTATGGTGGTAAGACTGGACCAAGTTTCGGATTTGTTTTGGAGAATTCACTGGATATGTTGCTGACTGCGTTATTGTCCAATACAAAACCTTTCTCCTTCTCTAAGAGTTCTTCTGGTTGAGGTGTTGGTGGGGTTCGGTACAGTTTGTTCATACGCTTCTTGGAGGATTTTTTGGTGGAGGTTTCGGAAGCAGTGTCACCCATTGTACTGAACGTTTAAAGAGACCGAATTGCCTGGCGAAAACTTGAGAAAGCAAACGAGTTAACTTTACCACTCAACAGTTTGAAACTATCAACATTAGAGTAGACGTAAGGAAACTCCTGCTGAATTGTTAACCAAACAAATCAAGTAAGGTGACAGTTGTATTTATGCCAAGTGCAATTAAGCTCTAGCAATACAAGCCGTTGACATTGTGAGCGTTGCTACGAACAACCAGCGATCGTCAAGCACGCATGTTCTAAGTGTATAACGTTTGTAAAGGATTTAAACCCTTCAATAGAAATGGCTGAGTCCATTAACAGAGTTAAGGTCACACCCGTGTTAATCACATATATACACGACATTAATATATAGACTTTCTGATCCGCTTTACTTAATATTCATCCAACAAGTCTGTAAGGATTAACACGGTTGGGTCATTTCGAGTTTTTAATTTTATACTCAACAGAAACTTTTCGTATGCGAGAAACCGGTATTAATAAAGAGCTAATCTATAGAATGACCTTGTGTTGTGGCTTCTACTTAAATTTACTGATGTACAATTCCAATCAATCAATCAATCAATCAATTAGTACACGTACAACTTTGCTTATCAAACACTTTCGTTATAAGCAGGTTTTTAGTGCTTCTAGTCTCGAAAATGTACGATAAAGTATTGTTTTGAACTATCTTTGGCTTAGAATGAATGAATGGTCGTCCCGGTTATTTAAATTTTGTATACTTTTCGAACACGTTTTCGGTTTGTACAGGCCACATACTGTATGGATTTTCCTCATTCTAACGCCAATCGTTTAGTTTTTTGATGGCATTCAAAGCCTCTTACTTTCGTGACGATCAGAAATTATGAAAAAATGTTGACAGCTTATGCCACTTTAATGTGAAGATGTTTTATAAGAAATATCTCCTTTACTGACGCCATTGGTTTTGTTAAAACCTGTATTATATGCAGTATACGGTTTAGGGATTTTATATATTGGCGGTATCGCAAAACACTTTTAACAGGATACAAATGATGGCCTCAATGAAATTGTTGAGATCCCACCTGAGATTAAAGTATTCTATTGGTCCATCTGTAAATGTTATACCCATATTTAGTCTTGTGGGTTCATAATTCCATCATGCAACATTTTTAGTAATATATACTGACTTATATTAAAAGACGGAAACCCATTTTGTAACTGCGTGCATAGTTGTTTTATTTGCCCATGTTTTAGGTGCCATAGAGTTTGATTATTGAATGCACGGTTATTTTATTGTAACGGAGTTGGTTCATTTTTTGTTCATGTTTACATTCACAATACATAAGGTCATTCATTAATTCAGGTCCAAATATTTTCAAATATAAACTCTCAACTGTAAAGCCCCGGTTAAATAGATGTAGGTGTGATTGTTTGGTGTTTTAGGCCAGCTTCACCATTAGTTCACATACAGGATCGTCTCTGACTGGCATATGAGGATTAGTATAAGGTAAACTGGCATTCAAGGAAACACCCGACCTTAATCTGATGGTAGTAGTACTAATTACCCATAGTCGATATGAGAATTCTAACGAAGAGAAATTTTCAATAGTCACTTTGTTAGTCGGGAGAAAATCCCCTCCATATATTGAGATAGTTATATTCATTTACAGGTCTATCTCAATTGATTTTTTGCATTTAAAATTACATTTTTTTTATAAAAGAGGTGAAAATGTTAGGCGTACATTAGATCGACTGACTTTTCAGCTTGAAGAACGATAGAATAGCATACATTCTACTAATCAAAGAAAGACAACTCGTGTAGCTATTTTGTCTGGTTTATCTACTCTTTTATTTTCCACAGATCTACCGCATTATAAAATAGAGAACTCTAAGCTCTCTTTTTAATGTAATGTTGGTGGCTTTGTTTTGAAAGAGGTAATTAATACTTAAAAATGACCAAATGGCTGAAGTCATGTTGCAGATCTGGTGAATATCCCGGAGACAGATCCTAGGCCAATCGACTATGTTTTTTTTATAGCTGGGAGCAGTGCATACAAGTACACCGACTTGGATTGGGTAGCTTTGGCTCTGCGCCACTTATCCAACCCAAATTTAATTTTTGTGGTTTGAATACATTATCTCTCGATGTCCACTCTTCAAGACAATGGGTTCTAATACAGTTATTCTTTCGAGCCAGTGTAGAAATTTGAAAAGAAACTAATACATCCGAGATCACCTTTTTGACTTTGAGATGAAAATGTGTGGGAAACAACTGAAGATCTCCAGTTGTTTGGGAGGCCCTTGGACCTTCACAGAGGTTTGCTTATGATCACTTCCAAACCGCAGTACATGTTTTAACTTTAATTTCAATTGCCAAACGGATATGTTTTCTATTAAGTACATCGGCTTCTTAAATACTAAAAGCATTTTCAATAGACATTGAATTTATTCAATAATGTGATCCAAAACATTTTCGTTAGCATTATTATCGTTTGATTTAAAATCACTGAAAGAAGTTCAAAATAAGCTGCAAGCATGTCTACACTGGTCTATAGGTCCATGTGTCTTACCAGGCATTTTGACTGACTGGAAACTCGACGGACTGTAGCAAAGTTCTTCGGTATACAAGATTTGTATACTCTATTTTGTCAAAGTTTCAGATAATTTATTTGAAATCTTTAACTGCATTTTAATGCATATAAATGCCGTGTCATTTTTTGAAAAAAGGGTTTCTAATTTCAATTTAAAATTTTTTATAGGAGTTTGGATCAGAGGTTGAGATTATAAAACATTCCGAAAATGCGATCAACGCGAGTTTAAAATCAAAGGTTGAGCACGAATTATTGGAGGTTTGTAGGTTCTTTTTATATTCCAAAAGTAGTGGAAATGAATTAAGAAGCTACTATTTTTCACTAAATATTTATGGCAAGCCATATTATAAAAGAACTATTTTACGTTGAAGTCTAAGCTCGATAGATTCTTCAGAATTTAGCACTCAGCTGAGCACAAAAACGAACTCAACAGTTTTATGATCTAAAATTCCGAAGCTTGAGTTTGGGCTCAGAAACGCTTCTTGAGTACAGCGTCGTGCCCAGGCAGGTTTATAAACCCGGACCATTATGTCTCTCTCCCGGGATAATGACTATCAGATTATATAACAAAGAGGGAGGTAAGAAATTTACCGATGGTGAATTAACCCATGTTGATCCATTATAGACATAAGATTACAGTATGAGCCTATTTTTGCTTCCAGGCGTCTTACTTTCTACCTATATTGATTATTGTGACAGTTTGATATATCGTAGCATAATTTGGTTTACACTGTAGATAATGTTTTGGAGCGTTTGTTACATTCGTTCACCGTGCAAAACGCCTGACCATAACGTTATGACGACACTCATTTGATGGTCCGAAGGATGCAGAGTGTTTCGTTGGTTAATGGCTGCCAGTTAATCTGTTAAAACAGTTAATCTGTACAGCCCCATCGAAGAACCACCGCAGTACTAGATATGTGCGACTATATAAACAGTATGCAGGGAACAAATGAATTGCTGGTGGGTTTATCCGACAAAATAGACCTAAAGGCACACTCGTCGCCAAAAGTCAGAATATTGTTTTAATACACAAAAAACAATGGAATATTTTCTGAACTTGTCCCCAAACAGAATGTTTTTAGTAAAAACTTTAAGTTTTGGCATACATTTGTATTTTTAATTTGAAATTTGATTTATCAGGTACCCGCAATGTAATCAAACTCAGAGCCTGATTATGAGTACAAGCGCCTTATGTTTTGAACCGTGGGAGTGATCGGACCGTACGTATAAATTTACGAACTTTATCTGAGAAATACAGATTGATGATGTGCATGGTTTGAGAGGGACATAAAACCTGCCAACAAATTACAGTGTAAATTACCAACTAAAAGGTAATACAAAACTGAACCTAACCGGTTTCTTATCGTTGCTCTCGTAATCTGGCTTCGATTCTTCGGATGTTTTTCCACCCCCATTTATACATTCTAAACATAACTGGACATGTATGTCTCCTATTTTAATTGTAGTGGTTTAACTTGTAGTAAGCTCGTGTAAATTGGCTTTCTTAGCAAACGTCTGAAAGGCTACGGTGGCAAGTGGACCTTTAATACAGTGGTTGTCAAATTCTGTATCCGATTGTTTGTGGAGACAAATCAACTAATTATGACCTCAGTTGAGACAACGGTGACCTTTTTAAATAGTCGGTTGAGTGTATCGTTTGAGAATAAAAACAGGCCCTAACCGATATAGGCATATCGGTATATTTGTATTCTGGCTAAAATTAATCGTGCAGAAAACAGCAGCCTGAAGTAGACGCTGTCAATAAGGAAATTGTACAGTTTATCAATATGAGTGTAAAGAATCACTTTGCAAGGGAGAGCTTTGTCATTTAACACGCCAACTGGAATAGAAAATCTTTTACCGATGTCCATTGCCTTTTTATACCATCCTTTTAAGAAACAAGTTGGCGTTGTACTTCTTGGAGAACAAAACAATAATTGTATCCATGTGGAATTTTAATCACGTTTATATGCCCCTATTGGTGTTTTTATTCTAAACCAGGAGTTATTCAGTGCAGCTTCAGGTACATTAAGACAAATGAATATCTGTAATTGGTCGTCAATCTAATACCATGAGGTCAATCCTCTTTTGTTACCCACACCTATCTTCCTAGTCAGTTCCTCCATATATTTGTGATAAACCATTCGAAGTTATGAACCATTTTGGCCAATAAGCAGGGAGTGCTATCTTCTAGACTACTGGCTGCTCCATACACCCGAGTGATATTTCTGGAATTTTATTTAGATTTATAACCCTTAGAAATAGGATGCTGTAAGATAATGGTGTAACCTGATATGGCCAGAAAGAGGTTCAAGTCACCGAGCGGATATTGCATTGCCATATTGAGTACTGATCATTAGGACGGATCGACCTTCGTGGAATGAATGGCCGGTACCGCTGGAAGGTCGCTGGTTCGCTCTAGACATCCTCAACCTCAACGTTCCGTAGAATTAGTAATAGATCCGGAAATATTTGATCTTAATTTGAAAGATTTAGCTTTATGCCATATATGCATGCCATATAGATTCTAGTTTGAAGTAAATTAGGGATAGGGGTTTTAATCCCATTCTGACTAAGAGCTGCCCATGATGGGAACTTAAACCTCAAGTTTAAGACTGATGTCTGTTGGGAAGCCAATCGAGATCTCGCGCTATTCTATGTGACTTTCTTTAGGCTAGTCAATCTAAGATCCCTCTTATCCTATAATCAAGAAATGACCTCAACTACTAAAACGGGCCATTTTGATATATTCATATATTTTTTCAAGCGTTTATGTCAGTAATGCAGACAAACACAAACAATTTAATTAGCGGTACATACCGCTCCATAGCAGTGGCTCCCTTCGTTCAACACACTCGCAGTTCCAGTTCTGGACTATTCTTGTTTTGCCTCGCTTGTAGACACTAATTAAATGTCAAACTCACATTTTTCTTTATTTTTTTAAGACGGATAGACAGAATCTACGCCATAAAATAATGATAAAACAAGCTGAAAATTTGCACAAACAATGAAGTCATAACCCAACACTATAAAAGTACCAGCTAGTATAGGCCGATGAAAAATGGTTGAAAAATGAATCTGCGAGAATTCCCCATCTTGGAGTTTCGGAATAATAAATTCGTTATTTATATTTTACCCTGGGCGTAAGAATCTCTAACGACCCTTCTGTTCCTCCGGCTCAGGGCGTATGCCCATTTTTGAGCTTGCATGGTATCTTTTGTTTATATTTTTTTCACTCTTTTGTCTGGTTCCCATGAATAGTTTTTGTATCACAAATACGAAACTATAAATGTAGATTCATAGTTGCATTTTGTTACATTTCTGTCTACAAAATGCACAAGAATTTTCAAACTTCACACGCCAAAAAGCGTATTTTTGCGTTTGATCACATATATATGCCCCCATATTAGAAAAAAATGCCAAAGTTGATGTAAAGAAAATCTTCTTACCCCCGATCTATGGACTAACCGGGTATGTACCGTCGACTAATCTAGAAGGTGCGACCAACTACTACGTGGTCCTATGATACCTGAACGGATTGATTTGGATGTCACCGCACTCAAGATGATTTCACTTATATACATTGCGTTAATATTTGCCAGGTTTAGTGGGGTAGAAAACCGGATTCTTTGCCAAAAGGAAACCCCTGACCCGGGCAAGTACCTGACAACTCTCCCACATATATGACGATCGAGTTGAAACCCCACTCATAAATTTTACAATTGCATTTGTACTCGGATTCGAACCCGCGGCCCATCGATGGAAGGCCTGTGTCGGACTCAGAGACTACCATATACGGATTGAGCCAAAGAGGCCCTATAACGATGGCCCTATACAGACATTTTATTCACGAGCTTCGCGACCCCGCCAGACTCGCCAAGTCAATTGATTCTAGACTTTCTCTACCCTACCAAACTCGCCAAACACGCTAATCAATTTAATATAAAAAATAGTATTTTTTTCAAACATTTCAGTCGCGACACTGGCTTGGGTGGCGGGGACGAGAATGTCGAGATACTATATAATTCGCGACTAACTAGTTAATATAACGTTAAAGGTTTGGCTTACGTTGAAACATAGCATTCCCTCCGTAAGTTTTGATGCGTTATATGCACTCGTTGTATAACCTAGCTTTGACTTGATTGTCGACCTTCGCGACCCTTCCGACCCCACCAAGCACACGAAGGCCACCATTCGAGATTGATTAAAATATTATCTTTTCTTTAGCGAGTTTTTTAGTCCGACCACGAAACAACTGCGATAGAACTTAAATTGACATTGCAGTTGCCCAATTTGTTTGACTTCAATTAAAACATGGTGTACTTAGCACCAGATTCAGGATTCGATTTATTGACGTCTTGAATGCAGGAGGTAAACACAGGATTCGGCAATCGAAAGGCGAAGCTTGTATCTACCTCTGGGATAAGAACCTTATGAAATATCATAGGCTTGGTTTGTGACAACAATTTATGGGGTATAAAGGTCTAAATGACATACCTCTTTTAAACACAATTAGAAACTTGTCTCCCTGTGCCCGTTTGTTTTAGTGATCATAAATATATATATATATCTGAGAAAGGAATCTGCACTGAACCCATATCTCGTAGTTAACACCAACACCAGATTTGGTATCCCGAATCCACGGCCGAAATGTAAAGCAGCAATAAATCCAGAAATCCGTATTTAGAAAGGAATCTGGTGCTTGCCGATAGCCTATATTTTATATCTGAGCTGTATCTCTCACTACTTTTGTCCCCGTTATTATCTTTAGTTTCTACAAATCATTAAATCCTGCTCATTCCACATGCAGACGAAGGATTTGATTTGAGAGACACAAAAAACTTCCTATAAATTTGAGACTGTAAACCAAATACAAAAAGACATCAATTTAGTAAAATCCATCAAGAAAGTTACGTGATTTTTGATCGATCGGTTGATGTTCGCACTTTTATGTATGTTTTTTTTGTTGTCATTTTTAACATATCTTATCTTATATTAGCTAAGTGTTCGTAATTTCTATCAAGAAGTACAAAATAAGAACTTAACGTTGATTCCAATCTTGGAGATGGACGTTGAGGTAATTTTCATTAGCAACAAAAAAACCTAAAAGTAGCATGAGCTGACAAAATATTTTTCCGTTGAAACACAATTTTGAAACTATCGGTTATTTTCCTCAATAGTACAATTTAGGATCTTTTTATTGCTACTAGTCTCGATAATGTACGTTAAATTATTATTTTGAACAAACTCGGGCCGAGAATGAATCATCGTTCGTCTTGGTAATTGCAATTTTGTTTACTTTTCGCACACTATTTCGTACCGTACAGGCTACCGACAGTATGGATTTTCCTTATTCCAGCGTTAATCATTTCGTATTTCGATGCATTTCAAACCCTCTTATTGTCGTGACAATCTGAATTTATGAAATTTTGGCAGCCCATGCCACTTAAATAAACTCACACATCCTGGACATTTGAATGTTTTCCATTATTTACACACATCTTTGGCTCCTACTCAAGTTTTTTATTTTTCCGATGTTTTCTGTTTATTTCAATTGATTTATTGATTTAGGTTTTACGCCGCTTTCACGATTTTGTTTTCACTTATATAGCGGCGTTGTCAGGTTTAGTGTGAAGAAAACCGGGTTCTTTGTCCGGATGAAACCCAGACCCTCAGAAATATTTTGAAATTTTTATTTGGTCTCAGTGGGATTCGATCCAACGCAGCATCCATAGAAGGCTTGTGTCGGACAGAGTGATTATCACTCTAACCGACTGACCGCTCAAGGTAATAATTACTCACTAGTATGGCGTACATCATTCATACGAATGGAGGCGCCAATAAGCTAAAACAACCAACCAACTAACCGACTGAGCCATCGAGGCCCCTGTTTTTTCAGTCAACCCCTTGTTTTTTCAAGGTATTTCAAGGTTCAACCTCTCACGACAATCGGAATTTACAAAAAAGAGAATTTTGGCAGCTATTGCCACTTTGATGTGTTTCATAAAGTCTTTTAAAATTTCAGAAACGGCGGTGACTGAGTCTTTAACTACTGCCAAATGTAGTTTTTATTTACTTATTAAAGTCACCTGGAAGAGTTTCTTTAAAACGCTGGAAGCTGTAATTATGTTTCAGAAATAGTCGAAAGCGAACATATTTTGTATTTAGTTTTCAAAGCCAACGTTTTTTTCATAAGCATTGTCTGTATGCTTATAACAGCAATTTACCTAAGAATTTGGAAAACATACATATTGGCAATAAAACCCGTAACTAAGCTTATAGATAGCTTAGATAGGGGGCTGTATTTGTATTCGTTTTGTCTAAATTACAACGCTGATTAACTGGTCCGTATGTTCGAGCAAAGAACTTTGTTTAAGTAGTAAAGGAATAGCTTGGCGCCACTGGTATCAGCTTTCTTAAAGTTATTGCCAACCAGTTATTTAAGTCGAAAGTCTCTTTGAATGCAAAATTAACTTTAGGACACGAGTGTTAAGTCTGTTAAATTATAACTGCAAAAAGTAAGAATTTAAAAGTCTTTAACTATTGTTTGTATATTGTCACCGAGCACTTCTTGTAACATTGATCAACTGTTGTATATCCCTACGCATAAAGTATGCCCTTGCATTTTTGTCTTTGGAGGCATCGTAGGCGGGAATCATATCTTTATATTTGGTTCTCTTTTTCTCCGTAATAATGGCGTCGTTTATAAAGTCGCTCTCCATCTTCTGCAAGTCGTCTGTAGGTGGAGTCGACCGACATCTATGGCGGACACTAAGCTTGTTAACAGTTCGTCTCGGTCCAGCAACATCGTATTCCTGTGTAACAAATGAATAATGTTGGTTGTAATACAAATTTAAGTATGCATAGTTCAAATGTTGACACGGTTGTATCACAATGTAAGTATATTAAGTCAAATACATATTGAAATGACGCTTCATTCTTGAAAGGTTTTTTAGAAGGTCGTCCACATCTCTATGGGTGATTAAATTCAATGTTATATTCTACAAGTCACTTTCTGTCTGGATTATTCCACACATGTAATCCCTATCTTAGGTGTTAAATCTGGATCGACTGAAACTGAAAGTTAAGCATAATACATATATATGGAAAGAAGCTTCAATATACGCCACGAATCCCATCCACATAACTCAAATAATTTCGAGATTTTCTAGAATGATTTGGAGGCCAGGTATAAATCTATCTATAAAAGTTTCTCTCTTTACATTTGTAGATAAAGGTAAATCCGCCAACCAATCAAAAGGCAAAACTGGATCATTCAATGTATGTCATTGTAGCCATTTTTTCCTTGGTATATAAACACAGTTAAACCCATTGCCAAAGGCCCCCTCACTAAAGAAACTTCGCGTGTGATTTTACAGATCAAACACAGATTCTTTATGGGTATTTTATGTTCAGGTTATTAAAACAATCGACAGTTATTGGTGTACGAACTGTGTTACATGCTAGATGGTGTTGATGTCAGCCTCGCAGCGGTAGCCTACTGGAGAGTACATCTCCATTCGTGGTATTTACATTGTAGGTTCATTAACATCGAAAGCATAAAGGGCGATGCCATCTGTAAATTGAACCCACTTAGTTATAACTTTTTTCCGTTCTAGATTGTAGAGTATTATTATCTAAAGTGTCCTCTTATGGCAAAACTAAACCACATCCACCGCTAAAGATTTACCCTTTTTTATCTATTAAAGCATTTAATCATCCATCATGAAGCTAAGTTTGAACAGATAAACAGAAGAAAAGAAACTGGCGCAAAGGAAACATCTATGCTCATTCCACGACAATACTGGTCATCCAATTTCCACAATGGTAATCTAGAAATGTCCTTTTGCTGCACTGAGATTTTCACAACAAAATAATAAAAAGACACGCATACGCCTGTAATGCCTATATAGTCATGGGAAAAGTATATTTCATGTTTGCTAGATGAACATGAACAAAACGTATTTTGCTATAAAAGGCATCGGACAGTCGTTTGAGCGTTGGGCGCTCTGACTATGCCTACTAACTATGGAGCGCGGCTGCGCCGACTCGAATATCTCTCAGAACAAGGTAGTCTGGTTACCAGGCAATGAGCTCGGTGTCTTCTCACCATGGCCGAAAGTCTAATGACGTCATGCACTCGAAAAAATATGAGATAATCGAAGGGATCTGGCTTTGTCACCTATACTTTCTCTACAGATTTAATTCCATGCACGATTTTATCGCTCCTTTGTGGTCATCCAGCAATCTACATATAAACCCGGAACGGTGTGTGTGCGTGTCTGTGAAATGAACCCACCATGTGGGATATCCTTCAAATTGAACAATTCTGGCCATTAAAGCGTAATAACATATAGATTTTACCTCTGTATACAGACGGACTATAAACTGGGGTAAGCCTGGATATTCTTTACTGTATCTTTCCTTTGGCCACAATGATATGGGCGATCTTGGACTCCTTAGCTCACTTTGATATTCATCTGATGTGTTATCATCAGATTCCTCAACAGTAGCAATAGGTAACACAATGGCATTATCGGGATGTGGTTCCTCTACAGTGATACCGTCAGCTATCTGTTCTCCGTCCGCGGCTTCGGTTGGCAGAGTGGATATAGATTCCTGTGGTAAGAGTTCAGTACTGTCTTGCACTGGTGCAGCTGGCATGCTATCCACCATTTCTACTGGCAATATACGTTTCCGAGTATCGTCTTCTCTATTGCTGTTGGTGTCTACTGTAGCCATTTATGATGTAATCAATTTGCCTGGATGATGTAGAAAACTGGGGAGTTCTCTGTCGGTGTAAAGACTGTTGACTCTTTTCGCCTGGTGACACATGCCTTATTAAAGTTTTCATTCTCGTCCCTTCTGTTGGACTCCCCAATATAATAAAGCTTTTGATCACTCAATCAACTTGGTGTGTTCAGTGTAATAAACTAGCTGCCACTGCAGGGACTCGTCAAGTCGAGTGACTATGTCAATATTTGTCTGGCTTAATGTTTTAGGGTGCCATAAATCAAATCTGATTTTCTCTGTGTTTTATTACCTCTTCTTGTAAATGATTTCTTTTCCTTATGTTTTTTCTTTAGTTCAGAGACACATCCTTTAAAGACACGCTCGCCGATAAAATGCTAAAAATGTTCACTTAAGAAAGAGACGGCTACTGTATTGTACTGCTATTAGAAATTATAAGCTTTGCAATTTAGGCCAACGTTTTGGCCTCATTTTTTTATTTCTAATTATCGATTTCACACAATATAAAAAACGACGTTCGTGAGCAAGACACAAAAAACATAGATCTCAGAATAGAAAACTAGCATAAATAAAGAAGTAATTGTAAATCGTAGTATGTTGACTCACCTTGGAGGACCTAGCCATTGTATCCTGAACCAATGGAGATTTGAAATAAGCTCTAGCAAACTTGTCTTTTTCAGCGTAATAGTTTGGTATGATTGGTATTTTCCGGGGTCGGTTGTATATGGTGGTTTTAACAGCATCGTTAATAAATCCACTCTCCAAACTTCTCCGTATGGAATCTGAAGGCAGGGGTTTGATACTGGTCGGTACGGAATCCTCGTGCCATAATGGACTTCCATATACTACATGACTATGATAAAATGGCCGACGAGGATCATTTGATGTCATACTACAAATAAAGGAATTCAACGAATAAAATTCACTGATAACTGTAAACTATATTTTCTTAAATTAAAACTTGTTCTTGCTTGTAGCAAATCATTACAATTGACTATATATCCTAGCACAAGAGGATATATACAATGGTTCATGCAGATTGGAGGTAAAGTGAAAAGTGTTACATCTGTAAAATACTTTTAAAGGCACACTTGCCGCGAAAATCCAGAATACTGTTTACATAAAAATTAGTGGGCGGTTTTCTGTATTTTTCCCAGATAGAAGAAGTTAGGAACTTTCTATTTTTACCAAAAATAAAAGTTTGGGCATCATTTAGTATTTTTAATTTGAAATTGAAAATCAGATTTATCAAGTACCCGCAATGTAAACAAAGCCCGAACCTGAGCATGCATACAAGTTCCCTAATGTTTGAGACGTATGAGTGATCTAACGGCACAGTATAATTTTACGTACTTTATCTGAGAAATACAAACTGACGATCTGGTAAGAGTGACTCGAAAAGCCTGTCGATAATTTTGTCAGTGTAAACCACAGATAAAAATGCCTGAAATGAGAGTAATTCAACCACTAAGTTAACCGACATTGATCGTTGTTGTTGTAATCAGGCCTCGGTTCTTCGTTTCTACATTCTAAACTTAACTGGGCATGTTTTAGGTGTCCTATTTTTTTATTTTAGTGGTTTTAGTCGTAGTAAGCTCATGTAAATTGGGTTTCTTAGCAAATGTTCAACAGGCTACGGCGGCAAGTGGGCCTTTAACGTTCTGATTCCAAACCAACTAACGGAAAGCGGTACTAATAAAATTGATATTGGCTCCGTAAAACAGAAAATGTTATTGTATTCAACAAGCCAATCATGTTTTTATATTGCAGACCTTGAACTTGTAGGCCTATGCTTATTGGTAGTAAACAGTCCTAGCTCCTTACCTTAATTTGCTCGTCATTATTCGCTTAAACGTAAGAAGGTCTAACGCCAGTAAAACACGTTTGTGCTAAATTCTCTGCTTATTTTTAAACATTTTAGTAGAATATCGCGTGTAAATTGATTACAGCGAAAGATGATTGGACGGGTTTTTGTTTGCCTAGAAACCACGTGCTCAGCGGTTTGATCTGACACTTATTTATCACAAGAGCAATAACCGTGCATATAACATGTATATTCACATATCAAACAAGTACTAGTTTATTAGATTTTGTCCTAGAATATCACAACTCATTGAACTTATTTTGCTTCGCTGCGTTACATATTCAGACATTTTATTTTCTAACTAAAAGAGAGCTAGTGCTGAGAAAAAGAATATTTAGATCGCCTTTTAGGGCCAAGAAAGGCATGCTATCTAGAACTTATTGTAACATCCGTGTGATAAATCACGGTCTTTATTGGTTCATTGATTAATAAATTTCAATAAGTGGATTACGTTAACTTAATAGCGTCATATAATATTTTCATGCTTCCACACATGTGGCCCACTTTATCTTATACACGACTAGTGTTTTGACAAAGTAAATCTTGTCTTGACAGTATACATGTTTTTATCTATTTATTACTCCATGGGTTGTCAAACTGTGGTATACGGCATACCGGATTGTAAAATGATAACCGTTAAGTATAACAAAGACTGAATATTCTAGATATGTCTCTCTTAATACTATCCACAAAGGAAAAAGTTAAGCATCCCTCTGGAAAGTCTGCACCGACAGATATAATCATTGAAGTAGAGAGATTGTTGGCAAACTGATGTTGCTCAAACGATTGTGATCATATAGGGCAACATTCTGGCGATAAGAAATCACCATTAATGGCAATAAGCTATACAATTTATTCAGGATATCGTTAGCCAAATTAAAAGTGCATATCCCTGGAGCAGAAGGTCAATAGCGCATATAGCCTCCATTAGCTTCCAACCTGCGTCCCATCCCTCCAGTGAGACGTCGGATCTGTTGAAGGGGTAAGTGCCGCCAACACCGATGTAATGCGGCTTCCAATTCCTGCATATTTCCGCCCTGTGAAGCCAGATGGACTTTATTTTGTTAAAATACACTTTTGATTTCGCTAACGATATCCTGAATAAATTGTATAGCTTATTGCCATTAATTCTGATTTCTTATCGCCAGAATGTTGCCGTTTATGATCACAATCGTTTCTGCCAACAATCTCCCTACACCAAAGATTTTATCGGTCGGTGCAGACTTTCCAGGTGGGGGGGGGGGGGGGGGGGGGACAAAATATTGCTTTCTACGTTAACAGATACATATAACTATCCTACACTGTTTATGTTTACAATAAGTTTGCGTATTATGTTGTAAGCAAGTACCTTCAATTGCAAAGAAAAAAACCATTGTCTGATGGTTAAATATTGTAGGGTACATTTTCTAGAAAGTAGATAGTATTATGATATGTAGCTGGGTATCAAAGGGAAGGTTGACAGGAACGAAAGAGGTAATTGTTTTCTCACAGTTTTACTCCGGACATTATGCAAAGGGTGTACCTACTAGTATGTTGTCTGACTGGTTAACCCGGGACATTATGCAAAGGGTGTACCTACTAGTATGTTGTCTGACTGGTTAACCCGGGACATTATGCAAAGGGTGTACCTACTAGTATGTTGTCTGACTGGTTAACCCGGGACATTATGCAAAGGGTGTACCTACTAGTGTGTTGTCTGACTGGTTAACCCGGGACATTATGCAAAGGGTGTACCTACTAGTATGTTGTCTGACTGGTTAACCCGGGACATTATGCAAAGGGTGTACCTACTAGTATGTTGTCTGACTGGTTAACCCGGGACATTATGCAAAGGGTGTACCTACTAGCATGTTGTCTGACTGGTTAACCCGGGACATTATGCAAAGGGTGTACCTACTAGCATGTTGTCTGACTGGTCATCACAGGACATGACAAGGGTGTAAATACCAGTATGTTGTCTGACTGGTTATCCAAGGACATGACAAGGGTGTAAATACTAGTATGTTGTCTGACTGGTTATCCAAGGACATGACAAGGGTGTAAATACTAGTGTGGTGTCTGACTGGTCATCACAGGACATGACAAGGACTGATAAATTGGATGTCAAATACGTGTTTTCAGAATGGGTCGGTTGAGTTTCATATGGTAATATAGATACTACCTGAAGTCAAATAATCTTTTTGATATCTTTTTTGCTCCGTCTTATCTATGGTTACCCGATTATGTTTTACCCTTTGAAGAGATACTCACACTTTTGTTTTTTAACACTTTTCAATAATCAATACCTGTCGGGTTTTTATTTGTCTGAACGTTTAAAAATGCATTATCTATTGCAAGTTTGAAATGTCTTAACGCATAGAAATCAACAGTGTAATGAAAGCGGGAGTTACGTTATTATTCATCATAATGGTAGAGTGAACGGGTTTCAATCTTCCCTCTGTTCCACAAGCTTATAGCTCTTAGACTAGACCGGATCATTATTAGCTTCTGCTACTAGAAGACAATTATGCTGTCTAATTGAGGAGGGAGGCGGACTTTTAACCATATCTTGTCATGACATCGGCTTATGCTATTTCATCACGGAACCGCGTTGTTAACGTTTCATCTGACAAATGTATGGATCCTAATTGGTTTGATCATTTTGTTTCTTAACAACAGGGGCTCGTTTCGCAAAGCAGTCGCATCGCAAACAAAGCCTAATTGCCAATGGATACCATAGTGAAGAGATACGACGTCATGACAACTGCGATTGGTCGAACTGTGGGTCGGCTTCGTGAAACGGCCCACAGGACTTCAGTAACATCCTCGGACCCCTGAGTTAAATCAGCTCACCTTTAATGTGAGAGTGAACTTTTAATCATGAGTTCAGACGATAGGCATATCACCGAGAAGAAATATTCATAACTTAAAGTGGCATGAGCTGCCAAAATTCACACTTTTGTCATAATTTCTGATCGTCACGACGGTTTTGAAGGTCATCGGAAAACTAAAGGATTGGCGTTGGAATGAGGAAAATCCATACAGTGCATGGCCTGTACGAACCGAAAACGTGCTCGAAAAGTAAACAAAATTTGAATAACCGGGACGACCATTCATTCATTCTAAGCCAAAGTTAGTTCAAATCAATACTTTATTGTACATTTTCGAGACTAGAAGCACTAAAAAGCTTCTGAATTATACGTCTTGAGAAAAATAGCCAATAATTTCAACATTCTGTTTTAACGTCAAAATATCAACATTTTGGTAGCTCATGCCTCTTTAATTGATCTGCTTGGCTACAACTGGCACTCCTACGATTTAATACCCAAGGTCCTTCCCGAAAAAAGCAGGATTATAAGCACTTACCAAAATTACTTTTTTTTTGCAAAGAAGGTTAAGGTCAAACTGACAAATGATAAAATTTGATAAATAGATGCTGTAAAAAAACTGTCAGTTTGATGAGACGGGACAATATTGACAGGAATTAGGCAAAAAAATGAGTATTTTCTCGAAAGACAAAAGCTGTTATCGTAATATACCATATGAACCGTATTGCAATCCTAACACAAATAAATTTAACTTCATGTGATACATGTATGATTAATGTGCTTGCATGCCTATAGTAAAAATGCCTATCGTTCAGTCAGTTATCATCCGTCATAACGACAATAAGGTGGCGTGACAACAAAACTAGCTAATTCTTTTGATACACATTTCGCGGTTGCACGCAAATGTGCAGCCAATAAGAAACAAAACACCTACAATATACTCATGCCAGTTGAATTGTGCCCATTATTTGAACATATCCTCGTTTGTACGGCCAATATTTGTTATTTCCACATCGAACATTTAGCTTACCAAGGTACTTCAAGCGCTCAACTTTTCTCCACAGTTGGATTTCATAGATACGTGCAAATTTTGGCAGCTGATACAAGTTGGTAAAAACAATGAGGCGGAGAATGCAATGGTATCCGATAAGTATCGAGTAAAATATACATACCTTGGTAATAAAGGTGGTAAACTCATCGCATGTGAGATATCACTTCTGGGGGTTTTATCTGCCCGTCCCCTCGGAGACATAAGCGATTGTTGTATGGGAGGAAGTCTACAAAGGAAATAGATATCATATGGTTCTCTTGCAGTTCGATGTCACATAACCATTAATTTTAATGCGCTGTGTGTAATACGCACTTAGTTCTTCTTCTTAGTCCATTTATGTTATTCACTTAGTTAATGAGAGTGATATAACCTCGCTCAATATAAAACTACCAAATTGAAAATTTCAAATAGTTTTTCATTTCGATGCAGCTGACATTTAAGCCATGATAACCGACTTGGGAGCGCATCTCGTTTCCCTTTGAATGTCATATATCCATTTTTCGTCAGTAAAACAAGCCACTTTATTTTAATTGTTTTAAGCATTTCTTTGAGAAAGGTTATCATTTATTTTCCAATGATTTATGTGTTTGAATAACGTAGACTTATCTAGAAGATCATCTGTTCAAATAATCTTTATACTGATTGACACATTATAGAAAGTCTTACCTAACATCCTTGTTTTTCTCTGTCATTTTGATGGAAATCTCTGAAGGGTCCCGTTATCAACTATTTAAAACCAACACATTATGTTAGACTTTCACCGTCAAGATTTACGTTGTATGTGCAAAGTTTGCCGATGTTTGACCTTCAATGTTATTTCGTTCCTTTGACAAGACGAATGGTTAATTACACTACGTATTCAACTTAACTTACAATTGTTGATTACACATTTTCTGAATACAAGTAATTCGGAACAAAATAAAACAACTTTTGGTCAGACAGTAACATATTGGAACAGGGTTGATGGTCACTTGTTGGTACGACGTTTCGTCACAAACTTTGACTGGTTGATCACACCCTGGCCTGCCGGGAAACTCAATAACGCCATAGAATCAGGACTTTCATGGCCCATTTCTCTAGGATTAAATCCGATTGTGTTATAAACAGAGTATTAAGTCACTAGTATGATTTAATACGATTATGTACAATGCACTAGATGATCCCATCGCAAGGGTATCCCACAAATACGAACCGGTTAACTTTACAGTTTGTACGGACTTATTGAATTGTTTAACCAGATCGATGCCATTTGCTAAATACAGAGCCAGAAACAAAACTACCAGCCTACAAAAACAAACTAAAACATAGGTCAATTTAATAATAACGTTTTATTAAAGCTAACTCTGAGACAATTACATGTAACAACAGTAACAACTGTAACAAATAATCTTATGTATGTAGGACTAGATAACAAAATACAACATCTATTACTCCGTAACAAACTTAACCTGAACAATGTGTATATGTACACTGTGGTGAACAGGGGCAATTATTGCCAATGATAAAGGTGCGAATTATGCTACTAAAAAGGTACATCGATTGTATCTTAGGAAAAACGGAGCGATAATCCTAATTCTATTCATTTTTGGCACAGGAACAACCATTGCAACTAAACTGACATGATCTAACTGGTTCGGCGGACCTAGTGATCTTCACCGTCCTCAACTATTAAGAAAGACTACCCATTGCTAGGAGAATATATAACCCTCTACAATTGTCTTTGGTTGCTAAGGAATGACATCAGAGCAGAAGAATTGTTCGGTTTGTAATCATCGAAGGTCAATTAAGATTCCGCGTTACATATCTAAATATCGCACAGGATCGAAAGAAAAACGTACAAAAACTGTTCGATGAAGATACCATAAAACAAAACATCTAAAGGAACAATATAAAGCACAACCTTACGGAAAGAACTTCCAAAGTACATTTGGTTTCCATTATTGTTCATTATTTACACAATGCGTAGTTATCAATCCTCATCATGGTATGTTCAATACAGAATTTGTTTCACAACCAAATCATAACTACTAACATACAAAAAACAAACAAAAACTGGACGCTTAAGTTTCTTCAAGTCAATCAATCAGGAAAACAATGAACATTTGTTCAGGCCCCTTATTACATATTTACATGCTATAAAGTTATATACGCTGTGGCCCCCGAACAACTGGTATGCTACTATATGAGGAAACCTGATATTTAAGAACATACAGAATTATGATGCGCCTCGGGTAAGGTAACTGGAGCCACCCCAGGCTGCTGTTACTATGGACACCTAGGGACAATTACCAGAAGATACATACTACTCCTCTAATTTCTCTTCGCTATCATCCTTGAATATAATAAAGCCCGAGAAGGTAGAATACATGTATCCGTGTAAGTAAGGAGCCCGTGCTAGTTGAATCAGCCAGACTTGGTCGTTCCGTTTCAGGTCCAGGACGACTGAATTTGAGGCTGTTGCCCAATAAGGTATACTCTCCGCCCATACTGTGGCTACCATCTCCCCGTTCTTCACGATCATCACCGCTGCCTAAAACAAAAGATGTCGACCCAGTGCTTAGAATATGACTAATACAAAACATGTTAATAGAACTTCAAACTTAATGACATCTCTGACTCCCTGATTTGCCATAATGTTTTCACAGCCATGATTTTGAAAAGTTAGCCAAGAGTTCCCTTCGCATTTTGTAAGATGCACCAGAGATTGTAGATATATAAAGCATTGAAATCATCAAAAGAGAACATCAATATCGGACACTCCATACGGTGTTCTACCAAATCAAAAAATATATAATAAGCATCTGAATAAGTCATATCTTAGAAATCAATTATGGTGAATTATAATAGATAAATCTTCTGGTGTCACACTTAATTTGGAATGATTTTTATTATGTCATTATGTTATTTTAATGTAGTTTTCTTTATGTGTTTATACTAATCCCAACCCAATACATTTTTATAAGGAGCTATATATATATATATACATATTGTTATCTATGAAATACCTTTTGTCGACCTTGCGCGGCAACCACTGCCGAAAAGTGGTAGGTACCATTGTAAGGTGCCGTAAAGCGCCCTGTTTTAGCATTATAAGCCCCTCCTCGATTTGTGATAACTTTGTCGAAGTTGATATCAGTATTCTTTTCCACCAGTCCAACATTCTCTCTCAGCCCGGCAAAGAAAGCAACTTTGGGCGTCTCAGCACGTGATCTCCCTGCAATGAGATCAAGGGGAATCCAATTAAAACTATCTGATTGACGACTGGCCACATTGAAAAATACCCCAATGATATCAGCCAGAGAGTAAGAAAAGGGAGGGTGAACATGCAGCCTAAAAAAAACTAAAAATAAGTAACGGCTACAAATTCAAAAGGCCCTTAAAGTTGATAGTCCAGGGCGCTTTAAGACACCAAACAACACTATTTAATACAACGTTTGGTCAACATAATAGACCAAAGGAATATGACTACTGTCGAGAAAAGAAAGGAAACTGACTAAATAAGTTGGTTTAAACATAGATTTAAACGGCTGTGTATATTTATCAGAACATTACATCTATAATGTAAATTCACGGATATCGACTCAAAGATTCGACAAAATATTACAACATAAAGTGATTCTTGTGGGAACAGTATTATTGCTTTCCCAAAACCAACTGCTTGCATGCCTTTTAATTATTCTACGCCAATTATTGCAATATCTGTTTGGAACGAAAAAACATGTTTTCAATTATCCTTTCACTCCAAGTAGCTCATCTAAACCGTTTAAGT
This sequence comes from Lepidochitona cinerea, assembly GCA_963971465.1. Classification (NCBI taxonomy): domain Eukaryota; kingdom Metazoa; phylum Mollusca; class Polyplacophora; order Chitonida; family Tonicellidae; genus Lepidochitona; species Lepidochitona cinerea. Next base: position 102,291,215 of record OZ020551.1, on the reverse strand, counting down.
TAAAGCAATGTGATTTGTATAATTATTCCCAATAGAAGTCTTATAGGTTTAAATCTAATGACACTGTTAACACGTTCAATACTTGAGAGTATTAGCTGGCTTATACGACAAAGCCACTACTGATTCTCAGCATACATGATTTAATCTATTTTGATCAATGTTTTCTTAAATAGTTTTGCTCTTTAACCGAAATTCTCAGGACAAAAAAATTAATCTGACTATGAAAGCCTCCGAGACTTGATCAGAGTTAAGCTAATTTTGATCATGAAAAAAACAACTAAATTTCCGAAAAGCGTTTCATTAAAATATCTCGAGTACCGGAAATCAATGTATAAGCTGCTGTTGTAATCCCCAAACCCACCCGTTCAATTTGTGTCGATTAAATGAGCATACAGCTGTCAAAACTCGCCATCCATCATTGCAAATGAACCCGATTCCGAGGAGAAGTCAAAGCAAAGTTGAGCAGAGGTTGATTTCTTTGCATATTCACCCATTGGTCAGGCGTCAGAAAATCAGATTAAATAAGCTCAGGTTAAGTTAATCTCAATGATTCATTGCTCGCCATTGGTCACACGCTCCTTTACGGTTCGACTTGATAGCACACTAATGGATATATGCTGAAAGAGAGAGTAAAACTCCTATGGAGCGGTTATTGCCCGTTAAGGGAAAATGTCATGAGAAAGTAGGATCTTAAGGATATAGAACTCAGACGTTTCTCGTGTAGCACCTCCAGCTGACGTTAGGCTAACCCCTGGATTGTTGATCAAACTCACCCTCCATCTATCTCCCAGAAATTTAACATGACTTTTCACTCTCTAATTTGTTCCGCTTCTCCTACTGCACAAATACGTGCTCGGTCGAATTCCTCGAAACCGGAAGTCAGTCTCAGAGGCACATCTTTCAGGTAAAGCACTAAAATTTTGCCCGGGACCATGACCTAATTACGCAATTCGCTGAATAAACAAACAAATATTGTCTGCAAAGGTTAAATGTTATTCCTCAATTCGAAGACCTAAACCAGAGAATGCTTCATCAAAGAGACACAAGTCCTTTAGGGTATCCGTGGGAAATGAGAATTCTGTGTAACAGACAACAATACCCTAACGTTATAGAACAATACCCTTCGTGAAAGGTGATAACGTGATAAAGATTTCCCTATGTTACGAAATATCCGAGTTTGTTTGAAGTTCCCTTCTCAGAATCCAGCCACAGCGGGTACTTTAAGTAGACAATGTTTGCAAAAGGTAATTAACGTGCTAAAATCAACCGGAAATGAACTGTGATAATTGTGGGAAGGAAAGGTGAAATTTCTGGCAGGTTTATAGAACCATACCGTTTATTACCTCCCAAACAGGAAGTCATTTTCACCAGAAGAGTATTTATTGTTCATTCGACTTCAAACCAACTTTATGTTCTGGTAAAAGCATTTTGATCGATTGCTTTACCACATGCTCAACTAAAGCTTCATTGAGTTTTTATACAAGAAAAATATAACGGCGACAAAGTATACCCTTAACAGACATTTTGCTACTCATCTTCGTTGAAAGCAATTTAAATGACGTTTTGGCTATTTTTTTAACTACACGTATCTTAATTAAAGAAGAAAACAAATCTTAAAACAACCCCAATAGACGCGTGCGTAGTTAACTTGGCTCTTTCCATAGCAAACACAAGTTCATGACAAGTAACATGTAAATGTTCTGACTTGATAGCAAAACACATTCAGGCAAGGTTCGAGAATGATTGATCCAGCAATTAATTCCCAGTCTTTCATAGTTAATTACCTTAATTCAACAATCTCTTACAATTGTAATCGATAAGGGACCAAAAACCCTGGGAGACTGAAGACTGGATTGACTTCTTGAATTTACCCGCAGAGCGTTAATACCCCGTGCTATTTGACAAGACATTGACTCGAGATGGGTACGGATAAGGTGGAAGACAGTTTCAACAGTCACATTCATCATGGGAGACAGCGGGCTCTGTGATAGTTCGATTTTCAGAACTTCCCGGCACCTTTCGAACCCAATCTTTTCTCTTCTTCACATCATGTCTGTAATCATCTAGGATATATCAAATCTTTCCTTTTTATTCTGTATTTGTCACAAAGGACGAGAGGGAGGATATGACAGTCTAATAGCCCAGTCTTAAATACACTGTGTTAATTATTTTCTTATTTGATAAAATCTCTTAACAAGAGAACTTGAACGTTTATAAATTTGCCAATGATAGACAACCCCAAAGACACCTATCGAATTGGAGACAAATAACAACGTAACTTGGCGTATTTAATGTGCGCTATGTTTAATTTTATAGATTTTACTTGTCATAAGTCCGTGTAAATTCGCTTTATATGTCGAGTATGCCCTTAAGATCAAAAGCAATATCCTTTTTATTTAAAAACAATGCGTTGATCATTTGTCTTCAGACAGTTATGACAAAGTCCTTTTTAATTCATTAGACCGTCAAATTCATAACGTCAGGTAAAAAAAAATCACAGGCAAAAACAAAATGGTTTAAAATTGCATCGAGATATAGATATTGCTTTGTTTAAATGCCATAAAGCACTGTTGGTAAATAACAATGTGGTATCAAATACCTAAACATCATCCATTATATAAGTACAATTGTAAACGATTGGTCGACTCAACAAAAAGTTCGCTTTTAAAGATACTATGGTAGGATGTGCGGGACCTGTTATTATTTCTTAGCTTTACCCCCAAAAAGTACACCCCGGTCACATGACCAGTTTATTGTTTCTACATAATCCAACATTCACAAATACGATAACAGAAAATCACATCCACTGAAAAGTGCAACTATAATCCAATTATTGGTATACAAAGAAAAATGTCTGATTCAGTCAGTCCTCGTGTGTCAAATCAAATTGACGGTTAGACTTTTACGTAAATATTGACGTTCTAACTATTTCAAATGGGTTATTAATTGCATATAATAACAGTAGTTTACTTAAAACACGTAAATCTACGACACCATATGGTTTCTTTAAATACCCTGTGATAGATTTGTGTAATTCATAGGTCTAATTTTCTTGGCAAATCAGATTCTGTAATTGATATTGGCCAACAAAAGCCAACCTCTTGAGCACAGTAATTTCAGAAAGCTTTTAGTGCACAGGAAATGACCAGTCGATTTTCCAGCTTCATGGATTTCTCCATATAATCCAGGAGGCAAATATTGGAAAATGTACGAGTCAAAGTTTAAGAGACATAAGAACGTAATATCATTCATTGCGATATTTATAGCCATTGATCAGCTGTATCCATTGTCTAACTATACTGATTACATTACATTAGGCAATTCTAAGCAAATTACCTTTTGAAGAACAAATTATGCAATTCAGGAATAGATTTACGAGAACAGATTCTAATTAGAACATATTATTGATTATATTTTATTTATTGTTAGAAAATCTAATTAACTGACGGTTACAGGTTTACCTCGATATGAAAGACTGCTTAAAATACTTTGAGTGTCAATTAAAACGTCACAGAGGAACTTTTAAGAGAATGTGCCTAGGAACCAAAGCCTTAATCTATGAATTGGCAACGGTCCTTTCTGGATAGAGGAACCGCTTCCAAGTTGAAGTAGCACATGAGTTAGCAGCTCTTAATGCTGGGTACAGAAACCATTTTCCAGTTGAAAGGACACATGAGTTGGCAACACTTCGTTCTAGGTACAGGTACAGTTTTCAAGTTGAAGGAGCGTACGAATTGACAAAGTTTTTTTCTGTGTACAGGGACCGTGTTCAAGTTGAAGAAGTACGTGAATTCACAACGTTTCAGCCTGTGTACAGGGACCGTGTTCAAGTTGAAGAAGTACGTGAATTCACAACGTTTCAGCCAGTGTACAGGGACCGTGTTCAAGTTGAAGAAGTACGTGAATTCACAACGTTTCAGCCTGTGTACAGGGACCGTGTTCAAGTTGAAGAAGTACGTGAATTCACAACGTTTCAGCCTGTGTACAGGGACCGTGTTCAAGTTGAAGAAGTACGTGAATTCACAACGTTTCAGCCTGTGTACAGGGACCGTGTTCAAGTTGAAGAAGTACGTGAATTCACAACGTTTCAGCCTGTGTACAGGGACCGTGTTCAAGTTGAAGAAGTACGTGAATTCACAGCGTTTCAGCCTGTGTACAGGGACCGTGTTCAAGTTGAAGAAGTACGTGAATTACACACGAAGGGGCATGAAGTGAAGGAGCACGTGAATTGCCAACGTTTTGGTCTGGGTACAGGGACCGTGTTAAAGTTGAAGGAGCGCATGGGTTGACATTTTTTTGTTTTGTGTACAAGAACCGTTTTCAAGCTGAAGAAACACATTTCGAAATGATTAAAAATAAAAATCAACACCATTTGGTGTATCAAGTAATTTCTAATAAAACTGATCTGATGGTTTCAGATGTGTTTGGGGTTTATTTCTAAAGATGTCTTTATATGTTTTCCCTTTCTTAATGTAAGCCGATTGACATTTTTTTAACTGAAGGACGAAAACAGTCTATCACAGAGAAACTCGCCTAAGATCAAAAACATGCAGCTGTTTTGTTTGATGTAAACATAAGCCACGAGTAAAATTGATTCTGCTAGATGTAAACCGCCATATCCAGAAGTAACGAAAGTCAATCCAGGCGAAACATCCGTTAACAAGGGCTTTAATGTATTCCGCTCACCGACTCCGACATTCCACTATCGTCTTTGTATTCTAATCGTATATTTACGCCTGTCCAAAATCAAAAACGTTTTAACGTAGGATTGATAACATAGCCCCGTGATATATTTTGCATGTCGAACTATGTTTAAAATGTCTCAATTGAGGTACAAAAGCATACAAAGAATCGATCACCAAGCATAACAACAACGACCTCAATGTTCGATTAAGTTCATATCAAGTATTTTTGTCTGCAAATAGCTTTCACTCTAAAATAAATCTTTTCATGTCCCTCAAATCAGATCCTTTATCCGTATTTTTCAGACAGAATTTGTAAAATAATACTATACCATTATACTTGTGTGTATGCCCAGACTGGGAGTTTGTTTTCACTGTAGGCAAATAACAATTTTCGTTTCAAGTTAAAAATACATAACGATGCCAAAAATTTCAATTTTGTAAAAAAAATAGACAGTTCATAATTTCTTTTGTCTGAGAACAATACAGAAATCGTCAGCTGCATTTAATGCAAAAATTATTTTGGATTTTACCTGTAAGGGTTCCTTTAAGTTCAAGTTAAGACCAAGGGCACTATTCAAAACCTACACGAGCCGGTTTTCTTCAATGCTCAGTGTAACACCATTTTGAATTCTAAAAAATTTGATAGTTTTCAATTGTTCTGGAATCCATCGATTAGTTTTCGTTGGGTATAAAGTTTGATTTTTGTAATTCGAGTTTAATAAACGAAGAAGTAAAAAGGTATTTTTAACAATAGTTGGTACTCAAAGAGTTTTTTCGCATATCTGACAATATTTACGTCATGTCAATGTAGGATTGATGCCATTGAAAATCCTCCTTCTGTCGTTTATGTTGCGTTTTGATAAAACACTGGAATATATTCAAAGTGACCCAGCTGTAAACCTTGCAAAGACGTACATCATTTAAAAGTAAAAACAGATTCACTGCCAAACCTGAACACGTAATTACGTTGGCCTAGTGCAGAAAAAAAAACTAATTTAGGTTCTGGTATAAAAATACTTTTAAATCAGAATGAAATTGCCCTTTACATGAAATCTTACGACTTCATCTTAATTTTTTTAGTTGAATGATTTAAAGATTAAATTCAAGAATATGGTTCGGTTACATTTAAAATTTACTTGCGAAAACTAGTTTGAAAAATGCATCTTCATTAGAGTTAATTCTGACTGCTTACAGTTCTAGAGCACGTCGAAAATAGTAAGTGCTAAAAGTCATTCATAGAACAAAACTAAATACATTTTATTCACCTTCTAGTAATTCTGAATTTTCAAGATTTATATCTCAGTTGAATATTCTTTATTTTTATAAAAGATATAGAGCGTAAATACAAAAAGGTATAATTCAACTAACCTACGAAAACTATAAATAATCATTTACTTTAATTCAAATTAGTGAATTAATACGTCCTATCTTAATGCTTATATACATTGGTCGATATTTGGTATATATTTGTACTGTCAAGAAGAGTTATTGTTGCATGGAAGTCAAAACTCTCCAGTATGTGGCATGTGCAAAAGAAAATGTTACTTAAAGTGGGATGAGTTGCCAAAATTCACACTTTTTTCATAATTTCTGATCGCCACGACAGTAAGAGGCTTTAAAGGCCATCGAAAAACTGAATGATTGGCGTTGGAATGAGGAAAATCCATACAGTATGCGGCCTGTACGGACCGAAAATGTGTTCGAAAAGTAAACAAAATTTAAATAACCGGGACGACCATTCATTCATTCTCAGCCAAAGTTAGTTCAAAACAATACAAAACAATTGTATATTTTCGAGACTAGAATCACTAAAAGGCCTCTGAATTATACATCTCGAGAAAAATAGCCAATGATTTCAACATTCTGTTTTAACGTCAAAATATCAACATTTTGGCAGCTCATGCCACTTTGAATAGTCGGAGGACATTTTGAATTGGCAATCAATATGCAACAATACGGTATACGATAGTGTGTGAATTTCTAATTTTTGATAGATTAAGTACATTCCAGAGGAGAATATGAAAGGAAAGCGTACATGTTACATCTCGAAAAGTTATTCTATTTTGATTTCCAGGAGAAGTCTATCCTGCTCCATCATTTGAATCCCAATAAATATATGACAACTCGCATTTAATGGTACACACCAAAGGGTATTTGATAGATTAGATTTGGGCAATATGACAGTGTAATCATAAGTGTCATAATACCATAGTGTAAATGGGAGTTTATATGCTGGAACTCCCAGTATAATGCTTTATCCTATTAAGTCCTATTAGTTATCTCGCATAATTGCAGGTAGTCAGCTGTCTTAGTGCTGTTTGACCCTTCCGTTGACTATTTCATTAATGTATTTAGTAACTAGGGCATTTACTTATATCTCTGCCTCCTTCATTTGTCATCTGTGCAACTAAAATCATCTTTAGTCACCTGTCCTTTACCATGAGTTCTTACCATTTATATCACAATAAAGTTAAATGGCTGGTGTCTGAAGATTTTATTTCACGAAACGCAATATTCGGTAATTCGTTTTCATTCCTAACGGTTTTCTGTTATCTGTTTTGTTATTTATAAGTATGCTATTTCTCCCGGGACAGTAAAGAATATATTTTGTTGTACTTCGTACAAAGGTGATGACGTTTAGAACATCGTTATCCCTTGAGAACCAACTAAGCCAACATAGTATAAATAGGTTACATTGACGGTCGAAGGAAACTGTTTCTGCTCTTAGCCGCTGGACACCAATGCAATTTTCCAGGCAATTTGCGAGGGATTAGGAAACCGCTTGTGGCCATGGCGTTGACAGGTCGTCACTTTCGACAATTTAAACTGCTCGGACAGCTTGGATACCAGGGCTGACACGTCCCGATTTATCTCTTATCTTGCGATTATTGTACATCTTTACAGGACACGCATCATTCAACCAAGGGTCATATCAACGTCATCTAATTCCAAAACGAAGTGTTTTACATAATTTAAAATAAAGGATATTGGGATATATGATGAATGCTACTGGAAATTATCAGCAGTACATTATTTCTTATGGAAAGTATTAGGTTGGGTATGACAGTCAAGTACATATATGCTTGTACTTGTATGCACCATTATTAAACATGTGCTTTTAGTTAAATAGTAGAAAGCTCACAAACCCAATGACAATAACACTCATTACTGCAAAATGTCTTTACCCAGTTTTATTTGTACTCTGATTGGATGCAAAACCTATCTGGTTATCTTTAGATTACTGTTTATGTAGGAATTCGGACTTGCTTGGTGGACGTATCTGTCGACATTCAAAGTTTTATGACGGTATTATGTCGACTTGAATCTTAAAAGAATTGCTCTAACGGGTTTATCGGAAAACTTCTAGGGAGCCATTAGACGGCTTGTAGAGTCTATGGAGAGAATCTGGTTAAGGTAATGGAGACGATTTTAGAAAGAAAACCCCCTGTGTCTGCGACGTAAACCTGTAAGAAGAGAAGGTTTACACCAACTGTGGTTTTATAAGGAGATTGAAACGTAGGGCCTAAGGAATAGATGGTTGTCTCTATAGAGAAGTTAATGAGCTGTTCAAATAACTGGAACCATTCACTGGCATAGATAATGAATGGCTATCAAACCCTAAGCATTGGTTAGCCTAAACGAAATGCAATCTTCAACCGATCATAGCACCCTACGTTACAGTGTTATCAACAATCATACAATAATAACTATTCCTGACTTAAAAGTTTTAGGAACACCTATGGACAATATTTGTCAATTTGCGTTAAATGTATTGTAGAACATATATTTTATGTCTGACCAAAAAGAAAAATAAATTTCCGGCGCTGCACATACAAAATTCAATGCTTTGTTTACAGACTTACGATGGTTCCGAAAGTTAATAGGCTCAGTTAGAAATGACGTCAAACATGACCTCCGTTGGGTACGCACCCTCGGAATGGTGACGTAATGATCTCTCCCATGTTATTGCCTCCTCTCGGAAGTTTCTACACATTCAAGGTCGTAAATGACGTGAGTTTTTAATGAGTATGCCAAATAGATACGAACAATACGAACAATTTTGAGTTCGCAAAAGTAGGGAACCTAACGCAAAAGTTATGATTTTCAAAGATATATTCAGTCCATATATACCAGCACAAAGCCCTGTTCATAAATCCTTTGACAATTCTAATGAAATAACGACTTGAGAACATTCATTTACTATGCTACTTTTCCAGACTTATAAAAAATAAGTAATGCGAGTTGCATATTTGAATTTCACACCAAAAGGACCCCAGGCCAAAAAAGTACGTCTACTCTCAATTTTCCAGTCTCAAGTCAATACTTCTGGGAGCATTTTTTCAGGCTATCTAAAAGCCTGGTGACAACTTGCGTGCAGAGACTGTCGCTCTCGTTTTACAGATCTCGATTAAAACCGACTGGTTGTAGGCGAAGGGAGTAAATTATGGGAATTTACCATAGGATTATTTAAAATTCATGGATTTGTTTCTGTTTAACGAAGATCAGCCTCTTGTCTGACATTTTGAGAATAAAAAAGTTGAGTGTAAGGTTGGGCTATACGGGAATAGTTGAGACGTTTGTGGATAGACGTGTGGAAAGGGTTATTCCTTGGAGGGTGATCAAGAGGGCTATGGAGAAATGGAATGGAACAACTCATCAATAGCTGGTCGTGTTTGGAGCAGCATCTCCACCCGCCTCCAGCACCAATTATCGCCACCACCATATTGATCAATAAGCCGTCTTTGTGTACAAAATTCAATTATGAAAACTGAGTTAGCTATTTGAGCTGGCGAAGTGATATGACTAAAGTCTATTGTCAATATGACATATTTCTGGCAAGTTGTCCAGACAAACAACAAAAACTGGAAACAAACTAGCTATTGAGAGACGCCGTGAAGCATTTTACACCGCCAAGTTTAATGATCTCATGTAACAGATCGTGTAGAGTTCTAAGAAACAGCTCCACTTGTAGCACTTCCGAAAACAACGAGAAGTATGCCACATTCATGGACAGAATATCAATTCTTGACCAAATCGTACAACGGGATGAAATGTCTAAGTCTGACAATGTCAAAACAGATTGAAAGAGATTTCTGGAAATTGGTGTTCCCTTAACGCATTCTACGTGGACAGAATTTCCTTCCTTCTCTTGAGAGTGATATAAATTCAGAGCTTATAATATTCACTTCATCGACTCGCTATTGATTAATATGTTGTTCGAAAATTGGTGCCGATGGAATCTGCAAGTGACCGGTTAACGCTGAGCTTAATTAAATATCTCGGACTCTTTAGTACAAGTACTCGTCCACTTGTAACACGGCCACCACTTAATAAGATCATATCGTCACTGCCAATCTATCTAATTTAATATCGTCACGAATGGTTGGGTTTCAAAAGTACAAGGTGGCCAGGATTATCTGTTGCAAATCCAACAAGATTGACCTAAATTAATACCATGCTATATATCATGAGTCATGCAAATAAAATTAGACTAATAACTAAAAATGGCTAAATAACAAAAGATAAAATTCTGCACATTGACACAGAAATATTTTCCACATAATGCATAGAAATATGATCACTTTACGCAAGCTTTGAGTATTACCAAATTCAAATCAACGTACCTGGAATACCGGGCAGTCCAGGAGTTCCTGGTTCCCCGGCATCTCCTTTTTGTCCCGGTTGCCCAGGGGGACCTTTGGGTCCTCTGATAGGTAGTTTTACGGGCATCTGTCCTGCATCATTCTTGCACGTCACCTCCAGCTCACAACTTCCTTGAGATCCATTTTCTCGAACTGCTCTATTCTTTAGACGTTCCCGATTTTTCTCACCTTTACCTCGCCTTGTTTCAGCGAAGGAGACTAAGAGCACTACCAGAACAAAGGCGAGTGATTTTCCTATCATGGTGACACTGGCTGTCTGTAAAGAGAACACATACCGAAAAGCTAAAGTGGGTAGAAATAAGACAGAAAGCTGAAATACTTTCGATCGATAAATGTTTCCTTCCGCCGAAGTATTGTCATCATCCCTCTAATACTTGACTAATCCCAGACTACCTGGCCTCTTAGAAGCTAATAAAGTAACGTCGAATCAGATCTCGGAGATCTGCAGAGCAATTTGTTCAAGTCCCTCAAAGTAAATTGTTTTATACCGCTGCCCGTGCACAAACGTCTTCCAATTAGGGAACCCTTTTATTAGCGATTTAAAAACTTCCCATTTTACCGACTGAAGGTTCAATCAAACCGTCCCAAGGGTCACGGAATCAGACACCACAGATCAAGGGTTTTTTGCTGTAAGGAATTGGACAGGAAACGACAGACGACTTGTCAATAATAATAAAACTGTCAAACCTTAAACATTTCTTTAAGAAAATTAAATACAAACTAAATTCATTATACTGCAATCATTTCTGCACCAAAAATGACAATGAAAACAGGTTCAGATGGCGACAATGGTATTACTATAAACCTTAAAAAATCAAACAAATGCACACTTAGCATAGTTGTCCAAGGTTCGGTCAACTTTCATTCATACAAAAGAAAAATCACGCCCTCCCCTTCTCCCGGAAAGTAGCCATAATACCTGATAATCGGTCTTAACTAATGTAATCCTAGGTACTTTCGAAAATAGTCACTCCAAAATCTGTGTTCCCTGTTTGAAGGACACACGGCCACTATTGATGGAACGAAACAGTCTGAAATAATGGTGTGGATAGCCCACTACAACTCAGTTCCATTTCATTGAATATGACGGATTCCACGCCTTATTGGAAGAGCCATTTCCAGCCGGTAGGGTCTGCTTTACATACGATCTAGCTAAACAGGCAGAGCGCTTTTCCACATTCGCCGTTTAACAACCAATCGATGACTTTCTCATTGAGCTTTAATTAATGACCATTGACTTTGATACTCCGCCTCGCTTGAGGAGACAAGGACCATTCCAGCTTAAATATGTACACACCATATTGGAAAAATTATAGAATACAATTCACTTTCATTACCATACAGCTATTTTGTGCATTGGGCTAATGGCTGATTTCTTTTCTCCGTGATCGTTACACGATCATTTATTATTGCCTTATTTTGAATAGATGTTTATACGTAGATGACTAGCAGTTCATAGAGTGTGCTACAGTTCAACCAGTAAGCCTGTATAATCCTAATGGCAACCTAGATATAAAAACGTGTGAGCACAGTATATGTAGTTTGAAAAAGGAATGATTTATAATCAATGATAAAAGAACTCGTTGTTTTATGAATTCTCATAAGCAAAAGTTTTGATAGTAGACGAATGCTCATTTGTATTCCGTTACTGAGGTGAATACCGAAAGGAAGTTGATAACTTCTTAAAGGTTTGGAACCCATCTTCTCAGACTTGGATGAGCACCGAATGAAAATTGACTACCTTTAGAAGGCTCGGAACCGATCATGCCTGACTGGGATGGACACCAAATGAAAGGTGATAACTTCGACAGGGTTCGGAACCCATTATGCCTGACTGGGAAGGACACCGAATGGAAGTTGATAACTTCTAGAAGATTCGGAACTCACCATGCCAGACTGGGATGGGCATCAATGGAAGTTGATAACTTCTAGAAGGTTCGGAACCCATCATGCCAGATTGGGATGGACACCAAATGGACGTTTATAACTTCTAGAAGGTTCGGAACCCATCATGCCAGATTGGGATGGGCACCAATGGAAGTTGATAACTTCTAGAAGATTCGGAACTCCCCATGCCAGACTGGGATGGACACCAAATGGAAGTTGATAACTTCTAGAAGGTTCGGAACCCACCATGCCAGACCGGGATGGACACTAAATGGAAATTGATAACTTCAAGAAGGTTCGGAACCCACCATGCCAGACTGGGATGGACACCAAATGGAAGTTCACCACTAAGTGTGATCGTTTTCACCATGCTAACCGGAAAATGTTTAGAAAAGAAAATAACTTCTTTGACGTGTATAACTTTGCAGCAGTAGAGTTGTACAATCTTTTCTTTTCTGCAATTCAGTTGTTAAAAAGGCACCTTTATCATTTTTAGTCACGCTTACTGCTGATTTTTTTCGAAAATGTTAATGTTCTATACAGCTCAAAAGCGAGAAAAACATTTAAAGAAAAACAAACCGTTCAGTCATGAAGACAGAAAACATTGAAAAATAAAGTGTCCTCATTAAAAGACCTTAATGTGTGAATTCTATGGTTATTTTGCGTGTCAGGTTAACGTTAAGAAACGCATACAGTGGATCAACACCTTGGCAAATACGATGATCGTGTTTAAGGGATATCAGTTTCGGAATAACACACACTAACATGGTCCGTTATAGAAAACTTCCAATAAATTGCCTGTGTACAACAAGACAGTGGTGTGTCAAGAACAGAAAATGGCCGATTTCCAATCCTTATTTTCTTTCACGTTAATAAGAAAACACCAATTGATTTTATTCAAACGTTCGTTCAAATATAGAAACTTTCGAAACATTCCTGTCTCATGGTGTGTTTCCACGGACATGCGTTAACGCGTACGTTGACGGATGCGATTTTCCCCAAAGAATGGGAACTACAGAAATACACCATAGTGTTTCCATGGTCAGTCCGATAGTTTTTAACACACACGTTAACAGACAGAGAATAGAGCTTGTCTCATTTTTAACGCATCGGGCGAGGTAACGGACGACGGATTTCTTTTCCCCCAAACCGAAAAAAAATTGTTGTCAGTGATATGACCTTGACTTTTGACCGTAACCTCATGACAGATCACACCCTCGATCCCTAGCCGAGAAATCTGTGCTCTGCCGAATTTTTTTTCTCTCTCCGTGTTCGTCATAAGGCGACAAGACACATTAGCAGCCATATAATACCAGTCGCCGTAAGACCGATAATCCGTGCTACCTCGATTCCATGCGCAGAGTAAACATGTTTTGTGACACTTTCCCGTATATTTTCCGTTTAAAGGCACACTTGCCGCGAAAATCAGGAATATTGTTTACATTAAAAAAGAAAGACCGTATTCTGTATTTTTCCCAGACAATATAAGTTAGGAACTTTCTATTTTTACCAAAATTTAAAAGTTTGGACGTCACTTTGTATTTTTAATTTGAATTTGAAAATTTGAATTGTTACGTACCCGGAACGTAAACAAACCGATCTGCCCCCTATTGGCGATATTATGTTTCAGTCGAGTGAGTGAACTAACGGTACGGCGTAATTTTACGTAGGCCTATTTATCTGAGAAATACAGACTGACGATCGGTTAACAGCGACTGGAAAAGCCTGCTGATAATTGTTTGAGTGTAAACCACAGATACAAAGGCCTGAAAGGAGGGTAATCCAACACGAAAGTTGACCGACACTGATCGTTGTTGTTGTAATCAGGCTTCGATTCTTCGTTTGTTTTTCACCCCATTTTTACAGTCTAAAGCTAACTAGACATGTGTCCTATGTTTAAGTTTAGTGGTATTAGCCGTAGTAAGCTCATGTAAATTGGTTTTCTTAGCAAATTTAAACAGGCTACGGCGGCAAGTGTGCCTTTAATAGCTGTCTGCTGTTTTGTTTTTAATCCTAAGTCTTATCGAATATACATCTAACTTCGTTCAGTTTGCTGGACGCCTACAATATTAAGCTCCACATGAATATATGTGTTTTTTTTACTTTTAATTGGTCTTCCAAGCATTCGTTTACTTTGATTACAAATGTTTGGGCGTACTTCACTGGGCTCCTATAGGCAAACATCTTTGACTATAAATAGCTGTCCAATTTTCAATACAGCCTGTCAAGTAAAGCAGAAATAACCATGAACTTTTCTGCCACAATAACCTTTTTTCAATTAAATCTATATATTCAAAACTAAAGGTTTTTTAATCATTTCTGTATTTTGCACAATTTTAGAAGCAAATTTAGCAAAAACTCAAGCCATTGAAAAATTTACCTGCTTGTGTGCACACGGCTTATAGTAAAATGAAAAACTGTCAAATCCATTGCTAAAATTCTGTGTACGTCTGACAAATCACGTCTCATTGTACGCAAGATATATTCATCTACATTTCTATCGTAATGATTTCGAGAGAGTTTCCGTTTTTGTCTCCATAGCATCTAGAACCACATCCATTGAGCTACTTAAACTAAGTAAGATTAATCAAGGTCATTGAGAACCCATTATATCCAGTTTTATGTGTTCGCTAAACTGCTCGAGGCTAGTGCTTACTTCCGCTTTTCCACTATTGTAAAGTTTAAGCCCTTCTAGTCCTCTATTGGGTCAATGCACCCAAACTGTCAGTTTTCAACTTGAAAATCTCTCATTGACTTTTCCAGGGGTCCAAGACCGAGTAGCAGCAAGCTTATTTATTTTTTACAATTATTTTAGGTCAATATACTACTGCCCCAGATATATCCTGTTGTAGGTTTTATTTTTTATAAAATACGAAGCAATGGCCATGGAAGCACGATTATTTATTTAATAGATAGTATGTTTTTTATATTCATTCTAAGATCCTACTTTTACTTGTTACCCAGTATGCACGAGAATTGCGTGCTTTATCCATACTTTAAAATGCATGATTTTATCTGGTCAGTAAATAATTGTACCTAGACGTGAAACTACGTGTCTTTGTGTCTGCTATTGTTATAGTCGGCTTCTTGATAGTGATAGCAGCAAATGAAAGTCTTCCCCACAACATTACAGCTGTTCTTTTATTTGTTCGAAATTAAAGAGATGATTTCCGAACTGAATTCAGCAGTTTTTAAACTATTGCTTGGCTTAAAGATTCCCTAGCCCTCAAAGAACGGACAAATACTTCAGTTTTAATTTGGAAATAAATGGCCAGAAACCTTATCTTGATATGTGTGTACCTTAGATCTTCCAACCGTTTGCAAATGGGTGGAATGAAATGATTTGGGTCAAAATCTCGATTTTTAGTCACATGTATTTGGCAAAGGGAACAAACCAGTGTATAGAAAAACCTCACGACTTCTGGGAAGTCTGAACCTCCATAACATCCACTGTAATTAGGATATTGTTTCCTGGATTACAAGGACACTAGACTATACTTTATGTAATATTATATATCTGAACCTGTGAAATCGATCTGTGGTTATATATATCATATTAGCCCGATAAATATGTCTCTATGGTGTTGAGAACCTAGCATATAGGAGATTTTCCCCAGGAGAGTTTCCATTCTTAAGATTGTTCAACGTATGCTGAATTTCTGCATCAGTATTTCAGTATCTCATTAAAATAGTGTTGTCCTGGATATTCGGTGATTCCTTTTTAAGTATGAATTGACCTGACGTTTGCATCCTAGACCCAAGAAACAAATATAAAACATTCCAGATTTTCCGGCTAATAATAAATAGACATTGGCTGTCAGGCGGATCAATATTAGAACAAGGCCATACGAAAAAGTAATATTAGGAAACTATATCATGTATAATATATCCACAATGAATTCCGAGAATCTTTCCTTTGAAAGCGTTCTTATAGTTTTTGGTTCAGTGGTTAGTCACGGAAACAATATGATTTTATTTATTTTGAAAGTCGACCAAACCCGAATGAAGCACTAAGAACTGATGTCAATGGTTTGTAGAAATACTGAGTCTAATCATTTTGCACGCAAGATTTTTTCACATTTCTATTTTATTGATCTTAAGACATGTTCGCATTCATTGAGGCACTTAAACCAAATAGCATTAATAAAAGTCCTTCAAAAGCCATTTAAGTCAGTTTTTTACGTCTTTGGTAGCACTCGTGGCTTGAACTCACTTCTGTCCATTCTTAGATTCAAGGTATTCTCTTTCATTGGCAGTAGCTTCCAAAACTGTATTGGACTTGAACCCTTGACATTCACTCACGTCGCCTGGTGACACTGAAGTTATGAGATAAAGAAATATAGATAATGGCACAGTTTGGGTACAAAGTAAAATACAACTGGGTAATTGCAGTGAGTTCTTTCACTTTGGTAAAAAGAATAGGTCTCTCAGTGTTTGACCCGAACACATGTTATTGATTATTTTATTTATAAATAATGGCTCAAGATGAAGCCCCAATTATGGGTACACTTAAATTTTGAGATTCGACAAGATCAAGAAGAGATATATACCGGTCACTGATTGGAATGCTAAGGAAATCGCTACCATGCACAACATAACAAATGCACTCTTCTCCTACAATGGTGTAGGTAATGTCGTTGGCTATATATCAGCTCTACGTAAGTCCATTACGAGGTATTTATTTTACTGTGAGTTACTTCGATAGCTAATGCTCATATTAGTTAGAGGATATATGGGGATGCAGTAAATGAATAAGGAACATTTTCGTCCCCATAAGCAGAAGTCTAGTTCTTTTAAGCAATTTTTATTCAGTTTTAAAAGCCTAATCTTTGTATTACACAAACTGACGAGACTTAGGTTATGTGACAAAATAGAAACTTACAGCATTTTTTTCTTTTTTGGCAATACCAAAGTAGAAAAGACCAAGGCTTGTTTATTACAAACCCTGAGTGCGTTAATTTACCGGGAAGTTTATAGCCGATGTTATGTACAATGTAAGTACTTAGTAGCCATGTTGGTATGGTGACCAATGGTATACTCCATTGATGTATGTGTTCTAGAAAGATCACCCTGGTTATGTTGACTTGCGTAGTTAATGTAAAGTATCGATCAGATCAGATAGCCATTCTGGGCTATTTGGTATTTCATCTACAACGCTGATTTTTTTTGGGAAAGCAACACGTATAACTAATGTTAAAAGTGTAAACAACAGTTTTAGCGATTTTTTAATCATAGGTCTCGATCATTTTTAGACATTCTATGGATATGTTCAAACATGCATTGGATTCCGTAACCCAAGAGACACGAGAAATTTCCACACATTTTCTTGTGTTCAAGTGTTAACAAAAGTTTTAGCGATTTTTTAATCCTATGCCTCGATCCTTTTTAGACATTCTATGGATATGTTCAAACATGCTTTGGATTCCGTAACCCAAGAGCAATTTCCAAACATTTTCTTGAGGTTGGAATGAAACCACGCGGACATTATTTCACATTAAAGTAACTTGGATAATAGTATTGGAAACGCTATAGATCATGAGATCAACATATAATGTATTGATTAATTTATCGAGGAGTTTGAAAAGAATTGGGACAATATTCACTTAATTTAAAAAAATAAGCATTGCAGTATTCTTTGAATTCTAAATGTTTCCAAGGGCATAGTTAATGGGTACGATTTGAATTCATGGCACATATTGTACAAGTCTAATTGCTTCGGACAACTGGCAAAACGATTCTCATTCTATGAAACATCGTTTTTATTTATTATTTCCTTCACTTTTCCGTAAACAACACCTTATTGAAACAATATGATTTCATTAATAAAGTCTCACAAACACCACTGTCAGATTTAGAGTTGGTTAATTTGGAGAAGAATGTTTCAGATACCATGATTAATATGCAATTTGTTCACATTGCTGTTCTATTGATTTCCGGGCCCCTTCCCATTCATTGAGACATTAAACTGAATAAGATTAACCAAAGTCCTTCAAAATCCACTGCAGTAAAATTTATACGTGTTCATTAAAACCCGGGGCTCTAAACTCACTTTCGCGTTACATTCTTTGTTAGATATAAATCAATCTCATTCCCTATTACGACGCGCCAAAAAGATAAAACAACCAACCAACCATAATTCCCTATTATGACGCGCCATAAAGATAAAACAACCAACCAACCATAATTCCCTATTATGACGCGCCAAAAAGATAAAACAACCAACCAACCAACCATTCTCTATAGAATATGTTTCACAAACTGTCAACGTTTGACTTAAACTCTTCTTGTTTAACCTTGCACGGATTCAATAGGAAGCCCCAGTACGCGTGTGCACAATGTTAAAGACAAGGCTTCGAGCCTTACAGGGATAATTCACCATTTTCAGCCAATGGATAACAGACAATGTTCAGGAAGCGCCCAATGGAGTAATCCTTAATGGTCAGTGAATTGAAATTTGTGCACTACAGTGTCAGATGATACAGACAAATTACGTTTCTAATTTAACGTTATCAATGTCGTAAATTATATATTTATGATCACTAAAACGTTCACGGGCACAGGGAAAATCTTCTTGTCTAAAATAACCATGGAGTCAAGTTTCTAATTGTGTCAAAAAGAGGTATATCATTTAGACCTTTATACCCCATAAATTGTTGTAACAAACCAAACCTATGATACTGACGACTGACCGGAGCTTAGCTTGGATCAGTAGAATTTTCTGGAATCCTTTTGTAAGACATTGGCAATGGTTACACATCTTAACTATGGCAAGAACATCGGTGGACTAAGATTGAACCCCATAAATTTTGCACCCCCTCCCCCCGGCACAGACAAAACTATGTAACAAACAAACAAACAGCCATAAACTCCATCTCACAACCTACAAACAACAAGGTGATAAACTCCATCTCATAACCCACAAACAACACGGTTATAAACTCCATCTCATAACCTACAACCAACACACAACAAGGTTATAAACGCCATCTCATAACCTACAACCAACAAACAACAAGGTTATAAACTCCATCTCATAGCCTACAACCAACAAGGTTATACACTCCATCTCACAACCTACAGTTAAGAGGATAAAAATAATTAAAAAAATATAAAAGAAAGTAATATATAAATACAACGTTTTACAGAAAGCAAATAATACATAGCACAAAAAGGAATCGCATACGGTTAGCTAGAAGCTTTTCGGATATATTTCCTTTCTCAATAGCCTCAGAAACAAGTCTAAAGGTATGTTGAATTTCATGTTGAGTTCATATGGGAGAAAGACAGGAAATAAAAAGGGCTTGGGTAATTAATGAGTAGTTTTTGTAAACAAGGGCAGATTAAGCTATCAAACGGACATATGGTTAAAGAGAGCTGGGTTATTAATATCCTGTGGTTTTGGAATAAACGAGCTTAAATCAAAAGGAAATTACAGTAACTGAAGAGTAACAAAATAAGGTAACCTAAGATAGAAACACATAGCCTTTTCTATATTGAATGAGATAAAACTATTCAAATGTTAAAAGACAAAGTTCAAATGAAAGAAATAATGTTTATACGAAAACTAGTCAAGTGTTTAAAGATTAAAGATAAAAAGGGCTTGGGTAATTAAAGAGTAGTTTTTGTAAACAAGGGCAGATTAAGCTATCACACGGACATATGGTTAGAGAGAGCTGGGGTATATTATATAGGTATTTTATTATGTATTTACTTTACTCTTTGATACATTTTTTGTGTCATGTTTACATATTCTGCGAAAACACCATCTGGGATTGGTATTAAAGAGCAAAAAGTATTTTGTTAACGAATATTAGCAATAAAAGTCATGTCATTTTTCTTTTTGCGTAATTTTATACACTTGGTAAAAGAATCATTGGATTGCATAAACGTGGGCAGGTAAATATGTATCCAATGTATTACCATAAGTCGAGTCTATCTGCATACTATATAATCAGTGATATGGTATTTAAAGTCTCGACTCCACAGAGGACCATTATGGGAGATTTAATATATCCTTAACTTGACAAATTCAAGCTACATGAGTTGGCAAAAGGACAAGAGAAGTTGGTCAAAAGTTTATAAAAGCACCTCATTTGTACTTCTTGATAAAAATGACAAACAATTATCTATTTCTGTTTCAAAAAAATTGTCCATATATGTATTTGGCAACTGGGACATCTTTTTAAAATATTTCTGTATGTAAAACTATTGAGTGTAAAACGGTTGTAGTGAATTCTAATTATAACCCATTTTATTGCAAACCATGAATGAAGATAAATCAAATCAACTATCATTAATGTGTTTATCTACACACTATATTCTGGTGCATAGTGGTTAATGGTAACGTTGCACATTCGAGAAACATGGACAGGTTATTTGTAAAGGGGCTAAAATATGTTCTGAAAGTGAGAAATACTTCAATAAATAAACAACAATTTTATGAACGATAGCTACTTCTTAAAATACTTGCAAAATCCAAAAGACATATTTCATGTTTAAGAATTTCTTGAATACGTTGCCTGAGTCTAATTACTTTGGACGACATGTGAAGCACGCTCATTCCATGAAGGATATTTCCCACATTTTCTTCCAGTGATCTGTGTGTATGTTGCGTTTTTGTCCCTGTAGTCGCATTTATTGAGCTACTTAAACTAAATCAGATTAATCAAAGGCATTCAGAAGCCATTACCGTCTGTTTTATGTGCCCACAAAACGGCTCGCGGCTCGTACTCACTTCCGCCTTAAAACTATTTCTCAATTGGGTCTTTTTCCAGAAACTGTCATATTTTTTACTTGTTGACCCCTGTTGACCTTCTCAGATAATCAAGATAAAAACCTTGTAAGTTTGCACATTCTGGGCAATTGTAAGAAAGAACCGATCGAGGCTAGTTGCAAACATTTGGTTAGACTATCATTTGGCATACAAGATCACGACATTTTGCAGATAGCCAGGGAGTAAATCTTATATAAAATACTAATCTTTTAGACCTTTAATTCTTATTATATGGGTTAAAGATAATGCATAATTATTTTTGAGAAAATATTCAACAATAAGCAAAAGTGATGGTTTATTCTATTTTTCCTTTGAGCCCTCTCGTCCAAGCTGTTAGTTTTCGACTCAAAAGTCTATTAATGAACATTTTCACAAGCATAACACTGGAAACTCCAAACCGAACGACTTACTTGTGCGAAGATTGTGTGTATCACGTCACCTGTTTATCCGTGGCACGTAATTGTCAAGAAACAAGGCCGTGCACACGAAATTGTGAGATGGCACCCATGTCGTTCGAATGCAGGTAAACAAACAATCAGTGGTGTTAGCTTACCTTCGTTAGTACTTACCAATAATACCAACTACGCCAAGCAGCTCCACACTCAGGTAAAATGGTCAAAATCTGCGATCGTCTCGTGAATTTGAACGTTTGAATCATTGAAAAAATAAATGGCTTACGTCAAATAAAACATCTTCTTTTTAAACGTATGCAAAGCAGAAGTGTTTCAAAATGTGACAAAATAACCAGAGTACACATCCTCTTTACTTCTATGTCTGAAAGTTACGGATGCGAATGTTTAACACTTTTTGATGTAACGAAAGGTTGCCAACACTTAGGCAGTTTTAATGAGACCGAGAGATTAAAAAAAGGGCGAATGAGAGAGTTGGACCTAAGATTTTCGAATAATAGCTGCCCTTTCTGACAAAATTAGTTTTAAAGAAATCTGAGAAGCATTTCTATTTTGTGATGACGATCAGTTATCAAAGTATAATTAAGCTATATACTCCAACATTGCAATCATGTAAAATAGTAAACATCTTTAATCGGAAAGGAATCCAAAAAAAAAAGAGAAAAGTTTAAGAAATGAGATATGAAATGTCAAGGGAAATATAAAGCTTTTGAGACAAATTTTTTGTAAGAAGACAACGATAAGGTGCCATAAATATGAGCGCCATTCACTTGCGGGACTGGGACAGTAGGCGTTGGATTATTGATAAGAGTATTTCGGGTGAATATATTAAATATAGTATGCTATTTTGATATGATACCGTTTTGCTGTAGTCAAAGAAAGAAATTCAGGAATTGCAGAGCCATTTTTATGAGGTCCAACAAGACTCAATTGTAAGCATGTACTGGATGTTGCAATCATTATCTTTAGTTATCCTACAACCAACGAAAGACGTTATGGGAGCATTTGATCTTCCCCTTAAAGTGCTCTGTACACCGCTAAAACCCAGAATACTGTTTACATTAAAACAAAAAAAAAACAAAAAAAAAAGAACAGCAGACGGTTTTCCATGACAGAGGAAGTTAGGAACTTTCTCTTTAGTCAAATTTGAAAGCTTTGGCATGATTTTGCATTTCTAATATGATATTGAAAATTGTAATTGTTTGTACCCGCTATGTAAATAAACTCCAAGCCTGGGCATGCACCCAAGTACCCTAATGATTTAGCTGTGTGAGTGATCTATAGCCCGTTGATTATTATTTTACCCACTTTACCTGGGGTAATACAGACTAAGGATTTCGCTTGAGGGTCACAGGCTTGACGATAAGTTTGGGACTATAAACGACAGAAAAAGGATTTGAAATGAGGATAATCCAACGCTGAAGGTAATCAGTTGCTGATCGTTGTTGTTTGCGGGCATCAATTCAACATATGATTTTATACTCCTCACATTGTGCACAAATTTCAATTTTAGAATAAACTCGTGAAAATTAGCTTTCTTGACACGTGTCAGAAAGGCCAAAATGTAATAGTTTCTGAAATTCCATATGGAAGTCACGTAAAAGTACCGGAAACATCTAAGCAACTGACATTGCATCCTTAGTTCTTTTAGGCAACTGTCTTTTGTCATATCATGCATTGGTTGAGAAAGCTCTGCTCTGAAAACGTCACACAAAAAATTGTGTATAATGTGTTTTGTTAACATCTAGCCGAATAGCCACTCCCATCTATAGTATACCAGTTTGTAGTCTCTAATCATGATATAGGTGTTTTATTTTTATATATTCCGAGGACATA
Organism: Lepidochitona cinerea; assembly: GCA_963971465.1. Taxonomy (NCBI): domain Eukaryota; kingdom Metazoa; phylum Mollusca; class Polyplacophora; order Chitonida; family Tonicellidae; genus Lepidochitona; species Lepidochitona cinerea. The sequence goes on along the minus strand of OZ020551.1, from coordinate 102,267,961 downwards.
GCGTGACCAGTGAAATCACGGACAATCTGGATGTGCTTTAAGGGTTCTGTAATGCTGTCCGCTTTCCATCGATCGATTGCCCGAGGGCACATATTGGAGGCAAGGTGAGTTTTCGGGTAGAAAACAAAGATTGGAATATTATACCCCGATATATAAGGGAATGAAAACTTGATCTTTTATCAAGCACTTTTATGTTTAAAGTCGTGATATTCTGTAATAAATTCCTGATCCCGTTCCGTATGATATATTATCTGTAACTCATGTAGGTTAGATGGTAAAACACAAAAAAATAAAAAAAGGCCTTGAGCTAAACTGCTGAATTTGAATATTTCTTCCGTGACAACAACATTTTGAAATGACCAGCTTCCTCATGAAGAACACATGGGAAGCGTTCTATTGCTGCTAGTCTCGAGAATTTACTTGACTTTTGACCAGTGTTTGTAAATTCTGGTTTTACAATCAGTGATGAGAGGGAATAAAGCAAATTATCTATAAACCGTAATATTTGAGGTGCATTTTGGTACACCTAGTAAATATTTAAGGAACTGAGTGTGTATTTGGCGAATCCCCAAAGCTCAGAACCGTACAATAGGATTGGTTTTACAATCTTGTCAAATAATCTAAGTTTTAGACTTGAATCTAACGAGATTCGCTTAAAACATTGTTTTAACAAGTATACAGATTTTTTGTAGGATATCCCCATTCTTATGCACTTGATAGCAATCATCCTCACCAAATTTTAACAATCTCCAATGCAATCTGTAGGTGGAATGCATTGACAAACCAATATCAGGTGGAACCCAGAAAAAAAAACAACGCGCACAACATTCCAAAAGGTAACAATTTAGTCCAAGCGGGAGCATGTGGTTAAGCAGGGCTATGATACGGGGCATGCAGTGCCCTGAAACACAGTACGTCTTCAGAAACATGTCCCAATTGTCTAAGTCTTCCAATACTGCCGGAAAAGGACAAATAATCTGAAAACAATCGATTAATATCCACCATTTCCACCAAGTTTCGAAAATATCCGATAAAAACCATGGGAAGAGATACGATGACAAGCATTCATTGTACAGGTCTTCATATACAGTCGGAAAAGGGCAGTAACGCTAAAAATAATGAAACAAGCAAAACCAAAATAAGAGCTGCACATTCTTGCATGATGTCTATCATGTCTACAAAGTTTTTCAAAAAAACTGATAAAAACCGTATACGAGGAGATACGATGACAAGCATCCAGCATGTCCATAGATACTGTCTGAAAACGGGAGTAACTGAAAATAATTAAACCAGCGCAACCAAGAGAAGAGGTGCTTATCTTCGCATGATATCCAACATGTCCACCGAGTTTCGAAAAAAATGGGATAAAAACCGTGGTAGGAGTTGTGATGACAAGCATCCATTGTCTATGTCTTCCTATACTGTCGGAAAAGGCAGTAACTCTGAAAATAATTAAACCAGCGCGACCACAATAGGAGGTGCACATCCTTGCATAATATCTATCATGTTCACCTGGTTTCGAAAAAATCTGACAAAAACTATAAGAGGAGATGTGATGACAAGCATACACTGTCTATGTCTTCCTATACTGTCGAAAAGGGGCAGTAACTCTAAAAATAATGAAACCAAGGCAACCAAAATAGGAGGTGCACACCCTCGAATGATATCCAGTATGTACACCAAGTTTCGAAAAAACAGAAAGACAGACAGACAAGCTGATCGCTATATCCTCCCGCATTATATGACGGGGAGATAATATTGGATAAAAATGTCTAGTAGCCAAAAATGTTTACCATGTTCGTTTGATACACCCCAACATTTTGTTTGTCTGGGTAGTTACATATTCAACATGTTAATTAAATTTCCTGTAAATTAAAACAATCCTTATTATTACATACAGGCTTGAAGTATTAGGATGAGAGATCGACAGTCTTGTAAAATGAAATTGATTAATAAAGACGGTAAACTAGGGAACCTTGGGGTACACCTTCATCACACTGGCTTTAGAAGTAATTAAAGTGGCATGATCGACCAAAATTCGGAACGTATTCATAAATTCAGACTGTCAAGAAAAAAAGAGGGCCTGAATTTGATTGAAGTTGGAATAAGGGAAATCCATGGTGTTTTAAAGTTAAACACAATTTAACGACCTGGATGAACGTTCAGTAATTCTATACTTAAGTCAATTCAAAACACTACTTGACTAATGTTTTAAAAAAAGATATCAATATTTTGGCAGGTCCTTTCAAAACAATGTGCGGCAGATTGATAGTCCTTCAGTCCGACACAGACCTTCCATGGCTGGGTCGCGTGTTCGAAATAAACTCTGTGTGGATTTGCCACCCAATCGCTGAATAGTTGCCAGGTACTCGTCGGAGGTTGGGGTTTTCCTCCAGGCAAAGAGCCTGGTTTCTTTCCACACTAAACATGGTAACGCCGGCATATTAGGGGAATGATATTGAATACGGCGTAAAACACTTATCAATCAAACTTATGTCAAATTAAATATTTTAAATCAAATAGATGATTAGCATTGCAACAATATCCACATACAAAGACAACGATTACAAACATTCAAACCAGTCAAGTGTAACATACCAGTCTAGGAAAAATACTTTAATCATTAGCATCTCCCAATGTAATGATAAAGTTCAACCTATATAAAACCATTGGCGAAGCAGCTACGGTTAGGAAAGGCGTTAATATAGGCATTGTGCCTGTTCGCTCATCCTCTTTTCTTTTGAAAAAAAAAATAAAATGCTGTTTAAACCAACGGTTAGTACTGATTACTTTCCAAAACCCTTGATAGGAATACAATATTATCTGTTTTATAACAACCTGAAGCGCTCTATTGCCAAAACATGTCGTGGAAGTTCATTTCATTCCTTTTTTTATGAACTCCGTGTATGCTTGTGTTTTGTCTCTATATGGCTTAGCGATACATTTATTGAGCTACTTAAACTAAATCCGATTAATCAAAGTCATCCAGAAGCCATTACAGTCAGATTTACGTGCTCGCCGAACGCCTAAAGGCTAGAACTCACTTCCGCTAACAGTCCATTGTAAGACCAAAGAGATTCTTTGTCTCTATTGAGTCTTCTCGCTCAAACTCTCAGTTTTTGTCTGTAAAGATTAAATTGACAACTTAGAAAGGCTCAAGCTCAAATCACTACAAGAGTGTGCACTTTATGCTGCCAATACCTCCAATGTCATTGTGTCCCAGAACAAAATGAGACAAAAACAAATAAGGATCCCCGTGAACACATTGCAAACACAATAACAACCCCATATCGACCATAGCACAACATTTAGATATTTTGACACCTCAAGCAACAGAGACTATATTGAAGGTTTAAAAAGACTCTCTTTATTTCGTGTCATTTCGCTTTTCCAACTAATCCGCATAAAGTCTCCTAAATACTCGTCCCGGTTAATTAAATTTTGTTTACTTTACAAATCCAGTGATTAAATTCAATTAAATGCCATTGTGTGGATAAAAATCATCACGTGAATTTAAACGTATATAAAACATCATTGGTAAAGTAGAAACGACTGGAGTTAGTTGCTTCCTAAAACATTTGCTAGGAATAAAATATCGCCGTGAGATTTTATTTCAATATTTTTCTAATGATCTATATGTATATTGTGATTTTGTCTCGATATCAACTACAGTTCCATTTACTGAGGTTCTCAAACTAAACCAGATAAATCAAAGTCATTCAGAGACCATTACAGCCAGTTCAACGGGCTCATAAAAACAGCTCGCAGCCAGAGTACACTTCCGCTTTCAAACGATTGTAAGAACTCAAGCCATTCTATTCATCTGCTGAGTTTTTTCAATCCAAGCTGTCAAGTGTTGGTTTGTTAAGGTCTAATTGGTCATTTAGAGGACCTAAGATCATGCCACAACAAGATTGTGCACTTTGCAATTCCACTACCACCAATAGCATTGCCCACAGAGTAAAACATAAACAATAAACCACCCCAGCTAACTCATCTAAATTATTCTTGCAAATACATACATACAGTATGTGATGTTTAATCAAATACATGTACATATTTTCCCGATATTAAACATTTGTCTAAATTTGTATTGTCGTTATCTCCACGAAATTTTTACGGGGAAATTAATAGATATTGTGTATATGTTTCCTTCTTTCTAGGCTAAAATTCAACAAGTCCTAAACCCATCACTTGAAGGACACCAGGTCATCGTTTTAATAACGTTTAATACAGCCAAGTGGACCTGTGATTGGGAGAATTGTACCTTCCGATACCCGCGCCCGCCAGTAGTTACTCTCTCTGTATAGCTCTCTACTCCCGCCCTCCCTCCACACTGGCGTTGTCATGAGTGGTGGAGGAAACATGGCCCATTGCCCGGAGGACCCCTCCCCCTCCCCCGTCGACCTTCGGCGAGTACTTTGCAACTTTCACATACGGAGATTGATTGAAAAATTCAGTCAGAATTTTTTCAATTTATATTTGGTTGAGTGGTATTCACACCGGCGCCGCGTCGATGGAAGGCTTCGGCCTGTCGCAGACTGAGGGACGATTACTCTAACCGACTGAACCATCGAGACCCCATCACCATTTGAGATTATTGTGCATCTTGTAAATGATTGGGTAAAATATAATTAATTTTAAATAATTAAAACTTAGGATTGCTTTTCTGGACGCATGGATTATATTATATAATATGGTCGAAATAGTGTCCGAAAAGTTAATAAAATTTAAATAAAGGGTACGAGCGTTCATTCATTTTGAGCCTAACTTCAAAACATTTCTTTAACGCATAACGAGACCAGTAGCACTAGAAATCTTCCGAATTCTGGAGGAAAACAGCCTTAATTTCCATATTTTCTTTTCACACAAAAATATTACCATTTTGGAAGCTCATTCCACTTTAATATTTGAGATAAACGCATCTTTATTATCTCTCGTGAGACAGCGGCTTAAAGAGACAGCAAGCTTATGTTTTTATCAATAAATAATCTATCTGATATAGAGTCACTGCCAGAAAACGTTTATGCAGAAATGGTTAAGTATCAACATTTTGGCACGTGATACCACCTTGAAATGATGACAGAGGTCCTGACAATATGTCTTTTCTTCAAATTGTCCATCTTTAGGAATTTTCGTCAAAATTGTTCCTTTCAAATCATCATTTAGCGGCAAAAATTCAGGAACATATTGTCCAACATGATGTCGATATTTTGTCGCAAGTGCACCGTATACAGCTGTATTATCCAGAAGTTTCCCAAAATGTAAAAGAAAATTTAAAATCAATACAAAAGACGTGTATATGATCCAAAGGGCTTGACGTTTAAACGTTGACTGATGCAGTTAATGTCGTTAATTTTCTGCCGACTCAACAGATGGTCGTTGTGGGATTATTCAATGTTTTCTGTGAGAGATTGCGTGACATAATCTTTATACTGTGTGAAAAGACCATATGGACCCGATGTAAACGTAGTAGAGACATTTTAAGCATTTTGAATAACCTTGGTCGTTTGAAGCTGTAATCCTTATCAAACTATATAGTATTAGTTCCGTTAAATATGAAAAAAATGACGTGTACTATTCATTTTAATGTGGGTTGTTGGACAGAACGTATTGATATAAAACGACAACGTTCACTTAACAATCATAAAAAGCGGTTACATTTGAAGAAAGTTAAACATCGTCATGCCATCGTGTGCAAAAGTCTAACCTGGATCGAATCATTTGTGAAATCGTTAAAAGCCTTTTATTTTCTATCGGAAGATTCGCGTCATTTTCTAGCATGAAGCGACAAATGTCTACTCTGGATCTGCATCCTTGAAGGTTCAGTTTTTTGGTCAAAGTTCAAAGGAATGAAAAATATTAAGTGCAAAAGAAAATCCGTAATCCATTCTTTAATTTGATTTTTGTATGGCTGTATTCGAACTAACTTTCTTGTTATCTGTCCAGCATTTTTATTTGTATTTTCCTGTTAGATACTAAAGACAGCTTTCTGTGTTATTACATATGAACGTAAAGATAATATTCAGTTCTTGATATGCATGTATATAAAACAGTTACGCACAATGCATCCATATTGGTTTAAGTGGTAACCATAACCATATGGCAATCATGAATTAACAAAATGTGAAAACAAGTGGATACGTATCTATCTTGATCACTAATGTACGAAATCAAATGTCACTTATTCCATGTTTTAAGGCGTATTATATTGTTTGGCACATAAGTGGTACTCCAGTACATTCTATAACTGCATTAGCCAACTAGCAAATGTGTCTTTCTGTGCGAATGAATGCCTGCAGGTATGTTATATTTGTCTCTCCATGGATTGTTCCATTATGGTAATTTAAGTAAATCTGATGAATCAAAGTCTTTCCGAAGCCATTACAGTTATTTCATGTTAGAACAAAACAACTATCGAATGTCACGAACTACCGTTTTTGAGCCATCCGTTTATTATTATGTTCTTTACAAAGTCTACCCAAATTATCGGTTTTCACTGATTGACAATTCAAGAGATTTAATCTGAAAAGTCTCAAAGAAGGGATATGTTATAGAAATAATTTTACAGATGTCGAGCTAGTGACTACATTTGTTTTTTTTTTCAATCTTTGTAGAGCCCTCAGTGGTCCAGTGGTTAGAGTGATTGTCCCTCACTCCCACACAGACCTTTCATAGATGCTGCGCGACTTCGAATTCCACTCAGACCAAATAATTTCTGAGAGGATTTTCACTCGGTCGCCATTTGTGGAAGAGTTGCCAGTTACACACGGAAGGTCAGGGCTTTCCTCTGGACAATGAGCCCGGTTTCCTGCCCCACTAGACCTTATAAGTGAAATAATCTTGAGTGCGGTGTAAAACATCAATCAATCAATCAGATCTTTGTCATGACGATACCATATGATTACACTAATTACTACAAAAATGAAGCCAACATTATGTGCAGTTGTAATCATTTCGGTTATACTAATGATTTTTGTTGTATAAATTCAATGAAATAAAAAGTGATTGGGAAAGAATATTGATAACTTTCAAATCGTACCATGTTTTTTTTTCTGTATATTTTAGGCAGTTTAGCAACTCAACCTTGTCAGATGTAACAACATGCTCCAAATATGGGGCAATGTTTTTACTTATTTTGCTTCGATTTATTATTTGGGGCCTCGGTGGTCCAGTGGGATAGAGTAATCGTCCCTCAGTCCGACACATACCTACCATCAATGCGGCGCGAGTTCGAATCCCACACAGACCAAATAAAAATTTAATTTCTGAGTGGATCTTTTACTCGGTCGCCGTATGTAGAAGGGTTGCCAAGTACTCGCCGAAGGTCGGGGGTTTCCTCCCCAACTAAACCTGGCAACGACGCCATATAAGTGAAATAATCTTGAGTGCGGCGTAAAACAATCAGTCAATCAATCAATCAATCAATCGATTTATAATTGAATTAATATTCCAAGTTCCCTTACAACGGATCATAAAAACATTTCAATTTAGAAGGTATTTTATTTTATTGGTACATTAATTCGTCTAAAGCCGAGGCTCTGTGTCCCCACAAAACAGCTGTCCCAACTTTTATCTTAAAATATCAACTAAGGATTGCATTTTGATCAATCTTAACACAAATTATCAACAGCCAGTTGAGGTCAAATGTTTCATCGAAATATGTCTATTATTATAAGAACATGTGTGCACATTGACAGATAGGGCCTATTGAGTTACATACCTTAAAGCAAAAAAGCGAACAAAACTTAAGATAAATGCATTATATGCTATTTTGCCAGTGAAAAGGAGGCTTAAAATATCAACAATTTTAATCATGTTAAGAATGTGTTTATCTTTGCTTGCCCTTGATATCAAAAAATTAAGAATGACGAAAAGAGCACCACTGCTTACAAAAACGCCCCCTTTGGATGCAAACCTGCTACATTCGGAATGGATACATTGTTAAGTTTTTTAAGTCTAATCACTTAAGTGACTGATAACACACGTCTCCTAACACACAACGAAGCATCTTTTCCCTTTCTATCCCAGAATTCATCAGATTAACTTGTCTGTATTGCTATTCAAGTCAGAATCCCGATATGTGTGACAGCTAAATCAGGTTAAGTTTGGTATTTTAGAATCCAGAAAAGTCAGCCACTTTCCTTCCCGATTGAACCTTAGGCTGTAAAATGTTAACTCTGCACTTGACTATTTCAGGGACTGAAAATGAAACCAATGCAAGCTCGAGTAAATTATGCGGCCATAGTGCTGCTGGCGTTCATTGACTCTATGTCTTTGCACGACCGGTTTACCCCCATACAAATAACCAGCTCAGATTCCGTAGTTATTTTTCATTTCAATGAGCTTCGAATTCACTTCGTCTTGAATCGGTACAAATTTACAGCCAAATTTATGGAAAATTGTTAATAGTCAGACCCAACTTGTTGAGATCGACACTTTAGGTCATACGAAGCATTTAAACTTGTAGATGAAATGATGGTTGAATAACCAAAAGTGTCTGAAGCAAAACAATGTTCATGAAGACAATATATGTTAACTTTATCTGAATTTTATTGAATTTTGCCGTTTCATTTTAAGGAAATCAATATGTGGTCAGTATGTTTTACCATTCTCTGTTTAAATAACATAAGGAGAAAAGTTTACATTTTTTTCTTTGAACAGATAGGTTATGGAAGATTGCGTACACATCTTTCAAATAATATAATTATGAAAACAGCAGTTTGGGTTCAAAATATGTTCTAGTCATATGCATTGAATGCGAAGCTTCACATAAAGCTGGTGTCGAGCATTTAACAACTCCCAAAGAGGTATAGCTAGTCCGGAAATCATGTCAGGAAGAGCTATCTGGGTTTGAACCATCTTAAAGAGCAAAATCCACTGAAGGAAAATGTAAAATTAATGCGAATGTGAAGAATTATTTATGGTTTATTGGGCGACGACGCTTCGACGTAGTTGACTTTGATAACGATGTAAGAACTACATCGAAATGTCGTCACCCTATAAACCAAGAAGTTGTTATCCCTAAGTAATAAATTCACCTTATTGTAATCTTTCAACTTCTAAATGCCATTGAAAGGCTTAACATTAGCCCAATGGCGATTTATGAAATCCACGAAATAGTACAATCATCACGGTTCAATTAACATGAAAGCACTACCGAACTCAACAATCTGTCGGAAAGTATTTTATTTTCTGTCCGTTAGTTTGTGTTTGATATGGTATGACATTTGTGTAGCACTTGGCACGACTAACGGAAATTAATGTGCAATATTCTTCTATCGCTGGAGATGTCCGGCTGACAAAAGAAGAAGTCTCCTGTCATTTTTATAAAGACTAATATGATGAGTAAAGACAGTTTTACTTGTTAGTCTAAATGTACCATTGTACTGTTGTTTCCATAGATTGTCGGGATGTTTAATGTAGGAAGTTAGGAACCTTTGAATAAAATACCATATAAAGAATATCATTTGAACCTGAATATATAAGAAAAAATATAGCTTATACTTTGCAAGCCAATCGTTTAAACATTATTAAATTTAAAATGGATTTAGAGTTTTTAGACAACAAAGACGAACTACTTTAGTAACATTAAAAACGTAAAGTTAAACTGATCGAAAAAAAACAAAAACATAGATTTGTTGTTACATAAAATAAAATCTTCGGGCTTTTGGGTCCATGTTATCTCTTCATAAAACATTTATTATTTAGTAGAACATTATTTTATTGCAGTTGCAGTTTTGTAAAGGATACAATAACAAAAATGTCGCATTTAAGTTCCCTATATATGACGGAGCATCATTTTTGTATAGCCTACATACATCAATTTCACGACAAATATTTATCATTTACATTTTATGATTCTCAACGGAATTTTTTAGGGTGTGGGGGTTGGGGGGGGGGCTATATGGCTTACCGGTAGGGTGATAGTATCGGTGTCGACAAAAGCCCTCCGTCGACCTATAATAGTGCCAAGTGCAAGGAATATTTTCAAAAATATGAAGGTTTTTTTACTTGATCGTACTATTGGTAGGTGGTAGCTAATCAATATACCTAATTTAAAAGATTTGTTTAACAGAAAGGGAACTTATATTGAGTGTGGTGTAAAACATTAAAGTGGCATGAGCTGCCAAATTGTTGATATTTTGACTTTAAACAGAATGTTGAAATCATTGACTATTTTTCTCAAGTCGCATAATTCAGAAGCTTTTTAGTGCTTCTAGTCTCGATAATGTACGATAAAGCATTGTTTTGAACTAACTTTGGCTTAGAATGAATGAATGGTCGTCCCGGTTATTTAAATTTTGTTTACATTTCGAACACGTTTTCGGTTCATACAGGCCACATACTGTATGGATTTTTCTCATTCTAACGCCAATCATTTAGTTTTTCGATGGCCTTCAAAGCCTCTTACTGTCGTGACGATCAGAAATTATGAAAAAAGTGTGAATTTCGGCAGCTCATGTCACTTTAACCAATCAGTCAGTCATTGGGAATTAAATAAATGTAAGAAATGGATTGACAAATTGCCCGACTTATAGGAAAACTTCATCCTTGGACATTTAAATAAGGACATTGCCACTACTTTGATTTGACAGTACACCAGACTGTTTATAACAGACGTGACTATTCTGGTCAATTGACCTACTCTTTGTCTTCATCAGTTGGGATTTGTCTGTCGAATAAATAATTAACACTAGCACATAATTACAGAACATGATCTCCTATCCCATCAGCCTATACTATTCTTGTCACTGTATTCCCCTTTGGCGAATATAAACGTAGACAGAGATCAGTCGTGTATATTGGGTTTACATTATGGCTCTTTAACAGAATCGTCAGATCAATAAACGTCTCCTATTAATCCAAGATAAATCTTTGACAATCTTGAAAAAGTTCTTTTGTCAAGCGATCTGGTAACTTCCTTGCCTTAGACAGTCTGTACATATTTCTTTCCCAAGCGTCCTGTTGCATTTGTAGATTGATGGCTGGAGTTCAAAATATGATAGAAGCCAACGGTCAATATATGATTCATACTTGATACGTTAAGGGTTATGAACAACGGAAGACCTATATCAAATCTTTGATTACCGAACATGAACTGGTTTATGATATATATTCAGCACTTCTCGGGATGACGTGTAACAGGTGTCTGAGACAAATGTAAATATGGTATTTTGTACAGTGACAGGTAGACTCCATTCTGGCACGAACATAACACATTTGGAGAGATTGCCTGAAATAGTTTAGAATAATCACATTACCATCATAGCCGAAAGTAAGTATCGTTTTTTTCTCTAATGTTTTACCAATAACTATCGTAACGTACACGAGTTCATTATCTGGCATTCTACTATTAACATAGAATTTTGGCGAAATTTCAGATTTTAGATTATGAAAAATAATTCAGGTAGATAACAGCGCTGGTTATATAAATATCCTGCTACCCAAACGTCAAAATGCCATCGAGTCATCGGGATTAAAAACAAAACAAAAGAAAGGCATGATTTGATTTGATAACCAGTTCTATATTATTCCAAAACAAAGTACAATTATACCCTTATACAATACGTCAACTATTTAATAAAATGGGAAGTTATAATACAGAGTAAAATGTGGCCTTCTCGACCAACATAAATAACTAGGATTGGGACATTAAAATCATTGATGGTTGTTATCTAGTATACTGATATATCACCAATAGTTTTGTCTTGATTCAACACTGGACATTGTGATATTATTGTACAAAATATACGTAATTTGATCGACTTTAGTGTCATTCACCAAAAGAGTACGAACGTCAAATTCCAAAAGTACAATGGTACTTGCAGATTATACAACAAAACCTTCAGAGTGTACATAATAATCCAGGTAATGAACGTTTTCTGTGGCTTAGATCTTTATGTGTATAATTAAAAAGTGACCTTGGTTTGTTCATACGCACATGACGTTGAAAGAATTCTATGAAAGAATTCTAAGGTTTGACTTTCTGCATAAGGTTTTAAACTTATCTGTCTCACAAAAAGTCTCCGTCTGTTGTTACTTCGTGTCAACTAGATCAATATTTTTAGGAAAGCTATATAATAACAAACACTGCCAAATAATATGATAGCCGGTTTTCCCTGGCTGACATGATCAAAAAAAGAACTCAAAGGCATGCATGGAAAATTAAGCGGATATAAAGTTATTTTTGTCAAAATAATCAAAATGAATTGTAATCTTTGTGTAAGGTTGGATTCGGATCTCTTTAAAGGGGTTTTATTAAATGGAAAACCACGTTCGTTTATTTTTTTCTTGCTACCAGGAGTGCTCGATATAATTATAAAGGGGAATATTTTCCACAGTTAAGTTTTTGTTGCTGTTTGGCTTGTACTGCGCTACCAACCACGATTGTTTCTTGGACAAGTCCCAAAATCCAAGAAGGCTGAAGTTGGTTCCCTATTCCCAGTTCCTTATTCCCAGTTCCCTATTCCCAGTTCCTTATTCCTAGTTCCCTATTCCCAGTTCCTTATTCGAAATAATTTTCTTATCATAGGTGTAATTGATCACAAAGACAGCAGAACTTGTTTACGTTGCTTGTATCCCGGCACACGGCACAGATCCACTGCACAGGCGAAAACTTAAAGCTCTTTATATTCTGTTAGATTATGCAATTTTGAATAGGGAAGCAATGTATGAGTCTTAACTAAGCGGCGTGCCGGGCAAAACAAATATTGCATAAGTAGACAACTAAGATTACTTCAATTTGGCGTTGCATTTATCCCGGCACAGCACTTGGATCTGTCGGCACAGGCAAAAATATATATTTTTCTAAATTCCAACTTAGGTAATGAAAACAAGGTACGAGTCTTAACTATTGTCTGTGCCGGGCAAAATGTATATGGCCTGAGTAGACATTGGACAGCAGAACCTGTTTACGTTGCTTGTATCCCGGCACACGGCACAGATCCACAGGCACAGGCGAAAACTTAAAGCTCTTTATATTCTGTTAGATTATGCAATTTTGAATAGGGAAGCAATGTATGAGTCTTAACTATTGCCTGTGCCGGGCAAAACAAATATTGCATAAGTAGACAACTAAGATTACTTCAATTTGGCGTTGCATTTATCCCGGCACAGCACTTGGATCTGTCGGCACAGGCAAAAATGTATATTTTTCTAAATTCCAACTTAGGTAATGAAAACAAGGTACGAGTCTTAACTATTGACGGTGCCGGGCAAAATGTATATGGCCTGAGTAGACATTGGACAGCAGAACCTGTTTACGTTGCTTGTATCCCGGCACACGGCACAGATCCACAGGCACAGGCGAAAACTTAAAGCTCTTTATATTTTGTTAGATTATGCAATTTTGAATAGGGAAGCAATGTATGAGTCTTAACTAAGCGGCGTGCCGGGCAAAACAAATATTGCATAAGTAGACAACAAAGAGTACTTCAATTTGGCGTTGCATTTATCCCGGCACAGCACTTGGATCTGTCGGCACAGGCAAAAATGTATATTTTTCTAAATTCCAACTTAGGTAATGAAAACAAGGTACGAGTCTTAACTATTGTCTGTGCCGGGCAAAATGGATATGGCCTGAGTAGACATTGGACAGCAGAACCTGTTTACGTTGCCTGTATCCCGGCACACGGCACAGATCCACAGGCACAGGCGAAAACTTAAAGCTCTTTATATTCTGTTAGATTATGCAATTTTGAATAGGGAAGCAATGTATGAGTCTTAACTATTGTCTGTGCCGGGCAAAACAAATATTGCATAAGTAGACAACAAAGAGTACTTCAATTTGGCGTTGCATTTATCCCGGCACAGCACTTGGGTCTGTCGGCACAGGCAAAAGTCTAAAGGTATCAATAATCTCATTTCGAATAAGGAAACAATGTACGAATCTTAACTATTGTCTGTGCCGGGCAAAACAAATATTGCATAAGTAGACAACAAAGAGTACTTCAATTTGGCGTTGTATTTATCCCGGCACAGCACTTGGATCTGTCGGCACAGGCAAAAATGTATATTTTTCTAAATTCCAACTTAAGTAGGGAAAACAAGGTACGAGTCTAAACTATTGTCTGTGCCGGGCAAAATGTATATAGCCTGAGTAAGCATTAGACAGCAGAACTTGTTTACGTTGCTTTTATCCCGGCACACGGCACAGATCCACAAGCACAGGCGAAAACGTAAAGCTCTTTACATTTTGTTAGATTATGCAATTTTGAATAGGGAAGCAATGTATGAGTCTTAACTAAGCGGCGTGCCGGGCAAAACAAATATTGCATAAGTAGACAACAAAGAGTACTTCAATTTGGCGTTGCATTTATCCCGGCACAGCACTTGGATCTGTCGGCACAGGCAAAAATGTATATTTTTCTAAATTCCAACTTAGGTCATGAAAACAAGGTACGAGTCTTAACTATTGTCTGTGCCGGGCAAAATGGATATGGCCTGAGTAGACATTGGACAGCAGAACCTGTTTACGTTGCCTGTATCCCGGCACACGGCACAGATCCACAGGCACAGGCGAAAACTTAAAGCTCTTTATATTCTGTTAGATTATGCAATTTTGAATAGGGAAGCAATGTATGAGTCTTAACTATTGTCTGTGCCGGGCAAAACAAATATTGCATAAGTAGACAACAAAGAGTACTTCAATTTGGCGTTGCATTTATCCCGGCACAGCACTTGGGTCTGTCGGCACAGGCAAAAGTCTAAAGGTATCAATAATCTCATTTCGAATAAGGAAACAATGTACGAGTCTTAACTATTGTCTGTGCCGGGCAAAACAAATATTGCATAAGTAGACAACAAAGAGTACTTCAATTTGACGTTGTATTTATCCCGGCACAGCACTTGGATCTGTCGGCACAGGCAAAAATGTATATTTTTCTAAATTCCAACTTAAGTAGGGAAAACAAGGTACGAGTCTAAACTATTGTCTGTGCCGGGCAAAATGTATATAGCCTGAGTAGGCATTAGACAGCAGAACTTGTTTACGTTGCCTGTATCCCGGCACACGGCACATATCCACAAGCACAGGCGAAAACGTAAAGCTCTTTACATTTTGTTAGATTATGCAATTTTGAATAGGGAAGCAATGTATGAGTCTTAACTAAGCGGCGTGCCGGGCAAAACAAATATTGCACAGATAGACAACAAAGAGTTCTTCATTTTGGCGTTGATTTATCCCGGCACAGCACTTGGATCTGTCGGCACAGGCAAAAATGTATACTTTTCAAAATTCTAACTTAGGTAATGAAAACAAGGTACGAGTCTTAACTATTGTCTGTGCCGGGCAAAATGTATATGGCCTGAGTAGACATTGGACAGCAGAACCTGTTTACGTTGCTTGTATCCTGGCACACAGCACAGATCCACAGGCACAGGCGAAAACTTAAAGCTCTTTATATTCTGTTAGCTTATGCAATTTTGAATAGGGAAGCAATGTATGAGTCTTAACTAACCGGCGTGCCGGGCAAAACAAATATTGCATAAGTAGACAACAAACAGTACTTCATTTTGGCGTTGCATTTATCCCGGCACAGCACTTGGATCTGTCGGCACAGGCAAAATTGTATATTTTTCTAAATTCCAACTTAGGTAATGAAGACAAGGTACGAGTCTTAACTATTGTCTGTGCCGGGCAAAATGTATATGGCCTGAGTAGACATTGGACAACAGAACCTGTTTACGTTGCTTGTATCCCGGCACACGGCACAGATCCACAGGCACAGACGAAAACTTAAAGCTCTTTATATTCTGTTAGATTATGCAATTTGGAATAGGGAAGCAATGTATGAGTCTTAACTATTGTCTGTGCCGGGCAAAACAAATATTGCATAAGTAGACAACAAAGAGTACTTCAATTTGGCGTTGCATTTATCCCGGCACAGCATTTGGATCTGTCGGCACAGGCAAAAGTCTAAAGGTATCAATAATTTCATTTCGAATAAGGAAACAATGTACGAGTCTTAAGTATTGTCTGTGCCGGGCAAAACAAATATTGCATAAGTAGACAACAAAGAGTACTTCAATTTGGCGTTGTAGTTATCCCGGCACAGCACTTGGATCAGTCGGCACAGGCAAAAATGTATATTTTTCTAAATTCCAACTTAGGTAATGAAGACAAGATACGAGTCTTAACTATTGTCTGTGCCGGGCAAAATGTATATGGCCTGAGTAGACATTGGACAACAGAACCTGTTTACGTTGCTTGTATCCCGGCACACGGCACAGATCCACAGGCACAGACGAAAACTTAAAGCTCTTTATATTCTGTTAGATTATGCAATTTGGAATAGGGAAGCAATGTATGAGTCTTAACTATTGTCTGTGCCGGGCAAAACAAATATTGCATAAGTAGACAACAAAGAGTACTTCAATTTGGCGTTGCATTTATCCCGGCACAGCATTTGGATCTGTCGGCACAGGCAAAAGTCTAAAGGTATCAATAATTTCATTTCGAATAAGGAAACAATGTACGAGTCTTAACTATTGTCTGTGCCGGGCAAAACAAATATTGCATAAGTAGACAACAAAGAGTACTTCAATTTGGCGTTGTAGTTATCCCGGCACAGCACTTGGATCAGTCGGCACAGGCAAAAATGTATATTTTTCTAAATTCCAACTCAAGTAGGGAAAACAAGGTACGAGTCTAAACTATTGTCTGTACCGGGCAAAATGTATATAGCCTGAGTAGGCATTAGACAGCAGAACTTGTTTACGTTGCTTTTATCCCGGCACACGGCACAGATCCACAAGCACAGGCGAAAACGTAAAGCTCTTTACATTTTGTTAGATTATGCAATTTTGAATAGGGAAGCAATGTATGAGTCTTAACTGAGCGGCGTGCCGGGCAAAACAAATATTGCACAGATAGACAACAAAGAGTTCTTCATTTTGGCGTTGATTTAACCCGGCACAGCACTTGGATCTGTCGGCACAGGCAAAAATGTATACTTTTCAAAATTCTAACTTAGGTAATGAAAACAAGGTACGAGTCTTAACTATTGTCTGTGCCGGGCAAAATGTATATGGCCTGAGTAGACATTGGACAGCAGAACCTGTTTACGTTGCTTGTATCCCGGCACACGGCACAGATCCACAGGCACAGGCGAAAACTTAAAGCTCTTTATATTTTGTTAGATTATGCAATTTTGAATAGGGAAGCAATGTATGAGTCTTAACTAAGCGGCGTGCCGGGCAAAACAAATATTGCATAAGTAGACAACAAAGAGTACTTCAATTTGGCGTTGCATTTATCCCGGCACAGCACTTGGATCTGTCGGCACAGGCAAAAATGTATATTTTTCTAAATTCCAACTTAGGTAATGAAAACAAGGTACGAGTCTTAACTATTGTCTGTGCCGGGCAAAATGGATATGGCCTGAGTAGACATTGGACAGCAGAACCTGTTTACGTTGCCTGTATCCCGGCACACGGCACAGATCCACAGGCACAGGCGAAAACTTAAAGCTCTTTATATTCTGTTAGATTATGCAATTTTGAATAGGGAAGCAATGTATGAGTCTTAACTATTGTCTGTGCCGGGCAAAACAAATATTGCATAAGTAGACAACAAAGAGTACTTCAATTTGGCGTTGCATTTATCCCGGCACAGCACTTGGATCTGTCGGCACAGGCAAAAGTCTAAAGGTATCAATAATCTCATTTCGAATAAGGAAACAATGTACGAGTCTTAACTATTGTCTGTGCTGGGCAAAACAAATATTGCATACGTAGACAACAAAGAGTACTTCAATTTGGCGTTGTATTTATCCCGGCACAGCACTTGGATCTGTCGGCACAGGCAAAAATGTATATTTTTCTAAATTCCAACTTAAGTAGGGAAAACAAGGTACGAGTCTAAACTATTGTCTGTGCCGGGCAAAATGTATATAGCCTGAGTAGGCATTAGACAGCAGAACTTGTTTACGTTGCTTGTATCCCGGCACATGGCACAGATCCACAGGAACAGGCGTAAACGTAAAGCTCTTTACATTTTGTTAGATTATGCAATTTTGAATAGGGAAGCAATGTATGAGTCTTAACTAAGCGGCGTGCCGGGCAAAACATTACACAGGTAGACAACAAAGAGTACTTCATTTTGGCGTTGCATTTATCCCGGCACAGCACTTGGATCTGTCGGCACAGGCAAAAATGTATATTTTTCTAAATTCCAACTTAGGTAATGAAAACAAGATGCGAGTCTTAACTATTGTCTGTGCCGGGCAAAATGTATATGGCCTGAGTAGACATTGGACAGCAGAACCTGTTTACGTTGCTTGTATCCCGGCACACGGCACAGATCCACAGGCACAGGCGAAAACTTAAAGCTCTTTATATTCTGTTAGATTATGCAATTTTGAATAGGGAAGCAATGTATGAGTCTTAACTATTGTCTGTGCCGGGCAAAACAAATATTGCATAAGTAGACAACAAAGAGTACTTCAATTTGGCGTTGCATTTATCCCGGCACAGCACTTGGATCTGTCGGCACAGGAAAATGTCTAAAGGTATCAATAATCTCATTTCGAATAAGGAAACAATGTACGAGTCTTAACTATTGTCTGTGCCGGGCAAAACAAATATTGCATAAGTAGACAACAAAGAGTACTTCAATTTGGCGTTGTATTTATCCCGGCACAGCACTTGGATCTGTCGGCACAGGCAAAAATGTGTATTTTTTTAAATTCCAACTTAAGTAATGAAAACAAGGTACGATTCTAAACTATTGTCTGTGCCGGGCAAAATGTATATAGCCTGAGTAGGCATTAGACAGCAGAACTTGTTTACGTTGCTTGTATCCCAGCACACGGCACAGATCCACAGGCACAGGCGAAAACTTAAAGCTCTTTACATTTTGTTAGATTATGCAATTTTGAATAGGGAAGCAATGTATGAGTCTTAACTAAGCGGCGTGCCGGGCAAAACAAATATTGCATAAGTAGACAACTAAGAGTACTTCAATTTGGCGTTGCATTTATCCCGGTACAGCACTTGGATCTTTTGGCACAGGCAAAAATGTATATTTTTCTAAATTCCAATTTAGGTAATGAAAACAAGGTACGAGTCTTAACTATTGTCTGTGCCGGGCAAAATGTATATGACCTAAGTAGACATTAGACAGCAAAACCTGTTTACGTTGCTTGTATCCCGGCACACGGCACAGATCCACAGGCACAGACGAAAACTTAAAGCTCTTTATATTCTGTTAGATTATGCAATTTTGAATAGGGAAGCAATGTATGAGTCTTAACTATTGTCTGTGCCGGGCAAAACAAATATTGCAAAAGTAGACAACAAAGAGTACTTCATTTTGGCGTTGCATTTATCCCGGCACAGCACTTGGATCTGTCGGCACAGGCAAAAATGTATATTTTTCTAAATTCCAACTTAAGTAATGAAAACAAGGTACGAGTCTTAACTATTGTCTTTGCCGGGCAAAATGTATATGGCCTGAGTAGACATTGGACAGCAAAACCTGTTTACGTTGCTTGTATCCCGGCACACGGCACAGATCCACAGGCACAGTCGAAAACTTAAAGCTCTTTATATTCTGTTAGATTATGCAATTTTGAATAGGGAAGCAATGTATGAGTCTTAACTATTGTCTGTGCCGGGCAAAACAAATATTGCATAAGTAGACAACAAAGAGTACTTCAATTTGGCGTTGTATTTATCCCGGCACAGCACTTGGATCTGTCGGCACAGGCAAAAATGTATATTTTTCTAAATTCCAACTTAAGTAGGGAAAACAAGGTACGAGTCTAAACTATTGTCTGTGCCGGGCAAAATGTATATATCCTGAGTAGGCATTATACAGCAGAACTTGTTTACGTTGCTTGTATCCCGGCACACGGCACAGATCCACAGGCACAGGCGAAAACGTAAAGCTCTTTTCATTTTGTTAGATTATGCAATTTTGAATAGGGAAGCAATGTATGAGTCTTAACTAAGCGGCGTGCCGGGCAAAACAAATATTGCACAGGTAGACAACAAGGACTACTTTTTTTTGGCGTTGCATTTATCCCGGCACAGCACTTGGATCTGTCGGCACAGGCAAACATGTATATTTTTCTAAATTCCAACTTAGGTAATGAAAACAAGGTACGAGTCTTAACTATTGTCTGTGCCGGGCAAAATGTATATGGCCTGAGTAGACATTGGACAGCAGAACCTGTTTACGTTGCTTGTATCCCGGCACACGGCACAGATCCACAGGCACAGGCGAAAATACAAAGCTCTTTATATTCTGATTCTAATTTGGTGGATGACTGGATCTCTACAGTAGATGAGCGAGTTGGGAAAAGTCTTTCTAACCGCTATCATCATGTTGCGCATTTGAGTTAACGAAGTGTTTGGCTCAGTAGTTGTCGTGTTATTGATACCAATATTCAAGATAACTTTCTCAGGTTGGGGACCTTGATACTTTTGAATTAGCGTCCGAAATGAATTGGAATTTGCACCAGGGAAACATTCTACCTGCATATCAGGGTGGGGGTCAAGGTTAATTCTAGATAGATTAGAATCCCCAAGTAAAAGAATTTTCTTAGTGACATTAGGAAGGTGCCAATTAGAGGAGGTGTGCCGAAATTTCCAAAATTTAGAATTAGCTAATTTATTCCGAGGGTTGCGCTGACCCCTTGGAGGGGGTCTCACTGCATCTGAATATCTCATAGGTGAATGGGCTGACAAAACTGGGGATGGGGGAGGAGGAGAGGGACTAGAAGTACTAGGTCTAGCAGAAGTGATCCTAGTAGAAACTGGGGAAGACGGGGGACGAAAGGGGACAGAGGTACTACTAGGTCTAGGGGAGGGGGGCTGAGGGGATGAATAAGAGGGGGCAGAGGTACTAGGTCTAAGGGATGGAGTACCAGTAGGGAAAGGCGAAAGGGAAACAGAAGGTAAAGTTACAGACCTAGCAATCTGTGACTGCAGAGTTGGAGGTGAGATAACGGATGTCGACGGGCTGACAGACGGATGGGGTTGGGGAGACGATGGTGGACTAAACTGAGTAGTAGCAGCAGTGACAGATTTAGTGATGGAAAGAAAAGAATAAAAATTTTGAATGGTCGAAAGTTGTAATTTACCTTTATAATTCTGTTTGCCCCATTTTAAAGCATTATTGAAAGCACTGTCAAAGTTTAGACCATTGGATGACCTGGCAGAAGTCACCTGTGCTTTTAATCTATTTAATCATGCCGCATAATGAGAAATCATCTCTTGTATGATCTTATGGGCCCAATTTTTGTGTACATGGTCAAACGCAATATCAACTTCCCGATTGCGTTGAGCCGGTTTAAGAAAAGAATTTAGGTCTTTAATTTTATTATTTAAGGAATTTGGGAGGGTTTGGTCACGTAAATGTCCCTCAAGGATGCCAATATGGTGAAGACATTGTACAATTTTGAAAAGGGCTTTCACCAGAGCCGAGAATTCTGAATATTGGGGACTTTTAGATTTTGAATTTCCATGTCTATTGCTAACTGAAAATTGTTTGCTTCTGTTACCACGCCCTTGTTTTGCCATTCTGCCTAAATGCAATACACTTAATTAGGCGAACTGGATGAGAAGGGAAAATGGAGTTGGGAAAGTGAGACAGAGATAAAAAGGAAAAATATGTCTGGAAAACAAAAAGAATTGATTCAAACTAGAGATAAAAGAACCTAATTGAACTGGCTGACTTATGGAACAAAAAGATGGAGTTTGGAAAATAAGTGTTTTAAAGAGGCAGAGATAAAGAATAAAATGCGTCTGGAGACAGAATGACTAAAGTAAAAAGGGGTAATAAATCTAAGTCACAAATTGTCAGATATATAAGCAAAGGAAGATTAAATAGAGCAGGAAGGAAAAAACTTAATAAGACACTAATGTTAAAATTAATGTACAATTAGATCAGGAAATAATAATGAAGTCCTAGAAATAAAATTTGGAAGAAAAATACAAAGGAGCTGTAAATGGGAGATGAGGTTAAATCATAAATAAGAGGGCAAAACAATAGTAAGCCTAAAACAATGAAAATATGTAAAAGAGATAAAAAAGATATAAAAGAAAGTAATATATACAACGTTTTATAGTAAGCAAAGAATACTTAGCAGAAAACGGGATCGCACACGGTAGCCAGAAGCTTTTAGAATAGGTTGTTCTTTCTCAATGGCTTCAGAAACAAGTCTAAAGTTATGTTGAATTTCTTGTGTTTATATGGAAAAATGACAGGAAATAAAAAGGGCTTGGCTAATTAAGGAGTATTTTTGTAAACAAGGGAAGATTAAGTTATCAAAACATTTAACTAAAGCATGGAAGCTTGATGAAGTTAGTTTATACTCATAACCATTGGAGGTATGGCTAAGTCTAGACATAAGAGGTCATATGGTTAGAGAGAGCTGGGGTATAAATATCCTGTGGTTTTGGAATAAAGGAGATTAAATCAAAAGGAAATTACAGTAACTGAAGAGTAACAATATTGTATATTGCATGCAATAAAATAGATTAGTTAAGTTGGAATTGAGAAAAATATACATTTTTGCCTGTGCCGACAGATCCAAGTGCTGTGCCGGGATAAATGCAACGCCAAATTGAAGTACTCTTTGTTCTACTTATGCAATATTTGTTTCGCCCGGCACAGACATTAGTTAAGACTCATACATTGTTTCCTTATTGGAAATGAGATTATGGATACCTTTAGACTTTTGCCTATGCCGACAGATCCAAGTGCTGTGCCGGAATAAATGCAACGCCAAATTGAAGTACTCTTTGTTGTCTACTTATGCAATATTTGTTTTGCCCGGCACAGACAATAGCTAAGACTCATACATTGCTTCCCTATTCAAAATTGCATAATCTAACAGAATATAAAGAGCTTTATATTTTCGCCTGTGCCTGTGGATCTGTGCCGTGTGCCGGGATACAAGCAACGTAAACAGGTTCTGCTGCCAACTGGCTACTCAAGCCATATACATTTTGCCCGGCACAGACAATAGTTAAGACTCGTACCTTGTTTTCATTACCTAAGTTGGAATTTAGAAAAATATACATTTTTGCCTGTGCCCACAGATCCAAGTGCTGTGCCGGAATAAATGCAACGCCAAATTGAAGTACTCTTTGTTGTCTACTTATGCAATATTTGTTTTGCCCGGCACAGACAATAGTTAAGACTCATACATTGCTTCCCTATTCAAAATTGCATCATCTAACAGAATATAAAGAGCTTTAAGTTTTCGCCTGTGCCTGTCGATCTGTGCCGTGTGCCGGGATACAAGCAACGTAAACAAGTTCTGCTGTCCAATGCCTACTCAGGCTATATACATTTTGCCCGGCACAGACAATAGTTTAGACTCGTACCTTGTTTTCATTACTTATGTTGGAATTGAGAAAAATATACATGTTTGCCTGTGCCGACAGATCCAAGTGTGTGCCGGGATAAATGCAACGCCAAATTGAAGTACTCTTATTTGTCTACTTAGGCAATATTTGTTTTGCCCGGCACAGACAATAGTGAAGACTCGTACATTGTTTCCTTATTCGAAATGAGATTATTGATACCTTTAGACTTTTGCCTATGCCGACAGATCCAAGTGCTGTACCGAGATAAATGCAACGCTAAAATGAAGTACTCTTTGTTGTCTACTTATGCAATATTTGGTTTGCCCGGCACAGACAATAGTTAAGACTCGTACATTGTTTCCTTATTCAAAATGAGATTATTGATACCTTTAGACTTTTGCCTGTGCGGACAGATCCAAGTGCTGTACCGGGATAAATGCAACGCCAAATTGAAGTACTCTTTGTTCTACTTATGCAATATTTGTTTCGCCCGGCACAGACAATAGTTAAGACTCATACATTGTTTCCTTATTTGAAATGAGATTATGGATACCTTTAGACTTTTGCCTGTGCCGACAGATCCAAGTGCTGTGCCGGAATAAATGCAACGCCAAATTGAAGTACTCTTTGTTGTCTACTTATGCAATATTTGTTTTGCCCGGCACAGACAATAGTTAAGACTCATACATTGCTTCCCTATTCAAAATTGCATAATCTAACAGAATATAAAGAGCTTTATATTTTCGCCTGTGCCTGTGGATCTGTGCCGTGTACCGGGATACAAGCAGCGTAAACAGGTTCTGCTGCCAACTGGCTACTCAAGCCATATACATTTTGCCCGGCACAGACAATAGTTAAGACTCGTACCTTGTTTTCATTACCTAAGTTGGAATTTAGAAAAATATACATTTTTGCCTGTGCCCACAGATCCAAGTGCTGTGCCGGGATAAATGCAACGCCAAATTGAAGTACTCTTTGTTGTCTACTTATGCAATATTTGTTTTGCCCGTCACAGACAATAGTTAAGTCTCATACATTGCTTTCCTATTCAAAATTGCATAATCTAAAAGAATATAAAGAGCTTTAAGTTTTCGCCTGTGCCTGTGGATCTGTGCCGTGTGCCGGAATACAAGCAACGTAAACAGGTTCTGCTGTCCAATGTCTACTCAGGCCATATACATTTTGCTCGGCACAGACAATAGTTAAGACTCGTACATTGTTTCCTTATTCGAAACGAGATTATTGATACCTTTAGACTTTTGCCTGTGCCAACAGATCCAAGTGCTGTGCCGGGATAAATACAACGCCAAATTGAAGTACTCTTTGTTGTCTACTTATGCAATATTTGTTTTGCCCGGCACAGACAATAGTTAAGACTCATACATTGCTTCCCTATTCAAAATTGCATCATCTAACAAAATGTAAAGAGCTTTAAGTTTTCGCCTGTGCCTGTGGATCTGTGCCGTGTGCCGGGATACAAGCAACGTAAACAAGTTCTGCTGTCCAATGCCTACTCAGGCTATATACATTTTGCCCGGCACAGACATTAGTTTAGACTCGTACCTTGTTTTCATTACTTATGTTGGAAATGAGAAAAATATACATGTTTGCCTGTGCCGACAGATCCAAGTGCTGTGCCGGGATAAATGCAACGCCAAATTGAAGCACTCGTTGTTGTCTACTTATGCATTATTTGTTTTGCCCGGCACAGAATATAGTTAAGACTCATACATTGCTTCCCTATTCAAAATTGCATCATCTAACAGAATATAAAGAGCTTTAAGTTTTCGCCTGTGCCTGTGGATCTATGCCGTGAGCCGGGATACAAGCAACGTAAACAGGTTCTGCTGTCCAATGTCTACTCAGGCCATATACATTTTGCCCGGCATAGACAATAGTTAAGACTCTTACCTTGTTTTCATTACCTAAGTTTGAATTTAGAAAAATATACATTTTTGCCTGTGCCGACAGATCCAAGTGCTGTGCCGGGATAAATGCAACGCCAAATTGAAGTACTCTTATTTGTCTACTTAGGCAATATTTGTTTTGCCCGGCACAGACAATAGTTAAGACTCGTACATTGTTTCCTTATTCGAAATGAGATTATTGATACCTTTAGACTTTTGCCTGTGCCGACAGATCCAAGTGATGTACCGAGATAAATGCAACGCTAAAATGAAGTACTCTTTGTTGTCTACTTATGCAATATTTGGTTTGCCCGGCACAGACAATAGTTAAGACTCGTACATTGTTTCCTTATTCAAAATGAGATTATTGATACCTTTAGACTTTTGCCTGTGCCGACAGATCCAAGTGCTGTGCCGGAATAAATGCAACGCCAAATTGAAGTACTATTTGTTCTACTTATGCAATATTTGTTTCGCCCGGCACAGACAATAGTTAAGACTCATACATTGTTTCCTTATTTGAAATGAGATTATGGATACCTTTAGACTTTTGCCTGTGCCGACAGATCCAAGTGCTGTGCCGGAATAAATGCAACGCCAAATTGAAGTACTCTTTGTTGTCTACTTATGCAATATTTGTTTTGCCCGGCACAGACAATAGTTAAGACTCATACATTGCTTCCCTATTCAAAATTGCATAATCTAACAGAATATAAAGAGCTTTATATTTTCGCCTGTGCCTGTGGATCTGTGCCGTGTGCCGGGATACAAGCAACGTAAACAGGTTCTGCTGCCAACTGGCTACTCAAGCCATATACATTTTGCCCGGCACAGACAATAGTTAAGACTCGTACCTTGTTTTCATTACCTAAGTTGGAATTTAGAAAAATATACATTTTTGCCTGTGCCCACAGATCCAAGTGCTGTGCCGGGATAAATGCAACGCCAAATTGAAGTACTCTTTGTTGTCTACTTATGCAATATTTGTTTTGCCCGGCACAGACAATAGTTAAGACTCATACATTGCTTCCCTATTCAAAATTGTATCATCTAACAAAATGTAAAGAGCTTTAAGTTTTCGCCTGTGCCTGTGGATCTGTGCCGTGTGCCGGGATACAAGCAACGTAAACAAGTTCTGCTGTCCAATGTCTACTCAGGCTATATACATTTTGCCCGGCACAGACATTAGTTTAGACTCGTACCTTGTTTTCATTACTTATGTTGGAAATGAGAAAAATATACATGTTTGCCTGTGCCGACAGATCCAAGTGCTGTGCCGGGATAAATGCAACGCCAAATTGAAGCACTCGTTGTTGTCTACTTATGCATTATTTGTTTTGCCCGGCACAGAATATAGTTAAGACTCATACATTGCTTCCCTATTCAAAATTGCATCATCTAACAGAATATAAAGAGCTTTAAGTTTTTGCCTGTGCCTGTGGATCTATGCCGTGTGCCGGGATACAAGCAACGTAAACAGGTTCTGCTGTCCAATGTCTACTCAGGCCATATACATTTTGCCCGGCATAGACAATAGTTAAGACTCTTACCTTGTTTTCATTACCTAAGTTTGAATTTAGAAAAATATACATTTTTGCCTGTGCCGACAGATCCAAGTGCTGTGCCGGGATAAATGCAACGCCAAATTGAAGTACTCTTATTTGTCTACTTAGGCAATATTTGTTTTGCCCGGCACAGACAATAGTTAAGACTCGTACATTGTTTCCTTATTCGAAATGAGATTATTGATACCTTTAGACTTTTGCCTGTGCCGACAGATCCAAGTGATGTACCGAGATAAATGCAACGCTAAAATGAAGTACTCTTTGTTGTCTACTTATGCAATATTTGGTTTGCCCGGCACAGACAATAGTTAAGACTCGTACATTGTTTCCTTAATCAAAATGAGATTATTGATACCTTTAGACTTTTGCCTGTGCCGACAGATCCAAGTGCTGTGCCGGGATAAATGCAACGCCAAATTGAAGTACTATTTGTTCTACTTATGCAATATTTGTTTCGCCCGGCACAGACAATAGTTAAGACTCATACATTGTTTCCTTATTTGAAATGAGATTATGGATACCTTTAGACTTTTGCCTGTGCCGACAGATCCAAGTGCTGTGCCGGAATAAATGCAACGCCAAATTGAAGCACTCTTTGTTGTCTACTTATGCAATATTTGTTTTGCCCGGCACAGACAATAGTTAAGACTCATACATTGCTTCCCTATTCAAAATTGCATAATCTAACAGAATATAAAGAGCTTTATATTTTCGCCTGTGCCTGTGGATCTGTGCCGTGTGCCGGGATACAAGCAACGTAAACAGGTTCTGCTGCCAACTGGCTACTCAAGCCATATACATTTTGCCCGGCACAGACAATAGTTAAGACTCGTACCTTGTTTTCATTACCTAAGTTGGAATTTAGAAAAATATACATTTTTGCCTGTGCCCACAGATCCAAGTGCTGTGCCGGGATAAATGCAACGCCAAATTGAAGTACTCTTTGTTGTCTACTTATGCAATATTTGTTTTGCCCGGCACAGACAATAGTTAAGTCTCATACATTGCTTTCCTATTCAAAATTGCATAATCTAACAGAATATAAAGAACTTTAAGTTTTCGCCTGTGCCTGTGGATCTGTGCCGTGTGCCGGGATACAAGCAACGTAAACAGGTTCTGCTGTCCAATGTATACTCAGGCCATATACATTTTGCCCGGCACAGACAATAGTTAAGACTCGTACCTTGTTTTCATTACCTAAGTTGGAATTTAGAAAAATATACATTTTTGCCTGTGCCGACAGATCCAAGTGCTGTGCCGAGATAAATGCAACCCCAAAATGAAGTACTCTTTGTTGTCTACTTATGCAATATTTGTTTTGCCCGGCACAGACAATAGTTAAGACTCGTACAATGTTTCCTTATTCGAAATGAGATTATTGATACCTTTAGACTTTTGCCTGTGCCGACAGATCCAAGTGCTGTGCCGGGATAAATACAACGTCAAATTGAAGTCCTCTTTGTTGTCTACTTATGCAATATTTGTTTTGCCCGGCACAGACAATAGTTAAGACTCATACATTGCTTCCCTATTCAAAATTGCATAATCTAACAAAATGTAAAGAGCTTTAAGTTTTCGCCTGTGCCTGTGGATCTGTGCCGTGTGCCGGGATACAAGCAACGTAAACAAGTTCTGCTGTCCAATGACTACTCAGGCTATGTACATTTTGCCCGGCACAGACAATAGTTTAGACTCGTACCTTGTTTTCATTACTTATGTTGGAATTGAGAAAAATATACATTTTTGCCTGTGCCGACAGATCCAAGTGCTGTGCCGGGATAAATGCAACGCCAAATTGAAGTACTATTTGTTGTCTCCTTTTGCAATATTTGTTTTGCCCGCCACAGACAATAGTTAAGACTCGTACATTGTTTCCTTATTCGAAATGAGATAATTGATACCTTTAGACTTTTGCCTGTGCCGACAGATCCATGTGCTGTGCCGGGATAAATGCAACGCCAAAATGAAGTACTCTTTGTTGTCTACCTGTGCAATATTTGTTTTGCCCGGCACGCCGCTTAGTTAAGACTCATACATTTCTTCCCTATTCAAAATTGCATAATCTAACAGAATATAAAGAGCTTTAAGTTTTCGCCTGTGTCTGTGGATCTGTGCCGTGTGCCGGGATACAAGCAACGTAAACAGGTTCTGCTGTCCAATGTCTACTCACGCCATATACATTTTGCCCGGCACAGACAATAGTTAAGATTCGTACCTTGTTTTCATTACCTAAGTTGGAATTGAGAAAAATATACATTTTTGCCTGTGCCGACAGATACAAGTGCTGTGCCGGGATAAATGTAACGCCAAATTGAAGTACTCTTTGTTGTCTACTTATGCAATATTTGTTTTGCCCGGCACAGACAATAGTTAAGACTTGTACATTGTTTCCTTATTCGAAATGAGATTATTGATACTTTTAGACTTTTGCCTGTGCCGACAGATCCAAGTGCTGTGCCGGGATAAATGCAACGCCAAATTGAAGTACTCTTTGTTGTCTACTTATGCAATATTTGTTTTGCCCGGCACAGACAATAGTTAAGACTCATACATTGCTTCCCTATTCAAAATTGCATAATCTAATAGAATATAAAGAGCTTTAAGTTTTCTCCTGTGTCTGTGGATCTGTGCCGTGTGCCGGGATACAAGCAACGTAAACAGGTTCTGCTGTCCAATGTATACTCAGGCCATATACATTTTGCCCGGCACAGACAATAGTTAAGACTCGTACCTTGTTTTCATTACCTAAGTTGGAATTTAGAAAAATATACATTTTTGCCTGTGCCGACAGATCCAAGTGCTGTGCCGGGATAAATGTAACGCCAAATTGAAGTACTCTTTGTTGTCTACTTATGCAATATTTGTTTTGCCCGGCACAGACAATAGTTAAGACTCGTACATTGTTTCCTTATTCGAAATGAGATTATTGATACCTTTAGACTTTTGCCTGTGCCGACAGATCCAAGTGCTGTGCCGGGATAAATGCAACGCCAAATTGAAGTACTCTTTGTTGTCTACTTATGCAATATTTGTTTTGCCCGGCACAGACAATAGTTAAGACTCATACATTGCTTCCCTATTCAAAATTGCATAATCCAACAGAATATAAGGAGCTTTAAGTTTTCGCCTGTGTCTGTGGATCTGTGCCGTGTGTCAGGATACAAGCAACGTAAACAGGTTCTGCTGTCCAATGTCTACTCAGGCCATATACATTTTGCCCGGCACAGACAATAGTTAAGACTCGTACCTTGTTTTCATTACCTAAGTTGGAATTTAGAAAAATATACATTTTTGCCTGTGCCGACAGATCCAAGTGCTGTGCCGGGATAAATGCAACGCCAAATTGAAGTACTCTTTGCTGTCTACTAATGCAATATTTGTTTTGCCCGGCACGGGCAATAGTTAAGACTCATACATTGCTTCCCTATTCAAAATTGCATAATCTAACAGAATATAAAGAGTTTTAAGTTTTCGCCTGTGCCTGTGGATCTGTGTCGTGTGCCGGGATACAAGCAACGTAAACAAGTTCTGCTGTCCAATGCCTACTCAGTCTATATAAAGTTGGCCCGACACAGACAATAGTTTAGACTCGTATCTTGTTTTCATTACTTAGGTTGGAATTTAGAAAAATATACATTTTTGCCTGTGCCTGCGGATGCAAGTCCTGTGCCGGGATAGATGCACCGCCAAATTAAAGTACACTTCGTTATCGACTTATGCAATATTAGTTTTGCCCTGTAAGCCGCAGAGTTAAGGATCGTATATTGTTTTCTAATTCGAGTTTTAACCTGTGTTCTAACCTAATTTCTGCCATGGACCAAAAACGTTTTAGGTTTGTGCTAAAAAGGCATTAAATCAGCCAACAAACCTTGAAAAAAACATAACCGGAATTTTTGTCGTCCATATGTAGAACCAAAGTCTTATTTGTGATTAATTACACCTATGATAAGAAAATTATTTCGAATAAGGAACTGGGAATAGGGAACTAGGAATAAGGAACTGGGAATAGGGAACTGGGAATAAGGAACTGGGAATAGGGAACCAACTTCAGCCGGGTCAAAATCCAAATGTTTTGTAAATTTATGGATTTTGTTTTATTTGAATCAAGTAAGAACGAAAAACAAAAACTTGTCCACTAATCAAGGAGTAAATCTATGAATCAACTGAAGAATATTTTATTTTGGTTTCTATTTTCGTTTAATCCTTATTTGTTGAACACCTATAACAGGAAAAAAGTGTTCCTTGAAACATTACAGTCGATTATTTAAAACCATAGGGTCTATAAAATTGTCTTCATGTATTCTGAAATTTCAGGTAGAAATATCGATAAAGGATCAAGTCAATAAATAAAATGAACCAATGAAAGTACAGTAGTGTAAATTCACGTCTGAAGGTTATAAACCCATTTAGTTCCCAGTCCAAGGAATATTTCCAAAAATCTGAGATTTTCTTTAACTTGATGGTCCTATGTGAAAGAGTTTCACTGGATATACTTTTAAAGCTGTAATTTCCTCATATTATCTCTTAGCTTACACTAGAGAAAAACAGGACAAGGCGATTTTTTTCTTTAAGTCAAATTTCTGTTACAAAATTAAAATGCCCTGACATTTGATAGTCGTGATTAAGTGAGATTTGGTTACTGTCAAATGTTATGCGGAGAATACAGGGACCCACTGTTATATGTCTCCAGAACCTGGCCAAGATTCAAGAAAACATCTACAGATATTTGTGATTTTTATAGACTTGTTATACCCGATTTGGCGTTTGATGTATAACCGAAATGATTACAACTGCACGAAATATTGGCTTAATTTTTGTAAAAATTATAGTGTAGTAATATAGAAACGCCATGACAAAGATTTGATTGATTGAGGTTTTACACTCAAGATTGTTTCACTTACATGGTGGCGTTGCCAGGTTCAGTGGGGGATGAAACCAGGCTACTTGCCCGGAGGAAAACCCTGACCTGGCGACTCTTCCGCATACGGTGACGGAGAGAATAATCCACTCAAAAAATGTTCAATTTTTATTTGGTCTGGACATTTGACCCCGCACTGCATCGATGAAAGGCCTGTATCACACTAACCGACTTTAATACCCACCGAGGTCCCGATTAAATAGAAGACACAAGCTGACATATGCAACTCTTTCCTATCCTTATTCGGTATAGAATGGTCTCATGCTATTATTGCACATGAAGAGATCTTCAGTTGATTCTCCCAGAAATCCACCGGGAAATCAAAGTAGTTTTCACCCTTGAACCCATCAGATATGTCTTATGTATCACTACATGTACTTTTTTTTACTATAGCATCCAAACACAATATATATATATATATATATATATATATATATATATACCTAACAAGCACACGATAAAGATTTGCGCTTCTACATTAACCATGTGTGGATAAGGCTTAAAGTCATACAGGGGTTCCCTTCCAAAAATAGATGCAGACGCGAGGGCCAACGCTCTTTGAATTCGGACATGCATTCAACACGTTTTCTGTGAAGCGTTATTAAAATTGAAGTAACTGTTTTGCTACCCTTGGTTATTGGATATGGGCAGTATTGACAAAGTTGGGGTGACGAATCGAAGGGAAAGATACATCGAAATTGAGAATATGATATTTTTCCAAATGTAAACCTAATTCAGCAAGAAATTTCTGCTATTGTCACATGTTAGATGACACCCACGAAAAAGCAGTGCAAACCCAGTAGGCTTATTTATCTTTATATAGAAATAGACTCATTCGGATTTCCACCTGAACCGTAGACCACCACCTTGAATTTATCATTGCTGAAATCGGATGTTCTAATCCTCCTCGAACAATTTAGCCAAAATACATTGTATTTCATGGTTAAGACAATTTACCGGGTTATTTCTTTTGACTTTCCTAAGAAGATTTGCCATTTATCATTCTTGGAAGCCAAGTCAGTTGATGTCACAAAAACCTGTGCAAAAATGGAATACTGAACTGCTATTGATGTATTTAGTTCAGATAAATCACGATTCTTTCTGAAATGTGTGCCGTTATCTTGCCCACTGTGAAAACTAAATCACAATAAAACAATAAACACAGCCTTCGAAGTAACTATAGGTGAATATTGGTTTTAATTGAAAAACTAATGTGTTTTATCTGGTGTGCCCCCTTTAATTCAACTGTCGCCACAAGGGTGTTTTGGTATAAGCTACGTATTCACGCGTGCATCAAGGAATGTTTTCAGTAATACAACTCTTCTCCAACATATAAATATAATTAGACTCACCTGTCCGTAAGTATAGGGTGTTTCTCTACTGTCGTTAGTTTTCTCCTCTCCTAATGACCTATGGTACAGGTACGGCTTTGCGACAGTTTCCGCTATGTAAAGGGATTGGTTTTATAGACTGAATGATATAAAAGTCACATTAACGGTTTATTTTTGGGTTCATTCTACCTTTAAATTAAGCTGTTTTCCTGAAGCCCTATATCTGGACTGCACACACACACCACCTTAATCATGGGTCTTGATGCAATGAGATATCAACCCGCAATTTTTGACCGTCCTTTTGTTGAAAAGATACTTTTGGTGAATGTAAACAAAATCATGTGACACTGGGAGTGATGCAGCTCAACTTGACACTGACAGTGATGCAGCTCAACTTGACACCGACAGTGATGCAGCTCAACTTGACACCGACAGTGATACAGTTCAACTTGACACTGACACTGATACAACTCAACTTGTCACTGACACTGAAAAAAACTAAACTTGACACCGACAGTGATGCAGCTCAACTTGACACTGGCAGAGATGCAGCTCAACTTGACACTGGATAAAACTCAACTTGACACCGACAGTGATGCAGCTCAACTTGACACTAAAAAAACCTCAACTTAACACCAACAGTGATACAACTCAACTGGACACTGGTGCAGTCATACAGCTCAACTTGACAGTGGCATTGATACAGCTCAGCTTGACACTGACAGTGACTGATAGTGATAAAGCTCAACTTGTCACTGGCATTGATACAACTCAACTTGACACTGATAGTGATGCAGCTCAACTTGACATTGACAATGATACAGCTCAACTTGACACTGGCAGCGATACAGCTCAACTTAACACTGGCACTAATAAAACTCAACTTGACACTGACAGTGATACAGCTCAACTTGACATTGACACTAATAAAACTCAACTTGACACAGACAGTGATAAAACTCAACTTGACACTGACACTGATACAACTCAACTTGACACTGACACTAATAAAACTCAACTTGACACTGGCAGTGATACAGTTTAACTTGACACTGGCAGTGATACAGCTCAACTTGGCACTGACACTAATACAGCTCAACTTGACACTGGCAGTGATACAGCTCAACTTGAAACTGGCAATGCTACAGTTAAACTTGTCACTGGCAGTCATACAGCTCAACTTGACACTGACACTAATAAAACTCAACTTGACACTGGCAGTGATACAGTTTAACTTGACACTGGCAGTGATACAGCTCAACTTGACACTGACACTGATACAATTCAACTTGACACTGGCAGTGATACAGCTAAACTTGAAACTGGCAATGATACAGCTCAATTTGACACTGGCACAGCTCAACTCAACACTGACAGTGATACAGCTCAACTTGGCACTGACAGTCATACAGCTCAACTTGAGGTTGATAGGGGCGTTTTTCGCTGTGTTTACTTACACATATTGCTGCTATGTTTAGTCTTACTACTGGATTAATAAATATAGTTATCAAGCTTCAATATAATATAGGGGGCCTGCGTGGCTCAGTAGGTAGAGCGTTGGACGCTCAACCCGAACAGCCTTCCACCAATGGGTCGCGGGTTCGATTCCCACTCAGTCCAAAAAATTGGAAAATTTTCTGACTGGGTCTTCACTCGAACGACGTATGTGGGATGGTTGCCAGTTACCAACGGAAGGTCGTGGGTTTCCTCCGGGCATAGAGCCAGGTTTCCTCCCACAATAAAACTGGCAACGCCGCCATATAAGTGAAATAATCTTGAGCGCGGCGTAAAACACCAATCAATCAATATAATATATAAACAAAATGTATACATGTTTAAGATAAATTTGGGGCATGACGTCATCTGGCTGAACTCTCCTGGAGACCAAGGATAGATTCCCTACAGGAGAGCTGGGTATGATCCCGAGAAAGGTGATGTACACTTTGGACAATAATTTTATCATACATTCAGTGTATCCAATGTCAAAATTAGCCAATCCAATTATTTATTCAATTAATTTGGAAACCAAGTACGATATTACCATCTGTTTCAATCTAAATGTGCAACAATAACATGCTTTAGTTTGCACTTAACTGTTCGAACCGAAAACATTTATCAAGTTAAATGCATTTTAAGGTACACATCATTTTGTGGTTGCAATGGGGTTGGAACAAATCTGACAGTGGCTCAACTCACTCGATCTTCCCTATCCAGACAAACCTACCATAACCCTGGTTGGGATATTGTCTGCACGGTGAATATTTAAGAAATAATGGATTGATTCTCTGCGTATACGCTGTGATAACTGCAAGAAAAAAGGAAGTGTCCATTGTTTTTGGACGAGGGCCGGAGGCCCGAGTTCAAAAAGTGTGGACACTTCCTTTTTTCTTGCAGTTATCACAGCGTATACGCAGAGAATCAATCCATTATTTCTATTCTAACACATAAACTTTAATGTAAAGAAAAACTGAATTTCAGTAGTTTGCCTTATTTTCTACTTCAAACTAAAAATTGGCAACCCCTACGTTATAGCTGAATAGTTTTTCCCTGATTGCCTCGTGGGCGAATCTATATCGAAAAAATGATAGGGGTGCTAGCTTCAAAAAATGTTTTATGTGTTACCATTTTTAAGTCTACTAGCAGACCTGATAACTTTTTAAAGATATATCTACACTTTTAGCTTATGGAAGTTCACTTTCAAGTCTTCCCGTCGAGTATTAACATTGTCCTGCGTTTATAAGTTAGTTTTACAGGCGAAATGCTAGGCAAACACAACGGCCTGACATCCCCACTCGCGTTTAGGTGATGACGTCATCCAGTGACGTCGTGTTCCATCACGTCACCAAAATTTAAAAATGATGACGTCGGTCAGTGTCAAGGCGTTTGACGTCACAATAAAAACGTTCTCTGCGTATATGCTAGTTTATACGCCAGCTTTGTCCTATCTCACAACATGTAGGGAAATCACGCATGTGTTAGAATAAATAATTTACCAAAAATGCAACACGAAATACATAAGAGAGAGAGAGGGGGGGGGGGGAGTTACATTGGTGGAGTGAAAATAACCCACATGAGAGAGAGACGGAGGGGGGGGGGGGGGGCTACATTGGTGGAGTGAAAATAACCCACATGAGAGAGAGGAGGGGGGGGGGGGACATTGGTGGAGTGAAAACAACCCTCATCAGAGAGAGAGCAGTACATTGGTGGAGTTTTATAGGAATAATTTCCAATTCTTTGCAAACGTTAACATTGAAAAGTTGCACACAAAATTCAATTAAGTGCTGGCACGATGGGCACTGTTACTGTTGTATTCGTGACTATTAACAAATATTTATAGAGTAGACTTGCCATAAAAATGGTAAAGCTGGAAAACTGCATTCTATATAACGTTATGAGTGCCGCATTCATTAGCGGAGTCCATATCCTGGACGTCGCCTCTAAATGGGGATGTGTGGTAGTCCTTAGTGTGCCATTGTTAAAAAATCTCGAGGCACCAGTAGCACTAGAAATATTCCGAAATCTAGAGGAAAATAGCCTTAATTTCCATATTTTCTTTTCTCACTAAAATATAACCATTTTGGAAGCTCATTCCACTTTAATATTTGAGATAGACGCATCTTTATTATTTCCAATGATACAGGGGCTTAAAGAGGCAGCAAGCTTATGTTTTTATCAATAAATAATCTATCTGATATAGAGTCACTGCCAGAAAACGTTTATGCAGAAATGGTTAAGTATCAACATTTTGGCAAGTGATAACACCCTAAAATGATGACAGAGGTCCTGACGATATTTTTTTCTTCAAATTGTCCATCTTTATGAATTTTCGTCAAAATTGTTCCTCTCAAATCATCATTTATCGGCAAAAATTCAGGAACAAATTGTCCAACATGATGTCGATATTTTGCCGCAAGTGCACCATATACAGCCGTGTTATCCAGAAGTTTCCCAAAATGTAAAAGAAAATTTAAAATCAATACAAAAGACGTGTATATGATCCAAAGGGCTTGACGTTTAAACGTTGACTGATGCAGTTAATGTCGTTAATTTTCTGCTGACTCAACAGATGGTCGTTGTGAGATTATTCAATGTTTTCTGTGAGAGATTGCGTGACATAATCTTTATATTGTGTGAAAAGACCATATGGATCCGATGTAAACGTAGCAGAGACATTTTAAGCATTTTGAATAAATTTGGTTGTTTGAAGCTGTAGTCCTTATCAAACTATTTAGTATTAGTTCCGTTAAATATGAAAAAAATGCCGTGTACTATTCATTTTAATGTGGATTTTTGGACAGAACGTATTGATAATACGACAACGTTCATTTAACGATCATAAAAAGCGATTCCATTTGAAGAAAGTTAAATATCGTCATGCCATCGTGTGCAAAAGTCTAAGCTGCATTGAATCATTTGTGAACTAATTAAAAGCCTTTTATTTTCCATCGGAAGATTCGCGTCATTTTCTAGCATGAAGCGACAAATGTCTACTCTGGATCTGCATCCTTGAAGATTCAGTTTTTTGGTCAAAGTTCAAAGGATTAAAAAATA
This sequence comes from Lepidochitona cinerea, assembly GCA_963971465.1. Taxonomy (NCBI): domain Eukaryota; kingdom Metazoa; phylum Mollusca; class Polyplacophora; order Chitonida; family Tonicellidae; genus Lepidochitona; species Lepidochitona cinerea. Next base: position 102,230,367 of record OZ020551.1, on the reverse strand, counting down.
TAAGAGGAAAAGAAAAGCCGTACATCCATTCTTTAATTTGATTTTTGTATGGCTGTATTCGAACTAACTTTCCTGTTATCTGTCCAGTATTTTTATTTGTATTTTCCTGTTAGATACTAAAGACAGCTTTCTAGGAATGTGTTATTATATATAATATATTGCATATAAAACGGCATCCCACAATGCATCCATATTGTTATAAGGGATAACCATAACCATTTAGCAATCATGAATTAACAAAATGTGTCTATCTATCTATACGTATCTATCTTGATCTCTAATCTACGAAATGTAATGTCACTTATTCCATGTTTTAAGGCGTATTATATTGTTTGGTACATAAGTGGCACTAAAGTACATTCTATATCTACATTAGCCAACTAGCAAACGTGTCTTTCTGTGAGAATGAATGGCCTGCAGGTATTTGTCTCTCTTTGGATTGTTCCATTATCGTCATTTAAGTAAATCTGATGAATCAAAACGTTTCCAAAGCCATTACAGTTATTTCATGTTAGAAGTTGTTACGTACAGCTGAACTGTTAACATATGTATCTATTTCGATTGACTTAGAAATTTCTCGATTGTGACGTATTGTCTGTTTGTTTTGCTAACTTTAAACATTGTTTCAATTTTGACCTATATTCCCAACTGTTACTATGACGACTCCTTGGAAAGTTCTAGTCTCTATAATTTTAATTCACAACCTGTTGTAATGCGTAGATCCAAGAAGATTCTCGAAATACTCTTATTTGTATGCAAATGCTTAGATCTTTCTGGAAGTACTGAGAGTGTATATAAGACGTTGTTTTATAGTTATTAGTCAGTCAGTTTGCAGCTGGTCTCGAGTGCTATATTTTGTTATAGTTCAGATTTATATCTGGACTCTGTATGATACAGCTAGTAAGCTGCTATCTTGAATACGATATTCGTCTTATGACAGAGAGTCAGTTTTGAACTGGTCTCGATATACTTTGGATGCTACGGTCTGATATGAGTCAGATTTCTATCTGAACTCAGTTTACTATCTTTGAATAAGATATTCGGCCTGCTTTGTCAGTGATACCTGACTTGTGAATTCTGTCAAGAATTTATTCTGTGGATATACCACCAGTGTGCTAAACCAGTGTGTTTTCAAATATTCTATCCTGCGGATTCACCATTGTGTCTTCAAGATTCATTTTGGGAATCTATATTTCGTCGATTCGTGGTCATCGGATTTAAACCAGTGAACTTTGTGAAGGATACAGATTTCTACTTCTAGGAACTGTAATTACTTAACTTGTATAAGTAAGTCATTTTGATATATGTTTTCTTTCCAACGTTTATGTAATATTTGCCTGTAAATAAGTTAGTCCGTTTGCTTTTTAATATAAATCAAAATTTGTACATAAAATCTGCTGGTTTGTTGTTACTTCCTTTTATTATCATTCGGTATCGTAACAAAATTGGGGGCTTGTCCGGGAAAATTTAAAGTCCTCTCAGGACAACATGAAAGAAAGGTATGACTGTAAGTCAGTAAAACGGGAATTCTTCCCAGGTCAAAAAGTACTTGTTTTATTGCCTGTACCTAACAAACCACTTGAAGCTAGATATAATGGTCCTTATATTGTTGATAAGAAACTTAGTGATCTTAATTATTTAGTTCAGACTCCTGATCGGCGCAAAGCATGTCAATTATGTCATATTAATATGTTAAAACCATATATAGATAGAAATGGCGTTGACAATGAACCTATTTTACCAGTTAACATAGTTTCTACTGACCCTGACAATTCTTTCGTCGAAGAGTCTACATTCCAGGATTATGGAACACCAACGTTGGATTCCAAGCTACAGACACGATTGGAGAACTCTGAAATTCTTAAAAACATTTCCATAAAACTGTGCCATTTGGAACCTCATCAACAAGACCAACTTCGAAGTTTGATCTCTGACTTTTCACATTTGTTTCCGGATGTTCCATCCAGAACTGATGTTATTTTTCATGATGTGTGTGTTGAAAGTTCTTCGCCCATTAAACAGCATCCTTACAGGCTGAATCCAACCAAAGCCAAATATCTTGAGAAAGAAATTAGATATCTTCTGGACAATGATTTAATCGCACCCAGTAACAGCAGTTGGAGCTCTCCGTGCATATTAGTGCCAAAACCTGACGGTACATTTCGAATGTGCACGGATTACCGTAAAGTGAACAGTGTCACCAAACCAGATAACTATCCAATACCGAGGGTAGACGACTGTATTGACGCCCTTGGTAATGCCAAGTTTGTGTCAAAGTTTGACCTTCTTAAAGGGTTTTGGCAAATTCCACTAACGGAAAAAGCTTCGGAAATTTCCGCTTTCACCACGCCTCAAGGACTGTTCCAATACAAAGTAATGCCCTTTGGTATGCGGAATTCACCGGCCACTTTTCAAAGACTCGTTAACCAGGTCATATCCGGTTTACAAGGTTGTCGTGCCTTCATCGATGACGTCATCATCTTCAGCGAGACTTGGGAGGACCATCTTGACAGGATAACCCAACTCTTCGAGAGACTCAGTGAAGCCAAGTTGACTATCAATCTTGCCAAAAGTGAATTTGGATGTGCCACAGTTATTTATCTCGGATTTGTCGTCGGTCAGGGTCAGGTAACACCAGTTAAAGCTAAAGTTGACGCCATTTCAAATTTTCCGGTGCCTGATTGTAAAAGACAACTGAAGCGCTTCTTGGGTATGGCTGGCTATTATAGAAAGTTTTGCCAAAATTTCTCTTCACTTTCTGAGCCTTTAACTAATTTACTTAAGAAAAATGTAAAATTTATTTGGTCTGATAAGTGTCAAGAAGCTTTTGAAAAAATTAAAGCCATACTCTGTAGCGATCCAGTTCTCTTAGCACCTGATTTTTCAAAGCCATTTAAATTAGCTTGTGATGCCAGCGACACTGCTGCTGGTGCAGTTTTATTACAAGAAGATACTTCTGGCATCGATCATCCAATTTGTTATTTTTCACGTAAATTTGATAAATGCCAACGATCTTATTCAACTATTGAGAAAGAATGTTTATCATTGATTTTAGCTTTGCAACATTTTGAAGTCTATATTGCTTCAGCAGATCAATCTATTGTTGTTTTCACTGATCATAACCCCCTTGTGTTTTTGAACAAGTTAAAAGGTAAAAATCAGCGTTTGTTAAGATGGAGTCTCATACTCCAAGAGTATAACATTGATATCAGACATATTAAAGGTAAAGATAATGTTATTGCTGATTGTTTATCTAGAATGTAAATAACCAAATGTTATATAGTGCTATCTATATATTTCTATTGTACTTTTTTTTTTTAAAGAAAGTTTTTGTCAAAACTTTCTTTCTCTGAAGGGGGAGGGTGTTACGTACAGCTGAACTGTTAACATATGTATCTATTTCGATTGACTTAGAAATTTCTCGATTGTGACGTATTGTCTGTTTGTTTTGCTAACTTTAAACATTGTTTCAATTTTGACCTATATTCCCAACTGTTACTATGACGACTCCTTGGAAAGTTCTAGTCTCTATAATTTTAATTCACAACCTGTTGTAATGCGTAGATCCAAGAAGATTCTCGAAATACTCTTATTTGTATGCAAATGCTTAGATCTTTCTGGAAGTACTGAGAGTGTATATAAGACGTTGTTTTATAGTTATTAGTCAGTCAGTTTGCAGCTGGTCTCGAGTGCTATATTTTGTTATAGTTCAGATTTATATCTGGACTCTGTATGATACAGCTAGTAAGCTGCTATCTTGAATACGATATTCGTCTTATGACAGAGAGTCAGTTTTGAACTGGTCTCGATATACTTTGGATGCTACGGTCTGATATGAGTCAGATTTCTATCTGAACTCAGTTTACTATCTTTGAATAAGATATTCGGCCTGCTTTGTCAGTGATACCTGACTTGTGAATTCTGTCAAGAATTTATTCTGTGGATATACCACCAGTGTGCTAAACCAGTGTGTTTTCAAATATTCTATCCTGCGGATTCACCATTGTGTCTTCAAGATTCATTTTGGGAATCTATATTTCGTCGATTCGTGGTCATCGGATTTAAACCAGTGAACTTTGTGAAGGATACAGATTTCTACTTCTAGGAACTGTAATTACTTAACTTGTATAAGTAAGTCATTTTGATATATGTTTTCTTTCCAACGTTTATGTAATATTTGCCTGTAAATAAGTTAGTCCGTTTGCTTTTTAATATAAATCAAAATTTGTACATAAAATCTGCTGGTTTGTTGTTACTTCCTTTTATTATCATTCGGTATCGTAACAAAATTGGGGGCTTGTCCGGGAAAATTTAAAGTCCTCTCAGGACAACATGAAAGAAAGGTATGACTGTAAGTCAGTAAAACGGGAATTCTTCCCAGGTCAAAAAGTACTTGTTTTATTGCCTGTACCTAACAAACCACTTGAAGCTAGATATAATGGTCCTTATATTGTTGATAAGAAACTTAGTGATCTTAATTATTTAGTTCAGACTCCTGATCGGCGCAAAGCATGTCAATTATGTCATATTAATATGTTAAAACCATATATAGATAGAAATGGCGTTGACAATGAACCTATTTTACCAGTTAACATAGTTTCTACTGACCCTGACAATTCTTTCGTCGAAGAGTCTACATTCCAGGATTATGGAACACCAACGTTGGATTCCAAGCTACAGACACGATTGGAGAACTCTGAAATTCTTAAAAACATTTCCATAAAACTGTGCCATTTGGAACCTCATCAACAAGACCAACTTCGAAGTTTGATCTCTGACTTTTCACATTTGTTTCCGGATGTTCCATCCAGAACTGATGTTATTTTTCATGATGTGTGTGTTGAAAGTTCTTCGCCCATTAAACAGCATCCTTACAGGCTGAATCCAACCAAAGCCAAATATCTTGAGAAAGAAATTAGATATCTTCTGGACAATGATTTAATCGCACCCAGTAACAGCAGTTGGAGCTCTCCGTGCATATTAGTGCCAAAACCTGACGGTACATTTCGAATGTGCACGGATTACCGTAAAGTGAACAGTGTCACCAAACCAGATAACTATCCAATACCGAGGGTAGACGACTGTATTGACGCCCTTGGTAATGCCAAGTTTGTGTCAAAGTTTGACCTTCTTAAAGGGTTTTGGCAAATTCCACTAACGGAAAAAGCTTCGGAAATTTCCGCTTTCACCACGCCTCAAGGACTGTTCCAATACAAAGTAATGCCCTTTGGTATGCGGAATTCACCGGCCACTTTTCAAAGACTCGTTAACCAGGTCATATCCGGTTTACAAGGTTGTCGTGCCTTCATCGATGACGTCATCATCTTCAGCGAGACTTGGGAGGACCATCTTGACAGGATAACCCAACTCTTCGAGAGACTCAGTGAAGCCAAGTTGACTATCAATCTTGCCAAAAGTGAATTTGGATGTGCCACAGTTATTTATCTCGGATTTGTCGTCGGTCAGGGTCAGGTAACACCAGTTAAAGCTAAAGTTGACGCCATTTCAAATTTTCCGGTGCCTGATTGTAAAAGACAACTGAAGCGCTTCTTGGGTATGGCTGGCTATTATAGAAAGTTTTGCCAAAATTTCTCTTCACTTTCTGAGCCTTTAACTAATTTACTTAAGAAAAATGTAAAATTTATTTGGTCTGATAAGTGTCAAGAAGCTTTTGAAAAAATTAAAGCCATACTCTGTAGCGATCCAGTTCTCTTAGCACCTGATTTTTCAAAGCCATTTAAATTAGCTTGTGATGCCAGCGACACTGCTGCTGGTGCAGTTTTATTACAAGAAGATACTTCTGGCATCGATCATCCAATTTGTTATTTTTCACGTAAATTTGATAAATGCCAACGATCTTATTCAACTATTGAGAAAGAATGTTTATCATTGATTTTAGCTTTGCAACATTTTGAAGTCTATATTGCTTCAGCAGATCAATCTATTGTTGTTTTCACTGATCATAACCCCCTTGTGTTTTTGAACAAGTTAAAAGGTAAAAATCAGCGTTTGTTAAGATGGAGTCTCATACTCCAAGAGTATAACATTGATATCAGACATATTAAAGGTAAAGATAATGTTATTGCTGATTGTTTATCTAGAATGTAAATAACCAAATGTTATATAGTGCTATCTATATATTTCTATTGTACTTTTTTTTTTTAAAGAAAGTTTTTGTCAAAACTTTCTTTCTCTGAAGGGGGAGGGTGTTACGTACAGCTGAACTGTTAACATATGTATCTATTTCGATTGACTTAGAAATTTCTCGATTGTGACGTATTGTCTGTTTGTTTTGCTAACTTTAAACATTGTTTCAATTTTGACCTATATTCCCAACTGTTACTATGACGACTCCTTGGAAAGTTCTAGTCTCTATAATTTTAATTCACAACCTGTTGTAATGCGTAGATCCAAGAAGATTCTCGAAATACTCTTATTTGTATGCAAATGCTTAGATCTTTCTGGAAGTACTGAGAGTGTATATAAGACGTTGTTTTATAGTTATTAGTCAGTCAGTTTGCAGCTGGTCTCGAGTGCTATATTTTGTTATAGTTCAGATTTATATCTGGACTCTGTATGATACAGCTAGTAAGCTGCTATCTTGAATACGATATTCGTCTTATGACAGAGAGTCAGTTTTGAACTGGTCTCGATATACTTTGGATGCTACGGTCTGATATGAGTCAGATTTCTATCTGAACTCAGTTTACTATCTTTGAATAAGATATTCGGCCTGCTTTGTCAGTGATACCTGACTTGTGAATTCTGTCAAGAATTTATTCTGTGGATATACCACCAGTGTGCTAAACCAGTGTGTTTTCAAATATTCTATCCTGCGGATTCACCATTGTGTCTTCAAGATTCATTTTGGGAATCTATATTTCGTCGATTCGTGGTCATCGGATTTAAACCAGTGAACTTTGTGAAGGATACAGATTTCTACTTCTAGGAACTGTAATTACTTAACTTGTATAAGTAAGTCATTTTGATATATGTTTTCTTTCCAACGTTTATGTAATATTTGCCTGTAAATAAGTTAGTCCGTTTGCTTTTTAATATAAATCAAAATTTGTACATAAAATCTGCTGGTTTGTTGTTACTTCCTTTTATTATCATTCGGTATCGTAACAGAAGTAAACAACTATCGAATATCACGAACTACCCTTTTTGTGCCATCCGTTTATTATTATGTTTTATTAAAAGTCTACTAAAATTGTCAGTTTTTACTCGCAAAGATCTGATTGGCAATTCAAGAGATTTAATCTGAGAAGTCACAAAGCTCCAAATATCGGGTAATGGGTTTTGTTTCGATTTATGTAAGTGATTACAGCAGATCATAAAACATTACATAACAGCGGTCCCAACTTAGTATAAAAAACTAAGGATACATTTTGCCACTAATAATCAAAAGCCAGTTTTGATCAGATGGCTTTGTTTCATGGAAATATATCTATTATTATATCTATTGGCATGTTAAATTATCGTAAATCAGAACAATGGCCAAAGCTTAAGACAAATTTTCAATTGAAAATGAGGTATAAAATATCAACAAATTTAATAAAATTACGAGGGTGTCTACCTCTCCTTGACCATGATAATAACAACAAATGAAAAATGAGCACTGCTTACAAAAAGTCTCTGCCAACCTTGAATGCAAACCTGCTACTTTCGGAATGGATATCATTGATACGTTCTTTTTACTTGATTGACTGATAAAACACGTCTCCTAACACACAGCGAGGCATATTTCCCTTTCTATCTCAGAATTCATCAGATTCCCTTGTCTGTGTTGCTATTCAAGTCAGAACCACGATATGTGTGGCACTTAAGTTAAACCAGGTTGAAGTGTACTATTTTAGAAACCATTGTTGTCTTCGACAAACGAGTCGGTAAAAGTCAGCCACTTTCCTTCCCGATTGAATCTTGTAATCTCTGCATTTGTATAGTTTTCATTGACTTTTTGGGGGACTGAAAATGCAAGCTCGAGCAAAGCAGAGTGCGACTGGCATTCCTTGGCTCTTTGTCTTTGCACGATAGGTTTAGCCAGAGAGAAAGATAAAGTACACATCTTTCAAATAATATATTTATGAAAACAACAACTTGGGTTCAAACTATGTTCTGGTCATATGGAAGTCGTAGCGTCATATGAAGCTGAGTTCGAGCATTTAACAAACTCCCAAAGAAGTATAGCTAGTCCGGAGATCCTGTCAGAAAGAGCTGTCTATAATCTAGGTTTGAGCCATCTGAAAGAGTTAAAGCCATTGAAGGTGAACATTCACAAAAGGAAAATGTTAAATACTACCATTGCGGTTCCATTAATATAAAAGTACTACCTAACTGTCGGAAAGTATTTTATTTTCTGTTAGTTTGTGTTTGATATGGTATGACATTTGTATAGCACTTGGCACGACTAACGGAAATTAATGTCTAATATTCTCCTATCGCTGAAGATGTCCGGCTGACAAAAGAAGAAGCCTCGTGTCATTTTTATAAAGACTAAGATGATGAGTTTTACTTGCTAGTCTAAATGTACCATTGTATTGTTGTTTCCATAGATTGTCGGGCTGTTTGTTGTAGGAACCTTTGAATAAAATACCATATAAACTATATTATTTTCACATGATTATATAAGAATAACATACAGCTTTTACTTTGTAAGCAAATCGTTATTAAACATTATTAAGTTTAAAATGGATTTTGACAACAACATGTAGTGCCAGTAAAGCAGCGTAACTAAGAACATTTTGTTCAGGTTTTGGACTTCTTGATGCAAATTGCACAATACAACCAGTACATTTCTATTAAATTTCTTCCAAATGTATTTTAATATCGATATCAAGTGCTTGATTGATGCTTTACGCTACAATTCTGGGTGTGGGAAAATGGTTCAATACATTTTCTGAAATGCAATTCATCAAACATAATATATTATGTTCTTTGTTTCCATTAATTCCTATTTATAACATATTTACTATATAATCCTACTTTAGAAACATTAAAAACGTAAATTTCAACTGATCGAAACAACAAAAACATAGATTTGTTGTTACATAAAATCAAATCTTCAGGATTTTGGGTCCATGTTATCTCTTCATAAAACATCCACCCGTTACTGTTATTTTATTCCAGTTACAGTTTTGTAAAGGAGACAATAACAAAAATGTCGCATTTACATGTAAGTTCCCTATTATGGAAGACGGATGAGGCCATTTGACTTGTCTACTTTAGAAAGAGGAGAGTCGACAAAGCGAGAGTCGCTAATTTGTACAAACCGCGCGCGGTTTTGCCATTTTAGCGACTCTCACTTTGTCGACTCTCGCCTTTTTTTTAAAATTCGCAACACGCCAATTCAAATGGATTCTCGTGTTTTTCTTTTTCAGTCAGATTTGAAAAAACGAAAGTGGACAAAGCGAGAGTCGCTAAAATGTGCAAACCGCGCGCGGCTTTTTTGGACTTGATCGTCCTATGTGAAAGGGTTGTGGGTTACCTGTTAGCCTGCCAATACCGGCATATGAGTGAAATGAATGTAATGGAACGCTTAACAAACGTCAAAGTCTTAAAACAGAAAGTGGTTGCTAATCAATGCACCTTATTTAAAAGAATTGTTTAACAGAAAGTGAACTTATATTGGCTGTGGTGTAAAACATTAACCAATCAGTCAGTCAATCATTTGGAATTAAATAAATGTAAGAAATGCATTGACAAATTGCCCGACTAATAGGAAACTCCATGCTTGGATACTGGACATTTAAATAAGAACATTGTCACTACATGTACTTTGTACATCAGACTGTTTATAACAGACGTGACTATTCTGGTCAATTGACCCACTCTTTGTCTTCATCAGTTGGGATTTGTCTGTCGAATAAATAATTAACAGTAGCACATAATTATAGAACATGATCTCCTATCCCATCAGCCTATACTATTCTTGTCTCTGTATTCCCCTTTGGCGAATATAAACGTATACTAAGATCAGTCGTGTATATTGGGTTTACACTATAGTTCTTTACAGAATCGTCAGATCAATAAACGTCCCCTATTAATCCAAGATAAATCTTTGACAATCTTGAAAAAGTTCCTTTGTCAAGCGATCTGGTAACTTCCTTGCCTTAGACTTACATACACGTACAGTCTGTATATATTTCTTTCCCAAGTATCCAGTTGCATTTATAGATTGATGACTGGAGTTCAAAATATGATAGAAGCCAACGGTCAATATACTTGATAAGTTATGGGTCATGCACAACGGAAGACCTATATTAAATCTTTGGTTACTGAACATGAACATGGACTGGTTTATGATATATATTCAGCACTTCTTGGGGTGACGTGTAACTGGTGTCTGGGACAAATGTAAATATGGTGTTTTGTACAGTGCCAGGAAGACTCCATTCTGACCAGAAAATAAGACATTTGGAAAGATTGTCTGAAATAGTTTAGAATAATCACATTATCGTCATAGCCTATATAGTAAGCATCGTTTTTTTCTAATGTTTTACCAATAACTATAGTGACGTACACGAGTTCATTATCTGGCATTCTACTATTAACACATAATGTTGGCTTTACAAAGTTGTGAGAAAATTTCAGATCTCAGATTATGAAAAATGATTAAAGGTAGATAACAGTGCTGGTTATAACAATATCCTGCTACCCAAAACTCAAAATGTCATCGAGATTAAAAAATTATACAATACGTCAACTATTTAATATAATGGGAAGTTATACTACAGAGTACAATATCGCCTTCTCGACGAACACAAATAACTAGGATGGGACATTAAAATCAGCGATAGATGTTATCTAGTATACTGATATATCACCAGTAGTTTTGTCTTGGTACAACGCTGGAGATTGTTATATTATTGTACAAAATATACGTAATTTGATCGGCTTTTGTGTCATTCACCAAAATAGGACGAACGTCAAATTTCAATAGTACAATAGTACTTGAAAATCATACACAAAACCTTTAGAGCGTACATAATCATCCAGGTAATTAACTGCATTTGTTAGCGACTTCAGTTGGACGAATGCAGACGAAGGATTTGGTTTGAGGACACAGAAGGCTTGCCGATAAGTTTGGGATTGTAAACTACAGAAAAAATATGAGGATAATCTAACGCTGAAGGTACCCAGTTGTCATCGTTGTTGTTTTCGAGCTTTAATTCCACATATGATGTTATACTACTTATATCGTGCCCAATCTTTTACTTGAAGTAAACTCCTATAAAATGGCTTTCGTAACAAGTGCCAGTAAGGCCAAAATATAATACTTTGTGTAAAAATGTGCAAAATATGCTTTTGTAACATCTAGCAGAATCAACTCTCCCATCTATAGTATAACCGTTTGTATTCTCTAATCGTACGTGGTGTAGGTGATATAGGTGTTTTATTTTTATATATTCCGAGGATATAGCGTGACCAGTGAAATCACGGACAATCTGGATGTGCTTTAAGGGTTCTGTAATGCTGTCCACTTTCCATCGACCGATTGCTTGAGGGCACATATTGGAGGCAAGGTGAGTTTTCGAGTAGAAAACAAAGATTGAAATATTATACCCCGATATATAAAGGAATGAAAACTTGATGTTTTTTCAAGCCCTTTTATGTTTAAAGTCATGATATTCTGTAATAAAGTCCTGATCCCGTTCCGTATGATATGTTCTCTGTAACTCATGTAGGTTTGATGGCAAACACAAAAATAAAAAGGGGCTTGAGCTGAGCTGCTGCATTTGAATATTTTTTCCGTGACAACAACATTTTGAAATGACCAGCTTCTTCAAGAAGTACACTAGTCTCGAGAATTTACTTGACTTTTGACCAGTGTTTGAAAATTCTGGTTTTACAATCGATGATGAGAGGGAATCTTGCAAATTCTCTATAAACCATAATATTTGGGGTACATTTTGGTACACCTAGTCAATATTTAAGGAACTGAGTGTTTTCCACTTGGATACTCTTATTTTTGGCGAATTCCCAAAGCTCAGAACCGTACAATAGGATTGGTTTTACAATTTTGTCACACAATTTAAGTTTTAGACTTAAATCTAGCGAGATTCGTTTAAAGCATTGTTTTAACATGTATACTGATTTTTTAGGATATCCCCATCCCCATGCACTGGATAGCAATCATCCTCACCAAATGTTAACAATATCCAATGCAATCTGTACGGGGAATATCAGGTGGAACCCAGAAAAAACACGCACAACATACCAGAAAGTAACAATTTAGTCCAAGCAGGAGCATGTGGTTAAGCAGGGCTATGATGAGGGGCATGCAGTGCCCTGAAACACTCTAAGTCGTCAGAAACAAGTACCATTGTCTACGTCTTCCAATGTTGCCGGGAAAGGACAATTACTCTGAAAATAATGAAACCAGCGCAACCAAAATAGGAGGTGCACATCCTCGCATGATATCCAGTATGTCCACTAAGTTTCGGAAATGTCCGATAAAACCAGTGGGAGGAGATGCGATGACAAGCAATAATTGTCGATGTTTTCATACACAGTCAGAAAAGGGTAATAACTCTAAAAAATGTATTTAAAAAGTCTTGATAGCTGAAAAATTTACCACGTTTGTTTGATACATCACACCATTTTGTTTGCCTGGATAGTTAGGCCTACATATTCAACTTGTTTATTTATATTTTGTAAATTAAAACAATCCGTATTATTACATACAGGCAAGTATTACAATAAGACATCTACAGTCTTGTAAAATGAAATTGATTAATAAAGATAAATAAATAAACTAGGGAACCTTGGGGTACACCTTCGTGACATTGGCTTTAGAAGTAATTAAATTTGCATGATCTGCCAAAATTCGGAACGTATTCATAAATTCAGACTGTCAAGAAAAACAGTGCTTGAATTTGATTGCCGTGGGAATAAGGGAAATCCATGGTGTTCTAAAGTTAAACACAATTTAATATAACCTGGATGAACGGTCAGTAATTCTAGACCTGAGTCAACTCAAAACACTACTTTACTGCACATTCTCAAGACTAGTAGCATTAAAGAGCTACTAATTTGTACTTATAGCCGAAAGTAAAACACCAATCAATCAAACTTATGTCAAATTAAATATTTTAAATCAAATAGATGATTAGCATTGCAACAATATCCACATACAAAGACAACGATTGCAAACATTCAAAACATCCAAGTATAACATGCCAGTCTAGCTAAGAATACTTTAATCATTAGCATCCCCCAATGTAATGACGAATTTCAACGTATATAAAATCATTGGTGTCGCAGAAACTGTTAGGAGAGGCGTTAATGCCTGTTCGCTTATCCTCTTTTCTTTTGAAAAAATAAAATGCTGTTTAAACCAACGGTTAGTATTGATTACTTTCCAAAACCCTTGATACGAATACAATATTATCTGTTTTGGAACAACCTGAAGCGCTCTATTGCCAAAACATGTCGTGGGAGTTCATTTCATTCCTTTTTTAGGAACTCTGTGTATGCTTGTGTTTTGTCTCTATATGGCTTAGCGATACATTTATTGAGCTACTTAAACTAAATCCGATTAATCAAAGTCATCTAGAAGCCATTACAGTCAGATTTACGTGCTCGCTGAACGCCTAGAGGCTAGAACTCACTTCCGCTAACAGTCCATTGTAAGACCAAAGACATTCTTTGTCTCTATTGAGTCTTCTCGCTCAAACTCTCAGTTTTTGTCTGTAAAGATTAAATTGACAACTTAGAAAGGCTCAAGCTCAAATCACTACAAGAGTGTGCACTTTATATTGCCAATACCTTTTGTCCTTTTGCTTGATATTTCTTTGCCACGGCTTTAAAAAGATGGAATTTGACGAGATTTAAAACATAGAATATTACATGTATCTAATATGCTCATTAAATACCCCAACATTTTAAGAGAGAAAAAAATCCACAGCCTACCGCCTATCCGTAAAGTATAATCTAAATATAATAGAGTTGTAATGTCCCAATGATTAAACACGAAAACTACACAAGTATTATACCAAGTCTGAATAAAAATGGACGAGCTCCAATAAATAACAGTTTCATCACACTTGCCAAACTAATCCGCACACAGTCTCCTAAATACTCGTCCCGGTTAATTAAATTTTGTTTACTTTACAAATCCAGTGATTAAATTCAATTAAATGCCATGGTGTGGATAAAAATCATCACGTGAATTTAAACGTATATAAAACATAATTGGTAAAGTAGAAACGACTGGAGTTAGTTACTTCCTAAAACATTTGCTAGGAATAAAATATCGCCGTGAGATTTTATTTCAATATTTTTCTAATGATCTCTATGTATATTGGGATTTTGTTTCGATATCAACTACAGTTCCATTTACTGAGGTTCTAAACCAGATAAATCAAAGTCATTCAGAGACCATTACAGCCAGTTCAACGGGCTCGTAAAAACAGCTCGCAGCTAGAGTACACTTCCGCTTTCAAACGATTGTAAGAACTCAAGTCATTCTATTCATCTGCTGAGTTTTTTCCATCCAAGCTGTCAAGTGTTGGTTAGTTAAGGTTTAATTGGTCATTTAGAGGACCTAAGATCATGCCACAACAAGATTGTGCACTTTGCAATTCCACTACCACCAATAGCATTGCCCACAGAGTAAAACATAAACAATAAACCACCCCAGCTAACTGATCTAAATAATTCTTGCAAATACATACATACAGTATGTGCTGTTTAATCAAATACATGTACATATTTTCCCAATATTAAACCGTTCTCTAAATTTGTATTGTCGTTATTTCTATGAAATTTATAAGGGAAAATTAATAGATATTGTGTATATGTTTCCTTCTTTCTAGGCTTCAACAAGTCCTAAACCCATCACTTAAAATACACCAGGTCATCATTTTAATAACGTTTAATACAGCCGATTGGACCTTTGATCGAAAGAATTGTACCTTCCGATACCCCCCGCCCCTCTTCCCTCCCCACTGGCGTTATCATGTTTAGTGGTGGAGGAAACAGGGCCCATTGCCCGGTGGACCCCCCTCCCCCGCCCCTCGACCTTCGGCGAGTACCTTGTAACTTTCACATTCATGGAATTGAATTTTTTCAATTTTTTATTGGTTGAGTGGGATTTACAACGGCGCCGCGTCGATGGAAGGCTTCGGACTGAGGGACGATCACTCTTACCGACTGAGCCATCGAGACCCCATCACCATTTGAGATTATTGTGCATCTTGTCAATGATTGGGTAAAATATTATAAATTTTAAATAATTAAAACTTAGGATTGCTTTTCTGGACGCATGGATTGTAATATATAATATCTTGGACATATTTATGTTTTATCAAAATACAATGGTTATAATTGTCAAATCAAACGAAGCAGTAACTAACATTAGTGTCGTGTTTTGGTTAAATATGTACCAGTTGAATAAAAGAAGCTGATTTGGACAGAGTATTTGTAATTTTTCACTTACACCGTGCATGCTTTTATCCTGCAGTGTAAGAATCAGTCAGATGTAACATACTCCATATATGTTGTAATAATGTGCTACAGATTTTTCTTATCAAATTTGATTTATAATTGACATTGACAGTCAACGTCCCCTTATAACGGACCATGAAAACATAATGGTTTTGCAGGCGTTTAAGTTTATTGGTGTACCCATTCCGCTATGATATAACGGCTGCATCGTATATCTGATGGGCCTCCATTCAAACATCATTAACATCTATCTTACCATGATTAACTAACATGAACAACAGTTAAAAGGAAAATTTATGACAAAACATTTAATGTCAGACATGGACTTTCTTATACTGAGTCATGTTTATGCAAAACAGTGGCGTAAATGGTCTTAATGTGGCTTGAACTGCCAAAAGTCGAACTTTTTTCATAAAAAGTCACGACTTTTCTGGAGGAAAATAACCTTAATTTCCATATTTTCTTTTCACACTAAAATATTACCATTTTAGAAGCTTATTCCACTTTAATATGAGATAAACGCATCTTTATTATTCACAATGAGACAGGGGCTTAAAGAGGCAGCAAGCTTATGTTTTTATCAATAAATAATCTATCTGATATAGAGTCACTGCCAGAAAACGTTTATGCAGAAATGGTTAAGTATCAACATTATGGCAGGTGATACCACATTAAAATGACGACAGAAGGGCTGACGATATGTCTTTTCTTCAAATTGTCCATCTTGATGAATTTTTTGTCAAAATTGTTCCTTTCAAATCTTCATTTATCGGCAAAAATTCAGAAACAAATTGTCCAACATGATGTCGTTATTTTGCCGCAAGTGCACCGTATTCAGCTGTAATTTCCAGAAGTTTCCCAAAATGTAAAAGAAAATTTAAAATCAATACAAAAGACGTGTATATGATCCAAAGGGCTTGACGTTTAAACGTTGACTGATGCAGTTAATGTCGTTAATTTTCTGCTGACTCAACAGATGGTCGTTGTGAGATTATTCAATGTTTTCTGTGAGAGATTGCGTGATATAATCTTTATATTGTGTGAAAACACCATATGGATCCAATGTAAACGTAGTAGAGACATTTTAAGCATTTTTAATAACCTTGGTTGTTTGAAGCTGTAATCCTTATCAAACTATTTAGTATTCGTTAAGTTAAATATGAAAAAAATGACGTGTAGTATTCAGTTTAATGTGGGTTTTTGGAGAGAACTTATTGATATAAAACGACAACGTTCACTTAACAATCATAAAAAGCGGTTACATTTAAAGAAAGTTAAATATCGTCATGCCATCGTGTGCAAAAGTCTAAGCTGGATCGAATCATTTGTGAACTCGTTAAAAGCCTTTTATTTCCCATTGGAAGATTCGCGTCATGTTATAGTATGAAGCGACAAATGTCTACTCTGGATCGGCATCCTTTAAGATTCAGTTTTTTTGTCAAAGTTCAAAGAAATGAAAAAATATTAAGTGCAAAAGAAAAGCCGAAATTCCGTTCTTTAATTTGCTTTTTGTATGGCTGTATTCGAACTAACTTTCCTGTTCTCTGTCCGGTATTTTTATTTGTATTTTCCTGTTAAATACTAAAGACAGCTTTCTGGGAGTGTGTTATTATATATAATATATTGCATATAAAACGGCATCCCACAATGCATCGATATTGTTACAAGGGATAACCATAATCATTTAACAATCATGAATTAACAAAATGTGAAAACGGGCGTTTACGTATCTATCTTGATCACTAATGTACGAAATCCAATGTCAGTTATTCCATGTCTTAAGACTTATTGTATTGTTTGGTACATACGTGGTACTCAAGTGCATTCTATAACTGCATTAAGCCCCTTTCACAATTGAGATACGGCGGGTTTACGGCTCTTGCGGTAATGAATTTTGGCCTTCCGTACGATGGACCGCAGCCTTCCTTGCGGGCAACCGGACCTTACCGCGAGGAATTTTTGTGCCGCAAGAGCCGCAGAAAAGTTTGGTGTGCACATGGAATCCAATTTTCGGCCGTGCGAATTTTCTTATTACCTCTGATCCGTGCGGGCGCTAGTATGTTCACCGTAAACCGTTGTATCTTGACGCGCGGTTGTTGCGCGATTTTTTTGTATCGTAAGATGCTCCGTACGGTGAAATTTCTTGTTCCGCCAACCTTGCGGCAGTCGTAAACCGTTGAACGATTCGCCGTCTCGGTCTTGCACCGCCTTGCGTTCACCGTGCAAAAAATACCCTCAGGTGTGCTTTTTCTAACGGTTTTTTTTTATCTCTGCGCCTATTTATACTGCAATTACGTCTGCGGAGCCCAAAATCGCCGCACGATTTGACAAAACGCCGTAAGGCGCCCGCTCATTGGTGCGCGGCGAAAAACAATGACGCACGATGCATCTTGCGGCACGCCGCACGTTCCAACCAATCACGTAGCACCTCCACGCAACTGTCTCACGGATCACGTGCGCTAGACGTGCGTTGCTTGCGTCACTCCGCGCGGTTCGCCGCAAGAGATTCGTGGATTAAACGTGCGGAAACCTTGCCACGCCCTTACGATGCCCTGGCCAATCGTAAAATGGATTATTTTCTTGCGGTAATTTTTCCGATTCTACTGCGGCCCGAAAATTTTTATCTCCACCGTGCGATCAATTTCAGTATTTTGACCGTGCGGCGAAAGTCTCAATTGTGAAAGCCCCTTTAGCCAACTAGCAAATGTGTCTTTCTGTGCGAATGAATGCCTGCAGGTAGGTTATATTTGTCTCTCTTTGGATTGTTCCATTATGGTAATTCAAGTAAATCTGATGAATCAAAACCTTTCCGAAGTCATTACAGTTATTTCATGTTAGAACAAAACAACTATCGAGTGTCACGTACTACCGTTTTCGGGCCATCCGTTTATTATTATACTCTTTACAAAGTCTACTGAAATTGTCGGTTTTTACTGATTGACAATTCAAGAGATTTAATCTGAGAAGTCGCAAAGAAGGGATATGTTATAGAAATAATTTTACAGATGTCGAGCTAATGAAGTCCTACATTTGTTTTTTTTTAAATCTCTGTAGAGCCCTCAGTGGTCCAGTGGGTTAGAGTGATCGTCCCTCACTCCCACACAGACCTTTCATCGATGCGGCGCGGGTTCGAATCCCACTCAGACCAAATAATTTCTGAGAGGATTTTTGACTAGGTCGCCATATATAAATTTGTGCAGTTGTAATCATTTATATTTTAGGCAGTTTAGCAACTCACCTTGTCAGATGTAACAACATGCTCCAAATATGGGGCAGTGTTTTTACTTATTTTGCTTCGATTTATAATTTGGGGCCTCGGTGGTCCAGAGGGTTAGAGTGATCGTCCCTCAGTCGGACACATACCTATTATCAATGCGGCGCGAGTTCGAATCCCACTCAGACCAAATAAAAATTGAAAAATTTCTGAGTGGATTTTTTACTCGGTCGCCGTATGTAGAAGGGTTGTCAGGTACTCGCCGAAGGTCAGGGGTTTTCTCCCCAACTAAACCTGGCAACGTGTTTACATTTCCTTGACCTTGATAATATCAAAAAATGAAAAATGATGAAAAGTGCACTGCTTACAAAACAATCTTGCAACGCCCCCTTTGAATGCAAACTTGCTACATTCAGAATGGATATCATTGATAAGTTCTCTCTTAAGTTGTCTCCTAACACACAACGAAGCATCTTTTCCCTTTCTATCCCCGAATTCATCAGATTAGCTTCTCTGTATTTCTATTCAAGTCAGAATCCCGATATGTGTGACACTTAAGCTAAATCAGGTTAAGTTTGGTATTTTAGATGCCATTGTCATCTTCGACATACGAGTCGGTAAAAGTCAGCCACTTTCCTTCCCGATTGAATCTTGGACTGTAAAATGTTAACTCTGCACTTGACTATTTCAGGGACTGAAAATGAAACCAATGCAAGCTCGAGTAAATTATGCGGCCATAGTGCTGCTGGCGTTCATTGGCTCTATGACCGATTTACCCCCATAGTTTCATACAAATGACCAGCTTAGACTCCGTAGTTATTTTTCATTTCAATGAGCTTCGAATTCACTTCGTCTTGAATCGGTACAAATTTACAGCCAAATTTATGGAAAATGGTTTATAGTTAAAGTCAGACCCAATTTGTTGAGATCGACACTTTATGTCATACGAAGCATTTAAACTTGTAGAACAAATGATGGTTGAATAATCAAAAGTGTCTGGAGCAAAACAATGTTAATGAAGACAATATAGGTTAACTGTATCTGAATTTTATTGAATTTTACCGTTTCGTTTCATTTTAAGGAAATCAGTATGTGGTCAGTATGTTTTATCTTTCTATGTTTAAATAACATAAGGAGAAAAGCTTACATATTTTTCTTTGAACAGATAGGTTATGGAAGATTACGTACACATTTTTTAAATAATATAATGAAAATAGCAGTTTGGGTTCAAAATATGTTCTGGTCCTGTGCATTGAATGCGAAGCTTCACATGAAGCTAGTGTCGAGCATTTAACAACTCCCAAAGAGGTATAGCTAATACGGAAGTCATGTCAGAAAGAGATATCTGGGTTTAAACCATCTAAAAGAGCAAAAGCCACTGAAGGAGAACATTCACAAAAAAGGAAAATGTAAAATTAGCACGAATGTGAAGAATTATTTATGGTTTATTGGGTGACGACGCTTCGATGTAGTTGACTTTGATAACGATGTAAGAACTACATCGAAATGTCGTCACCCAATAAACCAAGAAGTTGTTGTCCATAAGTAATTATTCACCTTATTGTAATCTTTCAACTTTTGAATGCCATTAAAAGGCTTTAAATTAGCACCATGACGATTTCTGAAATCCACGAAATAGTATAATCATTGCGGATCAATTAATATGAAAGCACTATCGAACTCAACAATCTGTCGGAAAGTATTTCATTTTCTGTCAGTTAGTTTGTGTTTGATATGGTATGACATTTGTATAGCACTTGTCACGACTAACGGAAATTAATGTCCAATATTCTCTTATCGCTGAAGATGTCCGGCTGACAAAAGAAGAAGTCTCGTGTCATTTTTATAAAGACTAAGATGATGAGTAAAGACAGTTTTACTTGCTAGTCTAAATGTACCATTGTATTGTTGTTTCCATAGATTATCGGAATGTTTGTTGTAGGAACCTTTGAATAAAATACCATATAAACTATATTATTTTCACATGATTATATAAGAATAACATACAGCTTATACTTTGTAAGCAAATCGTTTATACATTATTAAGTTTAAAACGGATTTAGACTACAAAATATAGTGCCAGTAAAGCAGTGTAACTAAGAACATTTTGTTCAGGTTTTGGACTTCTTGATGCAAATTGCGCCAAACAACCAGTACATTTCTATTAAATTTCTTCCAAATGTATTTTAATATTGATATCACTTGCTTGACTGGTGTTTTACGCTACAATTCTGGGTGTGGGAAAATGGTTCAATACATTTTCTAAAATGCAATTCATCAAACATAATATATTATGTTTTTTGTTTCCATTAATTCCTATTTATAACATATATTTAAGAAAAGACGTACTACTTTAGAAACATCAAAAACGTAAATTTAAACTGACCGAAACAACAAAAACATAGATTTGGGTCCATGTTATCTCTTCATAAAACACCCACCCGTTGTCATTATTTTATTCCAGTTACAGTTTTGTAAAGGAGACAATAACAAAAATGTCACATTTAAGTTCACTATTATGGAAGACGGATGAGGCCATTTGCTATGTCGACTTGTCTACTTTTGAAAGACGAGAGTCGATAAAGCGAGAGTCGCTAAATTGTCACGCGCGCGGTTTTGCCATTTTAGCGACTCTCGCTTTGTCGACTCCATCCTTGGATACTGGACATTTAAATAAGACATGTCCATTACTTTGATTTCAGACGTTTATAAGAGAAGTGACTATTCTGGTCAATTGACCTACTCTTTGTCTTCACCAGTTGGGATTTGTCTGTCGAATAAATAATTAACACTAGCACATAATTACAGAACATGATCTCCTATCCCATCAGCCTATACTATTCTTGTCACTGTATTCCCTTTTGGCGAATATAAACGTATACAGAGATCAGTCGTGTATATTGGGTTTACATTATGGTTCTTTACGGAATCGTCAGATCAATAAACGTCCCCTATTAATCCAAGATAAATCTTTGACAATCTTGAAAAAGTTCCTTTGTCAAACGATCTGGTATCTTCCCTGCCTTAGACTTACATACACGTACAGTCTGTACATGTTTCTTTCCCAAGCGCCCTGTTACATTTGTAGATTGATCGCTGGAGGTCAAAATATGATAGAAGCCAACGGTCAATATATGATTCATACTTGATACGTTAAGGGTTATGATCAACGGGATACCTATATCAAATTTTTGATAACCGAACATGAACATGAACTGGTTTATGATATATATTCAGCACTTCTTTGGATGACGTGTACCAGGTGTCTGAGACAAATGTGAATATGGTATTTTGTACAGTGCCAGGCACGAACATAACACATTTGGAAAGATTGGCTGAAATAGTTTAGAATAATCACATTATCATCATAGCCTCTTGTAAGCATCATTTTGTTTTCTAATGTTTTACCAATAACTATAGTAACGTACACGAGTTCATTATCTGGCATACTACTATTAACACAGAATTTTGGCTTTACAAAGTTGTGCGAAATTTCAGATTTCAGATAATGAAAAATGATTCAGGTAGATGCATGTAACTGTGCTGGTTATATGAATATCCTGCTTTCTAAAACTGAAAGTGCCATCGAGTCATCGGGAATAAAAACAAAACAAAAGAAAGACATGATTTGATTTGATAAACAGTTCTATATAATTCCAAAACAAAATACAACCATACCCTTATACAATACGTCAACTATTAAATATAATGGGAAGTTATAATACAGAGTAAAACGTGGCCTTCTCGACCAACACAAATAACTAGGATTGGGACATTAAAATCATTGATGGATGTTATCTAGTATACCGATATATCACCAATAGTTTTGTCTTGATTCATTGATTCAACACTGGCCATTGTAATATTATTGTACAAAATATACGTAATTTGATCGACTTTAGTTTCATTCATAAAAAGAAGACGAACGTCAAATTTCAATAGTACAATAGTACTTGCAGATCATACAACAAAACCTTCAGCGCGTACATAATAATCCAGATAATGAACGTTTTCTTTGACTCTATGTGTATATAGAGGTTAACTAACGAGAGCCCGTTTGTTACTATGAATATCACTCGAGTCTATTAATTTTAAAAGTCACGAGCCTCTGGCGAGTGACTTTGGACATTAATAGATGAGAGTGATATTCATTGTAACAAAAGGACTCGAGTTGGTTAATCTTTTTCTCACAATACACAAAAATACTGCATTTTATTCTGAAATGCAGCTCCACATCACATCGTTCAATCCAGCCAACCTTTCTAGGTCAACCGCTTTACCGCGTTGACATGGAGACTGTATTCATTACGCTACAGAAGAAAGGTCTCTAAAATCAAACAGTTTTGTTGCCTACGAATTCTTAACAATAAAGAGATAAAGTATTTATCCTACAAATGAATGGCACTTCTTAGAATAAAACAAAAATAAACATATCAATAGTTCAATTCAGTGCAATCCGATGACGAAGTCAGGTTTTACTGTGACCTCTACACCAACACAATTACGATAACTAGGTCAATGCATCTTGGAGAAATCTGCTAGACGCCAGTAGTAGATTGATTGATTGAAAGTTTTAAATATCCCGAGTTTAATTATTGATACAGAAAGTGTCATCGTTTGCAGTTAGGAGTAAATACGACTATGATATATTCGTATTCAATCATAATTTGTTAGAAAAACGGAAGCAAGCAGACGAAGTAGTTTGTTTATGTCAAGAAGTATGTCATGTACGGTACATTCAAATGCTTTCCTTATATGGAAGTAGCTATGACGTGATCGTGGGAAAATCATACTATTTTGCATAAATGTAGTCCGCTGTATGTAAACCATAACATGATTGGCTACCGACTCGCATAGTTGTGAGTTATACTGCCAATCACTTTTAATCTAACAAAGATGTCTTCAAGTTATTACATAAAAGGAAAACGAACGTATTATCCATACGCTGAGAATGCAAGCTTGTGTTTTGATTAGTTGAACTTGGAAAATCATGTTTGTTAACCAATCAGCAGTAGGTTGGACCATAATTTCACTAGTTGCTTATGACAAAAATAGCACACTGCCTGGGAGTGAAATTATAGGGTGTGTAGTGTGAGAAAATAAAAAAAGGGACCTTGGTCTCTTCATGTGCACATAATGTTGAAAGAATTCTATGGAAAAGTTTGACTTTCTTCATAAGGTTTTAACTTTGTCTGTCTCACAAAAAGTCTCCATCTGTTGTTACTTCGTGTCAACTAGATCAATATCTTTAGGAAAGCTATATAATAACAAACACTGCCAAATAATATGGTAGCCGGCTTTCCCTGACTGACATGAGTAAAAGAAGGACTCAAAGGCATGCATGGAAAATTAAGCGGATATAAAGTTATTTTGGTCAAAATAATCAAAATGAATCGTAATCTTTGTGTAAGGTTGGATTCGGATCTCTTTAAAGGGGTTTTATTAAATGGAAGACCACGTTCGTTTATTTTTTTCTTGCTACCAGGAGTGCTCGATATAATTATAAAGGGGAATATTTTCCACAGTTAAGTTTTTGTTGCTGTTTGACTTGTATTGCGCTACCAACCACGATTGTTTCTCCACAAAAGTCCCAAAATCCAAATGTTTTGTAAACTTATGGATTTTGTTTTATTTGAATCAAGTAAGAACGAAAAACAAAAACTTGTCCACTAATCAAGCAGTAAATCTGTGAATCAACTGGAGAATATTTTGTTTTGGTTTCTATTTTCGTTTAATCCGTATTTATTGAACACCTATAACAGGAAAAAAGTGGTCCTTGAAACATTACAGTCGATTATTTAAAATCGTAGAGTCTATACAATTGTTTGTGAAATTTCAGGTAGAAGGGTCAAGTCAATAAATAAAATGAACCAATGAAAGTACAGTAGTAATTCCCGTCTGACTAAAACTGTTACACGTGATACTTTTAAAGCTGTAATTTCCTCATATGACCTCTTAGCTTACACTAGAGAAAAACAGGACAAGGCGATTTACAGGTATCCTGCTTTTGCCTTAATTTTTCTTTAAATCAAATTTATGTTACAAAACTAAAATGCCCTGAAATTTGATGGTCGTGATTAAGTGAGATTTGGTTACTGTCAAATGTTGAGCGGAGAATACAGGGACCCACTGTTATATGTCTCCTGGCCGGCCAAGATTCAACAAAACATCTACAGATATTGTACATTTTGATAGACTTGTTATGCACAATTTGGCGTTTGATTAAATAGATTGATGTTTCCCGCCTCAAGATTATTTCACTTACATGGCGGCGTTGCCAGGTTTAGTAAGAAAGGAAAACTGGTTCTTTGTCCAGAGGAAACCCCCGACCTTCGGCGAGTACATGTACCTCACGACCAGATCCAGAGAATAATCCACTCAGAAATTTTTTAATTTTAATTTGGCCTGACTGAGATTTGATCCCGTGCCACATCGATGAAAGGCCTGTTTCAGATTGAGGAACTATCAATCTTACCGACTTAGCTACTGAGGCCCGAATAAATAGAAGACAGAAACTGGGATATGTGTTAGGTTGTGCAACTCGTTCCGATCCTTATTCGGTATAGAATGGTCTCGTGCTATTATTGCACATGAAGAGATCTTCAGCTGATTCTCTCAGAAATCCACCGGGAAATCAAAGCAGTTTTCACCTTTGAACCCATCAGATATGTCTTCTGTATCACTACAAGTACCTTTTTACTATAGCATCCAAACACTATATATACATATATATATATATATATATATATATATATGTACATATATATGTATATATATATATATATATGTATATATATATATATATATAAAGATTAGCTGTCCTAAATTAACCATGTGTGAACCCAGCTTAAAGTCATACAGGGGTTCCCTGCCAAAGGTAGATGCAGATTCAAAGGCCATCCTCCTTGAATTCGGGACATGCATTCAACACGTTTTCTGTGAAACGTTATTAAAACTGAAGTAACTGTTGTGCTATCCTCAGTTATTGGGTATGGGCAGTATTGACAAAGTTGGGTTGATGGATCGAAGGGAAGAACATATCGAAATTGAGAATATGATATTTTTCCAAATGTAAACCTAATTCAATAAGTTCTGCTATTGTCACATATTAAATGACACGCACGAAAAACCAACACAAACCGAGTATTCGTCTTTATATATAAATTTATTATTTTAAACAGCTGTTTTGCATTCCTGATTCATTCGGAATTCCACCTGAACCGTAGACCATCACTTTGAGCCTGCAAGTGCTTAAATCGGATGTTTTGATCATCTTCGAACTATTTAGCTAAAATACATTGTACTTCATGGTTAAGGCAATTTAACGGGTTATTTCTTTTGACTCTCCTGAGAAGAGTTGCCATTTATCATTCTTGGAAGCCAAGTCAGTTGATGTCACAAAAACATGTGCAAAAATGGAATACTGAACTGCTATTGATGTATTTAGGCCAGATAAATCACGATTCTTTCCGAAATGTGTGCCGTTATCTTGCCCACTGTTGGAACATTAATTCACAATAAAACAAAAAAACAAACACAGCATTCGAAGTAACTATAGGTGAATATTGGTTTTAATTAAAAACTAATGTATTTTATCTGATATGCCCACAACTTGACACAGAGAGTCAATCGTTGCCTATAGCCCCTTTTTCTATTGCTGTAAACCCGTGTTTGTTCATATTGATATGAAGTCAATTGTTGTCACAAGGGTATTTTGCTCTAAGCTACATATACATGCATCCATCAAGGAAAGTTTTCAGTAATGCAACTCTTCTCCAACATATAAATATAATTAGACACACCTGTCCGTAAGAATAGGTTGTTTCTCTACTGTCGTTAGTTTTCTCCTCTCCTAATGGCCTATGGTCCAAATAAGGCTTTGCGACAGTTTCCGCTATGTAAAGGGATATACATGTAAAAGCCACATTAACGGTTTATTCTTGGGTTCATTCTATCTTTAAATTACACAGTTTACTTCGCCAGGTTACTTTAACGAGAGCCAATGTTTTCCTGAAGCCCTATATCTGGACTGCACATATACTTTGCCTCAAGTATATCTTAAAGTTGCATGAGCTGCCAAAATGCACACTTTTTCATAATTTCTGATCGTCACGACAGTAAGAGACTTTGAAGGCCATCGAAAAACTAAATGATCGGCGCTGTAATGAGGGAAGTCCATACACTAAGTGGTCTGTACGAACCGAAAACGTGTTCGAAAAGCAAACAAAATTTAAATAACCGGGACGACCATTCATTCATTCTAAGCCAAAGTTAGTTCAAAACAATACTTTATCGAACATTCTCGAGACTAGAAGCACTAAAAAGCTTCTGAATTGTACGTTTTGAGAAAAATAGCCAATAATTTCAACATTCTGTTTTTACGTCAAAATATTAACATTTTGGCAGCTCATGTCACTTTAAAATTGGTGAACGTTAAATGGGTTTGATGCAATTGGTAAAACAAAATCACTTTTCACTGGCAGTGATACAGTTCAACTTGAAACTGGCAGTGATACAACTAAACTAAGGGGCGTTTTTCGCTGTGTTTACTTACACATATTACTGCTATGTTTAGTCTTACTGCTGGATATATAAATATATTTATGATCACTAAAACACACAGGCACAGGGAAAATCTAGCTTCCATATAAGATATAAACAAAATGTATACAAGTTTAAGATGAATTTGGGGCCTAACGTCATCTGTCTGAACTCTCCTGGAGACCAAGGATAAATGCCGCACAGGAGAGCTGGGCATGATCCCGAGAAAGGTGATGTACACCCTGGAGAATATGTTTATCACACATTCAGTGTACCCAATATTAAAATTAGCCAATCCAACTAATTATCCAATTAATTTTGAAACCAAGTACGATATTACCATCTGCTTAAATCAAAATGTACAACAAAAACATGCTTTTGTTTGCACTTAACTGTTCGAACATAAAACATTTATCAAGTTAAATGCATTTTAAGGAACACATCATTCTGTGGTTGCAATGGGGTTGGAACAAACCTGACAGTGGCTTAACTCACTGGATCTATCCAGACAAACCTACCTTAACCCTGGTTGGGATATTGTCTGCACGGTCAATATTAAATAATTGACCAAAAATGCAACACGAAAGACATGAGGTGGAGTGAAAATAACCCACATGAGAGAGAGAGCGG
Source organism: Lepidochitona cinerea (assembly GCA_963971465.1). NCBI lineage: Eukaryota > Metazoa > Mollusca > Polyplacophora > Chitonida > Tonicellidae > Lepidochitona > Lepidochitona cinerea. The sequence continues at coordinate 102,202,532 of OZ020551.1, read as the reverse complement.
GGGTACATTGGTTGAGTGAAAATAACCCACATGAGAGAGAGAGCGGGGGTACATTGGTTGAGTGAAAATAACCCACATGAGAGAGAGAGCGGGGGTACATTGGTGGAGTGAAAATAACCCACATGAGAGAGAGAGCGGGGGTACATTGGTGGAGTGAAAATAACCCACATGAGAGAGAGAGCGGGGGTACATTGGTGGAGTGAAAATAACCCACATGAGAGAGAGAGAGCGGGGGTACATTGGTGGAGTGAAAATAACCCACATGAGAGAGAGAGCGGGGGTACATTGGTGGAGTGAAAATAACCCACATGAGAGAGAGAGAGCGGGGGGTTCATTGGTGGAGTGAAATTAACCCATTGAAAAGTTGGACAAAAAATCCATTACCGGAGTCCATATCCTGGACATCATACGAAGATCATTATCAACTTCGCCTCTAAATAGGGATGTGTGGTTGTCCTTAGTGTGCCATTGTTAGAAAATCTCGAGGCATATTGAAGAATCATAATAATCTCGGTTTGTGAACGAATAGTTTTGTCATATAATAAGCTAGCCGATCTTTACACGAAGTTGTAATTTGGCATATCTTTTTGGTGAACATCTGGTTCATCCTGCATCCATCGTTTTAGTGTCATTGAATGATCACATAAACGTCCACTTCGAGCTCACACCTTAGCACAAACAGATATTTATCTGTTTACTAAAATGGTATGTAAATATAAACTTTGATGATATATAGCACTGCTAAATATGTGAAATAGCAAAGTGTATATCTAGAAATGATGGTGTGGTGAGTAAAACATATGTAAATTGCTCAAGGAGCAGTTTAAACTGCGCCAGTTAATTGACAGTCAATTAAAAGTTTGAAATAGCTTTTGTCTTTAAAAATGATATTTCAAAGTTAAAGGATTGATTGGTGTTTTACGCCGCACTCAAGATTATTTCATGTTTTTGTCAAAGTAAATATATAGACTGGAGTATTTATATGGGGTAGATTTAGAGATTATAATTTTGAAAACAGTGCGATAACATTATTTCTTCTATAACTAATAATTCTTTATTTTATCTTTGTAAAACAGCGAAAAACAGAAAACATAAGTTCGTCACAGTTTGATATTTCCATTATTAGAGACATTTCTAGAATTGGTAGAATCTCGAACTATTTTGCACAAAAGGAGATCACTGTATGTAAACGACAAGATTATTGGTTACCGAGTGTTGTTTGCAACCTATAGCCAATGCCTTGTGATGTTTTTTGGTATTTGGTTTATTCACCCACGACAGAAGAAAGACATTTAGCATGATAAGATTGAGGGGAATTAAGTCAAAAGAGACTTGTTCTATCCCTAAAAACTACATTATCATTTGCCATAGATATTACAAAGCATGATTACAAAGGTAAATCCCTACGAAGAAAACGTATATTTGATTAGTCAAGATCCATAAAGAAATTTTGTTTTCGGCCAATCAGCGGTAAGATGGACCGTAAGATTACGTGTTGGTGTTTTGGTACAATAACACACTGGCCAGGAGTTTAAATATAGTGCCAAAGAAAATTAATAGGTAATTCCAAAGTATATCATAAAAGATCAGGAGAAAACATGAGTGCCATTACTTTGTTAATATTGGACGTTCTGGGACTATCTTCTGTGAGATCGACCATTATATTTAAGATTACTTTAGAAGAGACCTTTCAAATTCAGCCATGTACTATGAAAATCCAGCGGGAAATCAATCCACTTATCACCCTTGCTCTTCTCAGATAGGTCTTCCTATAGTATTATTTCTGGTTTCATATACCTGATAGCTATGAACTGTAATAGACTTAGGCCGAGAAGAATTCATTGACTACTACAGCAAACGATCTCGATTGGCACGGTGGACTTAATTCACGGCATACATGAAGGCACAATGCAATATATTTTGAGCCCATTTGTTAGTGGTTGGTGGAGTTTGTTAATTTTTACGGATAATTCTACGGCGAAATGTTGAAGAAATCCTGCATTCTGTCACAAAACTCAGCAAGTTGAGACTACAAATACCTTTATACATCATCATGGTGGGCAGATACTCAATCCGACACTCATGCAAAGCGCTGTTTTTGAATGACGTCAATATGCCATAGATTTAGTAGCAATACAGTCCTATTGTTTGATCTAACCAGCACCGTTACAAGCCAGACGTAAGGCTGGAGGATTGGTCTCACAAATAGAACAGTGAATAGGTACATTTATATACAATCTACTTTTGTCTGTATAGCTCGTCTATTATTTCCTATTCCTCTATTATATTACGGTTTAATGTGAATGCCAGTCACTTTTACAACATGATTGGAAATACAATTTATAGCATTAGCTCGACCTAGTCTTCATTGCTATATCATTATTTGCTATTTAGAAAAATCACTTGAAAGCCAACAAATTGCTCTCCCATTGCTAAAGTTCAACTTGAAATAGCTCTATACGAAGACAGCTCTGGGAAATATAAATACATACACATATAAGTTATTTATTTCGTGATCTCGGGTAGTGTATTTATTCCCTTTTGACAGACGAATACATACAATCAGAAGAGTGACTCGATATTAACGGAACCACGCAACTTGAAGGTTACTGGCAACTGTGCCTTGGGGTAATTTTACGATATTTATTCACCAGTTAAAGATCATATATGATGGGTAACAGATGTCCAAGGCAGGGATAAATATAGTATTTGTGAACAGTAACAGTCAAAGAAGACTATATTATCTCGATTCTAGAAACCGAAATTATATGTATAGAAAGGTCGACATTGAAATAGAAACAGATAGTATCATACATGGGTCTAAGGAAAGCATTTATATAGAAGTAAATCTCTCTAAATAAGTGCTTGGAAGACTGCACAGATGGAGATCAATAAAACCATATATATCTAACGATTGAATATTTCTGGTCAAGGACGACGTAATATACACTATATTGATATTTAAAGGCACATTTGCCACGAAAATCCAGAACACTGTTTACATAAAAAAACAGTGGGCGTTTTTTTGTATTTTTCCCAGACAGAAGAAGTTAGGAACTTTCTTTTTTTACCAAAAATAGAAAGTTTTGGCATCTTTTAGTATTATTGAATTTGAAATTGAAAATTAGATTGACCAAGTACCCGCAATGTAAACAAACCCCGAACCTGGACATACGCACAAGCGCCCTAATGTTTGAGTCGTGTGAGTGATCTATAATTTTGCGTACATTATCTGAGAAATACAGACTGACGATCGGGTAAGAGTTGACACGAAAAGCCTGCCGATAATTGTTTGAGTGTAAACCACAGGTTAAAAGGCCTAAACTGAGGGTAATCCAACCACTATTAAAGTTAACCGACACTGTTCGTTGTTGTCGTAATCAGGCTTCGATTCTTCGTTTGTTTTTCACCTCAATTTCTACATTCTAAATCTAATTGGACATGTTTTATGTGTCATATGTTTAGTTTTAGTGGTTTTAGTCTTAGTAATCTCATGTTAATCGGTTTTAATAACAAAGGCTCAACAGGCTACGGCGGCAAGTGGGCTTTTAAGTCGCACTCAAGATTATTTCGCTCATATGGCGTAGTAAGGTGTAGTAAGGGAGGAAACCGGACTCTTTGCCCGGAGAAAACGTCCGACGTTCGGCGAGCGAAGATACATGTACACTATTTGCAAAATGACGGATTCCTCCCTTACTAAACCTAACATATAAACGAAATAATCTTGAGTACGGCGTAAAACATCAAGCTAGCGTATATCACGTCGCCCATGGCAAGAACTAATACATTTGTGTTTATTTGCAAAATGAAGGATTCTACTAGTAAAAAGTTTTATTCCGATACATATACTTAAGGGGGTTGATCTGTTCTCCAAACACACACTACTTCGATCAGATATTAGCCGAACTCTGCAAATATGTTCGTTTCGATTATTTAAAGTCAAGCAGAACGACCACACGTCCAGCCAGTTTGATGGCTTCTGCTATAACATATTGGCCGTAAAAGTCAGGTATATGGAATCTTTTAGAGTTATCAGAAGGTTTTGCTGAGTCAGACAAATATCAAATGCAATTACATGTCAATCCCATGGCGCTTTTCATATGTGATGTTGTAATAATACTCTTCGTCTATATTTTGCTTCAGCGTTCTTTTTTTCATTTTTCTAGCCTGTTACCTTGTGGGTTTATGAGCTACCGCCCATATCTGTGGAATACATATATTGTATATATCCATGGGTTATTCTGTATAGGACATTCAAAAGGTATTTAAGTTACTCAGTACTCAGGTATTATTACTGGTGGTTTTAAATACGCGAGACTTACGCAATGTGTTAAAGCAAATTTCTCAAAAGTTCCTAACTGTTTCCGGACTTGAACAAACAAAAACACAAAAAACTAAAAAATGGACCTGAAAATGAAATAAAAAACAAATGAAAAAGTCAAAATAATTTGAATAGAATTTAAAGATCCGCTTGATTTTTTATGAAAGACTAGTGAATAATGAAGAAATATTACAATTGTATCAGCCAATACATACTATTTAAAGTGGCATGAGCTGCCAAAATTCACACTTTTGCATAATTTCTGATCGTCACGACAGTAAGTGGCTTTGAAGGCCACAGAAAAACTTTATTATTGGCGCTGGAATGAGCAAAATCCATACAGTATGTGGCCTGTACAAACCGTAAACGTGTTCGAAAAGTAAACAAAATTTAAATAACCGGGACGACCATTCATTCATTCTAAGCCAAAGTCAGTTTAAAACAATACTTTATCGTACATTTTCGAGACTAGAAGACTTAACAAGCTTCTGAACTATACGTCTTGAGAAAAATAGCCAATAATTTCAACATTCTGTATTAACGTCAAAATGTCAACATTTTGGCAGCTCATGCCACTTTAAAATCTAAACCAATATAGGCTTCAAATTTGTTGATAATTCAAACTGAATTTTAAACCCAGGATCGTTGCCTTTTTTAAAGTGACTAAGCAAAGTCGTGTTAGTCAATGACTTCTCGTCGTCATAGCTAGCGTTGTTGTCACTGTGTCCAATTCATTAAAGTGCAAAAATGGCCTTTCTGTAAACCGGCACATTCGCATCGTAGTATCAACGTTCACAACGGTTTCGTATCGGGGTCCAAAATGGATTTCGGACCAGGCTGTGTTTTCCGTGTGTTGTGTTCATATTGCAACAAGTAAACGGCCGATTCCAACAAATTGGTTAATAATCAGACAACAGAAACACCACTAAGTTGTAACTGAAATTGGTGCGGGTTTTGTGTATGAATCACTCTCTTTTTTAATGTCTCTTCTATAGCTTTTAAAATTGGCCACAAGAACCATTTTCAAGGCGGCTGAATGAAAGATAGAAAGTTGTTCAAGTACTTACTTATACAAGGACATGCATCTGAGTGTCATCTATTTAACCCTCTAGAGCCCCAGGGGTCACCTAGGACCCCGAGCCCTTAATGGGTCATTGTTAAAAAGAATGATCTTTTCTATGCTTTTGCCTCCACCAAAACCCAATGTTCCCCCCGCGACCCTATTATAACGTACGTGGATGACAATAGAGCGCGTCACAGTGAATCTGCACTGAGCACAAGATCTCCCCTTTCACGGCTGTTCGTTTATAGCGCGCCACTGGTACTAAGTAGTCTGCTCCTTCGTCCAAGGCAAGTTTTTTTCTTCATAAACCTCATAAAATTACAGATTGATGCTTTCTGAATGTATTTAGACCAATTAAACCACATCTTGCACAAATATTTCTTTGATATGAATTTTCTTGTTTGGTCGGGTCACAGGTGACCCATTGGGGTGAAAATACACTGTTGGGGGTCAAATATGACCCCTTGGGTATAAAGGACTGCTGCCTGCGTTTCTTCTGTTTTTTTATTTACATAGTAATCTAACGTTTTTTTCTGTCTTCATGCAGTTTGGGTAGTTGGATGACAGTATTTGGTATTTAATCTATAAGTTTAGTCCATTTGGTGTATTCAAAGAAACTTTTTGTTGTATTTTGTATTAGCAGTATGAGTTCTAGGGAAATCCGTAAACCACTGCTTCTTGTAAAACTAAAAGATGTCTTGGAAACGCTGGATAATGGAGATGACAGTTACTTTGAAGAGAATAGCGAAAACGATGATGACGATTGCGACAAATATTTAGTAACACAACATGAGGAAAATTTCTCTAAAGACTCATCTAAGGACGATTCAGAGGGGAAAAAATGTTTTTCATGAATTCTGATTGTCAAAAGAAGTTTAGATATTTGATAGCCGTGAGAAATTTACCGTTAGATATACATTAGAAAATTAAGGAATTTGGTTGTAAAAAAATATTGATTGAACCAGCAACTTGTTCGAACAGAAGACATATTGTAATTACGGACAAAATTCAAATAGCCGGGAAGCATAAGTGCATTTTAGGTTGTTTGCTGCTGGTAAAACTAGTAAAACTTGCCACCACGGTGCACTACTTGGTCCAAATCAACCCATCTCAATCCACCAACTGACCACCACGGTGCACTACTTGGTCCAAATGAACCCATCTCAATCCACCAGCTTGCCACCACGGTCGGTGCACTACTTGGTCCAAATCAACCCATCTCAATCCACCAGCTTGCCACCACGGTGCACTACTTGGTCCAAATCAACCCATCTCAATCCACCAGCTTGCCACCATGGTGCACTACTTGGTCCAAATCAACCCATCTCAATCCACCAACTTGCCACCACGGTGCACTACTTGGTCCAAATCAACCCATCTCAATGCACCAACTTGTCACCACGGTGCACTACTTGGTCCAAATCAACCCATCTCAATGCACCAACTGGCCACCACGGTGCACTACTTGGTCCAAATCAACCCATCTCAATGCACCAACTGGCCACCACGGTGCACTACTTGGTCCAAATCGACCCAGCTCAATGCACCAATTAGCCACCACGGTGCACTACTTGGTCCAAATCAACCCATCTCAATCCACCAACTGGCCACCACGGTGCACTACTTGGTCCAAATCAACCCATCTCAATCCACCAACTTGCCGCTACGATGCACTACTTGGTCCAAATCAACCCATCTCAATGCACCAACTTGCCGCTACGATGCACTACTTGGTCCAAATCAACCCATCTCAATGCACCAACTTGCCACCACGGGAAATAGCCGGGAAGCATAAGTACATTTTAGGTTGTTTGCTGCTGGTAAAACTTAGCGTACATCCCCAATATCAGTACCAGCGGAAAACTTTTATTTTAATAAATTAACTTAATAAAAATGACCAATATTTATTCTTAATCTGTTCCAGAAAATATTTTTTTCTATATTTAGCGCCTCTTGCCACTTTAAGTTGAAAAAAATTGAAAGGCAGTAGTTCCACATGTATGAAAACAAATTTTATTGGCAATTTCAGTTTTATAGTGCAAGTTTATATTTTAATCCGTTGTGTTTAACATTTATAACAATCCGTTAAGTAGAAATATATAAATATGAATAAATTGTTTACATATATTCTGCATATGTTGTATCTATTACAACCCAGCGGGTCACAGATGACCCCTAATTAAAATGTACTATAAAATATTTTTTTCGCGAAAATGTTCTTATATTTTATTTATTGAAGCATAAATGGACACGAATCCCAGTAGTATAATTTTTTCGTAAGCAGTATTCTGTATGCGGGCTCTAGAGGGTTAAGAGCCTTGTTTTGTTGTAAAGAAATGATCAATGCGGACAAAGTATCAATCGAGTGATTTTGTATAGAAAATGAGACAAATACAATTTTGCATGATTTCTGAGGAATTTCGACACCACGTGTCTTTTTTCCTCGAAAAATCAAGTAAAAAATATTGTCTTCCACGCCGCTTTCAGTTACAACTGAGTTGTGTTGTTGTTGACTAGTTAATAATGTAGAAATATTCAAATGATAGCAGACAATACATGCTGTTTAAAATCTAAAAATTATAGGCTTCAAATATGCTTCAAAATGTCCAGGCAAATTTAAATTCACTTGGTACTCAATTGCTACCCATCGCCATAGCTAACGACGATATCACCGAATCAAATTACTTTTTTATGTTCGCATTAAGCAGCGAAATCGGATCTTTCATTTTTTTAAATTTATTTCTTTCAAGGGTAACCCACGGGAGCAAGTCCCATTAACGGGGCCCATGTTCCAGAGTGAGTGAGTGAGTGATTTGGGTTTTACTTCCTAGCTGCTTAACAGTATTTCAGTCATATGAAGATGTTGTCTCCTTGTGGCAGGGCAGATTTCCACTGCTCTTTTTTATTTGGTGCTGCCTCATCGAAACGACTTACCGAAGACACCCAACAAACCCCCTCACTCAGTTAAATTATACTGATACCTGGCCAACCAGTCGCTGCTCTAACTCCTATTGCTGAGCGCCAAGCGAAGCAGCAGCAGCTCCCACTGTTAAAGTCTTTGGTCTGACTCGACCCAGGCTTGAACATGGATCTCCCAGCCCTGAAGCGGACGCTCTACCAACTGAGTAATCTGGGCTCGTTCGGGTTCAAACTGTATTCCGCACAAGGCAGCGTTTTCAGTGTGTTGTGTTGGCATTGCAACAAATAGTCGGACGATTCTATCAACGCCGTCAACAACAACACAACTTAGTCTTTTTAAGGACTTAAGATGATTTTTTTTATTCCTGTTGAAACTATTTTGAGCTATTCATTTCATTTAATTTTTGTATGTTATTTGTTCGTTTTTCTAATACTGATTTGTAACAGTCCGAGAATTGATTTTCTTATAGCAGCATTGGTATTTCTAGTTGATTTACATTGGCTTTTATTAGTTTCCTATACGTGACTTACAATCTCGTGCTGAACAAGCCCGAAAACTGTTAGGCGCTTTTGATTGAGAAAACAAAAAATAATCTTGGAGATTTTGTGTAAAATAAATAGCCAGAAAAATAAAACACAATGAAAAAATAAAAGATCTCTGAAGAGTATCATTACAGCATCACATGCAATGTATGTAAAGCTCCATGGGATTGACATGTAATCGCATTAGATATTTGTCTGACTCCGCAAAACCTTCTTATAACTCTGATAGATTCTGTTTACCTGACTTTTACGGCAAACTACAGAGTGGATTGATCTACTATCTAGTGTATATTACGTCCTCCTTTAGTCTATAAAGCGATAAACTCTGACTGATATAGAAGCCGATCTGTGTCCCTGGGCGAAAGGTTTTTAATGTCTGGCTTACTTTTATAGTGACATACAATATTACTTATCCTAAGAAGATAAGAGTGTTAATAACATAGCCCCCAAATTAAAGAAAATATGACCAAGTTTACGTCCTTGTATTTTAATCAACCCAGCCGATTAATGAATTGAATTTACTAGTTTCTAAATTTGAACCCCAATATATCTTTCATTAGTGAAAGAAACATTGATTCTTATAGTATTCGATACTATTATCAACATTGTAAACAGATTATGCATTAAATAACAATTGTTCACCGGAATTGTAAAGAATTGTAAAGATGATTGAAGGTGTTTATGATCCGTACTTTTGTAAAAAGACCGACATCTACTTGAAGAGGTTTTTGTCTTTTGTCAAAGAATTCCAACATATAGTACATATTCCAGTAAGAGGTATTGAAGTGGGTTGATGTTTTAAGCAAACTGTATTGATACAAAGTACTAATCATGATAATAAATGCATTGGGAAATCTTACAACCACACACAAAGCATCGGGTATGTTTGGGGGAAATGTATTAATGCAAACAGGTAAGTTCTCTTTTAATGATTAAAATAATGTGTAAGAAACCTGCTCTTACCTGGAAGTTAAGTTCCTTTTTCTCTTTACAAAAACATCATCGTGAAGATAATTATACCGGTCTAAACCAATACTCTAAAGCTGCTTCAACCTCTCTTACATTTGGTTTCAAGGTCTCACATCTGAAAAGGACCAAAACAGAAGCATGTGTTAATATGTCAGTTAGTTCCGTACTATTTGAAAGGATAAGATTTGGGGCATGTGCAAAGTTTCTGGTAAAATATGCTTTTACATGTAATGCAGGTTTCTTAAGAAAATAAAGAATAAATAAGAAGCTCACATTTCTTGTCTTGTGACAGCAAATAGATTTGACTTGATTTTCACGAGTTTATGGTTATATTGACGTTTGTCCTTAATCCTGATGCTTTGCAGGACTTCCCAAGCATCTTCACACACACTAAAAAGTATCTGGAATTGTTTTGACGTTAAGTGTGGCATTCATTAGAGTACTTAAAGTTAACCAGATTAAATAGCTGTTTCCTATGCTATAACAATAGTAACGTGCGTGCTTGTGTGTGTGTCTGGGGACTTAATGTGTCTTAGCTTGAAATGGCGTTTAAAGATGTTGGATATTGTCGACTCTAGGAATTCATCAGATTAAAACGTAAATTAAAATATAAATGAATTGACTTTTGTCAAGTTGTTGCCAATTCATGGCTACAGCTACCTGTTCAACAGAGCATCTCAAACGAGGATGGCCATCCCAAATGATGAACTTTCCTGGACTTAACTTAATGTATTCATTTTATCTCTTCTCATAATGAAAGAGAAATAATTGGCAAATCAATCCATTCAGAGTTTAGCTTTGTTTACATCAATCAAAACACAAATGTTACATTGAGTGTGATTTTAACTAAATCTTCCTTTCTGTCAGTTATTTCAAATCCAAATTAAGCAAATTTATCATGAGACATTGTGTCGTCAAGTTGTGAGATAAGAGCTGCAGACCTATCGACATTGAATCACGGTACAGTGGGCTCGACTGGATTCAACGTAACCTACCCCATTAAACACTCTCGGTTCAATTAACTTTATACAGTCTTTTCTAGAACAATTACGTTTATCTTTTTGTCAGAAAACAGTATATGCAATAAGAAGGGGGTGATCGACGGAATCAGTGTCGAGTTTCTGGCGCTTATTCTGGCGTTTGTTGTGGGACGGTGGAACATCACGTGTTAAGGTTTTAGTAAATTCCACCCACAGCAGAGTTAAATTCTGTGAGGAGTAAATTAACATTGACACACTCGTGTGGAAGGGGACAGGGGAGGTAAGAGGGGGATGGTCAAAAAGCCATGATCATTTACAAAGACTTGGATCGGTATTCTTAAAAAATTAAGTCTATACATAAGTTTTAGACTTAGTTTAGTCAGAAATCGATTGCTTGGTGTTTTATGCCGCATTCAAGATTATTTCACTTATATGGCGGCGTTGCCAGGTTTAGAGGGGGGGGGGGGGGGCTCATTGCCTGGAGGAAACCCCCGACCTTTGGCGAGTACTTGGCAACTCTCCCACATACAGCGATCGAGTGGACATTTTTTATTTGGTCTGATTGGGATTCGAATCCGGGCCGCGTCGATGGGAGGCCTGTGCCGGACTGAGGGACTAGCACCGACTGATCCACTTAGTCAGAAAAAAATAAGGTAAGTCGAAACCTTAAGTCTGCATTCAAAAAGGAGCTTAAGCTCTAACGTAGCCAAGGTCGATTTGGGGAACTTAAGTTTATTCTGTGTAAGTTAAAATGACAGTTAGAGTATTCCCAATGATGTCATAGAGATTCCGTTCTAATTTCTAGGTAATGTTCTACTCTTCTGCCAAAGGAGATAGGAAACATAATCACCATAAGATGTCATCTTTAAATCGAAGTTGTCGTCTCCATCGATTTAAAAGTCAAGGAGAAATTAATATGTAAACTTAATGCTGATTAACTATAGGAATAGAGTTTATCTGTTGTGTGTATGTAAGGTTTTTTCACAGAATTTCACACAAAAAACTTTTTGAATGTACATACGTTTATTTCGAAAGGTAACCGACAACTATATATATAGGATGAAATAAAATCCCTTAGAACTGCAACCCTCTCATTCCAATCTTTTTTTTTTTTAATACATTCCTCGTCGTCTAATTAGTTTAGCTTCTCCTTTGAGTGTATGTTTGTCTTGTATTAATTGAACAGTCGCCATGTTTTATAAACGAACTTAAGTTGTTTCATGAGATCAAGGCCGAGGCTACTCCTCACAAGTTTATTTTGGGTTTTTATGAGAGTCAAGACAGATTATGGAAAAAGAAAATAGTTTTTTGAGCTGACTTTAATCTAAAAGTGAACTTCAGTTTGTTTATGAATACCGGCTCAGGATGTCAGCTATCCCTTTAACAGAGTTGAAAGGAAGTAAAAATGCCATGATTGAAACTCGTGACACCCTCTATATAATGCTATTAACTTTTTTGTTAAAATTACTTTTTCATAAATTCTGCTCTCAGCGACAATAACAGGCTTTCAATTTCATAAAAAAACTAAATGATTGACGTCGTAAAGGTGCAATTCCATACAGTAAGAACTAAAATAGTGGCGGAAAAGTGAACAAAATCGGGACGAACGTTTATTTATTCTAAGTCTAAGTTAGATCGAAACACCACTCTTTGCGTACATTTCTGCGTAGATTCCCGAGACTCACAACCTTCTAAGTTGCACTTCAAGAGAAAAAAATCGCTAGGGTGAATGTAGTGTTATGGTGTGGGGAGGCATCACTTCTCGCAGACGAAATCCCCTTGTCATTGTTGATGGCAACCTGGATGCTCAGGGTTACGTGGATAACATCCTTCGACCTGTGCTGCTTCCATTCCTCCAAGCCAATGCTGGCGTCACGAAGTTTCAGCAAGACAATGCGCGCCCACACTCTGCAAGGTTGACACAAGACTTCTTGCAACAGAATAATGTGAACATCATGGAATGGCCAGCTTACTCCCCCGATCTATCGCCCATAGAGCACTCGTGGGATCAGCTTAAGAATGCCGTTGCACAACGTCAACCCAGGCCACGCAACTGACGTGAATTGATCCAGGTAGTGCAGGAAGAGTGGGACCGGATCCCACAGCACAGAATAGCCACACTCATTAGGTCCTTGCGTCGCAGATGTACTGCTTGCGTTGATGCCCGAGGTGGACATACCCATTATTGAATGATGACACCTTCAAATTCTGTATCAACGATTTGTTTGCAAGGAATAAAAGTCACCAGGGTTTCACATATTGTCAATTCTTTGTCTCATTGTGACCAATGTCTTGTTCTTTAATTTAAGAGTACTTACAATATTTTACACTTTACATTTCTCAAAATATTTTACATTCTTTGGGTCGTGCGTTTTTAATGGCGCTAAGTATAGAATGCGTTTCTTTTAAGTATTTTTTAAGTTTTGGCCCCAGCTTCAAGCTAATGTAAAAGGAAAGACAATGTCAATTTTCTCACTATTCCCGAATCGATGTTGATTTTTCGTTGACCAAAACTGACTATTTACATGTATCATATTTGTCAAAAGTTAAAGGCACACTCGCCGCGAAAATCCAGAACACTGTTTACATAAAAAAAACAGTGGGCGATTTTCTGTATTTTTTCCAGATAGAGGAAGTTTTTACCAAAAACTAAAAGATTTGTCATCATTTAGTATTTCTAATTTGAAATTGTAAATTAGATCATAAATGACTCATAAATGATAACATTAAGACGAATGGCACATTTTACCAAGTACAAAAGAACTTAAATGCAACGAAATATGAACTAATCAGAAAATATCTTGGACCATAATGCGACACACTTCTTGTTTCAATTTAGCTGTCTTGTAACCGATGGATTTACAATAATGATTTCGCTGAAGTCCTATGCGTTACATTGTCTGACACGAACTTAACGGTTCACATAGATGAGGGAGACCCTTGTCGCACACAGAAACCCGATGGGAAATCAACAGTTATCGCCCTTGAACCAAGTCTATCCATTCCCTTGTTGTTTACTTTGATCTTGAAGACCAATCGATCACTGCCAGCCTGTCTGTCTTTGAGTGTGTTTACATTGGTTTTTGTATTGATGGCAGTCACTACTGGTCGTTACGTTAAGCTCTTTCAGAAGATTACAACTCCAGAAAAAAAGAAAGCTTGAACAAGAAAAACGTCTAATCTTTCACTAGTTTTTTTGAATCGTGTTTAAATGAGCACCCAAATCTGAAACGAAATGATCTGGAAGAGAACATGCAAGTTGCACGACTTTAAAAGAATTGTTTATTGCAATGTAATTATTTGATACACAATTTTCACAGACATATCCTGTCTTGAAGTGGCATGAGCTGCCAAAATGTTGATATTTTGACGTACAAACAGAAGGTTGACATTATCGGCTATTTTTCTCAAGAGGAATAATTCAGAAGCTTTTGAATGCTTCTAGTCTTGAGAATGTATGATAAAGTATTGTTTTGAACTAACTTTGGCTTAGAATGAATGAAAGCTAGTCCCGGTTATTTAAATTTTGTTTACATTTCGAACACTATTCCGGTTAGTACAGGCTACATATTGTATGGATTTTCCTCATTCCAACGCTAATCATTTAGTTTTTCGATGGGCTTCAAAGCCTTTTACTGTCGTGGCGATCAGAAATTATGAAACAAGTGTGAATTTTGGCAGCTCATGCCACTTTAAACAAAACACTAACATGGTTTTCTAAAGCAACTGGTTTGTATAAAGTATAGATTTGATGGGTTTCAGGCTTAATACCTGTGACGCTGGATACAAGTAAACATGAGACAGAATTCAGAGCAATTCAACGCTATCTTGGTATTAAGGAGAATATTAATATCGTCGACCTTTCTAATGTCAGTTATAATTTTGATTCACATATGGAAAATGTTAGTGCCCTTTGGACGGTAAGCAGGCGTCTTTGAACAAACAGACAGGTTCCTGGCCTCAATACAGTCCCTCGACTTAATGAATCCATCAGCTGAAGCATCGCCAAGAATATATTAAACAATCACCATTGTCTGAAGTTTCTGACAGCACATCCATGGACTAGGGGTATTTTTTGGATGGTTTGTTTTTAGAACAAGTGGACATAAAAAAAATTCTGGAGACGCTTATGAAAATGTGTCTGCTGTGTAAAGTTATATGGTCAAATTATATTCATTGGAATATTTGGAGTATATTCCAAAAAAGGATATAATAGACTAGTATCTTGTCTTTGGTATACACTTTGAGAGGCAATTGGTGTCACTTGAACATGAATTTGCAACAGAAAAGTTTTACATCAACAGAGCAATCACAGTTACCCCCCTTTGGCCAAGTCAATTCATTTCGGCTTCTGTTGACAACTGGAGAAATAATATATCATCATTGTCTGTGTGCCAAGATTGACACTTTTATGAAGTTACATAGTGGTATGGATACCAACAAGTTTCATAATCATTATACTAAGAGAAAGAGAAGCGTTTGTCTTTAGTGTTTATGATAACGAATAACTAAATTAAAAGATATGTGACAGTTTTGTAATAAATTTGTTATTAAACATGTATTGTACGAACTCGTCTAAAATGAATATGAGATTTCGTACGCAAAATCTACAAAATTAGAGGATTTTTTTAACCACCTATCTGGAAATTAATTTGTTTGTAGCATGAAGTCATATTCGACATCTGATAAGTACATATATTATCAGTGTTGTGACGTCATACACGACCAACGTTGAGTAAGCGCGTCTTCGTGACAGGTTTCAATGACGATGAAAGCGTTCATCAAATTGGAAGATATTTCCGGGAGATTATGGCGAATATCCATATTTTCAATCGCTTTTTCTTTGATGCACAGAAACTTTACAGGAAGCTTGTTTAGTTTCGATTTTATGATTTTTAAATACACATCTAGTCGATTTACTGTTAAAGTCACCGTTAGCTGTTAATGAAAAACTAGTTATTTATTCTTTAAGTAAACTTATTTAGGTTTTGTTTCGGAAGTGAGACGATTGCTTGGTCGAGGGCTCTATTTCTGATAATTCGAGGCTATCCACACTCTATAATGTATAATGTATAACACGTGTCTAATTTAAGTCAGGCATCTTTCTATTTCATTCGTCTAAATTTGGTGTCAAAATCCAGAATGCTTAACGTGACATGAGCTGCCGAAATGTTGACATTTTCGAAGTAAAATCGGTCTACAATAAAAGAACGTTCTTTCTGGTTATTATATTTTGTTTACCTTCCCAGTCCACTGCTTGTTTCTGAATTTTAGCAACTCACGCAGGCCACATCTAGTTCCGGGAAAAGCAGTTAAATTGATTATTGTAAAAAAATCTACATCACATCATTAAGCCCAGGTACATTTTGCAGGCCACGTGCACAACAAATAATAAAACGCGTTGTAAGAGGTACTATTTGTTTACTTAATTATATGCAAGGCGTAAGATTCCATCTAGTTTTTTAGTATTATTATCAGTTTTATTTTTTTTTTTCAGTGTAGATTGTAATATTTCAATGGAGTTATATGTTCTTATACTGTAATTAACATTTATTTATGCTGCAATAGGCCTCATAATGCCGTCAATGTAGGGAACAGCCATTAGTCTCGAGCCAGGATAGAAGTACAAATGTCTCATGTGACTATGTACATGATAGGGTGAAAACTTTTCTATAGGCATTAATGTACTAATGGTTTCCTATAAACCGGATAGGTTACAAAATCAGTATAATACAAGAGACATTGAAGTATGTCATCTCATCTATTGCGAAACGTTAATGAGAGAAAAGGAAATCTACATTGTCAGCTATATTATACATTTCCACTTATCTCTTTGTTAGCGCTTACATTATTGATCCCATCTCGCTTTACGTCTTTATCTCTGTAACTGGCAAAATACAAATCGTTTTCAATCGAATTGTTAAGAAGGTGGGAACAGAAAGCTTCCAGAAACAGAAAACTCGCAAACAATGCAGTTATTTCTTTCCATATGAGTATATTAACGCTTGGCCAACATAAATTGGAAAACTTCCTCTCCATATCTTATTTTGTGTAGACCGTTTAGTGCTACTCAGAAACGACGCTTGATTTCGGTTCACTGGACGACCTAGTTTATGATATTGCAGTTTAAATTATGTTTACACTGTAGGGTCTTATTTGACCTGTTTGAAGTGGAATGTTTTAGATCAAATCTGATGAGCAAAGGTTATTCGCGTATGGAAAAATACCAACTTTCTGTCTTAAGATGTGTCAGACACATCAACAGAGTAGAAGCTGTAAAAGGTCCCAATTTGGCTTTTAAGTTTACCTCACCAAGGCTATTACCGGAAGCCTCAAAATGACATGGGTTTACGTTTCTACAGATTCAACGAAGGTCGATGGCGTCCAAGAGAATGGGCCATTGAATGAAGTGGTTACGAAGGCAGTGGTAAATTCTTTCATAGATCAAGCGACTGGTCGATCACTTTTGGATATGAGCCATTGAGTGAACTGGTTACACAAACAGTGGTAAATTCTTTCACAGACCAAGTGAGTGGTCGATCATTTTTGTATTGAATACAACAATTATCAGAAAGAGCGCATTGGTTGATTGTTTTACGCTTTACTCGGGAGTATTACACAATCTCATTGACTAGATTTTAGACATATGGCATCGTATTCTATATATTATGTGAATATATGGAATCCAATAGTATTATTGCTCGAGACTTTATTTCAATAAGGTTCCATTTAATATTAATATAACTAATGCAGAAAAACTGGATGGAATGTTTGGAAATATTATTTTCCAGATTCTAATCGCGTTAATTCACATTGCAGGAAATTTGATTCACCAAGATGACATTGATGGAGATTCAAATGATGGTGCTACATGCTTTTAGCTTAATTATTTATGATTTTAAAGAGAATTTGCTTGGTTTTAATTTCCGATGGAGAAGCCAGGGAAAAAATGGTTTGTCAATATAATAAGATGAAGAAAAGATGCTTCGTGAGCTTACACTGATGGTTTCGAAATTAACCGTTTCTTAAAATAAAATTGATCACAAAGCTTGTAAGTAACCAACGTCGGGAATAAAATCTCAACGAGCTCATTGTTACCCCTGTGCAAACTGAATTCGCGGGGCCTCTGCGGCTCAGTAGGTAGAACACTGGACGCTCAATCCGAACAGCCTGCCACCAATGGGTCGCGGGTTCGAATCCCACTCAATCCCCCCAAAAATGTGGAAAATGTTCTGACTGGGTTTTCACGTGAACGACCTTTGTGGGATGGTTGCCAGTTATCACCGGAAGGACGTGGGTGTCCTCCGGGAATAGAAACCGGTTTCCTCGAACAAATAACACCGGCAATTTAACGCCGCCAAACAAGTGAAATAATCTTGAGCGCGGCGTAAAACTCCAAGCAATCAATTAATCAACCAAACTTAATTCTAACACGGCGTGTTGCCATCAACGATCATTCGCGGATTTGCCCGACATTTTCTTCCACTTTTCTTGGATACAACAAATTCGGTCGAGGTAAAAAGAAAAAAAAACAGGTAGGCGTCCCGTTCTTTTAAAAGTTAAGAAACTTTTTTCACACGAAGAGCTGCTATCCATCTATGTTTAAATGATTCCCAACATATATATTTAAAGTGTTTATGAACAGAGCTTAAAGTTGGTTTGTGTTTGTATATGGACTAAATGTATATTTGAAAAGCATAAATCTGCGTTAGTTCCTTCAAAGTAAAAACGAGTGAGGAAGACATGTGCATAATTTCAGTATTGTTTGCAACTACTGGACAAAACTGGTCAAAAGTGACGTCATACACGAACTTTCCTTTACACAACCTGCCATGAAGAGGTACTGACACAGTAGAGATTGTGTATTACGTCAGTACTGTGAGGGTATGTACAAAACGGTTTACTGTTTTATCAGACTTGTTAAGTACATACTAAACCCACTAATGTAAACCAGTGTTCTGACACTTATTTACAAATTCAGAATTGAACGGTTTGACGGTATATATTATCGTACAGATAATATATAATTTTTCCCTTTAAGGTTTTATGCCTACCTTGTGATCGTTTGTCCCCCCACCTTCTTCCGAATGCAAGCGCTTTGTAGTGTGAGCTAGGGCTGGTCACGTGAAGACTTGGAGAAGAGGCACTATTTCCGGTCTCTTCTACCTTGAAATGACAGCGCGAGAATGTATTTTTTCGTCTTCCTCAGGTAAACTGATTTAGGCATCTTACATTAGGCTACATTGTGTAGTTTTGTTCTATGAATCGACTCTATATTGCTTCATTGACACGAAGCTTCGCCTGACAGTGAATTAGAGCTGTTCTTCAAAAGTTACGGTCACTTTGCCCCGTAAGTTGGCAGGTCGGTGACGTCATCAAATGTTGGTACATGGTATTCGATCATAAAAGTTAAAAAGCAAATGCGAGTCTTAAAAGTTAAAAATAAAACAAAAAGTGTAGTCTGTATATTTTTCAGGGCCCTTTCACTGTACCCTGTTTGCTCATTTTCGCTTGAACAGAAAAAAATCTACCATTCATAAAAATGCTTGGAAAAGGCCCATATTTAGAGACAAAAGTTGTCTCCCCTGTTTAAATATCATTTTTCTAAGTAAATATGGTTATACATGTCAAACGGAATAGTTTGGTATAGGTTTTAGATGATGAATGATTAAAATTGGCCCGAACTGCCTACCGTAAGGCACGGCTATTCATTGTGTGTGTGGTGGACAGAGATACCATGCTCTAGTGTGCATATGGACTACCCTGTACCCAGCTGGATGTTCTAGTGTATTTTAGTTATTCCAGAAAATTCTACTGACTAAGGCTAAGCTCCTGTCAGTCGTCAACCTAATGAAATACCATAGGTTTGATTTGTTACAACAATTTATGGGGTATAAAGGTCTAAATGATATACCTCTTTTTAATACAATTAGAAACTTGTCTTCATGGTTATTTTCGACAAGAAGACTTTCCTTGTGCCCGTGTGTTTAGTGATCATAACTATAACCGTGTGCCCTGGGCATGATATCTGCTTGCCAAACTCACAACTATTCTTGATTGGATTCTCGAAACCGTTAAGTATGGTGAACAGTAAAGTAGTAAAGAAACTTTCTGAGTTACCTAAAGTGGCATGAGCTGTCAAAATTCACACTTTTTTCACATTTTCTGATCGTCACGACAGTAAAAGGCTTTGAATGCCATTGAAAAACTAAATGATTGGCGTTGGAATGAGTCCATACAGTATGTGGCCTGTACGAACAGAAAACGTGTTCGAAAAGTAACGAAAATTTAAATAACCGAGACGACCATTCATTCATTCTAAGCCAAAGTTAGTCCAAAACAATACTTTATCGTACATTTTCGAGACTAGAAACACTAAAAAGCTTCTGAATTATACGTCTTGAGAAAAATAGCCAATAATTTCAACATTCTGTTTTAACGTCAAAATATAAACATTTTGGCAGCTCATGCCACTTTAAAGTCGAGATATTAACATTACACTTTGGATATTTACAGAGTTTCCTTTCTACTTTACGTGGATCAAACAGACCAGGTGAATAGCGATTTGATAATATTGTGGCGGAATCAAGGTTTACATGCTAATCAAATTCGAAACGACTTTTGTTCATCCAGTTTACCCACGGGTAAAATAAATATTTCTGTATGGAACAAACTCATTATAATCCAACTGCTAGACCTTTATCCGATCTATTCACAATTAGGTACTTCGACATATCGTTAATTTTGTTTTTCCTGTTAAAGGAAAATCGACAGAGTTACTATTTTTATTTATGGTATCGCTTCACTATAAACTATAAATAAAGCATGATAAGTGAATAAAATATTTCACAATTGTAGGCCTATAGATTTAACCAGAAAAAGTGGAAACAGTAGACAGTTTTGCTTAGCGGCGTATCCAGTCTCCATGGATAAGAGTAGACACAGCTATGTTATATTGTTACATATGGAAGACGATATAGACAGTTTATTCTATAGGCTTTCTTGTCATTTCAGGATAAACAAAGCTCAATGGATTACAATATTAACGTTTCCTCAATTTGATCATCAATTGGCCGTTACTGACTATCTTGTATACTGGTAAGGCAATATTGTATCCATTAGCTAATTGGTGGTCTATTCTAGCCGGTCTACTAATTTACAACCGTCTGATAAAATAGAGATCTTGACAGTCTAGACAGGGTATCTAGATTGTTCCATCTAAAATAGAACAACATTGCTTCTCAATCTGGTTTAACTGAACGACTCTACAAGGATTTCTATGGCATTTTGGGTTCGTTGAAACAGAATTAGCTAATTGTTTGTCGTTTCTATTAAGAAGTACAAAATCAGAGTGCTTTGCGTATTCCAATCTTAGGGATCTATTTTATGGTACAGAAAACACCAAAATCCAACTACTACACCCAGGCTATTGGAATTTTGTCCAGTATTAGAACATATCTGCTGTGCACACATCTTACTGGCTTTAACAAGGTCAATCGCTTAGTTTTCCAAGGTACTTCAAATGCTAATTTTCTCTTGACAATCAGAATCCAGTGCCCAAAATTTTTTACAGCTCATGCAACTTTAAGAATAAGCAAAACACAAGGTGAAACAATGGCATAAGTTAGGTTTACTGTCCTCCTATCGCCATCGCCATCAAAAGTGATCCAAATGTACATTTACTTATCATTCCAGTCTTGCTGTTATTTCCAACACTAATCAAATAAGGTCTTTATTTTACTGTATATTGAAAGGCTCTATAATGTTGATTATCAGGATATTCCCTATTAGGAGTCTTAAAGGTCCGATCACACGGTGCGATTTATCGTACAGACTTGTAGCATGCGATAAAAATTGATGTATTTGATTGGTTGATAAACCGTATCAACCAATGAAAAGCATCCATTTTAATCGCATGCTACAAGTCTGTACGATAAATCGCACCGTGTGAGCGGACCTTTAATTAAAGCGAGAGCAATGAAACTGTCGAAATTTACGGTTTCACAGATTAGGCTTACTATTATTTTCTCTTTCAATACGTGCCTTACGTCATTGTGGTACAGACAAGCCGTTAATATAATTTAGATGTTTTTCTGAAATAATATAACATTAAAGCAGTCATAACAGCAACGTTTAAAAATCAGAATACGGCGCACATAATTACATAATATAGCAAAACATATTGGAATTTGAAACGAAATCCTTCTCACTTAGCCTTTTTGACTACGATATGGGCAGTTAAATTTAGTCATCTAGTGTAAGTCTATATGTTGGATTTCTCTCACTTGAAGTCACTGTTTAGTTTTCCATGTAGTTTCTATGCTGATCAGATCACCGTTTAGTTTACAATCTCAGATGTGTCGAGTCTTTTGTCTTTATTTCTAACATTAAGTTACTGAAATATGCCTAGGGCCTGCCCTTTCCTCGTTTCGACAACATAACTGTCGTCCTTATCATCTATTTACGTGCACGTGATCACACTTTTTTTGTTCTGGCTCTAAAAATTCAAACCAGAATAAATTATAATGGTAAAACTCCTTAAGGTGAAAGTGCATATTTTCTTCAGTTTTGTGAGGCTAAAACACAAATAAACGTTAAACTCAAGTGCCGATTATGTAGAGATTTTAATGTTCTGGTAATAATTTTTTTCTAAACTTAACATGCACAAAATTGTGTTTGAATGGAGAATTAATACCGATGTTGTATTGTCTACTAACGGTTTTGAGAATCCGCTAGCCATCGCCAGAAACGGATACTTTAAATATCGACGCGAACGATTTTCAATAAAAGTCTACTGCTGAAGATTCGTCAGGCTTAGATATGTAGATTCACTAGAAGAGGTTTTTTCACGCTTGGTCGGAAAGTTCGATTTCACGACCCAGTAGCTTCGTTAAATCGACAAAAGTCATCAATACGGCTGAACAATGTTTGGAATAGCGAACGTGAATTAGCTGTCAGTGGTGGACAGACTCTTACATATGTATATTGATTTACACATACAGTATTCTTAGAAAACACCGCGTCTAGAATCAGTTCCCCAGAAATTGATACTGCAGCAAAGATGTGTATACAATCTTTTGAAGTCATGGCATCAGATTATAAGTTCACCGTTGCGACTTTGTCGAATCAATTATTACATTTTAAATGACATGAGCTGTCCAATTTTGGATATGCCTACATTTAAATGGCACGAGCTGTCCAATTTTGTATATGCTTACATTTAAATGGCATGAGCCGTCCAATTTTGGATATGCTTACATTTAAATGGCATCAATCTAACTAAAGTCGAGATGCTCATTGTTTTTTTCAATGACCATCTCGACTTTAGTTTGATTGATTTTAGTCTGTTCAAGTTTGGATATGCCTACATCTAAATTGCATGAGCTGTTCAATTTTGGATATGCCTACATTTGTAGTATCAGTAACATATCTCTAATCTGCAACTTCTAACAATCTCTAACAATTGCCTGTTTTCCTATTTTGTTTTAACATTTTAATATCTCCACGACACGCAACGCTTCAGTTATTGTTAAACAAATTTTAACTCTCACAAAAACATAGCGACAATTTGGATTAAAGTAGCAAAAGATTTAATTAATTCACAATTGATGTCTCAGAAGTTAAAGAACCATTACTGTATTTCTCTTAATTTGTTTACAATGTGTCGTTGGAGAAACGTTATTTATTCAGTCACGTTTATTCTTAGTTCTTCGTTAATCTTTTCTCCACAAATTTGCTAATCTTCATTCCTTTACAAATGACCATGAAGTGTGTCCGTTATCTATTCATCTCTGTACAGATAATCAAATTGGAGGTAATTACCACTCAGATAGTCCTTATGTAGCTTGGACGTTGACAAAGTGAGCAGTATAACTAATTCAAGTACGTTTGCTAATGTAACAATATACTACCGTTTTGAACTAATGGCTAGATGACGTGAACAGTCTGTTCTACTTTCAGATAATTCATTTTGAGATGGTATACAGTACTCACAGTCTATGAAATTTGCATAACAGCACGTGGTATATTTAATTCCAACACCATTCATATATCCTGGCCAAATATTTATATGAAAAACAAAATGATGAAACCAAACACACAGTTTAAAAATCACTTACCTGTATGTTGTTAAATAAATCCGCATTGATGTGATAATTCACGTAGAAGTAGATTGTAAAAGAATAGCGTCCACACACATTTGTAGAGAGGAAATGGTGTTAGGTTATGTTGTCAATACACCTTATGGAATGTCAGTCGAAATACATGTAGGTATGTCCAGGAAGTCAGTCTTCATCAGTAAATCCCCCGATAGTGTTGTCTTCACAGTTCACATCCAGACAATGGTTTCCCTGCATTATCATACAACTGCAAACAGTCAACAATATTATACGAGTTTATTGTTCAGATCATTGGGAAGTTCTCCATTAAAATTAGAAGAGTATTCAATAATAGACCGATCCTATGGGGTTTTATTGCGTAAACAAATACTTCCAAAGGTTACACTAGTTTAAGTACAGATGAAAGCAATCTTAATGCTCGGAAAAAGACATTCCGTGTCTACATGTATTAAGTATTCAATGATAAATCTGTCAGAAACCGAATATACCTGTCCATGAATTACTCATCTGAACAAAAATCATTTAAAATGCTTAATCTTTCAACAAAGAGGGTTTGTTTTGCTTTTGATGATTTTGAGTAAAACCACCCTGTCATTGACTTAGATAACGATGTAAGAACTAAATCCAAACGTCGTCACCCAATAAACCAAGAAGTTGTTATCCATAAGTAATTCTTCACCTTATTGCACCATGTGTCTGTTTTCATAAAACGAAGATAGAGGGTACTTAATGTCATGTGACATAACAACAAAGCTTCCATATTAGTGAAATAATCTTGAGTTGAGCGTACATCATTCGATCTACTGAATGTTTGTTCTTTTGCAGACTTGCCATGCCATAGACATGTGTCTCGCTGATAGTTCACTCTATCTCAATTCTAAGAGATGAAATTCATACATTGTGTTGGTAAGGATTGACTTTTGTTAAACGAAACTCTATTCGCCCTGAAATAGGGGGTATTTGTGCATTTCTCTCCTACAACCTTCTCTTGGATATCCCATACCCATTAGGGGATCCATTAGCTAATTGGTGTACTATTCTCGTCTTACTACTAATTTCCAATAGTCTGACCAATGGAGCTTTACTGAGTCTAGACAGAGTAACTAAACCACCTTGTTTGAAACAGGACAGAATGGCATCTCCATTCATATCAATTGTTTCCATTTACAGGGATTCCTATAACAGTCAAACTGCTGGCTACTCTGTCATATCATACTCATGATTTTACATATTACATCACATAATTCCGATATGTTTTCACTACACGCCTTTGAAGCATTATATATAGTAAGATTTATATTTGGTGCCACAAAATGACTGTTCACACCAGTTGTCTATTCTAGAGATAACCATAACATTTATATTGCTTATTTTCTGGCGTACATCATTCATACGAATGGACGCACCAATAAGCTAAAACAATTAACCAACTATTGCTTATTTTCAATTTTTAAACTTATCCTATTTTAAGGATATACCATACAGATCGAATATTTTCTCTACTAAATAATTGTTACTTATATTTGCAAAATAACTGATGGCTATATTTTTAATAATCCATAAACGGACATTCCAAACAGAATTGGGAAAAAACTGAATAATACCAAAGAGAGTAGATTGACAAGAGTGGTCACTTCGTCCGCGCCATGTTGAATTTGAATAATTTCAATTTAATTCAATTTTATTGTACTTTGCACTTGAACAAAGCAGAATACAAACAACAAAAAGTGTAACAATCATAACTTGGAAATATTTACAATGGTAACTAAAGTACCCGCTGACACGGACGTGATTTGATTATTAGGAACCTCCTTTCTGTAGGGAGCGCTTTACAGTCGAATTGTGTACAGTTGGAACACCCTTCCGCTAGGGGGGGCGAAAAACATGCCGGCAATGCTGATTGGACGAAGTGACCACTCTTGTCAATCTACTCTCTTTGATAATACCTCGTATAAACTCATTTCAACATTCTAAGGTGAGAACATATGATAAAAGCTTAGTATAACCCTGTGTTGAAGGTTAGTTACTTTTCCTCCTTTCCAAAAATGACATATGCTATACCAAAAAAGTATTTATTTTATTGAATCGCTATCTTTAACAAATTTTCTGTGATAAGTTGTTTACAGATATTGATTCGATATAATCGGCTTAGCAAAACAAACGTTATTTTTCGACAGCTCAGGTTAAAAATCGTAGACTGAATTGAGATATCAGGCTGGAGCGTATGATTCGATCTTACATTGGGGTATATCCGATCATCCTTAAGACGGCATGATCCAGGTGATCTGGTTTTCCTAGAACGTGGCAATCCAAGTTGTATTGGGTGATTTGCCACACGTTCCCTGTCTTTCTCTGTCGAATGATTACGAATTGGAAGCATTAAAGCTTTAGTTAATCGATGTACAAAACTTAAACAGCGTCTTTAGAAAGGTGAATAGAAAGGCGTGTGTATCCGTGCTGTATGGAGCATTAAAGCTTTAGTTAATCGATGTAAAAACTTAAACAGCATATTTAGAAAGGTGAATAGAAAGGCGTGTGTATCCGTGCTGTATGGAGTATATATGTGTTTCAAACGATGCTGCTGAAGTATAGACGAAAGTTTTATTCAGATTTATAAACGAAAAAGGATTATCATCGTTTTCTCTTTCTTATGCTATGAGCACACCCAGCCATTAAAAAAAAATACTGTACAAACTCGAGCCCCCCCCCCCCCCCACACCCCCGAAAAAAAGTGCCAAACCTACAGACTTTATGGCATTCTTTTTATCAGGTCTTCTTCAAAAGCTTAGCACTGTAACGTCATAGTTTATATCATGTTCTCATCCAATCCTTTTTCAGTTTGGCCATTTATTTCAAGACACTAAAAATAACAAAAAGAATCGAGACAACTCCAACTACGGCGGCCATGTTTGGTCACTGCCTCCACTGAGAATTTTCTCGGTGGAGTCAGTGGCGCTGCTGAGTCAGGACGTCTTCATTATTGGTTGGGATGTTCAAATACCAAGTATGACATGAATTTCGGATTGGTGACGGAAGATATTTTCCATCGCTTTGCGTTGATGTCCTTATTGGATGTTTGTTTTGTTTCAAAATGATGTTTTTGATGCCGTATTTATAGGTACAAATCATCATTTGCTGTTCATAAATATCTAGGCATTTATACACATCGTAGAATTAACGAATAGTTTTGCAAAAGAGTGCAAATAACCATTAGACGACAAAAGTGTACAAAAAGGTAACGTTTACGATTTGTATAGACCAAGAATAAATTAAAGTATAAACTAAAACAACTGTGTTATGTATGAAGTCGGTTAGGATTACACAGATTTCATGTTCAAAGCAATTCATATTATATTCAGCATCCCTGTGAAAATGTGTCGTTACTCTTGTCGCCATTACTTACGGGAATTTTCCACTGTGAACGTGAGAATGTTCACCACCGTCTAATTAAACCGTATTTTGATCTCTATCAGTCTTTGTATAGATATGATGGAGTTTGATGAGCCTACCTCCTGTCAATATCTTACGCCCCAGGGCATTTTAATATTAAAGTTTTGACATTGACAGATAGGATGCAGTTTGCTCTTTTCTTGATTCAGTGAATAATTCAAATCAATTTCGATTTAATAAATTTAACAAATCACAGGCCTATTAACGTTGAATAACCCTGGGTTAAATTTACCAATAGGTAGTATTAAAAGCGCATGGAATTAGGAGAGAAGCTTGACTTAATAGGCGTGGGAACTACACGTAAAAACACAAAAACATTCGTATTAACGACGAAGGTACATGTAGAATAGAGTCCTTGGCGTTAATTATTTGTTTTAGTTGTAGCCCAACATGAATGTGAAATGGGCATTGGGCAGAATCTACTGTGGATTGGGGGCACACATCCTTCAAGATTTAACCAAAATGGCCCAAGGCGAAATTTAGGGGTAATTCTGAATTAAAAAATGAAAACTTGCCTACTGTCAATACTTTGCAGAAAGTTTGATTCGTTTTGTCCTTTACCACTATAAAAAACTCTAACTAAACTTTGGATAAGAATTTAAGCGTGAAATAATAAGAACACCCTGCACATCGTAAATGTAATGATTATGTGTGGTATATCAAACCTGTTAACACCATTTCATTGGCGATTCTGACGATTTAATTCTTTGTAACTTAGGCCATTATAAAAAATATTTTGCACATACTTTTATATTTTGCACATAGTTGTATATTTTGCACATAGTTTGTGTATAAAAGTTTCCAGTTTCAGTGTTGCTAATTTTCGCAATCAAACTCTAGTGGATAAATACCGTGCATTAATACAAAATTATTATTATTATTTTTTTTTTTTTCAATCCATATTGCCTACTACGCTTTTTCCAGTTTAACCCCTACTAACAGAGGTCTGGTTTTTTAATGCATGTAGGCGGTATGGAACAAGGAGTTGGGTTACAGGAGGTTTTACGCGTCCGCCCGTCTTCAAAATCGAGTGACTAAGGCCATTTGGGTGGGGCTGCCACCTATGCCCATCCTAATGGGCATGGACATCAGTGGTTGTGGCGGTTCAGCCCCACTTCATTTACACTAGCCAGTAAATTTATTGAAAATTTCTTTATTTAATGTCTAATTGGAAATTATTTATTTTATTGGGTATTTTATTTTACATTTAACGTTACCTTTCGCTTTCACGTTTTACTGGACAATATTTAATTAAAAAGTCACTTTGTGGCCTTAGTCAACTCAATCTGTCTTTATTGTTTTATTGATGCTAAAGCACAAATGAACAGTTGCAGAATGCAACTGATTTTGTGGTGTGCTTCAATTGCGCTTACCCCCCTCTAGGCGAAATCCCATCACGCATTGCTCTTCGCGGGTCTTTTGCATTTTATGTAATTCTTATCCAATCACCTCACTATAGTCCGTCACTTGGGTGTCGTCTGCACTTCCATCCTTGTCCGGTCAACTTCGCAGCCATTTTCTATTCGCGAGCGTTAGTTTTGCCCTCTTCCAACCCCTTCTCCACCTTCTTCTTGGTCAATTTATTGTCATAAATTAAATTGTTTAGTGGGGCGGTTCAGCCCCACTTCATTTACACTAGCCAGTAAATTTATTTGAAAATTCCTTTATTTAATGTCTAATTGGAAATTATTTATTTTATTGGGTATTTTATTTTACATTTAACGTTACCTTTCGCTTTCACGTTTTACTGGACAATATTTAATTAAAAAGTCACTTTGTGGCCTTAGTCAACTCAATCTGTCTTTATTGTTTTATTGATGCTAAAGCACAAATATATGACCTCTATATTGCTTCATTGACACGAAGCTGTATGTATAATATAATTGCATCACCTGACAGTGAATTAGAGCTGTTCTTCAAAAATTACGGTCACTTTAAGGCACGGCTATTCATTGTGTGTGTGGTGGGCAGAGATACCAGGCTCTAGTGTGCATATGGACTACCCAGCTGTATGTTCTTGTGTATTTTAGTTATGCTGTATACACATATAACCGTGTGCACTGGGCATGATCTCTGCTTGCCAAACTCACAATTATTCTTGATTGGATTCACGAAACCTTTAAGTATGGTGAACAGTAAAGTAGTAAAGAAACTTTCATGAGTGCTGACTTAGTTTAAGTCGAGATATTAACATTACACTTTGGATATTTACAGAGTTTCCTTTCTACCTTACGAGGATCAAACAGACCAGGTGAATAACGATTTGATAATATTGTGGCGGACTTTTTGTTCATCCAGTTTACCCACGGGTAAAATAAATGTTTCTGTGTGGAGCAAACTCATTGTAGTCCAACTGCTAGACCTTTATCCAATCTATTCATAATCAGGTACTTCGTCATATCGTTAATTTTTTTCCTGTTTAAGTGGCATGAGCTGCCAAAATGTTGATATTTTGACGTTAAAGCAGAATGTTGAAATGATTGGCTATTTTTCTCAAGACGTATAATTCAGAAGCTTTTCACTGCTTCTAGTCTCGAAAATGTACGATAAAGTATTGTTTTTAACTAACTTTGGCTTAGAATGAATGAATGGTCGTCCCGGTTATTTAAATTTTGTTTACTTTTCGAACACGTTTTCGGTTCGTACAGGCCACTTAATGTATGGAGTGTCTTCATTCCAACGCCAATCATTTAGTTTTTCGATGGCCTTCAAATCCTCTTACTGTCAGAAATTATGAAAAAAATGTGAATGTTGCTATTTTTTT
This sequence comes from Lepidochitona cinerea, assembly GCA_963971465.1. Classification (NCBI taxonomy): domain Eukaryota; kingdom Metazoa; phylum Mollusca; class Polyplacophora; order Chitonida; family Tonicellidae; genus Lepidochitona; species Lepidochitona cinerea. The sequence continues at coordinate 102,172,405 of OZ020551.1, read as the reverse complement.
AATTTATGGCATCGCTTCACTATAAACTATAAATAAAGCATGTTAAGTGAATTAAATATTTCACAACTGTATATATTTACACAGAAAAAGTGGAAACAGTAGACAGTTTTGCTTAGGGGCGTATCCAGTCTCTATGGATAGGAGTAGGCACAACTATACATGCATGTTATATTGTTACATATGGAAGACGATACAGAATACACAGTTTATTTTATAGGCTTTCTTGTCATTTCAGGGTAAACAAAGCTCAATGGATTACAATATTAACGTTTCCTCTATTTGAACATCAATTCGTCGTTACTGAGCTATCTTGTATACTGGTAAGGCAATATTGTATCCATTAGCTAATTGCTCGTCTATTCTAGCCTGTCTACTAATTTACAACCGTCTGATAAAACAGAGATCTTAACAGTCTAGACAGGGTATCCAGATTGTTCCATCTAAAATAGAACAACATTGCTTCTCAATCTGGTTTAACTGAACAACTCTACAAGGATTTCTATGGCATTCTGGGTTCGTTGAAACAGAATTAGCTAATTGTTTGTCGTTTCTATTAAGAAGTACAAAATAAGAGTGCTTTGCGTATTCCAATCTTAGGGATCTATTGTATGGTACAGAAAACACCAAAATCCAACTACTACACCCGGGCTATTGGAATTTTGTCCAGTATTAGAACATATCTTCTTGTCGACACATCTTACTGGCTTTAACAAGGTCAATCGCTTAGTTTTCCAAGGTACTTCAAATGCTAATTTTCTCTTGACAATCAGAATTCAGTGCCCAAAAATTGTACAGCTCATGCAACTTTAAGAATAAGCAAAACACAAGGTGAAACAATGGCATAAGTTAGGTTTACTGTCCTCCTATCGCCATCCCCATCAAATGTGATTCAAATGTACATTTACTTATACTTATACATTTACTTTATTTGTTATTTCCAACACTAATCAAAAATGGTCTTTATTTTACTGTATATTGAAAGGCTCTATAATGTTGATTATCAGGATATTCCCTATTAGCATTGTCACAGGCCCGATGACAGCCGTATTGGTCAATATTCTGTCTGAGGACCTGTGACAATGTCAATATGGAATATTCGGACTGATTTTATTCATCGACTAAAAATGTTATTTTTCATAAAATAAATATTTTATTTAAACCAATAGTGTTTGTTTTTGTTGCTCAATATCCATGCCTATTATCCTAATAATTCAGCATTGTTAATTCAAAGCCTATTCCTGTTTTTGTCCCGACTGAAAAATTAGCATCCCAAAATTGTTCAATCATCCACTAAAGCAAAATTTAAAAACAAACTTTAACATGTTCGCCCAGGTCGGTACGGCATCGGACTGAGAAACAGATTACGTGGACATGATTTATATAGTTACATCTACATTTGTTGTTGTTCTTGTTTTTTTCTTCAGGTAGTTTCCAAAATTTCTTGCCAATTACGTAATCTTTAGATTTAAGATTGTCCTCTATTTTACTATTGGCAACGTCTGCGAAAGCAATCTCAGGGTTTTTTATAAACAAATAGCAAGATCTAGTGCGCCAAGAGTTGTCACCCTTTATACAAAGACTATAGGAGCTTTTTTATTTTTACAAATTCTAATTAATGCAATTTTCTAGTTCTTATATGACATATACAAGGTGTCTTTTTCCTTCAGTTGCAATTCAGCTATTTTGTTTTTATTTTATGCTGATTTCAAGAAAAGTCGCTTACGGAGTTTTGAAAGCAATGAAACTGTCGCCATTCTGGATCTAGCGTTGGCCCAAACTGTATTGGCCTAAATTTACGGTTTCACAGATTACAGGCTTACAGGCTTACTATTATTTTCTCTTTTAATACATACGTTACGTCATTGTGGTACAGAAATGTATTAATCGCAAAATGTCGTTATTATAATTTTGATTTTTTTCAAGGATAATCTGAAATAATATAACATTGCAGCAGTCATAATAGCAACGTTTAAAAATCAGAATAGGGCGCTCAAAATTACATAATATAGCAAAACATATTGGGATTTGAAACGAAATCCTTCTCACTTAACCTTTTTAACTTTAGTAAAGAAAGGGTATTCAGACGTGCTTACGATAATAATAACAATGTTATCAAACATAGGACACTTCGATATGGGTAGTTAAGTTTAGCCATGTAGTCTCCTCTATGTTGGATTTCACTCACTTCAGGTCACTGTTTAGTTTTACATGTAGTTCCTATGTTTAGCCATGTAGTCTCTATGTTGATCAGGTCACTGTTTTGTTTTCAATCTCTGATGTATCAAGTGTTTCGCCTTTATTTCTAACATTAAGTTACTGAAATATGCCTAGGGCCTACCCGTGTCTCGTTTAGACAACATAACCGTGGTTCTAATCATTCATTTACGCACACGTGTTCACGTTTTTTTTGTTCTGATCTCTAAAAATTCAAACTAGGATAAATTATAACGGTAAAACTCCTTAGGGTGAAAGTGCATATTTTCTTCAGTTGTGTGAGGCTAAAAAACAAAAAAAAAGTTAATTAAAATACCGATTATGTAGAGATTTTAATGTTCTGGCAATCATTTCTAAACTTAACATGCACAAAATTGTGTTTGAATGGAGAATTAATACCGGTGTTGTATTGTCTACTAACGTTTTTGAGAATCCGCTAGCCGTCACCAGAAACCGATACTTTAAATATCGACGCGAACGATTTTCAATAAAAGTCTACTGCTGGAGATTCGGCAGGCTTAGATATGTAGATTCACTAGAATATGGTTTTTTTCACGCTTGGTCAGAAAGTTCGATTTCACGATCCAGTAGCTTCGTTAAATCGACAAAAGTCATCAATACGGCTTAACAATGTTTGGAATAGCGAACGTGAATTAGCTGTCAGTGGTGGACAGACTCTTACATATGTATATTGATTTACACATACAGTATTCTTAGAAAACACTGCGGCTAAAATCAGTTCCCCAGAAATTGACACTGCAACAAAGATGTGTAGGCCCTATAACATCTTTTGAGGTCATGGTATCAGATTATATGTTCACCGGTGCGACTTTGTCGAATCAATTATTGAGCTGTCTAATTTTGGATATGTCTACATTTAAATGGCACGAGCTGTCCAATTTTGGATATGCCTACATTTAAATGGCACGAGCCGTCCAATTTTGGATATGCCTAGATTTATATGGCATCAATCTGACTAAAGTCGAGATGTTCATTGGTCTTTTCAATGAGTATCTCGACTTTAGTCAGATTGAAATGGCACGAGCTGTCCAAATTTGGATATGCCTACATCTAAATGGCATGAGCTGTTCAATTTTGGATATGCCTACATTTGTAGTATCAGGAACATATCTCAAGTCAGCTTACATGAAAACAATTGCCTGTTTTCCTATTTTGTTTGAACATTTTAATGTCTCCACGACACGTAACGCTTCAGTTATCGTTAAACAAATTTTAACTCTCACACAACAACATAGTGACAATTTGGATTAAAGTAGCAAAGATTTAATTAATTGAAATTTGATGTCTCAGAAGTAAAAGCATCATTACTGTATTTCTCTTAATTTGCTTACAATGTGTCGTTGGAGAAAAGTTTTTATTTATTCTGTCACGTTCATTTTTAGTGCTTCGTTAATCTTCTGTCCACAAATTTGCTAATCTTCATTCCTCTACAAATAACCATGAAGTGTGTCCGTTGTCTATTCATCTCTGTACAGATGACGAAATTGGAGGTAATTACCACTCAGATATTCCTTGTGTAGCTTGGACGTTGACAAAGTGAGCGGTATAACAAATTCAAGTACTTTTGCTAATGCAACTATATACTACCGTTTTGAATATAACTTACGGCTAGATGATGTGAACAGTCTGTTCTACTTTCAGATTGTTAAGTGATTTCATTTTGAAATTATGAAATTTTGCATAACAGCACGTGGTATATTTAATTTCAACACCATTCATATATCCTGGCCAAATATTTATATGAAAAACAAAATGATGAAATCGCTTACCTGTATGTTGTTAAAATATATCCGCATTGATGTGATTATTTCAGGTAGAAGTGGATTGTAAAAGAATAGCGTCCACACAAAATTGTAGCAAGGAAATGGTGTTAGGTTATGTTGTCAATACACCTTATGGAATGTCAGTCGAAATACATGTAGGTATGTCCAGGAAGTCAGTCTTCATCAGTAAATCCCCCGATAGTGTTCTCTTCACAGTTCACATCCAGATAATAGTTTCCATCCATTATCATACAACTGGAAACAGTCAACAATATTATACGAGTTTATTGTTCAGATCATTGGGAAGTTCTCCATTAAAATTAGAAGAGTATTCAATAATAGACCGATCTTATGGGGTTTTACGTCGTAAACAAATACTTCCAAAGGTTACACTAGTTTAAGTACAGATGAAAGCAATCTTAATGCTCGGAAAAAGACATTCCGTGTCTACATGTATTAAGTATTCAATGATAAATCTGTCAGAAACCGAATATACCTGTCCATGAATTACTCATCTGAACAAAAATCATTTAAAATGCTTAATCTTTCAACAAAGAGGGTTTGTTTTGCTTTTGATGATTTTGAGTAAAACCACCCTGTCATTGACTTAGATAACGATGTAAGAACTAAATCCAAACGTCGTCACCCAATAAACCAAGAAGTTGTTATCCATAAGTAATTCTTCACCTTATTGCATCATGTGTCTGTTTTCATAAAACGAAGATAGAGGGTACTTAATGTCATGTGTCATAACAAAGCCTCCATATTAGTGAAATAATCTTGAGTTGGGCGTACATCATTCAATCTACTGAATGTTTGTTCTTTTGCAGACTTGCCATGCCATAGTCATGTGTCTCGCTGATAGTTAACTCGATCTCAATTCTAAGAGATGAAATTCATACATTTTGTTGGTAAGGATTGACTTTTGTTAAATGAATTTCTATTCGCCCTAAAATAGGGGGTATTTATGCATTTCTCTCCTACAGCCTTCTCTTGGATATCCCATACCCATTAGGGGATCCATTAGCTAATTGATGTACTATTCTCGTCTTACTACTAATTTCCAGTAGTCTCACCAATGGAGCTTTACTGAGTCTAGACAGAGTAACTAAACCCCCTTGTTTGAAACAGGACAGAATGGCATCTCCATTCATATCAATTGTTTTCATTTACAGAAATTCCTATAACAGTCTAACTGCTGGTTACTCTTTCATATCATAATCATGATTTTACATATTACATCACATCATTCCAATATAATTTCACTACACCCCTTTGAAGCATTATATATAGTAACATTTATATTTGGTACACATCAGTTGTCTATTCTAGAGATAACCATAATATTTATATTGCTTATTTTCAATTTTTAAACTAATCCTATTTTAAAGATAAACCATACAGACCATACTACTAAACAATTGCTACTTATATTTGCAAAATAAGTGATGGTTATATTATTAATAATCCACAAAAGGATATTCCAAACAGAATTGGGAAAAAAAACTTAATAATACGTCGTATAAAATCATTTCAAAGCATTTCATTATTCAAGGTGAGAACATAATGATACAAGCTTAGTTCTACCCTACATGTATGTTGAAGGCTAGTTACTGTTCCTCCATTCCAAAAATGCCATATGCTATACCCAAAAAGTTTCATTGAACCGCTATCTTAAACAAATTGTTTACAGATATTGATTCGATGTAATCGGCTTAGCAAACCAAATGTTATTTTTCGACAGCTCTTGTTAAAAATCGTAGACTGAATTGAGATATCAGGCTGGAGCGTATGATTCGATCTTACATTGGGGTATATCCGATCATCCTTAAGACGGCATGATCCAGGTGATCTGGTTTTCCTAGAACGTGGTAATCCAAGTTGTATCGGGTGATTTGCCACACGTCCCCTGTCTTTCTCTGTCGAATTGGAAGCATTAAAGCTTTAGTTAATCGATGTAAAAACTTAAACAGCATCTTTAGAAAGGTGGATAGAAAGGTGTGTGTCTCCGTGCTGTATGGGGTATATATGTGGTTCAAACGGTGCTGCTGAAGTATAGACAAAAGTTTTATTCAGATTTAAAAACGGAAAAGAATTATCATCGTTTTCACTTTCTAATGCTTTGAGCACACCAAGCCATTAAAAAAAATACTGTACAAACTCGACCCCCCCCCCCCCCCCGAAAAAAGTGCCAAACCTACAGACTTCATGGCATTCTTTTTCTCACGTCTTCTACACAAGTTTAGCGCTGTAACGTCATAGTCTATATCATGTTCTCATCCAATGCCTTTTCATTTGATTCTGTGGAAATTTGGCCACTCAAAATAACAAATCAAATCGAGACAACTACGGCGGCCATGTTTGCTCACTTCCTCCACTGAGAATTTTCTCGGTGGAGTCAGTGGCGCCGCTGAGCCAGGACGTCTTCATTATTGGTTGGAATGTTCAAACATCAAGCAGGACATTAATTTCAGATTGGTGACGGAAGATATTTTCCATCGCTTTTCGTTGATGTCCACCGACCTTATTGGATGTTTGTTTTGTTTCAACATGATGTTTTTGATGCCATCTTTATAGATACAAATCATCATTTGCTGTTCATAAATATTCAGGCATTTATACACATCGTAGAATTATCGAATAGTTTTGCAAAAGTGTGCAAATAACCATTAGACGACAAAAGTGCACAGAAAGGTATCGTTTACAATTTGTATAGACCAAAAAATAAATTAAAGTATAAACAAATACAACTGTGTTATGTATGAAGTCGGTTAGGATTACACAGATTTCATGTTCAAAGCATCTCTTATTATATTCAGCATCCCTGTGAAAAGGCGTTGTTACTCTTGTCGCCATTACTCACGGAGATTTTCCACTGTGAACGTGAGAATGTTCATCACCGTCTAATTAAACCGTATTTTGATCTCTATCAGTCTTTGTAGATATGATGGAGTTGGATGAGCCTACCTCCTGTCAATATCTTACGCTCCGGGGCATTTTAATATTAAAGTTTTGACATTGACAGATAGGATGCAATTCGCTCTTTTCTTGATTCAGTGAATAATTCAAATCAGTTTATATCGATGTAATAAACTTAACAGATCACAGGCCTACTAACTTTGAATAAACCTCGGTTAAATCTACCCATAGGTAGTATGAAAAGCGCATGGGCGAGAGAAACTTGACTTAATAGGCGTGGGAACTTCACGTAAAAACACAAAACATTCATGTTAACGACGAAGGTACATGTATAATAGAACCCTTGGCGTTAAGTATTTCTATTAGTTGTAGCCCAACATGTATGTGAAATGGGCGTTGGGCAGAATCTACTGTGAATTGGAGGCACCAATACTACAATATAAGATTTAACCAAAATGGCCCAAGGCGAAATTTAGGGGTAATTCTGAATTTAAAACTCAAAACTTGCCTACTGTCAATAATGCAGAAAGTTTGATTCGTTTTGTCCTTTACCACTATAAACAACTTTAAACCAAACCTTTGGTAAGAATTTCAGCGAGAAATAATAAGAACACCCTGCACATCGTACATGTAATGACTATGTGTGGTATATCAAACCTGTTAACATTATTTCAATGGCGATTCTGAATGTTTGTTCATTTGCAGACTTGCCAATTTAATTCTTTGTAACTTAGGCCATTATAAAAGGGAAATGTACATGTAGTTTCCAAGGTCAGTATGGTACGAAACCTGTATTTGTCTCTGTAGCTTCCGAATGATCACTCAGAGGCGTCTAACATCCATTTGGTAAGGTCAGTCTGCCATGGAAACTTCCGAACATAAACGTTAGCTTAGTGTCAATAAATCCAGTTGGAAAGCTCATCCTTGTAGTCCAATAAAACCATACAACAGTAGCTCTGTCTGATTTGGTACATGGATAAAATAAATGACCTTGTACTGTATCCAATGTCAGATAGATTCTTTACTACACAATCAATATTTTCGAATAGTTTCCACGGACTGTCATTAAACTTATATATTAGATAGTAAGAAGAGTTATGGTATTATTTCCGTTGATGAAATATACAGAAATCGTCATAGTGTTATGGTAGAAACTGACGGATGAAAGTCATTTCTTCCTAAAAAGAGATATGATTTTTTGCTCTTACAGTTACGTCACTTTATGTTTTAGGAAACACACAGATGCGAAACAGTATGGATAGCGAAGTGTGACGTTCCTCACCATGACAACCCACCATTTTGGTTTTAAACAACGGCCGCTGTGACTTTACGTAACAAGGGCTCTAGAAAAATATTGCATCCAAACTTTATTGCATTTTTGGAGAAAATGAAATGCACATTAGATACAATTTTTTTTACATTGGGCCCTCTGAACCAAGATTGCGGACGTTATCACATCACATTATTGGTCTTTTCGTAGAATTTGTTATTAGCAACAAGTTTATACCGACAATAAGTCTATGTATCCTATAAACGTTGTTTGTGAAAGTTATATTGACATCACTGTTTCACTATTGATGATTTCGAACAAACGACAGTGGATAGCTAAGCCTTTTAATCGTGCAAGTCCTGTTTAATCAGCAAAAAATAGTCAATAGAGCTTAGAGGTTTGAAATTCCCAGTGTGAATTCCTTGTTATGGGGACAGATTCGTCAAAATGTATATTGATTTACAGTTTAAGTAAGGTAATCTTGTAGCATAGATTGAGGTTAGAAATCTGTTTTATTGCGAAAGACAAGCAGAGACAATCAACAAAACCATCTATGGAAGGTGTATCCTCAACACATATTTAGCATGTATGACGCACAGTTGGCGACTTTCTGTTACTTAAAAGAGCTCCAGTAGGTCTTGAAGTCGAGACTAAATTAATCAGGTGAAACGATGTTGCAAAGCCTATGCCATTGCGTTTAATTTTGATTGGGTGATTTTGTTTCTGAACATTCCTCGCGCATCAGTCTTGTCATAGGCTACAGTCGAGATGCCTGGCAAATAGTTGCGACAGTTTCCGATAAACACCGTACAGAAGGCGATCACTCCCTTAACAGCTATATTTCCAGTTAGCTTCCGTTTAATCAAACTGAGTGACCTCCAGGAATTATTTGGTTGGATCAGTCTGTCTTGGACATATCCGAACATAAACATAGACTTAGTGTCAATAAACTCAGCAAGGAGGCTCACTTTGCAATAAGAGCTTGGGTACTATTTAGTTCCTTGATTGTCTGAATACTTATTATATTAGCTGTATTTCGGTACTGTAAGAGGAATCAACTCTCGTACTTTGATGATACCTTGTTGGACATTTTGGGTGGTATTAGTTTACAGTGGGAAAAATGTACCGGACAAAAGCGGGTCCACCAATATGATGGTCCTGCACACATGAACCCTTTATATTCGTCTTGTAGCGTCTTAAATTACCCGTTACACACACCTTTTGTCTTTGTAATCACCAATTTCCAAATAAGAAACCCACGTATTAAACATCAGCTAATGCAAAATCATGCGTTTTGGAGTTTTACGAATACAAAGACCAAATGAACTGCCCAAATAACCTCACATGTGTCAACAATGGTCATTCTCAATAGGGGTTGTTTCCATTACTTCATCCGACTGAATGGGATATAATACTGAGCTGACTACTCCGTGTTCGTAGGTGATTTAATTCTAGAGCGTACCCACTAGAATCTATTAGCATTAGAAACCGTATTGGCACTAGAGCCCTATTAACGTAATAATAATATAGCATCAAGGCAAAACTGTAACCATTGTCGAGGTGAAAGTTGCACCTTGTCACATTACAAAGCTTAACATTATGCCGTATATTGATTTTTGAAGCCGTTGAGTATTTTGAAGTCCCCTTAGTAAGATCAACAGCAAACTTACCCAAGTGAATCTGCGGGTATGTTTAGCGATGATTGTGAGAAACATTTCCGCCTGTAGTATCTGCGTATATGCAACATTGCTTACTTTTGAGGTGGATTGCGTACTCCACTGCTTAAATTATATTTTGGCCATGTGCAGTGTCAGTATGCCTAGACTACCAGATTACGTACGCTAATGCTCGAGAATGCATTGGGTCAAGCGCAGTGTCATGAGGCGATATGTCCGTAATCCAATGCTCGAAGACACATTTTGGCCATGTAGCCTACAGGGTAGCAATCGTATTCTCGCGAGATATCCTTTAGACGTGGCTAAGATAGACCTCGTACGCCTTTACCGGATATAGCGCAGGGATTTTTGCTTGCCAGCTAGGGTAACATTTTTAAAAGCTATCCGATAAATATAAAAATCCTGACATCGTGTTGTACCTGAATATATACTTTGAATTTAAGAACACGTTAAACTAGTAACGAAAGCGTAGTCAATTTCACGAAATAGTCCCATTTTGACGAAAACAGGCAAGATGGCGACGTTCCCTGTCGATCCGATTCACCTTAAACTGGCCATTGTTATAGGCTCCACGGGGCGTTTCCAAGTGTTGTTAGTATTTGAAATGTTCCATGTAACTAACGATAGCTCTAGCCGAGTGTAAGGGAGTAACAGAAAAGCGGGTAGATGCGAGCAAACACCAGGTAAAATTCCATGATGTTGTTGTTTTGTCGAACACCTAAAAGTCACATAATCAATTTACCTCCTAGGTGAACTCTTCAACCTCATTCCAATGCATTATTCGATAAAAATGTCGACCATTGACCTTAGAGGAAGAAATCAGCCGTTTAGTTTCTAAAGCATACCGTGGCGTTGGTCAGGAGATGCAGGACCAATTGGCCGCAGAAGCTTTCTTACGAGGTTACAAGAAACCAAGGATAGCATATGAGGTTTTGAGAAGAAACCCATTAAATCTAAATGCTGCCATTGAATCAGTTACTCGTTTAGAGCATAATTACCGTGCAACTGTTGGTCGTGACGAATCCAGTCGCAGGGAAAGAACCAGACGTGTTAGTTGGGCCGACCCTATTGACTCAGAAGATGATGTTTACTCCGCACAACGGGTTCAAACGCCGACGTACGTTACCCCCCAACAACTTGATGCTCGCATCAAAAAGTTAGAGAATATGTTTACCAAGTTTTTTAACACGGTGGAGGCAAAATTCAAAACTCAGCAAGAAACCCCAGAACCACCACAGGTGCCCCAGATTTTTAAATGTTATGGATGTGGAAATAGTGGCCACTTCCGCAAAGATTGTCCTGTAAGATCACGATCCCCCAGCCCTACACCCAAGACAGTAAATCCCACCCTACCATTCACTGACCCTTCTTCAACTGTGAAAGTTACTCGCTTGAGTAGTTCGTATAAAAGCATTTTTGTGCCGGTTCTTGTAAACGGATTGTTTGCATCTGTCGTTGTAGACACTGGGGCTGGTGCAAGCTGCTCAACGCTGAAAGTGGTGTTGAACTGATGGCGCACGGTGGTGTCACTGCGACTCTCCGAGTAGCTGATAAAGAATGGCGGAGTAATGTGTTTGTGGCACCCATCAGGGATCAATTGCTTTTAGGTATGGATTTCCTAAGTGAGAACGATGTTATTGTATTGGCCAAGCAGGGTGACCTGCTAATTGAAGGGCTACTCTTATCAGGCCAAGCCAGCGACGCTGCAACATCGGCATTTTCCAGAGCAACACTTGTGGATGATGTCACTATCCCTGCGGAAAGTGAAAAGATTATATAGCCAAAGGACGATAAGATTATGGGGTTTGATCCGGGTTCCTTCATATGTGAGGTGTATATTGACTCCATTATTGTGAAGACGAAGCCTAAAATACACGAATTCTTAACCTGGAGAAGAAACTTCTTCAACCTGACAAATGCACCCATCTTGGTAAACTGGTCGAGGTAGGAGACCGCCCTGAGAGAGCGTCAGCATTTCAAAACCATACTGTAACAGTACCTTGTTTGCCAGGTCATATCCATGAGCGTTTTGCAATTTCTTACAGAACCCTATTGCATGGACAGAAAGAGCAAGTAATGGAGCTTTTTCTAAATTATGCGGATATCCTTGCTTAAGACTCATCGGATCTTACTAGTTTTAAGGGAATGTGTGAAGCCATCAACCAACCAGACTACCATCCCTAGCCTTTGAAAATGAGGAGAAATCACATTTACAAACAATGCTTGAACTAAATCACGATCCAGCTGGGAATGCAATAAAAACTACACCGACAGAGCGAAAACAGCTGCTTGATGGGAACTCCATCGATAAGACCCATGCTTTGGGAATTTTTTATGTGTCGGTCTTATCAGTACGGAAAGACAGGTCGCCAAAATGGGAACGTCCATATGTGATATTTAAGCAACATGGACCAGTTTTATATAAGGTTCAAAACAGTAAATATCGCAAGGAGTTGCATTTTGAACGCCTAAAGCCGTTCCTTTCTGATGTAGTCCCAGCTTGGATAGGACGTTTACAACACCGTATTAGAACCGAATGTGAGACGACCACTTCCGAACCAAGCAAGCAAACATTTAAATGAATCGTCAGAGGGTTTACAACTCGCCCAACCCGGTGATTGCGAAGAAAGAGACAGAGAATGACCGACTTCCGGAAGAAGGAGCAATTAAAAAGTAAACCAGAAAAACATATTGAGGATCCAGAGATGGATCCACAGCGGATCCCGGCTGGTGACAACTTACAGACGAAAAGCCGCTGGTTCAGGAAAGGTTCCACGGCGGAATGTTCCCTGTGACCAAATTTGCTCATTAAGTGCAGACCAGATTCCTCGGACAAGATGTGGTCGCCCTGTTACATGTCCTAGACGATTGGACCTTTGAGCTCAAGTGGAATCGAGTAGAGCAGTGTAATGTTGGACACGTTCATTCAGTTTCAGTTTCAGATAATATAACTCACTTGTTACGACGAAAACGTAACAATAGTTTCCATCCATTATCATACAACTTCAAACAGTTAACAATATCATACGAGTTTATTGTTCAGATCATTGGGAAATATTCAATAATAGACCGATGCTATGGGTTTTTTTTATGTCGTAAACAAATACTTCCAAAGGTTTCACTAGTTTAAGTACAGATGAAAGCAATCTTAATGCTCGGAAAAAGACATTCCGAGTTTACATGTATTAAGTATTCAATGATAAATCTGTCAGAAACCGAATATACCTGTCCATGAATTACTCATCTGAACAAAAATCATTTAAAATGTTTAATCTTTCAACAAAGAGGGTTTGTTTTGCTTTTGATGATTTTGAGTAAAACCACCCTGTCATTGACTTTGATAACGATGTAAGAACTAAATCCAAACGTCGTCACCCAATAAACCAAGAAGTTGTTATCCATAAGTAATTCTTCACCTTATTGCACCATGTGTCTGTTTTCATAAAACGAAGATAGAGGGTACTTAATGTCATGTGTCATAACAACAAAGCCTCCATATTAGTGAAATAATCTTGAGTGGGGCGTACATCATCCAATCTACTGAATGTTTGTTCTTTTGCAGACTTGCCATGCCATAGACATGTGTCTCGCTGATAGTTAACTCGGTCTCAATTCTAAGAGATGAAATTCATACATTTTGTTGGTAAGGATTGACTTTTGTTAAATGAATCTCTATTCGCCCTGAAATATGGGGTATTAATGCATTTCTCTCCTACAACCTTCTCGTGGATATCCCATACCCATTAGGGGATCCATCAGCTAATTGATATACTATTCTCGTCTTACTACTAATTTCCAATAGCCTGACCAATGGAGCTTTACTGAGTCTAGACAGAGTAACTAAACCACTTTGTTTGAAACCGGACGGAATGGCATCTCCATTCATATCAATTGTTTCCATTTACAGGAATTCCTATAACAGTCTAACTGCTGGCTGCTCTTTCATATGATAATCATGATTTTACATATTACATCACATCATTCTGATATGTTTTCACTACACCCCTTTAAAGAATCATATGTAGTAACATTTATATTTGGTGCCACAAAATGACTGTTCACACCAGTTGTCTATTCTAGAGATAACCATAACATTTATAATGCTTATTTTCAAATTTTAAACTAATTCTATTTTAAGGACAAACCATAGAGATCGAATATTTTCACTACTAAACTATTGCTACTTATATTTGCAAAATAACTGATGGCTATATTGTTAATCCATAAAAGGATATTCCCAACAGAATTGGAAAAAAAAACTGAATAATACCTCGTATAAACTCATTTCAAAGCATTCCAACATTCTAAGGTGAGAACATATGATACAAGCTTAGTATAACCCTATGTTGAAGGTTAGCTACTTTTCTTCCATTCCAAAAATGACATATGCTATACCCAAAAAGTTTTATTGAATCGCTACCTTTAACAAATTTTCAAAGTTGTTTACAGATATTGATTCGATGTAATCGGCTTAGCAAAACAAATGTTATTTTTCGACAGTTAAAAATCGTAGACTGAATGGAGATATCAGGCTGAGGCGTATGATTCGATCTTACATTGGGGTATATCCGATCATCCTTAAGACGGTATGATCCAGATGATCTGGTTTTCCTAGAACGTGGTAATCCGAGTTGTATCGGGTGATTTGCCACACGTCCCCTGTCTTTCTCTGTCGAATGATTACGAATTGGAAGCATTAAAGCTTAAGTTAATCGATGTAAAAACTTAAACAGCATCTTTAGAAAGGTGAATAAAAAGGCGTGTGTATCCGTGTTGTATGGAGTATATATGTGGTTCAAACGATACTGCTGAAGTATAGACAAAAGTTTTATTCACATTTAAAAACGGAAAAGGATCGTTTTCACTTTTTAATGCGTTGAGTACAAACAGCCATTGAAAACATTACTGTACAAACTCGACCCCCCCCCCCACCCCTATAAACCTACAGGCTTTATGGCATTTTCTTCTCGTCTTCTACAAAAGCTTAGCACTGTAACGGCATAGTTATATCATGTTCTCATCCAATCATTTTTCAGTTGATTCTGTGGAAATTTTGCCATTTATTTCAAGAGACACTCGAAATATCAAATCAAATCGAGACAACTCCAACTACGGCGGCCATGTTTGGTCACTGCCTCCACTGAGAATTTTCTAGGTGGAGTCAGTGGCACCGCTGAGTCAGGACGTCTTCATTATTGGTTGGAATGTTCAAATATCAAGTATGACATTAATTTCGGATTGGCGACGGAAGATATTTTCCATCGCTTTTCGTTGATGCCCACCGACCTTATTGGATGTTGGTTTTGTTTCAACATGATGTTTTTGATGCCATATTTATAGATACAAATCATCATTTACTGTTCAGAAATATTTAAGCATTTATACACATCGTAGAATTATCGAATAGTTTTACAAAAGAGCGCAAATAACCATTAGACGACAAAAGTGTACAAAAAGGTAACGTTTACAATTTGTATAGACCAAGAATAAATTAAAGTATAAACAAATACAACTGTGTTATATATGAAGTCGGTTAAGATTACACAGATTTTATTTTCAAAGCAATTCATATTACATTCAGCATTCTGTGAAAAGGCGTTGTTACTCTTGTCGCCATTACTCACGGAGATTGTCCACTGTGAACGTGAGAATGTTCATCACCGTCTAATTAAACCGTATTCTGATCTCTATCAGTCTTTGTAGATATGATGGAGTCGGATGAGCCTACCTCCTGTCAATATCTTACGCTCCGGGGCATTTTAATATCAAAGTTTTGACATTGACAGATATGATGCAATTTGCACTTTTCTTGATTCAGTGAATAATTCAAATCAATTTATATCGACAAATATCTTAACAAATCACAGGCCTATTAACGTTGAATAACCCTGGGTTAAATCAACCCATATGAGGTATTAAGGGAACATGAAAATAGGAGAGAATAGGTGTGGGAACGACACGTAAAAACCACAAAAACATTCGTGTTAACGACGGAGGCAGAATAGAGACCATTGGGTTAAATTATTTGTTTTAGTCATAACCCTACTCCATGTTGTATGTGAAATGGGCATCTACTGATAATTGGGGACACACACACTTGATGATTTAACCAAAACGATATAGGGGTAATTCTAGGGGTAATTCTGAACTGAAGAACTTGACTACGCTTAGTACTTTGCACAAAGTTTAATTCGCCTTTTCTTTTACCTTAAGAAACAACTCTAAACTAAACTCTGCATAAGAATTTAAGCGATAAATAATAACACCGTGCACATCGTACATGTAATGACTATGTGTGGTATATCAAACTTGTTAACATTATTTCAATGGCAATTCTGACGATTTAATTCTGTGTAACTTGGGCCATTGTAAATGGGAAATGTAGATGTAGTTTCCAAGGTCAGTATGGTACGAAACCTGTATTTGTCTCTGTAGCTTCCGAATGATCACTCAGAGGCGTCTAACATCCATTTGGTAAGGTCAGTCTGCCATGGAAACTTCCGAACATAAACGTTAGCTTAGTGTCAATAAATCCAGTTGGAAAGCTCCTCCTTGGTGTCCAATACAACCATACAACAGTAGCTCTGTCTGATTTGGTACATGGATAAAATAAATGATCTTCTACTGTATCCAATGACATGTAGATTCTTTACTACACAATCAATATTTTCGAATAGTTTCCACGGACTGTCATTACACTTATATATTAGATAGTAAGAAGAGTTATGGTATTATTCCCGTTGATGAAATATACAGAAATTGTCATAGTGTTATGGTAGAAACTGTCGGATGAAAGTCATTTTTGTTTCTAAAAAGAGATGATTTTTTGATCTTACAGTTCGTCACTTTATGTTTTAGGAAACACACAGATGCGAAATAGTATGGATAGCGAAGTGTGACGTTACTCACCATGACAACCCACCATTTTGGTTTTAAACATCGGCCGCTGTGACATTACATAACAAGGGCTCTAGAAAAATATTGCATCTAAACTTTATTGCATTTTTGGAGAAAATGAAATGCACATTAGATAAAAAAAAATTTACATTGGGCCCTCTGAACCAAGATTGCGGACGTAATCACATCCGCTCTTTATTGGTCTTTTCGTAGAATTTTTATACCGAAAGTTTATACCGACAATAAGTCTATGTATCCTATAAACGTTATTTGTGAAAGTTATATTGACACCAAAAACTATTTGCCTCATATGAATCACTGTTTCACTATTGATGATTTCGAACTAACGGTAGTGGATAGTTTGGCCTTTTAATCGTGCAAGTCCTGTTTAATCAGCAAAAATAGTCAATAGAGCTTAAGAGAGGTTTCGAATTCCCAGTGTGAAGTCCCTGTTTGTATGGGGACAGATTCGTCCAAATGTATATTGATTTACAGTTTAAGTAAGGTAATCTTGTAGCATAGATTGAGGTTAGAAATCTGTTTTATAGTGAAAGACAAGCAGAGACAATCAACAAAACCATCTCGATCCTTCTATGGGAGGTGTATCCTCAACACATATTTAGCATGTATGACGCACACTTGGCGACTTTCTGTTACTTAAGAGCTCCAGTAGGTCTTAAAGTCGAGCCTAAATTAATCAGGCGAAACGCTATTGCAAAGCCTATGCCATTGCGTTTAGTTTTGATTGGGTGCTTTTAATTCTGAACATTCCTCGCGCATCAGACTTGTCATAGGCTACAGTCGAGATGCCTGGCAAATAGTTGGGACAGTTTCCGATAAACACAGTACAGAAGGCGATCATTCCCTTAACAGCTATATTTCCAGTTAGCGTCCGTTTAATCAAACTGAGTGACCTCAAGGAATTATTTGATTGGGTCAGTCTGTCTTGGACTTATCCGAACATAAACCTAGACTTAGTGTCAATAAACTCACCAAGGAGGCTCACTTTGCAAGAAGAGTTTGGGTACTATTTAGTTCCTTGGGTGTCTGGATACTAATTTTGTTAGCTATATTTCGGTACTGTAAGAGGAATCACCTCTCGTACTTTGATGATACCTTGTTGGACATTTTGGGCGGCAGTAGTTTACAGTGAGAAAAATTTACTGGACAAAAGCGGGTCCACCAATATGATGGCTTTCGTCATAAATCCTGCACACATGAACCCTTTATATTTGTCTTGTAGCGTCTTGAATTACCCGTTACACACACCTTTTATCTTTGTAATCACCAATTTCCAAATAAGAAACACATGTATTAAAAAAACAACTAATGCAAAATCATGCGTTTGGAGTCTTACGAATACAAATGCGAAAGATCAAATGAACTGTCCAAATAACCTCACATTTGTCAACAATGGTCATTCTCAATAGGGGTCGTTTCCATTACCTCATCCGACTGAATGGGATATAATACTGAGCTGACTACTCCGGGTTCGGAGGTGATTTAGTTCTAGAGTGTACCCATTAGAATCTGATAGCATTATAAACCGTATTGGCACTAGAGCCCTATTAACTTAATGATAATATAGCATCAAAGCAAAACTGTAACCATTGTCGAGCTGAAAGTTGCACCTTGTCCCATTACGAAGCTCAACATTAATGCCGTATATTGATTTTTGAAACCGTTGAATATTTGGAAGTCCCCCTTACCCAAGTGAATCTGCGGGTATGTTTAGCGATGATTGTGGAAAACATTTCCGCCTGTTATATCTGCGTATATGCAGCATTGCTTACTTTTGAGGTGGATTGCGTACTCCACTGCTTAAATTATATTTTGGCCATGTGCAGTGTCAGTATGCCTAGACTACCAGATTACGTACGTTAATGTTCGAGAATGTATTGGGTCATGTGCAGTGTTATTAGGCGATAGATTACGTAATCCAATGCTCGAAGACACATTTTGGCCATGTAGCCTACAGAGTCAGTAGCAATCGTATTCTCGCGAGATCTCCTTTAGACGTGGCTAAGATAGACCTCGTACGCCTTTACCGGACATAGCGCATGGATTTTATGGAAGACGATACAGAATAAACAGTTTATTCTATAGGCTTTCTTGTCATTTCTGGGTAAACAAATCTCTATGGATTACAATATTAACGTTTCCTCTATTTGGTCATCAATTGGCCGTTACTGAGCTATCTTGTATACTGGTAAGGCAATATTGTATCCATTAACTAATCGGCCTGTCTACTAATTTACAACCGTCTGATAAAACAGAGATCTTAACAGTCTAGACAGGGTATATAGATTGTTTCATCTAAAATAGAACAACATTGCTTCTCAATCTGGTTTAACTGAACGACTCTACACGGATTTCTGGGTTCGTTGAAACAGAATTAGCTAATTGTTTGTCGTTTCTATTAAAGGGGCATGAGCTGCCAAAATGTTGATATTTTGAGGTTCAAACAGAAAGTTGAAATTATTGGCTATTTTTCGCAAGACGTACAATTCAGAAGCTTTTCAGCGCCTCTGGTCTCGAAAATGTACGATAAAGTATTGTTTTGAACTAACTTTGGCTTAGAATGAATGAATGGTCGTCCCGGTTATTTAAATTTTGTTTACTTTTCGAACACGTTTTCGGTTCGTACAGGCCACATACTGTATGGATTTTCCTCATTCCAACGCCAATCATTTAGTTTTTCGATGGCCTTCCAAGCCTCTTAGTGTTGTGACGATCAGAAATTATGATAAAAGTGTGAATTTTGGCAGCTCATGCCACTTTAAGCAATACAAAATAAGAGTGCTTCGCGTATTCCAATCTTCGGGATGTATAAGAAAACATCAAAATCGAACTACTACATCCGGGCTATTGGAATATTGTCCTGTATTAGAAAATGTCTTCTCAACACACATTTTACTGTCTTTACCAATTTTGTTTGTTTCAAGGTCAATCCCTTAGTTTTTCAATGTACTTCAAATGTTAATTTTCTCTTGACAATCAGAATTCAGTGCCCAAAAATTGTACAGCTCATGCAACTTTAAGAATAAGCAAAACACAAGGTGAAACAATGGCATAAGTTATGTTTACTGTCCTCCTATTGCCATCAAATGTGACTCAAATGTACATTTACTTATACATTTACTTTATTTGTTATTTCCAACACTAATCAAATATGGTCTTTATTTTACTGTATATTGAAAGGCTCTATAATGTTGATTATCAGGATATTCCCTATTAGCATTGTTACAGGTCCGAGGACAGCCGCATTGGCCCCAGGCCACTATTCTGTCTGAGGACCTGTGGCAATGTCAATATGGAATATTCGCACTGATGAAAATTTTGTTCATCGACTATAAATGTTTTTTTTCATAAAATTAATATATTATTTAAACAAATAGTGTTGGTTTTTGTTGCTCAATATCCATGCCTATTATCCTAATAATTCGGCATTGTTTATTCAAAGCCTATACCTATTTTTGTTCCGACTGAAAAATTAGCATCCCCAAATCCTTCAATCATCCACTAAAGCAAAATATACAAATAAACTGTAACATGTTCGCCCAGGTCGTTTCGCCATCGAACTGAGAAACAGATTACGTGGACATGATTTATATAGTTACATCTACATTTGTTGTTGTTCTAGTTTTTTTTTCTTCAGGTAGCCGTCAAAATTTCTTGCCAATTACGTAATCTTTAGATTTAGGATTGTCCTCTATTTTACTAATCCCACTCAGTCCAAAAATTAGAAAATTTTCTGACTGGGTTATTACTCGAACGACCTATGTGGGATGGTTGCCAGTTACCAGCGGAAGGTCGTGGGTTTCCTCCGGGCAGAGAGCCCGGTTTCCTCCCACAATAAAACTGGCAACGCCGCCATATAAGTGAAATAATCTTGAGCGCGGCGTAAAACACCAAACAATCAATCAATCTCAGGTTTTTTTTTATGAACAAATAGCAAGATCTAGTGCGCCAAGAGTTGTCACCCTTTATACATAGAATATAGGAGCTTTTTTATTTTTACAAATTCTAATAATTGCAATTTTCTAGTTATTATATGACATATACAAGGTATCTTTTTTCCTTCAATTGCAATTCAGCTATTTTGTTTTTATTTTATGTTGATGATTTCAAGAAAAGTCGCTTACGGAGTTTGAAGCGAAAGCAATGAAACTGTCGCCATTCTGGATCTAGCGTTGGCCCAAACTGTATTGGCCTAAATTTACCGTTTCACAGATTAGGCTTACTATTATTTTCTCTTTTAATACATACGTTACGTCATTGTGGTACAGAAATGAGTTGATCGCAAAATGTCAATATAATTTTGATTTTTTTCAAGGATAATCTGAAATAATATAACATTACAGCAGTCATAATAGCAACGTTTAAAAATCAGAATATGGCGCTCATAATTACATAATATAGCAAAACATATTGGGATTTGAAACGAAATCCTTCTTACTTAACCTTTTTAACTTTCGTAAAGAAAGGGTATTCAGACGTGCTTACGATAATAATAACAATGTTATCAAACATGGGACACTTCGATATGGGCAGTTAGGTTTAGCCATGTAGTCTCTATGTTGGATTTCCCTCACTTCAGGTTACTGTTTAGTTTTACATGTAGTTCCTATGTTTAGCCATGTAGTCTCTATGTTGATCAAGTCATTGTTTTGTTATCAATCTCTAATGTATCAAGTGTTTCGTCTTTATTTCTAACATTAAGTTACTGAAATATGCATTTGGCCTACCTGGGTCTCGTTTAGACAACATAACCGTGGTCCTTATCATTCATTTACGCTCACGTGTTCACGCGTTTTTTTGTTCTGATCGCTAAAAACTCAAACTAGGATATATTATAATGGTAAAACTCCTTAATTTAAAAGTGCATATTTTCTTCAGTTGTGTGAGGCTAAAAAACAAAAGTTAATTCAAGTACCGAGTATGTAGATATTTTAATGTTTTGGCGATCATTTTTTTCTAAACTTAACATGCACAAAATTGTGTTTGAATGGAGAAATAATACCGGTGTTGTATTGTCTGCTAACGGTTTTGAGAATCCGCTAGCCATCGCCAGAAATGGATACTTTAAATATCGAAGCGAACGATTTTCAAGTCTACTGATGGAGATTCGGCAGGCTTTGATATGTAGATTCACTAGAAGAGGGTTTTTTACGCTTGGTCGGAAAGTTCGATTTCACGATCCAGTAGCTTCGTTAAATCGACAAAAGTCATCAATACGGCTTAACAATGTTTGGAATAGCGAACGTGAATTAGCTGTCAGTTGTGGACAGACTCTTACATATGTATATTGATTTACACATACAGTATTCTTAGAAAACACCGCGGCTAGAATCACTTCTCCAGAAATTGATACTGCAGCAAAAATGTGTATACAATCTTTTGAAGTCATGGCATCAGATTATATGTTCACCGTTGCGACATTGTCGAATCAATTATTACATTTTAAATGGCATGAGCTGTCCAATTTTGGATATGCCTACATTTAAATGGCACGAGCTGTCCAATTTTGGATATGCTTACATTTAAATGGCATCAATCTGACTAAAGTCCAGATGCTCATTGTTTTTTTCAATGAGCTTCTCGACTTTAGTCTGATTGATTTTAGTCTGTTTAAGTGAGAATGTGCCTACATGTAAATGACATGAGCTGTTCAATTTTGGATATGCCTACATTTGTAGTATCAGGAACATATCTCAAATCAGCTTACATGAAAACATGTGCCTGTTTTCCTATTTTGTTTCAACATTTTAATATCTCCAGGACACGTAACGCTTCAGTTATCGTTAAACAAATTCTCTCACACAACAACATAGCGACAATTTGGGTTAAAATAGCAAAATATTTAATTAATTTAAATTTGATGTCTCAGAAGTACTTGCTTGCTTGAGTTGGTTTTTGTGGCGTGTGCAACACTGCTGAAGGGCAGGTTACTCTCAGAAGTAAAAGCGTCATTATTTCTCTTAATTTGTTTATAGTGTGTCATTGGAGAAACGTTATTTACTCAGTCACGTTAATTTTTAGTGCTTCGTTAAACTTTTCTCCACAAATTTGCTAATCTTCATTCCTTAACAAATAGCCATGAAGTATGTCCGTTGTCTATTTATCCCTGTATAGATAATGAAATTGGAGGTAATTGCCTCTCAGATATTCCATTTGTAGCTTGGACGTTGACAAAGTGAGCAGTATAACAAATTCAAGTACGTTCGCTAATGCAACAATATACTACCGTTTTGAATATAACTCATGGCTAGATGATGTGAACAGTCTGTTCTACTTTCAGATTGTTATGTGACTTCATTTGGAAATTCTTAAATTTTGCATAACAGCACGTGGTATTTTTAATTTCAACACCATTCATATATCCTGGCCAAATATTTATATGAAAAACAAAAGGATGAAACCAAACACACAGTTTAAAAATCACTTACCTGTATGTTGTTAAAATATATCCGCATTGGTGTGATAATTCACGTAGAAGTGGATTGTAAAAGAATAGCGTCCACACAAAATTGTAGAGAGGAAGTGGTGTTCGGTAAAGTTGTCAATACATCTTGTGGAATGTCCAGTCTTCATCAGTAAATCCCCCGATAGTGTTGCCTTCACAGTTCACATCCAGACAATAGTTTCCATCCATTATCATACAACTGGAAACAGTCAACAATATTATACGAGTTTATTGTTCAGATCATTGGGAAGTTCTCCATTAAAATTAGAAGAATATTCAATAATAGACCGATCCTATGGGGTTTTATGTCGTAAACAAATACTTCCAAAGGTTACACTAGTTTAAGTACAGATGAAAGCAATCTTAATGCTCGGAAAAAGACATTCCGTGTCTACATGTATTAAGTATTCAATGATAAATCTGTCAGAAACCGAATATACCTGTCCATGAATTACTCATCTGAACAAAAATCATTTAAAATGCTTAATCTTTCAACAAAGAGGGTTTGTTTTGCTTTTGATGATTTTGAGTAAAACCACCCTGTCATTGACTTTGATAACGATGTAAGAACTAAATCCAAACGTCGTCACCCAATAAACCAAGAAGTTGTTATCCATAAGTAATTCTTCACCTTATTGCACCATGTGTCTGTTTTCATAAAACGAAGATAGAGGGTACTTAATGTCATGTGTCATAACAACAAAGCCTCCATATTAGTGAAATAATCTTGAGTGGGGCGTACATCATCCAATCTACTGAATGTTTGTTCTTTTGCAGACTTGCCATGCCAGAGACATGTGTCTCGCCGATAGTTAACTCGATCTCAATTCTAAGAGATGAAATTCATACATTTTGTTGGTAAGGATTGACTTTTGTTAAACGAATCTCTATTCGCCCTGAAATAGGGGGTATTAATGCATTTCTCTCCTGCAACCTTCTCGTGGATATCCCATATCCATTAGGGGATCCATTAGCTAATTGATGTACTATTCTCGTCTTACTACTAATTTCCAATAGTCTGACCAATGGAGCTTTACTAAGTCTAGACAGAGTAACTAAACCACTTTGTTTGAAACCGGACAGAATGGCATCTCCATTCATATCAATTGTTTCCATTTACAGGAATTCCTATAACAGTCTAACTGCTGGTTACTCTGTCATATCATAATCATGATTATACATATAACATCACATCATTCCGATATGTTTTCACTACACCCCTTTGGAGCATTATATATTGTCTCCGTGGTTATTTTAGACAAGAAAATTTTCCCTGAGCCCGTGTGTTTTAGTGATCATAAATATATATAGTAAGATTTATATTTGGTCCCACAAAATGACTGTTCACACCATTTCTCTATTCTAGAGATAACCATAACATTTATATCGCTAATTTTCAAATTTTAAACTAATCCTATTTTAATGACAAACCATACAGATCGAATATTTTCTCTACTAAACAATTGCTACTTATGTTTGCAAAATGAGTGATGGCTATGTTAGAGTTATTGAATGGCTTCCCGCGGGTATGAAAAATATTCTGAGAGGTGTGTCCAAGTGCGAATGCACGAGGCCACACCTCTCATAATTTATTCCATACTCGAGGGAGCCATTCAATAACGTGCTTGTATCATGGTATTAGTGGTTGACGTTGTCAATCAACTAGCACGTGACTCTCTGATACCCAACAACTTCCAAAATCGGGAAGTTATTCAACGCTTAAACCCTGCCCACTCTTTGTCCACTGGGTGTAGGATTTGTCGAAGACTGCTCATCAAAAGAAGAACGCCACAACCATGATACAAATTGTTAATAATCCATAAAAGGATATTCCCAACAGAATTGGACAAAAACTGAATAATACCTCGTATAAACTCATTTCAAAGCATTTCAACATTCTAAGGTGAGAATATATGATACAAGCTTAGTATAACCCTGTGTTGAAGGTTAGTTACTTTTCCTCCATTCCAAAAATGGCATATGCTATACCAAAAAGTTTTATTGAATCGCTATCTTAAACAAATTGTTTACAGATATTGATTCGATGTAATCGGCTTAGGAAAACAAATGTTATTTTTCGACAGCTCATGTTAAAAATCGTAGACTGAATTGAGATATCAGACTGAGGCGTATGATTCGATCTTACATTGGGGTATATCCGATCATCCTTAAGACGGCATGATCTAGGTGATCTGGTTTTCCTAGAACGTGGTAATCCGAGTTGTATCGGCTGATTTGCCACACGTCCCCTGTCTTTCTCTGTCGAATGATTACGAATTGGAAGCATTAAAGCTTTAGTTAATCGATGTAAACAGTTAAACAGCATCTTTAGAAAGGTGAATAGAAAGTCGTGTGTATCCGTGCTGTAGGGAGTATATATGTGGTTCAAACGATGCTGCTGAATTATAGACGAAAGTTTTATTCAGATTTAAAAACGGAAAAGGATTATCATCGTTTTTACTTCCTAATGCTTTGAGCACACCCAGCCATTGAAAAGAATTACTGTACAAACTCGACTCCCCCCACCCCCGAAAAAAGTGCCAAACATACAGACTTTATGGCATTTTTTTCTCACGTCTTCTGCAAAAGCTTAGCACTGTAACGGCATAGTTATATCACGTTCTCATCCAATCATTTTTCAGTTGATTCTGTGGAAGTTCGGCCATTTATTTCAAGAGACACTCAAAATATCAAATCGAATCGAGACAACTCGAACTACGGGCGGCCATGTTTGGTCACTGCCTCCACTAAGAATTTTCTCCGTGGCGTCTGTGGCGCAGCTGAGTCAGGACGTCTTCATTTTTGGTCGATGTTTTTGATGCCGTATTTATAGATACAAATCATCATTTGCTGTTCATAAATATCTAGGCATTTATACACATCGTAGAATTATCGAAAAGTTTTGCAAAAGAGTGCAAATAACCATTAGACGACAAAAGTGTACAAATAGTAACGTTTACAATTTGTATGGATCAAGAATAAATTAAAGTATAAACTTAACAACTGTGTTATGCATGAAGTCAGTTAGGATTACATAGATTTCTTTTTCAAAGCATCTCTTATTATATTCAGCATCCCTGTGAAAATGTTTCGTTACTCTTGTCGCCATTAATCACGGAGATTTTCCACTGCAAACGTGAGAATGTTCATCACCGTCTAATTAAACCGTATTCTGATCTCTATCAGTCTTTGTAGATATGATGGAGTTGGATAAGCCTACCTCCTGTCAATATCTTACGCCCCAGGGCATTTTAATATTAAAGTTTTGACATTGACAGATAGGATGCAATTTGCTCTTTTCTTGATTCAGTGAATAATTCAAATCAATTTCGATTTAAAAAATTTAAAAAATCACAGGCCTATTAACGTTGAATAACCCTGGGTGAAATTTACCAATAGGTAGTATTAAAAGCGCATGGAATTAGGAGAGAAACTTGACTTAATAGGCGTGGCAACTACACGTAAAAGCACAAAAACTACATTCATGTTAATGACGAAGGTACATGTAGAATAGAGCCCTTGGCGTTAATTAATTGTTTTAGTTGTAGCCCAACATGAATGTGAAATGGGCATTGGGCGTATCTACTGTGGATTGGGGGCACACATACTTCAAGTTTTAACCAAAATGGCCCAAGGCGAAATTTAGGGGTAATTCTGAATTAAAAAATGAAAACTTGCCTACTGTCAATACTTTGCAGAAAGTTTGATTCGTTTTGTCCTTTACCACTATAAACAACTCTAACTAAACTTTGGATAAGAATTTAAGCGTGAAATAATAAGAACACCCTGCACATCGTAAATGTAATGATTATGTGTGGTATATCAAACCTGTTAACACTATTTCATTGGCGATTCTGACGATTTAATTCTTTGTAACTTAGGCCATTATAAAAAATATTTTGCACATACTTGTATATTTTGCACATAGTTGTATATTTTGCACATAGTTTGTGTATAAAAGTTTCCAGTTCCAGTGTTGCTAATTTTCGCAATCAAACTCTAGTGGATAAATACCGTGCATTTATACAAAATTATTATTATTATTTTTTTTTTTTTCAATCCATATTGCCTACTACGCTTTTTCCACTTTAACCCCTACTAACAGAGGTCTGGTTTTTTAATGCATGTAGGCGGTATGGAACAAGGAGTTGGTTTACAGGAGGTTTTACGCGTCAGCCCGTCTTCAAAATCGAGTGACTAAGGCCATTTGGGTGGGGCTGCCACTTATGCCCATCCTAATGGGCATGGACATCAGTGGTTGTGGCGGTTCAGCCCCACTTCATTTACACTAGCCAGTAAATTTATTGAAAATTTCTTTATTTAATGTCTAATTGGAAATTATTTATTTTATTGGGTATTTTATTTTACATTTAACGTTACCTTTCGCTTTCACGTTTTACTGGACAATATTTAATTAAAAAGTCACTTTGTGGCCTTAGTCAACTCAATCTGTCTTTACTGTTTTATTGATGCTAAAGCACAAATGAACAGTTGCAGAATGCAACTGATTTTGTGGTGTGCTTCAATTGCGCTTACCCCCCTCTAGGCGAAATCCCATCACGCATTGCTCTTCGCGGGTCTTTTGCATTTTATGTAATTCTTATCCAATCACCTCACTATAGTCCGTCACGTGGGTGTCGTCTGCACTTCCATCCTTGTCCGGTCAACTTCGCAGCCATTTTCTATTCGCGAGCGTTAGTTTTGCCCTCTTCCAACCCCTTCTCCACCTTCTTCTTGGTCAATTTATTGTCATAAATTAAATTGTTTAGTGGGGCGGTTCAGCCCCACTTCATTTACACTAGCCAGTAAATTTATTTGAAAATTCCTTTATTTAATGTCTAATTGGAAATTATTTATTTTATTGGGTATTTTATTTTACATTTAACGTTACCTTTCGCTTTCAAGTTTTACTGGACAATATTTAATTAAAAAGTCACTTTGTGGCCTTAGTCAACTCAATCTGTCTTTATTGTTTTATTGATGCTAAAGCACAATACCTCTATATTGCTTCATTGACACGAAGCTGTATGTATAATATAATTGCATCACCTGACAGTGAATTAGAGCTGTTCTTCAAAAAGTACGGTCACTTTAAGGCACGGCTATTCATTGTGTGTGTGGTGGGCAGAGATACCAGGCTCTAGTGTGCATATGGACTACCCAGCTGTATGTTCTTGTGTATTTTAGTTATGCTGTATACACATATAACCGTGTGCACTGGGCATGATCTCTGCTTGCCAAACTCACAATTATTCTTGATTGGATTCACGAAACCTTTAAGTATGGTGAACTTAAAGTAAGTAGTAAAGAAAGTAGTAAAGAAACTTTCCTGAGTGCTGACTTAGTTAAAGTCGAGATATTAACATTACACTTTGGATATTTACAGAGTTTCCTTTCTACCTTACGAGGATCAAACAGACCAGGTGAATAACGATTTGATAATATTGTGGCGGACTTTTTGTCCATCCAGTTTACCCACGGGTAAAATAAATGTTTCTGTGTGGAACAAACTCATTGTAATCCAACTGCTAGACCTTTATCCAATCTATTCATAATCAGGTACTTCGTCATATCGTTAATTTTTTTCCTGTTAAAGTGGCATGAGCTGCCAAAATGTTGATATTTTGACGTTAAAGCAGAATGTTGAAATGATTGGCTATTTTTCTCAAGACGTATAATTCAGAAGCTTTTCACTGCTTCTAGTCTCGAAAATGTACGATAAAGTATTGTTTTTAACTAACTTTGGCTTAGAATGAATGAATGGTCGTCCCGGTTATTTAAATTTTGTTTACTTTTCGAACACGTTTTCGGTTCGTACAGGCCACTTAATGTATGGAGTTTCTTCATTCCAACGCCAATCATTTAGTTTTTCGATGGCCTTCAAATCCTCTTACTGTCGTGACGATCAGAAATTATGAAAAAAATGTGAATGTTGCTATTTTTTTAATTTATGGCATCGCTTCACTATAAACTATAAATAAAGCATGTTAAGTGAATTAAATATTTCACAACTGTATATATTTACACAGAAAAAGTGGAAACAGTAGACAGTTTTGTTTAGGGGCGTATCCAGTCTTTATGGATAGGAGTAGGCACAACTATACATGCATGTTATATTGTTACATATGGAAGACGATACAGAATACACAGTTTATTTTATAGGCTTTCTTGTCATTTCAGGGTAAACAAAGCTCAATGGATTACAATATTAACGTTTCCTCTATTTGGTCATCAATTGGCCGTTACTGACTATCTTGTATACTGGTAAGGCAATATTGTATCCATTAGCTAATTGGTGGTCTATTCTAGCCGGTCTACTAATTTACAACCGTCTGATAAAACAGAGATCTTAACAGTCTAGACAGGGTATCTAGATTGTTCCATCTAAAATAGAACAACATTGCTTCTCAATCTGGTTTAACTGAAAGACTCTACAAGGATTTCTATGGCATTCTGGGTTCGTTGAAACAGAATTAGCTAATTGTTTGTCGTTTCTATTAAGAAGTACAAAATCAGAGTGCTTTGCGTATTCCAATCTTGGGGATATATTTTGTGGTACAGAAAACACCAAAATCCGACTACCAGACCCGGGCTATTGGAATTTTGTCCAGTATTAGAACATATCTTCTGTCCACACATCTTACTGGCTTTAACAAGGTCAATCGCTTAGTTTTCCAAGGTACTTCAAATGCTAATTTTCTCTTGAATTCAGTGTCCAAAATGTTTACAGCTTATGCAACTTTAAGAATAAGCAAAACACAAGGTGAAACAATGGCATAAGTTAGGTTTACTGTCCTCCTATCGCCATCGCCATCAAATGTGATTCAAATGTACATTTACTTATACTTATACTTATACATTTACTTTATTTGTTATTTCCAACACCAATCAAATATGGTCTTTATTTTACTGTATATTGAAAGGCGCTATAATGTTGATTATCAGGATATTCCCTATTAGTATTGTTACATTTTTCATAAAATAAATATATTATTTAAACAAATAGTGTTTGTTTTTGTTGCTCAATATCCATGCCTATTATCCTAATAATTCGGCATTGTTTATTCAAAGCCTATACCTATTTTTATCCCGACTGAAAAATCAGCATCCCAAAATTCTTCAACCATCCACTAAAGCAAAATATATAAATAAACCCAGGTCGGTACACCATCGAACTGAGAAGCAGATTACGTGGACATGATTTATATCTGAGTTACATATATGAGTTACATCTACATTTGTTGTTGATATTGGGGTTTTTTTCTTCAGGTAGTTTCCAAAATTTCTTGCCAATTACGTAATCTTTAGATTTAAGATTGTCCTCTATTTTACTATTGGCAACGTCTGCGAAAGCAATCTCAGGGTTTTTTATGAACAAATAGCAAGATCTAGTGCGCCAAGAGTTGTCACCCTTTATACAAATAATATAGGAGCTTTTTAATTTTTACAAATTCTAATTAATGCATTTTTCTAGTTTGAAGCGAGAGCAATGAAACTGTCGCCATTCTGGATGTCGCGTTGGTCCAAATTGTATTGGCCTAAATTTACGGTTTCACAGATTAAGCTTACTATTATTTTCTCTTTCAATACGTGCTTTACGTCATTGTGGCACAGACATGTGTTGATCGTAAATGCCGTTAATATAATTTTGATTTTTTTCACAGATAAACAGTCATTACAGCAACGTTTAAAAATCAGAATATGGCGCACATCATATGTTTTCGCACATAATATAGCAAAACATATTTGAAACGAAATCCTTCTCACTTAGCCTTTTTGACTACGATATGGGCAGTTAAATTTAGTCATATGGTCTAAATGTTGGATTTGAGGTCACTGTTTAGTTTTTCATGTAGTTTCTATGCTGATCAGGATACTGTTTAATTTTCAATCTCAGATGTGTCGAGTCTTTTGTCTTTATTTCTAACATGAAGTTACTGAAATATGCCTAGGGCCTGTCCTTGCCTCGTTTCGACAGCACAACTGTGGTCCTTATCATCCATTTACGTGCACGTGTTCACGCTTTTTTGTCCTTGTCTCTAAAAATTCAAACCAGGATAAAGTATAATGGTAAAACTTTTTCAGGTGAAAGTGCATATTTTCTTCAGTTGTGTGAGGCTAAAAAACAGATAAAAGTTAATTCAAGTGCCGATTATGTAGATAGTTTAATGTTCTAGCGATCATTTTATTCTAAACTTAAAATGCACAAAATTGTGTTTGAATGGAGAATAAATACCGGTGTTGTATTGTATGCTAACGGTTTTGAGAATCCGCTAGCCATCGCCAGAAACCGATACTTTAAATATCGAAGCGAACGATTTTCAATAAAAGTCTACTGATGGAGATTCGGCAGGCTTAGATATGTACATTTACTACAAGAGGATTTTTTCACGCTTGGTTGGAAAGTTCGATTTCACGATTCAGTAGCTTCGTTAAATCGACAAAAGTCATCAATACGGCTTAACAATGTTTGGAATAGCGAACGTGAATTAGCTGTCAGTGGTGGACAGACTCTTACATATGTATATTGATTTACACATACAGTATTCTTAGAAAACACCGCGGCTAGAATCAGTTCTCCAGAAATTGACACTGCAGCAAAGATGTCTATAAAATCTTTTGAAGTCATGACATCAGATTATAAGTTCACCGTTGCGACTTTGTCGAATCCATTATTACATTTTAAATAGCATGAGCTGTCCAATTTTGGATATGTCTACATTTAAATGACACGAGCTGTCCAATTTTGGATATGTCTACATTTAAATGGCACGGGCCGTCCAATTTTGGATATGCCTAGATTTATATGGCATCAATCTGACTAAAGTCGAGATGTTCATTGGTCTTTTCAATGAGTATTTCGACTTTAGTCAGATTGAAATGGCATGAGCTGTCCAAGTTTGGATATGCCTACATCTAAATGGCATGAGCTGTTCAATTTTGGATATGCCTACATTTGTAGTATCAGTAACATATCTCAACTCAGCTTACATGAAAACATGTGCCTGTTTTCCTATTTTGTTTCAACATTTTAATATCTCCAGGACACGTAACGCTTCACTTATCGTTAAACAAATTTTAACTCTCACACAACAACATAGCGACAATTTGGATTTAAGTAGCAAAATATTTAATTAATTTAAATTTGATGTCTCAGAAGTAAAAGCGTCATTGTTTCTCTTAATTTGTTTATAGTGTGTCATTTGAGAAACGTTGTTATTTACTCGGTCACGTTCATTTTTAGCGCATCGTTAATTAAAAATCGCTTACCTGTATGTTGTTAAAATATATCCGCATTGATGTAATAATTCACGTAGAAGTGGATTGTAAAAGAATAGCGTCCACACACAATTGTAGAAAGGAAATGGTGTTGGGTTATGTTGTCAATACATCTTATGGAATGTCAGTCGAAATACATGTAGGTATGTCCAGTCTTCACCAGTAAATCCCCCGATAGAGTTGTCTTCACAGTTCACATCCAGACAATAGTTTCCATCCATTATCATACAACTGCAAACAGTCAACAATATTATACGAGTCTATTGTTCAGATCAGTGGGAAGTTCTCCATTAAAATTAGAAGAGTATTCAATAATAGACCGATCCTATGGGGTTTTATGTCGTAAACAAATACTTCCAACGGTTACACTAGTTTAAGTACAGATGAAAGCAATCTCAATGCTCGGAAAAAGACATTCTGTGTTTACCTCGTGGCCTTTCTACATGTAAGTATTCAATGATAAATTTGTCAGAAACCGAATCCATGAATTACTCATCTGAACAAAAATCATATAAAATGCATAATCTTTCAACAATGAGGTGGTCTGTTTTGCTTTTGATGATTTTGAGTAAAACTAAACTGTGATTGACTTTGATAACGATGTAAGAACTACATCGAAACGTGGTCACCATTAGTAATTCTTCACCTTATTGCACCCTGTGTCTGTTTTCATAAAACGAAGATAGAGTGTACTTAATGCCATTTGTCATAACAACAAAGCCTCCATATTAGTGAAATCTTGAGTTGAGCGTACATCATTCAATCTACTAAATGTTTGTTCATTTGCAGACTTGCCATGCCATAGACATGTGTCTCGCTGATAGTTCACTCTATCTCAATTCTAAGAGATGAAATTCATACATTTTGTTGGTAAGGATCTACTTTTGTTAAATGAAACTCCATTCGCTCTGAAATATGGGGTATTTATGCATTTCTCTCCTACAACCTTCTATTGGATATCCCATACCCATTAGGGGATCCATTAGCTAATTGATGTACTATTTCGTCTTACTACTAATTTCCAACAGTCTGACCAATGGAGCTTTACTGAGTCTAGACAGAGTAACTAAACCACCTTGTTTGAAACCGGACAGAATGGCATCTCTATAGCTTAAGATGCGTAAGCATTGTCAATGTAATACAAAGTGTTCCAGAAAATTCTACTGACTAAGGCCAAGCTCCTGTCAGTCGTCAACCTAATGAAATATCATAGGTTTACTTTATTACAACAATTTATGATGGGGTATAAAGGTCTAAAAGATATACCTCTTTTTAACACAATTAGAAACTTGTCTCCGTGGTTATTTTAGACAAGAAGATTTTCCCTATGCCGTGTGTTTTAGTGTCCATAAACATATCAATTGTTTTCATTTACAGGGATTCCTATAACAGTCTAACTGCTGTCTACTCTTTCATATCATAATCATGATCATACATATGACATCACATCATTCCAATATGTTTTCACTACACCCCTTTGAATCATTATATATAGTAAGATTTATATTTGGTGCCACGAAATGGCTGTTCACATCAGTTGTCTATTCTATAGATAAACATAACATTTATATTGATTATTTTCTGGCGTACATCATTCATACGAATGGACGTGCCAATAAGCTAAAACAACCAACCAACTATTGCTTATTTTCAATTTTTAAACTTATCCTTTTTTAAGGCAGAACATACAGATCGAATATTTTCTCTACTAAACAATTGCTACTTATATTTGCAAAATAAGTGATGGTTATATTGTTAATACTCCATAAAAGGATATTCCCAACAGAATGGGGAAAAAACTGAATAATATCTTGTATAAACTCATTTCAAAGCATTTCAACAATCTAAGGTGAGAACATATGATACAAGCTTAGTATAACCCTGAGTTGAAGGTTATTTACTTTTCCTCCATTCCAAAAATGTCATATGCTAAACCCAAAAAGTTTTATTGAATCGATATCTTTAACAAATTTTCAAAGTTGTTTACAGATATTCATTCGATATAATCGGCTTAGCAAAACAAATGTTATTTTTCGACAGCTCAGGTTAAAAATCGTAGACTGAATTGAGATATCAGGCTGAGGCGTATGATTCGATCTTACATTGGGGTATATCCGATCATCCTTAAGACGGTATGATCCAGGTGATCTGGTTTTCCTAGAACGTGGTAATCCGAGTTGTATCGGGTGATTTGCCACACGTCCCCTGTCTTTCTCTGTCGAATGATTACGAATTGGAAGCATTAAAGCTTTAGTTAATCGATTTAAAAACTTAAACAGCATATTTAGAAAGGTGAATAGAAAGGCGTGCGTATCCGTGCTGTAGGGAGTATATATGTGGTTCAAACGATGCTGCTGAAGTATAGACGAAAGTTTTTTTTCAGATTTATAAACGAAAAAGGATTATCATCGTTTTCTCTTTCTTATGCTATGAGCACACCCAGCCATTAAAAAAAAATACTGTACAAACTCGACCCCCCCCCCACACCCCCGAAAAAAAGTGCCAAACCTACAGACTTTATGGCATTCTTTTTATCAGGTCTTCTACAAAAGTTTAGCACTGTAACGTCATAGTTTATATCATGTTCTCATCCAATCCTTTTTCAGTTTGGCCATTTATTTCAAGAGACACTCAAAATAACAAATCAAATCGAGACAACTCCAACTACGGCGGCCATGTTTGGCCACTGCCTCCACTGAGAATTTTCTCGGTGGAGTCAGTGGCGCCGCTGAGTCAGGACGTCTTCATTATTGGTTGGGATGTTCAAATATCAAGTATGACATGAATTTCGGATTGGTGACGGAAGATATTTTCCATCGCTTTGCGTTGATGTCCTTATTAGATGTTTGTTTTGTTTCAAAATGATGTTTTTGATGCCGTATTTATAGGTACAAATCATCATTTGCTGTTCATAAATATCTAGGTATTTATACACATCGTAGAATTAACGAATAGTTTTGCAAAAGAGTGCAAATAACCATTAGACGACAAAAGTGTACAAAAAGGTAACGTTTACGATTTGTATAGATCAAGAATAAATTAAAGTATAAACAAATACAACTGTGTTATATATGAAGTCGGTTAGGATTACATAGATTTCTTTTTCAAAGCAATTCATATTATATTCAGCATCCCTGTGAAAAGGTGTCGTTACTCTTGCCGTCATTACTCACGGAGATTTTCCACTGTGAACGTGATAATGTTCATCACCGTCTAATTAAACCGTAGTTTGATCTCTATCAGTCTTTGTAGATATGATGGAGTTGGATGAGCCTACATCCTGTCAATATCTTACGCCCCAGGGCATTTTAATATTAAAGTTTTGACATTGACAGATAGGATGCAATTTGCTCTTTTTCTTGATTCAGTGAATAATTCAAATCAGTTTATATCGATTTAATAAACTTAACAGATCACAGGCCTACTAACTTTGAATAAATCTGGGTTAAATCTACCCATAGGTAGTATTAAAAGCGCATGGAATTAGGAGAGAAACCGGACTTAACAGGCGTGGGAACTTCACGTAAAAACACAAAAACATTCGTGTTAACGACGAAGGTACATGTAGAATAGAGCCCTTGGCGTTAATTAATTGTTTTAGTTGTAGCCCAACATGAATGTTAATTGGGCATTGGGCGTATCTACTGTGAATTGGGGGCACACATATTCAAGATTTCACGAAAATGGCCCAAAGCGAAATCTAGGGGTAATTCTGAATTAAAAACTGAAAACTTGCCTACTGTCAATACTTTGCAGAAAGTTTCATTCGTTTTGTCCTTTACCACTATAAACAACTCTAAAGTAAACTTTGGATAAGAATTTAAGCGAGAAATAATAAGAACACCCTGCACATCATATATGTAATGACTATGTGTGGTATATCAAACCTGTTAACATTATTTCAATGGCAATTCTGAATGTTTGTTCATTTGCAGACTTGCCAATTCAATTCTTTGTAACTTAGGCCATTATAAAAGGAAAATGCACATGTAGTTTCCAAGGTCAGTATGGTACGAAACCTGTATTTGTCTCTGTAGCTTCCGAATGATCACTCAGAGGCGTCTAACATCCAATTGGTAAGGTCAGTCTGCCATGGAAACTTCCGAACATAAACGTTAGCTTAGTGTCAATAAATCCAGTTGGAAAGCTCCTCCTTGGTGTCCAATAAAACCATACAACAGTAGCTCTGTCTGATTTGGTACATGGATAAAATAAATGACCTTCTACTGTATCCAATGTCAGATAGGTTTTTAACTACACAATCAATATTTTCGACTATTTTCCACGGACTGTCATTAAACTTATATATTAGATAGTAAGAGTTATGGTATTATTCCCGTTGATGAAATATACAGAAATCGTCATAGTGTTATGGTAGAAACTGTCGGATGAAAGTCATTTTTGTTTCTAAAAAGAGATATGATTTTTTGATCTTACAGTTACGTCACTTTATGTTTTAGGAAACACACAGATGCCAAATAATATGTATAGCGAAGTGGGACGTTACTCACCATGACAACCCCCCATTTTGGTTTTAAACAACGGCCGCTGTGACATTACATAACCAGGGCTCCAGAAAAATATTGCGTTCAAACTTTACTTAATTTTTGGAGAAAATGAAATGCACATTAGATACATTATTTTTACATTGGGCCGTCCGAACCAAGATTGCGGACGGTGACGTAATCACATCCGCTCTTTATTGGTCTTTTCGTAGAATGTTTTATTAGCAACAAGTTTATACCGACAATAAGTCTATGTATCTTATAAACCTTATCCGTGAATGTTATCTTGACACCAAACCCTATTTGCCTCTTATGAAGCACTGTTTCACTATTGGGGATTTCGAACAAACGGTAGTGGATAGTTGGGTCTTTTGATCGTCCTGTTTAATCAGCAAAAATAGTCAATAGAGCTTAGGAGAGGTTTGGAATTCACAGTGTGAATTTCCTGTTTGCATGGGGACAGATTCGTCCAAATGTATATTGATTTACACTTTAAGTAAGGTAATCTTGTAGCATAGATTGAGGTTAGAAATCTGTTTTATTGTGAAAGACAAGCAGAGACAATCAACAAAACCATCTCGATCCTCCTATTTAAAGTGTATCCTCAACAGATATTTAGCATGTATGACGCACACTTGGCGACTTTCCGTTACTTAAAAGAGCTCCAGTAGGTCTTAAAGTCGAGCCTAAATTAATCAGGTGAAACGCTGTTGCAAAGACTATGCCATTGCGTTTAGTTTTGATTGGGTGATTTTAATTCTGAACATTCCTCGCCCATCAGACTAATTGTCATAGGCTACAGTCGAGATGCCTGGCAAATAGTTGGGACTGTTTCCGATAAACACCGTACAGAAGGCGACCACTCCGTTAACAGCTATATTTCCAGTTAGCATCCGTTTAATCAAACTGAGTGACCTCAAGGAATTATTTGATTGGGTCAGTCTGTCTTGGACATATCCGGACATAAACATAGACTTAGTGTCTATAAAATCAGCAAGGCGGCTTACTTTGCAAGAAGAGCTTGGGTACTATTTAGTTCCTTGGGTGTCTGGATACTAATTATATTAGCTATATTTCGATGCTGTAAGAGGAATCACCTCTCGTACTTTGATGATACCTTGTTGGACATTTTGGGCGGCATTAGTTCACAGTGTGAAAAATTTACCGGACAAAAGCAGGTCCACCAATATGATGGTTTTCGTCATAAATCCGGCACACATGAATCTTTTATATTCGTCTTGCAGCGTCTTAAATTACCCGTTACACACGCCTTTTATCTTTGTAATCACCAATTTCCAAAAAAGAAACCCATGTACTAAAAAACACCTAATGCAAAACCATGCGTTTGGAGTTTTACGAATACAAATGCCAAAGATCAAATGAACCGTCCAAATAACCTCACATTTGTCAACAATGGTCATTCTGAATAGGGGTTGTTTCCGTTACTTCATCCGACTGAATGGGATATAATACTGAGCTGACTACTCCGTGTTCGGAGGTGATTTAGTTCCAGAGTGTACCCACTAGAATCTATTGGCATTAGAAACCGTATCGGCACTAGAGCCCTATTAACACTAGAAACCGTACATAGCCTTTTCTTTATTTGTATCCGGTCAACATGATTTGTTAGATGCTTCTAAATGCTGTTTCTAGTGGTAGTCCAACCATTGTTATCAAGGTCTTCGGTCTTGGAAAAACATTGAGAATAAGCTTCGGTTTAGTGGCAATACATCTTACCAATAACACAAATGCATTTTTCACTTCTTGGACCAGCTGTTTCTGTATTGGGCTAGTTGTCAGGTTCGCTTAATAATAATATAGCATCAAGGCAAAACTGTAACCATTGTCGAGGTGAAAGTTGCACCTTGTCCCATTACAAAGCTCAAAGAGTTATTGAATGGCTTCCCGAGGCTATGGAAGATATTTGAGACTGGCCACACCTCTCAGAATTTCTTCCATACTCGAGGGAGTCATTCAATAACGTGCTTGTATCATGCTTACTTTTGAGGTGGATCGCGTACTCCACTGCTTAAATTATATTTTGGCCATGTGCAGTGTCAGTATGCCTAGACTACCAGATTACGTACGCTAATGCTCGAGAATGTATTGGGCCATGTTCAGTGTTATTAGGCGATAGATTACGTAATCCAATGCACCAAGACACATTTTGGCCATGTAGCCTACAGGGTCAGTAGCAATCGTATTCTCGCGAGATCTCATTTAGACGTGGCTAAGATAGACCTCGTACGCCTTTACCGGACATAGCGCATGGATTTTCGCGTGCCAGCTAGGGTAACATTTTTAAAAGCTATCCGATAAATATAAAAATCCTGACATCGCGTTGTACCTGAATATATACTTTAAATTTTAGAACATGTTAAACTAGTAACAAAAATTTCACAAAATAGTCCCATTTTGACGAAAACAGGCAGGATGGCGACGTTCCCTGTCGATCCGATTGACCTTGAACTGGCCACTGTTATAGGCTCCACGAAGCGTTTCTAAGTGTTTCCTAGTAATTGAAATGTTCCATGTAACTAACGATAGCTCTAGCCGAGTGTAAGGGAGTAACAGAAAAGCGGGTAGATGCGAGCAAACGCCAGGTAAAATTCCATGATGTTGTTGTTTTGTCGAAAGTCACATGATCAATTGACCTCCTAGGCGAACTCTGCAACCCCATTCCAATTGATTTTTTCGATAAAATGTCGACCATTGACCGTAGAGGTTAAATCTGGACTTTAGGACTAAGATAACTTCTAATTTTAGATTGGGTCAGTAGGTGATGGAATACAGTGTACGTACTGAAACTGGTTGAACTCTTGGAAACTAAGTTTGGGCCATACACAGCCTTGTAAGATGATTGGTTTAGGTACCACTGTGTCACTTTGCACCATTCTAACACCATTGTCAGAAACAATATTTAGATCATGTGCTACCTCTGTATGGGATGTTTACTTACTATATTATCCTACCAAACATGAATGAAAAACAGAACCATTATGACCTTCAACTGATAAATACTATGTAATAGATCATAATTAAAACCAGAAAATCGGCAAAACTCAATTGAAAAAGGATGACGTCAGTAAAAAGATGTACGGTTTCCAGCCAGCTCATTTCGTAATTCTTCATTTAAATAAACATGTATTATAAATTGTGGTGAGTGTTTATATTAGATAATTAATAGAGCATGGTAATTGCTTTTAAATTAAAAAAAAATGCGGTAATATATCGTAAACTTGAATGACCTTGCCACGTGCCTATCATGTTTTCCAATTAATATATTCTTTTATTAACATTCCTCGCCCATCAGACTAATTGTCATAGGCTACAGTCGAGATGCCTGGCAAATAGTTGGGACTGTTTCCGATAAACACCGTACAGAAGGCGACCACTCCGTTAACAGCTATATTTCCAGTTAGCGTCCGTTTAATCAAACTGAGTGACCTCAAGGAATTATTTGATTGGGTCAGTCTGTCTTGGACATATCCGGACATAAACATAGACTTAGTGTCTATAAAATCAGCAAGGCGGCTTACTTTGCAAGAAGAGCTTGGGTACTATTTAGTTCCTTGGGTGTCTGGATACTAATTATATTAGCTATATTTCGATGCTGTAAGAGGAATCACCTCTCGTACTTTGATGATACCTTGTTGGACATTTTGGGCGGCATTAGTTCACAGTGAGAAAAATTTACCGGACAAAAGCAGGTCCACCAATATGATGGTTTTCGCCATAAATCCGGCACACATGAATCCTTTATATTCGTCTTGTAGCGTCTTGAATTACCCGTTACACACGCTTTTTATCTTTGTAATCACCAATTTCCCAAAAAGAAACCCATGTACTAAAAACACCTAATGCAAAACCATGCGTTTGGAGTTTTACGAATACAAATGCCAAAGATCAAATGAACTGTCCAAATAACCTCACATGTGTCAACAATGGTCATTCTCAATAGGGGTTGTTTCCATTACTTCATCCGACTGAATGGGATATAATACTGAGCTGACTACTCCGTGTTCGGAGGTGATTTAGTTCCAGAGTGTACCCACTAGAATCTATTGGCATTAGAAACCGTATCGACACTAGAGCCCTATTAACACTAGAAATCGTACATAGCCTTTTCTTTATTTGTATCCGGTCGACATGATTTGCTAGATGCTTCTAGATGCTGTTTCTAGTGGCAGTTCAAGCATTGTTATCAAGGTCTTCGGTCTTGGAAAAACATTGAGAATAAGCTTCGGTTTAGTGGCAATACATCTTACTAATAGTAACTTACTTGGGCTAGTTGTCAGGCTCGCTTAATAATAATATAGCATCAAGGCAAAACTGTAACCATTGTCGAGGTGAATGTTGCACCTTGACCCATTACAAAGCTCAACATTAATGCCGTATATTGATTTTTGAAGCCATTGAGTATTTGGAAGTCCCCTTAGTAAGATCAATAGCAAACTTACCCAAGTGAATCTACGGGTATGTTTTGCGATGATTGTGAGAAACATTTCCGCCTGTTATATATCTGCGAATATGCAGCATTGCTTACTTTTGAGGTGGATTGCGTACTCCACTGCTTAAATTATATTTTGGCCATGTGCAGTGTGAGTATGCTTAGACTACCAGATTACCTACGTTAATGCTCGAGAATGTATTGGGTCATGTGCAGTGTTATTAGGCGATAGATTACGTAATCCAATGCTCGATGCGTTTCCAAGTGTTGACTAGTATTTGAAATGTTCCATGTAACTAACGATAGCTCCATCCGAGTGTAAGGGAGTAACAGAAAAGCAGGTAGATGCGAGCAAACGCCAGGTAAAATTCCACGATGTTGTTGTTTTGTCGAATACTTAAAAGTCACATGATCAATTGACCTCCTAGGTGAACTCTCCAACCCTATTCCAATGGATTTTTTCGATAAAAATGTCGACCATTGACCGTAGAGGTTAAATCTGGACTTTAGGACTAGGATAACTTCTAATTTTAGATTGGGTCAGTAGGTGATGGAATACAGTGTACGTACTGAAACTGGTTGAACTCTTGGAAACTAAGTTTGGGCCATACACAGCCTTGTAAGATGATTGGTTTAGGTACCACTGTGTCACTTTGCACCATTCTAACACCATTGTCAGAAACGATATTTAGATCATGTGCTACCTCTGCATGTGATGTTTACTTACTATATTATCCTACCAAACATGAATAAAAAACAGAACCATTATGACCTTCAATTGATAAATACTATGTAATAGATCATAATTAAAACCAGGTAAGAAAATCGACAAAACTCAATTGAAAAAGGATGGCGTCAGTAAAAAGATGTACGGTTTCCAACCAGCTCATTTCGCAATTCTTCATTTAAATAAACATGTATTATAAATTGTGGTGAGTGTTTATATTAGATAATTAATAGAGCATGGTAATTGCTTTTAAATTAAATAAAATGCTTTAATATATCGTAAACTTGAATGACCTTGCCACGTGCCTATTATGTTTTCCAATTAATATATTCTTCTAAAAATACTTTTCAGTTCTATGAAAATAACCGTTTAACTGCTAAATTCCATCGAAATATACGATTGAGTTGTTTTTCTCGGTCTTGTCTGTTGATTGGGATCCCAAAAATACGTTGTTGAATTGTAAAAAGCAACACGCCATTCTTTTTTATTGTTAGTTCATTGTAAAGGTCTCCCATATTGATATCAAAAGTCTCCTTCACACTTTGGTGGAATGCTTGATATATGCTTAATAAACACAGTTTTCCTGCTCGGTTATTGGAACATATGTAGCCTAGATGGATAAGCTCTTCATCTTGTAGTTCTTCTCTAATCCGGTAGTATGGTTAACCCGTCTGAGGGCTCTTCCCGAATTGTTCGTCTGTGTTGGGCTAATGTATCAGTGACATGACCGAGCTCATGTGTCTTTATCCTGGTTTACTTACTTGCCAGTCACGAAGATTACGACATACTGATATAAATGTTCAGACATGTTAGGATACAACAACATAACAATGTGTCATCAACAAGGGTGAAGATGAACGACTATTGGTCATATCTTCCACGATAATCCTGATGTGTGTTAAAGTAGTGGTTTGGACTGGCTTAGCCTTGTAATTAATGTACAAACATTTGTCTGGTAAAATTGTGTTAACCTTTTAAACACCATTTCGGTACGTACAGGTCACAGGATGTATGGAGTTGCAAACCATCTAGTTTGTCAATAAACCTTGTTATTGTCTGGACAATAAGAAATTATGAAAAAAGTGCGAATTCTGGCAGCGAATGTCATTTTAACATTATAAATTTAGAACAGTTTCGAAATAAGTTTGAATACATCGAATGAATACTTAAGTTCTTAAGAAATTACATTGTGAGACGTGAAAAGTGAATTAAATAGCTATTTAGGTTTGAGCCCATTATACACTATCTCAATAGAACTTCGATCTTCCCCTTCAAAAAGAATGTCGCTATTCCCACATACGATTTTATCATACGCCTTAGCCCGATAGACCTATTTCGTTATATATTTTTGACACTGAGCAAATTATCCTGGCTTTGTGGATTATTCTAACTATGACACAGCAGCCAATAAAATTTGAGAATAAGACATTCTAAGATAATGATGCCATAAAGTCTTTATGTTTTTCAGTTTTTAACAAATTCTAACCGCTGTTGTAGGATAGAATTTGTCTACGCTTAAAGCATATGACATGATGCCATAAGGTGGTGGTATATCTCAAAGGTGATGTACCATTTAATCCAAATATAATCTAAACTTTTTAACCGTATTAGGTGTGTGCAATGTTTAACCGATAATGAACGAACGCTCGTCTTGGTTATATTTTTTTAGTTTAAGAAAACTATTTTGCTTCGTACATGCAACTCACTCTGGATATTTCAACATCAATCTTTTAGTTTTTCTATGAGCTCTAAACGCTTATATTGACCTGATAAAACTTTATGCCAATCTTGGCACCTTATGCCCCTCTATCGTGGATAGTAACATTATTAATGTGTGACACAAAAATGCTTATGCCACTCTGTCGTGGATAGTAACATTATTAATGTGTGATACAAAGATGCTTATGCCACTCTATCGTGGATAGTAACATTATTAATGTGTGATACAAACATGCTTATGCCACTCTATCGTAGATAATAATATTAGTATTGTGTGATACAAACATGCTTAATGAAGGGGTTCGAGTGACATTCTATAACTTGTTTCATGGTATTGCTACTCGTAGAAGCTGGACGATGGTAAACAACGATTACATATGTGAAGATATACAATTCAGTGCAAAAGAAGTTGTTTAATATTAAATGAAGAACCATTACCAGAACGCATGACAACTTGCACTACTTTGTACTTGGTGGCATTTAATATGAGCTTTCAAGAGCAGCCGCTCTCATTATAAGGATTTAAACCAAATTATTGTGCTCTATTTCTAATGATGAGAGTGGCTGCTCTCGAAAGGTCATATCCAAAATCACTATGTAGAATGTAGTGCGAGTTGTACTATGTGTTTTGGTTTTAGTGAAACCGCTCCCATAGAAGAAACTATAAAAGAATCTATTGTCCGACGTCTTAAAACACTACTACGGACATACAGATCAAATTGAAGCTGTCGATTTGCTTACCTGTGTCAATGTATTGTGCTGCAGTTGGTAACCAATCCAAGTGATACATTCAAGTTTG
Source organism: Lepidochitona cinerea (assembly GCA_963971465.1). Classification (NCBI taxonomy): domain Eukaryota; kingdom Metazoa; phylum Mollusca; class Polyplacophora; order Chitonida; family Tonicellidae; genus Lepidochitona; species Lepidochitona cinerea. The sequence continues at coordinate 102,127,700 of OZ020551.1, read as the reverse complement.
GAAAAACATATCTTAACAGGTAAAATCCTTCGATTGTGCCAAACAATGTTTCAATTACCGAAACCAAGTTTCCATAAATGTATGACGAGATATCTTCCCTTACACACTGGTAAAGGTAGCCTTCTAACGAGCGGTATCTCTGAACTTCTTGGGAGCTGAAATGACAGATTACTGAACGGTTTCCATCGACTACATCATTGTAAAGGTTTTATCAATAAGGGTCTGTGGGAGAGTTGTACAGTTACCTAGTTCAACACCTATCCATCATATAGCAAATACCGAAAAAGCAACAAAATATATGCTTATATATTAGACTGTTTTCTGAGCTATAAAGAAAACATATATAATGATTTCCAAATGCTACAGAAAGTTACCATACAACCAATAACTACTTCCATTCCGTTCTCCTTTCTATTGATCTATTCTTTCAATGTTATTTCTTACTATTACAGTGGTAAATCATTTAGAATGTTAGGTTTTCTTTTTATATATTTAAATTAAAGTCTTTCAGAAAACAATACTGACTAATGCTAAACTCCTAATGAGTTTTGGTTTATTACAACAAACCATGACTGTGTAGAAATGTCTAAATAATGTACATGGTATGTCCCTTTTGATACAATTAGAAACTTGTCTCCATGGTTATTGTAGTCAGAAAGATTCCCCTTGTTTTAGTGTGTTTTAGTGTCTTATAAATATATAGTTTTCTTTGAAATTATAATTGATGTATTAAGAGTATTTGATTATATATTTCTCTTGAAAAGACCATTAAAATGAGTTGTTTCCGAATTACGAGCATCTTCAATACAAAAACCAAATCTATCGACCTGTTGACCCCCCCCCCCCCCCCCCACCACCACCACCACCTCTCACTCGAGATTATAATATCTCCCGATGGTATGTTGAAGAGACATACTGTACTTGTGGCGTCCGTCGACTGTCAACCAAGATATCTCCAGAAACGCTTACCGAAATTTTATGATTTATTATAGCTTATCGATGGGAATTGATCAAGTGTTGGTGTCTGTACGTTTGTTCGTTCTTCCGTTAGCCTCCAATTCGGAAATGCCTGTCTGCACGATATCCCCTAAACCTTTGGGTGGAATTTTATGAAATGTTGTTTATAGCTTATTGATGGAGATAAGTTTTGGTGGCCGTGCGTTGTTACGTTGGCTTTTAATTCGGATGTTTTCATTGGTCGTAACTTTGAGCCTGGTCGTAACGTAATGTTGAAGGTATATGTTGCCGTGGCAGTTGGGCCTTGCATTGGACTTACGTCGGGCTTAAATGTTGTCAGAATCAACCCCTGAACCGTTGCGCTGAATAGGTGGGGTGTTTGTGATGGATCAGGTTTTGCCTTCTGTAGGTCTGTCCATTCTTGAGTTAGCCTCTATTTGTTTATCCTCAGGCAATTTTCTTAAATCTTTCTGATAGTTCATGGATGTTGTCTTCTGTAGTTTATCCAGCTTTGTATGTGTGTGTGCTTGGCCAATTGTTATTTAGATAATGACATTGGGAAATTGTCTTTATGATTGTTGGAAGACTTATGTTTTGGCACTAAAACCTTCCAGTTTACTTATATGCATGTAAATGTGTTGCTAGGTTCTTTGGGAGGAAACGGGACTGAACCACCGGTCATTAAAGTCTCCACAGAGGCTATAAGACTACGACGAACTCATAAAAAGCCAACCATATCAGATGGAATGAAGGGACAAGGGAGGAGATATTTTCTACACAGAATCATAATTTATATAACGATTATATGAATGCAATTCGTTTAGGAATTTGTTGGTTTTAGAGATATTAAGCTCTAAAACATTCATATTTTCCAGCACTCGAAAATAGCATCGGAGTGAATCAAAAAGTGTGGACGATTTTGATGTAAAGTAAATTTAAACTGACACGGACTGCCAACATTTGTAACTCAGGACACGTATTCGAAGCCAAGCTGCTAAAAACCAAGCAAACCAAATCGCAATAATCTCATTTTTCTAGCGAAATGTTTACATTTTCTTGGGGGCTTTTAGCACACACATCAAAGCGCGTATCTGTCACGTATTAAAATCATTAGACTGAAAAAAATATATGTGATAAAAACCTTGAGCTATGGAATGCAAAAAAGTAATTAAAGTCTCAACTCACATGACTTGTGTTTAATATACATCCTACTGGTGTTTGAATTTGTGTTATGGTCTAATTGCAAACGAAAATATTACGTTCAAGAGCAAAATTGTATACAAATACAAAAAAATCAGTAAATCCAAACGTGAAGTAATATTATATTGGGGAGGGGGAATGACATGAAGCAAACAAAGAGAACTTTAAAATCAAAACATCAAACATATTTGACGAACAAATAGTGGAATCGGTATGGTTTACTAGGGACCTGTCTGTGTAATTAACTTCATACAACATCAAGTCAAACATCATCGGTCACGTGGAGACGTGATTTTTTGCAAGCATCTGCTAAACGCAAGGGTCGTTAGTGGGATAAATTCGTTGTACAGTCTGTGTATAGTGACCCAATACGGCAATATATGGGGGTGAGTAAAACACATGTTGGATTTTACTAACCCCATACATTACCATATGGGGTCTCAAACAGACTGTGTACCTAATGGTATAATGCTAAATGAAGTTTGTTTCCACTCAGAACTTTGTTGAGAAGCGCTTATTTACATAACCAGCATGAACATTCCTCTATATTGTAATAATGAAGTGGCAAAAGAAAAACTGATCAGTCGGATACATGACAAATAATATCGGCTCCATGAGTGGTAAAAACAATTTTAGATTTTAAATTATACCATTGCGAACTGGTTGGAGAATTCTTGGAGTTAGAGTTAATGCACGTTTGTTCAGTGATAACAAATCTTCAATGAAACATGTTTTAATTGTGTGATGGCGTGCTTAGTTAAAGATGTGTAGAGTGTCGCTGTACCAAACACTAATATGCTTCTTAAAAAACTAAGAGATTAATATATCTAGCTAAATGTTGTCTAAGTTCAAAAAGTAAAAAGTTTAAAATCCCATTTGACGCCGAAGTCATTTGTTAAGTTAAGTAAACCAATTTACACGATCTTACTTACTACAGCTAAAACCACTGAAATTAAACTAGGACACAAAAACATGTCCAGTAAGGTAAAGAATGTATAAATGGAAGTGAAATGCAAACGAAGAATGGAAGCTCGATTACAACAACAACGATCAGTATCAGTTAACTAAGCATTGGTTTATCCTCATTTCAGGCCTTTTTGTCGGTGGTTTACACTCTTAAATTTTGGCTGGCTTTTCGAGTCCCTCCTATCCGATCGTCAGTCTGTATTCTTCAGATAAAGTTCGTAAAACCATATCGTGACATTAGATCGCTTACAAGATTCGAAACATTAGGGCACTTGTCCGTATGCTCAGGTTCGGAGTTTGTTTCCATTGCGAGTACCTGAAAAATCTGGTTTTCAATTTCAAATTGAAACTACTAAACAATGCCAAAACCTTTAATTTTTGATAAAAATAGAAAGTTCTTAACTTCTTCGGTTTCGGATATATACAGACAACCGCCCATTGTTTATTTTTATGTAAACATTATTCTGAGTTTTTGCGGCCAGTGTCCCTTTAATAGCTGAGAGGAACATATAGTTTTTCATTCTTTTTGAGGAAAATAGTTATTCCATCTTTGTGAACAGAGTTATATATTCTGGCAGCTGGTACAGTGTCATTTTCATACTTCTCGAGAATCTCTATGCAATACAAATGTCTCATGATCGGTATTAGTTTATTTTTGTTCATGGTACATTGAATTTTATTTTCCGAGCTATGCGGTCCATTTGATTGTACAATGGTAAAGCCTATATTTCCAGTTCCAGAATAACAGATTCTAAAAGTATATTGGCGTGACCGAAGAAAAAATGTAAGACAAACCCCCATTTTAGATAATACGTTTGGCAAACACGTTGCAGAAATATCTTAAACGTCATTGATATTCAAATAAACGATATTGGCGTCTACAATTTCTAAAATGGAGACGAAGACATAACAAGGCGATATACAAGGGAATTCACATCCCTATCCTGTCTCTAATCAGCCGAGAGGTACACGATATTGTCACCGCTCTATCAATTACCGCTGGTCATGAATCACAATTTATTCTACTTATTTCTTGTAATTGATTCCTGGCTTCATAGGCCCAACTAGAATGATACAGTTAGTTCAAAACCGTATTGGTGTGACTGCCTTGAGCGACTATCTGGGATTTCCATCACACGCTAGTGAACAGTTCGTCTCGGTGTAATTACTCCAAACCATTCACCCCATTTCCCATTACACTGATTCTTATGGTGTGAAAATCAATGTCACACACTCGCATAGGTTGGGTGAATCTTTATATGTCTCTTGAAAATCAAACTCAATGAGTTTGCGGATTTGTCTTTACAATAGTGGATTAAATAAAGTTCTTCCTTTTCTCAAATGTTATTTAGCATTTGTAGAAATCCTTCAAACTGAGAGAGGGGTAAGTAGAGGTTATTTACTCCCGGGTTTTGTTGATGGGATGACCTATTTTTAGATGAAATTATTTTGTTACAAGGAGAGTTTGCTACTATATGCCCACGCCTCTTTTCGCCCAAACAGAAAACCGCCAACGTTTTTTTAATTATATATAAACAGTATTCTGGATTTTCGCAGCCACAAGGGCACCGTGTCTCAGGCGCAAGTTACGGATCAAAGACATTCCTACATATTGATGTCGCACACATATTGGGAAAGTTCGTTACTGAATGAAAGCTTATAAATTCTTCTAACTGGAAAATATACAAATAGCGGGTTTCTTTTTTTAATGCAGAAAACTGTTTACATGAAAAAGGATGACAGTTTTATGTTAAAAGTTTTTTTTCTAAAATCCCAAACTGTTGAAATTTTGAAAAGATTTTGAAAGATACTACCAACCCGCGAACGGGCATAAGCGTCCTAAATGTCTTCAATCGTTGTCTTAGTGAAATTTTGAGTTACACGTACAGCTCTGATATAAGTGAGATCACCACTTTTACTGATAGCTTTTATATCATCACTGCCAGAGCCGGGACTATTTCCTGTGGCATTGTAAATACCTTCCATAATTGAATCTTTAATTTGTTAAAAAAAACTGCTAAATTTTTTAATTAAGTCTTGAGTCATAAATTATCGGACGATTCTTATCACTATTAATTTGGTGTTAAACACCTTTACACAAACCAAACATTGTTTTCTCTTTGGCCTTTCTGTGGTGCTCGCCGTAACCTGGGGGTGGGTCAGTAGGATTTGCTAAACGTTCAACGTGTTGTAAATCTACCCAACTTTATAACGTAAAGCAAAATGGTACAGATGGAGCATTCAGATAGATTATTTTCAAGAAACTGTATCGAGAATCGTCCCAAATCATTGCAAACAAAGACTGTGGGATAAGTATGGCACTCAGTCCCAGCTGATCGTCACACTCCTCTGACTCTAGCCGTCTAGGCGACAATACCAATGTAAAAGTGTCGACTCGATTGATTTTGGTAACGAAAAATTAAAGATCTAATTTGTCGCAGAACATTTCAACACACACAATCTAGTAAGCCTTCGTTTGAACATAACAAGAACTTGCCACTTAAAATTTTAATTTTAAACTAAAGTATAGATAATGTTCAACTTGACCGACGATGACAGTGAACCTCGATGTTTATCGTGGCGCGTACAGCGCGTGTCCTTCCGCGCAGGCAAACGCAGGTTTTTCTTCCAAATTAAGTATGCTATTCTATCTGTAAACTGTTTCATTAAATTATTTTTCATCAATCAAAATAGGAATTTCAGCATGGAAATAAGAACTTTTGATGCAAATTTATCAGTTTTTGTTGTGTTCAACCCACAAACGGTGCACTATTTTATACTACAGTGTACGTGTGATGGGCCCAAATTTAGGTCATTTTCTAGGTCAACTGGCGAAGCGAATCGTTCAGTTTGTGCAGAAAATACACCAACATTTCCCTAACAATTATATAATAAATAGAATATTAGTTGTTTTATCGGTAAGTATCATTTATGTTTCGTCTCGCCAATCGTGAAAATACAGATTTTTTATCCACTCGATGAAATATAAATCGTTTTTTTCCGATAAACAACAGATATCTTGTATATACCCCTATGTAATATATACTAAGCCAGAAGGGCACAGTTTACATTGAACAAGACAATGATGCGGTATACATGTATTTACCTTGATGCTCTGGTCTATCATATTAGACCAATACGAAGTCCTTTGACAGATAATTTCTTTTCAACACCAACGGTTGCATACAATTCCTGTAAACATCTACCTAGGAGACAACCCACGTACAAAGATTGTAAATCATTCATTTATCAATCGACAAACATTGAAGTTTTGATTTTGTGGGATAACAGACTGACTTCACTCGAATCGGAAGCATTGGCCGGTTTTGGGGTTTAGGCTCGATCTCCAAAGAAATAAATTTTGTTTCTGGTTACGAATCATTACCGGAAGGAATGTTCAAACCCTTAGTCTAGTTAAAACAATTAAAACTCAGCGATAATTGGTCAAACTATTTGTAAAGACACACTCGGCGTTCAGAGGATAGATCTCTCCCGGAATCCCGTATCCGAATCGAATCGGACTTATTCATCAACAGCCCAAATGGGTGGAACATTTGATTCCACGTAAAAGTCCTTGGGACCGATCCTCTTAGACCTTATTCCTCCTTATCCGACTTTTCCCATTTTTACAGATCATATTCAATAAATCCAGGTAAATAGGGGAATGCGTTGCTTGCAAAACAAACCTCTAGCTCTATCCCCAAATTATCTAATCTTGTGCCATTAATTGAAGTTTAATTAACCCCGACATTACGTGTGTTAAATGTTAGTGGTTATATTGACCACAACAACACCATTCATCCGTTTAGCATCAATAATGCCTGGAATTTAAAAACACTAGACGTTTCCTATTCTGGCATTTGGGGCTGCAATTTTCTTGTAAACGGATTAGAAGACATTATATATATCCAGCTTTGATTGTTGTGTGATTTCCAAAAGCTTCCTACCACGAGAAGCACGTGTTATGTCGTGTTATAACCTGGATATTGGTTTAGAGAGGGTTTATACAATAATTTCGGATACAATCAGCGATCTGGTCTTCGATTTATAAACGCCGATTCTATCCGAAATTATCCTCGTTATTACTCGGGAATGTTGTCCTCTCGCTGGTGTTAGATGGGGATAGAAATTGGGAAAATGAAAGCCGCTCTTGACGGTGGTCCACACAAGCTCATACAACTCATAAGCACGCCGATACACATCTCTAACGAATATTTAAGTGCACAGCCGATTGCTATGGTAGATATAATCAGCCAATTTAAGTTTCCGACTGGATAAGACTGTAGAAATAGCAAAGATCACAGGGTTTGTTGAATCAAATTAGCACTTCTTAAACCTTTCTCAAACAGGGTCTGATATATGAAAACTGTCCTCATCAGATGGAGATTTCAGTGGTAGATATTATCACAATGAACTTGTACTTTAAGTAAGTATTCAACGATTCAGTAACAGTGAATTAATTGGCGGCGCTTTTAGTAGAAGGCCCCAGAAGAGTACAATGTACTTTTATTCTCTTTATTCTTTTATTTGGCATAGTCATTATATAAGGCGGATGTACTTTTCGAAAATTTGTCTTGTTAGTGTAAATGTTTCGGTCACCTCTGTGACCATGCAGATATATGGCACTAACAATAACTACAAACAACTTCACATAATGTCAATAGTTTAGCTGTGTTTAAAGCGTCACATTAGTGATAAGGAGATGGAACTTTTCCCCCTGAGTCAGTAGAAGAAAAAGGAATGACGAAGATAAGACGAAACGCCAACTTATACAAAACAATCCGAAAATTGTTTAACTGTATTTTGAACGGGCGAGCTGTGGAATGTATACTCATGGGACCATAAACACGTCTAACTTATTTAAACTTGACAAAAACAACCTTAAACTTATTCTAATTGTAGTGTAATTCATTGCCAAGCAAAACCCGCTGTTGTTTACTTAGATTATCAAGGTTGTTTGCTAAAGTTTATGTTCCAATATTGTGATAGTGCCAACAACGATCTGGTTGCCATAAAGTGTTTAGAATTATTGATGTTGTACAATGTATAGTCACGATGCATCGTTTACCGTAACCACATCTGGATTAATATCCTATCCTTAATTAATTTTTCCGTTATTTTTTCACCGAAAAATATAAGACAGACTATCTCAGTACTGATTATAGACATCATACTAGTTAGATGATAAAACTTATTCTAGTATCTATAAATGTATGACAAAACACAGTGGTGAAACTTGACTTATTTATGAATTCCGTCCTTGCAGACAGTATGCTAGTTAAAGTGGCATGAGTTGCCAAAATGTTGATATTTTGGCTTTAAAACAGAATGTTGAAATTATTGGCTATTTTTCTCAAGACGTATAATTCAGAAGCTTTTTAGTGCTTCTAGTCTCGAAAATGTACGACAAAGTATTGTTTTGAACTAATCTTGGCTTAGAATGAATAAATGGTCGTCCCGGTTATTTAGATTTTGTTTACATTTCGAACACGTTTTCCGTTCGCACAGGTCACATACTATATGGATCGTCCTCATTCCAACGTCAATAATTTAGTTTTTCGATGGCCTTCAAAGCCTCTTACGCTCGTGACGATCAGAGATTATGAAAAAAAGTGTGAATTGTGGCAGCTCATGCCACTCTAAGCATATAAACTTATTCCTAGTATGTATTTATGCATCCCTTCCTTATTGTCTTAGTTTGTAAGCTGCAATCCAATGAGCCGATAAAAATTCAGATAAACCCTTCAAGAATATCCAGATCATTAAATGTTCTCCTGTTCGAAGTAAAATTGTTTTGACTGTGTTCATTGGTAAGTCAGTAAACTAAAGAACGATGTCTCTAATAGTTAACGATACATTGTCGCATCAATTATTAACGCTGTACATGTACAAATGTCAAGCCAACAATATACAAACAAGGGTTTAATGCATCATGCCAATTTATATCAGACCCTGAAGCGAACATAAAATAGTTTTGGTTTCTTTTCTACTGATTAGTCTTGTGTCAATCACATTATTGTTCACTCCGTTTATATGTTTAAACCAGCGTCAACCAGGGGGACAGATTTTGTTCGTAGAAGAGACAGGCAATCAGTCTTAAATGCATTAGTACAGTAAGGCGTATAAACAATCCACGTTGTCGCCCCAAATCTTGTGCTAATCCATTTCCTTCAAGTGAGGCAGAAAACACGGAGTCTACACGACAGCATTTACAAATTGAAAATATCTTCATCTGAAACTTTTCAAGTGAGTTTTATACTGATAGTGTGTGAACAGTCCGGAAAATATACATATTTCCTCCTAACTCCCTTTTGGATTATCAGAACTGATGCGATTGTTGTTTCGTCTGACCTTATGTTTTCCAAATATACATTTAAAGAAATACAAACAAGTTATAAGCTCTGTTCAGAAATACTGTGAATTTGCAATGTTAACCACTTAATTTTAATTCTACAGTGCATGATGTCTGCTCAACTACGGTAAATGTCCGATTAAAGTCCTTGGCCAACCGGGCTGCGCCAAGGGTAGTTAAACTCTTGATTTAACCAGGTTTTCTATAAAGGAAAACGGATGTAAAACTAAGGATGAGCACGATCCGATATATTTCCAGCATATAGAGGACAGTAATTGTCAGTTTTAAATTGTGTCATCCTTCGATGTAATAGAAATGTTTATAGTTTACAAACAATCTTGGGAATCTAAAACAATCTATCAATTTTTTTCTGTTTAGAGAATGGAAATAAAAACCACGTTTCAAAATAAAGAAAATAATGTTTCTCCGGTAAAAAAACAAATCTATAAAACTGCATTGAGTCACATCATAATAGGAACGATCAAACTGAAAAAGAAGACTTGGAACGGAAATTAAATATCCTATGTTAACTTTGGAAAAGATGAACGAAGCACATGCTTTTATTCGTGATTCTATTGCCAGTCGTTGAATATCATGTATTGAACTTGGATGGAAAGACGTCTTTCGAGAGACAGGGGTAGTTCCTGTGTCCAGATATACACATTTAACCAGAAAGTAACTGCGTAAATACAGAAAACTAGGGTTAATAAGACGAAGGTCAACACTTGAAGATCAATATAGAGAGCGGTTTAAATTAATGCATGGTTGCCGTCAACATAGGGATACTTGGCTGACGAGACACACGTTAAAATAACGTTTTCAAATTATATATTTTATTATCTTTAATTAGTTCAGCTCATATAGATCTAATGATAATGACTCACTTTATAAAGTGAATTGCGTTGAAAGTAAGTACATGTAAGTTATGCCTTGACTGCTTTGTCAATTACATGCCCTTGCAACGATGCGCATGACTGTACGCCATGCTGACGCCCGTTGATTATTTTTCTTCATTTTGATTTTGCGTTGTGTTAAATATATAATTTGAGACATCGCTTAAGTTTGTTGTGGTGCTCCGTTGACCTTCAGATTTTTAGAAAAATACAGAGTGATCCATCTCGGATAAAAGACGGCAATTTTCCGTAATTTAACGAGTTGTTTAGGGAATCCCATGTTGCTATTGTTTTGTGTCTGACAGTCAATAAACACAGCCAAAAGTAGACGAAACGCACAGCCAGAAAGGGCTCTACTGCGCACTGGATTCATTTTACCACAACAAAGCAGACATTGGAATCCTCAAATAAAACTCCCTATCCAGTGGTCTGTGGGAGCTGGGAAAGTTACCAATGGCCATTTGGAAACCTCATCTTTATATAAACAACGGTAGAATAGCACACATTTCAACTATATTCATTCCGGGCACGTCCCTTTAAGCGATGGGAAGGACAATGCCTAGGAATTGGTCGATGAAATAGTTCGTATAAAGGTATAAGAAGCTATATAGCGATCATAGCTTGTAAAGAACAAAATGTGACCGAGCCACTGGTTAAATCTGAATTCCAATTTATCTTCTACCTAATAACAAAACTGTTTCAGTACGTAGACCTATAACAGAGATTGATCTTGAAAGGCGATTGGAACTCATACTCATCTATTTGAATATTGTTTATCAAGCGCGGCTTAATCGTCTTCACCGATATATTTTATTTCAATGTTAAATGTTTAGGTTTCCCTCTACTTCTAACACTACCAATCTTGCTGCGCTGTGACAGGATAAGATGACAACAGGATAATCTATGCCAAAACCTTTGGTAATGATAAAATATGTTCTACACTGAAGGAGTTTATTCCGAAACCTGTTTACATGTTGGTATGAACCTGATTTTAGTCCGAAACGTTAAAATTAAACTGTTCAAGATTGTTTAAAAATATAGAATTATGTGAAATGATGTGATATTTCCAATTACCTTCTCATTTTGCCATTGATAATCTACGGTCGTCCAGTTGGCGATAAAATCTAAAATATCAAGTGATTTTACAAATGGTAGTTTAAAGGGGCATGAGCTGCCAAAATGTTGATATTTTGACGTAAACACAGAATGTTGAAATTATCGGCTATTTTTCTCAAAATGTATAATTCAGAAGCTTTTTAGTGCTTCTAGTCTCGAAAATGTACGATAAAGTATTGTTTTAAACTAACTTTGGCTTAGAATGAATGAATGGTCGTCCCGGTTATTTAAATTTTGCTACTTTTCGAACACGTTTTCGGTTCGTACAGGGCACCTACTGTATGGATTTTCCTAATTTCAACGCCAATCATTCAGTTTTTTGATGGCCTTCAAAGCCTCTTACTGTCGTGACGATCAGAAAGTATGAAAAAAGTGGGAATTTCGGCAGCTCATGCCCCTTTAACTACGGTAGTTCAGTTGGTGCCATAACTAATTCCATGTAGACCATGTCTATGTCCATGTATAAAGGAGTCTTCAGTGATCCGAGTTGTGCCATATTTTTGGTTTGTATGCTTTTCATCATAGCCATGTGTTATTGACTGTTGAAGATTTGATCGATTGCTGGTGTTTGACAATGGCTGATTTCTTGTTGTTTAAGTACTATAGTTTCCTTACTCCAAGCTATTGTTTTTTTCTTTGATGGATTGTAAATCTGTTGGTATTCAAGAGTAAAGCTGGCTTTATTCTAAATAAGCCACACAACGTGAAAATAACGAAAACCTCCAAAGGTTCCAAGTTCTATTCCTGTCTTCCTGTCAAATGCACTCGTTTGTGATATTGTCTGTGAGCTTAGAATGCTCTTAAGCCGCAACCCTGAAATATGTCTGTTTGGCAATCGAGCGGACTAGAAAAGCTTCAGGTTAGAACAGGTAGCAAATGAATAACGCCTTACTACATGTAGCTTCAGCAATCTTCTGTTCTCTCTTCCAGAGGTCTTGTGTCTTATGTGGCAAAGTTTGTGGTTTCTAACGTCATTTGTTTGATCATGTTTTTTGACCAAACGGGTGACCAAAGTAGTGACGTCCGATTCTTCTTGCAATCTCTTTGAAGGCCAATAATCTGCCACATTACTGCTTCCTTCAGACAGCTACATGATCTTTTTTGTTGCAATTGATAAAACTGTTAGAGAAAGGTTTTATAGGCGATATTGACCGTAATAAGATAATGCAGTTTGCAAATTACTGTCGCATGCTTAGACGTTCCATATTCATACGTGTGTAATCCCCGTGAAAACATAGCGAAAACCCGACCCCTATTGAATTACTACATTTATCAGCAATTTAAAATGATTTATATTAGTTTTCATTTGAGGGTGCAATACTATTTGTGCTATGTATATTTCTGTATTGAGTGGTTATCACATCTAAACTACTTGTATTCACGGGTGTATGTTCAATGGCAAGTTCCAGGTACTCGGTGAAGGTAGCCAGCTTTCTTTGACAAAAAAAAAACAAAACGGTTTGCCCTCCCGAAAAGCCTGGCAAGGTCGACAAATATTAAAGTGAAATAATGTTGAGTGCATCGAGTTTTCCAAGGTGGGTCTTTTTCTCACGTGTTGCATAAGGAAAACGCTAACTGTTCAATTCCATGTTAGACATGTCTAAAGCTGACACAACCTTGAGCTAATTATGTAATACATATGCATGTGTTGTAGACTCGGAAAAGCTCGTCTTTGTAATTGTTTGTTTTTTTTTCTAGAAAATTACCAAAGCCTAACGTTCGCAGCTCGATGTGCATTTTAAGCATATACTTTATTGATTTGTCGGGTTAAGATATCTGGATAGTTATAAAGAATGTCAAAATATGGGATCCAAATATACTCGTATTTCGACAGCGAATCTGCCTATCTAAAGTCATATTTAAATCTAGGAGTTATTATTGGAGACATTCAATCCTCTTTGATCGTCCACTTAATTCAAGGTGTGATTCAGTAATTTACGGTATCCAATCGATAGAACAGGCTAAATGACTGGTAACAATCAAGGTTAGATTTATCGTGTCTAAATTCACACCCGGTATTACCTTATGTGTAAGTTCCGCAACCCCATTACAGTCCGAATAATCCGATCGGTTCCACTGGTTGTGTATATGGAACAAATTTGATACCGAGGAGATGCTTTCGGTCTGGTTAGTTAGTGAAATGTGACGTGTATTTGCTCTTAATTCCTCTCATTCTCATACAAAGATTAAAAATACTTTAATTTCTTTACAAATAAATGTGCTAGATGTAAATGATGGGCCAATCAGCATCCCCAACACACTTCTCAAGGTCAAGGCAATAAGCTAGAACGTTTAAATAACCTCCCAGCTTACGGACCGTGGTAGTGCCGCTAAAAGAATTCAAAGTTTGTACTGCCATATTTCAAGTCCTGAGAGGGAATCGAACGCAGCATAGCTCTATATTGACAGTGAGCTCCGGTGAGTAACCTATTTAAATAAATTGAATATGCATGTAGTGCACTTTGTATGCCACACGTTTTTAGCTTCCATGTGTAATATTTTCAAGCCTCAATTGTAATAGAATATTCAAATGTGTGGAGTTAAGATACCAGGGAATTCGGATTCCATCATTTTCTAAATACGAAATACAAAACCCTGTGTTCTCTGATCTTTCTTGAATTGTCAAGCATATGCTAAACCACTAATTAGCAAAAGGATAACATGGACAATTTGGCAATTAATTTATAAAATGGCCTTGGAAGACAAGCGTTCCTTTCCGCATTTGTGCGATTGGATAAAATCACTTGATCGCCTATAAATGTCAAACAGACAAGCCGGGTAAATCTTGATCTTTACGGTAGATATTCCAATTTTTTGACAATAGTTTGAGTGTTCCCTATAAGGCCAACTTAAAATTGCTTGGGTGTTTTGATTCTGTTTGAAAATTGCTAAAAAAACCCACACAATTCAGTTCCTTGTAAATTATAAACATTTGACGGAAACGTGGTTAATCAGCGAGAACTGTTTATTCTGTATAGGGTACATTCCAATTATTGTGAGGAAGTAGCCGAAGCAGCCATTATTACTTTTTTACATATTTTATTACATTATATTAATACATGTTTTTATATGTTTTTAATGATACGGGTAGAAAATCAAATTATTTCGCTTTTTGGTCCCTATTGTTTGGTAGGACAACCGGAATATGACACATCAAACTTGAACCTGTTTTTTAAGTCTATCGTTAGTAGTATTACTTCTTTACATGTTTTATTTCATTCCATTATTACATGTTTTTATATATTTATTATGATACGGATAGAAAATCAAATTATTAGTAGTGTGGATGCATTGTAAAGCAGGGCGTGGCTCATGATGAGAGACGTGATGATTTATTATTACAGATTTGTACAGTAACATTTATCGGTATTATAAAAAACATTAATTGTTGAAAGGTTAAAAAACATTTACTCGGGTAAACTTTATTAGATGTTCTCTTGATCAGATATATAAAATCAAACATTTGTGTTTTTGGGAAAAGATTAAAGATCTTTTAAAGTTATTCCTGAAATTGTTGTGTGTGAACTGACTGTAACGTGTTTATACCTCCTTCCTTTCTTTGCATTTTTATGTAATTTTCAAATTTCATCATTTTTATTCTGATATTGTACTTGTATTCGTCTTCGTTTAGTGAATGCAGTTTTTCGTTTCATATATCTTTAGCTATATATACTGAACCGCAAAAAACTCCTGTTTGATAATCAGCGTATTTCAAATAGATGTAAGCAACACACTTATTAACGGAATGATTCCAAATTTGACATGATCAATCATCATCAATGGCAGACAAATGTTAGAGAATTTAAAGTGAAAGTGAGGGCAGGTGGTGCCACAGTGCGATCTGGAAGTTAATAATGTGTATGGCCACCACGGGCGTTGATTACAGCGGTGCATCGTCGGAACAATGAGTGGATGAGGCGGTTGATAAAGATGATAGGAACTTGGGCCCAAACTCTGTGATACGCCTGAGTTGTCGGCCTTGGCCGAACGAGATTGAGCCTCCTCTGAATCTCGTCCCACAAGTGTTCTATCGGGTTTAAGTCTGGACCGAGAGCAGGCCATTGAAGAGTCTGTATGTTGTTTTGACGGAGGAAGTCTCTCGCTGCTCTGGCAGTATGGGCTCGTGCGTTGTTCTGCTGGAAGACACGATTTCCATGACGAGCAAAATGGGGCACGATGAAGGGTCTCAGCGCTGATCGATGTATCGGGCAGCTGTTACACCATTTCCTCTACCAGGACCAACATTCTGGAATACCATAGGGCCTAGTTTTTGATTCAGTGCTATAGCACCCCATACCATAATACTGGGACCTCCCCATGCGTCTCTTTCCAGAACACACTCATCTGCAAAACGCTCCCCTCGTATACGCCACACTCTCATTCGCCCATCAACTGTCGAGATGCAATACCGGCTTTCATCGGAGAAGACTACAGTTCTCCACACACCAAGTCCGATGCTGTGTGGCCCATTGCAGACGAGCGTGATGATGTCGAGCAGTGAGGATTGGACCCCTATAACGCCTGAGGCATCTGACATTTGCCTGCCTCAAACGTATGCGCACCGTGTCGTTGCTGATTGGTCTCTGTTGATTGCCAATGGTTGCCCTTGCAGTTTCCGCAGCTGTAGCGAAGCGGATTTGCAGGTGTTGACGGACAATCTGTCGATCTTGCCTCAACGTTGTTACGGGCGGTCTTCCACTGCGATGACGGTCTGCTGTGCTTCCAGTGGATTGAACCCGTTGGTGCATGCGGTATATTGTTCGGACATGAACATTGAAGTGGTTTGCCACAGCTCTTGCAGTCTGGCCAGCATGAAGTCTTCCCAAGGCTTGGTCTCTATGACTCGTGACATGTCCCTACTGTCAAACTGTGAATGATGCAGTGCATACTTGGTGGCTTTTTTTATAGGGATGACACCTCGCAACACACGTACATTGTGACCTTCATGCAAAACGAACCGAAAAGCACCCCATCATTAATAGTAACTGTGCTTTGATGACGTATTTTGCTTATTAGTAACATGATCAGAAACCTAACTTTCCTGACCACTGGCTTCAAACCAGGTCTAGCAAGGATATTAAAAGAAAAAAATTATTGAAAATTATGATAATATATGCATTTAGCAACATTTGAATAGGGTGACGTTTCTTTTGCGGTTATATTTGTTTTCAAAGAGTTGCCTTACGTGTGCAATTACCACACGCCCAAGCGCATTTAAAAATGTTACGTGTATCAAAGTTTCGTTAACGTAGCGAATCAAACGCAATCAAAGGATACAATGATGGAAACGATTTGCAAGTTTGCCGGTATGATAATCGATTTAAGTTCGTTCACAAAACACACTCGCTTTCTAGTATCAGCCTTATACACCTTTCATTTCAAATCGCTTGTAACGTTTAAAAGACTTGTCTTAAGAAAATGCCGAATGCCAAATTGTCAAACCGTCGCCTGGTATCTTAAATTACATGATTTACACCTTCGTAACAGGATGTTGCACTTCTTACATTAGGACACCTGTAACTCTCCAGAACAACACTTACAAACGCAGACCACTTTTTGTTATAACTTTTCATCGCTCAGGTTTATAAAGTTGAAATTTAGAGGAAAAAATCAATAAACTTAGGCCATACTGGACAGTTTTGGAAGTTTCTGGCGGTTTTGTTAAATATTTTTGGAAATAGATGAGAGTCTGCAGTTATTTGACGAATGGGATCCATAATTCATTTAAGCTTTTCACTTTGTTCACAACACATCCCATAATCACTTCAAATACCTCGTGTTTTGTAAACAAGGTCAAGCTCGTTAACTCAATATTTTGCGGGATTGTCTCTAAAACTGCAAACTTATTATCTTACAATCGATTTCCAATAGTGTGTCTCAAGTAATCCCATCCTGACTATCGGATTTAGCAAGTGAACTACTCTCCAGGCTGCAGTCACTGTAATATGCATTCTCTTGTACACGTAATGAAATCGTTAAAACTACACGAGACGCCAAAAAGTCGTACATTATTTTCAGAAATTCTGATAGTCAAGATAATAGGTTTGAAGTCTGTCGAATAGATAAGATTGTATACGTCTATAATTTGAAGTTCTTTGAAAAGAATAGTTTTGTGTTGACGAAAATCTACATTTTGGTACTCCATGTCACGTAAATTTAAATCAAATGACCAAATGCTTAAATTGAATCCTAATAGACCTAGTTGAATTCTTATAGACCTAGTTGTCACGAGTTTAGGTTTCTGCAAATTTTTAGTAATTTCTTCTTAGCAGGGGGCCTGTTTCACAAAGCGGCGTAGTGTAAGTTTTTACGTAACTGTCACGGTCACCCATACTGTAGAGATACGTTACTATGAAAGTTAACCGAAAAAATACATATACGCCGTTTTATGTAACAGGCTCCGGATCAACCTACATGTATTGTAGAAGGCTTATTAGGCGTTAAAATGTTTGCTAACTATTTTACTCTTGCCCGTGCCTTAATCAAAAATAATAATCTGCATGTCAAATCAGCTTTTAAGAAATAATGTGTTAATATAAGAATGTTTGAAAGTCTCTTTAAACGAGGGTTCCCATACTAATGATAAAAAATTAGGACATCACCACGTAGTTAGTTGTTTGTGAACAACACGAGCTTTCGACACCTATGTCGGTGTATTCGTCAAGTTTCACTTAAATTCTCACGGAAATTTCTGCAGAAAAGTCTATGATTTAAGTAAAAAGGGCGACTGACTAATGTTAAAACTAAAATAATTATGAGTAAAAGGAAATGTTTAGATATGATTGAACATCTAAGGTCAATATTTCTCTGGTTATAATTACACTTGTATTGGAATCACATCCAAAATATTAAACAAATCAACAATATTGATGAATTACAATTTGTAAAAGATAACAAACTATTGTTTTTGTAGAATCAATTTCTTGTAAACTTTGTACACTGGCTTTCCGGAAGTTGGAACGTTGCAATTCGTCATTTGGTATACTTTTCATAGTTGTTGCATTGTTTTATGAAATGTCCACCTATCCAATGTTGACTACTTCTCTAATCACCTTTCACACAGCACATTGCATTTGGAGTCCGACAATAATAACCTGTTATCCTTCGGAAATTAATGTGGTCACAATTAGAGGTACATACAGCGTCAGGAATTTCGAAACATTCTGAAAACGATAACATACTATTATGTGTTAGGCTGCTGAGTTTACATAGCTACCAGCAGTCTTATTAGACCCCCGGCCCCTTCTGTTAAAACTGCAGGCAGCAATTAAGCTCCACAAACGTAATCAACGATGGCACAAAGGGGGTAAGCAATAAATGTTTGATTCATTTACAGATTGAATTGTTTCTTTGGCTGCACTTTAAGCTAACTGACACACGCCTTATCACGCCATATGTTAAAGTACAAGGTGACATTTACAAAGATGAAATGAAGCATGAGGTGTAAAATATACGCTCTATGGCACACACTTGATCTTGTAACACAACCTACCTCGTACGTTCTTGGTGGACTCCTTAACGAGAACAAGTATAATCACTATAGCTACCATGATAAGGATTTGAACTGTTCTAGAACGAAGGGGGTTTCCCGATGCTTGTGGATTAAGCCTGTTCATTTTGTCCTTGAAGACAATCTTCTGTAGAGAACCTGTATAGAAGTATCAATATCTATCTGCATTCAATAAAAGATACTATAAACAATATCTGGTACGTGTCAACCTTACAAACTGACAGGTGTCAAACAAATAGTATGTTTAATAGATCGTTTCCGATCAATAACTATTAGAATGTAAGATAGTGTTTGTGTCTGAGTTAGCCCGGATTATCGGTCTTACGGCGACTGGTATTATATGGCTGCTAATGTGTCTTGTCGAAAAAAAATTCGGCAGAGCCCAGAATTCTCGGCTATGTCTGAGTATACCCTATTTTACTCCCCCTGGCTAAGGTTGTTGAAAGCATCTGTTAATGTTTTACTTCAGGTAGACATGCTCGATTGATTGTAAACAAAACAACAAATAATGATATCTTCTTGACTTCATCTTCAGATCTGATGTAGGGCTAAGTCTACTGACACCCCCCCCCCCCCCCCCCCCCATAGGAAGCGGCGTGTTAATAACAACTACTTGTACATTTCATTCGGGTTTTGGATTTGATATTATGAAAATAAGATAACAAAGCAAAACAGGAGCCTCAGCCAAGATCGTTTCTTTTACAACAATCTTTCGGGAGTTCGACATCAACTTACGATGTCTTTGATGTTTATTCTGGCATATATTTTCGACTGGTCCCTTTCGAAACAAACCAATTTTGCGCTCTAAAGTGAAGTAACGTTATACGAGTAGATACTTGGTGTAAGACAGATATCGACCGATAGTTCTTCATATTTTAGACTACACTTGATTTGTAGAGAGGTGTTACTTTTGCTAACTTTAAAGAATTCGAAACGGAACCAGATGTAAACAAAAGATTTATTATACATGCCAGCCGATTAAAGATTATGTGTGATGCATGCAGATTTTAAAGAAGATTTAGTGATCGCGTCCAATCTTGCTGCAGTTGATTTCAGATTATATCCACAGGGAACTGTTATGTCGGTTCTTTTTGGATGCCCCCACAAACGACAAACGTCACGCTTTAAGCACCACAACACCATATTCATGCGTATAACATGCGTGTTACTGCACAGTAATCACAATCAAGGGTTTAATTTATCAGGTGCCTTTCTTTGTCGTGTTGGACACCCTTTCTCAAGTGGTTTGCTTGGTAAGATTACTGGCACTGGCACAGACTAAGAAACAGACTCAGCATCATATGATTCAGGCCGATCTGTTGCAGGTAATGTCACAATCGGGTTTTCATGAGAAGAACTATTACTTAATGGTAAAACCTCATCATTGGGTAACATAGTAGGTTGGTCTGCTGGTTTCTCACCTTTTCTCATTTGGTCAACGTGGCGTTTCCATAAAAGATAAATGTGTTTCCACTAGTTAAGTAGACCAAGTCGTTGTTTAACAACACCAGAAACTCATTTTTGGTTTCCATTGTAATCTCAAACACATTTTCCCCAAAAGAAAACTTTCTGAGAAGTAAGAGCTTTCTCAAACATTTTATCTTTCACTTGATGTTCCACATGTCAAGAAATAGTTTTGCCGGACTTTCACCTATGAGCGGCTTTTCTGTAAGACTTGAGAACTTGTGCTAATTTCTTTTCAACACTTTCTTCCTCTTCCATACAATAACGTTTCATAGTTTTTTATGATGAGTGTAAATTTCCTGCCATAAACGTATTGGTGGAATTTCTTTACCTACCAGATTATACCCAATGCTTTTGTCTATCTGACTGTAATTGTTTTCGTACTTGTTTAACGATCTGGAAATACAACTGGCCTTTCCGACCATCCTCCAAAATGTGGGACAATACACTAGCAATCACATAGGGAGAGGCATCACTAGGAATACGGCTTGGTTTCTAAAGATCACGTGGATCAGTCCAATTCCACTTTCTTTAATACTAGTAATTGATGAAATGGATACAAGAGTTGACAAATTTGGTGAAAATTTTTGATAATAGTTTACCAAATCAATTAATGGTCTATGTTGTGACACATCTCTTGATTGAGGGACATCAGTCATAGCTTTTACTTTGTCATCGTTTTTCCCAACCCCTTCTGCTGATATCACATAGGCACAGTATGTGGTTTTATTTTTTTTGAAATCATATTTCCCCTTATTTCCAAAGGTTTTTTATCAAAGCAATTGGGACCTGTCTTGCCTTTTGAATTATAGGCTCACTATTTTCTTTAAAACTTAATTTTTGTTATGCTGGTCAAACAACCAATCTCATCTCTGAGTACTTTTCACATATACTTTCAAGTTTTTAGGTTTCATTTTTATTGAAGGTTTTTTCATGCTAATATTTTTAATTGCTTTTCAATCAAGTTCAATTTTCTGTAACCAGTAAAAGCCTAATAAAGCTGGGCCCCTAGCGTTGTCTACACACATGGTCAATTCTAACACACCTTCCTCTCGTCTAACATTATAGAGAAAGGAAAAACAGAGACCCGTTATCTGTGACAATAATGTACTTATTGCAGGTTTAAACCACTTTGTGCTATAAATTAGTCGTGGGTTTGTGTAGAATAATGTTGGAGCTAACGCTCTGAGTGACTGCTGTGGCAAGCCATCCTCGTCGCCAGAATTTGTTGTGTTGGTTTGCTTTGGATACCCCATAACGACAAACGTTAATGTTAAAGATGGAGTAGACCAGAACTTTTTATTGAGCATATTCATACTCATAGCAAGATAGGCCGCATAACAAATAAAAAACCATAGCGCTAATGTTAAAACAGATATGCATAATACAATACACTACAGGAACGGCTTTAAACCAACACGAAATACATGGTACGTTTCCAATTCATCCTCAATACGACACAAACCAACCTGGTATAAAACCTGGTATATTACCTGGGTAATATGCATGTATTAAAATAAATATAACAAATAACTAAAGCAATAAATACACATAACTGGCATAATTTATTTTCATACTATATTTCAATTCTATGAAAACCATTAGTTAATACCAGACGAACAATAGAGGGAGACCATATGTCTAAAATGTCCGTTAGTATCTACTAAAGTGATCACTTTGTTATTTATATTTTCATACAAGACATATAAGATAAAAAAAAAACAATGCAAGATACAAAACAAAGGCCCTTTAAAGAGGGGAAATCTCTACATCGGTACCATATGTTCAGGGACACATTGGTTACATATGGACGAGTTATTTTCATTAACAATTAGCATATTTAGATTTATGGAAATATTGTGTATGTGGGCATTCACAAAACAAATGTACTATTGTCTCCTTGTTTTCTCTTTAAAATGTACATGTATCATCTCCTCTGATCTCAATGATCAATAGATAAGAATTATGTTATTCCGTGTTAAAACCATCAGTCGTAATTTTAAAAGGTAAATTATTTATAGAGTTCCACCATTATCTTTTCCATTTGTACTTTCCTATTTTCCCATCATATTTTATTATCCTCCTCTTATCAATATAAGATCGGCCGCATACCACATAACAAAACATAGTGCTAATATTACTGCACAGTAATCACAATCAAGGGTTTAATTTATCAGGTGCCTTTCTTTGTCGTGTCGGACACCCTTTCTCAAATGGTTTGCTTGGTAAGATTACTGGCACTGGCACAGACTAAGAAACAGACTCAGCATCATATGATTTTGGCCGATCTGTTGCAGATAATGTCACAATCGGGTTTTCATGAGAAGAACTATTACTTAATGGTAAAACCTCATCATTGGGTAACATAGTAGGTTGGTCTGCTGGTTTCTCACCTTTTCTCATTTGGTCAACGTGGCGTTTCCATAAAAGATAAATGTGTTTCCACTAGTTAAGTAGACCAAGTCGTTGTTTAACAACACCAGAAACTCATTTTTGGTTTCCATTGTAATCTCAAACACATTTTCCCCAAAAGAAAACTTTCTGAGAAGTAAGAGCTTTCTCAAACATTTTATCTTTCACTTGATGTTCCACATGTCAAGAAATAGTTTTGCCGGACTTTCACCTATGAGCGGCTTTTCTGTAAGACTTGAGAACTTGTGCTAATTTCTTTTCAACACTTTCTTCCTCTTCCATACAATAACGTTTCATAGTTTTTTATGATGAGTGTAAATTTCCTGCCATAAACGTATTGGTGGAATTTCTTTACCTACCAGATTATACCCAATGCTTCTTTGTCTATCTGACTGTAATTGTTTTCGTACTTGTTTAACGATCTGGAGGCAAATACAACTGGCCTTTCCGACCATCCTCCAAAATGTGGGACAATACACTAGCAATCACATAGGGAGAGGCATCACTAGGAATACGGCTTGGTTTCTAAAGATCACGTGGATCAGTCCAATTCCACTTTCGTTAATACTAGTAATTGATGAAATGGATACAAGAGAAAATTTGTGATAATAGTTTACCAAATCAATGAATGGTCTACGTTGTGACACATCTCTTGAGTGAGGGACATCAGTCATAGCTTTTACTTTGTCATCGTTTTCCCCAACCCCTTCTGCTGATATCACATAGGCACAGTATGTGATTTTATTTTTTTTGAAATCATATTTCCCCTTATTTCCAAAGGTTTTTTATCAAAGCAATTGGGACCTGTCTTGCCTTTTGAATTATAGGCTCACTATTTTCTTTAAAACTTAATTTTTGTTACGCTGGTCAAACAACCAATCTCATCTCTGAGTACTTTTCATAATACTTTCAAGTTTTTAGGTTTCATTTTTATTGAAGGTTTTTTCATGCTAATATTTTTAATTGCTTTTCAATCAAGTTCAATTTTCTGTAACCAGTAAAAGCCTTATAAAGCTGGGCCCCTAGTGTTGTCTACAAACATGGTCAATTCTAACACACCTTCCTCTCGTCTAACATTATAGAGAAAGGAAAAACAGAGACCCGTTATCTGTGACAATAATGTACTGATTGCAGGTTTAAACCACTTTTTGCTATAAATTAGGGGTGAGTTTGTGTAGAATAATGTTGGAGCTAACGCTCTGAGTGAGTGCTGTGGCAAGCCATTCTCGTCGCCAGAATTTGTTGTGTTGGTTTGCTTTGGATACCCTATAACGACAAACGTTAATGTTAAAGATGGAGTAGACCAGAACTTTTTATTGAGCATATTCATACTCATAGCAAGATAGGCCGCATAACAAATAAAAAAACCATAGCGCTAATGTTAAAACAGATATGCATAATGCAATACACTACAAGAACGGTTTAAACCAACACGACATACATGTTACGTTTCCAATTCATCCTCAATACGACAAAAACCAACCTGGTATATTACCTGGTATATTACCTGGGTAATATGCATGTATTAAATCAAGATAAATAGAACAAATAACTAAAGCAATAAATACACATAACTGGCATAATTTATTTTCATATTATATTCCAATTTTATGAAAGCCATTAGTTAATACCAGACGAACAATAGAGGGAGACCATATGTCTAAAATGTCCGTTAGTATCTACTAAAGTGATCACTTTGTTATTATTATTTTCATACAAGACATATAAGATAAAAAAAACAATGCAATATACAAAACAAAGGCCCTTTAAAGAGGGGAAATCTCTCCATCGGTACCATATGTTCAGGGACACATTGGTTACACATGGACGAGTTATTTTCATTAACAATTAGCATATTTAGATTTATGGAAATATTGTGTATGTGGGCACTCACAAAACAAATGTACTATTGTCTCCTTGTTTTCTCTTTAAAATGTACATGTATCATCTCCTCTGATCTCAATGATCAATAGATAAGAATTATGTTATTCCGTGTTAAACCATCAGTCGTAATTTTAAAAGGTAAATTATTCCACCATTATCTTTTCCATTTGTACTTTCCTATTTTCCCATCATATTTTATTATCCTCCTGATTTGAAGAAAGGTTCCAAATTGACTATTTTCTAAAAGAAGTGTATTTATGGCGTTGAGTTGTTCTAAATAACATGCTGTAGAGTAGAAGTAGATCTATTTGATACTGGTAGATATTATTTTTTTCTGTGTATTTACAGTTTAGCCTATGCATAGACTCACTGTGGGCGCAACTAAGTTATAGAATTCGGCAAAAATAGCAATATATTTAGTTATTAGTATTTACCCCGGGTGCATGAATCGTTATGACCCTGCTGGTACCTATGCACTTTGAGTCGAAGATGAATGCGTATCAGTAGGTTCATAACAGATAACAGGGTAAATGACCAACTTATCATCTCAGAACCCGAAATTCCTAGACGGAGAATCTATGAGATAGTTACTACTTACAATTGTTTTTAATTCAATTGAGGTTCATCGTTGGTGTAAATTTTACGTTTGTCTTAATTTCTGTTCTATGACGTAGATTCTGTCTGCTCGACTTAGATTTTGTCTGTTTACAGATATATTTTAACTAGCAAACAGGTCGAGATAACATATTTCACACTGACTGCTACTGACAAAATGTATATATTAACCTCTGTCACACAGATCGCGAAAAGACAGAGGACGCACATAGTTATGTCCCTTTCCTGTCTGACAACGTAATGGACCGATTTATGAAGAATTTGGTATTTCGTGTTTTAATCTGTAGATTTTGATTAGACCAAAACAGATTTAAATACAAACTACGCACAATTGTATAATCCCTATATAGTTGTGAGCGATTAAACATTTGAACTGGTGGCGAACATAATTTTTCGCCACACCGATTGATGTTTTAAGCCGCACTCTAGACTATTTCACTTGTATGGCGACGTTGCAAAGTTTAGTGTGGGAGGAAACCGGAGTGCTTGCCCGGAGAAAACCCCCAACCTTCGGCGAGTACCTGGCAACTAGGCCATACCATTCGGGATAACCCACCAATCAAGATTCAGTATCTGTCCAGAAATTTGTTTAGCCGATGTAGCCCGATGTAATAATTTCATCATTGATCATCATGATATAAATTGTCTTTATAAACAGATAGTTATTATGTATTTGTCTATAATATATACAGTAACTACCATGTTCAAACAGGGGTAACATTAACTAATACATAATCTATTATCAAGTTACATTTACACGTTATCTACTCTCTAATTACCCGATTAGAACTTGGCTCTCTATGAAACCTTGTGAAAATTATTTTAATAACTATGTATTTTGAGGCAATATGTATTTTACAAAATTCGTTTAACAGAAAATTGTTGACAAAGTATTAAAGAGTTTGTCTGTTGTGCGTTCTTGAATAATTAAAGCAAAACAATTCTTGTAAATAGCCTGCTCATATTTCGTCTGCCCGATTCCCCAAAACATTTCTCACCAAGTGTCCACACTTTCTGCGAACACAATGCAGCATCGCCGACACACAAGCTACTATTTGTACACACATTTTCAATGTTTACTCATAGTAACTATACACAATAGGGATGCATTAGTTCATACAGTTTTCCCTCAATCATACATACACGAGACATCCAGTATGAAATAATAAATAGTCGTCGTAAATAGTGTTAACATTATCAAATGCATATAGTAATTACCAAAGTTCAACCAAATTAGGTAACCAACGTTTAGTCTTCGAACCGATCTATATTATGATTACATGTAGGATATTTGCGAAAAGAAATAAGTACATAATAATTGTGTAACTTGGTTTAATGAGGTTAGAAATGCCAACAAGTGTTTCCTTATCATGGCATGGTCTTGACGACATCATGGTCGGATCTGGGAGATCCATCCAGTTTAATCCAAGAGTAAATACAGGCGGCGCTTGAATTTCTATAAACAATGCATGTAAATATTCTATTCTTCCCTTTGAACCTTCGCTGAAGACGACAGGGAGTAAGTGGTCCCAACCATCTGCTTCACTTATGTAGGCAAGAACTCCCACAAACCGCATGTTAAATGTATGTTTATAGGAGCCGGGATAAAGAACAGCCTGACCAAATATGCCATGTTCAAGATGTAACAGATTATCTGTAGTGTTCAGCTTAATGATGATGGTACCAAAGGCGTAATGGCCATATTTACCGGTGTACTCCCAAAGATGGCGACGAACTGTCGAGAAGACGTTATAAGTACCCTTCCTTATCCGATTGGTCGATATGAACTGTGGCTTCAATTCATTGGATTTGTCTTTGTTGCCAATCTTCGTTTTTAGTTTTCGCGATTTAGACAATTTTAGCCAGGGTTCTGGGAAGGTGCATGCCGTGGAACGGTTCAGCCAAGTCTTTTCTCCAAGCAGCAAGTCTGAAATCCTATAGTGTAAAACTTTCAGGGCATTTAGGGATAGGTCATTCATTGGTCCGTTTACGTTTGTAAAGATGCCTATATTTCTGTCCGGGAAGAGCCAGAGGTTGGAGTCATAGCCAAACACACGTCCTCCGTGTAAAAGATTGTGGTATCCTGAAACAAGCACCACAAATACCTATATACCATAAAAAGAGAAAACAAGTGGTAGCAGTTATCAATATTAATTCCACCCACAATGACACCCAGATAAGTTACATTGGTTGATTTTTTACCCCGCACTCGAGATCATTTCACTTATACATGTATGGCGCCGTTGCCAAGTTCGGTAGATAAGGAATCCGCGTTCGACCTTCGGCGTGTACCTGACAACTCTTCCGCGTAAGGCGATCGAGTGAAAAATCCACTCAGATTTCGTCTCAGTAGGATTCGATCCCGCTCCGCACCAATGGAAGGCCTGTGTCGGACCGACGGACTATCACTCCAAATCACTTACCAAGGCCTCCAAGTTACATTTGAAAGATGTCTTGCTGTTGGTTTAATTTTCATATATTAAATCAGTGTCAGTTTCGGTATTGGTGTAAGTGTATACCTGAAGTAATAAACATTATGTCTGGTGTTAAAACCTTAAGCAGTGTTAAAACTACTTTGAAATTAACACCGCTTGTATAACCGACAACATGATTTGATTGTAAGTTAAACTAATGTTATGAATTCCTCAGCACTCTGTAGACGATTTAAGTATTTAGTAAAAATAGACATTGAAGACATTTGCGGTCGTGAAATTGTGCTTAATGGATATTTAAAAGAAATGATATTTTAGAACATTTTCTTTATTTATTAATACATGTTGTCGTACACACAATTATAGCCATAAACGGTTCTCCGATTAAGTATTCATTTGTTGAATAGATGGTATAAAACTAACATAAAACACAGGCCATTGAACAAAATCTATATTTCAGCTCTATGATACAAAACCTCTTGTTGTCACATCATCTTTACCCTTAGGGGGCTAGTGTTGTCACTAAGCCATAGAGGGGAGGTCGGAAATAATCAGCATCTATGCCAAAACAAGAGGCTGCAGTCTTACTACCATCGCCACACTCTGGTTTCACACCTTTGATTGAGTTAATATTTGGTGTGAACTGTGTTAAGTTTCAGATGTTTACATCAACCTTAAGACTAGTTAACTTCACAATCACTCTTGGTTCGTGAAACAAAACCTTAAAGTGGCATGAGCTGCCAAAATTCACCCTTTTTTCATAATTTCTGATCATCACGACAGTAAGAGGCTTTGAAGGCCATCGAAAAACTAAATGATTGGCGTTGGAATGAGGAAAATCCATACAGTATGTGACCTGTACGAACCGAAAACGTGTTCGAAATCTAAACAAAATTTAAATAACCGGGACGACCATTCATTCATTCTAAGTCATAGTCAGTTCAAAACAATACTTTATCGTACATTTTCGAGACTAGAAGCCCTATGAAGCCTCTGAATTAAACTTCTTGAGAAAAATAGCCAATAATTTCTACATTCTGTTTTAACGTCAAAATATCAACATTTTGGCAGCTCATGCCACTTTAACGAACAAGTAATTTCCATTTGCATGTCTACAGGTATGGTATTCCTTTATGCTTACCTCTATATGTTCCTGATCCGAACCCCAAGTTATAAGCAAATCTACCTCCTGATACTGGGAACATGGGAGCTTTGAGAACCTTTGAACCCAAGGGCATTGGCGTAGGTATTTGTGGGGTGTGGATCTCTTTGAAGGTAAATTCGTCAGCAATCGGTGTACCGTTTGGGATTATTCCATCTCTCAAATGAAACTGCATCCATTTTGCCATGTCAAGCGAATTCATACACAGCCCTCCAGCTGCCTTAATCACTTCGTTTTTTCTGTAACATAGATGGCAATATATGTAGGTATTTAACTTCCTGGATTAACAAACCAGGCATTAACTGTATATTTGAGAAAATGAGGGGAGGGTCATACAAGTCACGCTTTTTCCATTTTTTGAGAAAATAGTCAATTGAAGTTAAATGCTGAGTGATGGTGATCCAACACCTAACTATTACTCGATGGTGGGTAGATTTGGCATTACACTACAAAGGGGAAGTTATCGCGGTACAATTTGTATATCACAAGGGTAACAGGTCGACCAAAATCGTAAAAACAATGATCGCTTGCAACTAGCCATGGATATCGCGTTTTACCGCGTAAAATCGTTGCTAGGGTAATGTGCTGCTATGTCATGCTAAAAATATTCTTGCGAACTTTCAGAATCACGGACCATCTTACTCATCGGGAATTTATTCAGAGCCACAAATGATTTTATATACCTACTTTAACCATATGGTGTCCAGTCGTTTGAATCGGCCATCAAATAACATGTATGGCAAAGCAAAGTCGTTCCAATTTTGTATTCTGTGAGAGAATGTGACTGATGTCATAGATAAGGGATTAAAGATCTCCCTTTGGGCAAGTTCCTCAAATGATTTTCCAGTAAGCCTCTCTAGTACATGCCCGGCCAGAATAAACATAAAGTTATTGTAGGTGTACTTGGATTGGAAGGTGCTTGATCCAGGCATAAAGCGAAGGCGCCTGTAAAAAACACGGGAAAAGTTTTCAATTAGGTACAATAACCAAACAAACATTGCCGATTATTTCAATAGCTTTTATTTCTGTTTCAATCATTAAGGAAAATATTAAATGGCTCATTTACTAGTGTATTTCCGAAGTCAAACATTCTTATTCTAAAAATAAAAATATGGTTTTTATATTGTTACTAAAATGTGGCTAGTGTAAAACGTTTAGAGATGCAAGCCGTGTATTACTTTCCAAGCAAGAAATAAATTTGTGACTGTGAGATTCATCAGTTTCAGAAAAATGTCCTAATTTATGCTCTGAACAATGAATGAAATCACCACTTTCAAACAATATATGAATACACAGAGTTCTTAACAATAAATGATTCATCGGTTTCTAAACGATAAATGGATCCATCACTCTGTGAACAAAAATGAATTCATGATTATTTTTCGGCAATGCAATTGATATTTAACATCTAAACATCAAAACTGTAACACTGAATGAATTTATGTTTCTCCAGTTAACAAATTATTCCAACACTACATTGTATATGAACACTGAATGAATTTATGTTTCTCCTGTTAACAAATTATTTCAACACTACATTGTATATGGACACTGAATGAATTTGATGTTTCTCCGGATAACAAATTATTCCAACACTACATTGTATATGAACACTGAATGAATTTATGTTTCTCCGGATAACAAATTATTTCAACACTACATTGTATATGGACACTGAATGAATTTGATGTTTCTCCGGATAACAAATTATTCCAACACTACATTGTATATGAACACTGAATGAATTTATGTTTCTCCTGTTAACAAATTATTCCAACACTACATTGTATATGGACACTGAATGAATTTGATGTTTCTCCGGATAACACATTATTCCAACACTACACTGTATATGGACACTGAATGAATTTATGTTTCTCCGGATAACAAATTATTCCAACACTACATTGTATATGGACACTGAATAAATTTATGTTTCTCCTGTTAACAAATTATTTCAACACTACATTGTATATGAACACTGAATGAATTTATGTTTCTCCGGATAACACATTATTCCAACACTACACTGTATATGGACACTGAATGAATTTATGTTTCTCCGGATAACAAATTATTCCAACACTACATTGTATATGGACACTCTGATTCATCATGGTTGAATTCACATATTTCGAAACGATGAACTCATTTGTCACTCTCTAAACGAAAGAGGAACATTTTAATTACACGTGCATTTATCATTCTCTTCACAAGGATATTTTATCTAAATATATTTATCCCAGCATAGCTAATTGTACAACGTTAGTTTTGGTGATCCTGTCAACTCTTTATTAGATACAAATAAAAA
This sequence comes from Lepidochitona cinerea, assembly GCA_963971465.1. NCBI lineage: Eukaryota > Metazoa > Mollusca > Polyplacophora > Chitonida > Tonicellidae > Lepidochitona > Lepidochitona cinerea. Next base: position 102,096,426 of record OZ020551.1, on the reverse strand, counting down.
CGTGTATAGTTTGTGTATATCCCCTATGGCTATTCAGATTCCCGTTTACTTTTACAGTTAAGTTAATAAATTATGTTAATTAAGTTAATTATTATGGTTGAGAAGACCTGTAACGGAACCAGAATGAACTCAAGCAGCAATTAACTCAAAACGAAACGAGACTTTGAATTAACAGTGTAATATATTTGTTTGTTCAACCATCATTTTAAAAATCTTGATCAGCAAATAATGATCTAGAAATGATATTAAAAGCTCATGGGTCAAGAGATAATCATCCGTTGATGATGTAACAGCAATGACAAAATGTGATAGTAGATAAGACATATAGCCTACGTACATCCAGTTACCTGCAATTAACTGCTATTGAAAGGAAACACGAAACCAACAGAGCAATAAACTAATTTGTTCTGTACAATTGTGTCAAAAGATTGCTACCTACAAAGACAATGTAGGATCACTGAAGCAGAGTTGTTTACCTTCGATATACAGAGCGGAACGCTAAACCGTGAAGGGCATAGTTTTTAGCATAGCTTTATATTAAAAAAAGATCAATAATAAAAAAAAATAGGAATTTATTTCGCTATTCTTATTTCCATTGAATCTGATTCTAATCCTGCGAGGTGTTTATCTAGATTCATATTTCATACCTATCAAACGGCTAATACTATCCACTGATCTTTTGATTAGTAACTCTAATTAGTGTGCTCTGTACAACCCTGGACGAAATGCGCATCTAGGCATATGTTTTGTAACCCAATTACCACTAGCTGCCAGTTCAGTCATTTTAAGTAATTTTTAATCTCATATTACTTTCAATGGAATTTTCCACCTGCAATTTATGTTCGTATTTAGAGCATCCATTACCTTACAATGTCTTCGATTGAATGTTGATAGCCGGTCATCAGGGCCACAAAGTAACCCGGTATACCAGTCTTATGAGCGAGGATGTCACGTATCGTTGCGAACCTTGTCCGATGTTCGTCCGACAGGTAAAACTGATCTCCCAAAATGTCCTTCAATCTTGTATCCCAAGAGAGACTGTATGAAAGAGAAAGTATTTCTTTCATCCACATGGACCCGATCATAAGGACATTTGTAAATATTATAAATCTTAAAAATATGAGCACTAAAACGTATGGGCACAGGCAAAATCTTCTTGAAATTCTCCATGGTCATTTTTTAAGAAGATTTTCCTGTGATTAGTGAAAATCTATATTAGTTTATGAATACTAAAACACACGGCCAGAGCGAGAATCTTTCCCATTAAAATAACCAAGTTTCTTTTTGCGTAAAAAAGAAGGAGGGAGGGGGGGGGGGGGGCGGGGGCGGAGGAGGAGGAGGAGGTGTGTGTCATTTAGACCCGATCACAGGTTGTTGTAATATACGAACAGCTAAGTAAGTAAGTGAAATAGAACATTGTATGTATTCGCGCACTACTGATCAAAAGACTTTATCGTTATAGTTTTGACCTTTGTACTCGTACACGTGATTCTGATACACACTAAATAACGTTAATGGCAAAATAAACAAAACTTATTAAGTTACAGTTCTTGCACTTGGTGGAAATGTTTGTTTTTTTAGCTACATGTAGTTTAATATGTTTTATAATGAAGACGTTAATTAGGAAAACAAACCTGTCATTGCGTCCTATTACAGACGCCATTAATGTAGCTGTAAATCCTTTAGTGAGAGAACCTATGCAAAATTTGGTTGTATTTTTCACAGGATCTTGGCTGTTTACGTCTTTCACACCATAACCCTTTGAAAACAGGAGATTGTCATCTTTAACTAAGGCTAACGTAAGGCCTGGTATTTTGCGACATTTCATTAGATCCGAAACAAAACTGTCCACATCGGCAATTTCAAACGGTGTCAATGCCTGAATAAGAATGTTTGGTGTTATAAGAAGCTCCAAAATAATGCTCCAAAGCCCACGTGAAATTGGGATACTCGTTAGTCTCATGATTCCGGCATTCTGCTTCCATTCACTATGTTGTAAGTTCTAATGAAACCTTTAAATGTAGAGGATAACAGTAACTTGTTCCCGGGTGCTCTAAGGTGCTCTAACACACTTTTAATGCAATATCAGATTGTAGGATATCTAGTCTTCAGAAACACAATTCCACCCAATAATGCAGCTACTAATCCCCTAAGAAAATTACCCTGCTCTGAAGTTAGTCTGAATAATTCTGTTGGCAAGAAATTCCCATTTTACTTTCCGTGTGGATTAGGCAACTATCCATCATTCCAACAAGCATCTGAATACAGATATGATCGAGTTAACACCATCTCATAGTATTCGTTACATTTAAATTTTGTCGTAAACCTTCAGTGGGGTTTGATCATTTTCGTGGGTTTTTATTTCGTCGCCAGTATTTAACCGATTGTACCTTTCTTTATATCATTGCGTTCATATTACGACACAGACGGGACACGAGACCTGTTTAACCTTTACTTAAGAAAAACCAAGCAACACATTTTTTCAACATAAGTATGATGAATAAAAAAGTAAACTGCAATTGAATAGCATCGGTAGTCAACTGTAAGAAATATGTTCATTTTGCAGAATATATGCACTAATAGAATATGATAATAGGAGCAAATATATTTATATAATATATGCACAAATGCACAAGTAAAGTTTGCACTATAAAATTAATATAGTAAGCGTTGCTGTTGTTAAATGAAACGACGATCGAGATATCATCTTTTGTCGCTAGCCGTTAATTACTTTCATACATAGACAGTCGATTTTAACGGAATAGATATTTTAAGGTGCTCAGAATGTGCCAAATATATTATGCAGGGGAGCAGAGGAACTATTTTTAAATCTACATTTGTAATGAAATGAACAAAACCTAAATTGAAAATATCTTGACTCTTCTTTTTAAACTAGGGTAGTATTTGCTATTTAGAACGCATTGAGTTTAACTAAACCCAAACTATCCACGAGAACAGTTGAACTCAATGACTTAAAATTCCTTTAGATATTACATATACCTTAGGCAATCATCATTTCTATTTAGTTTAGTAAAGGGACATTAATTTTATTTTAAAATTCCTCGTAAACAGCTGAAGCACATCTGCCCAGAGGTGAATTTAATAGGAAACACCACGTGTCAAAATAGAATTGTTTCGATTGGTCTTAGCAGACGACAGCCCCGTCACAGTATTAATCTTAAAAGATAACTCACATCTGCTCGGTCATTCATTCAGAGAAGATGAACACAGACATGCTCAACCTCAATTTCATTCCAGATTAGAACGGATATCGACATGGGTGCATGACTTGGATCCCTAATCACCATTTTCTCCTCATCATAAGCGATTGAATAGATGTAAGACGACTTGCAGTATAACAACAAATTGACATCTTAAGCAATTGTTCATTATTTGGTAATCTCGCGTGCTTTCACTCAAGGTTTGTATATATTCAGCGTCAGACTTTCTTGTCTTTTTTTGTCCCACTTCAAAGCGATTGGACACAGTAAAATGTAAATATGGCTAACTAATTCTGACTTAATGAGAAATAAATACATCACCACGAAGTAGGCTTTTGTGAACAACAAGGGGCCTAGACACCTGTGTCAATGTCTTTAACAAGTACACCGATACAAGTGTGGAAAGCTCAAGTTCACAAAAACGCACTTCGTGCTGATCCTTGAATTATTTCTTAATTCTGATTTTATTGCTGACCATTTTTCGACTGATCATTTACAATTTTTACATCATGGACATTGCACAAATCCACTTATATATTTTCACCAATGAATCTGTTTGATTATATAATTTTTTTTCGAATCATTTCTGTTTTTGTTGGGAGTTACGTATAAAAGAAATACCAAGGCAGCGGGTATTCGCATGTGTTTGAGAAACAGATCCTTTAAAAAATCCTTAAATCGTCTATTTTTTAATTAAAAATTACAATTGATTAAATATGGAATTATTTACTATGCCAATCACGTTTATTTGCAAGAAAGAAAAAACATTTAGAGCGTAACTAGGTATCTGTCACGTGTATAAGTTCATAAAGGTAACTTGGGCGATTGCCATGCGATGTCGACTAATCGCAGTCAGCTTCGATTGGCATCTTATTCTACTTTTCTCAATAAAACTTGTCGAAGCAATTAATTGACGTAATGTTGGTTAGGTGGCTACCGTTCGTTGGACAGCGAATTTCATTCGACTTTTACGGAACCTGAGTTCATACGTTTAGTTAAAGGCACAATTGCCGCGAAAATCAGGAATATTGTTTACATTAAAAAAGAAAGACCGTTTCCTGTATTTTTCCCAGACAATATAAGTAAGGAACTTTCTATTTTTACCAAAATTTAAAAGTTTGGACGTCATTTTGTATTTTTAATTTGAATTAGAAAATTTGAATTGTTAGGTACCCGGAACGTAAACAAACCGAACTGCCCCCTATTGGCGATTTTATGTTTCAGCCGAGTGAGTGAACTAACGGCACAGTGTAATTTTACGTAGGCCTATTTATCTGAGAAATACAGACTGACGATCGGTTAACAGCGACTTGAAAAGCCTGCTGATAATTGTTTGAGTGTAAACCACAGATACAAAGGCCTGAGAGGAGGGTAATCCAACACGAAAGTTGACCGACACTGATCGTTGTTGTTGTAATCAGGCTTCGATTCTTCGTTTGTTTTTCACCCCATTTCTACAGTCTGAAGCTAACTAGACATGTTTTATGTGTCCTATGTTTAAGTTTAGTGGTATTAGTCGTAGTAAGCTAATGTAAATTGGTTTTCTTTGCAAATTTAAACAGGCTACGGCGGCAAGTGTGCCTTTAAAGAAATTACAGTTTGTCTGTTTTTAACGTTTTACGTGGTTGTCACAGCAACCTGTCTTTACGTTAGGGGTTGGCGTGACTTAAAAACGTACGCTTTGCGCTTTCTGAAATGCATGAAGGCCACAATTAATTAAACGTACATAGGCAGACGGACAAAACAATTTTGAGAAAGCAGTCATACATAGTGCTCCACAGTTGAGCTCGGTCTGTAATAATTCTGTTTGCTTGTTCGATTATTTGGGTCTCAACCATTTCTATTTACCAGAAGTTTAAATTTGGTTCGGTTCGACGTTTCAATTTATTACAATCCTCATGGAATGTTCGAAGACTATTCGCTACGTGTACTATGGTTCCTAAACTGGACGTGAAAGGCTGTAATTGTCATTACAACTCATTCCTGGATTTGATATTTTTCAGAAAGAATTCCCAAGGTCTATGATGTGGTTTTCTTTAACACGGGCGATTTCAGGCCCTTATCGATGGCATCTCTTATTCAGCTACTTGGCTTGTATTTTGGCGGTTTTCAACAGCGGAGTAGCATGCATATATCCCATTGTATCGGATTTTCTTTTAACTCATTTTAACTTAACGCAACCTCAAGGTAAGGCTATAGAAATATATGCTCTGTGAAGTTTAGCCAACTAAGGAAACTATATTTTTGCAAGAAAAATATTACATAACATATTGGGCATAATTATATAAAGATGATAATAAATACGAAAACAAAAATATGAAAATGCACTGCAGAAATCAAAACTGAATAAAACAGGTATATGCCATCAGGTGAAAAACAGTTCACCAAGTAAGGTGTAAACACAAGAGAATTTAGTGACGAATTTACAGTTGTTGTTTGTCATATATACCCATCCACCAATCGTTATACCATGATTGTTCTTCAATAATCTTAACACCTGTCTGTAATCAAGAAACTTTTTCTATGTTATTCCTTTGGATAACCATTAAGTTGTTCTACTATTAAACATATTTAATAAATATATTAAAGAAGATTTTCCCTGTACCCGTGTGTTTTATTGTTAAAAAATTAAACATACATTTATTACTTTTTACGAACGTTTTAATAAGTTGGGATGGTTGTGTTTTTTTTAACCAGTGGGTGCTATAGCAATCACCTCACAAATAGGAGAGAGCCTTCACTTGCCAGCTGCCATGGCGATGGATTCCATTGGTCCGAAGTGGACGTTAACACTTGGACTGATTGTCTCATCTGCGGGTTGGTTTCTGACTTGGTGGTCTTCGCTACTCCCCTGGTACAGCCAACCCAATTTCATGTATCTTTCCATTTACTTCTTTTTAACAGGTATTTATCTTTTTGGACACCGTTTAGTCCACTATGTATTTACCATGTTTTAAAGTTAACTCACATACACATGAACGATTATTGTGAATCCATTGACCGGCAGTCAACTGATACTTTATTAAAGTTAAAGTCGTATGTTTATATTCCACTTGTAGCCTTTTTACCTTGAATACAATAGTTGATGATATTGATTTGATTTTGCGTTTATTTCCTCAGCCTACAGTCGGACGTTCTGTTATTGTGCAGGCTTTGTTACTATGCTAACCAATTGTCCTTCAAAGCACCGTGCTAAGGTCACAGCATTTCTGGATGGTCTGTTTGAAGTAGCAGTAGTTTTTAACTTAGCGATCTACCGAGGAGGGTTTCTTCGTGGAGAGGTTGAGGGAAGTGCTCAAGATAACTCACATTTTCTGTTTTTTATTCTCCTTTTCTCAACAAGTCTCTATCTAATCAGTACACCTCTTATTCGTGTGTTTAAACGCGAAGATTGTACTGACAGTTTAGTTGACAAAGACGGACATGCTAAAGCCACTTCGGAAGAGAAAAAAGGCAAACCAGATCAAGAGAAAACTGCATTCCTGGAACATTTGCAAATAAAGAACGTTGGTCCTACTGCAAAACTTGTATTTTCCCTAGAGTACCAGATGTTACTGTGGGGCACAGCCTTACTGACCGCTGTCTGTCATTTCGTTTTGTTTAACATTGCAGCTGTTACCAGGACTTTACAGATCGTTCATTTACAGCGATATTTACTGGCTTTATTCAAGGCAGGTATAGTTATAAGTCGAATATTATTCGGAGTATTGTTCGATAAAGTTAGCGGCTCTAAGTTAACATACTTTATGTTAATTGTATTTGCCTCAATGGGCGTCTTGTCACAAACTCTCTTCTTAATCCCTGTATGTGCTGATTACTTGTTGCCTGTGGCGTACTTCTTATCTGGTGTTATTGAAGGTGCTGTGTATTTAGCAGTTGCCGTGGTTGTGATGGAATTGTATGGGTTAAACCATCTGGGAAGAAACATATCTATAATATACACCACTAAAATGGTTACCAATGTCATTCTTCAAGTAATACATGATATGACTCGCAGTCCTGGAACCACCCCGTGCTTGGGCATTCAATGCCTACTACCTGGCTTTTTAACGAACTTATCGCTGGCTCTATTCGCCACATTCTGTTGTATTGTCTTAGCTTTGCGGATCTCAAAAGCACTTCGCAAGAAAAATGCTTTCAAATAGAAAAGTTTTCTGTACTACAAAAATTATAACAATTAAGATCACAAAGAACTATTCAGTATCTATTCAATATGGATATGCATATCAGCAATATCTAAGTCGTATGGATTTGTAAACGTTACATTTTCGTTATTTGTAATCTTTACAAAGCAATATCATGAGCTGAAAGTTTTACCGAAGTCTGGCAAAAAGAGGAGTATTTCAAAAGGTGGTGTCAAGAAGTGATTCCAAATCTGTATCCGTGTTACCTTACTTAATACACGAAAAGAGATTGTGAACTATGAAGTAACTGAAATTGTAATAAAATGCAACAAAATGTAATTAGTATCGTTGGAAAGAAAACGTTCACACGCTTCTTTTGAAGCTGGGAACATTATTTTCTGTTTTTTGGTCTTTTTTGAAGTAGTCCCAAAAATGCTATTGAACTAGAAGGTTTGAAGTTGAATATGTACTTTTATATTCCATATTATCCCCAATAACATAAATAAGGAAATATATATATGATTTCTGTTATTTAACGATTATTCAGCTATTGGTTCGAACATAACCTCATTCTCAGTACTACTACCATCATTATTACGTCTTTCAGAATATATTCAAATATCAAAAAGGGTTTGGTCTGAAAACATATATCTATAATATATGATTTCAGATTAAACCTTTTTCCTTATTTTATTATATTCGGAAACACATGGGGGCAGCAACGACAGAACAAAGAATGGATTGACCGTCAGACGTTTGTCAAGTGAATGAAGTCGACCGACTACGATGTAGGTTTTAGTGTAAAAGTATACTACTATGCAGGGTTGTGTAAAACCGTGTGCTACAGTTACAGTCTCCACAGTTGTGTTGAACTGTAGACTACCGTTACAATGCGGAGTTATGTACAATTTTAGACTACCGTTACAATGTAGGATTGTGTATAATCGTAGACTAACGTTTCAATGTTGAAGGGTTGTGTTGGGTTATGTGTTACGCAGCAACGGATGAACATTAAATAGAACCATATGGGACAAAAGCAACAAAAAAATCAGCTAATGGTGAATTCTGATTGCTGAACAAACGTGCTAAATTGTAGTTATATGTAATTCCAAAACACATAGGACAACTCGTACTATATTGTACATGTGTTTCGGCTTTAGTAAAACCACTCCATAGTAGAATTTATATGTAATTCATGCGTGAATCAAATCATGTGCAAGGTTCTTATGGAAGACTTTGTTAGATTAGCAATTATACATAAACTTTTGAACTTTTTAGATTGACGAACTTTACAATGATGTCACTTTCAGATTGAGCCTTGAATTTGAGTTAATGAAATGAAGTTTTATTATAACTTTTAAGTTTATATTTTTTAAAATATATTTTCTCATCAATATTATGGGATTGTATGTATTTGTTTTGAATTTCCTGCAAGCTAACTAATCTATTTTTAGATAGAGTACAAAATTACATACATCATTCTTTGTTGAGCTTGTGATTTTAAAAATGTTTCCTCGCAATGTTATCCGTATACGTATATATATAATAGAAAAAGCTGCAGAAAACTGCCTTTGTGTGTGGCAAAAAATATGTTCAGGAAGAAAACACCACCGTATAGACCACAATGCCAATATGGCGGTCGGGAAAATCCTTGGACCCTGATTCGTGTGTGAGATGTTAGTCTTTTGTGAATGCTTTAATTGAAACAGAGGAATATGGTTGGATTTCCCAGCGGATGAAAGCCGGAATTTCTGCGGGTAACCGGCAACCATTTTACGATGAAAACTCAGACACTTTTATTTGGACTGAGTAGGAGTCAAACTCGCAATCAGTCGACCGGAGACACGTGTCAAAGTGAGTGACTTCTAGTCTATCGACTAAGCCATTGTGGCCCACATCCGTGGCTTCGCCATTTCATTTTAAAGTTTAATTTGTTAATGCAATTTGCTAATGAAAGATAGAAAACCTATATACCTTGATAGTATATACCTCAGGCATTGGTAGTACAACATCCAAACAAGTCAGTCTCATTGACTATGCTATTGCTAGTCCATCCTTTTTCAAATGTATTAGTGATTTTTCAGTACTGGAATTTGATAATCTTGTCTCGGATATACATTGTCCAATATCTGTATCTGTGATGATAAAGCAATGCAATGACGATAAACGTGTTTATAAGACCAGAAGTACTCAAATCCGTCCTTGGAACCATATCTTAGCATCTGTGTTGGTTAATAATTTAAATGAATCCAAGTTGTTTGATATATATGAAAACCTAACGAGAATAAACAATGTCGACCATTTATTACATGAACAAGCTAGAGAGACGAATATTAACAACATCGTAAATAACATAACTGATACTCTCCTGGAAAGTGCCTCAAAAACATTTGGAGTAACACACAACGCTTAACAAAATAGCAAAAAAAAATATCAAAACCCTGGTTCAATAAACAATGCTCAAATAAAAGAAAGCAGTTGATGAAATTAAAGAATAAGTATAGGCACTACAGGAATGACAACAACAAACACGAACTCACAATCTGTAGTAAGGAGTACAAAAAACTGTTATTAACAAGCTTTCACAAATACAAAGGCGAATATACTGTTAAGTTAAGAAATTTACAAAAGTCTTCACCTAAAGAATACTGGAAGATTCTCAACAATATCGGTAAAAATAAAGAAAGTTTTAATATTGACTTAGAAATATTATACAATTACTATAAAGATATAAATGAATTAAATTCCGATGACCCAAAAGCTATAGACCCAACAGAAGAACATAATTTAGAACCTGTGGAGGAAATAGACAATCCGATTTCTGTAGAGGAAATAAAGCATGATATTGACAACCTAAAAAACAATAAAGCGCCAGGTTTTGACAAAATAATTAACGAATACATCAGGCACTCAAAACATATTTTGCTTCCTATTTACCATAAGCTATTCAACGTAGTGTTCAATACTGGCATCATACCTGAGAGTTGGCTAACGGATATAATTAGACCTATCTATAAACATAAAGGGGATATTGAAGACCCTGCCAATTACAGACCAATAACTATTTTGAGTTGTCTTGGTAAACTCTTCACAGCTGTGATTAATAATAGACTAAATAAATACTGCGATGAGAACGATATTATCAATGACGCACAGACTGGCTTCAGAAAGGGTTATTCTGTCACTGACAATGTATTTGTATTACATCATATTATTGAATATTTTATTAAATCCAAATGTAAATTGTATTGTGCGTTTATAGATTTTGAAAAAGCATTTGATACTGTATGGAGAGGTGGTCTGTCCTTAAAACTCATTAATGAAGGTATTAATGGAAAATGCTTAAGAATTATAAAAAAATTGTACCATTCGATTAAGTCATGTGTAGCTGGTGCTAATTCAAAGAGTGATTTCTTCTTCTGTGAAACTGGTGTACGCCAAGGGGAAAATCTTTCACCCCTGCTGTTTTCTATCTACTTAAATGACTTAGAGAATTTTTTGAAAAGCAATGATGTAACTGGAATTCAAAATTTATCTCAGGAAATGTATGATACATTGCACATATTTGTACAAATTATTGTGTTGCTCTATGCAGATGATACGGTTCTATTTTCCAACAGCGAACAAGGAATGAATAATGCTTTGTCTGCCTTTGAATCATACTGTATTGACTGGAAACTGAAAGTAAACCCTAGAAAAACAAAAATAGTTGTTTTTGGAAAGCGCACAACAAACCGAGGTAATTTCCATTTTGGAGAACATGTAATTCAATTAGAAAATGAATATAACTATCTTGGCCTTCTGATGAAACACTCCGGTAAATATACACTTTCAAAAAAGGCACTTATAGCTCAAGCCATCAAAGCATTATTCGCCGTATATAAAAAATCTAACCACTTGTGCTTACCAGTTGACCTCCAGTTGAAACTGTTCAAACAAATGGTACAACCAATAGCTCTATATTGCTCTGAAATATGGGGATACGAAAATATTGAATTGATTGAGAGATTTTTCCTAAAGCTTGATGTAAAAACTTGCTTGGTGTCAAAATGAGTACCCCAAAGTTTATGTTATATGGAGAGATGGGTGTGTATCCTTTATATATTGATGTTTATGTCAAAATGCTCTCATACTGGGTCAAGTTGATCAACGACAATAAACAAAAAATGTCTTCTCTCCTGTATAAATTCACATATTTACCAATTTTCATGGCTAAACAAAATCAAACAAATATTGTATAGCACGGGTTTTAATTTTATTTGGGACTTACAACATGTAAATAATGCTGTATATTTTATCACAACTGTTAAGCAAACATTGTATAACCAATATATGCAAAACTGGCAGTACCAAATGTTAAACTCTACAAAAGGAAATATGTGCAGAATCTTAAAAACAAATTTCGAACTAGAAGATTACCTACTGCTTCTTAATGAAAAAAAATAGGAAAATATTAACAAGATTTCGATGCTCTAGTCACAGACTACCTGTAGAAACCGGAAGATGGCGCAACGTTCCATCAACTGAACGATATTGCACATTATGCCAAACTAACAGCGTAGGTGACGAATTCCATTTTTTATTCCACTGTACTAGACTGTTACCATATCGCCAGAAATACTTACCACGATTTTGTTATTTAAGACCTAGTGCAATTAAGACCAGAGAATTATGTCAAAACAGACATGTCCAATCACTAAAACATCTTGTGAATTTTATAAACGCAGGACTTAAATTATTGAATTAGTGAATGAAATTAAAGAGAACTGATGTTTTGTTGTAGACCTAATATGTATTAGATATACAATCATCATAATCAATCTAATGCAATAGTCAGGTCTAGATGTGTGTATTATATTTATTCGTTATTTCTCTGTCATACCGTGATGTTTGTATTAAATGTTGTTTAAAGTCTCGCCATGTAAATTATAACCTCTCATGCCACCCTGAGTGGTTTTAGAGTGAATAAAATGAACTTGAACTTGATCGGATACTCCATGTTTTACACCGCACTGGGCATTTTCTATTAACATGACTGCGTTGACAGGTTTAGTCAGGGGCGGGGGTGGGATGAGATGGGAGGGGGGTGTTAAAACAGGGTTCTTGCAAGGGCACAGTAAGTTACATCGACCTTTGCGGGTTCCTGGCAACTCTTTCATACAGAAACTCTTCAATTGTAATGCATTTGGACAGTGTGGGATTCTAATGAATTGAAAGTTACTGACCGCGATCAGTAGATCTTTTGACTCAGCTGGTATGTGGGTGGAACGTTAAACTATTCGATCGTTGGTTCGATTCTCATCGGGTTAAATATTTTTTTCCGGTTTCACAACGTAGGTTACAAATACAGTTATTCCATTGATGAGGATTGCGAAATTGTGGATAGACATATGAGCGCAGTTATCAACATATGCATATTATTAGCATTGACTGTAGAAATCCCTTTTAATGACGTTATACGCTCAATTTACAATACAGTTTTCTTTAAAAAATGCCAATTACGAGTCAATACAGTCTCAATCAGCAGTACGGGTCTAATTTGTTTTCAAGTTAATCTTTACCAAATTATTGGAAATACTCTTTTTAATAGTTTTGAAGTTTCTCAGGTCAGTCACCTAGATGAAGAATCTGCCGATACATGTTTGAAATTACCATGAACGGGACTTAATGGCGTACATTCCTCCGATCTCAAACTATTGTCCGTCTCATTTAATTAGTTGCAAGCTGATAAAAAATGGTCCCAAAACAATCTCTTTTTTCCTTAATTCATGCTGTGCAACAAGCTCAGTTCGACTTAAGATTCACATTTCAATCCTATTCAAATGTCAATAGGATTAATAATTTGACAGAGCTTTGAGTGCTTTTCCATGTTGAACTGTTTCAACAAGATGGCCAATCTGGTGACGTCATATTTAATTCAAATCCTAGATGTCAAATGTCACTGGGAGGGGTTTGGGCGACATATTTTTGTTCTTTGTTACCGTTGATTGATGTTTTACGCCGTATTTAAGATTATTTCACCTATACATGTATGGTGGCGTTGCCATGTTTAGTGGCGGAGGAAATGGGGTACATTGCCTGGAGGAAACCCCCGACCTTCGTTGAGTACCTGGCAACTCTCCCACATACGGCGATCCAGTGAAAAGTCCACTCTAAAATATTGCACGTTTTATTTGGTCGGGGTGGGATTTGAAGGTCTGTTTGGAGGTCTATGTGGAACTGAAGGACTATCAATCTAACCGACTGAGCCACCAAGGCCCCGGATTTGAAAAACAGTGTTTATAACATTTTACATGAGAAGATACGAAAAGCTATATCACATTCTTTATGTAAAAGATGTCAACCCGAAAATCGAACCCTATGTCAACCTCGGTTTAATTAATAAAAAGAGATTTCACTTAAAAAAGACAAATTTTTAATCAGCTTACGACTTGTTACAAGAAACAGACAGCAGCGAGCCATTGCATTAGCGCGTCTTTGGTCTGGGCAATCAACTTTTCTTTTTGCTCTGGTGAAATTCTCGATTCGTAGAAAAAGAAAAAAGGATTTTTTTTGTACAAGTACGTTGATCATATATTACTTGAAAAGTACAGACCTATATCTATCATTTTCACAATTACCAAATGGTATTGACGACTTGCAGCCAATCAGATTATTCAACATTTAGAATGTAACGTAATAATATCCCATATTTAAACCTTACCACTCTGACCGGTCTTCCTTGCTCAGATATAATATATTGATTGATTTATTGGTGTTTTATGCCGCACTCAAGAATATTGTATTATTATGGAGGCGTCGCCATGTTTAGTGGTGAGGAAAACCGGGATTATTGCCAGAAGGAATCTTTGGTGAGTACCTGGCAACTCTTCCACATGCAGCGATCCAGTGAAAAATCGGTTCAGAATTTTTTCCATTTTTACTTGGTCTGAGTGGGGTTCAAACCCATGCCGCATGGATGAAAGGCCTGTGTTGGGGTGAAGGATGACCAATCTTTCCGTCTATAGTCTATATTAACAATATTGTGTCCCCTTCTGATCATTACTCCAGTGTGTCATATTCATCTAAAGTTGTACACGAAGCTTTGGATAATATTTCTCAAGAGCTCCGCTCATTACATTGTTACACGCAAATTCCCTTTCGTTTATAACATTCTTTAAACAAAATGCATGGTAATCAAAGCTGGATATTAATATACCCTTTATTAAGTCTCAATGATATACCAAATGAGCGGGTTAAATGAATTTAAATGTCTTGGAATCTCGCCGTTCTTTCATTGCTCACCTAACCAATTGCACTTCCCAGAAAGAGCAACAAACTCAGTATTTGGGTGAAACAATATATTTGTTACCATCATTCAATATTAGACTAGTTTTCAATATTGTAACATAAAGTTTAATTACCTGTATTTTATTGTCTTCATGTGGATTCGTAACAAGTTGGGCCCTTAATTATCTTCATTTAATTTTTATAAGGATCGAAAAAAGTCCTGAGGAAGTTTATTCCCGATATCTCATTATGATATTTTGTGAAAAATGTATTGTTTTTGGTGAATAACAAAACGAGTAAACAAACTAGTATTATATTAATGAAACCATTAAACAAATCACTTCCATGATCCCTCCGTTTGTCAACATTAAATTGTACTTTGATTAGCTTAGTCGGTAAAATAAAATTCCTTTGTAAAATTGTATTGCTAGCATATTCAATATGGTGGTTCCAAATTACTTTTGGTTAGAAATTAACCTGGAATCACCATATTATTAAAATATGCAGCCAATAAAGTCGTCTTTGTACTCTACTACTCCACCTACCCTTATCCCCAGTGTTTAGTATTCCAGCTCCAGTTCTTGTGACTATTGAGTATTGGGCAAAAAAGTTGTCATCAAGAACCAGAGACCCAATTAACGATATTAGGGTTGGGAGGGTGGGGAAAACACTGTACAATAATACAAGTACCAAACAACCCATTCTCTTACATTATCTGTACTCTTATGCATTTGCAACGACTCGAAAAGGATGACGTCATGACTTCCGCTGTCTACGTAACACTTGTGATATACCCTTATCCCAAGTGTTTAGTATTCCAGCTCCAGTTCTTGTGACTATTGAGTATTGGGCAAAAAAGTTGTCATCACTCCCATGCGATATTTTCACCAACATTTTACCCTCCCATAACTCATCATAAAAAATACTATAAACATGACCTAAATGAACACTCTTACATAATTATTCAAATAGTAAGTCAGAACAAAATTTTACTTTATTACAAAAACAGTTCAACATCAATTAATGTCAAATACAAGTATACGGTATTTATTAATGTAGATAAGTAATTTGCTCTTAACTATACTATATCAGCGTGTAGGACAGGCTGACAGTTAATAACAATGTGAAACTGGCTAATAGTCAAAACTATCATTATTTGACAAAAATACATTGATTGTTTGGTGTTTTACGCCGCGCTCAAGATTATTTCACTTATATGGCGGCGTTGCCAGTTTTATTGTGCGAGGAAACCGGGCTCTGTGCCCGGAGGAAACCCACGACCTTCCGCTGGTAACTGGCAACCATTCCACATAGGTCGTTCGGACAAAAATACAGAATTTATTAAAGTTGAATAAGGACTTTCAAGTCAACAATTGAAAACAAAAAGACAATATAAAACAAGAAATACCACTGCTATTTACATATATATTCACTTCAGCATAAACAGTAGGCACCTTTAAGATAAATTTAACTTATTTACATGTTTATATCGTAGGCAATCTCTTAAAAAGCTTTTCTTAACTCAGTAAAATCACCATGTCGTTTAAACTGACTTTCAATGGATTCTGCCTGTTTAACACTTTTGGATAACCTTTGAGCAACAAAATCAGATTCTACGAGACTTGGCAATCTACTATAATACTCGGCACTTCCCTCCCCGTACCAACCTATGTGCCTCATCATCTGACCTATATCCTTAACTGACCCTGATAAGGCCATAGTAACCGCACAACCCGCCCGAAAACTATGGGGTGTCTCACCTGCATGTATACCCAATGTAGCTAGATAAAGATTTAACCTCTCATACATTACAGAGTAGGAAACGTTTTGGTCTAAAACCCTTCCTCCTTCAGTCACGACTCTGAAAAGGAAACCTAAAGAGACATCTACTCCCAAATATTTACAGCCATGAACATATCTGAATAAAGCCTCGACAGGACAAACTACTTTATCATCACACCGCTTAACAACATATACGTTACTTTTCTGTTTACCTCCCCTTAGAGTCTTTCCAAAGGTTTGTTGTATCACAAATCCTGAACTATCATCTAACAGCTTAATCTCTTGCCCAACAAGCATTGTAAGATCATTCGCCCGATCACCTGCGAAAAATTGCAACTTGAACCAAGCCTGGTCACGTAAAAGTACATATCTTTCCCTTACTGAAATATCAGTACGAGACAACTCTCTGTTAATATATAGAGATATCTTCCGAACTTTCCCAAGAAATATAGGCTTCGCCTGTTTAGGTATGACATGAGAAGCTGCCTGTTCCATTTGAACTTGTCTCAGATAATCCTTAACACATGGCGCTGCAGCAGGGTTTCCTTCTTTAGTACTACTGTTCCAAAACCTGCCACACCCTCTTCTATCAAAAATTTATATTAGATTTTGGATTAATACTGATATAGTACCAGATGCAAGGCGAACAGGACAATAACACCCTACGTATGATTTTGACCCTAGCAAATTACAATCAACTTTGTGCACTTTTGTCTTACCAAAACTATCTTTCCAAACTAAAAAACGTTTTATGTCATCAGGACGACAGCATTCAATTGATCTTTTAGATGGCAGTTGTGACAAAAAATTCTCAAATAATTTTAAAAGACTGTTCCTTCTTTTTGACAACAATGAGGATGCCGATTTTTCTTCCAATTCTCTTAACCTGTCTTCAATTGTTACCATATTTAGATCCCCATTCTGCAACGTCAAGTAACAATATAATTATTTAAATGACAACCTATAGGCAACTAACGGCCAACGCAGACCCTTCTCATCCAACACAAATCCCTGTTTAGTCGGAATCATTATGACACCTTTCTCGTGTTCACCACCTAACCTTATACTTCCCAGTAAGCGTACCTTAAGGAAAGGCCACCACACAGGAACCGGTTTTATCTCTGGTAATACACATGTACAACACTTTACTCCTTGTTCTTTCAAAAACAGTAGTACTGGATGGATAATAGAAAACGGAGGATACACATAAGGGTTAACCTCCTCTGTTAGATCCTGAGCAAACATATTAACACCAGAAGACCCAGGTGTAGGAAATGGCGTAAAATGCCTCAAAAACTCGCCATTAAACCCTTTCATAACATTCGAATCCAAAGACATCATATCCAATGTATGTGGACCAAAATAACTTTGTACCATGCCCCAGGACTTGTCACTTAAACGTGCATCGCTATAACTAAGACGTCTGGATGGTAAATCAGCCGTATTTAAACTAGACGGGATATACTGCATATGCAAGTCACAATTATACAGTGTCACTAATTCAAATACTTGTTTCGTTATATTATTTAGCAGCATATCCCTCCCGCCCTGATTTTTCCACACACTTAATACAGCCATATTGTCAGTCAACAAATCAACCCGTGAGTCCTGTATCATTTCGTTTAATGAACTCAATACCTTCAACACTGCTTCAGCCTCTTTTAAGTGAATCGGTCTCGTATCATTTGTTTCCCAAAAATCTCCCATCTCAAAACTGACATTGCCCAATGAGACTACCCCTCCATATCTTTAACCAGATGCATCCGTAGAGATTTGCACTTGTTTATGCTGCTCCGCCCTCGATTTTGCACACCCTGTCCAGCTATCCACAAAACGCCAATATTCCAACTCCTCTCGCAACGCTCCCTCTATAACCACGTTTCTAGAATGTTTTATCCCACAGGATATTGGATGGTTAACCTCTCTACAAAATAATTTTGTCCCTGGTATTGCGAGACCCATGGAAACACATTTACCAGAAAATCTTTGAAGCGTTTTAACAGAAACTGTTTTCCCATTAAGAATATGCTCTCGCAAATCAATGAATTTAAGTTTCTTATCTACTGGCAAAATATATGCCATCAAATGAGAATCAATCCAAAATCCTAAAATCTGACTCGTGTAGTTGGTACCAAACAGGATTTCTTCAAAGACAGCGTATAACCCAGCCTAGTTAATATTTCCAACAAAACATAGGTTACCTTAAGGCAGGCTTGTTTTGTCACACACTCATTTTCTCCTGCACAATTAGCAATCACTAGACGGTCATCAATGTATTGGGTGGTTAAAATAGAAAGCTGTCGAAGATATGATGTAACCACCATCCCAATAGTCTGATAGATGTAAGGCGAAGCCTTCCATCCAAAAGGAATTACAGTAAAAACCATAAAGTAACCACCGAATTCTAACCCAAAATATGTTTGTGATGCGGATGTTAATGAGACATGGTCATAGCCAGACTTCTCGTCACATGTAGCCATCCATGCATCATTTTCAATTAACCTGTGGACATCATTGAGGGTTACTAGACGGAAAGGCAAATCTCGTATCCAAAGATTAAGATATCTAGCGTCCAAACATAAACGGGGCTTAGAAGGTTCAACAGTTAATGGCATTACAGCCTTAGGAGCCTCACACTCCCCGATTTTACCTAACACCTTAATAGCCCCAGACTCTATTCTTTCATACAATGCTTGACAAACAAAAGAACTGTGGTTCATACAACTACGGTTATTCTGAAAGAAATTACGCGAAGGTTCATTTGAATCGTAAGCTTTACCTTTAAAGTTACCTTTATAATGAGTAAAAAAGTCTTGAACATTTACACCTTCTGAAATCCACTTTCTGACTCTTGCAGATGTATCTAAATCCAACACCTGTTTACTTAGAATTGTATCCCAAGCGTCTAAATTTGTATGTAACTGTCCGGATAAAAAACACTCTGGATCCCTAAGAGGCAAACCCTCTATATTAAACTCAGCCCCTGACATCACTGACTCACTGCTAGCACATGGAGTTGAGAGTGGGGGAACTCCACTCTCTAATGTCACCCAAGATGGATGTTGCCTTGGCTTAACCCGAGTCGGATCAAAATCTAATCCATTCTCCCATTCAGATATATAACGAAACAAATCGACATCTTTGTCATTTTTCTGGGAAATAAAAAAGAAGATAGACACTAGTTTAACCAAGCACCCCAACAGGAGACACAAGAGAGTGAAATTCCCTCACCCACAACCCACGTGAAATATATTCACTAAGACTTAGTTGTCTTCGGGTTATAGGATCGAGGAATTAGTATTTTTTTTTTTTTTTTTTACTTCCTCTTAGCTTGTTTCATAAGCTCACAATCTTTTACATAATGACTGGTTGATTCACAAAACAAATAGGCCCCCTCCCAACAGATGACATCCTATATGGCCTATACTGTCGACCATAGGGCCTTCTGGTCTGATAACCATTATACCCACCACCGAAATGTGGTCCACTCATAACTGGAGGTCCCATAAAGGGGTATGGAGGAAATCCTACAGAATAAGGCATTGGGGAATAAGTATTGGCTTCTGGCTTTGGTTGATGTACTATTTCTGACTTGACATTTTTATTTTTTTTATTTGTACAATTGCTATCCAAGCTTCCATTTCCCTTTAAACATTTATTTATGGCTTTTGTTATTGCATCTGCCTCTTTTCCCCCTAGAACAGTTAAACACACATTGGCCATGTTAATTTTTCCTTGCAGTCTACTACATTGCCGATACAATTCTTCATATAACTCCATATCATTATGATTCACCAGTCTTGATAACCTGGACAATTCATCCAATGACAACAATATAAGAGCTTCACTTGGTTGAGGCTGGCTACACAAAGATTTTACCTTTTCCTTAATCTGTTTCATTTTCTCCTCTTGGCCTATTTCCGTTCCCTTTTCCAATTTTTTTATTCTCTCCTCTACTTCTCCAAGTTCGAATTTCCTTTTTTTATTTGAAATTCCAGATGACTGAGCCGTCTCTCTCTCCTAAAATATATGTAAACAATACCAATAAAATTGTGAAGATATGTAAAAATCAAGTGTGGACTGACTGATTTATGTTTATACAGTATAAAACATCCAACTTTCCGTTCCAGTTATTATATTTATGATCACTAAACACACGGGCACAGGGAAAGGGCAAATTTGGCACACACAGAAAGCAGCCATAGTTATAATGTACAAAATAAAACCCACACAGAAAAAAAAAACTTCTTACCTCGTCTTCAGATAGGACAGGTGTAGGATTTTCCTCCAACACCAAATTCTGGCCATCTGGCTGTCCTTTGTCATTAGCATGCAAGATTATAAAATGTAATAACATCCTAGCAGACCCCTCGTCTTCAACATCTTTCCCTTAAAATAAATAAATAAATAAATAACACCAAGTTATAAAAGTGAAAGTAGATGTCATATGGCACTACATTGGAAACTAGCATACCAGACCCTGGGTGTGTGAATTTTATAAATGATGAACTCATAACCCCCCAAGACAGACCAACCACTTTGTTAAGTTACCTCCCCTTGTATCCAAGCCTTCAGTTCAGGGTAAACCAATCTAAACAGAGAAGTTAAATCTTCGCATGCGAGACCTAATTCTAAAATGAGTGTAGGTAAGCATGTGGGTACAATTAGGCATAAGTCACAATCTCATACCATGAATTCATACACCACCAGGGTAGGATATCCATAAAATGCAAATCTTTGCAGAAATTATACAAAAAACACCCAATATACCCACAGAATTAAAATTTCAGTTATTATCCTTATTATTTTTGCCAGGATTATTGCATTACCTGCAAATTCTAGAAGCTCGTTCATTGATTCCCCTGTGATGTCTTTCACGGCCTTCTCAACCTCTACCATGGACATAACACTAGTCTTCTTAGAGGCTGAAATCCTTGCATAGTCTTTCAAACCAGAATTGTTTGGGTCTTCCCCCTTCAACCTGCGTATCACTGGCAATAAAGATTTGCCCTTCAACGTATGTCTCCTTTTTAAAATTGTAGGTTGAACCATCTGCAGAAAAATCAAATGTATTTTATTTTTTATTTTATATATTATTCCATTATTAATTTATTATCATTATTTTATTATATATATATTATGACCAATAAAAACACAGGCACAGAGAAAATCTTCTTGTTTCATATATACTAGTCCCAAAATTACCAGCCAGTCTTCATCATTTGTCTAAAATAAACTTATATCATAATAAATATATTAAATCATTAAAATTCAACAATCCAAACAACTCTGCGAGCCTTTTCTCGTAACTACAATGTGTATACCAAGGGGAGATAATTCAACAACAAATTCATTGAGAACATCACGCATTTGCAACGATATGACGACTTGAAAATTGTTATTCAACCAAACCGGGCACCATGAATGGGTTACTAAAATAGCAGATAAAGTAATAACCAACTCAATAAGTATATTACTCCTGTCAACCTTCACTCGTGTGTGCCGAAACCGGTTTTGAAAATCACCAAGTTCGACAAATCTCCGTCGTAAAATAACTTTTATTCCCACATGAATTTGAATTAAATTATAGACCTATCCCTTTGGCTTTGCCGTAACTCACTCAACTTGTACGGGCATCACAAATTGTAATCAAAATCCTCCAGTCCGTATCAGATTAAGAAAACATCACAAAAGCCGCTGATTTTCAACAAATTCTCTATTGATCAGCCATTGTCCTTGCTCGACATTTGGCTGCACATTGCCTCATTTATATCCAAGTTTATCCGAGCCATCCTCGGTGAAATTGACCCTTGTCAATCAATAAAATATACCTCAAGCCACTTGGCTTATATTGCCCTTGCTCGGCATTGCCCTTGCTCGGCATGACAGCTCTACTATCTAGAAAATAAAATATTTTACCTTCCTCTTTTCGTTGTCCAGCTCTACGCGGATTTACAACGACTCGAAAGGGATGACGTGATGACTTCCGCTGTCTACGTAACACTTGTGATATGTATATATCATACCTCTTTTGGGAAACACTTACTTCATTCATTTTCAGTCTCTGCCACCTTCAAATAAGTTTAACACAGTTCGTCTTATAAGCTTCTATCAAAGCTTCAACACTAAGCTCCAGTCATCTAAAGATCCCAAATGTATATATGTACCCAGCTATAATACTTGCTTATATCTACATCGTTTTAAAGATATATCAGCCTTATTTCAACTAGTCAAAGGATGTAACCAGAAACATCAGATTGGATCTTATGTTGCCGCATTGACCAATAAACCTGAAAAACCGCTTCGCTACAGCTGCGGAAACTGTAAGGACAACCTTTGGCAATCATCAGAGACCAATCATGGACGACACGGTTCGCAGGCGTTTGAGGCAGGCAAATGTCAGATGTCACAGGCCTTACAGGGGTCCGATTCTCACTGCTCGACATCGCCGCGCTCGTCTGTAATGGGCCACAAAGCATGGAAATTGGCGTCACCGGGAGTGGAGAACTATAGTCTTCTCCGATTAAAGTCGGTACTGCATCTCAACGGATGATGGGCGAATGAGAGTGTGGCGTATACGAGGGGAGCGTTTTTCAGCTGATTGTGTATTGGAAAGAGACGCATGGGGAGGTCGCAGCATTATATATGGGATATATGGGAATCAAAAACTAGGCCCTATGGTGTTCCAGAATGTTGGTCCTGGTAGAGGAAATGGTGTAACGGCTGCCCGCTACATCGATCAGACCTTCATAGTGCTCCATTTTGCTCGTCATGGAAATCGTGTCTTCCAGCAGGAGAACGCACGAACCCATACTGCCAGGGCAACGAGAGACTTCCTCGTTCAACGCAACATAAATCTAAAATAGAGATTGATCCTACTGCCATTCGTTGAGATACCAACTCTAAAACGATTGAGTGACATGTTGCTTGAACACAAAGGGAGGCCACTGCTGTCGACGTCCTTAACATTGTAAACAACGACACGTGACACTGATAGTTGACTCGGTTGGGCTGAGAAATATCCGATATAATTCTGTTTTGTTATATTGATTGCAACTATCCTAATACATATAAAATACCTTGAAATACCTTGAAGTCCAGATCATATTTTGCCTGGACATCCATGTGCGCTGCCATCTTGTTTTAGAATGTATTTATGAGCTGATGTAGTGCGGATTATATTTTTGATTTTTAACAAGTATTTCTGCCCAAAGGCCTTGCGATACGGGTCATTATTGTAGGCAATCGAGATCTCGTGCCATACTACGAGATCTTCAACACGAGACATGGCTCGAGAGCCGTCGCCCTACATTTTCACGCATAGTGAACTGTAAGAAACTTACTGAGAATTCATAATGTGTATGATATTTAATTCTGTTTTCTATAATGTTCCCAAACATGTAACCCTACAATAATAACTCGTTTAGCAAGGCCTTTGGGCAGAAATACTTGTTAAAAATCAAAAATATAATCGGCACTACATCAGCTCATAAATACATTCTAAAGCAAGATGGCAGCGCCCATGGATGTCCAGGCAAAATGTGATCTGGACTTCAAGGTATTTCAAGGTATTTTATATGTATTAGGAGAGTTGCAATCAATATAACAAACAGTTTATCGGCGGCGTAAACGTAGCTACCAGATTTATATCGGATATCTCTCAGCACAACCTAGTCAACTATCAGTGTCACGTGTCGTTGTTTACAATTTTAAGGACGTCGACAGCAGTGGCCTCCCTTTGTGTTCAAGCAACATGTCACTCAATCGTTTTAGAGTTGATATCTCAACGAATGGCAGTAGGATCAATCTCTATTTTAGATTGTATTGTAGGGTTACATGTTTGGGAACAGTATAGAAAACAGAATTAAATATCATACGCATTATGAATTCTCAGTAAGTTTCTTTCAGTTCACTATGCGCGAAAATGTAGGACGACGGCTCTCGGGCCATGTATCGTGTTGAAGATCTCGTAGAATGGCACGAGATCTCGATTGCGCAACATATAGACTCTTCAATTGCCTGCTCTCAGTCCAGACTTAAATCCGATAGAACACTTGTGGGACGAGATTCAGAGGAGGCTCAATCTCGTGCGGCCAAGGCCGACAACTGCAGATTAACTCACTCAGGCGTATCACAGAGTTTGGGCCCAAGTTCCTATCATTTTTATCAACCGTCTCATCCACTCAATGTTCAGACGATGCAACGCCGTAATCAACGCCCATGGCGGCCATACACATTATTGACTGTGGCGCCACCTGTCCTCACTTTCACTTGAAATTCTCTAGTATTTGTCTGCTAATGATGATGATCAATCATGTCAAATTTTGAATCATTTCGTGGATAAGTGTATTGTTTACTCTATTTAAAATACACTGTTTATCAATACCCACAAAAAAGTTACGTTTTTTGTTGTGGTTCACTATATGTTCTAATATATGTCCAACATATGTTGTAAGGTTATTCCTAATTGTTTTTATGACTCCGGATTGTGCATGCATCCTCCCTCTTTATTTCTTCGACATTCTGTAGCATTATTATTATTTGACACCAGTATCTTAAATAAATCCATTTCGGATAAAACATACCGGACAATCGTTCATTGTCTTCATCCACTTGATATTGCAGGTTCTACTGCAGGATTTCCTTGACAGAATGTTGACATCCCAAATCGATGGCAAATTATTACTGAGCCACATAGCTTGCAGTCTGGCAGTGTTCAACAGTGGTCTTCCATATATATACCCCATCCTGTCGGACTATGTCTTGATCCATTTTAACTTAACACAACCTCAAGGTAAGAAGATATATCTTTCTGCGTGAGGAGGGGGGGGGGGGGGTGCAAAACATATCCATAGAGCACACAGTGTACTTTCTTTTACTTCCAATGTTAGTTTAAATGTACCATGTAAATTTTTAAAAAAATCATCATAATTTTCTTATAGCAAAATGTTTAATTAACCCACTATAAACACATTACCGCTATTTCCGGTTACTTTTTGTTTAATCAGCAGGTACTATAGCCATCATGTCCCAAGTTGGAGACAGTTTTCACTTACCAGCTGCTCTAGCCATGGACACTATGGGTCCAAAGTGGACATTACTGATAGGACTGATTGTGTCATCCGTTGGTTGGTTCCTCACTTGGTGGTCTTCGTTACTTCCCTGGTACAGCCAGCCCGACTTTATGTATCTGTCTATTATCTTCTTTCTAACAGGTACTTTACTTTCTTAATTACAAATAAACCTGGCGTTATATTTGACAGTGGTCAGTCTGATCAGTGGTTCAATTAAATTAGAACATTATGTTAAAAACTATCCAATTCCATGGATGCTTTAAATGAGATGGAAATTAAATAACTCAGTAAATACAGTATAGGGGCGGTAAATTTTCCTTTCTAACGGTACCAAAGCCATATCTCTACGATTCTTCCTCGCAAAACTGTGCTATAAGAAAGTAAACAAGCGTTACCAGACTCAGCAGCCATCTACAAACAAAGCTTAGCTGTGTGTCGAGATCGGCCAATCAGCATACGCCTAGCTCACCAGTCCCTGCTCTAGCGTAAGAGAAATGTGTCAACTCTGAATGTCTGCCTTTTAAACCTATGTTAATTTCGATCATTTCGGGGCGCTAACAACTCAAGAAAAACACTCTAATAACTCTAAAATATATACTGGCTTGTAAATCAACATTTTGGGAAAACGTGACAGGCTGCATTTGGAGTCCACGTGACTAGTTGGCTGTGTTGTAGAATTTTCAGAAAAGTTAGTGTTATCGCTGACATTGCAGGTTATAGTCATACAAGATACGATAAGCTCGCAAGGGAAGTAATTTACTAATACTTCTTCCAGTCAATTTCAAAATGCCAATAGCGCCACTGTTGATCGAACACGAGTTTGTCTGACAGATTCATTTTCAGTGTATTTTCACACCGTAAACCACATGGAAGATTGAATCGCATTAATACGATAGCCTATGGGAGCACGTTCGATACAATTGTATGATTTTTTTGTTTTCTCCCCCTCTAATAGTCGACATCACATTTTTACCTACTTTAATTTCTTTTGGTTTCACAGCGTACAGTCGGACGTTCTGCTATTGTGCAGGCTTTGTTACTATGCTAACCAATTGTCCTTCAAATCACCGTGCTAAGGTCACAGCCTTTCTGGATGGTCTGTTTGAAGTAGCTATAGTATTTAGCTTAATTGTGTACAGAGGCGGGTTTCTTCACGGAGAGATTGAGGGAAACAATAAAGACAATTCCAACTTTCTGCTTTTCTTGTTAATCCTGTCATCATCGTTCTACTTGGTGGGTACACCTTTTACGCAGGTGTTAAAGAACGAGGATTATCCATTCGCTAAAGAACAGAACAACGATGATATAGAGGCGACTTCGGAAATGATACAAGACGGACCTAACGCAGATGAGACGGTCTTTTTAGACCATCTGCAAATAATGAACAATGGTCCAACTATTGTATTTCTATTTTCCCTTGAGTATCAAATGCTGCTGTGGTACACCGTGCTAATAACGGCAATTTGTCATTTCTCGTTGTTAAATATCGCATCTTTAACAAGAACTTTACAGAGAGTTCACTTGCAAAGGTATCTAGTTGGGTTATTCCAAGCAGGGATAATCGCAACTCGACTGTTATTCGGTGTGTTTTTTGACAGAATATCTCGTTCCATGTACACATACTATATTTTAGTGGTGGTTGCATTAATTGGTTTAGTATCGCAGACCCTCTTTCTTGTTCCATTATATCCCGATATCCTATTACCTACCGCATATCTTTTATCCGGTATTAGTGAAGGTGCCGTTTACTTAGCCGTAGCTGTGGTTGTCATGGAATTATATGGTTTAAACCATCTGGGAAGAAACATATCTATAATATACTCAACTAAAACGCTTCTAAACGTAATGCTCCAGATTATACATGATATTACTCGTAGTCCTGGACCAGCTCTATGTTTCGGTATTAAATGCATACTTCCAGGGTTTTTAATGAACATATCTCTATCTCTGTTTGCCATGTTCTGTTCCATTGTATTAGCCTGGCGGATATCTAGAGCAATTTCCATGAAATGAGTTTAACGTCATTATATTACTTTGAGGATATTCGAATATTAGGATATTAGGTAGAAATTCGTTAACAGAAACAAGTAGAGCCACAAACATACCAGTGACACCAATTATTCGACCAGTGACATCATGAGCAGTTATTCGACCAGTGACACCAAGCGCGGTTATTCAACCAGTGACATCAAGAGCAGTTATTCGACCAGTGACACCAAGCGCGGTTATTCAACCAGTGACATCAAGAGCAGTTATTCGACCAGTGACACCAAGAGCAGTTATTCGACCAGTGACACCAAGAACAGTTATTCAATCAGTGACATCAAGGACAGTTATTCAATCAGTGACATCAAGAACAGTTATTCAACCAGTGACATCAAATACAGTTATTAAATCAGTGACATCAAGAACAGTTATTCAATCAGTGACATCAAGAGCAGTTATTCGAACAGGGACATCAAGAGCAGTTATTCGACCAGTGACATCAAGAACTGTTATTCGATCAATGACATCAAGAGCAGTTATTCAATCAGTGACATCAAGAACAGTTATTCAATCAGTGACATCAAGAACAGTTATTCAATCAGTGACATCAAGAGCAGTTATTCGAACAGGGACATCAAGAGCAATTATTCGACCAGTGACATCAAGAACAGTTATTCAATCAGTGACATCAAGAACAGATATTCAATCAGTGACATCAAGAGCAGTTATTCGAACAGGGACATCAATAGCAGTTATTCGACCAGTGACATCAAGAACTGTTATTCGATCAATGGCATCAAGACAAGTTATTCAACCAGTGACACCAAGAGCAGTTATTCAACCAGTGACACCAAGAGCAGTTATTCAATCAGGGACATCAAGAGCAGCTATTCGACCATTGACACCAAGAGCAGTTATTCGACCAGTGACACCAAGCGCAGTTATTCAATCAGTGACATCAAGAGCAGTTATTCGACCAGTGACATCAAGAACAGTTATTCAACCAGTGACATCAAGAACAGTTATTCAACTAGTGACATCAAGAACAGTTATTCAACCAGTGACATCAAGAACAGTTATTCAATCAGTGACATCAAGAACAGTTATTCAACCAGTGACATCAAGGACAGTTATTCAATCAGTGACATCAAGAGCAGTTATTCGAACAGGGACATCAATAGCAGTTATTCGACCAGTGACATCAAGAACTGTTATTCGATCAATGGCATCAAGACAAGTTATTCAACCAGTGACACCAAGAGCAGTTATTCAACCAGTGACACCAAGAGCAGTTATTCAATCAGGGACATCAAGAGCAGCTATTCGACCATTGACACCAAGAGCAGTTATTCGACCAGTGACACCAAGCGCAGTTATTCAATCAGTGACATCAAGAGCAGTTTTTCGACCAGTGACATCAAGAACAGTTATTCAATCAGTGACATCAACAGCAGTTATTCGACCAGTGACATCAACAACAATTATTCGACCAGTGACATCGACAATTTATTCAATCAGTGACATCAAGAGCAGTTATTCAATCAGTGACACCAAGAGCAGTTATTCGATCAGGGACACCAAGAGCAGTTATTCAATCAGTGACATCAAGAACTGTTATTCGATCAATGACATCAAGACAAGTTATTCAATCAGTGACATCAAGAGCAGTTTTTATCGCCTCCATGTAAACATAATTTGCAATTTCGTTTCTGGAGCAGCACTCACGAACTATAAGACCATTGCACCAACTATGACTCATAGCTGGTGCAATGATCATCGGTTTAAATGCTATAATCTAAAGTAGAATCTATATACTGTTAAAAGCTGGGTACTGGGTAGGGTATATTATTTTCCATAAAGGCTTCATAGTCACTGTTCTTCAGCAAGTATTCTTTAATATTTTCCCCTAAGGCGGGGGATTTAGCCGACTGTGTCTGCTTGTTATATTTACCACCGACCTACGCTTGAGAACAAGTTGACTAAATTTATTCTTGATAATTACTGCTAAATATCGGTGGAAATGTTAGTTGTCTCGTTACATGAGCCACCCGATATCCGAGTTGACAAGACATAAACAGCACCTAATTAAATATAACATTTTGAACGAAATAACGTCGTAAAACTATTTGCAGTGTGCTGAACCATATTTCTATTTTCCAACGTGAAACTTTTGTTGGGTCTGACTTTTGACACCAGCAAATCCCGTAGCCACAGAGCTTAAAATGGGACATTATTACATGGAGCAAGGAGTACTCATCGAAAAATACGGTGGGGATTTATAAAGCCCGACTTCCCATAGCCTCCGCGAAGACCTTTGCTTGGAATGCCTTAATCGGTGAAAATAAAAAGTGCAGCGATCGAAATAGAAGAAACGTTTTCAACAACAATGTGGTAAATAGTTTGATTGGGATTGGAATAACACTTTTTTCAAGTACTTTGATCATAGTAAGCGGTGAGTATTGAACCTGGGTACTATATACAAAGAAAAAAGTTAAGCACCCACTGGAAAGTCTGCACCGACCAATAAAATCATTGGTGTAGAGAGATTGTTGGCAAACTGATATTGCAGAAACGATTGTGATCATAAAGGGCAACATTTCGGCGATAAGAAATCACCATTAATGACAATAAGCTATACAATTTATTCTTTATATTTGAAAGATGAAGCTTGAGGGTAGGGGGATTTCTTTTAGTCCACACAATTTATAAATGCGCAGAACTTTCATGAAATTCCACAGGTGTTGCCCACGCTTATATCAATAGAAAATGGCCAATAAATACTTATAAATGTGGACCATATAGGCTAGCGAGCCATAAGGGTGAAGGTACGATTTAAGAAAGTTGCAATCATCATCAGAGAAATTACTGAACTGGTAAATTAACCGACACCAATTGACCCAGAAAGAGCTCAGTTGGTAGAGCGGTGGGACGATGGCCCAAAGTCGTAAGTTCGATTCTCACCCTGGCCCGGAATTTTTTCCGGGTCAATCGGTGTCGGTTAATTTACTAGTTCGGTACGATTTTAATCACACCAAAATGTTTCTCAACTGATCGATTTTCGTTTATTTTGTAACAGTTTATCAAAGTAGAACATATTGAAAAATGGCCTCCAAAACATTTTATCCCTCAGAAAGGGTTTATAATGGTGCAACAATGAAGTTCTTGGTGTCTATTACCAAAGTTTTACAAACAAAATGCATTATAATCATCAAACACGATGATGGCCTATTACCTATAATAACATTCCAATATGGCATTGGATGTGTGGATGTCAATGGGCAAGTCCATAACTATTGCCTCAAATGAGAATAACAATGCCGGTGGAAAAATCAGCACACGAAGGTAGCTTTGTGTAACACAATTCGTAAAATTGTCTTTGAATGGATTCCATGACTTTAACCTGTCAATTTTAAAACCGTTTAAGTATCCAGCTTTGGGTGAGTGTGATGTTCAGATGCACACTGTTGAATGGTTTGAGTGGTCTAACAACAACTGTAAATGCTGAATACTTGGCATTGCATGGTGACACTCTCGAAAAAAATTCCATACAAATGGACAATATTGACTGCAAAACATGTTCTACGTTTTTAATATCTGCTGGTCATGTTTTTCAACAAATGGACCTTGTTGTCATTAGAGAGGATGCGCCGAGTTATTTGATTGGCCAAAATCACAATGAAATATAGCAAGTCATTTACTTCCATTTCGTCGAAACTTTATAATATGCTTTTATAATATATATCTTTGACACCAATCGTGAATGTCCAACAACCTATTCGTCCCTGGCGGGTATTTTACCGATTTAACACAGACTCTTATAAGCCAGACTCTTATGGGTATCTCTTGGCACATAGAAGAACCAAGGTCCATCAACACAAGTTGCATATCTCAGCTAGAGAATTCCGCTTCGGAATATTCCTACGTGTAAGTTTCACAACGTATTTGTTCCCCGGTATGATAACTTCACTGGCACCTTATGGTAATACTTTTGCAGTTGACTTCACTTCATCAAACCAAACATTCGACGTATCAAATCAATGAATTGATTTTTGAACAAGAAAACCCCAACAAATACGAACACGAGACAGATGGTCAGACCTACAATTAAAGAAAATCAGAATGTTTTCTTAAAAGCTGTTTGCAAAAGCCGATTGATTGTATGTGGGATCGCCCACCATAAAATGCCGAAGCTGGTAACTGAATAATATTTTTTAAAAATTCAGATCGGTTAAAAGAAGAATGTTGTCTAACGATACATGTACATGCTATGTTTTGCATGTGTAGCACCGAGCAACGAGTGAACGCAATGGGATTGCAACAAATATCCTTTAAAGTGGCATGAGCTCACAAAATGTTGATATTTTGACGCTAAAACAGAATGTTGAAATTATTGGCTATTTTTCTCAAGCTTTCAGAAGCTTTTTAGTGCTTCTAGTCTCGAAAATGTACGATAAAGTATTGTTTTGGACTAACTTTGGCTTAGAATCAATGAATGGTCGTCCCGGTTATTTAAATTTTGTTTACTTTTCGAACACGTTTTCGGTTCATACAGGCCACAACTGTATGGATTTTTCTCATTCCAACGCCAATCATTTAGTTTTTCGATGGCCTCCAAAGCCTCTTACTATTGTGGCGATCAGAAATTATGAAAAAAGTGTGAATTTTAGCAGCTCATGCCACTTAAGAATAAATAGTTAAGTGATGAAACCCCTAAGGCACCTGTATATGATCACACAGAATTACTACATGATGTCGTTAATATATCTCGGACTGAATGAAAAGATGAATCCTAATCACTTCGTTTTTCACGCAGCAATATTTTAGTTACATTTGGGCGTTTGTAGAAGCACATGCTGTATTAAAGTTCGATACAACACCTGCATACGGTGGCTTGAATAGGACATTGGAATACGGTGGCTTGAATAGGACATTGGAATACGGTGGCTTGAATAGGACATTGGAATACGGTGGCTTGAATAGGACATTGGAATACGGTGGCTTGAATAGGACATTGGAATCCTACGGTGGCTTGAATAGGACATTGGAATCCTACGGTGGCTTGAATAGGACATTGGAATCCTTTTTGTTTTAAACTTTTTTTTTTAGTTTCAAATTATTTTTTTTAGTTTTAAATTTTTTTTTTTAGTTATGAATTTTTTTTTTCGTTTCAAACTTTTTTTTTAGTTTTAAATTTTATTTTTAGTTTTGAACTTTTTTTTCAGTTTTGAATTTTTTTTTTTGAGGAGGTTTTCACCCAGGTGGAAAGTCACATGACTATCCACTCCGGTGATAAGTCACGTGACTTTCCTTCCTGGTGATAAGTCATGTGACCGACGATAATAACACGATAGCTGCCAGCTGTGTGTGGAGCTATAAAGATCGGGGACGTAAGGGGCGCTTTGATATTCTTTTTGTATTTAAAGAGGCACGAGCTGCCAAAATTCAGTCTTTTTCATAATTCCTGATGGTCACGACAGCTAGAGGATTTGAAGGCCATCGAAAAACTAAATGATTGGCGCTGGAATGAGGAAACCGAAGCGAAAACGTGTTCGACAAGTAAACAAAATTTAAATAACCGGGACGACCATTCATTCATTCTAAGCCAAAGTCAGTTCAAAACAATACTTTATCGTATATTTTCGAGACTAGAAGCACTAAAAAGCTTCTGAATTATACTTCTTAAGAAAAATAGCCGAGAATTTCATTGTCCTTTGTAACGTCAAAATATCAACATTTTGGCAGCTCATGCCACTTAAAATATAGAATTCAGATCACGTATGCAATATCCAAAGCTGTTTCACACCGTTGATGTGTCCTACCAAAAAGCTGGCAGCTATTTTATTGTTGGTCACATGACTTATCACCAGGAAGGAAAGTCACGTGACTTATCACCGGGGTGAAAACCTCCTCCAAAAAAAAAAAATTCAAAACTGAAAAAAAAATCCAAAACTGAAAAAAAAATTTAAAACTAAAAAAAAAGTTTGAAACAAAAAAAAAATCCGTAAATAAAAAAAAAAATTCATAACTGAAAAAAAAGATTCATAACTAAAAAAAAAGATTTAAAACTAAAAAAAAATAAGAAATGTTTGAAACTCTCTTTATACGTGGGTTCCATACTAATGATAAAAAATTAAAGTCATCACCACGTCCTCAGTTGTTTTTTTAACAACACGAGCTTTCGGCACCTGTGCCGGTGTCTTCGTCAAGTGTAACTGAATTTAATGTTTCAAAATATTGACATATATACAAAAGAAAAGAACAAATGTGTTAAGTGTCCAATCAGTGAATTGTTTGCAGCAGTTACTATGTTAGCAATATTCTGACGTCGGAAACTACAAAATGACATCATCAAGAATGACGTAAATCTTTAACGTTATAATACAAAATGACGTTATAAGCTAACGCTATAATACAAAATGACATAATAAGTTAACGTTACAATTCAATGCATCATAATAAACAAGCTAAATAAAAAATCAATAAAGATAATAAGTTTTACATAAAAATTGTTACGTGTATTTTACAAATTTATTCCATATTTTACTTATCTGTATACCACAATCTCTATTTAATGAAGGGTTATGCTTTTTAATGAAAAAAGCTTCTTTAATTTTTCTTTTTCTCCAGTGTTTATCTTCAGATAAAGTTTTTACCTCTTCCCATTTAATACGTTTAGTACATTTAAACTTGTGTTCTGCTATCGCAGATTTGTTAATGTCACCAGTTTGAACAGCCTTCTTTTGTTCATTTATTCTAAGGACTAACGGTCTACCTGTTTCACCAATATAGTTTTCACCACATTCACATGTTACATTATAAACACTATACTTTTTACAGCAATGGGGCTCTTTGTCTTTAACATCAGTCAATAAATTATCAAGATTTCTGTTATTAGAAAAAACAACTCTGAGGTTTTCTTTTCTTAAAATACGTCTCAACTTTTCACTTAAATTAGTATTATGGTTCCATAACAATTTTTATGTAAAACTTATTATCTATATTGATTTTTTATTTAGCTTGTTTATTATGATGCATTGAATTGTAACGTTAACTTATTATGTCATTTTGTATTATAGCGTTAGCTTATAACGTCATTTTGTATTATGACGTTAAAGATTTACGTCATTCTTGATGATGTCATTTTGTAGTTTCCGACGTCAGAATATTGCTAACATAGTAACTGCTGCAAACAATTCACTGATTGGCCACTTAACACGTTTGTTCTTTTCTTTTTGTATATATGTCAATATTTTGAAACATTGAATTCAGTTACACTTGACGAAGGCACCGGCACAGGTGCCGAAAGTTCGTGTTGTTAAAAAACAACTGAGGACATGGTGATGTCTTTAATTTTTTATCATTAGTAACAAAAATAATTTGAAACTAAAAAAAAAGTTTTAAACAAACTTTTTCCAATGTCCTATTCAAGCCACCGTACCTGCATGTACTCAACTGTATCTTTTGGGCCAGTATAGGCTTTTGTCGGTGATTATTACGGAAGTTAGACAGGGCAATCAAAAGCAATTAGTTATGCATTTTTAGAACGTGTAAACATAATATGTTTTGCTTCTTACTAATGGGTGCAGTTTTAGCTGTATATCTATTCCAGAGTAAATAAAATATTCTACATGTTTGTCTCTAAAATAAAACAAGTGCAAAACGCAATAGCTGCGACCCCAGGGCTAGCAATATTTGCATGCTGTACCTGGCTTCTGTTGCTAAGAAAACACCTGTTGTGGGTAAACATTTCATGAGAAAAATTTTTAACAATGACAAAATTTTGCATTCATTCTTACTTGAGGTTTGATGCATAATGAGTAATATCATTGCCAAAAAGATTTGGTATAAAACCCTTTTTCATTTTCAATGTGTCAAGGGACATAACCCATTGGGCTCATCTACTATGTTGATTGTTTTATTTATTATGAAATATAAATGTATATTTGACGGAGAGGGATTATATATAAACCATTACGGAATAAAGAACTTGAACTTGAACAATAGCTATTGTTTCAAAGATGGCGTGGGTTCAAATTTCACTCAGGCTAAATAAAAAGTTTCTAAGTGGAGTTTCGCTCGATCAGTGTATATATGTGTGGAAGAGTTGCCAGGTTCTCGCCGGTTGTCGGGGTCCAACTTGGTCGACTTTAGAACGGACACATCAAGCAGCCACCATTAGTATAGAACAGGAAAATGTTAGATTTGGCAACGAAAGCTTGTGGAATCTCTCATATTTACCGCTTGAGACCTTAATATTCCTTGTCGTCAATCAACTGACAATGAGTCAGATATTTCAATGTATATGCTTAAAACCTTTAAAGTGCTCAAATCAGGTGATCGAATTAGTCTACGAGAGCAAGTTCCCACTGTCAATCACGCGGCCCCTGCATCTGCATTTAAATAGGCTTCTCAGGCATGACCCAGTTAAAGACACGTATGTTCCTATCGGCGTTGATCAGCTTAATCCAAAGTAGTGAGAAAAGACACTTATGCGATCTTTAATAAAACTCAGAGTGAAATAGAAATCCTCATGTAATCCTCAATATCACTGACTGGTCTGTGTACAAGTAGCCATGGACATCGCTGTGGGGATTTAGCCAATCTCTGGTGTCTGACTGCTGGGCCCAAAGGAGGTGACGGCACAGAGTCATGGTACCGAATGAGATATTGCTCGTTTCCATCGCCAATAGATGCAGCAAAAATTCAGAACAGAAACTGACCTTAGTTCTGTCAACAATTTGTCATTTGTGTTGGCAACTGTATTAAATATCGTTTACAATTCGAAGCAGTTAATTAAAGAATAAGTCATTTTAAAATTCTAGACATGTGCAGTGGCTGGGGATATAAACTGGAAAAAAAGAAATATTGCGTCACCTAAAGGCTTTCAGGGAAATTCTAAAGCTTCGACATAAATCATATACTTTCTGCAATCTATCCTCGTTAGGTTTTTAAGAAAGTTAACCCTTAATATTGTTCAAAAATAAAAAAAGTTGCGATATTTCTCTCCACGTTCGCTTATAATAGGAACATGTTTGGAAACCGCATCTGAATTGATACTGGAGTTATGCTAGTAACGTCCATATTTGACTATTTGTTGAAACCAGAATTTGATTCGGAATGATGCAATATTCTACAGGAACGTGCTTTATAGTCATAGCATGGTGATAGCAAAGTTTGAAGACCGTGGGCCGAAATTATAAAACTTGCTTGAGCACGACTTTGTGCTCAAGAGCCGTTTTTGTGCTCAATTCCTAACTCACACTTGAAAAGTCGGGATTGTAAAACGTTTGAGTTAGTTTGTGTGCTAGGCTGAGTACGAAATTCTGAGCAAGCTATCGACCTTGCTCCAAGTTAGACTCAACGTAAAATAGCCCTCTAAATAAGTTTTTCTATCGGTATTTAGTGAAAAATTGTAGTTGCTTAGTTTATTTACACTAATTTTGCAAGTGATAAACCCTTAGTTTTACTTATTTCCAAATGCTCGACCTGCCGATGACTTGGCAAAATTGCAACAACGCCAAAACAAACGTTCATTTTTACCTCCCTTCCTGGAGAGCTCCAATAATTCGTGCTCAACTTGACTCAGATTACCTTGTTTATTTACTCAGATGAGCACGTTCTCAGAATGTTTTATAATCTCAATCTCTGATCCAAATTCCTGGGAGTATGCTCAAGGAGAGTTGAGCATGGAGTCTGAGTTTTTATAATCCCGGCCCCGTATCTGACTGGATACTTGAGTTATCCTGCTAACGTTGACATTTGAAGTTACCGACCGACGGACCGACAAACAGAGTGACTTCCAGAGCTGCTTGACTCAGCTAAAAATGTCATTTTAGATTGGCGATCTTTACCATACAAGAGGGTTCGGGGTAACTGATACGTCTGTAGAAGCTTTGGTGTACTAATCAGACCAAAACTACTATTGTAGTCAATGGCTGTGGGCGATGTGTGGTATACTGGCGTTACTGGCACATCCAGTTTACTCTTAACTGAAACAGATTGAACAGAATATTCGAATGGATTATTTTGTAAAGGAATAAGACTTAGAGTGAAAATGCACTTAATTTATTTATGTGATTGGTGGGTTAGTGACTTAAGTTCAATTCTTTAACACCAATGGGTCGCGGGTTCGAATCCCACTCAGTCCAAAAATTGGAAAATTTTCTGACTGGGTTTTCACTCGAACGACCTATGTGGGATGGTTGCCAGTTACCAACGGAAGGTCGTGGGTTTCCTCCGGGCATAGAGCCCGGTTTCCTCCCACAATAAAACTGGCAACGCCGCCATATAAGTGAAATAATCTTGAGAGCGGCGTAAAACACCAAACAATCAATCAATCAATCAATTCTTTAAATAATTCAATATTTGACTGGTCCGACTAACAATAGCGATTTCAGTTCAATTCGAGTAAAACCAAACGATCCCTTTATACGGTTTGGCGAGTTGTCGGATGTCAAACAAAATGAAAGCATACGTTATAGTGACATTAACTATCATAATTCCCACTTATTTAATAAATATCGATTGTTACGACAATAAAAGGCACAGTGTTCGGAAACAAAATTTAAATAACCGGGATCAGCGTTCATTAATTGTACGTCTAACTTAGTTCAAAACACTACACTATGGTACATTCTTGAGACCAGTAGCATAAAAAAGCTGGAAAATGCTCAAAATAAAAAAGTGGACAATTACAAACTTTTATTTATTATTTAGAAGTATCAATTTTTGTCAGCTTAAGTCACTTTAAACCACAAACCTTTCTGACCATATTCGCAAATAAAATGCTGCTCTTTCTTACAGTGGGCAACTTTTAAACGACCTTCTCCTGTCAATAGCAAACAGCCTCTTTGAACTATGGAAGATGCGCCGTATAGTATATCTTTACCTAGTTGAGGAAGAAATAAGAAATAATTTTATCTGTTAAGTCGTGTTACCAATAAAAAAATATAAGCAACTCGATGACTTTTGCCACGGTTTCGCTTCTTTTGACTTTTTGGTCCATCTTGTTGATACTCAACTGTATCAGCCCTTAAAAACCTATACTACACTACTTTCGTACATGCTGTTTCGTAATTCCAAATAAATACTGACGGCCAGTTTGATGGTAAGGTGTTTAGAAACCCCTTGAATTCACAAGGAAGTATGGCTCGAAAAAGGCCACACCTCTCAGAATTTCTTCCATACTCGAGGGAGCTTTTCAATAACGTGCTTGTATCATGATCAGCTTATCAATATATCATTAGCTTTGTTTTTATTTTTAGTAACAGCCTTTACCTTGGAGTATAGTTAAAGTGATTCGTATTCAAAACTGTCACTTGTTATTCACTGGTTCTTATGCCACGAGATCAGTTATTGGCAATTGAGTCTAAGTGTTTTCTTCCGGTTTCGATTTCCTGATAAAAGTGTTGCGTTCCCGAAACCCAAGCTTACTCCTTCTTTGTTTGATTATATAGTTGAGGAAATAGAAGTATTTCACACGAATGAACCTGTCAATAAACGAAAACAACGAACCAAAATAGAAGTGAATCGAAAAGCTTACCAGAATCCCACTGTGCTTCTAAACGCCATAAGCCAATCCAAAATGTAGAAGACCATTCGGATCGGGGTAGTGTAAATGATTTTCTGTCGATGTGAGCTAATAAACCGTTTTGGTCTTCACAAAAAATACTAGCTTCAAACCATGTCATAAACTTTGTTGAAAGACTGAAACATACAGTCTGTGACAATGCCATATTACATTTACTCTTGTTGGAGAAATCTGGCACAGAAAAAATTGGAAAATGGAGAAAATCATGAGTATAGAGTTTTTTATCTTGTTGCAATTGGCCGGATGTAGACCCTTTCGGATTAAGAATTTAAGTTTGCTCAAGAGCCTTTGTTTATGGCAAAATGACACTACGTTGAGTTTTTGGATCAATCTGACGTCAGAATCGTGCTCATTTTGTCTATGACGCAATGTGATAATGGTGTGCCACAGCTCCTGCAACAGAGAAATCACATCAATGCCATACATTTCGAACAACCTCATAAAAACGTCGTTATAAGCCGAAAGGGTCTATTGGCCAATAACTGTTTAAGAGACAATTTTCCTACATTTTGTTCGGTTACCACGAACAGGATTAATTATAAGACGGTGTTACCTGATTAGTTTGGGTTGTTTGGTATACCCGACAAACCCAACATGTTGTTAACTTAGATATATTACGAGATCAGTCTGGAAGTGTTATTTTTAACGTGATTTTCGTTTTTAATTTGAACTGTGAGAATGAAAACATACCGTATTCACACACCGCCCGAAACACAGAAAGGCAATGCTGGCTTGTTAAATAGAGTAGCCGCCCTTTATCACTACTTGAAACCGTGGCACAATCATCTCCTAAAAAAGGGTAGTCCGGTTGACTCAGTGGGTTCCGACTCCAGCTTAAAGCGTTATCTACCGTTTGTGAAAAACACGTTATATTTAGATTAAAAAAAAAACATTAACAATAAAATGTCAAATTCATCGAGTCCTTCCTTTAGTCAACTTTTCAACTATTGTTTCAGAGTCACTATGCAGGGATAGAGATAGGTAAACGTATAGGTAGGGACCAATGGTAAAATAACATGGTGCTTTTTTAATTCTGATAAGATTTAATAATTGTGTGTCCAAAATATAATTGTCTAAATCGAATAAACGGAACCGCATTTACCTGGTATGGAGTAAATACTGAATATATCTGTCGTATAGTTGCCGCACCAATTCAACTTTTCTCCAGGACATTTCAAGACCCGACACGAATCATCAGAAATCCTCTCACATTCTATTGACCTACATACACACCGACGGTTCTGATATAACAAAAACACTTGAGTGCGATTAAAAATGTTGTGGCCACGTTAAGCAAAATACATCAAACAGGATTCACATTCTACTAAACAAGACATCTCTTGTGTCAATATATCACAAGGGGTCGTTTTATCACGAGGTTATGCTGTATAACACTGTATAACATTTACAAGTCTCTGTCTATTTATAAGCAGATCTGAAAAACTATCTTTCTTGAAACAAACCTGTAAGTAAATCTGTGTAATATCCGTTGAACCACATACGCGCCAGCATCCTATTGCGGAATTTCTAAAAACGGTCTTAAAATCGATGGTGGCGTTCCTCCTTGTTAAACAACATTCCTTAAACTGTGTTGGTTGTCTTTTATCTGCATGGAAATTGAAATGCTTACGGTTACTTAATGGTACAAGACACTGACGATATAATGTTTGGTGTGTACATGTATTCCCAATGTCTGCTAATCGTTTAGCCCGGATTATCGGTCTTACGGCGACTGGTATTATATGGCTGGTAATGTGTCTTGTCGCCTATGACGAACACGGAGAGAAAAAAAATTCGGCAGAGCCCAGATTTCTCGGCTACTAATCGTTAAATATGACTTTTAAGGTCCAGTTATACAGAGCGCGAACGCGAAAACGAACGCGGTTTTTCGTCCTGGAATAGCTCAGTCATATTTATGTAATGTCGTTCATATAGAGTGCGAACGCGAACAAATTTTTGTTCGCGCGAACGACCGCCTTGATTGCCTCCAGAGCGAATTTTCTCAAAAAGTCGCGCGGTTTTTGTGCTATCAACCAATCAGCAGGTACTTCCTTCGCATCATTTCTGTAAATAGAAACTTGTACCGTTGCAAGAAAAAGCTAGGCACTAGCGTCAGTCTACTTTGCGAAGAAGAATGGACAACACAATGGACAACACAGAAGCCATGCTTCTGGAAATTGAGAAGAATCCTGTTTTGTACAACAAAGCCGACAAAGATTTCAAAGACATCAAGAAAAAAAGAGACATATGGAAAGCAATTGGACAGAAAGTGGGACTGGAAAGTGTGTGATTAAAATTTATTTGAGTTTATATGTTTCAACAACTTTAAAACACGGTTTAACTTCCAAATGACCAAATTCTATCTTTCACAGCAAGAAAAACACCAGCTGCCCCGAAAGCCGTCAACAGTTTTCCGCGTTCGCGTTTGTGCTCTATTTGAATGGCAAAACTGCTCCAAAGTCACGTTCGCGTTCGTGTTCGCCTTGGACGCGTTCGTGTTCGCGCTCTGTATAACTGGACCTTTATGGGATACTGGGAGTAAACGCTTGTTATTTTAATATGAACTTAGTTAGAAATTAGTTTTTTTCCATTTCATTTAAGTTGTGTCCATTTTTTTTAATTAGTCATACACCTGGGAGTTGATTAAACATTTCTTTGAAGTGAACTCGCTTCTATTCTTGTATTAATTCATGTAATGTAAGTGACATAAGGATCACATTTAGAGTTGATATCATTGTCATGAATGATTTACAGAGATTGCCGTGTTTTCTCTAGTCATTATTTGTTAAATACAAACGACTACCACTGGAAGAATTAAATCAACATCAAGTTTATACCTTTGTCTTTTTATCTGTGCATCATTTCAGTTGGTGAATTGACATCAAGCAAACCTTTAAGTTTCCTTATATTTGGTCATGAACAATAGATTTTCTTGAGATATTGTTTTCTTAAATCTGAATACAATGGACAACAGAGCATGAATTGAAATTCATTCTCCACTTTTCCGAGCCAACATATTTCACGTATAAGATTTTCTCTATGAATGTTATGGTATCTACCATTTTCTAAATTCAAACCATGATACCCGCATCAGGGCCCTGTCTTACTAGGCTGGCGTAAGTGACGTCGGACGTAAATCAGTCTTAAAGCTATAGGAACTTACGCCCTAGTCGCAACTGGTCCGTGTTGTAGGCTTATGCGCAACTACGCCAGCTTCGTAAGACAGGGCCCTGAAGCGTACAATAGTATTTATAAATGGGTACGAACATTTTCGGACATTTCAATATAACGTTCAATCTGGGATTAATTTATACATTGTATATTAGTCAGAGTTCAATCCAGAAATTCGTCCTTATACCGTAATTACTCTTTTGGACCATTTATATACTTCCATACATCACGCTGATATGAACCCCTTTTCTATCAGAATGGAAGTGCTAAACGTTTTGAAACAAAATTAATCAACGAAATGTAATCAGTCAATTTCTTCTTTGTAATCAGCCATACATTCTATTAAGTCTGCCGACTTATGATCCCGATTTAAATTGTAATTTTTTTCACGACTTTGAACTATGTAAATGCTGATGAACATGGATAAAATAAATCCTTAAGGGTTTTATTCCAGTTGATGTTACTTTAGATTGTACTGTTTTAAGTGTAATAGTCCGGCAGCATTTGTTCACATCTGGACGCTACTCCATTTTTTGGCCTACTCTATTTTTTTGCATATATATAGAGTATGGACATAAACAAAAAGAAATTGTTGTCCAATTTCTAACGAAATTTTTTTTTCTTGAATCGACGATGTTTCAAACTGGGAAACTACTGTGTTAACTGCATAGTATATGTGTATTGTAAACATGGTAACCAAAACTCCAGAGATGTCAAATGCCTCCCACTTTGCAAAGAGGTTTATTGCTATTGTGGCTGACATAAGTGGGCCGTATGAGGAGATGAGAATTGTATTTGACCAGTATTTATCAACTTCTCTAAATGAAACAACTCGCCAGAAACGTACTGTTAAAACAACGCGAGTTAACTATCATGCCAATGACAATACCGAAATAAGGAGCTTGAAAAACATTCTTCCTCACATTAAAACGAAGGCAGAGTAGATTGAGTATCTATCGGATAAGCTTCTCAGTCACTACCTTAATGAGCCAAACGAGTAGTAGTTATGCACCATACGACAATGAGGGCCAATCAGGCTTTGTCTGACATTGGCGGTATGCCTGAAATGACAAGCATCACCTTGACGTGGGTAACCAGCTTGTCCTCCTGAAATGCAATTGATGTCAGGCATAAATGCAACTGGTGTCATGCATAGTATGCCTGAAATGACAACGGGCAAGCATCACCTTGAGAAGGGGGACCAGCTTGTCCTCCTAAAATACAATCGATGTCATGCATAACGGGCAAGCATCACCTTGAAGAGGATGACCAGCTTGTCCTCCTCAAATACAATCGATGTCAGGCATAACGGGCAAGCGTCACCTTGAAGAGGATGACCAGCTTGTACTCCTGAGATGCAATTGATGTCATGCATAATTGTGTTAAACACCTCCGCCGAAATTGTCGACCTCAAGGACGTTCCTTGCGAACTTCTCATTCCGGCGTCTGTAAACCCGTGTATGGCCATATCTTCTCTGCAGCTGGAATCTTGATTCATCGCTGAACCAGACTCGCCTCCAGTTTCGCAGATTCCAGTCCCTTAACCTGTTACACCATCGGACCCTTGCAAGTCGATGCTGGCGTCTCAGTACTACGCCAAAGTAAGGACGTCTGGCGCGTAAGCCGTTTTGACGGAGACGGTTTCTGACTGTCTGTGCCGATATTCGACGGAGACCTGGGATATTTGATGCTGTTTCTGTTGCTGTTTTGGTCCGGTTTCGCAGGTGAAGTAACCGGATGTAGCGATCTTGGGCTGCTGATGTGTTCCTAGGTCGGCCCTACGTTTTTCCCTACGCCTTCCTCGTGTAGCGTTACACAAAGGCTGACCCGAAAGTCACGTTTGATCAACAGCCACTATCAGGGGCTTAAATTCAATTATCGGACATTTACATTATAACATGATTCTGTTGTCATGTGTCAATCACGCACATTTTTGGAAGAATTCATGTTTGAAAAAAAAAGTGGATGTTGCGTTTTTTTTGGGAGAGTATAGATTAAAATCCCCCCCCCCCCCCTCCCGATGCCCTACTTTGTTTCGAAATGGCAATTATTGGTCTTTGTGTACCAATAGACATCCAAAAAGTATCATTTAAGGTCACGCTCGGGTTTAAAACATTTATTTCAAATGTTTTTCTTTATTTCCTCATAGACACCTGGTCCACTTAAAGCAGTTTTTCCTGATTTCGGTTGTTTTGTATAGAGCCTAAAAATACGTCACTAATTTCTTAAATATTTGGTTACAAAATTGACAACAAGTCAAATCTTGTTCTTAAGTATGTCAACAAGCTTAACAAAAATAAAAACTAGATTTGGCCAAAAAAACGAAGTGGAGTGCAAAAGCTGTCTGACTATAATACTTGCATTGTTGCATACAACTGAAATAAACTGAACAGAATGTGAAATGTCATACAACACTAATTAACATGACCGACATATTATCGAACCACATCAATTCAATATCCCAGAAACGCACCTTTCATCCAATGCCAGTTGTGTGATTTGATTATCCCACCAGTCCAGTATCCGCCATGCTTCATCAGTTCGTATTTTGAAAGAAATTCCGTTATGTCTTTATGCTCGTCTTCACTTTCCACTGACAACAATGTGGCATTTGTCTTTATGTTTGGACATATTTGGTGGGCAGAATACCAAGTCACTGTGTGTGGAGTATTGGGCACAAATATACATTTGCCTTTTATCTCTAATTTGAATAGTGTATCGTCCACATCAGTACACAACCCTGAAATCAGACGGTCAATATTAATAATCTTACTTATATACC
Source organism: Lepidochitona cinerea (assembly GCA_963971465.1). Classification (NCBI taxonomy): domain Eukaryota; kingdom Metazoa; phylum Mollusca; class Polyplacophora; order Chitonida; family Tonicellidae; genus Lepidochitona; species Lepidochitona cinerea. The sequence goes on along the minus strand of OZ020551.1, from coordinate 102,051,427 downwards.
TTTTTTTGGTTCTTCTGGCACAATGCTTACTCATGTTTAAGTCGTTGTTGAAGAGACATTTATAAATTGAAAAAATATGAAGAAGAAACGCAGTAATATAACTAATAATAACAACTAATAACAGCAATAAGAACGTGTGGGCTTATTCTGTTCCGCTTTGGGATACCGGTAATTAGGTTTTTGTACATAACATCTCATTACCCATGTAAATGAATTTATCCCTGTTCCAGACGAACTGTTTGCACCTTACACTCGTCTTCCAGGTTAGCATCAGAAATGACGTTTTGTCAGTGTGTTGTGTGTCCTATACTATACAACTCTATTGCTGTTCTAATTCTGTCTCACTCTTTGCCAGGAATTGACATTGTTATGTTTATGATAATAGGACAGACTTCGGTTGCGGTCAATATCGTAAGATACCGGTATTGGTCTAGTGTGTTTATGCTAATAAGCGGTTGTGTCGCCAGCTTATTTCATACTTCCCGCCACCAGGTGAGGGTCAATGCGTGTGCAGGAGCTACTATATAAGGTTGTGATTAGGTGTGATTGGACACACTAGTGAGTGATATGTTGGCATATGACAAGTGTCGTGGACACTTAAGTTGAAATCCTATGCGTAAAGCTGATTATGCTTGGGAGATATATATATATATATATATATATATATATATATATATAAATAGTGAAGTGAAATAAGTGAGACATGTGGAGAAAACTGATTTCTGTGGATATATTTACCTGTGGGATTGTGTTATTGTGATTGAGAAGGAATCAACGGAATCAACGTGGGAATCAGCGGAACCAACGTGGGAATCAGCGGAACCGACGTGGGAAAGGGACTTATATATTGGCGGACTTATTTAGGTGAAGCAGTCTTTCGTTTAGTCCTTGAGCAAATGTGAACCTTCACGTCTTAACAAATGGTGGCAGCGGTGGGATTGCTCAATATTTTAGGACACTGCTGAAACATATCGTATGTATGGTTGTTAATTTTGACCGTCCTTGTGTCTTCATATCTAGATTTTCGAGGAAGTATTTGATTTTTTTTTTGTTCACTAAGACAAACAATTTACTGTAAATGATTTAGTGATTTGTACATGCATAACTTTTTGAAAACTTTATTTTTTTGTATTTTTTTTGTAAATATTTTTCTAACCTGTAATATGGCAGAATCGCCAAAATGGTTAGCTGAGGTTCTTGAAAAGGGTGTTGATATAGATAAATATTTGGAAGTTTTAAAATTAACAGATAAGCAAAGGGATAAGGAATTTCAAGAAAATGAGAAAATTAGAGAGTATGAGGAGAGAAAGTTACAAAATCTCTTAGAAGAAAAAAAATATGACGAGGAAAGAGAAAACAGAAGGGAAGCTAGAGAATTGAAGAAGTTAGAATTTGAACATGAAGCTAGACTTAAAGAATTGGAAGTTCAAAAAGGCATGGGTTTACTAGGACAAGTTAGTGACCAGAAGGTTAAGGAAAAGCCCTTTGTAAAATTACCTCAATATGTTGAAGGAAACGATATCGATGTATTTATCCGGTCGTTTGAAAAACTTGCGTATATTTATGGGTGGGGAATAGAATCCTGGCCTGCTAGGTTAGTCCCAGTCTTAACTGGTAAAGCACTAGAAGCCTACTCCCGACTTGACCAGACAGAAAGTAATGACTATAAAACCATTAAACGAGCTATACTTAAGAGATATGAACTGACGAGCGACACCTACAGAGAAAATTTTCGCAATTCTAGACAAAACCCAAACGAAACCTTCAAAGAATTTAGAGTAAGAATTGAAAATTATTTACGTCATTGGTGTGAGTCCGAAAATATTACTGATTACCGTAATAGTTTGTTTGACCTTATGCTTCGTGAACAGTTAATGAGTGTTTGTCATAGAGGGTTGCAGATATGGTTAAAAGAACATTGCCCTGAAAATACCGATCGACTTGTCGATTTAGCTGAATCTTATCAGACCGCACACGGGCGATTAGATAGCCAGACTAATAGACCGAGGTTTGAACAACAAACCACAACAAAACCTAGAGACACTCGCCTGCCTTTTGAAGCAACTAATTCACGTAAATATGACGTTGACAAACGTAGATGTTTTATATGTGATTCGACTAAACACCTTCAATTTAATTGTCCACACCGACAGGGAAACCCAAATAACCGGTACGGGGGACAGGATAGAAATGCTTTTGTGGTAGATCAACCATTGTTTACAAATGATAACTTTAATGATGTAGCCGGTTTGTTAAAGGTTGTAACTTTGTCAGAAATAACCCCGGGTTTAGGCCTTAAGATAGAGGATGGCTTGGTTGAAGAAAAACATGTTAAAGTTCTCAGAGATACGGGAAGTACAACTGTTTTTGAAGCTAAACACTTAGTTTCTAACAAATGTTATACGGGATCAACTAAAATGATCACTATGGCTGACGGACGTAGTACAAATGCGCCTGAGGTTTTGATTGAGGTTCAAACGCCGTATGTAAATGGTAAAGTACTAGCTGTTGCTTTAGAATCTCCAGTTGTTGAGCTTATTATAGGTAATATTGTCCATCTAGATGTCGTTAGAGCACAATCCCTTCCGGATGTAGACTTAACCCAAGTTTCAGGGTATAACATGAGTGAGATTGATAGAGAATGTAATATTGTTCAGACTAGGGCCCAGAAAGGTAAAATGGAAGAAAATATTACTTTGCCAAAATTTAAAATAAAACAACCGGCTTCCTTAAAGGATGTTAATTGGGAAGATATATGCAGTAAATCTGAGCTAATTGCAAAACAAGGAGAAGATCACACCTTAGACAAAGTTCGTGATTTAGCTAAAAGTTGTTCTAATGTAGAAGAAACGCACTTTATGGTTAAGGATGGAATTTTGGTCAGGGTTTTCATATCTAATGATGTTGATCCATACGCTAGAGATATTGTGTATCAGGTGGTGATTCCTAAGTGTTGGCGGGAGGTTATTTTGTCCATGGCCCATGACTTGCCATTAGCAGGGCATCTGGGTATTAAGAAAACTCGTAATAGAATCATGAGAAAGTTTTATTGGCCGGGAATATTTATGGATGTAACAAAATATTGCAAGTCTTGTCCAGTCTGTCAGAGGGGTGTACCTAAAGGTAGTGTACCTAAGGTTCCGCTGGTTACCGTCCCATTAATAGAAGAACCATTCAAGCGAGTAGCGCTTGATATGATTGGACCTCTACCACGCACTAAAAGGGGAAATAAATATATACTTACCTTTACAGACTATGCAACTAGATACCCTGAAGCCGTAGCTTTACCCAATCAGGAGGCAGAGACAGTTGCTGACGCATTAGTAGAAATTATCTCCCGATTGGGCATCCCAGACGAAATTTTGACGGACAAAGGTACAAACTTTTTATCACGATTAATGTTTGAACTAAGTCGGTTACTTCAAATAAAGCAAATCAATACAACCAGTTATCATCCCCAGACAAATGGCTTGTGTGAGAAATTTAACGGCACACTAAAACATATGTTAAAATCTTTCGCATTTGACCAAGCAAATGACTGGGATAAATACTTACCGTATGTTTTGTTTGCTTACCGTGAGGTTCCACAGGAAACGTTAGGGTTCTCGCCCTTTGAACTGGTGTATGGTCGGCACATTAGGGGTCCTATGTCCATTTTATGGGATAGTTGGGTAGAGTCCGACATTGAACAGGCATCCGTTATTCAATACATGGTTAATCTTAGAGACCGGTTGTTTGCAATGTATCAGTTGGCAAGAGACAGTGAAAGACAAGGAAGGACAAAACAAAAGACTTACTACGATCGTAAAGCTAGGAGTAGAAACCTAGAAGTTGGACAGAGGGTGTTGGTTTTGTTACCAACTCACACTAACAAACTTCAAGCTCAATGGTTAGGACCGTATACAGTTGTAGCGAAAGTAGGTCCCGTAGACTACAGGATAGAAATGGCCCCAAACAAAAGTAAAATAATGCATATAAATATGCTTAAACTATGGCACGAGCGGGTACCTATAAAAGATGACGAGAAATCTAATGTATGTGTTGTGGGCCTAGTTGACGTAACTGACGATGACTATTTACTTGACGCTATTCTTCCGGCTGATTGTTTTACTTCCCAAAAAGAAACCCATAAAGATGTTAAATTATCAGCGGAGTTAAATCTAGAACAAAGTGATGAATTAAAACAAATATGTGAATCTTTTAGTGATGTGTTTACTGATATTCCTGGCAAAACAAACTTAATTGAACACAATGTTAAAACTGTACAGGGTAAACCAATTTATGAAAGGCCGTATCGCCTACCTTATGCTCTTAGAGATCGGGTTAATGCCGAAATAGAGTCTATGTTAGATAATGGCATTATAGAACCATCTGAAAGTCCGTGGGCGGCACCTATTGTTGTAGCCAGAAAACCCGATGATACATTAAGAATTTGTGTTGATTTTAGAAAACTTAATAAGGATACTATTTTTGACCCATTACCTATGCCTAGAATTTTTGATATTTATGATAAATTGGGCTCCGCTAAGTACCTCAGTAAGATTGATCTGACCAAGGGGTACTGGCAAATTCCGCTTGATGATGCTACTCGTGAAAAAAGCGCTTTTGTCACACCCTCTGGGCATTATCAATTTACGGTGTTACCTTTTGGTATGAAAAATAGTCAAGCCACGTTCGTTCGTTTGCTTTCTTTAGTACTGAAAGATCATTCTTTGTATTCAGATGCATATGTTGACGATATTCTCATTTGGAGCTTATCATGGTCTGAACACATGCGTCACCTAACCAATGTCCTGTGTGCGCTAAGAAAAGCAAAATTAACGGCGAGGCCCACTAAATGTACCCTGGGAGAAAGTTCCTTACAATATTTGGGACACTTTATTGGTAGAGGAGAAGTCAGACCTGTGCCTGGAAAGGTGCAAGCTATTTTAGATCTTCCAGCCCCCACGACTAAAAAGCAACTCAGATCGATATTAGGAATGTTGAACTATTATCGTTCTTATATTCCAAATTATTCGGAATTAGCCACTCCACTAACAGATCTGACTTCTAAGAAACTACCAAACAAGTTGACTTGGTGTGAAACCCATGAGATGGCACTTCAAGGTTTAAAACATTATTTAATGTGTGCACCAGTTTTAAAAGCACCAGACTTTTCTAAAGAATTTGTTGTTAATACTGATGCCAGTGATACAGGTTTATCTGGTGTATTGTTACAGCCATACGATGATGGACTTCATTTAGTTGTATATATTAGTAAGAAATTAATACCTAGGGAAAAATCTTTCTCCACAATCGAGAAGGAGGCTTATGCGATTGTATGGACAGTAAAAACACAGTGTGTATTTAATTGGAAAGAAATTCACAATAATGTCTGATCACTGTCCTCTGCAGTGGCTTAATCGTATGAGAGATACAAACCAAAGACTGTTGAGATGGAATTTGTCTCTGCAAAGTTTTGAGTATGAGGTTAAGTATATCAGCGGGAAGTTAAATGTTGTTGCTGATACACTTTCCCGAGTATAGATATCTGTATCTCTCAACCGTAACCTTTTTCGTATACTGATATTTGGCTGATTAATGAAAAAAAATGTATATGTTTAAATGTTTCTTTTTTATTTGTCGGATGTGCATATTTAAAATCCGTTAAGGAGTGCGGGAATTTGGTATTTTTTATTTTTATTTTCATATGGCAATTTATTTATATGTATATGTATATTTTTTTTGGTGTGTAACAAAATGTAACATTTCGTTTTGGGGAAAATGGGGAGTGATGCCAGGAATTGACATTGTTATGTTTATGATAATAGGACAGACTTCGGTTGCGGTCAATATCGTAAGATACCGGTATTGGTCTAGTGTGTTTATGCTAATAAGCGGTTGTGTCGCCAGCTTATTTCATACTTCCCGCCACCAGGTGAGGGTCAATGCGTGTGCAGGAGCTACTATATAAGGTTGTGATTAGGTGTGATTGGACACACTAGTGAGTGATATGTTGGCATATGACAAGTGTCATGGACACTTAAGTTGAAATCCTATGCGTAAAGCTGATTATGCTTGGGAGATATATATATATATATATATATATATATATAAATAGTGAAGTGAAATAAGTGAGACATGTGGAGAAAACTGATTTCTGTGGATATATTTACCTGTGGGATTGTGTTATTGTGATTGAGAAGGAATCAACGGAATCAACGTGGGAATCAGCGGAACCAACGTGGGAATCAGCGGAACCGACGTGGGAAAGGGACTTATATATTGGCGGACTTATTTAGGTGAAGCAGTCTTTCGTTTAGTCCTTGAGCAAATGTGAACCTTCACGTCTTAACACTCTTATACCACTCGATTTGTATTCATAACAATCTGTATTAGTCCAATTGCATCAATAATTTGAACGAAAAGATGCGTATTATTCGTATTCGTGGCATAAGTCGGGTTGTTGCAATCTGCTGATAGGTAGGTGCTGTTCTCCTGTCTTCCGAAGCTAAATTAAATCACGTCACGGAACGCTTATAGATTTGTGACGATTGGGAGTATTAGGTCAGAGACTGGGATCTAACCATTTATCACAAGATACGAACCTTGATGTCCTGGATGGCGAAGATGAACTATTCTGTTTACGTCATAAAACTTGTTACTTCTATCGGCTTTACCGGCCATGCTAAAGTATCCTCAATATCTTAACCTTAGCAGAAGAGTTCATGGTTACGATGATCTAGGAACGTTATAATCATTCCACACAACAACCACATAAACAATTCAGCTCTTCTCCAAAATTAGAAATCATCCTATCGGAAAGAAAGCGACCTCTAATGGACGTTTGTCCACAATCTTGGAGAGTTTACCCTCAAAGATCAAACTATTTGACCATTAATGATTCAACAAAACTACAACTGCATGAAATTCAACTTGAAGTTTCTATTTTTTCTGTCCTACACTCCGCTTGGGGTATCGTTAGTAATTGCAGCCACTGAAGAGGCATAGTGTACGTTATAGCAGTGACCAACTCGTCGTGAGTCGAGTCATCAGGGGCCTGTCTTAGAAAGCTGGCGTAAATTTACGCATAGGCCTACGGTTGCGTCCAAGTTCGTATAGTTTTAACACTGATTTACGCCAGACGTAACTTACGACAGCTTCGTACGACAGGGCCCAGGAAGCTTAGTAGTTTTAACAAACATGGACTTATTTTTGAAATTTACTTTCCATTTTCGTCACTTCATAACGTTTTTCTTAATTTCACTTTCACGTATAGCGTTATTTTAGAATCGTTATAAATGAATTTTTCCGTAGCTTTTTGAAATGTTACCCAGGCTGGCATCTGTTAATTCCTACGCTATATTCCTAGTAAAAGTACGTCGTCTTACTTAGGCACTAAATGAGATCTCGCGAGAATACGATTGCTGCTCACCTGCACACAGGAATATGATAGCTAACGATATATTTTAGACACCTAAAAGCGACGAAAGAGGCGCCTTATGTATCTTGCGACAGTGATAATTTGTACGTGATTTAGTCGTATCAGAGCGTCGTCATTTCACTTTCTTGGTCCTTCTTGGTCCTCGTTTGTATAACCTTCCATGGTTAACTAGCTACGGATAGAGCGATGCAAGGGGTATAATGTGATGTTATAACATGAATGAAATCTATCAGGATATGATCCGAGTTAAGATGCACATAAAGTTAGAACGATGATATTGTCCATAAGCTCTGTGTTAAACGTCGTGGTCTATTGAACACTATGTATAGTAAATGGGTATACTTCGGTTAAAATACGGTAATTGATATCTTAATGAAAGGCTGTAGAAATGAACTGTACTATGAAACAGACCCGTTTAGGGAACAAAAACAATATTCCTGTTTTCCGCTTTATATTGGAACCTTTACCAACAACGGCGAACGGTTCTTCGATTATATATATATTTATATTTATATAATTATGAGCACTACAACACACGGGCACAGGGAAAATCTTCTTGTCTAAAATAACCATGGAGACAAGTTTCTAATTGTGTTAAAAAGAGGTATATCATTTAGATCTTTATATCCCATAAATTGTTGTAATAAACTAAACCGACTAACAGGAGCTTAGCCTTGGTCAGTAGAATTTTCTGGAATCCTTTCGTAATACATTGACAATGGTTACCCATCTTAAATATGGCAAGAACATCGGTAAACTGAGATTGAACCCCATATTCATAAAAAATATGTAACTAAAACATCAAATAACAATTGGTACAATGTATAAGGGGAATCGTCACAACTGTACATGGTAGTCCGAGACGAACACTCACCATTTTTAGAAACTAGTTAGATTTTGTTTCAGCAATTATAGGTAGGAATGGTTAAACACTAGTTGTCATTGAGTTGTTATGTATAAGTTGATCATAAAGGATTTATAGATGGTACATATACACTATACGATCACTGTTGATAAAACAGATACTTGTGCAGAGGAAGCAATTCGAACCTGTTGAGCAATGTATTTTACTATAGCATGTTGTCTTACCTTCTGAATTTAATTGGTTGACACTTACAAGGATCAAAACAGCCAAAATGATCATGCTGTTAGAGATTCTTCACACACAATGTATAACGTATTCTGAGTAGACCCTACCCAAGAATCTCAATAGCCATATTTGTCTCATGCGTTTACCCATCTGATGATTTATGAACACAGACAAGGTCCTCACAACGAGAAAGTCTTTAGAGATAGTTTCCCTGTGGATGGTCAAGTTCCGACAAGTGGATCGACCAATGTCAATGAAGTAGGAATCAAGTTTCATATTAATATTGGGTCGGTGAGTCTGATTGACTCAAAAGATAGAGAAATGCGACACCTTATATGCCCTGATTGGATATGTTTACCAGACCTGAACAAACATAACATTGTCGTACCTGTTAAACCTTATGCGAGCTTTTATACCGATATGAAAGAATGGTGTGACTGAAAATAATTGCCATAGTAACTTCTTTCCGTGTTTAAATTGATAATAGTTACGATTAAAATGGCTCGATGTTTCCATTGTTTGTAAAAAATGCTATGGATATATTTCCTTTAGTTTTCCAACTATATCGCACTCTTTTTCATTTGCGGGAACATTAGTCAGAACAAAATTTATACCCTGGGTATGGAAAATTGTTTAAACGCGAAAAATAAATAAATCTTTCAAGATGGATTAGAGTCAAATCGCGGCCATGGGTAGCGAATTGAGACAACGGATAGAAAGGTTGACAAGAAACAGCGCATAGCGGCAATGAGAGGTAAATGGGGAGAAGCAAATGGTATCAATGGGTAGCATAAGAACAATTAGCTGATGGCCAAAATATAAAGACAATGAAACACAAATGAAGAGATCAGATCACAAAATGGAGACAACTGGTAGCAACTGAAGACAACATATGACCAATTGGGTCCTGGGTTGGGGTTAAGTAAAAGCTCGTGCAAATTTCGTTTATTCGGTTTCCACACATTGATATAGACAGAAGCTTTCCAGAATTCAAACCATTTTTTCAACATCAGATAAACTTCAGAAAATTCCAAAAAAAGAGATATTTTAGGCAGCTAAAGGAATGGTCTCCAATTAAACCTAGCCCAACTACACACTTAACATCGGCGACACCTGTATCTACTTATGGGCCCTAAACAAAGAACAGAAAGCATCCTCCCAATATAAACCCGAAACCCCAAAATCAGGAAACAAACTAGCAGCCACAAAGGTGTAAAAACGTACAGTCAATCAGCATGGCTAAACTTGGGGAAGTTTTGTGACTTTTAACTGATTCGTTGGTGTATATATAACGCCATTTGTCGTCACTTAACCAACCGTCAGAGTATTTCAGTGAAATATTTTTCTGACCTTTACATTTGCCCTATCTAAATTTGTTTGTCTCAATTTTAAGCAGTCTTTACTACGGGCCAGTGCCTTCTTACCAATATTCTGTATGCCTAAATAAATGTTTGATCAGCGAGTTTTGTAGCGCTTGACCTACATTTATTAATTGTTGGAAGTTTTTATGTCGTGATTTTTGTGTTCACGGATATTTGACAAAGGTAAGGTTGTTTCTCATTAAATTTACTTTCCGCATTACGTATTTTACAGGTTGGGTTGGTCTGTAAAAAAAGAGCTGCTTCTATAGTTATTGTAACCTTGGGTATCATTATTCTTTTGAACAAAATCTCTGAAACCTAAAGTAACAAGTCTAGATCTTCGGTCGCAGATACAACAGATATACCATCTTATGTCGAAGCGCAGTCGGAACACCCTTCGGCTATCTTCGCTCGCTACCGGTAGGCTTTGACACGCCTCGGGCAGTCTGCGTTTTTTATACGTTAAATCGCCGTATTTTGGGGCTGAATAAGAATGGCGTCGAAAGTAAATATCAAAATGTTCTACTACAAAGGAAAACAAAATAATTATAAATTTATTAAATGCTAATATCGATTAGAAAGATATTTGATTATATATTTTATTTAGCCCGGTAAACCACATGTTGTAGACAGACGCAGTTTCGGTACAAACCAGGAATCCTGCTTCACGGCTACCTATTTGGTCGCCATATTCAAAATGACCTGCAGTCTATCAGAGGGTATTTCATGTACGTAAATCCTGGAAGTTTCAGACTGGTCGAAGCGGAGTGTATGAACTCGAGCTCTAAAGTATATTTATCCATAAGTTGTTTTTTTATGTAAACAGTATTCTGGATTTTCGCGGCGAGTGTGCCTTTAACCAACTTTTAGCAGTAGAATTTTGGGGCATTCAATCTGTATCAGCTCTATAATTTTAGGTCCTTTTTTGCTTTCTTACTTTTGTTTAATTTCTATGCAATAAGTATAGAATAATCTATATCGAGAGCCATGCGTACACATGAAAACAATAAATAAAAGTTCAACTGTCGCGGGTACGAATAATTTCTCAGTCAATCATTTTCAATGAAAGTGCTATATAACTAGTTACATACCATATTTACGACAAGAATTATGTACGCTAATAACTACACAATTATGTGTGATAAATAGACTTATCTGTGGTATAGAGTGTATTGTCATAGAGATATTGTCATAGCAAAGAGATCTATTTTGCTGTGGAAAAGCCATAATGACAAGTCATTTATATATACGAGGAACATGAAAGCTTGTAAACATCTATTTATCGCAGCTTTCTCTATTGACAAGTATTCCGTTTTTATTCAGACCAATTGTATGCCAGTTTTTCCATTGCTTGACATTTTCTAAGCATTTGGCTTTTGCTGACACGTTTATTATACAGTTTCGGAGAACATAAAGGAAATTTGAAAATCATATAACTTTGTATTTTTTAAATCGTTAGCTGAATATGGCTCTCGATGCTAGTCTGTATAACAGGGCGGAACTAGCTATATAACTCCAGGGATTACTCCGAGGTGAGAGCTTTTTTACTTGTTGCCGCTATTGTTTCGAACAGTCAACTTCGTATACATACTCGTTCGTCTTGTTTAGAAAGATCTCCCTCGCGTAAACCACATTAAAGATATTATTTCTGAATTAGTAAACAAACCGACATTGATTGACCGTGAAAAAATCCAGGCCATATGTAAAGCAACAAGTCAAATTTACTGAAAGTTTATATGACAAATTTTTAATAAAAATGATAACATTCCGGAGAACAAGATGATATTTTAAGTGTAGCGGTGTCAAAGAAAATCAAAAAAAATATTAACTTGAAAGCACTATGTATTAGCACTGAGGACCACAAGACTCAATAGGTTTAACCATTTCTACATTTACATCTCTTTAGAATTATTTCTATAAATCAAATCTCCGAGCATTGTGTTTCTTCTAGATCCATTAGAATATAGACCATTTTGAATCGTTAGTGAACATTCTGAAGATATAGACTTTGATCCTATCATTGCAGATAAATCTCCACCGTATTGTATGGTACTGTAATAAGGTCCAGTACACTTCTTAGAACTGTTCCTCGTAAACATAGATGGGTCTTCATAAATTGTATCTGAGTGGGTATGGTTACAAGACACTCGTACACAGCTTAGTCTGTCATAAGTACATTCAACCACCTCACGTGAGTCTAGTCTCATCAGAACTGGTCGACAGGTAGTTGGGGATAGAATAGAAACGTGATCTAAATGTTTCTGTTCTGGCCTTGGCTCCAATGCAAGGGAGGGAAGTGGGGTCTCATAAGACTGGTCAAGCAATTCGGACTCCGAGACGTTTATCGAATCAGACGCACTGTCTTCTTCACTAACAATTGAATCTTCCGCTGATGCAACAATAAAGAAAGATGGTACACTGTCGCTTTTAACTCCACGCCATATATTCGGGATTAGATCCGGAATTTCCTCATATGTGTGATTCAAACCGTTCTCTCCACATTCAGCAGGAGTTGTCTCTCTTTGGTCGCGTTTTCGCTTCGTTCTGGTAAGACGCTTTGCGATGTGTTTCTTGAACCAATGCAACATTCTAAAATCCGAAACAAACAGTGATTATGAAACGGAAAAACAAAATCAGTTTTCTCCCATCCTCTATACGAAATTCAACCAGAACTAAACTTGTATACTTGAGGGCGATGTCAAACTCCAATAAATCTAAACGTGTATAAACTATACCCGTAGGCCCAATAAGTATGTACATATTTTTAAAGAACAAATTAACCCAAGATAACGATGGTAATGTAACAACTTATATCATGGGGCAAAAAAATCTCGCTTCCTGTGTACATATCAACTGGCGTTTTATGCCACTTTTAATAAAGTATTTTCAACAGACGAAATACTTTTTGGAATATTCGTTTTTAAACATCGTGATTTGGTAATATAAAATGACTTACCTGATGGTGTAGTGGTAATAGATTTAATTTATCTTCAGTTGAGAGCCTTCGACGTTGTGCATGTACACGGCAAATGCAAAAAGTAAATCTACCAAAACTGTGTGTTACATTTATATCCTTTGCCAGGCGAATGTATGTAACTTCAGCCAATAGGAGATTAGGCACTATTGGAGTAGTGTTTGAGGAAAACTGGAGGGGTCCTCAGGATCCACCTATGGGTCTGTTTACCTCAGACACTCAACTGTCATCGTACCATTCATTTTCACCTGCCAGTCTTAATCAGCTTAGTCAACATACACAGACTGCCTCTCCATTACAATACCCAAATCCAATAAACAATCGATTTCCGGTTCACTATGACACTAATGTAAATTGGAGGAATACTTATCTTGATGTTTAAATGTTTGGATTCCAGTTTAAACATGACTAACGGGATTTTTGTGCTGGGCGAATCTTGAACGGGCAAATCTTCGATAATTTTGATTTAATCAGAATGAAATCCAGCTTTTCTATTAAATTGACATGAGCTTCCAGAGAAAATTTCGTTGAACAGCTTATTGTTTGTAATTTTTATTAAAGAAAGAAAAAAAAATCACTATTCTGAAACAAACAAATATCGGTAATAGATGTGAGAGTGTTCGACTTGTTGTTGCTTATAAAAATTCCCTTAACGTACAATCCCAAGATTGGCATCAACACATAGCTCCTAAGGGAATTTTTATAAGTAACAACACGTCGAAAATGTACTCTCACAGCTATTACCGATATTTTTTTGTTTCAGAAAAGTGATTTTTTCTGAATTATGACTATCGGTATGACTATCGGAAAGGGTCAGTAAGAGACGTGAAGTTAGTGTTTATGTGTAACAATAACGTAAATTGGAATACAGCTATTGTGGATGATAGACTCAACCACTATGTGTTGTTTCAACGCAAACGATTCAACATTTCAATGAACAATCACTTACATCACCTTGACCATCGAGGAAATTCAGATTTTACAGTTAAAGCCACTTCACGTTCCACATCTAGACTTTTATTTTGCAATAAATAAATTCAATTATCTTGTTTACTGGTATGTTAGATAGATAAATATCCGATGGGGTGACGTCCGTCGTGTGAACAATTATCGGTGCCCCACTCAATCAGGATTTAAATATAAACTTGGCCACAAAAATAAAGTACAAGTGTATTGAGTTATGCCGTAAACCAAACTCCATTTTATCTTTATTTTGTTATATCTATTGGCATTTTCAAGTATAGGTACACTTGAATTGGACAGTTTGACATCAAGCTTCTGGATTCTTAATGTATATATTTTCATTTCATTTCATTTATTCACCTTTGAAAAAGTTACAAATAAAATAATAATTGAGATCAATAGTCGGCGGGAATAAAGTCCAATGGACTTGTTATATCCCAGTAATAAAAGCATGTTATAAATCAATAGGTCATACGTCGCAGGTGCTGTAGACTTAAAAAGTATTTTTTTTTACGGAAACATCAATACTTATAACAAAAAGAAAGAAGAAATCAAAGTTATGTTATAAATAAAAGATACATTTTAAAAGTACCTAAATTGCATATATTTATAGATAAAGCGGAACGCGGATGTGGCGATGAAGGAGGCCTACAGATCTAATAAAAAGTCTTTAATTGATGATTTAAAAAGAGACAAAGATTTGATTGATTTTAAAGCTACTGGTAGTCTATTCCATTCCCGTGGACCGGCTACTCGTATGGAATAGTATGAGAGATTTGAATGATAAATTGTTCGAGATAGGTTCAAATTTAAAGTCCTTGTTTGGTAGGTATGAATGGTTGACTGTCGCGAAAAAATGTTTTGAAAAGATATGGGAAGATTAACTGAGTGATGCATGAATTTATGTATGGTAGTAAGATGGCAGAATCTATTCATCAAATGGATTGGAAGTATTGTTAGCGATTTAAACAAGTTTTCTGTGTGCTGAAGTCGATGAGAGAATGTTATGACTCGGACAGCTGTTTTTTAAGTAAGTGAAGAGACTGGAGACGAGAATGATAAGTGCTTCCCCACAGAGCGTTTGCATATGAAAGATAAGGATGAATTAAGGAGTGGTAAAGAATAAATAAGGTATGTTTATTAACGTTTTTTTTAATATGCTTTAAAATACCTATATTTTGAGATAATTTCCTACAAAAAAAAAACTGATATGAGATGACCATTGAAGGCTATTGTTAAAAACAATTCCTAAAAATTTAAGTTCGTTTACGTGATCTATGGGACTATTGTTAACAAAAAGGTTTGGTATCTCAGGGCAGTTTTTTGAAGGGGAGATAACCATAAGTTTAGTCTTCGAGACATTAAGAGAGAGTCTATTGACGGCCAGCCATCCTGATATCTTCTCCAGCTCCGTCGACACAATGTCGACGGCACTGGATAATGATTCATATATGGATAAATTGATATGATCGAATCTTCATAGAAGAAGGAAAGTGAACCAGAATGTCACGTGTGCCTGCGAACTCTCAAGAAAATATTCCATCAACAATCGAAAATGTGAAGAATAGCTATTTCGCAAACATATCGTTCACGTAGCATAGATTATAGTTCATACATCAGTTCAGATTGGTATGTGAATAGAAGTCAGTTAGACTCCTGTAGCGATCGATCTTTAACAGGAAATGTCGTTATGAGATCCTTTGTTTTTAACAATGAATCTAATCTACCCACTTGAACGTCCGATTAATCTGCAATATACCGCCTACTTTTGTTACTACAATAGTCTCGTGAGCGGAAATATATGCCAAAAGCAAGTGATTTTTAGCGATTAAATTGGATAAGCTGTAGATTGTTTTTTATCAGTATCCTCGCGTTGTGAATCCGATGTGACCATTGTAGGGCCTACAACTAGTCAAAACTTAGAACTAAACCAAAAAAGATAATGAATAAATTTCATCTCTTTTTTCTTGAAATTGTACATTTTCCTCGAGAACTGCTTCGTCACACCATTGTTACTTGGTCAACTGTCGTCCTTTTTGATACCACACCATTGTTGCTGGCCAAAATCGTATTTACATACCCCCCCCCCCCCCCCCCCCCCTGTACTTATCATCAATTGCATTCTATTCAGATTAACTGTTCACCACTATTGGATTTTGTCTATGCATTTGTTCGATTCAACTGAAGATATCTAAAATGACTTTTAAAAACACTCGTTAACAAATGAATTATAATTGATTTTGAAGCTACATGACATAGAGAAAAGAAAAAGAAACAAATGATTTGACGAAAAAAATCAGTTTTAACATTGTACGATTCACATATACTAAACACACATTTTACAATATAATTAAAATTTTAAGCAAAAACTCCTATACTAGCGTCTTTGTCGGAGCGTTTTAACCAGCCAATAAAGAAGTTATTCTAAATGCATATGACATCAATAGCTTAATTATACATCATAGTGACGTGTCTGTGAATAACATGAAAATACTTTCTTTTAGTGTATTCCTCCAGACTATTATAAATAACAATTGCTACCAACTATTTAATTTGATACGGTTATGTCTTACATCTGCATAGAAGTAGCTAACACTCAGCAGAAAAATCACAGACGGACAAAAAAAATCACAAAAATCACAAAATCAAGAGTGATGATGATGATGCCAGAAGATTCCTTCCTAATGAAACTTGGAAACACGGTTTCATTCCAGGTTTTACAAAAGACTGTCTCACCGACTAGGCACATCAAGTATGACATAGAACTAACAGGATCACGCAAAACAATCACAGCTCACGAGTACAGGGAAATCTCAAGAAAAAAAAACCAACCTGGACCTAGGGAAATCCCCCCTATTTTACTCAAAATATATGACTAATATAGATATTTGTTAATTTAGTGAATGTACTTAACTACAATTTTCTATATTGTTCCAGTGTTATATTGTGACTACCACCAGGGATGTAAAACCAAAAAATCATTAATTAAAATTTAGCTTGCTGATAATGCTTTCACATAGCAGCTTGCAAATATTAAAAAAAACATGTTATTGGAATATTTTTGAAAATCCGAATGGGATTTTATTGTTTAAATGATTTATGGACACTGAAAACCCAAAGAAGACCCGTAGCTGTAAATCTTCGTGGTTGACGTTATGATTGACATTTGTACACTAAATCATCGTCGTTTCAACCAATGAACTATATACATGAACTGATGATCAAGTGGATTTTGATCTCTAGTGAGCGCCGTCATTACACCTAAATGACATTTGGTAACTAAACTGGTATTTAGTTTATTGCTTTTAACCAACCATGCCGACGCATTGACTCGACGAAGATCATGTATGACGTCATATCACTGAGAATGGACGTCTCGGAAATAAACTTATTTGTTTGATGGGCATATAGAAGTTGAAAGTATAACATTAAACAAACCCTTTCTGGATTTACAACTTCTGTTATATTTAGGCGCAACGTTTCAATGTTTATTCAGACATCGTTTTCAAGCATAAGGTACTTATTATTTCCCGGAACGGGTGTAAAGAGTTTTAAAAAAGGCCCGAAGTGTGTAGGTTTCATTTTCTTTACGGTCGAGATCGTACATTCTATACATGTTCTAAAACAACTAACGATCTATGCAAAAGGATTGCCAGGCACTGAACCTGTACACCACAGGGTCTCGTTCTACTAAGCTGACGCAAAGTTACGCATAGGTTTACAGCATAGAGTTGCGCCTCCAGACTTGCGACCATGCGCAAGTTCCTATAATTTAACATGCGTTTGCGACTGGCCACACTTACGTCAGCCTAGTAGAACGAGCCCCAGGTGAAACAATCTTCAATGCGACGGCGAAATAACAAACGTGTGTACAACTTAGGAACAAAGTTCAAATAGCCGGTATGTGATAACCGTTGGTTCAGGTCCTTTTGATGTGAATAATCGGCAGGCAAAATACTTCGATCAGTTTGATGATACTTTATTGGTCAGAGCATAACAGTACTTCGCACAGACAAACCGCCATTACGCCAAGCGTAAGAATACAATAACTAAAAAGTAGTGCTAACCAAAGTACTCTATTGTATATAAAGAAAGGGTGCTAGTCAGGTTACGACATTGTATATATGAGTACATTTGAGGGTATTTCTTGCTTATAGAACTACCAAAACGTAAATCTGCAAGATCGGTATCAACGGAAAGCTCTTGTTTTGTACTTTATAAAAATGACAAACAATTAGCTAATTCTGTTTCAACGGAATTTTCTCGTTATCTGGCAGCTCATGCCACTTTAAGATATTAACAATAAGTTAAAATAGATAATGATAAGGATTTTAGCAACCCAAAGCCTTAAGTACCATGGACTGCTAAAATTCGGATTTTTTTTCTGAATTCAGATTGGCAAGAGGAGTTAAGCGCTTGAAGTCCATTTGGGAACTAATGGATCGACATTGAATTTAAAAAAAAAACCATCGGGGAAGTTAATGACCCGCAGGACATGTAACGGGGACATGTAACGGGGATGCATGAGTACATTTTACATGTCTCTTTGGTTATAAAAAGTACCTAACGCACATTTCTGAATTTTCCCAGTATTTTGCACCTGATGCCACAGGAGCCAAATAGAGATAGGTATTTGTGAACATTTCTTGAATTTGTTTACACGTTTTCCCCTAAAGATCCATGGAGAATGGATATATTATCTGATAAGGGAAAGAGTGGGCTGGTATTACAGTCGCTAACGTGTCTCAACAAACAATGCGAAAATCAAGATAATCAATGAAATCTTTGAGACGACTATACCCCGGAAGTCTGGAGTAATTCACAAATCAAATGGCTGTTATTTTGATCTGATTGACTGTGACAGATGGCCTCAGAATAGACAAACCCATGGCTACCATGTAAGGAAGTAGAGTGCAGTCATCATGGGGAGATTAAACCTTTCGTTGTGTAATCTGGATGGCTTAAAATAACCACGTGTGTGTAAAGAAACATAGAACCCAATCAACAAGTTGTCTGAAACTGTTACACGTCTGTAAAAGCCACACCAAATAAAGTTTAACCGTATACCTAGAACAAGCTGTCTTTCTTTACTGCTTTGAATCGTTTATGTTGGAGAGTTGAAATTTCCTGAATAATACAGAACATTAAAAAATCTGTTTTTATGGGATGTTTCATAAAATATTCGGCCTCTCTTCACTGTTTTGAATCATCTATCTTGGAGAATTTTAATTCCCTAATTTATATTGAGTATTTTTAGTATTTGTTTTAATATAGTAGTATTTTTTTAATATAAACTCAATACAAACAAACATGAAATTTACAAAAAGAAATGCTCCCAAAATTAAATCCACATAGAGCCAGATTTTAGCTATCATTGTAATCATTAGAAAGACTTTAGATTTATGCAAAAGAAGTAAATGGGCAATCGCAGCTGTCATTCTTCCCAAGACAGTTTCCTTTTGTGTGGCTGGCGGTCAGTATATGTTCATCAGAACTGTAGTTCGTCCCATGCCATACTGCTTGATCTCTGCAGTCCAGTTTTGAACTCAAATAAGTGATTGCATTATGTGCTTGCTTACGTGTATAGAGTGGGCAATGTGGGATATATTTGTTAAAGTGGCATGAGCTGCCAAAATGTTGATATTTTGACGTTAAAACAGAATGTTGAAATTATTGGCTATTTTTCTCAAGACGTGTAATTCAGAAGCTTTTTAGTGCTTCTAGTCTCGAAAATGTACGATAATGTATTGTTTTGAACTAACTTTGGCTTAGAATGAATGAATGGTCGTCCCGGTTATTTAAATTTTGTTTACTTTTCGAACACGTTTTGGTTCGCACAGGCCACATACTGTATGGATTTTCCTCATTCCAACGCCAATCATTTAGTTTTTCGAGGACCTCCAAAGCCTCTTACTGTCGTGACGATCAGAAATTGTGAAAAAAGTGTGAATTTTGGCAGCTCATGCCACTTTAAATTTCAATCCTCCAAGACACCGTATTCAAAACACTGATATGGCAGCCATACCACAACCTCAGTTTGAGTTCAGAAATCTTAACATTTGCAAATAAGAGCTAAAGACAGTTTTGAAGAGAGATAGATTTTGCTATATGAAATATCCCGTTCAATTTGCAATATCTATTATAAGTTGCATCTTCCTAATACACATATGAATAGTATGTCTTAGAAGTGTAACAGAGGACTTGTTGACTGACTTCTATGTTTCTTTATGCATACCTGTTTGTTTCAAGCCATTCCGATTACACAGCAAGCGATGTAACCTCCAGTCGTGGACTGCACCTCAACTACACGATAGCCATGGGCTGGTTTGGTCTGGGTTCCCATTCTACACATGTCACAGTCAATTGGATCAATATCACAGTGATTTGACATTTACATTACAAAATATACTTCCAGCGTATAGCATTAGAGATTGTATTGGTTTGTCGTGATTTTCTCATTATTGTGATCTTTGTGACTGTCAAGACAGACTTTAGTATGGTGGCTGATTTGTGCCATTTCGCGTTTTCGCTGCGAGAATTAGAAGGCGAAAACGCGAGAATACGAAATAAAACTAAAATCTCGCCGCGAGAATGCGAGAAGGCGAAATAAAACTAAAATCTCGCCGCGAGAATGCGAAAACACGATAACAAATATAATCTCGCCGCGAGAATGCGAAAACTCGAGAATTAGCAAAAAGTGCTTTATTTGTGCCATTTCTTGTTTTCAACTTTTCGCCGCTGGAAAGCAAAATCATTTCTTAAATCTCGTCGCGAGAACACGAAAACAAGAAATAAATTTAAATCTCGCCGCGAGAATGCGAAAACAAGAAATAAGCCAATATCGCTTTATTTGTGCCACTGCTTTTTTGTGCCACTATAATCTCGCCGCGAGAACCGCGAAAACTCGAAAACAAGAAAACGAAAGTAACTTACAAGTGACTAGCACGCTTGCGCGCATACTGTCTACACTTCATCCTGAACGATTCTGGCTTATAAAGATAAAAACAACCCAACATCAAGCCAGATTGGGTGGTAGGGTGAGGTTTTGTTCTTTTACCCTCAGAAACTGTATATTTATTGTATTATTCTAAGATTTGCGGTGAAGCCGCTAAACAAATCTGTGTTTCTAAACCCCTGTTTTCAACTGTGCCTGTCCTTTAATCCCATAACTGCCCTTTAACTATCGTGTTTGAAAACTCCATAATTTTTTAATAGGCCAATTATTGGGCGGGTGGTGGGGGGGGGGGGGGGGGGCAAAGATATGTCTTTGATTATTGATTATTTCATACAAGACCCATTATAGTGACACGAGCTTATGGCTTGTATATACAAAGCTACAGAACCATATAGCCCTTGTTTTGATGTGGACATGAGACTCGTAAACAGCTTAGTCTGTCTCTATCACATTTATCGCTTTCAGTAATTTGGACTCGCACATTTCCATTCGTAGCTGATGAAAGACTAAAGTTTTTATCAGTAAGTCCTTCGATATGAGGAGTTTCGTAAGAACATTTTCTAGAGAGGATTTCTTTTTCTTGTCTAACTGGAAAATGGGATTCTGAAGACACTGTTGTATGTTCATCTTCATTTTCTCCACCAAAAGTCTCTTGTGATGTGTCTACGATATAGAAAGATGGAACACTCTCGTTCCTCGTCCCTCGCCACGAAGTCGGAATGAGGTCAGGTATCTCCTCATAAATATGATCTAATTTGTAATGGTTCCCTTCACTCGTGGAATCACATTGCTTCTGTTTTTTCTCTTCTAACCGACGCTTCCGCTTGTAGATATGCTTTTTTATCCAGTGCAACATTTCGATGAAACAGGATTGTTGGTGACCAGTAATTGTCCTACTATTCCAACACTAGGCAGGATCAATCCACCAACCCTTGTAAAACTACTTTTCGTTTTTTCCAGGAAGTTCAGCTTTAGTAGCAGGCACTGTCGATGTATGTACTGTGCTCTGCGTTTTTTATATACGTCAGACGATAGACGCGAGTAATTCAGATTATCCAATGAATGGTCAGATTGCATAACCATCAGCCTAATCCCAGCCCTTGGGCACACCCCCACACTATAGACACGGGCTTGTTGATTTTGGGGTCAAAGCGTTCGCCATACATTCCTTTTTACACCTGTCACAGAAAATCAGATTAAACGATCTGCATGGCTTGACATTTCCATTCACGGTGACTTCCGGGATAAGTTGTCCATTTCCTTGGAGTGGCTTTCACTATTATTGTAACCACGTCGACTGTATAGTCTCTTATTAATTACCCCCACATAACAACAGATTCGCCTACAATCAAAACCATTCCATAATATACTAGAGAGAGAAAAAAAACAAGAAAAAGCGTTTATTTATTTTTTGTTTTGAAGATAAGTATTTAACACTATCGGTAGGTGTTAGGTATCGTGTTTTATGTTGGCTCAAGGAACATAAAGCGCCTTGCAACACCCTAGCAAACATTTTATTATAAACAAAATGTCGTCCGCGAGATAGATGGTTCCCCTTTCCACCAACCAATGGCTTTAACACCATCCTAATGATACCACCACGGGGACTTTCCTGTTATCCTGGGATTTATCACGTGTATTGATGGGATAAATAATGACAGGTGTGTAGAGGAATGTATGGTGTCTATAGAACAAATATCTATCTTAACGTTTGAGGAGGGGACAGAACACAAACATCAACTGTGTTTGTTAATTTTAAAGTTAGCCCCCGCTGGCTTCAATAACAACATGTTGTACCATTTTACAAGTTTTTACAACCTCCGAGCAAAGAGCCCTTGTTCCTCCCTCACTAAACCCGGCAACGCAGCTATATAAGTGAAATACTCTTGAGCACAACGTAAAACATCAATCGATCAATCTTATTAGGTATAAGGTGCAAATTACATATTATTACCTGTTAAGTGAAATAAGACGATGTTGATACACATTTTATAAAGCACACAAACCAGGAGAAAAGAGACTAAATTGCTGTTTCTGAAAATGATTAACTTGTTGTATTTGATACACTTGACAAGTCTCTTGTAACTAAAGCTTATAGCCAATGTTGAACAGTGTGCAGAAATGGAATAGCAATGTATCTGATTCAATCCAATTATAATCCCAGCTGTCACTTTGTACAACTCACAGACTTACTTTCGCTGTCTTTTGGGTGTCAGGCAAACTTCTCCGCCGACGCGTCCATTCAACCGGGAGCTGTGTAATATGTCCACCGTCTGGTTTAACAGGATTATATAATGTTGGCACACATACAATGACAGGAAATTCAACTGAAATGACACCAGGCGGAACAGAATAATATCCTTTGAAATGTCAATTTAAATCAATCATTTCTGATTCTCTAACAGGGTACAACGATTGTGACGAGACAGACATCGGTCGTCTTTGACTTCATGTCGCTTGGACAAGAAAGAGGTCAGGGCAGTGCTATGATCAGCGAGGGATTTATTATTCCTCTTCCCCTAAGAATTGGGAAGCATGAAGAGAAATTATACTGAAGAGGTTGGCAGCCAAAACTTTAACTGGGTAACTGACTGCTTGGATTTCATTCATCCTACCGCCATAGCTTTACGAAAACCCCAAGCTACATGTTTTATTACACCCTTTTTCGAAATGCTCTTATTAGTAAACATGCGATGAACGATGCTTTCAAAGAAATGGTTTAAAAATGTGCAAATTTATCAACTGCAGTCTTCCGACGAGTTGACCAGTTGCTGTTTAAACCAGTGCTGCTCGAAATCAATTACCAATACCAAGATTTGCCGCGCATTTTTTTCTCGTGGGAAATTCCTGGAAATAATTGCTAATCCGTGTACTTATCTCTTCGTTTTAAGCCATTTTAATCTACCTGCTGAGAGTTATACTAAAGAGATTTATTGAAAAAGGTAATATAATAAACATGTACATTTTCGTGGGAGAGTTATATAATCCGGTTAGACAGTTAAAGAAACATGGCTTTCGTGAATCCATTGACAGGTCTTCAATTCCACCTCTGTTTGAAATATTCAATTCCACCTCTGTTTGAAATAAGCCATTTTCAACAGCACACAGTAACTATCACACTGTTGCAATTGCTTGGTATCAAATGTCCCTATATATAGACAATGCAGCCAAAGACCCTCAAATAAGGCTGATATAATTTGTTTTTGTCTTTTAGAAAGGTTAACAATAGAGATTTTGTATGTTGTTTATATGTTGAATAAACTGGTCTTTATTAAAATCCTGTACTTTTGCTATTTATATCCCCCCGCTCCCCCCCCCCCCCCCCCACCTTCCCGGCATATAATGCGGGGGCATATAGCGATCAGCTTGTCTGTCTGTCTGAGTGTCTGTCCGTAATCCTTTCTTGTCATCGCATCTCCTCCCAGGGTTTTCATCATTTTTTTTTTCGAAACTTAATGGACATGTTGGATATCATGCGAGGATGTGCACCTCCCCTTCTGGTTACGCTGGCTTCATTATTTTCAGAGTTATTCCCTTTTCCCACAGCATACAAAGACATAGACACTTAGTGCTTGGCATCGCATCTCCTCCCACAGTTTTCATCAATTTTTTTCGAAACTTGGTGGACATGTTTGATATCATGCGAGGATGTGCACCTCCTCTTCTGGTTACGCTGGTTTAATTGATTTAAGAGTTATTGCACTTTTCCGACAGTATACGAAGACATAGCCAATCTCTGTGCTTGTCATCACATCTCCTCCCACAGTTTTCATCATTTTTTTTTCGAAACTTGGTGGACATGTTGGATATCATGCGAGACTGTGCACCTCTTATTCCGATTACGCGACTTTGATTATTTTCAGAGTTATTTCCCTTTTCCGGCAGTATACGAAGACATAGACCTGATATGGGTTCCTGAATGCATTTCTTCCTACATATTGCATTGAATATTGGGGGGATGTGGATATCCTGTATGGAAATGAACTTTTGTCTGTTCTTAGTATGTT
Source organism: Lepidochitona cinerea (assembly GCA_963971465.1). Taxonomy (NCBI): domain Eukaryota; kingdom Metazoa; phylum Mollusca; class Polyplacophora; order Chitonida; family Tonicellidae; genus Lepidochitona; species Lepidochitona cinerea. The sequence goes on along the minus strand of OZ020551.1, from coordinate 102,026,654 downwards.
TCCACTTCCACAATCTTACGTGGGGCCGGGTGGATATCATTTATTGATGACTCTTGTTTAATTTCTGTTCTCAGTCTCATTAGAAATAATAACTGCTGAGGGGTTGGGGGGGGGGGGTCATTGTGTTAAAAGGGGGAATGTCTTATAGACCTTTATACCCAGTAATAGGTTGTTATAATAAACCAAATCCCATGATATTTCATTAGGTCTATGGCGGACAGGACATCTTTAGTCAGTAACTGTTTGTCTGAAATATCGTGTTATATATTGACAAAGTTGTGCGGATCTTCAGTTATAGCAGAAAGTCGGGTTAACTGAAATTTGAACAAAATATGTAATTTGGTTCCTAGGTAGAAGGCAGTGTTGACTAATATATCTATGGGTTTTTTTATAAGCATAGTTGTTTATTTTTGTTGTTGTTTATTTTATTCACCATAATGTATTAAACAAAATAAAGCATACAAGTTTAATAAGTTGGCGGGATTAAAGCCCCATGGGGCTTGATCTATCCCAAATAAAGTAGGGTGGTTGGCTTTTAACAAGTGATTTTAAAGAGATTGATGAAACATGCACAAAAAAAGAAATGAGAATAGGTTGAAACAAACAAATAAATAAATGCCACTTAAACACAAAACTTATTTGTTCAGCGAATCAATGAAGTAAGTTTTTGATTTTGCTTTAAAAAGAGATAAAGATGTTAGCTGTTTCAGATAACATGGTAGTTTGTTCCATTCCCGGGGACCGGTTATCTTCAGGGAGTAGAAAGAAAGGTTGGTTTTGAAGAAAGGCCTTACAAGATTGAGGGAACTGCCACGCGTAGTGTAATTATGGGACGAGGGAAGTCTTGAACAGTAGGTAAGGAAAGCTTTAGGGAAGAATTCACCGGATAGTGTGATGATACGCAGTGCTCGCTTGTGTAGGATTTCTAATGGATGCAAATGACTGGTATATGTATTATCCCATAGGACATTTCCATAGGATAAATATGGATACAGAAGAGAATGATATAAAATAAAGAGAGTATGTTTATTGATGCTCTTACTGATATGACAAATGATCCCTAGGTTTCTAGAGATTTTTTGGCAGATATAGTTTATGTGTGAGGACCAATTAAGACCTTCGTTGAAGATAATACCTAGAAATTTGAAGGTTTTAACTCTTTCAATAAAGATGCCGGCAACTGAAAGATCAGGAAGAACAGAATGAGCAGATTAGGTTTTTGGATTAAATAGCATGAATTTGGTTTTTGCTACGTTTAAGGAAAGCCGATTAGCAGAAAACCATTGATGGACTTTGGATAGTTCACTTGTCATCGTTCTAATTGCGTCTGAAGGAGAATTGGAGGAAAATATCACACTAGGATCGTCAGCAAATAGAATAAAAGAAAGAATGTCAGAGGTCTTGTGCAAATCATTGATGTAAATGAGAAAGAGTAGTGGGCCCAAAATAGACCCTTGGGGAACACCGCAAGTGGAAAGTAGAGGGTCAGAAATAGCATTTTTGAAAAAGACACGCTGGGTCCTGTTAGACAAATAATTTTTGAACCAATTGTTTACTACCCCTTTAAAACCATAATGACATAGTTTAGTCAATAATATATCGTGATTCACGGTGTCAAACGCTTTGGATGGGTCCAGAAAGGTTACGATACTATATTTCTTATTTTGTGAAGCTTCAATAAGGTTATCATATAATGAACACGCTGCATGAAGAGTAGAGTGGCTTTCGCGAAACCCAAATTGGTTTGAGAATAATAAGTCGATATTTTCAAGATGTTGCATCATCATAGACAGAACAGTTTTTCCCAGTATTTTACTAAAGCACGGCAATATTGAGATGGGTCGGTAATTTTCGAGTTTGTTGATTGGTCCGGTTTTGTGTATGGGTATAACTTTTCCGATTTTGAATGCAGCTGGGACAACTCCAGAAAATAATGAAAGATTGGTTACAACTGCCAAGGGAGATGAGATATAAGGGGAGACAAGTTTAACAAGAGACATTCTGATACCATCGATACCGGCAGATGCATTTGATTTCAACGAGTTAATAGTGCAAGAAATATCATTGGGGGAAACGTGGTTAAAAATACAACCTGAGTCAATTGATGGTCCAAGGAAATCAGTGAAGCTGGAATCATTAGGTTGTATTTGTGAGTCAAGTTTGGAGGCAATCGTTGAGAAATACTTATTGAAATGGTTAGCGATGGTTTTGCTCAATGCTGAAATTTGTTGGTAGTTCGTTATACCTTTTTAGGTTTAGTAACTCGTTAAGAACTTTCCAGGTACGTTTAATATCATTATTAAATTGGTTAAATTTATTTTCAAAATAATGTTTTTTGATAGTCTAATAGAATGATTGAGTTTGTTCCTGAAAAGTCTGTAGTTTTTACGATCCTGGTCTAGTCCTGTGCGTAGTTGAAGTCGATATAAATTGTTTTTCAGATTCAGACCCAAATTGAAGCCAACTTTCTGAGAAAGCAAGGATAGAGAATTTATTGTTAAGACCATAGACAAAAGCAGTGATTTCATCAATATGTTTACTAAGGCTGCGGGCGTTGAGATGAAAGAAAGAAAGAGAATGAACAGAATTGGTGGCTGGGTGTGAATTGAACGAAGACTGAGATATATATGAAGACTGGTGTGAGTTGAGATTTGTCCAATGAGAAATCTCGTTGACTGGATTGACGCATTGACTGGTCATTGGCTCAGAGGTCGAACCTTGCGTTATTCTCTAAAGAAAGAAGTTTGTATTATTTGAGGCAATAATGAGGGAAAACAAATTTATTTTATTTGGATATTCAACACCCAAAATTTATTACCTATTCGTAAGAGATTTTTTAACTAAAGATGTTCAAATAGCACTATAGTTGAGATTTACAACATCATTCTCTTGTTAAAATTCGAAATAATTAAGTCATTTAACAACCTGTTCCTCTCATACAAAACTTGTCTCGTTTTAGACCGTATTAAATTAGTTTTTGGGGACTGTACGTTTTTGGTGAGATTAGCGGCAGAAAACTCGTACGTGACTTCTTTCATTGCAACTCTAGAAGACAATTTGGAATTTGATAATGAGGACACCGTCGTAAAGGAATCGGTACCTGACATCTGGTCATAAATACTGTCATCTATCCATGATAGATCCTGACTCACGTCATCAACATTTCCTAAGATATTTGATTCACAAGGTTTCGCCAGTTCATAGACACAATCTACATTGTCATTAGTTAAGTAACTCTGTCTCAATGTCTCGAGAATTTCTTGTGGATCACAATCTTGGACATAAACGGTGTCTTGTTTAGATAAATCGATGGATCTTTGACAAATTGTGTCTTTTTCCTTGGGAATGATATCTGGTATTTCCTCATATATATGATGTTTGACCTGGTCTTCGTAACCTCGGCTATCTTTCGTCTTGGAAACTTTGTGATTTGTTCGGCGTCTTTTCTTGAACCATCGTAACATCTTGTCCAGCATTTATGACAAAGGCTAAAACAAAACAAGGAGAATTGTTTTTTCAGGACTTCTAAAAAACTTTGAATCAACTATTAATAGACAATCAATCTGTTGTGAGAATTAATAGAAAATGTGCAATGATAAATTAAAATATATATGAACAGCTATGAATTATTTCAACACTTTTGGAAACGTGTTTTTGCTTACCGTAAATCTACTTAATCTAGTATCTGTTTTCGATGACCTCCAAGGTTATCAAAATGCAGTTCAGGTAACGGGTACTTCGATTAGTGGAGTTTCTTAATATACACGGAATGTGTTTAATGACATTAAGCAAAATCTACAAATCTTTATAGCTGTGTGATGTATAAAGGTGAGAATAATCATCAGAAAATTACAGCTGTAGTCTCAACAAGACTCCACAGGGTGCCTGGGGGATATTGACAAATCTTTGACATCCTGTCCTCTAATTCCACACCTTCAGTACGAGAGCAGAAGGATTATTAAGGTGTAATTATCACCAGAGGTGTGAGATAACTTTGTTTAAAGTTTATTTGATCAAAAGCCAATTCAATAAAATCTTGTGGTAGGGATCGGTTTTTGTTAAGACATTGACGATGAAACTCCAGTCCAGTCGGTGTTCCCTTTACGCTAATATCTGGTATAGATACCGGAGGTGTGGAATTAGAAATTCTTCATATTGATATGGGGCTTCAATAATGGATTAAAATGTTAGGCACAGGTTTTTTAACCGACGGCCAATGTCGTTAACGGTCAATGTGACGTGATGGGATCTATGTAGATATCACAGTTGAGAAGTTAATAGTCTTGTTTACACTGGATATAACACCTTAAGTACTAATAGAAAGTGGAACTCTTTTCGCCTGCGTAATTATAATAGCCCCCAGTAATTTGTCTATCAATTGTAAAGAGATCGCCCTTGGTTATTCGATAAGTTAAATAATCCTGATTCATTAAATCAATCAAGTACATGTAAAACATGTATACATTGAATTGACTTTAGTTGTCTGTAACGTTAAATGCACATAATGTTAAAGTGGCATGAGCTGCCAAAATGTTGATATTTCGATGTTGAAACAGAATGTTGAAATTATCGGCTATTTTTCCCGAGACGTATAATTCAAAAGCTTTTTAGTGCGTCTAGTCTCGGAAATGTATGATAAAGTATTGTTTTGAACTAACTTTGGCTAAGAATGAATGAATGGTCGTCCCGGTTATTTAAATTTTGTTTACTTTTCGAACAGTATTCCGGTTCGTATAGGCCATACTGTATGGATTTTCCTCATTCCAACGCCAATCATTTAGTTTTTCGATGGCCTTCAAGGTCTCTTACTGTCGTGACGATCAGAAATTAGGAAAAAAGTGTGAATTTTGGCAGCTCATGCCACTTTAAATAAGGCTTTAAGCAACAACCAATCCATTCATTCATTCTCCTATGGGTCATTTTTATTTGCATTTTTTTGTCCCTTTACTGATCCGGCAAATTAATCACACAAACGATCACTTTAAGCACAATTTCGTCACAAAGCGGATTTCATGCATATAGATGATTCTACCCAATTATAGGTTTCTTCCATATCAATATCCAGAAATCCTCTCATATCAGTATCCAGATATTCTCATGTCACACCTCTAGTAACTATACCATGTATTATTAATTGACTTCCAATGTTATTGGCAAAATACGGAGAAACGGTCACGCTCATACAGGGCTTACCAGGGCCAATACGAACAAACTAGGTTAATACGAACAAACAATGCCACTACGGACTGGGTCAATACGAGATCAAACATGGCGACCGTTTCATTGCTATCACTTCAAAATCCCAACGCCATTTTTCTTAAAATCATCAACAGAAAAAAAGAAAATAGTCAATGTACAGTTAAAGAAAAGCAAATATTCCGTCTATTTTATCAGATAAATTAAATATTGCATAAATAACAATTTGTAAAAGTAAAAAAATATGTTCCTATGTTTTATGTACAAAAGAAAAAAACTTTGCGAAAAAAACCTTGCGAATGCGTCTATTAAAACACTAGTATTTTTAAATCATATAAATATTTTATGAAAAAAAAAAACATTGAAAGCCAATTAATAAAATTTTCATTCATCAGAATACTCCCTATTGGCATTCCTTGCTTGAGGGGCATATATAAGTTGGAAGTATAACATTAAACAAACTCTTTCTGGATTTACAACTTCTGTTATATTTAGGCGCAACGTTTCATTGTCTATTCGGACATCGTTTTCAAGCATATGAAAACGATGTCCGAATAGACATTGAAACGTTGCGCCTAAATATAACAGAAGTTGTAAATCCAGAAAGAGTTTGTTAAATCCTATTGTTTCGGGCAGCCGTATTAGCCCTCGGCCTTCGGCCTCGGACCAATACGACTATCCTCGGACCTGTAACAATGCCAATAGGGAATATCCTGATTAATAACATTATATTAGCGTAAACGAAACGGCGACTGGGTCCATTGTCCTTAAAGGCACACTGGCCGCGAAAATCAGGAATATTGTTTACATTAAAAAAGAAAGACCGTATTCTGTATTTTTCCCAGACAATATAAGTTAGGAACTTTCTATTTTTACCAAAATTTAAAAGTTTGGACGTCACTTTGTATTTTTAATTTGAATTTGAAAATTTGAATTGTTACGTACCCGGAACGTAAACAAACCGATCTGCCCCCTATTGGCGATTTTATGTTTCAGTCGAGTGAGTGAACTAACGGCACAGTGTAATTTTACGTAGGCCTATTTATCTGAGAAATACAGACTGACGATCGGTTAACAGCGACTGGAAAAGCCTGCTGATAATTGTTTGAGTGTAAACCACAGATACAAAGGCCTGAAAGGAGGGTAATCCAACACGAACGTTGACCGACACTGATCGTTGTTGTTGTAATCAGGCTTCGATTCTTCGTTTGTTTTTCACTCCATTTTTATAGTCTAAAGCTAACTAGACATGTTTTATGTGTCCTATGTTTAAGTTTAGTTGTATTAGTCGTAGTAAGCTCATGTAAATTGGTTTTCTTAGCAAATTTAAACAGGCTACGGCGGCAAGTGTGCCTTTAACAAACACCGACCCCTACGATAAGGTTTTATTGAAGTGTTTAACCAAAGTTATCTCACACCTCTGATTATAATTACACCTTAATAATCCTTCTGCTCTTGTACTTAAGGTGTGGAATTAGAGGACATGATATCAAAGATTTCTCATTATCCTCCATGCGTCCTGTGGATTCTTGGTCAGCTATATATAGTAGTAAGACAATTCCGTAAATATTCATGCTGTGATCTTAATGTATCACCTAATTATAAAGTAATCAATAAAGTGAAACTATTCATTTTAGACTCCTTTTTTTACGCAATTTCCTTATTATTTTACAATGTTAAGTTGTTAGGTGGATTAAATAGTCCACATCAGGGATATTGTCCTTAAATAAAGTTCATTCGATACATTAAGTTCACTGCTAGAGCAAACAGAAACTTCATTGTCATGTAACCATTTGACGGGCAGTGCAAGGGCACCAACACCACATTGTCTACCAAATAATGTCTACAAAGACATGGAACAAGTTACATGTATAAACTAAAACAAGAGGAATCATGTAAACAAAGTCAGTTTATTAATGAGCACTAAATAAATACAATGAACAAATTTCGAGCACTAATACATTGTCAACATTCTATTGTTATTGTTTAATCTGATTAAATCTGATAGTACCTTATTACTTGAGCACTTTGAATGTCTCTTTACTTCACTGACAGATTTACTATACGACGAGTAATTTACATACTCAGGTTTATCATTACGAGAAAACACAGATAAGGATTCCATGGGAATGGAGGAGACTCTTTTGGGAATTTGGTCTCCAAGAAAAGGAACTGGGTCAATGTCTTCGATTTCATAAATATTTTTTGATAAAGCTACTGGTTTGTATGTGATATCCATGGGAGAAAGGGTGTGATTTTGGCATGTATTTTCGTATACAGATGAGGTGTGTTCCTGTCCGATTCCATGTTGAAGTTTCCGTCTTTTAGCAGGACAGACATCTAAGCTACAGTTATACAATTCCTCGGTCTAAACTCTGATATATTCACACTCATCCATGTATAGTAGAGAAATTGTTGGTCTGTTTCTATTAGAACTCATTGACATGTATCTTGAAGGAGAATCTACAGATGGGCTTTTCTCGGGTAACACTATCCCGTCTGTTGGCGTTTTGCAGTTGTTCTTTTCCAAGTAATCAATTGGCCTAAATACAATATCTTCATAAATTCCTTCGACATCACATTGCTTTTGAATTCCCTTCAAGCTATCGCACGATGATTTCACATTTTTCGTCAGAGAAATGTTTCCATAAATATTGTAGTGGGTTTTGTTTCTTAAATCTGACTTAAGTTCGTCAGTTTCTACTGTAATGTCTTCGTACACATGCACTGATTCATCGGTCAGTTTTACAGTTGTGTTCTTGTCCATGGTCGCACACGCTTCACTTTTCCGTTTTAAATTCATACTTTTCTTTTTCTTCAAAAATAGCCTTTGCACATTATTACTTTCTGATGTAACTTCAACTGAAGTATTTCTTCGGAAATTTCGTCTCCGTTTTCTAATAGTGTTTAACCAATTTAACATATTCATTCTTAAACTTGAACTTCGGATAGACAGACAGCAATAATTCGTCAATGCTGGCAAAACTGTTCATATAGAAGTTGGAAGTATAACATTAAACAAACTCTTTCTGGATTTACAACTTCTGTTATATTTAGGCGCAACGTTTCAATGTCTATTTAAAAACGATGTCCGAATAGACATTGAAACGTTGCGCCTAAATATAACAGAAGTTGTAAATCCAGAAAGAGTTTGTTTAATGTTCTTCTATTATCCCTTATTTCTTATTAGTCACGGGTTTGCAATCTGATTGAAATTGTTTTTCGGTGAGATCTCTTTTTCTTTAATAGATGTAGCTTAACGAAGCAAGTTTGGCACAAAGTTAAACTTTTGATTGGTTACCATTTACAATAATAATTTATGTGATCGGTTCGTGCTGTCCCATGTTATATGCCGCAAGAACCGGTTCCATGGATATAACCAAGATATCGCGTGACGTCAATATTTATTAAAATCGGTCGGGTTAGATGTAAGTTGGCATCGAAAATTAATTATATGGAATAATAAACAATCGTAAGTCAATCATTGTAGGATATGACTGCAATACCACGGATATATGTAGTCTCTACATATGACATTTGACATGTAGGATTGAAATAAATTGTTACGTCACAAGACATATCTATATAGAAGGAATTTGACAATGAAATTGGATAGCCATTCTGTGTCTAATTGTACGACCATACATCATTTGCATTTATTAGAGACTAGGTTTGTAAAAGGTTCACAGAATATGTGATCTAAGTGGATATATTGATAGAAAGGCTTGTTACAAAATGTTACAATTATATGTTTTCCTATGTTTTAGTCAGAGGATATATAACTTGTTGTGACCGTATAGGCATTATATGCAGAATGAACCAACTGCGACAAACTTGATTAGAATATCACCTTAATCTTGTTGAGCTTTTTGTCCCTAAAAGTGAATCCGGACAAGTAAACCTTCACCGAACTGTAATAGTCTTAGTCGTTAAGAAGAATAAAACGAAACAATTCCATGACTAGTCAATATCAAACATGAACAAGATTTACGGATTACTTAATCCTAAGATTCTTAAATCTAATATAAGATTGCCTTCAATGTTGTAAATAAAAGTACGGTGTAACATGTAGACTCGCGTCTTTTCTAACTTTGTTGTATCAGAACACGATAAATCAGCTCAAGACAAACTAAATATCCAGCACATTTCTTTACTTGCTGTCAGAGGAAAATGAAGAACAAGGGAAACGATAAGATACGAGTATGTACATGGGAACAAAAAACATTAATCAGTTAATTAGCATTTGTCGATTGAAATTGGAAAGAATCAAGTCATTCAAAAGTCTATTTCTTTGGCAGGTAACATCTCTTGTTACTTGCCTATTTATCAAACAATTCTCCCTCCTTGAAATGACACAAGAACTGCATTCGTAATCCAACGTGGTCTCGCGAATTTGCGAATCTAAACAGTTTGGTATTGTCGAGATGTCCAATAGTGATGTTAGTATGGAACAGTTATATGGCGCTTCAGTGTCCAATTCTGCAGCAATATAGTCAACGTGAGATGAAGAAGTGGTAAAATCCGTTGGAGCACTTTGTTTACAAGGTGTGATAATTCCACTTAAATTGTCTACATTGTCAGACGAATCCTCAGAATTCACGTCATTCAAAAGATTCACTGTGTCGTAAGGGTCGTCTTTCAAAGTGCCAATCACGTTCGTCATTTGGTATGGAATACACTCATAGATTGAACTTTCCTCCGATTCGGAACCCTCGACCATTTTATCCCAGTCGGTATGGTTGTATCCCAAGGATTGTTTAACTGTTTGGGTTATTACAGGTATTTCTTCGTAGATGTGGTCTGTTTTCTCCTCAGAAGTCATCGCAGAAGGCCTTTTGTTTGCTTGTTTACTTTTTGAGATTCGTCTTCTTTTCAACCACTGCACAATTTTGGCCAACATCTCTAAATTAACATAAAGTAAATATTTCGTATTGCTCCGGTGATTATTTTACACTGTTTGTGTTACTGTGATTGCCGGACTTGAGAAATGCATTGATATACCACGTGCTCCACAGATGAGCGAACACACTTACACAGAGTGTGGGCGGGAAAGTCGACTTAATGGACATTATAAGACACGTAATATATTTGATTGATTTTACAACAGCTTGTAAGTTATTATTAGTGCCATGTATAATTGCCGTTTATTCTCGTAGCATGGTTGCCAAAATGGGGTCAACAGCTCTCAATGAAACAGTGATATGACCCGATAGTAGATTTGTAGTTCCTGAGCTACGTGTCACTATTTAGGAGTACTCGTACAGTTTAAGGAATCGCCCCTAATCCTATTATTCCTGTCAATAAAATAAATCTGAAACATACACTTTATGGACACAAAACATGCAGTTGCTTATGGCACGTCATTCTTGGACCCCCGGATTAAAATAGCAATAAACTCACATATACCCCTTGAAAAACTCAACGGAATTTCACTGACAGTCTATAGCTTTGATACAGAGGTATAGTTCAACGATGGGGTAACCCTTGGCGGTAGACAGAGACTCGTCAACAAGCGAGACCCTGAACTGCTGGCAGAACCAATCAAAGACGCTTTTCTCTCTATTTGCTCAGGTAAAACTGAGCCTAAGTGTAAGTTTTAATGGGGGCATTTGACATTTGTGTGATGGTTATAGATATTTCAATTAAACACCGTTGTAGATAACTTATTTATTTTCTGTATCTGTGATTGGTCACAAAAGTTGCTTATAAATCTGAACAGAAAGTCAAACCATAGAGGTATAAGTCGAGTGCAGACAATTCCAATGGAAAACCTTATGTGGTTTAACAGATTAACAGGATAGGTACGTGGGGCTCGTGCACGATTTTTGTTCTTGTAGATTACACTTTTAAATATGAAACCAATCCTGTGTTATGTGTAATCAAACTTAGCAAATTGAATAGCGTTATTTCGTCCGCTTGTAAATAAGATAAGGATTATTAAATGTTAACAATTCGTTTCTTTACACAACCTATTGGTTTCGCTCAGATATCAAGTACTTATGCTCAGGTAAACGGTGGAGAATTAAGACCGGTTCCTATCTACGCTCCGAGGGGTCCAGAACACCAGCCAAGGATACCAGGGATACCGTCAATCCAGGCCAGGCGTTTTCAACCGAAACTATGACGCTGGAGGAAATTGTCTGGGAAGGACTCGCCTACTTCGGAATGATTTGAGGCTGCGGGAACTGTGACTTGTGTCGTAGAGCTGTGTAATTGTGGGACCCCATCTGACAATGTCTGTTAAAATATGTAGTTTTGTTTTGTCTTTTGTTTATTGTATTAAATGGTCCTCTGTACTCTAAAACTCAGCCGTATTGCTGAGTCATTGCCTAATACTCAGTAAGCCGCGCAAATATTTTGGAACCCTCTGTGACACTCTAAAAATTGCATTTTACGACTTTAAGAGCTTATGGGTTAAATGTGTTTGTGAACCTGTATTCCATGTTCTCTAACTTCCTGATTTAACATTTACTTTCTCTATGCATTTTGTAATAACAAATATTGATTTTACGGGATAAAGTTTCACTTCTGGAATATCAAGGAAACAAGTCGCATGCGCTTAGATATTTTATTCTGCATGATTCCAATCCGTGCATAAAATGAGCCCGTGATTGACAGCTGGACCTCCTGTAAGACAAATCATCCTCTTCTTTTAAATCTTTAATTTTAGTACAAGCAAATGAAGTCTAAACCGTAACCCCATTTAATCCACGCCATTATGTGTCGCCAAAATCTCGCGGCCGTTATCAACAGACACACACAAGGTAATCGAGTGAAGAACCCACTTATTTTTGCGATTCTTAGTATAGATGTTACGGGAGAAGTTGTTAAAAAATCACAGAGGTACATTACGTGTCTTTTGTATGTCGATAAAGATTATCCAACCATACATCATTTGTTTACTCAACTGTTACAGTTCTGTGCTATGGCTGGTGTCTTATTGTACGCTCTACAGTGTTATGTAATATTAGTTTAAACAAATTGACTGGAAATGATAGTGGGGCGTGGTATGTCACAAGGGGAGTAGAAAAGTGTCTTTTGGGATGTCAGCTTTTAGAAATTATTTTCTGATTACCTGAGATGATGCAACGGTTCCAGTGAACATGGGCGTCGCCAAAGATTTTGTTAAAGGTTGAGGGGGTCGACTATTAATGTACTTTAGGCCAGGGTCCTGGGGCCGCCTATGTCCAGGAAGCCCTTAGGTATTATATGCCACGCATTATAATAACAGTGGAGTTTTAGGGGCCCAGAATGAAAGATTTTCCACCAACAGTCAGTGCAGTTTGGAGTTTACTGCAGCTTAGGGGAAGCTAACTATTCGAGATGGTCTGAATTGTGCTGCAAGAAAACGATACAAGGCAAGGTACTAAAATCAAATGCCGACGTCGCAGAAGCCGTGTCGATACAGAACGATCGTCCTACCCCAACACCAAGCGTACATCGATGGGTGATTAAATGAACATTTAAAATTCGACATTTTCTCTCTTGCTTTGGCCTGTGTAGAAAGGGATTGTAGGTATGTCCCAATTACCTTTCCCACCAAACCTGACAACCCCATATAAGCAAAATAGCTGAGCGCAAACCTCAGTCAATCAATTTAGAAGCCGCTTAGCTTTTGTAACAAATACAAAAAAAACCCCAACAATTCGGGATATTACCAGTTCGGAGAAACGAAAAAGCAGAGTGACGTTTTCTTCCGTTTTCTCTTTCTTTCTGTTTTTTTTTTATCCGGAGGGGTGTCGTTTGCATATATATAGGGAACTGATTTGACCGCTGTGAATAATCAACACATTTATAAAACATATCAAACAAAGAACGTTTAAGAAAAGGGATATTGCTTTCTATAATTAGAAATAATGTATTTATCGAAAGCGTTCACTGTATGGTGTTGACTGGGCACCATTTTTAAATGTTTCTTTCTTTGGAAACGTGTGAAAGACCGAGAGGCCTAGATTATTTTATTAAAGATACATAAGCGGCAAAAGACTCGTAGGCTTTATTCAAATTGTCAAGAAAATGGCAAAGTTGGAAATTCGTTGGAAAACTAACTTATTGACCTTGAACAGAGGAAACCCATACGGTCGGCCTTTGCGAACAGAAACATTGTTTGTTCTAAAAGTGAACAAACTTTAAATAACCCGAGATTCTCGAAACTATTACTTCTATCAAGCTTCTTGTTTGTTTTTCTTGATAAAAATAGCGAAACCCTGCATCAGAAATAACACACGATAAACGACTAAACAGATTGCCAGAAAACTTCATATGAGGGATAAAATGGCGTGTGGAAATTAATTTGCATTAAAAACTATAAGTGTTTTGGAGCCAGTTTCACAAAGCAGCGTGGCGTAAGTGTGACAGCCTAAACTGTAGAGATATGGTCTATGAAAGTTACGCTCTAGGTATGCACGTCCCGTCGAAGGCCTTGACAAAGCGATCACTTCATACAAGGACTTTCCATCCTATATTTTTCGAGTGACGTCATTGGGCTTTCGGCTTATAGTGTTACGAGCTTATGACTTGTATATACAAAGCTACAGAACCATATAGCCCTTGTTTTTGGAATAACACTAATCGTAAGTAACAGCAAGACAACACATTTTTTATGGAATTTGTTATTTATTTTCAAGCACCATAGAGACATATATTGAAAAAAACATAACAGTTTGTAGAAGGGAATGCGCATATGAGATTTATAGCTTCCATATACCCAGCTACCATAGCTCTCGTTTTCTAAATCACATTATTCGTAAATAACACCAACAAGGTACATGCTACATGTTATACGTTGCCAAGCACCACAGTCAGATCGTAATATAATTAATCCCATTGTCAATACAAAGACACAAACATTTCTCTGTCGTAATTTCTGTGTATCAAATCCCCCAGTATTGTATTTCTCCCAGACCGGCGAATTACATCGTTAGGAGTTTTCTTTTGAGGTTGGTTAATGTTGGAAATTATTTTTCTGACAGTTTCATCACAAAATCTTTCCCAGTTTGGTTCCAAAAGAAAATAATGTGGCTCTTCCGATAAGTAGCCACTGTTGAAATGATATGAGGGTATATTGATATCCTGGTGAGAAAAATGATGTGGACATGAGGCTCGTAAACAGCTTAGCCTGTCTCTATCACATCTTTCGTTTTCTGTAATTTGGACTCGCACATTTCCATTCGTAGTTGACGAAAGGCTAAAGTTTTTATCAGCAAGTGCTTCGATATGAGGAGTTTCGTAAGAACATTTTCTAGAGAGGATTTCTTTTTCTTGTCCAACTGGTAAATGGGATTCCGAAGACACTGTTGTATCTTCATCTTCATTTTCTCCATCAAAAGTCTCATGTGAAGTGTCTACGATATAGAAAGATGGAACACTCTCGTTCCTCGTCCCTCGCCACGAAGTCGGAATGAGGTCAGGTATCTCCTCATAAATATGATCTAAATTGTAATGGTTCCCTTCACTCATGGAATCACATTGCTTCTCTTTTTTCTCTTCTAAACGACGCTTCCGCTTGTAGATATGCTTTTTTATCCAGTGCAACATTTCGATGCAACGGGATTGTTGGTGACCAGTTATTATCTTAATATTCCAACACTAGGCAGGATCAATCCATCAACTCTTGTAAAACTACTTTTTGGTTTTCCAGGAAGTTCAGCTTTAGTAACAGGCACTGTCGATGTATCTACTGTTCGTGTTCTGTGTTTCTTTATATACGTCAGACGATAGACTTAGTAATTCAGATTAACCAATGAATGGTCAGATTGCACAACCATCAGCCTAATCCCAGCCCTTGGGCACACCCCCACACTATAGGCACGGGCTTGTTTGTTTTGGGGTCAATGCGTTTGCCATACATTCCTTTTTACACCTGTCACAGAAATCGGATTAAACGATCTGTATGGCTTGACATTTCCATACCGGTGACTTCCGGGATAAGTTGGTCATTTCCTTGGAGTGGCTTTCCGCATTATTGTAACCAGGCCGACTGTCTAGTCTCTTATTAATTACCCCCGCATTACAATAGAATCGTCTACAATCAAAACAGTTGTATTGCTTAACAGAGAGAAAAAGCAAGAGAAAGAGTTTAATTTTTTGTGTTCACTTAATGAACATATAGCGCCTTGCCACATCCTAGCAAACACATTATTGTAAACAAAATCTTGTAAACAAAATGTCCCTCGTGAGGTAGATGATTCTCCTTTCCACCGACCAATGGCTTTAACACCAACCACCACGGGGACTTTCCTGTTATCCTGGACTTTATCACGTGTATTGATGGGATTAATAATGACATGTGTATGGTGTCTGTAGAACAAATATCCTAACGTTTAGGGAGGGGATAGAACACAAACATCAGCTGGGTTTGTTAATTCTAAAGTTAGCTCCCACAGTTGTAACATTTTACAAGTTTTTACAACCTTCGGACAAAGATCCCTGGTGTCTACCTCACTAAACCCGGCAACGCAGCTATATAAATGAAGCACAGCGTAAAACATCAATCGATCAATCTTATTAGGTATAAGATGCAAATGACATATTATTACCTGTTAAATGAAATAAGACGATGTTGATACACATTTTATAAAGCACAATAACAAAGAGAAAACGGACTAAATTGCTATTACTGAAAATTATTAACCTTGTAAATACATTTTATAGCCAATGTTGAGAGTGTGCGGGGAGGGAATAGGAAATATAGATGCAATGTATCTGATCCAATCCAATTATAATCCCAGTTGTCACTGTGTACAAGACAAGCTGCTGTAAACGCACAGACTTACTTTCGCTGTCTCTCGAGTGTCCAGTAAACCTCTTCGCCGATGCGTTTATTCAGCGTGAACTGTGTAATATGTCCGCCGTCTCGTTTAACGGGATTATATAATGTTGGCACACATACAATGACAAGAAATTCAACTGAAATGACACCAGGTGGAACAGAATAATATCCTTTGAAATGTCAATTTAAATCAATCATTTCTTATTATCTAAAGAAAGAGATCAGGCGAGTGCTATGATCAGCGAGAGATTTATTATTCCTCCTCCCCTAAGAATTGGGAAGCATGGAGAGAAATTATACTGAAGACGTTGGCAATCAAAACTTTAACTGGGTAACTGAGTGCTTGGATTTAATTCATCCTACCGTCATAGCTTTACGAAGACCCCAAGCCACATGTTTTATTACACCATGTTTTTAAAATGTTCTTTTTACTAAACAAGCGATGGACGAAGCTTTCAAAGAGATGGTTTTAAAACTGAGCAAACTTATCAACTACTGTCTTCCGGCGAGGCGACCAGTTTCTGTTTAAACCAGTACTGCTCGAAACTAAGTACCAATACCAAAATTTACCGTGCATTTTTTTCTCGTGGGAAATTCCTGCAAATCGGTGTACTTATCTCTTCGTTTTAAGCCATTTTAATCTACCTGCTGAGAGTTTATACTAAAAGAGATTTATTGAAAAAGGTAACATAATAAACATGGACATTTTCGTGGGAGAGTTATATAATCCGGGCAAAGAAACCACGCAGCTCAATGTTAATCCGCCTTAATCTGGATAGTATATCAGACGGGGTTTTCTGCCTACAGCTGACAGGTACTTGACGTCACTTCCGCCTGTTATGCTCAGACGTCCGCCATTGTGCTGGTCAAAGACGTATTTTGTCTGATATGACTGCTTTGTTAAGCCCTTTGTAGTGACACGCATGACTGCACACATAAACATTTCAGTGTAGATTAATTGCCATCCGGCATGTTATACCTCTGATGACGTCACTAAGCAACACGTCTATTGCTCTGATTATAAGCGCGAAATAATCTATTGACCCAGTTTACGAACCTAACCTGAGGAAAAATTACTATGAACAGTCTTTGGCAATACAAAATTCAATGCTACTTTTGCCGCTGCACGATGCCATGACACCAAACACGACCTTAGTTGTGTACGTACCCTCACAGTGGTGACGTAACACGGGATCTCTGCTCTGTCAGTACTTACTTTTGAATACCAGGGAACTAACGCGTAGGTCGTTATTTCATAAAACCGCTAAGGGCTAAGGTTAGCCGGCTATGGGACGTAGTCGGCTAATTTTTTTGACTACACCGTTTCACCAACAAAACGTCAGACTACGGGCTTAAATATTTCTGGCTAACATTGACCGAAATCCTTAGTCACATACAGAGGTGGCTAAATAGTAAAACAAACATGGAAGCAGCCTTTGTAAATGTTGAATTTCGAAGGGCAATGCGACGAGAGAGAGTTTTTGTCGATAGAGAGAATCCCCTAATGACCATAAAATAAAAGAGAGATTTCGTTTCAATTGGGCGACGATTTATTATATTTTGAATATGGTAAAAGATGAGTTGGATTGATTGATTGGTGTTGTACGCCACGCTCAAGATTATTTCACTCATATGACGGCGTTGCCAGTTTTATTGTGGAAGAAAACTGTGCTCTATACCCGGAGGGTATATACTCGTTCGAGTGAAAACCCAGTCAGAAAATTGTCCAATGTTTGTTGTGCGATCACAGGGTACCTAGATCGTTTTGTTCGTATGCCTACCGGACAATACCTTGAGCGGGTGAAGTTGTGATTTTTCCAACTCGCAGGTAAATAAAACATCCCCGTTCATAAGGTTTGGTTTTAATCATATTGATATTGTTAAGAGTAAGTCAAACTAGTACGTAAGTTTGAAATCTAAAAAACCGAAAGTGGCATTACAAGTGGGTAAAGGGTGGGGGTGCTCCGGGACTCAATATAGCGTTGTATACTTTCACTGGCGAATCTAACACCTATGGGTCGCCCGTTAGTTCCCACTCATGTCATGAAATTTCCGTGTCCGCTTCCCTCCCCCCAATTACCTTGACGTAAAACATCACGGAAAGACTGAAACAAAGCGTTTTTTTACTATGAACTTGTTTTGATTTGTTGGATTTTCAGGAATTCCAAATGTGATAGGTTAAGCAGACTGCACACATGTCATTGGATCAACATTTAGGAGGCTATCATAAGTCGTCTAAGAGCATAGCCTACTTTGGCCTCAATCTAAAATAGAGATTGATCCTTCTGTCATTCGTTGAGATATCAACTCTTAAACGATTGAGTGACATGTTGCTTGAACAAAGTGAGGCCACTGCTGTCGACTTCCTTAAAATTGCAAGCAACGACACGTGACACTGATAGTTGACTCGGTTATGTAGAGAGGTATCCGATATAATTCTGGTAGGTAACGTTTAAGCCGCCGATAACCTGTTTTGTTATATTGATTGCTACTCTCCTAATACATACAAAATACCTTGAAATACCTTGAAGTCCATATCATATTTTGCCTTGACATCCATGGGCGCTGCCATCTTGTTTTAGAATGTATATATGAGCTGATGTAGTGCCGATTATATTTTTGATTTTTAACAAGTATTTCTGCCCAAAGGCCTTACGATACAGGTTATTATTGTAGGGTTACATGTTTGGGAACAGTATAGAACAGAGAATTAAATATCATACACGTTATAAATTCTCAGTAAGATTCTTACAGTTCACTATGCGCGAAAATAAAGTGCGACGGCTCTCGAGCCATGTCTCGTGTTGAAGATCTCGTAGAAGGGCACGAGATCATGAAATACCCCCCCCCCCCCCCCCCCCCAGGACTAAAGTATGGTGGCTGATTTGTGCCATTTCGCGTTCTCGCGTTTTCGTAGCGAGAAATATGAGGCGAGTACGCGAAATAAAACTAAACTCTCGCCGCGAGAATGCGAAAACACGAGAAAAAATATAATCTCGCCGCGAGAATGCGAAAACTCGAAAATTAGCCAGAAGTGCTTTATTTGTGCCATTTCGCATTCTCGCCGCGAAAACTCGAAATGAATTTAAAACCTCGCCGCGAGAATACGAGAAAAATACTATCACGCCGCGAGAATGCAAAAAATAATAAAAAGGGCTCGTTTTGTGCCTTTCATTTCGCGTTCTCGCGGCGAGATTTTAGTTTTATTTTGTATTCTCGCGTTTTTGCCTTCTAATTCTCGCAGCTAATTCTCGCCCCTGTCAACACCATACAGCGATCGCTTGCGATAAAATACGTTATTTCTAATTATAAAACTAAACGTTAAATCTGCAGACCCCCCCCCCCCCCCCCCCCCCCAAGTTCGTTAGCAATTTTATCGCCAAGGCCCCACCCTCTGCTTTTTCGCTTCTCCGAACTGGTCATATATTCCGAATTGTTGGGTTTTTTTTTGTATTCGATAGCGGCTTCTGAATTGATTGACTGAGGTTGCGCTCAGCTATTTTGCTTATATGGGGTTGTCAAGTTTGGTGGGAAAGGTAATTGGGACATACCTGCAATCCCTTTCTACATAGACCAAAGCAAGAGAGAAAATGTCGAATTTTAAATGTTCATTTAATCACCCATCGATGTACGCTTGGTGTTGGGGTAGGACGATCGTTCTGTATCGATACGGCTTCTGAAACGCCGGCATTTGATTTTAGCGCCTTGCCTTGTATCGTTTTCTTGCATTATAAGCGGAAAATAAAATTGAAAATGGCCATTCGAGCTGTTCAACGACCAAAATAACTCTCAAAGCACAATTCAGACCATCTCGAATAGTTAGCTTCCCCTTCCCCGAAGTTACAATTAACTTCAAGCCACACTGACTGTTGTTGGAACGCCATTCATCCTGGGCCTCTGAAACTGATATTTCTCATGGGCGATACAATAGTAAGAAAGATACGATTTGACATTAAACAAACTCTTTCTGGATTTACAACTTCTGCCATATTTAGGCGCAACGTTTCAATGTCTATTCGGACATCGTTTTCAAGCATAGGATCAACATAGAAGGAACACAGAATATATATACAGTTGAAGTGAAGGGGTATGTAAATAAACATTAAGTTATGCAGTGCACTGAATATGAAAACTTGTTGGGATTATGAAAACATCACTATGTAGAGTGGTAACAGTTTAGTAAACAAAAGAATAATAAAGGACAGAAAATAATAAAACGTTTTAAAACAGACTGACTAAATATAACAGAAGTTATCCAGAGAGAGTTCGTTTAATGTTGTTATACTTTCAACTTCTATATGCCCCCAAACAAGTAGATACGAGTTGCACAATTATAATGCGAGGAAACTAGTTGCACAATTATAATGCAAGGAAACTGCTTAGAATGCATTTTCCTAAATGTGATACCTCAAAGCTTCCGGGACATAGGCGGCCCCAGGATCCTGGCCTAAAGTACCTTGATAGCCGACCCCCACAACCTTAAAAAAAATTGTCGACGCCTATGTTCACTGGAACCGTTCCATCATCTAAAGTAAAAACTGACATCCCAAAAGACACTTTCTGCTCCCCTTGTGACATATCACGCCCCACTATAATTTCCGGTCAATTTGTTTAACCTAATATTACATAACACTGTAGAGCGTACAATAAGACACCAGTCATAGCACAGACCTGTAACAGTTAAATAAACAAATAATGTATGGGAGGAGAAACTTAATCGACATACAGAAGACACGTAATGTACCTCTGTGGGTTTTAACAACTTGTCTCGTAACATCTATACTAAGAATCGCAAAAATAAGTGGGTTCTTCACTCGATTGCCCTGTGTGGAATGGTAGTAAGATTTGTTTTGATGGTCAGAGGTTTCCTCTTGAAAAGGTGCAAGGTTAGTTGTGCAATCATGACTGCATCTCCATATAAGCGAAAGAATCTTGAATGTGGCGTAAGACAATCAATTAATCAAGCTTCTTCAATTTATCATGACATTAAAATCAAAATTTTCATAAAATGCGAATGTATATGGCCAACTGCAAAGCACAAATTCCGTTCTGAAACCTAATTTAACAGCCATGCGCATCACTAAATACTGTATTCTTCCCTTCCACGGGATCGTGGTCTAATAGTGGCAGTATAAGTTTGCCGACCTCTGATGTGTGTCAAATAAATTTTCAATGTTTAGATCCATTCTTAGCCTTTCTGACATTTGTGAAAGTGCATTAGTGTGAGCTTATTATCAGCAAAACCACTAAAATTAAACATGGGTCACATAAAATATGTCCACTTAGGTTAACAATGTCTAAATGTTGGTACAAAAGCGTAACTAAATATGAAGTTTGGACACCAATCGGTCGTTGAGAAACCGTGTAACTTATTTTGACTTAAATTTCGGGTCATTTGATTTTATTTTGCCTTCTCAATTTAGTCGTAAGATTGTGTCCTTCAAGCCAAAACCTTACTTATTAAGTACACTAGGTTTTATATACTTTCATGATTTGAGTTTCTGTTTAAATTTTTGAGCAGCTGTTGTGACCGAGCACAAATAATAAAAATGAGAATGTTATCTGCAACGGTGTTCAGTGGGAATATCTAAAACCATCACATAAATGTCAAGTGCCCCATTAGGCACTGCAGGTTTTGTGTTTATAAATTGTATGTTTCTTTATTTCGTTTACGGAAATCCTAAATCACATTCAAATCAAAGAGATTTATGTTATTGACAGGAATAATAGGATTAGGAGCGATTCCTTAAACTTGACGAGTACTCCTAAATAGTGACACCTAGCTCAGTTGACAGACATCAGGAACTACAAATCTACTATCGGGTCATATCACTGTTTTACTGAGAGCTGTTGACCCCATTTTGACAACCATGCTACGAGAATAAACGGCAATTATACATGGCACTAATAATAACTTACAAGCTGTTGTAAAATCAATCAAATATATTACGTGTCTTTTAATGTCCATTAAGTCGACTTTCCCGCCCACACTCTGTGTAAGTGTGTTCGCTCGTCTGTGAAGCACGTGGTATATCAATGCATTTCTCAAGTCCGGCAATCACAGTAACACAAACAGTGTAAAATAATCACCGGAGCAATAAGAATTATTTACCGTATGTTAATTTAGAGATGTTGGCCAAAATTGTGCAGTGGTTGAAAAGAAGACGAATCCCAAAAAGTAAACAAGCAAACAAAAGGCCACATCCGATAACTTCTGAGGAAAAAACAGATCACATCTACGAAGAAATACCTGTAATAACCCAAACAGTTCAACAATCCGTGAGATACAACCATACCGATTGGGATAAAATGGTCGAGGGTTCCGAATCGGAGGAAAGTTCAATCTATGAGTGTATTCCATACCAAATGACGAACGTGATTGGCACTTTGAAAGACGACCCTTACGACACAGTGTATCTTTTGAATGACGTAAACTCTGAGGATTCGTCTGACAATTTGGACACGTTAAGCGAGGTCATTACACCTTGTAAACAGAGTGCTTCTTCGTCTCAAATTGACTATATTGCTGCAGAATTGGACTCCGAAGCGCCATATAACTGTTCTATATTAACATCACAATTGGACATCTCAACAACACCAAACTGTTTAGATTCGCAAATTCTCGAGACCACTTTGGATTACCAATGTAGTTCTAGTACCATTTCAAGACAGAACGATTTTATGATAAATAGACAGGTAACAAGGAACGTTACCTTTCAAAGAAATAGACTTTTAAATGACTTGATTCTTTCCAATTTCAATCGACAGATGCTGTTTAACTGATTAATGTTTTTTATTCCCATGTACATACTCGTATCTTATCGTTTCATTTGGTCTTCATTTTCCTCGGTTGACAGCAAGTAAAGAAATGTGCTGGATATTTAGTTTGTCTTCAGCTGATTTCTCGTGTTCTGATACAACAAAGTTAGAAAAGACGTGAGTCTACATGTTACCCCGTACTTTTATTTACAACACTGAAGGCAATCTTATATTAGATTTAAGAATCTTAAGATTAGGTAATCCGTAAATCTTGTTCATGTTTCATATTGACTGGTCATGGAATTGTTTCGTTTTATTCTTCTTAACGACTAAGACTATTACAGTTCGGTGAAGGTTTAATTGTCCCGATTTACTTTTAGTGACAAAAAGCTCAACAAGATTAAGTTGATATTCTAAGTTGATGGTTCATTCTGCATATAATGCCTATAAGGTCACAACAAATTGTATATCCTCTCCATAAAACCTAGGATAACATATAATTGTAACATTTTGTAACCAGCTTTACTATCAATATACCCACTTCGATCACATATTCTGAAAACTGTTTATAAACCTAGTCTCCAATGAATGCTAATGATGTATGGTCGTACAATTAAGAACAAAATGGCTATCCAGTTTCATTGTCAAATCATTGGCTTACGGTCGTTTATCATTCCATATTATTAACTTACATTTAACCCGACCGATTTTAATAAATGTTGACGCCACGTGATATCTTGGTTATATCGATGGAAATCGGTTTTTGCGGCATATAACATGGGACTGCACTAACAGCTCTTATAAATTATTCTTGTAAATAGTAACCAATAAAAAGTTTAACCTTGATCCAAACTTAGTACATCTATTACTGAAAAAGAGATCTCACCGAAAACCAATTTCAATCAGATTGCAAACCCGTGAATAATAAGAAATAAGGGATAATAGTAGAGTTGTTAATAGTACTAATCCTTGGTTATCAATGTTTCCATAAAGGTGTTAACATTAAAAAATATTTACCAAAGAAAATTAAGATACGGATCTGTATATTGGGGTATCTGTCAATTGAGTTCTATTCAGTGATACAAGCTCATGTGTGTAATACAGACTCAGGGGGGAGAGTCTAAAATGTCAGCCGTGTTATTCAACAGACGACATCAAGCCGCCAAGACACCGCTTATGAGTAATAACAACTACTCATATATGACATCGTTAGTATATAAGAACAGTTTTGCCAGCATTGACGAATTATTGCTGGTTGTCTATCCGAAGTTCAAACTTAAGAATGAAGATGTTGAATTGGTTAAAAACTATTAGAAAACGGAGAAGAAATTTCCGAAGAAATGCTTCAGTTGAGGTTACATCAGAAAGTAATAATGTACAAAGCCTATCTGTGGAGAAAAAGAAAAGTAGGAATTTAAAACGGAAAATCGAAGCGTGTGCGACCATGGACAAGGACACAACTGTGAAACTGACCGATGAATCAGTGCATGTGTACGAAGACATTAAAGTCGAAACTGACGTACCTAAGTCAGATTTAAGAAAGAAAACCCACTACAATATTTATGGAAACATTTCTCTGACAAGAAATGTGAAATCATCGTGTGATAGCTTGAAGGGAATTCAAAAGCAGTGTGATGTCGAAGGAATTTATGAAGATATTGTACTTAGGCCAATTGATTCCTTGGAAAAGAACAACTGCAAAACGCCAACAGACGAGATAGTGTTACCGGAGAAAAGCCCATCTGTAGATTCTCCTTCAAGATACATGTCAATGAGTTCTAAAAGAAACAGACCAACAATCTCTCTACAATACATGGATCAGTGTGAATATATCAGCGTTCAGACCGAGGAATTGTATAACTGTAGCTTAAATGTCTGTCCTGCTAAAAGACGGAAACTTCAACATGGAATCAGACAGGAACACACCTCATCCGTATACGAAAATACATGCCAAAATCACATCCTTTCTCCCACGGATATCACATACAAACCAGTAGCTTTATCAAGAAATATTTATGAGATCGAAGACATCGACCCAGTACCTTTTCTTGGAGACCAAATTCACAAAAGATTCTCCTCCATTCCCATAGAATCCCAATCTGTGTTTTCTCGTGATGATAAACCTGAGTATGTAAATTACTCGTCGTGTAGTAAATCTGTCAGTGAAGTAAAGAGACATTCAAAGTGCTCAAGTAATAAGGTACTATCAGATTTAATCAGATTAAACAATAACAACAGAATGTTGACGATGTATTAGTGCTCACAATTTGGTTATTGTATTTATTTAGTGCTCAATAATAAATCTGACTTTGTTAAAATGATTTCTCTTGTTCTAGTTTATAACTTGTTTAATGTCTTTGTAGACATTATTTGGTAGACAATGTGGTGTTGGTGCCCTTGTACTGTCCTTCAAATGGTTATATGACAAAGACGTTTCTGTTTGCTCTAGAAGTGGGCCTAATATATCGAATGAACTTTATTGTGCGTTGATGACCATTGACTAGTGTTGCAACCATTGATAGTCGAATTAAACATTACGTACATTGAAATCATACTGAAGGTTTTACTCAAGGTTTTTTTTTGTCTTGTCTTTTCTAGTCATTGGAACATTTTTGAACCACATGTTAATGCTAGCCCATATTAACAGAGCAAAGTTAAAGAATGGGGAAAAATCAAATCAGTAAATGGCGTGATTTTGGGTTGTACAAAACTTTGTGGTAATTATTTAAAGGAGGGGAAATCTCTAGAAATACATAGGGATTATCGTCGATAACAAGCTTCTAAGTACTTCATGACTACTCTATAACGCACTTAAATTTTTATTCAAAAAAAATGGTGGCGGCCTTGTGAATAGCCTATGGAGCTTATTCACTATTGTAACGCCACCTTCAAATTTCAATTATTCACTTACGAGGGGATAAAACATACATTGGACAGTTTATTTGGACTAAATGAACTCTACTCTTTCCATCTAAACTAGTCTAAAGCTTAGATTTTCTTTCCCTTTAAAGACAATTGCCCTGCTGTGGACTATTTAAACCACCTAATAACTTAACATTATAAAATAATAAGGAAATTACGTAAATATGTGTCTAAAGGTAATATTTGCACTTTATTGATTACTTAACAATTAGGCGATATATTAAGATCACACCATGGACATATACGGAATTGTCTGTGCAAGATTCCACAGGACGCATGGAGGATAATGAGAAGTCTTTGATATCCTGTCCTCAAATTTAACACCTTTAGTAGAGGCACAGAGGGGTTGTTAAAGTGTGATTATAATCAGAGGTGTGAGATAACTTTGTTTAAATACTTCAATACAACCTTGCCGAAGGGTGTCGGTTAAGAAACGTAGGGTGTGAGATAGATGGTTTGTTTACACTATATTTTGATGGAAGTGTGGCATAAGAATAGCTGGATATTGATATGGGGCTCGACTTAGTAAGAAGTCTATGCTTGTGTAGAATCATTTTTATGGAGAAACACTAATTTCACGTGAGGCAAATAGTGTTTATTCACATCTTAAATACCTTTGACCTTTCGGATTAAAGTGATGAGTCACTCTGTATATTGGTCTTCTTTTATGGAAAACAGTCTTTTCAGATCTTAACTTCCTACAGTCCAAACATTTTTGTATAATTATTCACGTAAATGATACAAACTACTAATTTTAAACCAACGTCAGACTTTCTTTGTTACATTGCTTGGATTACAGAAAACGAAATATCTCTTATAAACGTGTTTTTAACGGATAATAAGTTATGCAAGAACAAAGAATTCCGTATATAATTATGATAGACATATTGTTATTTCAAACGCTCTACAAAAGTTATCGTAGGTATGATTTAATAAAATCTCACTGAGCTAGAGTTTCACATTACAGATAGTGGGGCAATGTAAAAACTGTAAGACCTGACTGATTTTGTACATATTTAATTAGTTTAATAGCTCTTAGCGCCAAACAATATCCATCGACTGGTATGGATGTCCGGATCACCTCTTCGCTTTGATTGGGGTTGGATACATGAGCTTGCAAACAGCTTTTTTATAAAATGATTCAACTTGCCATCAGTGATTTTGGTAGGATTGGCGTTTTTGCTAACGCAAACTCGTCTCGCCTCCCCGAAATATCTCTTATGTATTCATCAAAAACCCATTTAATTATCCCACAAACTATCACAATCGTTTCTGCAACATCACTTTGCCAACAATCCCCGTACACCAATCATTTTATCAGTCGGTGCTTGACTTTTTCCTTGTGTATATTTGGCCAACCATCAGCTTGACCAGCACTATGGTGGACGTCTGAGCATAACAGGCGGAAGTGACCTCAAGTGCCGGTCAGCTATAGACTGAAAACCCCGTCTGATATACTATCCAGATTAAGGCGGATTAACATTGAGCTGCGTGGTTTCTTTGCCCGGATTATATAACTCTCCCACGAAAATGTCCATGTTTATTATATTACCTTTTTCAATAAATTTTAGTATAAACTCTCAGCAGGTAGATTAAAATGGCTTAAAACGAAGAGATAAGTACACGGATTAGCAATTATTTCCAGGAATTTCCTACGAGAAAAAAATGCACGGTAGTGGTAAATAATTTCGAGCAGCGCTGGTTTAAACAGCAACTGGTCAACTCGTCGGAAGACTGTAGTTGATAAATTTGCACAATTTAAAACCATTTCTTTGAAAGCTTCGTTCATCGCATGTTTACTATTAAGAGCATTTTCGAAACAGGGTGTAATAAAGCATGTAGCTTGGGGTCTTCGTAAAGCTATGATGGTAGGATGAATTAAATCCAAGCAGTCAGTTACCCAGTTAAACGTTTGATTGCCAACGTCTTCAGTATTATTTCTCTTCATACTTCCCAATTCTTAGGGGAAGAGGAATAATAAATCCCTTGCACTTCCCTGACCTCTTTCTTGTCCAAGCGACATAAAGTCAAAGACGATCGATGTCTGTCTCTTCACAATCGTTGTACGCTGTTAGATAATCAGAGATGATTGATTTAAATTGACATTTCAAAGGATAGTATTCTGTTCCACCTTGTGTCATTTCATTTGAATTTCCTGTCATTGTATGTGTGCCAACATTATATAATCCCGTTAAACGAGACAGTGGACATATTACACAGTTCACGGCTGAATAAACGCATCGGCGGAGAGGTTTACCGGATACTCGAGATACAGCGAAAGTAAGTCTCTGAGTTTACAGCAGCTTGTCTTGTACAAAGTGTCAGCTGGGATTACAATTGGATTGGATCAGATACATTGCATTTATGTTTCCTATTCCCTTTCCGCACTCTTCAGCATTAGTTATAAAATGTATTTACAAGACCCTCGTCAAGTGTATCAAATACAACCTTAACAATTTTCTGTAATAGCAATTTAGTCCGTTTCTCCTGGTTAGTGTGTTTTATAAAATGTGCATCAACGTTGTCTTATTTCACTAAACAGGTAATAATATGTAATTTGCATCTTATACCTAATCGATTGACGTTTTGCGCTGTGCTCAAGAGTATTTCACTTATATAGCTGCGTTTAGTGAGGGAGGAACAAGGGCTCTTTGCTCGGAGGTTGTAAAAACTTGTAAAATGTTACCACATGTTGTTGTTGAAGCCAGTGGGTGCTAACGTTAGAATTAACAAACCCAGTTGATGTCTGTGTTGCATCCCCTCACATAACGTTAGTTCTACACACACCAGACATTCCTCTACACACCTGTTATTATTGATCCCATCAATACACGTGCTAAAGTCCAGGATAACAGGAAAGTCCCCGTGGTGGTATCCTTAGGATGGTGTAAAAGCCATTGTTGGTGAAAAGGGGAATCATCTTTCACGCGAATGACATTTTGTTTACAACAAAGTGTTTGCTAGGATGTGGCTAGGCGCTACATGTTAATTAAGCGAACACAAAAAATAAACTCTTCTTTTTCTCTCTGTTATATAATACAATAGTTTTGAATGTAGGCGAATCTGTTGTTATGCGGGGGTAATTAATGTGATTACAATAATACTGAAAGCCACTCCAAGGAAATGACCAACTTATCCCGGAAGTCTCAGTTCATGGAAATGCCAAGCCATACAGATCGTTTAATCCGATTTTCTGTGACAGGTGTAAAAAGGAATGTATGGCGAACGCTTTGACCCCAAAACAAACAAGTCCGTGGCTATAGTGTGGGGGTGTGCCCAAGGGCTGGGATTAGGCTCATGGTTGTGCAATCTGACCATTCATTGGATAATCTGAATTACTCAGTGTACGATCTGACCGATATAAAAAAAACCCAGAACACGGACAGTACATACATCGACAGTGCCTGTTACTAAAGCTGAACCTTCTGGAAAACCCAAAAAGTAGTTTTACAAGAGTTGATGGATTGATCCTGCCTAGTGTTGGAATATTACGACAATTACTGGTCACCAACAATCCCGCTTCATCGAAATGTTGCACTGGATAAAAAAGCATATCTACAAGCGGAAGCGTCGTTTAGAAGAGAGAAAACAGAAGCAAGGTGATTCCAAGAATGAAGGGAACCATTACAATTTAGATCATATTATGAGGAGATACCTGACCTCATTCCGACTTCGTGGCGAGGGACGAGGAACGAGAGTGTTCCATCTTTCTATATCGTAGACACTTCACATGAGACTTTTGATGGAGAAAATGAAGATGAAGATACAACAGTGTCTTCGGAATCCCATTTACCCGTTAGACAAGAAAAAGAAATCCTCTCTAGAAAATGTTCTTACGAAACTCCTCATATCGAAGCACTTGCTGATAAAAACTTTTGTCCTTCATCAACTACGAATAGAAATGTGCGAGTCCAAATTACAGAAAACAAAAGATGTGATAGAGACAGGCTAAGCTGTTTACGAGCCTCATGTCCACATCATTTTTCTCACCAGGATATCAATATACCCTCATATCATTTCAATAATGGCTACTTATCGGAAGAGCCGCATTATTATGTTTTGGAAACAAACTGGGGAAGATTTTGTGATGAAACTGTCAGAGAAATAATTTCTAACATTAACCAACCTCAAAAGAAAACTCCTAACGATGTAATTCACAGGTCTGAGAGAAATTCAATACTGGGGGATTTGATACACAGAAATTACGACAGAGAAATGTCTGTGTCATCGTATTGACATTGGGATTAATTATTTTACGATCTGACTGGTGCTTGAAAATGTATAACATATAGCATGTACCTTGTTGGTGTTATTTACGAATAATGTGATTTCGAAAACGAGGGCCATGGTAGCTGGGTATATGGAAGCTATGAATCTCATATGTTTGTTTCCTTCTACAAACTGTTTTGTGTTATTTGTAAGCTTTGTCAGCTTCCTCCTATAAAATAACGTTTTTCAATGTATGTCTCTATGGTGCTCGAAAATGAAAAGCAAACTTCCTAAAAAAATATATTGCCTTGCTATTACTTACGATTAGTGTTATTTTTAAAACAAGGGCTATATGATTCTGTACGGTAGCTTTATTTATGCAAGCTATAAGCTCGTAACACTGTAGGCCGAATGCCTAATGACGTCACTCGAAAAATATAGGATACCTAGAACCTGTTTCACAAAGCGGCGTAGCGTAAGTTACTGTCCTGACAACCCATACTGTAGAGATACGGTCTATGAAAGTTACGCCAACAATACATAGCAACGTATCTCTATAGTATTGGTTACTAAGGCAGTTAACTACGTAAAAACTTACACTACGCCGCTTTGTGAAACAGGCTCTAGAACACCTACAGTTTTCAGTGCAAATTGACCCATACGCCATTTTATCACTCATATGAAGTTCTCAAGACAAACAAACTAGAAGCTTGATAGACGTAATAGTATCTAGAATCTCGGGTTATTCAAAGCTTGTTAGCATTTAGAACAAACATTTTTTCTGTTCGCAAAGGCCGATTGTATGGGTTTTCCTCTTTTCAAGGTCAATCTGTTAGTTTTCCAACGAATTCCCAACTTTTTTATTGTCTTGACAATTTGAATTAAGCGTACGATTTTTTGCCGCTTATGCATCTTTGATCAAATAATTCAGACTTCGGTCTTTCCAAAGAAAGAATCTTTGAAAAAGGATGCCCAGTCAACATTATACAGTGACCACTTTCGATAAAATACGATTTATCTAATTATAGAAGCAATTATCCCTTTCCTTAAAGGATTTATGAACAGGATTTAAAGCTGGTTTGTGTTTGTTTATGGACTAAATGTATATTTGAAAAACATCAGTTGAAACGAAATAACCTTCACGTTAGGTCCCTGGAAGTAAAAAAAGAACGGGGAGTAAATATGCATATTTTCCGTATTTTTCGTAACTACTCGGAAAAATGACGTCATACACGACCTTCGATGTGTACAAACTGCCACGAAGACGTACTGAGACAGCAGAAATCGTTTATTACCTCATTGCTGTGAGGGTACGTACACAACGGAGGTCGTGTTTGACGTCATAAGTCTCTGAGATAATTAAATTTCGTAAGCATTGTAGATCGGCAAACGTAGCTTGAATTATACATGTGCTGCGACCGAAATTTAATTTTCTTTTTGGTCAGACTTTTAAAGTACATGTTCTACAACACACTTAACGCAAATTAGAAAAAATTTCCAAAAGTTGTTCATAAATCCTTTAAACGATCTTTGTTCTGTGGATGTGTTAATTGTTCACAGCGGTAAAATAAGTTCCCTACGTGCAAACGACACCCCCATATGGTACAAAAGAAGAAAGAAATAGCAAACGGAAACGTTTTTTAAAAGTATTTATTAATTAACGCCTAAGTGGCTTCTGAATTAATTGACTGATGCTTTAGGTTGGACTCAAAGCTATTTTGCTTATATGTCGGTGTTGTCAGGTTTAGTGGGAAAGGTAACTGGTATATACTTGCAATTCCTTTCTACATTGGCCAAGGCAATAGAGAAAATGTCGAATTTTTTGTTTAAGTGTGCCTTTAATCACCGTGACACATCGATGTACGCCTTATGTTGGTGTAAGACTATCGCTCTGTATCGACACCGCTTCTGAAACGCCGGCATTTGATTTTAGCGATCGTTCAGGGTTCATGCACATAACCGTGTATAGTTTTCTTGTATTCAAAGCAAAAAATAAAATTGAAAATGATCATTCGAGCTATCCAAAGACCAAAATAACTCACAAAGCGCATTTCAGACCATCTAGAATAGTTAGCTTCCAAGCCACACTGACTGTTGATGGAAAATCATTCATCCTGGGCCCCTAAAACGCCACTGGTATTTATCACGGGCGGGACAATAGTTAAATAGATACGAAACAATTTTAATGTGTGGAAACTGCTTAGAATGCATTTTCCATAATATATTACCTCAAAGCTTCTGGGGCAGGCGGCCCCAGGACCCTGGCCTAAAGTACCTTGATAGTCGACCCCCTCAACATTTAACAAAATTTTGGCGACGCCCATGTTCACTGGAACCGTTGTATCATCTCAGGTAATCAGAAAAGGATTGCTAAAAACTGACATCCCAAAAGACGCTTTTCTACTCCCCTTGTGACATATCACGCCCCACTATTATTTCCGGTCAATTAGTTTAAACTAATATTACATAACAATGTAGAGCCTACAATAAGACACCAGCCATAGCACAGAACTGTAACAGTTGAGTAAACAAATAATGTATGGGTGGAGAAACTTAATCGACATACAAAAGACACGTAATGTACCTCTGTGGGTTTTTTTTAACAACTTGTCCCGTAACATCTATGCTAAGAATAGAATAAGTGGGTTCTTCACTCGATTGCCTTGTGTGGACTGGTAGTAAGGTTTGTTTTGATGTTCAGAGGTTTCCTCTTGGAAAGGTGTCCGATTAGTTGTGCAATCAGCATGACTACATATCCATATAAGCGAAATAATCTTGAGTGTGGCGTAAGACAATCAATTAATCAAACTTATTCAATTTAACCATGACATTATAATCAAAATTTTCATAAAATGGAAATGTATATGGCCAACTACAAAGCACAAATTCCGTTCTGAAACATAATTTAACAGCCATGTGCATCACTAAATATTGTATTCTCCCCTTCCACGGGATCATGGTCTGATAGTGACGGTATAAGTTTGCCGACATTTGATAAGTGTCAAATGAATTTTAAATGTTTAGATCCATTCTTAACCTTTCTGATATTTGTGAAAGCGCATTGGTATGAGCTTAATATCAGCAAAACCACTAAAATTAAACACGGGTAACATAAAATATGTCCACTAAGGTTAACAATGTCTAAATGTTGGTACAAAAGCGTAACTAAATATTTGGACACCAATCGGTCGTTGAGAATCCGTGTAACTTATTTTCACTTAAATGTATTTCTGGTCTTTTGATTTTATTTTGCCTTCTCAATTTCGTCGTAAGATTGTGTCAAAAACCTTACTAATAAAGTACATTAGGTTTTATATACTTTCATGATTTGAGTTTCTGTTTGAATTTTTGAGCAACTTTTGTGACCGAGCACAAATAATAAAAATGAGAAAGTTATCTGCAACAGTTTCCATTGAGAATATCTAAAATCATCACATAAATGTCAAGTGCTCCATTAGACACTGCATGCTTTGTGTTTATAAATCGTTTCTTTATTTCGTTTATGGAACAAACAGATTTATTTTATTGATAGGAATAATAGGATTAGGAGCGATTCCCTAAACTTTACGAGTACTCCTAAATAGTGACACGTAGCTCAGTTGACAGACATCAGGAACTACAAATCTACTATCGGGTCATATCACTGTTTTATTGAGAGCTTTTGATCCCATTTTGGCAACCATGCTACGAGAATAAACGGCAATTATACATGGCACTAATAATAACTTACAAGCTGTTGTAAAATCAATCAAATATATTACGTGTCTTATAATGTCCATTAAGTCGACTTTCCCGCCCACACAGTGTGTAAGTGTGTTCGCTCGTCTGTGAAGCACGTGGTATATCAATGCATTTCTCAAGTCCGGCAATCACAGTAACACAAACAGTGTAAAATAATCACCGGGGCAATAAGAAATATTTACCGTGTGTTAATTTAGAGATGTTGGCCAAAATTGTGCAGTGGTTGAAAAGAAGACGAATCCCAAAAAGTAAACAAGCAAACAAAAAGCCTTATGCGATGACTTCTGAGGAGAAAACAGACCACATCTACGAAGAAATACCTGTAATAACCCCAACAGTTAAACAATCCGTGAGATACAACATTACCGAACGGGATAAAATGGTCGAGGGTTCCGAATCGGAGGAAAGTTCAATCTATGAGTGTATTCCATACCAAGTCACGACCTTGATTGGCACTTTGAAAGACGACCCTTACGACACAGTGTATATTTTGAATGACTTGAACTCTGAGGATTCGTCTGACAATGTGGACACTTTAAGTGGAATTATCACACCTTGTAAACGAAGTGCTCCAACGGATTTTACCACTTCTTCATCTCACATTGACTTTATTGCTGCAGAATTGGACTCTGAAGCGCCATATAACTGTTCCATACTAACATCGCTATTGGACATCTCGACAATACCAAACTGTTTAGATACGCAAATTCGCGAGACCACGTTGGATTACGAATGCAGTTCTTGTGTCATTTCAAGGAGGGAGAATTGTTTGATAAATAGGCAAGTAACAAGAGATGTTACCTGCCAAAGAAATAGACTGTTAAATGACTTGATTCTTTCCAATTTCAATCGACAAATGCTGTTTAACTGATAAATGCTGTTTTATTCACATGTACATCTTATCGTTTGACTTGTTCTTCATTTTCCTCTGTTGACAGTAGGTAAAGACAAGTGCTAGATATTTAGGTTGCCTTCATCTAATTTGTCGTGTACTGCTACAGCTAAGTTAGAAAAGACGTGTGTCTACATGCTTTTATTTACAACATTTAAGGCAATCTAATATTGGATTTAAGAATCCGATCCTTACTTATTAGGATTAAGTATTCTTGCACATGTTTAATATCAACTGGTCCTGGACGAGGACGATTACACTTCGGCGAAGGTTTAATTTTTCCGATTTACTTTTAGCGACACAAAACCTCATCAAGATTAAGTTGATATTTAAATCAAGTTGGCCACAGTTGGTTCATTCTGCATATACTGCCTATATGGTCACAACAAATTGTATATCCTTTCTCTAAAGCCTAGGATAACATAAAATTGTAACTTTTTGTAACAAGATATCCCATTAAGATCACATATTCTGTGAACCTTTTATAAACCAAGTCTCTAATGAATGCTAATGATACATCATGTATGGTCGTACAATTAGGAACAGAATGGCTATAAATTGTTATTGTCAAATTCCCTATATATAGATATATCTAGGGACGTAACAATGTACATGTATTTCAATCCTACATGTCAAATGTCATACGTAGAGACTACATATCCCTTTGGCATCGCAGTCATATCCTACAATGATTGGCTTACGGTCGTCTATCATTCCATATTATTATTTTTCGATGCCAACTTACATTTGGGCCGACCGATTTTAATAAATTTTGACGTCACGCGATATCTTGGTTACATCGATGGAAATATCTTGGAAACGGCAATTAACATGGTACAACACGAACAGCTCTTATAAATTAATGGTAACCAATCAAAAGTTTAACCTTGTGCCAAACTTGCTTTGTTAAGCTACATTTATTAAAGAAAAAGAGATCTCACCGAAAACCAATTTCAATCAGCTTGCAAACCCGTGACTAATACGAAGTAAGGGGCAATAGTACAGTTGTTAATAGTAGTCATGTTTGTCTTCATTCCCAATTCTTCTAGTTCTGTAATAACATTAAATAATATTTACCAATGAAAATTAAGGTACGGATCAGTATATTGGCATATCTGCCAATTGACTTCTATTCAATGATACAAGCTAATGTGTAATGAAGACTCAAGGGAGAGTCTAAAATGTCAGCCATTTTATTCAACCGACGCCATCAAGCCGCCAAGGCACCGCTTATGAGTAATAACAACTACTCAAATTTAACATCGGTAGTATATAAGATCAGTTTGGGCAATATTGATGAATTATTGCTGGTTGTCTATTCGAAGTTCAAATTGAAGAATGAAGATGTTGAATTGGTTAAAAACTATTAGAAAACGAAGAAGAAATTTCCGAAGAAACACTTCAGTTAAGGTAACATCAGAAAGTAATAATGTACTAAGGCTATCTTTGGAGAAAAAGA
Organism: Lepidochitona cinerea; assembly: GCA_963971465.1. Classification (NCBI taxonomy): domain Eukaryota; kingdom Metazoa; phylum Mollusca; class Polyplacophora; order Chitonida; family Tonicellidae; genus Lepidochitona; species Lepidochitona cinerea. The sequence continues at coordinate 101,990,705 of OZ020551.1, read as the reverse complement.
AAAGTAGGAATTTAAAACGGAAAATCGAAGCGTGTGCGACCATGGACAAGGACACAACTGTGAAACTGACCGATGAATCAGTTCATGTGTACGAAGACATTAAAGTCGAAACTGACCTTCCCAAGTCAGATTTAAAAAACAAACCCCACTACAATGTTTATGGAAACATTTCTCTGACGAAAAATGTGAAATCACCGTCCAATAGCTTGAAGAGGATTCAAAAATCAGTGTGATGTCGAAGGAATTTATGAAAATATTGCCAAATGATTACTTGGAAAAGAACCACTGCAAAACGCCAACAGACGAGATAGTGTTACCCGAGAAAAGCCCATCTATAGATTCTTCTTCAAGATACATGTCAATTCTAAAAGAAACAGACCAACAATCTCGCGACAACATACGGATGAGTGTGAATATATCAGAGTTCAGACCGAGGAGTTGTACAGCTGTAGCTTAGATGTCTGTCCTGCTAAAAGACGGAAACATGGAATCAGACAGGAACACACCTCAACTGTATACGAAAATACATACCAAAATCATATTCCTTTCTGTCACGGATATCACATATAAACCAGTAGCTTTATCAAGAAATATTTATGAGATCGAAGACATCGACCCAGTTCCTTTTCTTGGAGACCAAACTCACAAAAGAGTCTCCTCCATTCCCATAGAATCCCAATCTGTGTTTTCTCGTGATGATAAACCTGAGTATGTAAATTACTCGTCGTGTAGTAAATCTGTCAGTGAAGTAAAGAGACACTCAAAGTGCTCAAGTAATAAGGTACTATCAGATTTAATCAGATTAAATAATAGCAACAGAATGTTGACAATGTATTAGTGATCGAACTTTGGTTATTGTATTTTTTTAGTGCTCAATAATAAATCTGACTTTGTTAAAATGATTCCTCTTGCTCTAGTTTATAAGTTGTTTCATGTCTTTGTAGACATTGTTTGGTAGACAGTATGGTGTTAGTGTCCTTGCACTGTCCTTCAAATGGTTATATGACAAAGACGTTTCTGTTTGCTCAAGAAGTGGGCCTAATATATCGAATGAACTTTGTTGTGCGTTGATGACCATTGACTGGTGTTGTAACCATTGGTGGTTGAATTTAACATTACGTACATTTAAATCATATTGAATGTTTTACTTATTGTTTGAGTCTTGTGTCATTTCTAGTCATTGGAACATTTTTGCCAAAATTAAGGATTGAAGTTATCAGAAAATATAATGATTAATTTATGGCTCATTCGTATCGTCCCAAGGAACCACATGTTAATGCTAGCACGTATTAACAGAGCAAAGTTAAAGAATTAGGAAAAATGAAATCAGTAATTGACCGATTGCTTGATTACGTCACTTGGAATTGAAGCGCAAAGCATTTCGGGAGATTGAGGTATGTTCACATACGGCGAACTGAGGTACATTTTACCCAGAAAGCTTTGCGTAAATCTATGTGACGTCATCAGGCTCGGCGGTAATTGGCGTGATTTTGGATTGTGCAAAACTTTGTGGTAATTATTTAAAGACAATTGCCCTGCTGCGGACTATTTAAACCACCTAACAACTTTACATTATACAATAATAAGGCAATTGCGTAAATATGTGTCTAAAAGGACTATTTTCACTTTATTGATTACTTAATTATTAGGCGATATATTAAGATCACACCATGTACATTTACGGAATTGTCTTACTACTATATATAGCTGAGCAAGAATCCACAGGACGCATGGAGGGTAATGAGAAATCTTTGATATTTTGTCCTCTAATTCCACACCTTTATAGAGGCACAGAGGGGTTGTTAAAGTGTAATTATAACCAGGGGTGTGAGATAACTTTGTTTAAATACTTAAATGCAACCTTGTGGAAGGGTGTCGGTTAAGAAACATAGGGTGTGAGATAGATGATTTGTTTACACTATTATTTGATACAAGTATTGCATAAGAATAGCTGGATATTGATCTGGGACTCGACTTGGGGAGAATTCCATGCTTGTATAGAATTATTTCTATACAATAACCTCACATAAAGTGAATAGTGTTAAATACCTTTGATCTCTTGGATTAAATTGAAATGTCTCTCCATATATTGGTCTTGTTTATGTAAAACAGCCCTTGTGGCAGTTAACATCGTAAAGCCCAAACATTTCTGTAAAATTATTCACGTTAATGACACCAACTCCGAATTTCAACCCAACGTCAAACTTAGTTTGTTACACTGCATGGGTTACAGAAAACGAAATATGAACGTGTTATTAACTGACAATTCAAGTCTAAATTAGATACTTAATAGCATGTTGCAAGAACAAATAATTCCGTATATGATAGAAATATTGTGATTTCAAATGCTCTGCAAAAATTCTCGTACGTGTGATGGGAGTTTCGTGTTACAACTAGTGGAGCCATGTAAAAACTGTAACCAACTTTTGTACACATCTAGTTAGTTTGACAACCCTTCTTTAGGATTCGTGCCCAAAGATTGATTGGTTTTGCCATCGACAGGTATGCATGTCCAAATCACCTAGTCGCTTTGGTTGATATACATGGGCTTTCAACAAGCTTGTTATAAAATGTTTTGATTCACCATTAGTGATTTTGGCAGACTTAGCTTTTTTGCTCACGCAAACTTGTCTCACCTCCTCGAAATATGTCGTATGTATTCGCCAAAAAAATCTTACTATCACACAAACCAATTTAAACACTGATTCAGTTGGCGTGGGTTCATCGCCAACAAGTGCGAATCGTTTTCACCGCATTTATATCTATTGATATGCGTGATACATTTATTATAGAATGGACACTAGTTTCTCAACAAGTATAATAAGTGTTTATCTCTATGAGTTGTGTTTTGCATAAAGGTGGAATAATCAGAAGAAATTACAGCTGTAGTATAAACAACAGCCCACAGGGCGCCTGGGGATAAAGTTAATCTTTGATACCCTGTCCTTTAATTCTACACCTTTCCTAGAGGGGCAGAAGGTTTTTAATCAGAGGTGTGATATAACTTTGTTTAAATACTTACATAAACCTTTTAGTAGGGGTCGGTTTTTGTTAAGGACGATTCAACTTGTGTCCAGTCGCCGTTTCGTTTACGCTAATACATGGTATAGTTACCAGAGGTGTGACGAGAATTTCATGCATAGAATCTTATCCGCTTTTTTCACAAAATTGTGCTTAAAGTAATCGTTTGTGTGGTTAATTTGCCATATCAGTAAGATAAGGGAGAAAAAGACGCAAAGTGACACATAGCAGAATAAATGGATGGATGGATTGTTGCTTTACGCCATATTTAACACCATGTGTATTTAACGTTACGGATAATTCAAGTAATACATTTTTTACTTGATTAATTTAATGAATCAGAATTATTTATCTCAGTAGGATTTTAATTGAAACTATCGAATAACCTAGGGCTGTCTGTTTAGTATTGGTAGATAAATTACAGCAGTGTGGCTATAATAATCACGAAGGTGACAAGAGTTCCACTTTCTATTAGTACCTAAGGTGTTATATGCAGTGTACACAAGACTATTGATTAACTGCTTCACTGTGATATCTACATAGATCCCATCACGTCACATTGACAGGTTGGCCGAGGGTTAAAAAACCTGTGCATAACATGTTTCCATAATTGAAGCCCCATATCAATATCCAAAATTTCTAATCCCACACCTCCGGTATCTATACCAGAAATTAGCGTAAACGAAATACCGACTGGGCACAACAAGTTTCATCGTCAATATCTTAACAAAAAGCGACTCCTTTCACAAGTTTTTATTTAACTGTTTAAACAAAGTTATATCACACCTATGATCATAATTACACCATAATAATCCTTCTGCTCTCGTACTGAAGGTGTGGAATTAGAGGACAGGATATCAAAGATTTGTCAATATCCCCCAGACACCCTGTGGAGTCTTGTTGAGACTACAGCTGTAATTTTCTGATGATTATTCTCACCTTTATACATCACACAGCTATACAGCTTAAGCACTGACAGTGCAGATTGTATCTATGAACTGGCAAAACCTTGTGAATCAAATATCTTAGGAAATGTTAATGACGTGAGTCAGGATCTATCGATAGATAGATGACAGTACTTATGACCAAATGTCAGGTACCGATTCCTTTACGACGGTGTCCTCATTATCAAATTCCAAATTGTCTTCTAGACTTGCAGTGAAATAAGTCACTTTCGAGTTTTCTGCCGCTAATCTCACCAAAAACGTTCAGTTTCCAAAAACTGATTTAATACGGTCCAAGACGAGACAAGTTTTGTATGAGGGAAACAGGTTGTTAAATGACTTAATTATTTCGAATTTTAACAAGAGAATGATGTTGTAAACCTGAACTATAGTGCTATTTGAACATCTTTTGATAAAAAATCTCTTACGAATAGGTAATAAATTTTGGTTGTTGAATATCCAAATAAAATAAATTTGTTTCCCTCATTATTTCCTCAAATAAGCTGAATAAAATACAAATTATGTATTTGATGTTTTTTTTCAAGTGTATCACGTGCCCATCTGTATTCAACAAACGTCTTCGGAGTAGAATACATGGCTGTGAGCCAACGGGCAGTCATTGCTTATAAATTGATTATTTCATTTATATGGCGGCGTTGTCAGTTTTAGTGTGGGAGGAAACCGGGCTCCATGCCCGGAGGAAACCCAGAACCTTCCGTTGGTAACTGGCAACCATCCTATTGCTTCTAAAAAGTTTGAAAGATCTATTATCCAGAACCAAACTCCCTTGTCTGTCCTCTACAGAGGAACCAAATTACATATTTTGTTCAAATTCAGTTAACCCGACTACTTAGGATCCACCCAACTTCGTCAATATATATAACAAGGTATTTTAAACAAAATTTAACTGACTAAAGTCAGCCTCCCGTGTTTCGAAAACCTAATTATCATGGGTTTTGGTTTATCGCAACAACCTATGACTGGGTATAATGGTGTTTATGACATTTACCCTTTCAACACATCTAGATTCTTCTCCCCATGGTTATTTCAGTTAAGAAGATGTTCCCTGTGTCCGTGTGTTTTAGTGTCCATAAATACATTTAAAACGAAACACACCACTACTCTAACTCCGTATCCTACAATCATTGGCCAAAGGTTCTGCTATTATTCTCCATTATTAAGTTTCCATTAACACTAATACACAACGATTTGAATAAATTTTGACGTCACTTGATTTTGGTTTCGTCGATGGAAATCGGTCCTTATCGCAATTAATATGGGGAAACACTAAAAGATCTTTCAAATTATTTTTGTTAAAAGAACCAACGCGAAATATGACCCGTATGTCAATAATGGTTTTTACACTATGACAATTTAAGAAAAAAAATCACAAAAAGTTTTCAGCTTCCAAACATACAGCTAATTAAAAGTAATGTACAAAAGTAGTGATGGTATTCGTGTCACAATATATCTAGCTACTCGTTATCAATGCAGGGGCTCGTGTCCAAAGCAGTCGCATCGCAAACGAAGCCTAGTTGCTACTGGATACCATAGTGAAGAGATACGACGTCATCGCAACTGCGATTGATCGCACTTTGCGACGGCTTCGTGAACCGGACCCCTGATTTATATGTCATTTAACACATGTAAACAGTATAATTTGTATATTCTAATGATATTTTACAAAGAAAATTAAGATACAGATCAGTATATTTGGATATTTGCAAATTGAACTGTATTCAGTGATACAAGCTAAGGTGTGATAAAGACTCAGCAGTGTCACCAAAGTTATTCAACAGACGACATCAAGCCGCCAAGGCACCGCTTATGACTAATAACAACTACTCATATGTGACATCGTTAGTATATAAAATGAAGTTTCTGTTTGCTCTGGAAGTCGACATAATATATCGAATGAACTTTATTGTGCGTTGATGGCCAATGGTGTTGCAACCATTGGTAGTCGAATTAAACATTATGTACATTTAAATCGTATTGAAGGTTTTACTCAATGTTTTTGTCTTGTGTCATGTCTAGTCACTGGAACATATTAGCACGTATTAACAAAGCTAAGTTAAAGAATACGAAAAAATAAAATCAGTAAATGGCGTGAGTTTTTTTATAGGTTTGTATAAACTTAGTGGTAATTATTTAAAGACAATTGCTCTTCTGTTGACGATGTAATCCACCTAACAATTTAACATTGTTAACTAATAAGAGAAATATGTGTCTTAAATAGTTTCCCTCTATTGATTACTTAATAATTAGATCACACCACACGCGATATATTAAGATCACACCATGGATATAACTACTATATATAGCTGAGCAAGAATCCACAGGACGCATGGAGGATTTTGAGAAAGCTTTGATATCATGTCCTCTAATTCCACACCTTTAGTAGAGACACAGCGGGGTTGTTAAAGTGTGAGATAACTTTGTTTAAATGGTTTCGGTTAAGAAACGTAGGGTGTGAGATAGATGGTTAGTTTTAACCGTTATTTGATACAAGTGTGGCATAAGAATAGTTGGATATTGATATGGGACTCGACTTAGAGAGAATTCTATGATTGTATATAATCATTTACCTGCAGGAAAACTAAAGTCACGTGAGGTGAAAAGTGTTTAGTCACATCTTAAATACCTTTGACCTCTCGGATTAAAGTGATGAGTCACTCTATATATTGGTCTTGTTTTATGGAAAACAGTCCATATGAGATTTAACATCTTAAAGTCCAAACATTTCTGTATAATTATTCACGTTCATGATACAAACTACTAATTTTAAACCAACGTCAAACTTAGTTTGTTATATTGCATGGATTAAAGAAAACGAAATATCTCTTATAAACGTGTTTTGACTGGTATGGATGTCCAGTTCACCTCGTTGCTTTGGTTGGGGTTTGATACATGAGCTTGCAAAAAGCTTGTTATAAAATTATTTAACTTGCCATAAGTGATTTTGGTAGGCTTGGCATTTTACTGACGCAAACTCCTCGAAATCTCTCTTACGTATTTATCAAAACCCCATCTAACTATCCCACAAGCTCATTTAAACACTGATTCTGTTGGCCTAGGTGCATCGCCATCAAGTACGAATCGGACACACTTGAGGCACCGGATACACTCGATGATATAGCTGTTACAAAGATAATAGTATTCTGTAATTATACAGGATGTCATTGGATAACTGTTATTTTTAAACTTGTACCATGAAAGATCCACGTGTGATCGTCGAGTGAAGTAGCCTACATGTTAACTCCATATCCCAATGATACATCTCGCTCGGCATTGAGTCATACTTGGAATCTGATATGTGTTTAAGGCTCTGTGCTTCCATAAAACCTTGAGTCAATTATTAAAACGCAATCAATTTATAGATAAATAGAAAATGTACAACAATCCCTAAAACATATAAGAACAGATGTGAAATCCTACAAGAGATTTCGAAGAAAAAAAGATCACCGTTGATCTACTTTAGTCAAGTATCCTTCTTCGTTGATCAAATTTAGACAATGAGTACTTTTATTAGTGGAGTATCTCAACAAGTATAACAAGTGTTTATCTCTATAAGTTGTGTTTTGTTTTTTTATGCACTCGATGAAATATAAATGGTATTTACCGACAAACAACAAATATCCTCTATATATTGGTCTTGCTTTAAGGAAAACAGTCATGAGATTTAACATTTTAAAGTCCAAACATTTCTGTAAAATTATTCACGTTAATGGTCCAAACTACTAATTTTAACCCTACGCTAAACTTAGTTTGTTACACTGCATGGGTTACAGAAAACGTAATATCTCCTATAAAGGTGTTTTAACGGACAATAGGTTAGATACTTAAAGGCACACTTGCCGCGAAAATCAGGAATATTGTTTACATTAAAAAAGAAAGACCGTATTCTGTATTTTTCCCAGACAATATAAGTTAGGAACTTTCTATTTTTACCAAAATTTAAAAGTTTGGACGTCACTTTGTATTTTTAATTTGAATTGTTACGTACCCGGAACGTAAACAAACCGATCTGCCCCTATTGGCGATTTTATGTTTCAGTCGAGTGAGTGAACTAACGGCACGGTGTAATTTTACCTAGGCCTATTTATCTGAGAAATACAGACTGACGATCGGTTAACAGCGACTGGAAAAGCCTGCTGATAATTGTTTGAGTGTAAACCACAGATACAAAGGCCTGAAAGGAGGGTAATCCAACACGAAAGTTGACCGACACTGATCGTTGTTGTTGTAATCAGGCTTCGATTCTTCGTTTGTTTTTCACCCCATTTTTACAGTCTAAAGCTAACTAGACATGTTTTATGTGTCCTATGTTTAAGTTTAGTGGTATTAGCCGTAGTAAGCTCATGTAAATTGGTTTCTTAAACAGGCTACGGCGGCAAGTGTGCCTTTAATAGCATGTTGCAAGAACAAACAATTCCGTATATGATAGACATATTGTTATTTCAAACGCTCTACAAAAGTTATCGTAGGTGTGATTGAATAAAATCTCACTTTATTAGAGTTTCGTATTACAAATAGTGGGACAATGTAGACACTGCAAGGCCTGACTGATTTTTGTACATATTTAACTCTTGGCGCCAAAAATTGCTATCGACTGGTATGGATGTCCAGATCACCTCTTCGCTTTGATTGGGGTTGGATACATGAGCTTGCAAAAAGCTTGTTATAAAATGATTTAACTTGCCATGAGTGATTTTGGTAGGTTTGGCGTTTTTGTTGACGCAAACTCGTCTCGCCTCCCCGAAATATCTCTTATGTATTCATCAAAAACCCATTTAACTATCCCACAAACTATCACAATCATTTCTGCAACATCACTTTGCCAACAATTCCCGTACACCAATTATTTTATCAGTCGGTGCAGACTTTCCAGGGGGTGCTTAACTTTTTTTCTTGTGTATATTTGGCCAACCATCAGGTTGACCAGCACTATGGCGGACGTCTGGGCATAACAGGCGGAAGTGACGTCAAGTGCCTGTCAGCTATAGACTGAAAACCCCGTCTGATATACTATCCAGATTAAGGCGGATTAACATCGAGACGCGTGGTTTATTTGCCCGGATTATATAACTCTCCCACGAAAATGTCCATGTTTATTATGTTACATTTTTCAATAAATCTCTTTTAGTATAAACTCTCAGCAGCATGGCTTAAAACCAAGAGATAAGTACACGGATTAGCAATTATTTCCCGAAATTTCCCACGAGAAAAAAATGCACTGTAAATATTGGTATTGGTAATTGATTTCGAGCAGTACTGGTTTAAACAACAACTGGTCGCCTCGCCGGAAGACTGTAGTTGATAAATTTGCACATTTTAAACCATTTCTTTGAAAGCTTCGTTCATCGCAGGTTTACTAAAAAGAACATTTTCGGAACAGGGTGTAATAAAACATGTAGCTTGGGGTCTTCGTAAAGCTATGACGGTAGGATGAATTAAATCCATGCACTCAGTTAACCAGTTAAAGTTTTGATTGCCAACGTCTTCAGTGTTATTTCTCTTTATACTTCCCAATTCTTAGGGGAAGAGGAATAATAAATCCCTCGATGATCCACATGAAGTCCGAGACGGTCGATGTCTGTCTTGTCACAATCGTTGTACGCTGTTAGATAATCAGAGAAGATTGATTTAAATTGACATTTCAGAGGATAATATTCTGTTCCGCCTTGTGTCATCTCATTTGAATTTCCTGTCATTGTTTGTATGCCAACATTATATAATCCTGTTAAACCAGACGGCGGACATATTACACAGTTCACGGCTGAATAAACGCATCGGCGGAGAGATTTACCGGATACTCTAGAGACAGCGAAAGTAAATCTGTGAGTCTACAGCAGCTTGTCTTGTACAGAGTGTTAACTGGGATTGAAATTGCCTTTCCACACACTCTTCAGCATCGGTTATAAAATGTATTTACAAGACTCTCGTCAAGTGTATCAAATACAACCTTAATCATTTTCTGTGATAGCAATTTAGTCCGTTTTTCCTGGTCAGTGTGCTTTATAAAATGTGCATCAACGTCGTCTTATTTCACTAAACAGGTAATAATTTGTAATTTGCATTGTATACCTGATAAGATTGATTGATTGATGTTTTACGCTGTGCTCAAGATTATTTTACTTATAAAGCTGCGTTGCCCGGTTTAGTGAGGAAGGAACAAGGGCTCTTTGCTCGGAGGTTGTAAAAACTTGTAAAATGTTACCACATGTTGTTATTGAAGCCAGTGGGGGCTAACTTTAAAATTAACAAACACAGTTGATGTTTGTGTTGCATCCCCTCCCCAAACGTTAGGATAGATATTTGTTCTACAGACACACCTGTCATTATTAATCCAATCAATACACGTGATAAAGTCCAGGATAACAGGAAAGTCCCCTTGGTGGTATCATTAAGATGGTGTTAAAGCCATTGTTGGTGGAAAGGGGAATCATCTATCTCACGAATGACATTTTGTTTACAATAAAGTGTTTGCTAGGATGTGGCAAGACGCTATATGTTCATTAAGCGAACACAAAAAATAATCTCTTGTTTTTTCTCTCTGTTATATAATACAATAGTTTTGATTGTAGACGAATCTATTGTAAAGCAGGGGTAATTAATAAGATACTATACAGTTGACGTGATTACAATAATGCTGAAAGACACTCCAAGGAAATGGACAACTTATCTCCCAAGTCTCAGTTCATGGAAATGCCAAGCCATACAGATCGTTTAATCCGATTTTCTGTGACAGGTGTAAAAAGGAATGTATGGCGAACGCATTGACCCCAAAACAAACAAGCCCGTGGCTATAGTGTGGGGGTGTGCCCAAGGGCTGGGATTAGGCTAATGGTTGTGCAATCTGACCATTCATTGGATAATCTGAATTACACAGTCTATCGTCTGACGTATATAAAGAAACGTAGAACACGAATGGTAAATACATCGACAGTGCCTGTTACTAAAGCTGAACTACCTGCGTGTTGATATATTAGGACAACTACTGATCGCTTCAACAATCCTGCTTCATCGAAATGTTGCACTGGATAAAAAAGCATATCTACAAGCGGAAGCGTCGTTTAGAAGAGAAAAAACAGAAGCAATGTGATTCCATGAGTGAAGGGAACCATTACAATTTAGATCATATTTATGAGGAGATACCTGACCTCATCCCGACTTCGTGGCGAGGGACGAGGAACGAAAGTGTTCCGTCTTTCTATATCGTAGACACTTCACATGAGACTTTTGATGGAGAAAATGAAGATGAAGATACAACAGTGTCTTCGGAATCCCATTTACCAGTTAGACAAGAAAAAGAAATCCTCTCTAGAAAATGTTCTTACGAAACTCCTCATATCCAAGGACTTGCTGATAAAAACTTTAGTTCTTCATCAACTACGAATGGAAATGTGCGAGTCCATTTTATCACTCATATGAAGTTCTCAAGCAATCGGTCTTGTCTAATGTCTTATTTCTGATGCAGGATTCAGCCTTTTCCTTTAACACTTGGAAGTTATCGGCTATTTTATCAAGACAAACAAACTAGAAGCTTGATAGACGTAATAGTTTCTAGAATCTCGGGTTATTTAAAGTTTGTTAACTTTTAGAACATTGGTTTTTGTTCGCAAAGGCCGATTGTATTGGTTTTCCTCTTTTCAAGGTCAATAAGTTAGTTTTCCAACGAATTTCCAACTTTATTATTGTCTTGACAATTTGAATAAAGCGTACGATTTTTTTGCCACTTATGCATCTTTGATATAAAAATAATCCAGACTTCGGTCTTTCACACGTTTCCAAAGAAACAAACATTTTAAAAGGATGCCCAGTCAACACCTTACAGTGAACACTTTCGATAAAATACGTTTTATATAATTATAGAAGCAATTAACCCTTTCCTTAAACGATCTTTTTTCTGTCCGGGTAAAAATTAAAAAAAAGAAAGAAAGAGCTATCGGAAGAAAACGATTTGATTTTGTTTCTATCTTGAAGATGATTTGGATGTTATCCAAAGCGAAACATTTCTTTTCTGTATTCTATTATTCATGCTTTAAGTATCCAGCTTTTTAAAAGTATTTAATAATTAACGCCTAAGCGGCTTCTGGATTAATTGACTAATGCTTTAGGTTGCAATCAAAGCTATTTTGCTTATATGGCGGGGCTGTCTGCAATCCCTTTGTACATTGGCCAAGGCAATAGACAAAATGTCGAAATTTTTGTTTAAATGTTCCCTCGATCACCGGGACACACCGATGTACGCCTTGTGTTGGTGTAAGACTATCGTTCTGTATCGACATCGCTTCTGAAACGCCTGTATTTGATTTTAGCAATCGTTCAGGGTTCCTACATCTAGCCTTGTATAGTTTTCCTGTATTCTAAGCGAAAAATACTATTCGAAAATTGCCATTCGAGCTATTAAACGACCAAAATAACTAACATAGCGCATTTCAGAGCATCTCAGATAGTTAGCTTCCCCTAAGTTTCAGTTAACTCCAAGCCACACTGACTGTTGATGGGAAATCATTCATCCTGGGCCCCTAAAGTTCCACTGGTACATTGTGCGGGGTAACAGTTATATGGATACGACTTGCACAATTATAATGCGTGGAAACTGCATGCTTAGAGTGCAGTTCTTACAATTTAGTACCTCAAAGCTTCCGGGACATAGGCGGCCCCAGGACCCTGGCTTAAAGTAACTTGATAATCGACCCTCTCAACATTTAACAAAATTTTGGCAACGCCCATGTTCACTGGAACGGTTGTATCATCTCAGGTAATCAGAAAAGGATTGCTAAAAATTGACATCCCAAAAAACGCTTTTCTACTCCCCTTGTGACATATCACGCCCCACTATAATTTCTGGTCACTTTGTTTAAACTAATATTACATAACACTGTAGAGAGTACAATAAGACACCAGTCATAGCACAGAACTGTAACAGTTGAGTAAACAAATAATTTATGGGTGGAGAAACTTAATCGACATACAAAATACACGAAATGTACGTCTGTGGTTTTTTAACAACTTGTCCCGTAACATCTATACTAAGAATCGCAAAAATAAGTGGGTTCTTCACTCGATTGCCTTGTGTGGATTTGTTTTGATGTTCAGAGGTTTCCTCTTGGAAAGGTGCAAGGTTAGTTGTGCAATCATGACTACATCTCAATATAAGCGAAATAATCTTGAATGTGGCGTAAGACAATCAATAAATCAAACTTCTTCAATTTATCACGACATTAAAATCAAAATTTTCTAAAAATCCAAATGTATATGGCCAACTACAAAGCACAAATTCCGTTCTGAAACATAATTTAACAGCCATGCGCATCATTAAATACTGTATTCTCCCCTCCCACGGTATCATGGTCTAATAGTGGCAGTATAAGTTTGCCGACCTTTGATGTGTGTCAAATGAATTTTCAATGTTTATATCCATTCTTAGCCTTTCTGATATTTGTGAAAGCGCATTGGTATGAGCTTAATATCAGCAAAACCACTAAAATTAAACACGGGCCACATACAATATGTCCACTTAGGTTAACAATGTCTAAATGTTGGTACAAAAGCGTAACTAAATATGAAGTTTGAACACCAACCGGTCGTTTATTTTGACTTAAATGTATTTCGGGTCTTTTGATTTTATTTTGCCTTCTCAATTTCGTCGTAAGATTGTGTCCTTCAAACCAAAAACCTTAATCCTGATTAAGTACATTAGGTTTTATATACTTTCATGATTTGAGTTTCTGTTTGAATTTTTGAGCAGCTTTTGTGACCGAGCCTAAATAATAAAAAGAAAAAAGTTATCTGCAACGGTGTTCAGTGGGAATATTTAAAACCGTCACATAAATGTCAAGTGCCCCATTAGGCACTGCAGGTTTTGTGTTTATAAATCGTTTCTTTATTTCGTTTACAGAAATCATCAATCACATTCAAATAAAACCGATTTATTTTATTGAGAGGAATAATAGGATTATGAGCGATTCTTTAAAGTGGCATGAGCTGCAAAAATTCACACTTTTTTTATAATTTCTGATCGTCCCGACAGCAAGTGGCTTTTAAGGCCATCGAAAAACTAATTACAATATGTGGTCTGCACGAACCGAAAACGTGTTCGCAAAGTAAACAAAATTTAAATAACCGGGACGACCATTCATTAATTCTAAGCCAAAGTTTGTTCAAAACAATACTTAATCGTACATTTTCGAGACTAGAAGCACTAAAAAGCTTCTGAATTATACATCTTGAGAAAAATAGCCAATAATTTCAACATTTTGTTTTAACATCAAAATATCAACATTTTGGCAGCTCATGCCCCTTTAAACTTTACAAGTACTCCTAAATAGTGACACGTAGCTCAGTTGACAGACATCAGGAACTACAAATCTACTATCGGGTCATATCACTGTTTTATTGAGAGCTTTTGATCCCATTTTGGCAACCATGCTACGAGAATAAAAGGCAATTATACATGGCACTAATAATAACTTACAAGCTGTTGTAAAATCAATCAAATATATTACGTGTCTTTTAATGCCCATTAAGTCGACTTCCCCGCCCACACAGTGTGTGAGTGTGTTCGCTCGTCTGTGAAGCTCGTGGTTTATCAATGCATTTCTCAAGTCCGGCAATCACAGTAACACAAACAGTGTAAAATAATCACCGGAGTAATAAGAAATATTTACTGTATGTTAATTTAGAGATGTTGGCCAAAATTGTGCAGTGGTTGAAAAGAAGACGAATCCCAAAAAGTAAACAAGTAAACGAAAGGCCATATCCGATAACTTCTGAAGAAGAAACAGATCACATCTACGAGGAAATACCTGTAACAACCCCTACAGTTAAACAATCCGTGAGATACAACCATACCGACTGCGATAAAATGGCCGAGGGTTCCGAATCGGAGGAAAGTTCAATCTATGAGTGCATTCCATACCAAGTCACGACCTTGATTGGTACTTTGAAAGACGACCCTTACGACACAGTGTATCTTTTGAATGACGTGAACTCTGAGGATTCGTCTGACAATGTAGACAATTTAAGTGGAATTATCACACCTTGTAAACAAAGTGCTCCAACGGATTTTACCACTTCTTCATCTCACATTGACTATATTGCTGCAGAATTAAACTCTGAAGCGTCATATAACTGTTCCAAACTAACATCACTATTGGACATCTCGACAACACCAAACTGTTTAGATACGCAAATTCGCGAGACCACGTTGGATTACGATTGCAGCTCTTGTGCTATTTCAAGGAGGGAGAATTGTTTGATAAATAGGCAAGTAACAAGAGATGTTACCTGCCAAAGAAATAGACTTTTGAATGACTTGATTCTTTCCAATTTCAATCGACAAATGCTGTTTAACTGAGTAATGTTTTTTATTCCCATGTACATACTCGTATCTTATCGTTTCATTTGTTCTTCATTTCCCTCTGTTGACAGCAAGTAAAGAAAAGTGCTGAATATAAAGTTTGTCTTGAGCTGATTTATCGTGTTCTGATACAACAAAGTTAGAAAAGTCGTGAGTCTACATGTTACACCGTACTTTTATTTACAACAGTGAAGGCAATCTTATATTAGATTTAAGAATCTTACACTGTAACCGTTTACCGTCAATTCTACAGTAGAATATTTTAAAATTAACGGTAAATTGCCGTTTTATACTTCAGTGGAAGCTTTACGGTCGTGTACCGTAAAATTACTTTGAGACAGAGTTGTCGTTTCCAAGCTAAGGATTCGTCCAAAATACGTCATTGCGGATCAAAGGGTGCGAAAAAAAACGGAAGTGCGCATGCGCACACCGAAGCGCTAGTAATGCATGGAAATACGGCAATTATATCTTCATATTTGTAGATAGTGTAGTGGTTAAAAAAAAAAAAAAAAAGGCTACGGTTATGGCTAGTGCGCATGTAGTTCTGCGCAGCTCCTGTATGGCAGGTTAGAGGTTCGAATCCCGCCGTAGGCGATTTAATATAAGAAATATTTGTCATTATAGGCTAATGGTGTGTTTCCACGGACCTGCGTTAACGCGTGCGTTGACGGATGCGATTGTTTAACGGATAGGGTGAAGTGTTTCCACGGACTTGCGTTAACGCATGCGATTGTTAGTGCGATATGTCATATGGTTACGGTCAAAAGTCAAGGTCATATCATTGACAATTTTTTTTTTCGGTTTGGGGAAAGAATGTAAATAAGTAAACATCTACATAGCCTTTTCATACAAAATACATTTACAACATAAACACAGTCAGTAAAAATGAGTGAACAAACTCACTCGGCGTTTTCTGTGGATTTCTATCTTACAGCAAAAGGTCATCAGGGTCGGAAAACCCCTTCAATGACGTCATGATTAGCGAAATCCCTCGTCCGTTACTTCGTCCGATGCGTTAAAAATGGGACAAGCTCCATTCTCCGTCCGTTAACGCGTGCGTTAAAAACTATCGGACTGACCATGGAAACACTATAGCGTAGTTCTGTAGTTCCCATTCTGTGGGGAAAATCGCATCCGTCAACGCACGCGTTAACGCATGTCCGTGGAAACACACCATAAGATAGTTAATTTAATATAGCTGTATTTGAAAGCGTAGATTGAGATACCTGCCCTAAGGGAGAATTTTCATCAGCATTTTTTCAATTTTTTTCAAATAAATATATGTTTGTCAACTTGCAAAAGTAGTCAGTTTTACTATTTCGTTGGGGTACATAACATTTGAAAATCTACATTAACAGATCCATGCTGGGGTTGACGATTTAAAGTCCTGTATTTCTTAGCCTGCTGATTTCATAATGTTTTTTCACATTCACTGATTAGGAATGTGGCTAGTTGATTTTACGGTCTACCCTTATTTTTACGGTAGAAAGTTGGCAGCCCAGCTGCCAGTATTCTACCGTAAAATTTACGGGTTACATTTTACAGTGTAGGATTAAGTAATCCGTAAATCTCGTTCATGTTTAATATTGACTGGTCATGGAATTGTTTCGTTTTATTCTTCTTAACGACTAAGACTATTACAGTTCGGTGAAGGTTTAATTGTCTCGATTTACTTTTAGCGACAAAAAGCTCAACAAAATTAAGTTGATATTCTAATCAAGTTGGTCACATTTGGTTCATTCTGCATATACTGCCTATATGGTCACAACAAATTGTATATCCTTTCTCTAAAACTTAGGATAACATAAAATTGTAACATTTTATAACAAGATATCCTATTTAGATCACATATTCTGTAAACCTTTTATAAACCTAGTCTCTAATGAATGCTAATGATACATCATGTATGGTCGTACAATTAGGAACAGAATGGCTATCCAGTTTCATTGTTAAATTCCCTATATATAGATATTTTATAGATATATATAGATAAATTTTGACGTCACGCGATATCTTGGTTATATCGATGGAAATATCTTGGAAACGGCAATTAACATGGGACAACACGATCAGCTCTTATAAATTAATGGTAACCAATCAAAAGTTTAACCTTGTGCCAAACTTGCTTTGTTAAAGGCCCACTTGCCGCCGTAGCCTGTTTAAATTTGCTAAGAAAACCAATTAACATGAGCTTAGTACGACTAATACCACTAAACTTAAACATAGGACACATAAAATATGTCTAGTTAGCTTTAGAATGTAGAAATGGGGTGAAAAACAAACGAAGAATCGAAGCCTGATTACAACAACAACGATCAGTGTCGGTCAACTTTCGTGTTGGATTACCCTCATTTCAGGCCTTTTTATCTGTGGTTTACACTCAAACAATCATCAGCAGGCTTTTCCAGTCGCTGTTAACCGATCGTCAGTCTGTATTTTTCAGATAAATAGGCCTACGTAAAATTACACTGTGCCGTTAGTTCACTCACTCAAATGAAACATAAAATCGCCAATAGGGGGCAGTGTGGTTTGTTTACGTTCCGGCTACGTAACAATTCAAATTTTCAAATTAAAAATACAAAGTGACGTCCAAACTTTTAAATTTTGGTAAAAATAGAAAGTTCCTAACTTATTTTGTCTGGGAAAAATACAGAAAACGGTCTTTCTTTTTTAATGTAAACAGTATTCCTGATTTTCGCGGCAAGTGTGCCTTTAAGCTACATTTATTAAAGAAAAAGACATCTCACCGAAAACCAATTTTAATCAGCTTGCAAACCCGTGACTAATAAGAAGTATGGGACAATAGTAGACTTGTTAATAGTAGTCATATTTGTCTTCATTCCCAATTCTTCTAAATCTGTAATAACATTAAATAATAATTACCAATGAAAATTAAGATACGGATCAGTATATTGGGATATCTGCCAATTGAGTTCTATTCAATGATACAAGCTAATGTGTAATGAAGACTCAGGGGAGAGTCTAAAATGTCAGCCGTTTTATTCAACAGACGACATCAAGCCGCCAAGGCACAGCTTATGAGTAATAACAACTACTCAAATTTAACATCGGTAGTATATAAGATCAGTTTTGCCGGTATTGATGAATTATTGCTGGTTGTCTATCCGCAGTTCAAATTGAAGAATGAAGATGTTGAATTGGTTAAAAACTATTAGAAAACGAAGAAGAAATTTCCGAAGAAACACTTCAGTTAAGGTAACATCAGAAAGTAATAATGTACTAAGGCTATCTTTGGAGAAAAAGAAAAGTAAAAATTTAAAACGGAAAATCGAAGCGTGTGCGACCATGGACAAGGACACAACTGTGAAACTGACCGATGAATCAGTTCATGTGTACGAAGACATTAAAGTCGAAACTGGCGTTCCTAAGTCAGATTTAAGAAAGAAAACCCACTACAATATTTATGGAAACATTTCTCTGACGAAAAATGTGAAATCACCGTCCGATAGCCTGAAGGGAATTCAAAAGCAGTGTGATGTCGAAGGAATTTATGAAGATATTGTAATTAGGCCAATTGATTACTTGGAAAAGAACCACTGCAAAACGCCAACAGACGAGATAGTGTTACCCGAGAAAAGTCCATCTGTAGATTCTTCTTCAAGATACATGTCAATGAGTTCTAAAAGAAACAGACCAACAATCTCTCGACAATACGTGGATCAGTGTGAATATATCAGCGTTCAGACCGAGGAATTGTATAACTGTAGCTTAGTTGTCTGTCCTGCTAAAAGACGAAAACTTCAACATGGAATCAGACAGGAACACACTTCAACTGTATACGAAAATACATGCCAAAATCACATCCTTTCTCCCACGGATATCACATACAAACCAGTAGCTTTATCAAGAAATATTTATGAGATCGAAGACATCGACCCAGTACCTTTTCTTGGAGACCAAATTCACAAAAGAGTCTCCTCCATTCCCATTGAATCCCAATCTGTGTTTTCTCGTGATGATAAACCTGAGTATGTAAATTACTTGTCGTGTAGTAAATCTGTCAGTGAAGTAAAGAGACATTCAAAGTGCTCAAGTAATAAGGTACTATCAGATTTAATCAGATTAAATAATAGCAACAGAATGTTGACAATGTATTAGTGCTCGCAATTTAGTCATTGTATTTATTTAGTGCTCAATAATAAATCTGACTTTGTTAAAATGATTTCTCTTGTTCTAGTTTATAACTTGTTTAATGTCTTTGTAGACATTGTTTGGTAGACAATGTGGTGTTAGTGTCCTTGCATTGTCCTTCAAATGGATATATGACAATGACGTTTCTGTTTGCTCAAGAAGTGGGCCTAATATATCGAATGAACTTTATAGGGCGTTGATGACCATTGACTGGTGTTGTAACCATTGGTGGTCGAATTAAACATTACGTACATTTAAATCATATTGATTGTTTTACTTAATGTTTGAGTCTTGTGTCATTTCTAGTCATTGGAACATTTTTGCCAAAATTAAGGATTGAAGTTATCAGAAAAGATAATGATTAATTTATGACTCATTCGTATCGTCCCAAGGAACCACATGTTAATGCTACCACGTATTAACAGAGCAAAGTTAAAGAATTAGGAAAAATGAAATCAGTAATTGACCGATTGCTTGATTACGTCATTTGGAATTTAAGCGCAAAGCATTTCGGGAGATTGAGGTATGTTCACATAATTTTAAAATATGGCGGAAGAAATAATACTGTATCGAGAAGACGTAAAAGACATTAAGTTATCAGATAAATGTGTGGATAAAAACAGGTTATGTCATCAGTGTTTTCCAAAACGTACCAATAAACAAAATGGCGAACTGAGGTACATTTTACCCAGAAAGCTTTGCGTAAATCTATGTGACGTCATCAGGCTCGGCGGTAATTGGCGTGATTTTGGATTGTGCAAAACTTTGTGGTAATTATTTAAAGACAATTGCCCTGCTGCGGACTATTTAAACCACCTAACAACTTTACATTATACAATAATAAGGCAATTGCGTAAATATGTGTCTAAAAGGACTATTTTCACTTTATTGATTACTTAATAATTAGGCGATCTATTAAGATAACACCATGGATATTTGCGGAATTGTCTTACTACTATATATAGCTGAGTAAGAATCCACAGGACGCATGGAGGATAATGAGAAATCTTTGTTTAAATACTTCAATGCAACCTTGTGGAAGGGTGTCGGTTAAGAAACGCAGGGTGTGAGATAGATGGGTTGTTTACACTATTATTTGATACAAGTGTGTAATAAGAATACCTGGATATTGATCTGGGACTCGACTTGGGGAGAATTCCATGCTTGTATAGAATTATTTATATGGAGAAACAATAACCTCACATAAAGTGAATAGTGTTAAATACCTTTGATCTCTTGGATTAAATTGAAATGTCTCTCCATATATTGGTCTTTTTTATGTAAAACAGCCCTTGTGGCAGTTAACATCGTAAAGCCCAAACATTTCTGTAAAATTATTCACGTTAATGATACCAACTCCGAATTTCAACCCAACGTCAAACTTAGTTTGTTACACTGCATGGGTTACAGAAAACGAAATATGAACGTGTTATTAACTGACAATTCAAGTTTAAATTAGATACTTAATAGCATGTTGCAAGAACAAACAATTCCGTATATGATAGAAATATTGTGATTTCAAATGCTCTGCAAAAATTCTCGTAGGTGTGATGGGAGTTTCGTGTTACTAGTGGAGCAATGTAAAAACTGTAACCAACTTTTGTACACATCTAGTTAGTTTGACAATCCTTTTTTAGGATTCGTGCCCAAAGATTGATTGGTTTTGCCATCGACTGGTATGCATGTCCAAATCACCTAGTCGCTTTGGTTGAGATACATGAGCTTTCAACAAGCTTGTTATAAAATATTTTGATTCACCATTATTGATTTTGGTAGGCCTAGTTTTTTTGCTCACGCAAACTTGTCTCACCCCCTCGAAATATCTCGTATGTATTCGCCAAAAAAACATCTAACTATCACACACACCCATTTAAACATTGATTCCGTTGGTGTGGGTTCATCGCCAACAAGTGCGAATCGTTTTCACCGCATTTATATCTATTGATATGCGTGATAAATTTATTATAGAATGGACACGCTAGTTTCTCAACAAGTATAATGTGTTTATCCCTATGAGTTTTGTTTTGTATAAAGGTGGGATAATCAGAAGAAAATACAGCTGTAGTATAAAGAACAGCCCACAGGGCGCCTGGGGATAAAGTTAATCTTTGATATCCTGTCCTCTAATTCGACACCTTTAGTAGAGACGCAGAAGGATTGTTAGGTGAAAGATAACTGTGTTTAAACACTTCGATTAAACACTTTAGTAGGGGTCGGTTTTGTTAAGGACGATGAAACTTGTTGCGCCCAGTCGACGTTTCGTTTACGCTAATAGACTACATGGTATAGTTACCAGAGGTGTGACATGAGAGAATCTGGATACTGATATGGGGAGAATTGTATGACTGGGTGGAATCATCTGTATGCATGAATCCTATGAGCTTTGTGGCGAAATTGTGCTTAAATTAATAGTTTGCATAGTTACTTTGCAGATCAGTAAAAAAAAGTGAAAAATGGTGCAAATAAAAGTGACCATCGATTGATGGATTGTTGCCGTATGCCTTATTTAACATTATGTGTATTTAACGTTACTGATAATTACAGTCAATTCAAGTAATACATATGTTAGTTGATTAATTTAAAGACCCACTTGCCGCCGTAGCCTGTTTAAATTTGCTAAGAAAACCAATTTACATGAGCTTACTACGACTAATACCACTAAACTTAAACATAGGACAAATAAAACATGTCTAGTTAGCTTTAGAATGTAGGAATAGGGTGAAAAACAAACGAAGAATCGAAGCCTGATTACAAAAACAACGATCAGTGTCGGTCAACTTTCGTGTTGGGTTACCCTCATTTCAGGCCTTTTTATCTGTGGTTTACACTCAAACAATTATCAGCCGGCTTTTCCAGTCGCTGTTAACCGATCGTCAGTCTGTATTTCTCAGATAAATAGGCCTACGTAAAATTACACTGTGCCGTTAGTTCACTCACTCGACTGAAACATAAAATCGCCCCTGCGAGCAGTTTGGTTTGTTTACGTTCCGGGCACCTAACAGTTCAAATTTTCAAATTCAAATTAAAAATACAAAGTGACGTCCAAACTTTTAAATTTTGGTAAAAATAGAAAGTTCCTAACTTATACTGTCTGGGAAAAATACAAAAAACGGTCTTTCTTTTTTAATGTAAACAATATTCCTGATTTTCGCGTTTAATGAATCAGGATTATTTAACTTAGTAGGATTTTAATTGAAATATCGAATAACCATGGGCGGTCTGTTTAGTATTGGTAGATAAATTACAGCAGTGTGGCTATAATAATTACGAAGGTGACAAGAGTTCCATTTTCTATCAGTACCTAAGGTGTTATATCCAGTGTAAACAAGACTATTAACTTCTCAACTGTGATATCTACATAGATCCCATCACGTCACATTGACAGGTTAACGACATTGGCCGTGGGTTAAAAAACCTGTGCATACAATGTTTCCATAATTGAAGCCCCATATCAATATCCAGAATTTCTAATCCCACACCCCCGGTATCTATACCTGATATTGACGTAAACGAAACACCGACTGGGCACAACAAGTTTCATCGTCAATGTCTTAGCAAAAGCCGATCCCTACCACAAGTTTTTATTGAACTGTTTAAACAAAGTTATCTCACACCTCTGATAATACTTACACCTTAATAATCCTTCTGCCCTCGCACTAAAGGTGTTGAATTAGAGGACAGGATACCAAAGATTTGTCAATATCACCCAGGTACCCTGTGGATTCTTGTTGGGACTACAGCTGTAATTTTCTGATGATTATTATCACCTTTATACAACACACAGCTATAAAGATTTGTAGGTTTCGTTTAATGTCATCAACCACATTCCGTGTCTATTAAGAAACTCCACTAATCGAAGTAGCCCATTACCTGAACTGCATTTTGATAGCCTTGGAGATCATCGAAGACACATACTGGACTAAAGTAGATTTACGGTAAGCAAAAACACTTTTCCAAAACTGTTGAAAGAGTTCATAGCTGTTCGAATATATTTTAATTTATCATTCCACATTTTCTATTAATTCTCAGAACAGATTTATTATCTATTAATAATTGATTCAAAGTTTTATGGAAGTCCTGAAAAACAATTCCCCTTGTTTTGTTTTAGCCTTTGTCATAAATGCTGGACAAGATGTTACGATGGTTCAAGAAAAGACGCCGAACAAAACACACACTTTGCAAGACGAAAGATAGCCGAGGTTACCAAGACCAGGTCAAACATCATATATATGAGGAAATACCAGATATCATTCCCCAGGAAAAAGACATAATTTGTCAAAGATCCCTCTATCTATCTAAACAAGACATCGTTTCTGTCCAGGATTGTGATCCACAAGAAATCCCCGAGACATTAAGACAGAGTTACTTAAGCACTGACAATGTAGATTGTGTCTATGAACTGGCAAAACCTTGTGAATCAAATATCTTAGGAAATGTTGATGACGTGAGTCAGGATCTATCATGGATAGATGACAGTATTTATGACCAGATGTCAGGTACCGATTCCTTTACGACTGTGTCCTCATTATCAGATTCCAAATTGTCTTCTAGACTTGCAGTGAAACAAGTCACTTACGAGTTTTCTGCTGCTAATCTCACCAAAAACGTTAAATTTCCAAAAACTGATTTAATACGGTCTAAGACGAGACAAGTTTTGTATGAGAGGAACAGGTTGTTAAATGACTTAATTATTTCGAATTTTAATAAGAGAATGATGTTGTAAATCTGAACTATAGTGCTATTTGAACATCTTTAGTTAAAAAGTCTCTTACGAATAGGTAATAAATTTTGGGTGTTGAATATCCAAATAAAATAAATTTGTTTCCCTCATTATTTCCTCAAAGAATAAAAACTTCTTTAGAGAAGAACGCAAGTTTCGACCTCTGAGCCAACGGCCAGCCAATGCTTATAAAAAGATATACATGTATTAGTCAACACTGTCTTCTACCTTCGAACCAAATTACATATTTTATTCAAATTCAGTTAACCCGACTTTCTGCTATAACTGAAGATCCGCACAACTTTGTCATTATATAACAAGGTATTTCAGACAAACAGTTACTGCCTAAAGAACTCCTGTCTGTCATAGACCTACTGAAATATCATGGTATTTTGGTTTATTACAACAACCTATTACTGGGTATAAAGGTCTATATGACATTCCCCCTTTTAACACGAATGGAGGACAAAAGTACCCCCGGACAAAAGCACCTACTTAACGTCCAGCAATTTTAAAATAATTAATTTTTTATAAAAGAAAAAGGTTTTTTGGGGGATTACAGATAGAAGCTTATATTCTGGGTGAAGGGGGGGGGGGGGGGGGGGCTTTGTCCAGGTGGCTTATTCCCAGGGGGGTCTGTGTCCGTCCCCCTTTAACACAACTAGAATATTGTCTCCATGTTTATTTTAGTCAAGAAGATGTCCTCTGTACCCGTGTGTTTTAGTGTCCATGAATACATTTAACTCACTACTATAGGTTAGTATCCTACAATCATTGGCCAAAGGTTCTGCTATCTTTCTCCATTATTAATTTTCCATTGACACTAATAACCCACCGATTTGAACAAATTTTGACCTCACTTGATTTTGGTTATGTCGATGGAAATCGGTCCTTATCGCAATTAATATTGGAAACGTTAAAAGATCTTTCAAACTATTCTTGTTAATGAAACCAACTCGATCGGCCTTTAAACATGCAGCTAATTAAATTGATTGATTGTTTGGTGTTTTAAACCGCGCTCAAGATTATTTCACTTATATGGCGGCGTTGCCAGTTTTATTGTGGGAGGAAACCCACGACCTTCCGTTGGTAACTGGCAACCATCCCACATAGGTCGCTCGAGTGAAAACCCAGTCAGTAAATTTTCCAATTTGTTTTTGGACTGAGTGGGATTCGAACCCGCGACACATCGGTGTGCAGCTAATTAAAAGTAATGTACAATAGTAGTGACGTTCTTCGTGTTGTTCTTTAAACATAATCCATCTAACGACTATATTTCAACGCATGTAAACAGTGTAACCTTTATAGTTTATTAATATTCACCAAAGAAAATTAGGATATCTTCCAATTCAACTGCATTGAGTGATACAAGCTATGGTGTGATAAAGACTCAGATGAGAGGTAAGAAATGTCATTGGGACTATTCAACATTAAGAATGAAGATGCTGAATTGGTTAAAACTATTAGAAAACGGAGACGAGATCTCCGAACAACTGCGCCAGTTGAAGTTACCTCAGAAAGTACAAATGTACAATGACGATCTTTGGAGAAAAGAGAAAACAGCTATAGTAGAAATTTAAAACGGAGAATCGAAGCGTGTGCGACCATGGACAAGGATCTAAATGTAAAACTGACCGATGAATCATTTCATGTGTACGAATACGTTAAAGTAGAAACTGACGTACCTAGCAAACCAGTTAAGTTAGATTACAAAAACAAAACCCACTGGAATGTTTATGGAAACATTTCTCTGACGAAAAGTGTGAAATCATCGTGCGATAGCTTGAAGGGAATTCAAAAGCAGTGTGATGTCGAAGGAATTTATGAAGATATTGTATTTAGGCCAATTGATTACTTGGAAAAGAACAACTGCAAAACGCCAACAGACGAGATAGTGTTACCCGAGAAAAGCCCATCTGTAGATTCTTCTTCAAGATACATGTCAATGAGTTCTACAAGAAACAGACCAACAATTTCTCTACAATACATGAATGAGTGTGAATATATCTGAGTTCAGACCGAGGAATTGTATTACTGTAGCTTCTCACACTACACCCCCCATAATTTCACTCTCAGGCAGTGTGTTATTTTTGTCATAATCAACTAGTGAAATTATAGCCCAACTTACTGCTGATTGGTTAACAATCATGATTTTCCAAGTTCAACTAATCAAAACACAAGCTTGCATTCTCAGCGTAGGGATAATACGTTCGTTTTCCTTTTATGTAATAACTTGAAGACATCCTTGTTAGATTACAAGTGATTGGCAGTATATTCTACCCCTCCTGTATGTGCGTGCCGTGTGCAAATATACATGTTAAGTAGAGATGACTTTTCAAACAACATCGAGTGTGTAGTGCAACATACCGGCCGGTAGGTTTACCTCCCCCGGAAGAAGTGATCTTTTGCTTGTCATACAAAATAAAGGATTTAACCTGATAATGTTGTGAGTGTGGTTACATTCTGTCCTTTTGTATTGAAAACTGGGCTGTCATGAACGTATAAAGTCATCAAAGGTTTGATTTTATAACATTTCCCACGATAGCGTCACCAGCAACCCAGCCTGTCAAGGCCGTAGCAATAGCGACATTATATCATTCTGCTTCAAAATATCTGGGTCAACCGTCGCACGTAACCAAAGCTTATCGTTGATTGGTTAAAAGTTCCCACTCTGTCCCGGGGGAGGGAAAAGGAACGGCAATCCACAACAAATCACTTTTTCCTCATTTTTTTCAATTATCGGGGTAGAATCGACTTTAATACCTTCGTCTTGGTGTTTATTGCGTAACCCGATACCGCTGAACGTTGGTTCGCACCTCGTCATACCCCTCGAACGCTGCGCATTCTCGTGGTTTGACTCGGTACGAACCAACGTTCAGCGGTATCGGGTTACGCAACAAACACCGCTATGGCACAACTGTGCGAGTCGGTAGCCAATCATGTTATAGTTTACATACAGCGGACTACATTTATGCAGAATAGTATGATTTTCCCACGATCACGCCATAGCTACTTCCATATAAGGAAAGCATTTGGATGTACATGACATACTTCTTGACATAAACAAACTACTTCGTCTGCTTACTTCCGTTTTTCGAACAAATTATGATTGAATACGAATATATCATAGCCGTATTTACTCCTAACTGTATTTACACTCTCTGTATCAATAATTAAACACGGGATAATTAAAACTTTCAATCAATCAATCTACCCAAACTGGCGTCTCGCAGATTTCTCAAATCAGATGCATTGACCTAGTTATCGTAATTGTGTCGGTGTAGAGGTCACAGCAAAACCTGACTTCGTCATTGGGTTGCAGACATTGAACCATTGATATGTTTGTTTTTGTTTTATTCTAAGAAGTGCCATTCATTTGTAGGATAAATATTTTATCTCTTTTTTCTTAAGAATTCGTGAGAAACAAAACTGTTTGATTTTAGAGACCTTTCTTGTGTAGCGTAATGAATACAGTCTCCATGTCAACGCAGTGAAGCGGTCTGACTTCTGAATGGCTGGATTGAACGATGTGATGTAGAGCTGCATTTCAGAATAAAATGCAGTATTTTTGTGTATTGTGAGAAAAAGATTAACCAACTCGAGTCCGTTTGTTACGATGAATATCACTCTCATCTATTAATTTCCAAAGTCACTCGCCTGAGGCTCGTGACTTTGAAAATTAATAGACTCGAGTGATATTCATCGTAACAAACGGGCTCTCGTCAATTAACCTCTATTTAGATGTCTGTCCTGCTAAAAGACGGAAACTTCAACATGGAATCCGACAGTTACACACCTCAACTGTATACGAACATACATTCCAAAATCACAATGTTTCGCCCATGAATATCACCAGAAGTCTATGAACAGGGAAGTGTGAAATGTCGCATTACCCCATTTTCAGGGCACTGGCGCTTTCAGCCTGCTTATACTACACTATGTGACGTTTATGCGCGGTAGATTTCGAAATTGTCAACGGTTGCCCAATTTCATATCAGAAAATAAATTCATTCTCCACTTACTGCATCTATCGGCAATTCCACTAACCGGTGTTCGGAGAATGCATTGGTTCTTATAAAAGCTTTACCGAACACGCGACTCTGATATCTCCATTTCGACTCGAATCGTTCCAAACAAGTCTTCTTGTCTCATTTTCAACTTTATGAAGTTCTTCGGAAATTTTAACTTTTGTTCCATCAAGTACTGTTGTCATATCTAAAAATATTTTTTCTTATGCATCCCATAATAGTTCATAGGAGGAAGTGAAGAAAAGCCACGTTTTCTGACCTCTGGGTCAAAAGGCGCCAATGTCCTGAATACGATGTAATGGGACGCTTCACACTTCCACATTCATAGACTTCTGATATCACACATAAACAAGTAGATTCATCAAACAGAAATATTTATGAGATCGAAAACATTGACCCAGTTCCTTTTCTTTTTTATAAAAAGATTATACAATAGCACTAGATTTAGCTTATTATTCTGCTTTTGAAATTTAACTGAATCTGAATCTAGAATCAGCCTTCTTCTCACATTAGAATCTTGTCTCGCCTCAGACCAGATTGAACTATGTTTTAGGATCTAATAGTTATGAGTGATCCGGAGGGCGGAAACCTAGCAACCATCTTGTTGGACTGGACGTTAAGTGGAATGTGATCATGCATTAAGGATTTACATGTATTCTCACTCATGCCATCAACATTTGCTGGGATATTTGATTCATAAGATTTTAAGACTCCATATACACAACCCACATTGCCGTGCAAGCAACGTTGCATGTTTAAGGCTTAAGATTAGCGTAAGATTAAATCTGAGACTGTTAAAGGCATAAACAAAGTTCTGCATCAACCACTCCAATTCAAGCATTTTATCTCAAATAATCTTTACACATCTCCGGAAAATCCACTAAATGCTGTAAATCCCATATAAACGACACCCATCTTAATCGTGGAAATGATTTTGGAGAACAGAGTAAAGTTCAATTTCAGAAGTTTTAGACTGTTACTCCTCTTATAAAATTTATCTCATCATTTAATGCACAACATGTAGTCAAGGTACGGTTCAAAATAGATGGACTGCTTAAAATAAATCTCACATGGATCGTGTTTGTATTGAGCATTTGATCCTTGTCTTATTGTTAGGTGTTCAAGGGTCTTTAAGAACGTGATATCCAAAATAATGCATTGAGTCACTTCAATCACAAAGTGGGCATTTTAAAACTTTTAACACCCGGTACTTCCCAAAAGCGCCGTCAAAATCCGTGCTTTGATGTAGTTAAAGTATTTGCTATTTTATACGACTGTCCAATGTTTATTTACTCTGTTAAAAGGCTAAAAATAGCTACAACACGTCGGCTAGTGTGTTTTTCTAGTACTATTGGACAAGGTCAACATAGAAAATAATGAGAAACTCAAGTTGTGTAACAATTTGTGTTGTACACAACAATTTCTCCATTCGAATTAATATGAATCACACTACAATTACTACACTAAATTCTAATGTATATTTTTCAATTCAGTTTCCATTCGACAGGGTTATTACACAGATTGAAACTATAGTTTACTGTCGTTTATACGATCTAAATATACTAGTTGAAAAAAATTTCAGGTGGGAACCGATTGGAAAAATTTGTCCAGCCACTTAAGTCTTATAGTAGGTCAACCGGACTATTAACTACATTTTGGTACAAGCTAAAGATCTGAGTAAAACAAAAAAGCACCTCCAACCCATGGTGCATAGATTTGTGTTGTCCTAATTTATGTTTGTAAAAAGGTGTGTGCAATTAATCAGGTAAGTACAGGAAATTAAATTGGTTATTCCCCCGTGGTGAACCACGCCCTTCTTTTTACCTTCGATCTGCATGAAGTATGCCAACAGTCAAGGTACGAACAAAATATTCAGCAATGTCGTTCGGACAATGTGATTTTCCGAAAATATTTTTTAAAAGTTATAGGGAAAATCTCATAAAATAATTCCAAATAGAAGATATTTTGAGAATCACCCCCTACCCGAGAGTGCTATCCCTGTGAAGATTGTTTCACTTAGACAAAGATACAGACGATTAAATAAATCATAACCACCAAAATTGTTTGAGTGCATATACATTAGTTTTATATATTCATTAATATCTTCGGAAAGTTTACAATGAGTGTTTTAGTGAATGTGAAACCCATGAAAAATAAGTCCACAAAAAAAGATATTTTGAGAATCGTCCCGTATCTAAGAGTGCTAACAGTGTGAAGAGAAAGGCTAATTTTCCTTTTCCCAGTGTTTAATAAAGTTTGATAAAATTGCTGGTTTGAGAAATGAGACATCTCACTATTAATACATTAAAGCTTGTGCTTCTAAACTTAATTGATTACCCCAATATGTAATAATTGTTCACTCTATATGTACATACATATTAGCAATCATATAGTTGTGTTGTGGGTGCTTCTCATATATATTTATGAGCACTAAAACACACGGGCACAGGGAAAATCTTCTTGTCTAAAATAACCACGGAGACAAGTTTCTAATTGTGTTAAAAAGAGGTATATCATTTAGACCTTTATACCCCATCATAAATTGTTGTAATAAAGTAAACCTATGATATTTCATTAGGTTGACGACTGACAGGAGCTTGGCCTTAGTCAGTAGAATTCTGGAACACTTTGTATTGCATTGACAATGCTTATGCATCTTAAGCTATAGTAAGAATATCGTCAGACTATATATTATGGGGTCATGGGAAAAGACAGTGAAAATTCCCCCATCCCCCCCCCCATACCCCTTTCCCAGAAAACCTAGGTAGAAGGCAGACAGGGGAGTTTAGCCCTGACCAGTATGTCTTTCAAACTCTTGTTCTTTTTATAAGCAATGACTGGCCTTTGGGTCAGAGGTCGAGCAAGTTTACTTTGAAGTAGTTTGTATTCTTCTACTATAATCTTGGCCATAGCAATGCTAGCTTTGTTATACTGAAACACAAATGGTATTATAGTTTTTTCACGACATCTTCCGGGGTCCAAGTTCAAACCCAAAGGATAAATAGTTTGTAATGTTTGAATCCAAAAACTTTCCCTTTCCAAACGTTTGTGCTTGGTATCTGCAGCGGAAGTGAGAAAAGGGATTTTCTCAATAGGCATAATTTCAAAATGGTCCTTGACCGAATGACCTTGAGTATTGAAATGTTGTGCCACGGGTACATCATGTTTAAGTCTTATACTAGATAAATGGTTGGCTGCTCTTTGTCGTAGAGAATTCTGAGTTTCTCCGACGTACTGTTTGCGACATTTTTTGCACGTGATTACATACACGATATTAGAGGAGTCACAATTAAGATTCTCTGCCATTTGATATTTGTCGCGAGTTTGTTCTCCGAAAAAGGTACCGCAATCGGGTACGTATATATCGAGTTTGCATCGCGTCTTAAGGCATTTCATTGATGTACCTGAGAGAAATGTTGGACGGTAATGGTACACTCGTGAAGGGGAGGTAAGCGTATCGGGGGATGAAGGGGGAAACATGATTTGTCTTACTGTGTTAGATTTAATCCTTCGGAGATATCTAAAAGAATACTTCCTAGGGAGGAGAGCTTTAAAAAGAACAGAACAAGCCTGGTTAAAAAAATCTAAAGAACTACAGTTTCTATAGAATCTAAATATCTGAGATTTAATGACTCCCTTGAAAGTGTGAGGAGGATGGTATGACCCAGAATGTAGCAGCTGATGCGTGTCAGTAGGTTTGAAGAATACTTTGTAATCTAGATACCCAGTAGTATGATATGTATGACCCTTGTAAATAGTTACATCCAAAAAATCCACAGAAGTGTGATCAATAGTAGGCTGTAATTTAATGCTTGAGTCGTGAGAATTAAGAGTATCAATGAAAATATGAAGGTCTTCCAACGTATGTTGCCAAATGATAAAAATGTCATCCAGATACCGAAGGTAAATAAAAGGTTGTTTGTGACATTTGTGAAGAATATCACTCTCCCACTCAGCCATAAAAATAGAGGCAAAGTTAGGACTAAAACGTTTCCCCATAGCACACCCTTTAATTTGCTGAAAGATCTCCCCATTGAATTCAAAATCGTTTCCTTTTAAGCTGAGTTCCAGCAATTCTAAAATGTCTTTATCCGGACGACGGTGGTCAGGATATCTTTGGAATGCTGATTTTATGGATTTAAGACCCAACTCTATGTCAATGTTTGTATACATAGACTCCACATCCAGAGTAACTAAAATCACATCTTGTGGGATGAATTTCTCAGATAATTTGGCCAATAAATCATCCGTATTTTTTATAAAGCTAGGATGCCGATTCGCTATAGGTTTTAGATAGTAATCAATTAGCTCTGATATTCTGAGTTAGAGTTATGATCAGATTCCAAATAGCGATACTGTTTTTCATTAAGTAAGCCTTTATCTTGAAGAGAAACAAGAATTTTATTAAACTTCCTAACATTTTCAGGCCAAATTTCCTTATCAAGTTTTTTGTAATGAAGAGGGTTGCTTAGCTGCCGTTCTATCTCTTCAATATAATCCTGTTTTGACATAATAACTTTTGCCGAACCTTTATCAGCAGGTTTAATAACTATGTTTGGATTTCTCCTTAGCTCACTTAAGGCAAGACATTCTGAATAAGTAAGGTTATGTTTGTTTTTCTGATTAGTTAAAACATCAAACTTCCTAGATACAGAGTCACGACTAATGTTTATCTCTGGGTCATACGTGTGAGAAGGGGGTGTATAGCCGCTTTTAGATGTAAACGGCTTGCGTACCCCACTAGAATCTCGGTAGATATCAGCCAGACTAAGATTTCTGGAGAACTCCATAACATGCACTAATTTACTAATAGAAAAGTCCCTATCAGATAATGGTTTTGGGCAAGGCACAAATGAAAGTCCTCTATTGAGTAGAGATATATCATCAACAGTGAGTTCCTCGTTACTAAGATTAACAATATTACTTCCTAAGCCGAAAGTAGGGTGGCACATGCCCTGTCCCAAATTTAGTTTAAATCTAGTGTCTGAAGCCAGTGAGTATACAAGCAATTTGCTGTATCTTCGGTCCAGTGAATTTTGTCCGTGGATACTCTAAATTTTGAATTGGGAATTTTTGGTATGACCATAACTCTCTTCATCTTGGAAGCAGAAGAGTTATATAGGTTCAGGTTCGAAACTTCACTGGCCGGTAATTTTGTGGATGACTGGATCTCTACAAAGTAGATGAGCGAATTGGAAAAAGTCTTCCTAACCGCTGTCATCATGTTGCGCATTTGATTTAACGAAGCGTTTGGCTCAGTAGTTGTCTTGTTATTGATACCAATATTCAAGATAACTTTCTCAGGTTTGGGACCTTGATACTTTTGAATTAGCGTCCGAAATGAATTGAAATTGGCACCAGGAAAACATTCTACCTGCATATCAGGGTGGGGGTCAAGGTTAATTCTAGATATATTAGAATCCCCAAGTAAAAGAACTTTCTGAGTTACATTAGGAAGGTGCCAATTAGAGGAGGTGTGCCGAAATTTCCAAAATTTAGAATTAGCTAAATTATTCCGAGGGTTGCGCTGACCCCTCGGAGGGGATCTCACTGCATCTGAATATCTCATAGGAGAATGGACTGACAAAACTGGGGATGGGGGAGGAGGAGAGGGACTAGATGTACTAGGTCTAGCAGAAGTGATCCTAGTAGAAACTGGGGAGGGTGGAGGCCGAAAGGGGACAGAGGTACTACTAGGTCTAGGGGAGGGGGGCTGAGGGGATGAAAAAGAGGGGGCAGAGGTACTAGGTCTAAGGGAGGGAGCACCAGTAGGGAAAGGCGAAGGGGAAACAGAAAGTAAAGTTACAGACCTAGGAGTCTGTGACTGCAGAGTAGGAGGTGAGATAACGGAGGTCGACGGACTGACAGGCGGATGGGGTTGGGGAGACGATGGTGGACTAAACTGAGTAGTAGCAGCAGAAGTGACAGATTTAGTGATGGAAAGAAAAGAATAAAAATTTTGAATGGTCGAAAGATGTAATTTACCTTTATAATTCTGTTTGCCCCATTTTAAAGCATTTTTGAAAGCACTGTCAAAGTTTAGACCATTGGATGACCTGGCAGAAGTCACCTGTGCTTTTAATCTATTTAAACATGCCGCATAATGTGAAATCATCTCTTGTATGATCTTATGGGCCCAATTTTTGTGTACATAGTCAAACGCAACATCAACTTCCCGATTGCGTTGAGCCGGTTTAAGAAAAGAATTTAGCTCTTTAATTTTATTATTTAAGGAATTTAGGAGGGTTTGGTCACGCAAATGTCCCTCAAGGATGCCAATATGGTGAAGACATTGTAAAATTTTGAAAAGGGCTTTCACCAGAGCCGAGAATTCTGAATATTGGGGACTTTTAGATTTTGAATTTCCATGCCTATTGCTAACTGAAAATTGCCTGCTTCTGTTACCACGCCCTTGTTTTGCCATTCTGCCTAAATGCCAATATACTTAATTAGTCTAACTAGATGAAAAGGGAAAATAGAGTTGGGAAAGTGAGACAGAGGTAAAAAGGAAAAATATGTCTGGAAACAAAAATAATTGATTCAAGCTAGAGATAAAAGAACTTAATTGAACTGGCTGACTTAGGGGAAAAAAGGATGGAGTTAAAATATGGATGGAGGAAAATATGTGTTACAAAGAGGCAGAGATAAAGAATAAAAATGTGTCTGGAGACAGAAGGACTAAAGTAAAAGGGGTAATAAATCTCAGTCACAAATTGTGAAGACTTAGGAAAACTAAATAGAGCGGGAAGGAAAAAAACTTAATAAGACACTAAGGTTAAAATTAATGTGCAATTGGAACAGGAAATAATAATGAAGTCCTAGAAATAAAATTTGGAAGAAAAATATACAAGGGCTGTAAATGGAAGATAAGGTTAAATCATAAATAAAAGGGCAAAACAATAGTAAGCCTAAAAAAAATGAAATTATATAAAGAGATGAAAAAGGTATAAGAGGAATATAAAAGAAAGTAATATATACAACGTTTTACAGTAAGCAAAGAATACTTAGCAGAAAACGGGATCGCACACGGTTTTGCTAGAAGCTTTTCGGATTGGTTATCCTTTCTCAATAGCAGTAGAAACAAGTCTAAAGTTATGTTGAATTTCTTGTGTTTATATGGAAAAATGACAGGAAATAAAAAGGGCTTGGGTGATTAAGGAGTATTTTTGTAAACAAGGGAAGATTAAGCTATCAAAACATTTAACTAAAGCATGGACGCTTGGTGAAGTTAGTTTATACTCATATCCATTGGAGGTATGGTTAAGTCTAGACATAAAAGGTCATATGGTTAGAGAGAGCTGGAGTATAAATATCCTGTGGTTTTGGAAAGTTATTGGACTGGGTTAACATAGAAAACAATAAGAAACTCATGTTGGGTTACAATTTGTGTTGTACACAATAAATCCTTCATTGCAGATGATTTGTATCAAACTACAATTGACCGATTGCTTGATGACGTCACTAGGAATTTACGCGCAAAGCATTCCGGGGGATTGAGGGATGTTAAAATAATTTTAAAATACGGTGAAGAAATAATACTGTATCGAGGAGTAGACTTAAAAGGCGTAAAGTTACTGTGTGGATAAAAACAGGTTATGTCATCAATGTTTTCCAAAAAGTGACATCTTGCTAAGTACCAATAAACAAAATGGCGAACTGTGGTACATTTTACCCAGAAAGCTTTGCGTAAATCTATGTGACGTCATCAGGCTCGGCGGTAATTACTGCAATAAATTCCAATGCATATTTTTCCATTTAGTTTCCATATGGCATGAATATGCCAGAGATTGAAAACTATAGTGAAGCTGTCGTGTATACGACCTAAAGATACTGGTTGAAAACAATTTAAGGTGAGATACAGTGCGAAGAATTTGTCCAGGCACTTAAGTTTTATAGTAGATCAGCCTGACTATTAACTACATTTGGGTACAATCTAAAATAACCTAGATTTAATATTTCTTCCACAATATATATTTGAGAACACTAAAATACACGGGCACAGGGAAAAAAATGTATAAAATAACCATGGAGACAAGTTTTTTTATTGTGTTAAAAGAGGTATATCATTTAGACCTTTATATCCCATCATAAATTGTTGTAATAGAAACTAATATATACAAGGGTTTTCCGTTCAGCAAATAATACTTAGCAGAAAACGGGATTATCTTTTACAAAACAAAAAAGGACTCCAGACGCATGGATGTTTGGATTTGTGTTGTCCGAGAGTGTGTTTGTATAAAGGTGCCATAGAAAGTGTCCCATTAATCAGCCAAGTACAGGACATTAAAGTGATTATTGTCCCGTGGTGAACCACGCCCTTCTTTTATCTTTGATTTTCTTAAAATATGGGACCAAACAAGCACAAGACATGGGTTTTAGATATTCAATACTATCTTTAAGACAAAATGCGATTTTGAAAAAAAAAATTCATTTTTATAATGTGTATAGAACCCACGAAAATAATTCCCCAAAGAAAATATTTGAAGCATTATCCCGTATCTCTAAAACAAAGATACAATATATTAGACATTCGATAAAATAAACATAACCACTTATAACTTGTGTCACAATTCTGTGTTCTGTGACAGAATGTAATAGCGCAGGAAAATATTGCCAGATTTGTGAACATGTAACTCTTCTGGAGGTAATACAGTAAAACATAACATAGAATCAGAGCATTAATTGTTTATTGCAGAGGGTTCGAGTCCGGTTTGGTGCGTCACACCAAATATGTACAAGAATATTTGCAATTTTTCAAGTTTAATCCCCCAAAATTACAAGAATACATAAACAATTTTGTAAAATGAAGTTGAAACCGATCTGAATCTTCTAGATGGACTCAGTTTTGATTTCCAACTAAAAATTCCTTCTCAATATGTAGATAATTTCGACCATTTTTTGAAAGTGTAATACAGACAAAATCAAATCAATAAAAATTGTTAAGTCAAACAACATTGTTTCGTCAGATATATTGGGAGAAATGTTTAAGCAAAAAGGGCTTGTTAATAAAGTGTGCATATAGTCGTGTTGCTGTTAGCATTTTGGACTGTATATACAACCACTTCAGTCCCGATGCAATAAGTGACTCGAAGACACGTGTGATTTAAAGCGTTATTTAAAGCCATAGGGATTCAACACTCGTGTATACAAAGGGTATTTTAAAAATGATTATTTCCCTGCTGTGAGTACCGCCTATTTCCACCTTAGCTCTATAGTTGGATAATGTTAGAATCAGCTGGAGGCTTTAAAATAACATTCCGTGTACCGCTTTTAAAATTTCCTTTAAATGTTAAAAAGTGCATGTTAAGATATACTACGGGCAATAGGAATTACAGAAATTGTTCCGTAACAGTGTTCATTATAGAGATAGAATTCGTTTTAATTCTACAGCCCAGACAATTTTGGTCCACCATATTGCTGTTGATTATATCCTGTATCATTCAAGTATTGTAGTAAAACCAAAACACATAGGACAACTTGTACTACTTTGTACATGGTGATGTTTAATATGAGCTTTCGAGAGAAAATTACCCTCATCATCAGAAATTACAGCAACACAACGTCGGCATGGTTAAAGAATGAACAAAACAAATACAAAAGTTATAATCACTGATAAGTTGTGATTTCTACAAGTATTGTAGTTGGCAGACTTTTGTGGATAAATTAGGGTGTGTAAATATTTCTCAGATCCCTGAAAATTTACTGTTTAAACACTAACCATATAGACTTGGATTCATCAAATTAAATCTGCATCATTTTATCTTGCAGTAAAATAAGTATCCATTATGTGGTACATTGTCGCAAAACGGGGATCCTGCTGATCTGATATCTAAAAGGACTTTGACATCATACTTGACCAGCCACGGGCATTTTCCTGTTATCTTGGACTTTAGCACGTGTATTGATGGGATTAATAATGACAGGTGTGTAGAGGAATGTATTGTGTCTCTAGAGCAAATATCTATCATAACATTTGGGGAGGGGATGTAACACAAACATCGACTGGGTTTGATAATTCTAAAATTAACACCCACTGGTTTTGATAACCCATAGACGTTATATAAGCTGTGGTAGACATACGCAAAGTCATTTTAACGAAGACACTTGCTTTGGTAAAGTCGTTTCATTACCCAAACCAAGACAGCCATACTGGTTTAAGACTGTAGTTATCACCGATTATTTCCGTCTAAAAGTAAGTTACATTTTATTATCTAAAGAAACCTAACACATTCTTCGTGAAGTAGTCTCGGTTGTCTAGTGGGTTAGAGTGATCGTCCTTCAGTCACACACAGACCTTCCATCGATGCTGAGCGGGTTCGAATCACACTCAGACCAAATAAAAATTGACAAATTTCTGATCGGATTACTCACTCGGTCGTCGTATGTGGAAGAGTTGCCAGTTACTCGTCGAAGGTGACTTAGGTCGGGAGTTTCCTCCTGACAATGAGGCCTCTTTCCCGTCCTGGTAACGCCGCCATATAAGTGAAATAATCTTAAGTGTGGCCTAAAACATCAGTCAATGAATCATTTTAAATAATTTTGTTAAAAGAATTTTTAGTTTGTGAAAAAAGTTTACAAAAAGTGTGGATTTAAAATGATAAATCTAGTTACCTTAGTAATGGACGTTTACCCAGAGCTGTTGGATACACGTTAAGATTAAACTATACATTATCATCATAGATCCTTCTGGTGCGATCGATGTACTTCAAGTGTAATGCTTTGTGAAACAAAAATCGAACATTGGTTTCTAATAAAATGCCATGTGTTGAATACTATATGAACTTTCTGTTTCAGAATGTTTGAAAAGTTAAAACAGTTTGCCAAGAAGCGGGTTACAAAATCCAAGAGACCAAAAGAAACTATAGATGAACTAGTTTATGATGAAGGTATTATAAACCATATTTACGAGGAGATCCCAGACGTGGTTCCATGTGACTGGCGAGGAGTTAGAAGTGATAGTGTTCCTTCGTTTTTCCTCTTGGCGACCTCTGAACAATCCTTAACTGTTGACCCTGATGGTAATACTTCATCTCATAATGAATCATACGAGACACCACAGAGCTTGGCTGACCACCAAAATGATGAAGATTACTGTGACCAGTTGGCCATAGATTCTATCGTTAAGGCGTGTCCATATGATCGATTAAGCTGTGTCCGGGTACATTGTTATCACAGTCATACCGAGTCAATCCGTCAATCATCTCTCACAATATCACCTTCAGGTTACAGCCACAAAAGGGAGAACTCTGTTTTAAAATATGACCCTTTATCGGAAACGGATTTAGGGAAATACTGTGAAGAGATAGTTTCAGAAATGGTTGAAAAACTCCACCAAGTGAAATCGAGCAGTAAATTATCCAGAAACAGTCGTTATAGTATTTATTCGACGAATTCAAGAGGAACTGATATACTTGGGGACCTATTACAAAAGAATCATGACCAAAAAATGGGAAATTATCTTTATAAAATACACAAACTTTAGTAGGCCTACCTCTGTGACACTTGTGTCTCATATTGTTTTGCATCACAACTTCTTTTAGTGCTATAAATGGAGACATTGTCAGAAGAAATAAAACCATGAAATTAACATCGTCCAAAGTGACATATCCGACCACTCTATTTCTTTTCTCGGTGTCCTGTTTTGAAATTACCATCGTTTTGCTGTCTTATTAATTACTTTGAATAAACATCTCATGAACCAAAACATGTTGCCGTTTTATTCCTCTTCATACCCCTTCGTTTTGTTTCTCTTCATACCTATTCGCTTGTTCTTAAAGTGGATACTGTATAATATATATTTTAGAACAAATAGGACAACTCGTAAAATATTATTCATGATGGCCCTATGTGGGAGGGAAGCAAGATACTAGCCAAATGTCGGGGGCTTCGCCCTGACAAAGAGCCCGGTTCCCTCCTCCACAAAATAAGTGAAATAATTTTATCCTCGTATTTGTTCAAATAAAAATGTGATTTTATCTATATTACAGGCAAACTGACTAGGTCTGAAAAGGTTAATTGTAGTAAACAATTCTCTAATGAGCTAGGAACTTGAGTATTTTAGACGGGTCTCCAATTTGAAACCATAGTGGTTGACTCTCTCGTACATCGGTCTCGTTTTTCTTTTAACAAATGCATTTACCGATACAATAAATGGATGGCCAACCTTTTCTGTATTTATATCCATTCCCCTTTTGTCGAATTATAGACCAGAGTTATTGCATTAGATCCATACCTAGAGCTGATTGGAACACTTTCCCGCGCTCACGGCGGCCATGTTTTGTATTCTCAGCCATTCAGGAATCTTCCAATTTTCAAAATGGCTACCTTCCGTAGCGTTCGGTCCTTAAAGCCTCACATTAACGTAGTCCGGGTTTCTGATTCCAAAATTACTATTTTTTTATACTGACGGTCGTATTTTGGAGTCAGGGTTCACTGCAATCAAAAAGCCGGAGTTGGAGCTAAAAGGCGGGCAGTATGTGGTCTGATTTAGGCAAAGAAATAGCAATATAACCTACTCAGATCGTGTCTAAACGGTCATAATCACGTTCATGGATAATTTCGCTACCTACCAGTGCCTGATATGGACGAGCAGGATTGGCCAGTAAACATAATTCTTCCTCTAAATTCACTTTTGCTTTCTCCAAGTCTCAAACTCTCCGCCATTGATGACGTAACACTGTTGAGCGTTTTTTTTCCAGTTTTTAGACGTTAAATTCACTTTAAAAAAAGGCTAAATTAATTATGAATGTCGTACTGACATAATTTGAGTAAGTTATGTTGTTATTTACTATCTAAATCTGACCGTAAACTGCCCAATCAAAAGCGTGCTTTCTACTCCGACTTTTTGATTGCAATGAGCCCTGACTCCAAAATACGCCCGTCAGTATAAAAAAATAGTGATTTTGGAGTCAGAAGACCGGACTAACATTAACGCTACATGACAAAGCCATAGGAAAGTATGCAGTACTAAATTCAGTGTAAAAAAATTGAAATCTTCGTAACTGTTTCAGACTTTCATTTGTCGAAATCAGTTAGGCCTATACATTATTACGGTAATGTGTCATTTGTTAATGTCTAAGGTTTACTCTAGAAACGATGGAATAATCGTCAGAAGTCACAATCGTCCTTGTTTGTTAATTTTTTTAACTGCTCAATTAATATTTTTGTCAATGTATTTTTTTTTAATTTCTCGATGGTTTCATTCCCCAGTGATTTCGTTTCAATTTTAATTTATTTAGCTTATGCAACTTCAAAAATTTCTTTAAAAAAGTCAATGGTTTTAGTTGTAATGTAAAAGCGTATAACAAACTCCATTCTTTTCCAAAGATAAGTAAATTGTATTTTAACGTTCTTCTTTTGTAAAACAAACTCTCACATAGATCGTGTTGGTATTGAGTATTTAATCCTTATTTTGTTGTTAGGTGTTGAAGTGTCTACAAGAAGGTGATGTCCTAAATAATGCATTGAGTCACTCCAAACACAAAGTGGGCATTTTAACACGTTTAACGTTTAACGGCTTTAAAATCCGAGCTTTGATGTAGTTAAAGTATTTTCTATTTGATACGAGTGTCCATTGTTACTCTGTTATATAGGCTAAAAATAACTACAACGCGTCGTCTAGGGTGTATTTTATAAAGTTATTGGACTGGGTTAACATAGAAAACAATTAGAAACTCATGTTGTGTTACAATTTGTGTTGTGCGCAACAAAATCTCCATTACAGACGATTTCTATCACACTACAATTGCTACAATAAATTCCAATGTATATTTTTCCATTTACTTTCCATATGGCAGGAATATGGCAGAGATTGAAACTATATTGAACTGTCGTCTATTCAATCTTGATACTGGTTGAAAACAATTTAAGGTGAGATACAGTGTGAAGTATTTGTCCGGCCACTTTAGTTTTATAGTAGATCAGATGGACTATTAACTACATTTGGGTACAATCTAAAATAACCTAGATTTAATATTTCTTACACAATATGTGAGTACACGTGAGTAAAACACAAAAGCACTCCCGACGCATGGTGCATGATTTGTGTTGTCCGCGTGTGTGTTTGTATAAAGGTGTCATAGAAAGTGTCCCATTAATCAGGTAAGTACAGGACATTAAAGTGATTATTATCCCGTGGTGAACCACGCCCTTCTTTTATCTTTGAATTTCTTAAAATATGGGACCAAACAATCACTAAATATGGGGTTTAGATTCACAATACTATC
This sequence comes from Lepidochitona cinerea, assembly GCA_963971465.1. Lineage (NCBI taxonomy): Eukaryota > Metazoa > Mollusca > Polyplacophora > Chitonida > Tonicellidae > Lepidochitona > Lepidochitona cinerea. Next base: position 101,948,247 of record OZ020551.1, on the reverse strand, counting down.
TTTTAGAAAATTTGATTTTTTTTCTTATGTGTACAATCCACGAAAACAATTCCCAAAAGAAAATATTTTTAGCATTATCCCGTATCTCTAAGACAAAGATACAATCTTTGAGACATTCGATAAAATAAACATTACCACTTATAATTTGTTTCACAATTCTGTGTTTTTTGATAGAACGTATTGAGACAGGACAATATTGCCAGGTGTGCGTACTTGTAACTCTTCTGGAGGTAAAACATAACATAGAATGAGTGCGTAAATTGTTGACTGCAGAGGGTTCGATTCCGGTTTGAAGCGTCACACAAAATAGGTAGAAGAACGTTTGCAATTTTGCAAGTTTAATCCCCCAAAATAACAAGAATACATAAAAAAATTCTGTAAATTGAAACCGATCCGAATCGTCTAGATGGACTCAGTTTTGATAACCAACTAAAATTCCTTTTCAATATGCAGATAATTCAGACTATTTTTTTTAAGTGTAATGCAGACAAAATGAAATCAATAAAAATTGTTAAGTCAAAAAACATTGGTTCGTCAGATATATTGGGAAAAATGTTTAAGAAAAAAGGACTTGTTGTTAATCAAGTGCGCATATCGTCGTGTTGCTGTTAGCATTTTGGACTGTATATACAACCACTTCAGTCCCGATGCAATAAGTGACTCGAAGACACGTGTGATTTAAAGCGCTATTTAAAGCCATAGGGATTCAACACTCGTGTTAGTCCGAAATATCTGCGATGATGATGTAAGACATTTTCTGACAGATAGGCCATCATCATCGTCAGAACGCATTTGATCAATTTACTGGGAATTTCTTGCCACCCTTCGAGGTGGCAAGGCCACCTCTCGTTTCTCATCAAAAATATCGAGATTCTCTTCATAACTTTCAAAAAATAAAATTGCTAACCCGTACTTTAATGATTTCCCTTTCTCCTCGCACCAATCTTAAGTCTGTACGTCGACAAAAGCCATAAATCTGCCCGGTTAAATTTCAAACTGTAGCAAACCTTTAGTTTACAAAAGTCGCCATCTGCATAATCTCATTGATACGTCACTGTATGCGCGAAAGGTCAATCTGTCACATGACTACCCCACTAGCAGGCGATATAGTTCATTGGTCGTGTTGCTTTTTTGCTGACGTCACGTGAACCAACACGACCAATGAACTATATCGCCTGCTAGTGGGTAATCATGTGACAAGAAAATTGATCAAATGCGTTCTGACGCTGATGATGGCCTATCTGTCAAAAAATGTCTTACATCATCAGCGCAGATATTTCGGACTACACTCGTGTATACAAAGGGTATTTTAAAAATGATTATTTCCCTGCTGTGAGTACCGCCTATTTCCACCTTCGCTCTATAGTTGGATTACGTTATAGAATCAGCTGGAGGCTTTAAAATAACATTCCGTGTACCGCTTTTAAAATTTCCTTTAAATGTTAAAAAGTGCATGTTAACATATACTACGGGCAATGCAAATTGCAGAAATTGTTCCGAAGCACTGTTCATTACAGATTTATGATCACTAAAACACACGGTCACAGGGAAAATCTGCTTGTCTGAAATAACCATGGAGACAAGTTTCTAATTAGAAGTCGTTTTAATTCTACAGCCCAGACAATTTGGGTCCACCATATTGCTGTTAATTATATCCTGTATCAAGTATTGTAGTAAAACCAAAACACATATGACAACTTGTACTACTTTGTACATGGTGATGTTTAATATGAGCTTTCGAGAGAAACTACTCTAATCATCAGAAATTACAGCAACACAACATCGGCATGGTTAAACAGGTATTATATACACAGCAAGAATGAACAATACAAAAGTTATAATCACTGATAAGTTGTGATTCCTAAAAGTATTGTAGTTGGCAGACTTTTGTGGATAAATTAGGGTGTGTAAATATTTCTCAGATCCCCGAAAATTTACTGTTGAAACACTAACCACATAGACTTGGATTCATCAAATTAAATCTGCATCATTCTATTAGAATTATCTTGCAGTAAAATAAGTATCCATTCTGTGGTACATTTCGCAAAACGGGGATCCTGCTGTTCTGATAGCTAAAAGGACTTTGACATCATACTTGACCAGATACGGGAACTTTCCTGTTATCTTGGACTTTAGCACGTGTATTGATGGGATTAATAATGACAGGTGTGTAGAGGAATGTATGGTGTCTCTAGAACAAATATCTATCCTAACATTTGGGGAGGGGATGTAACACAAACATCGACTGGGTTTGTTAATTCTAAAATTAACACCCACTGGTTTTGATAATCCATAGTTATATAAGCTGTAGTGGACATACGCAAAGTCATTTTAGCGCAGACACTTGCTTTGGTAAAGTCGTTTTAGTACCCAAACCAAGACAGACATACTGGTTTGAGACTGCAGTTGTCACCGATTACTTCCGTCTAAAAGTAAGTTACATTTTATTATCTAAAGAAACCTAACACATTCTTCGTGAAGTAATTCACTCGGTTGTCTAGTGGGCTAGAGTGATCGTCCCTCGGTCACACACAGACCTTCCATCGATGCGGCGCGGGTTCGAATCACACTCAGACCAAATAATAATTGAAATATTTCTGATCGGATTACTCACTCGGTCGTCGTATGTGGAAGAGTTGCCAGTTACTCGCCGAAGGTGACTTAGGTCGGGAGTTTCCTCCTGACAATGAGGCCTCTTCCCCTCCTGGTAACGCCACCATATAAGTGAAATAATCTCAAGTGTGGCGTAAAACATCAATCAATGAATCATTTAAAATAATTTTGTTTAAAGTTTTTTTAGTTTGTGAAAAAAGTTTACAAAAAATTGTGGATTTAAAATGATTAATCCAGTTACATTAGTAATGGACGTTTACCCAAAATGAAACTATACATTAGTATCATAGATCCTTCTGGTGCGATCGATGTACTTCAAGTGTAATGCTTTGTGAAACAAAAAGCGAACATTAGTTTCGAATACAATGCCATGTATCGAATACTATATGAACTTTCTCTTTCAGAATGTTTGAAAAGTTGAAACAGTTTGCCAAGAAGCAGGTTACAAGATCCAAGAGATCAAAAGAAACTATAGATGAGCTAGTTTATGATGAAGGTGTTATAAACCACATTTACGAGGAGATCCCAGACGTGGTTCCATGTGACTGGCGAGGAGTTAGAAGTGATAGTGTTCCTTCGTTTTTCCTCTTGGCTACCTCTGAACAATCCTTTACTGCTGACCCTGATGGTAATACTTCATCTCATAATGAATCATACGAGACACCACAGAGCTTGGCTGACCACCAAAATGATGAAGATTACTGTGTCCAATTGGCCGTAGATTCTATTCTTAAGGCGTGTCCATATGATCGATTAAGCTGTGTCCGGGTACATTGTTATCACCGTCATACTGAGTCCATCAGCCAATCATCTCTCACAATATCACCTTCAGATCACAGCTGCAAGGGAGAGAACTCTGTATTAAAATATGATCCTTTGTCGGAAACGGGTTTTGGCAAATACTGTGAAGAGATAGTTTCAGAAATGGTTGAAAAACTCCACCAAGTGAAATCGGGCAGTAAATTATCCAGAGACAGTCGCTATAGTATTTATTCGACGAATTCAAGAGGAACTGATACTAGTATGCTTGGGGACCTATTACAAAAAATCATGACCAAAACATGGCAAATTATCTTTATAAAATTCAAAAACTTTAGTTTAGTGACGAGTCACATTTTTCTCATATGGTTTTGTATTACAACTTCTTTTAGTGCTATAAATGGAAACATTGTCAGAAGAAAGAAAACCCATGAAATTTACATATCAGACAACTATATTTCTTCTTTAAGTGCCTAGTTTAGAAATTACCATCGTTTTGCTGTTTTATTAATTACTTTGAATAAACATCTCATGAACCAAAACATGTTGCCGTTTTATTTCTCTTCATACCTCTCCGTTTTGTTTATCTTCATATTTCTCTGCTTGTGCTTAAAGGGGATACAGTATGATACATATTTTAAAACAAATAGGACAACTAGTAAAATAGGAAGAGTAGCAAGATACTAGACAAATGTTTGGGGTTTCGCCCGGACAAAGAGTCCGGTTCCCATCTCCACTAAATAAGTAAAAAACAATTTTGACGGTGACTAAAGGCAACAATCATTCAATTCATCCTCGTATTTGATAAAGTAAAAATTGTGTTTTTTAATTTATATTATAGGCACACTGACTAGCTCTGAAAAGGTTAATTGTAGCCAACAATTCTCTAATGAGCTAGGAACTTGAGTATTTAGAAGGGTCGCCAATTTGAAAAAATAATGTGCGACTCTCTCGTACATCGATCCCATTTTTTTCTCTCTAAAAAATCATTTACCCATACAATAAATACCTTAGAATGAATGATCAACCTTTTTTGTATTGATATCCATTCTCCTTTTGTCGAATTATTGGCCAGAATTATTGCATTAGATCCATACCTAGAGCTGATTGGAACACTTTCCCGCGCTCACGGCGGCCATGTTCTGTATTTTCAGCCATTCATGAATCTTCCTATTTTAGACATTGCTACCTTCCGTAGTCTCACATTAACGCTACATGACGGAGCTATGAAAAAGTAGCATAAACAGTAGGCCCACTAAATTCAGTGTAAAAAAAATGTAAATCTTCGTAACTGTTTCAGACTTCCATTTGTCAAATTCAGTTAGGCCTATACATTATTACGGTAATGCTAATTTTTTAATGTCGTCCTGGTTTTTTGAACTGCTCAATTGGTATTTTTTGTCAATATATTTTTTTATATCTTGATGGTTTCATTCTCCCGTGATTTCTTTTTAATTTAAATTCATTAGAAAAAAAAACTCAGAACTTTGGCAGCTCATGCAACTTCATGAATTTCTTTAAAACTTAAATGGTTTTAGTTGCAATGAAAAAGCGTCACAAACTCCATTGTTTTCCAAAGATGGGTAAACTGTTGTATGCTAACGTTCTTCTCACATAGACCGTGTTTGAGCATTTAATTCTTGTTTTATACTCAGGTGCTCAAGTGGGTATTTTAACACGTTTAACGCCCGATGCGCCTTAAAAGCGGCTTCAAAATCCGAGCTTTGATGTATTAAAAATATTTGCTATTTGATACGAGTGTCCATTGTTACTCTGTTATATAGGCTAAAAATAACTACAACGCGTCGTCTAGGGTGTATTTTATAAAGTTATTGGACTGGGTTAACATAGAAAACAATTAGAAACTCATGCTGGGTTACAATTTGTGTTGTACACAATAAATCCTTCATTGCAAACAATAAATAAAATACCATGTGTCAAATCCTATATGAACTTTCTCTCACAGAATGTTTGATCAGTTGAAACAGTTTGCCAAGAAGCGGGTTACAAAATCCAAGAGATCAAAAGAAACTGTAGACGAACTAGTTTATGATGAAGGTGTTATAAACCACATTTACGAGGAGATCCCAGACGTGGTTCCATGTGACTGGAGAGGAGTTAGAAGTGATAGTGTTCCTTCGTTTTTCCTTTTGGCTACCTCTGAACAATCCTTTACTGCTGACCCTGATGGTAATACTTCATCTCATAATGAATCATACGAGACACCACAGAGCTTGGCTGACCACCAAAATGATGAAGATTACTGTGACCAATTGGCCGTACATTCTATCGTTAAGGCGTGTCCATATGATCGGTTAAGCTGTGTCCGGGTACATTGTTATCACAGTCATACTGAGTCCATCAGCCAATCATCTCTCACAATATCACCTTCAGATTACAGCCACTAAAGGGAGAACTCTGTTTTAAAATATGACCCTTTATCGGAAACGGATTTAGGGAAATACTGTGAAGAGATAGTTTCAGAAATGGTTGAAAACTCCAGCAAGTGAAATCGGGCAGTATGACCCTTTATCGGAAACGGATTTAGGGAAATACTGTGAAGAGATAGTTTCAGAAATGGTTGAAAAACTCCAGCAAGTGAAATCGGGCAGTAAATTATCCAGAAACAGTCGTTATAGTGTTTATTCGACGAATTCAAGAGGAACTGATATACTTGGGGACCTATTACAAAAGAATCATGACCAAAAAATGGGAAATTATCTTTATAAAATACACAAACTTTAGTAGGCCTACCTCTGTGACACTTGTGTCTCATATTGTTTTGCATCACAACTTCTTTTAGTGCTATAAATGGAGACATTGTCAGAAGAAATAAAACCATGAAATTAACATCGTCCAAAGTGACATATCCGACCACGCTATTTCTTTTCTCAGTGCCCTGTTTTGAAATTACCATCGTTTTGCTGTCTTATTAATTACTTTGAATAAACATCTCATGAACCAAAACATGTTGCCGTTTTATTTCTCTTTATACCTCTCCGTTTTGTTTCTCTTCATACCTATTCGCTTGTTCTTAAAGTGGATACTGTATAATACATATTTTAGAACAAATAGGACAACTCGTAAAATATTATTCATGATGGCCCTATGTGGGAGGTAAGCAAGATACTAGCCAAATGTCGGGGGCTTCGCCCTGACAAAGAGCCCGGTTCCCTCCTCCACAAAATAAGTGAAATAATTTTATCCTCGTATTTGTTCAAATAAAAATGTGATTTTATCTATATTACAGGCAAACTGACTAGCTCTGAAAAGGTTAATTGTAGTAAACAATTCTCTAATGAGCTAGGAACTTGAGTATTTTAGACGGGTCTCCAATTTGAAACCATAGTGGTTGACTCTCTCGTACATCGGTCCCGTTTTTCTTTTAACAAATGCATTTACCGATACAATAAATGGATGGCCAACCTTTTCTGTATTTATATCCATTCCCCTTTTGTCGAATTATAGACCAGAGTTATTGCATTAGATCCATACCTAGAGCTGATTGGAACACTTTCCCGCGCTCACGGCGGCCATGTTTTGTATTCTCAGCCATTCAGGAATCTTCCTATTTTCAAAATGGCTACCTTCCGTAGCGTTCGGTCCTTAAAGCCTCACATTAACGTAGTCGGGGTTTCTGATTCCAAAATTACTATTTTTTTATACTGACGGTCGTATTTTGGAGTCAGGGCTCACTGCAATCAAAAAGCCGGAGTTGGAGCTCAAAAGCGGGCAGTATGTGGTCTGATTTAGGCAAAGAAATAGCAATATAACCTACTCAGATCGTGTTTAAACGGTCATAATCACGTTCATGGATAATTTCGCTACAAGACGTAGGGAAGTAATCTTACTAAGAATTTTATCTAGTCATTTTCGTCATATAATAAATCGTCACCCAGATGGATTCTGCGAATTTTGTGTTGTAATAGATGATATAGGACATTTTATTCTTACATGTAGAGCCCATCGTTTTAACCGAACCATTTTCTTTGATAAGCTTCGTACTTTGGGCGTCACACCTTTTAACTTAACGAACATTTTTAATCCAAAAAGTAACAGAAAAAGAATTTTTTAACGAACTTATCAATTTTATTGAAAAAACTAAAAAATTAAAATGACATGTTAACTATTGAGTTTTTTACCTATGTAATTTTTTTTTACATTTTAACTACTGTCTATGTATTGCCTATTTTTACCAGAGTTTTAATCGTTGTCATAGTGTTTTTATAATACTTTTAACATATTGGTTCAGATAAGAACAGCATAGTCAGGAAGAAGTTATTTTTGCACTCCCCTTTACCCTTACCTTGATGTGATTGTGTATGCAAGCAAACAGTAAACAATATACTAATGTACAGTTATGGCGTGCATTGAATACGCCACTCAAACCAAACCAACCAACCAACCAACCGCTCAAAAGTGGGCAGTATGTGGTCCGATTTAGGCAAAGAAATAGCAGTATAACCTACTCAGATCGTGTCTAAACGGTCATAATCACGTTCATGGATAATTTCGCTACCTACCAGTGCCTGATATGGACGAGCAGGATTGGCCAGTAAACATAGTTCTTCCTCTGAATTCACTTTTGCTTTCTCCAAGTCTCAAACTCTTCGCCATTGATGACGTAACACTGTTGGGCGTTTTTTTTCCAGTTTTTAGACGTTAAATTCACTTTAAAAAAAGGCTAAATTAATTATGAATGTCGTACTGACATAATTTGAGTTAGTTATGTTGTTATTTACTATCTAAATATGACCGTTAACTGCCCAATCAAAAGCGTGCTGTCTACTCCGACTTTTTGATTGCAATGAGCCCTGACTCCAAAATACGCCCGCAATTATAAAAAAATTAGTGATTTTGGAGTCAGAAGACCGGACTAACATTAACGCTACATGACAGAGCCATGGGAAAGTATGCAGTACTGAATTCAGTGTCAAAAAATTGAAACCTTCGTAACTGTTTCAGACTTCCATTTGTCGAAGTCAATTAGGCCTATACATTATTACGGTAATGTGTCATTTGTTAATGTCTAAGGTTTACTCTAGAAACGATGGAATAATCGTCAGATGTCACAATCGTCCTGGTTGTTTAAAGTTTGTTAATTTTTTTAACTGCTCAATTAATATTTTTGTCAATGTATTTGTTTTTTATTTCTTGATGGTTTCATTCCCCAGTGATTTCGTTTCAATTTTAATTTATTTAGCTCATGCAACTTCAAAAATTTCTTTAAAAAAGTCAATGGTTTTAGTTGTAATGTAAAAGCGTATAACAAAACTCCATTCTTTTCCAAAGATAAGTAAATTGTATTTTAACGTTCTTCTTTTGTAAAACAAACTCTCACATATATCGTGTTTGTATTGAGTATTTAATCCTTATTTTGTTGTTAGGTGTTCAAGTGTCTACAAGAAGGTGATGTCCTAAATAATGCATTGAGTCACTCCAAACACAAAGTGGGCATTTTAACACATTTAACGTCCGATACTTCTCAAAAGCGGCTTTAAAATCCGAGCTTTGATGTAGTTAAAGTATTTTCTATTTGATACGAGTGTCCATTGTTACTCTGTTATATAGGCTAAAAATAACTACAACGCGTCGTCTAGGGTGTATTTTATAAAGTTATTGGACTGGGTTAACATAGAAAACAATTAGAAACTCATGCTGGGTTACAATTTGTGTTGTACACAACAAATCCTTCATTGCAGATGATTTGTATCAAACTACAATTACTACAATAAATTCCTATGCATATTTTTCCATTTAGTTTCCATATGGCATGAATATGCCAGAGATTGAAACTATAGTGACGCTGTCATGCATACGACCTAAAGATACTGGTTGAAAACGATTTAAGGTGAGATACAGTGCGGAGAATTTGTCCAGGCACTTAAGTTTTTTAGTAGACCAGCCTGACCATTAACTACATTTGGGTACAATCTAAAATAACCTAGATTTAATATTTCTTCCACAATATATATTTAAGAACACTAAAACACACGGGCGCAAGGAAAAAAAATGTCTAAAATAACCATGGAGACAAGTTTTTTATTGTGTTAAAATGAGGTATATCATTTAGACCTTTATATCCCATCATAAACTGTTGTAATAGAAACTAATATATACAAGGTTTTACAGTAATCAAAGAATACTTAGCAGAAAACGGGATTATCTTCTACAAAACAGAAAAGCACTCCCGACGCATGGATGTTTGGGTGCATGTTTGTATAAAGGTGTCATAGAAAGTGTCCCATTAATCATGCAAGTACAGGACATTAAAGTGATTTTTGTCCCGTGGTGAACCACGCCCTTCTTTTATCTTTGATTTTCTTAAAATATGGTACAAAACAAGCTCTAAATATGGGTTTTAGATATCCAATACTGTCTTTTAGACAATGCGATTTTGAAAATTTTGTTATTTTTATACTGAGGCCTATTAGTGCCATGGGTGGAATTTTTACTTTTCCAGTGTTTTTCAGTCTTTAACAGCATTTTACACAAGCGGAAACTTGATTTTGAGACGAGAGATTCTGTATGTCGAAGAAAATCAAGCGTGTATCATTTGAATCATACCTTTAAGTAAAACGATTTGCAGAGAAAGTCGAAAAACGATGTAAACTGTCAAATCACAAGGGAATTTTCCCTTGTGATTTGACAGTTTACATCGTTTTTCGACTTTCTCTGCAAATCGTTTTACTTAAAGGTATGATTCTAATGATACACGCTTGATTTTCTAATTTTCTAATAGGCCTCCGTATTTTTATAATTTGTATAGAACTCACGAAAATAATTCCCCAAAGAAAATATCTTAAGCATTATCCCGTATCTCTAAGACAAAGATACAATGTTTTAGACATTCGATAAAATAAACATAACCACTTGTAATTTGTGTCACAATTCTGTGTTCTGTTATAGAACGTACTGGGATAGGAGAATATTGCCAGGTGTGCGTACATGTAACTCTTCTGGAGGTAATGCAGTAAAACATAACATAGAATCAGAGCGTAAATTGTTGATTGAATAAAGTTCGATTCCGGTTTGGCGCGTCATACAAAATAAGTAGCCGATTTTTTCTAATTTTTCAAGTTTAATCCCCCAAAACAACAAGAATACATAGCAAATTCTGTAAATTGAAGTTGAAACAAATCTGAATCTTCTAGATGAACTTGATTTCCAAATAAAATTCCTTCTCAATATGTAGAAAATTCGGACCTTTGTTTGAAAGTGTAATACAGACAAAGTCAAATCAATAAAAATTGTTAAGTCAAACATCATTGGTTCGTCAGATATATTGGGAGAAATGTTTAAGCAAAAATGGCTTGTTGTTAATAAAGTGTGCATATAGTGGTGTTGCCGTTAGCATTTTGGACTGTATATACAACCACTTCAGTCCTGATGTTATTTGTGACTCAAAGACATGTGTGATTAAAAGCGTTATTTAAAGCCATAGGGATTCAACACTCGTGTGTACAAAGGGTATTTTAAAAATGATTATTTCCCTGCTGTGAGTACCGCCTATTTCCACCTTCGCTCTATTGTTGAATAAAGTTCGAATCAGCTGGAGACTTTAAAATAAAAATCCGTGTACAGCTTTTAGAATTTCCTTCAAATGTTAAAAAGTGCCAGTTAACATATATTACGGGCAATGCAAATTGCAGAAATTGTTCCGAAGCACTGTTCATTATAGATTTATGATCACTAAAACACACGGACACAGGGAAAATCTTCTTGTCTGAAATAACCATGGAGACAAGTTTCTAATTAGAAGTCGTTTTAATTCTACAGTCCAGACTATTTGGGTCCACCATATTGCTGTTAATTATATCCTGTATCAAGTATTGTAGTAAAACCAAAACACATAGGACAACTTGTACGGCTTTGTACATGGTGATGTTTAATATGAGCTTTCGAGAGAAACTACTCTAATCATCAGAAATTACAGCAACACAACATCGGCATGGTTAAACAGGCATTATATACACAGCACGAATGAACAAAACAAATACAAAAGTTATAATCACTGATAAGTTGTGATTCCTAAAAGTATTGTAGTTGGCAGACTTTTGTGGATAAATTAGGGTGTGTAAATATTTCTCAGATCCCTGAAAATTTACTGTTTAAACACTAACCACATAGACTTGGATTCATCAAATTAAATCTGCATCATTTTATTAGAATTATCTTGCAGTAAAATAAGTATCCATTATGTGGTACATTGTCGCAAAACTGGGATCCTGCTGATCTGATAGCTAAAAGGACTTTGACATCATACTTGACCAGCCACGGGCATTTTCCTGTTATCGTAGACTTTAGCACGTGTATTGATGGGATTAATAATGACAGGTGTGTAGAGGAATGTATGGTGTCTCTAGAACAAATATCCATCCTAACGTTTGGGGAGGGGATGTAACACAAAGATCGACTGGGTTTGATAATTCTAAAATTAACACCCACTGGTTTTGATAACCCATAGACGTTATATAAGCTGTGGTAGACATACGCAAAGTCATTTTAACGTAGACACTTGCTTTGGTAAAGTCGTTTCATTACTCAAACCAAGACAGCCATACTGGTTTAAGACTGTAGTTATCACCGATTACTTCCGTCTAAAAGTAAGTTACATTTTATTATCTAAAGAAACCTAACACATTCTTCGTGAAGTAGTCTCGGTTGTCTAGTGGGTTAGAGTGATCGTCCTTCAGTCACACACAGACCTTCCATCGATGCGGAGCGGGTTCGAATCACACTCAGACCAAATAAAAATTGACAAATTTCTGATCGGATTACTCACTCGTATGTCGTCGTATGTGGAAGAGTTGCCAGTTACTCGTCGAAGGTGACTTAGGTCGGGAGTTTCCTCCTGACAATGAGGCCTCTTCCCCTCCTGGTAACGCCACCATATAAGTGAAATAATCTCAAGTGTGGCGTAAAACATCAATCAATGAATCATTTAAAATAATTTTGTTTAAAGTATTTTTAGTTTGTGAAAAAAGTTTACAAAAAGTGTGGATTTAAAATGATAAATCTAGTTACCTTAGTAATGGACGTTTACCCAGAGCTGTTGGATACACGTTAAGATTAAACTATACATTATCATCATAGATCCTTCTGGTGCGATCGATGTACTTCAAGTGTAATGCTTTGTGAAACAAAAATCGAACATTAGTTTCTAATAAAATGCCATGTGTTGAATACTATAGGAACTTTCTGTTTCAGAATGTTTGAAAAGTTGAAACAGTTTGCCAAGAAGCGGGTTACAAAATCCAAGAGACCAAAAGAAACTATAGATGAACTAGTTTATGATGAAGGTGTTATAAACCACATTTACGAGGAGATCCCAGACGTGGTTCCATGTGACTGGCGAGGAGTTAGAAGTGATAGTGTTCCTTCGTTTTTCCTCTTGGCTACCTCTGAACAATCCTTTACTGCTGACCCTGATGGTAATACTTCATCTCATAATGAATCATACGAGACACCACAGAGCTTGGCTGACCACCAAAATGATGAAGATTACTGTGTCCAATTGGCCGTAGATTCTATTCTTAAGGCGTGTCCATATGATCGATTAAGCTGTGTCCGGGTACATTGTTATCACAGTCATACCGAGTCCATCAGCCAATCATCTCTCACAACATCACCTTCAGATCACAGCTCCAAGGGAGAGAACTCTGTATTAAAATATGATCCTTTGTCGGAAACGGGTTTTGGCAAATACTGTGAAGAGATAGTCTCAGAAATGGTTGAAAACCTTCATCAAGTAAACTATATCAGTAAAGCAGCCAGAGACAATTACTATAGTGTTTATTCGGCGAGTTCAAGAGGAATTAATATGCTTGGGGACCTAATTCAAAGAAATCATGACAAAAAAATGTCCAATGATCTTCATAAATTGCACAGACTTTAGTAAGCATAATTCTATCTAGCATGTGCCTTTGTGTCTCAATCTTTTTAGTGCTTTGAACTCGATACTGGTAGATAAAGTAAACTCTTCTCATTTAAACTCCTCCACAACGGATGAAAATGCATCACACGTATTTGTTCTTTTGCAGCTTTTACAATTATTGTGCATGTTTTCCCGTCTTATTCATTGCTTTGAATAAATATGTTACAAACTGAAAACATTGACTTTTTCAATCAGATCTCTAAGATGATATTTAAGATTGATACAGTATGATGCAAACGGTATCTTAATTAAGTGTTCGTCTTAATTTCCCTCGGTGTTGACATCTAGATGTCAAAGATATTTAATACCTTTTCTTTGTCTTTGCCTCTTGCATGGAATGTTTTTGTCACTAGTGTTGCACTGAATATATTTTTTTCATCATCACTGATTTCCTTCTGTGTATCAAAATAATGTTTATTATCCTTGGCGTTCTATAGGTAGGAGAATATAATGGAAAAGCTGGAAAAGTAGCATGAGCTGCCAAAATTAAGATATTTAAATGAATACAGATTGTCAAGAGAAAAATAGAAATGCAGTTCTTAGAAAAGCTAAAGCACTGTGTATATAGTTTTTTTTTTATTAACTATTAAATTCATCCGTGTTTGTTTTGAAACTGAAAAAGACGGGTCATTTAGCATTGTAAGTACCAGGCCATGCAGCTGATCTTTCCCGAGCAGTTTCTCCGGTCAGTCCCTTTCTTACCCCCGAGAGCGCATCGATAGTACTTTCTAATGTTGCAGACCATTTCCTCGGTATTTTTTACTCACCCTCAAGCCTTGTGTCGAATGGCTGAACTCTACTTGATTAAGGCGACGTTGTTGTATTTACATAGCTTTACAGTTCAGCGGTTAGCTATATATGGACACCGGTATTCCCTATGGTTCATAAATGCCGGATACATGAGTTTATTTTTGAGTGTTTTATATATAGAAATAACGTGTAAAAACGACGCAACACTCTTTATTGCAGCTTTTGGTAAAATAGCCCTTCATTTTGTAATTTTGTTATAGCGAAAAAATATCCCGCGCCTATGTCACAAAACAGAGTCTCATGGTGTATGTCCATCAGTTGTCCCAGAATCGTCACCCTACAAGGAATGTTTTTAAAGAGAGTTATATAGAATTTCACTCAAAGACATATTAGTCAACTCACGGTTACCCTTCAGAGTCCGTCTGGCTTCACAGGGCGAACATATTACAAGTAAAATGTTACTTTGAGTGTGTAGATTACATCCCTAAAGCAGAAGGCCAATGCCGATGTAATGCGGCTTCCAATGCCTGCAGGTTTTGTACAGGAGGTTCTAGGGCTTGGATGTTGCTGCCCATCCTATCTCAAATGTGCTCTAATGGATTTAACCTCTGCGCAGTTACCCCTTCAACAGATCCGACGTCTCACTGGAGGGTTGAGACGCAGATTGGAAGCTAATGGAGGTTATTCGCACTATTGACCTTCTGCTCAAGGGATGTGTTCTACACATTCCAAGTGGCATTTTTAATATGTCCGCCCTGTGAAGCCAGATGGACTCTGAAGTTTCATACTTACAAGCATCTTTTTATCTTTGTAGAAGATTTTAGGGTTTGATTATTAACTACAATTTTTAATTTATTTTTCCGTCTGTAGTAAAGGATTTTTACTTGCCATATATTATATATACTTTTGACGCCATTTGTGTTCAGCCCCAAAATACGGTGATTTACCGTATAAAAAGCACAGACTCTCTGAGGCGTCTCAAAGCCGACAGATAGCGGGCGAAGACAGCAGAAGGGTGCTGTGACTGGCGGTTATAGCTGGATATAATTTGGAATGATTATGTCGCGTTATGACACAAGAGAAAGTTCCTTTTAACTCAGGGAAATTGGTAATAATTTTATAGATGAACGAAAACAAGACACAGAATCCAGATAGACTGAACATAATCTTGTATTGGATTCAGTATGAAATTTCCAAAATCCTGAAAAAAGTATGATAGAGTTCTGGAGCTCTTCTGGGGCCTGTTTCACAAAGTGGCGTAGCGTAAGATACGTTGCTATGACAGTTACGTGGAAACGTACGCTACGCCGCTTTGTGAAACAGGCTCCTGTTGTTCTCTTATATACTTTATTTCTTGGGCATATTCTATTTTTAAGAGGAACTGATTGGATTTGGGATTGAAAACTATTTCGAAAGAGTAATAAGACCAGATTATAATATAATATAATACTTTATTTCTCTAGTAAAGGATAACACACAACCCGGAGGCTACAAATCTGCTACAGAGAAACAACTTAAATAACTATGCCATTTAATTTATAACTTAAGCGAGCCTTATATTTAAGGTGAGTTTGAGGATAATTCTACATAGTCATGGTGCAGGAACGAGGAATCATGTGAGATTGCGCGCGCAAGCCAAGCTTCAGTATTTAAAGTATCTACTGGACATGTTCAAGAAAAGGGTGGGTAGCTATGTTAAAATGTACATACCGAACAAGGAATCTTCATCTGTTGAGTTTGCATGAGCCAATAAAAGGGAGGGCACATGATTCCTCGTTCCTGCACCATGACTATGTAGAATTATCCTCAAACTCACCTTAAATATAAGGCTCGCTTAAGTTATAAATTCTACACAGTCATGGTTACGTCACTACGAAACCATGTGAGATTTTAAAGTGACATGGCCAGTAGACGATAAAAACGTATGGCATAAACGAGACAAGAGACAAAAAGTTGAAAGAAAATAGTCTGCTTTATAATAGGAACACTCCCAGTGTTAACATGAATTGATGTGAAAGTAAAGTTAACCCAACACAAAATGTCCAAAACTTTTACATTCTTTCCCCAGAACAGTTTTGTTGTAAAATTTTGCAAATGTCGATTCGTTTGTCCATCCGGCATTTTTCATAATGAGACTTATCGGCATTCCCCGCCCGAGGGCTGCTGACGTACTAGCACTCCTGGTGCTATGACCAGTGAAAATTGAAGCATCAACACCTGACAAAAGTAAAACATATTTAAGCCATCTGCTTATGGTATCTGTAGATACTGGGCGATGTGGTTTCTGATAACTAATCAGTAGCTTAGTATTATCGCCTCTCAAAGGTTCTGTACGAGTAATATACTCTTTTAAAATTAAAATAACACAAAGTTTTTCATCAAGTTCATACTTCTCAAGCACTAGAGGCTGTATGTGATGTCCTGGTCTCGATGATTTTAACAGATCCATGATACGGATCTCACATTTGTTGTCGGATAATGTTATATAACGGATATCCACAGATTGAAGTGTCTGACATCGTTGGGCTGTCAATAATGCTAGCAACATGGTAAGTTTTAGAGAGAGGTTTTTTAAACTCAGCATTTTAGCCTCAGGTAAATTTTGAAGATAGTTAAGTACACATTTTACATCCCAAATATGGGAGTATCGAGGCAGTGATGGTTTCTTGTTGAAAACTCCTTTAACAAGACGAGAGACGAGAGGGAGAGATCCTAGTGTTTGATTGCCAGGAATCACGATCAAAGCAGACAGGGCTGAGCGAGCGGTATTCACTGCGCTGTATCCAACGCCAGAACTAGCAAGATCGGCAAGGAAATTAATTGCTTGTTCTACAGGGGGAGAAATGGGATCCAATCCCCTTGCACTGCAGTATGCATCCCATCGGCTAAGGTATGTGGTATACTGTTTATGAGTGGCGTCACGCCATGAGTGGAGGATAAGCTGGATAGCTGTTGGCGAAAGTTCCTGACGCGTGAGTGATCTCCTGATAAGCGACATACTAATAGTGTCAGTTTCTTGTAGAGTGGATGGATCTGTTTTGGATCGCTTGGAAGGTGCAGTAGGTTCTTTCCCCTGGGCAATATGATTGGATACCAGATGAGCATTCTCATGAGCTGTGAGTACCAGCTTTGGGTGGCCCAATTGGGTATTACAATGGTGCCTGTCGCCCCCTCCTCCTCCACTTTCTGGAGCACTTGGGATATGATACTGAAAGGAGGAAAGGCGTAAAAATCAAATGATGTCCAGTTTATAGAGAAGGCATTTATTGCTGTAGCATTTGGATCAGGACGATACGACATGTATGGCTTGAGCTGGCAGTTAATTCGTGATGCAAATAAATCAATAGTAGGGGAAACCCCCAATTTCAATATTGCTCCCTTAAACATTGTGGAATTGAGCATCCACTCAGTTTCTCGACGATTATTTCGAGACTCAAAATCAGCTTGAGCATTCAAAACACCAGGCAGGTGTGCCGCTGAAAGCCATACATTGCGTAGTTTACACCAATGTATTATTGTTCGTGTAATATTATTACAAGGAAAGGAATGACTTGTTCCCATGTGGTTGAGACAAGCGACAGCGGTGGTATTATCTATTAGTAATTTAATGTGTTGATCCTTTACATCAAAGGATTGAAGGGCCATGTAAACAGCCAACAACTCTAAATAGTTAATGTGATAGGCTGTTTCTTCTGCTGTCCATAGGCCACCAGTCCTATCTTGACCAAAGGTCGCCCCCCATCCTGACTCTGAAGCATCTGTATTTATCGTGATGTCAGGGGTACCATGACTTATGACATTATAGGTCGATTCTACATTTTGTATCCACCACTTTATGTCATCAATTGCTAATTGTGATAGTTTCATTGATCTGTCAAAATCCCCACTACTGGCCTTTAAAGCCTCTGATTTTTCCATTTCAGTTTGACGGTAGTACAACGGCCCGTACATTACACCAGGGTAGCTTGATGTCATCAATCCAAGTGCTCTGGCAACTGATCGTATAGTAGAGAGATCAGACTTAATTAAGTCGGAGAGCTGTTGCTTTATACCTTTTGCTTTATCAGCTGTAAGGGAAACTCTCATTTGAGCAGAATCTAAGACAAACCCTAGATATACTTGCCTCTGTGATGGGATTAAAGAGGACTTAGTTGGGTGGATAATAAAGCCTAATGACTCTAGTAAGTTGACTGTGGCTTGGACATTGCTAAAGCAGTCGTCAAAGTTCTCTCCTTGTAAGTAGGAGTCGTCAATATAACTTGTTGACAAATAACCTTCCTTTCTGAGGTGAGCAAATATGGGTTTGACCAATTTTGTATATTTCCTGGGACAGGATGATAGACCATTCGGAAAACATGTATAATTATACAGCTGACCACGCCACTGAAACTTCAAATACTTTCTACTGTCATCACTGACTGGGACAGAATAGTATGCATCTTTAATGTCCACGGAAGCCATAAAGCAATTTGGCGTGATAAGTTTTATAGCCGAATTCAGTCTTTCCATTTTAAAATGGTGATAATTTACATATTTGTTTAAGCCTTTCAAATTTAATATCATTCGGTATGATCCGTCTTTTTTAAGTTTTAGAAAAACCTGAGAGACAAACTGGTCCTCTGTATGACAAGTCGGCTCAATTACGCCCTTTTTAGTAAGGTTCTCAATTTCTGTATCCATGACATTTCCATCGGAGATGGACAATTTCATTTCATTCTGTGAATTGTATTGGTATGGATGAGATGTGAACTCTATATCAGAGCCACATACAGTATTTAAAATTTCAGTGTCGGTCGTCAGCAGTTTCCAATTATGAATAAATTTCTTTATTCTTCCAGCTTGAAAGTTTTTTATTTCATTTGCTAAACGTAATTTTAAATTTGACACATACCGATTTACATTATCACTTACCTGAGGTTCAGGCAAAGTTTGATGTTCAATAGTGTTTAATTCCGCTCCCCATGTTTCTGCGATCCCTTCCTCGTGGAGTATGCGGGTTGCTGTTGAGGCCGTTTCCAGAAAGACCTGTTGTCCCTTCGTCCTCGGCCTAAAAAATGACCTCTACTTTCGCGGTCATTCCTGTATCGCCATTGTGACCCAGAACCACTTGCTACAGATGAGCCAATTTTATTTGTCTCTTTGAGATCTTTAAGTTGTTTCCCAAGATCATCACCAAATAAGTTCTCGGTAATTGGTGTGCGAGGAGAGCAAATACAAGCGTATTCCTTGTTTAGGGCAGGTCTGATAAGCTCGCGCCGTTTTAGGCATAAATCGTACGTTACATGCCCTAATAGGCCAATTGCATCTGTTAACAACCGTACATTACTATCAGAATCAGAAGTCATGGATTTTCCTGACCGGTTACGCAGCATATTATCAGCACATTTGCTAATAGCTGAAGTTGCTGTGGCAATACTCCTTTGGGCATTGGCAAGGCGGTGGTCTTGCTTTCGTTGAAAGTTTTTCAACTTTGCCCATATTTCAGGGTTTACTCGAGGTATGGTCATTTTCCCACAATTTTGTGGACGGTTGTGTTTGGAGAGCAGTTCTTTTAATTTGTCGTCGTTTAGACGTTTTTCAAACCTTTTGTTTATTAATCCAGCCAATTTTTCTGACACAGGTGAGTCCATTTTATCCTCTTTACTATATTCCGATTCTATTTCGGCAATAATATCATTGTCATCATTATCATTGGCATCATCACAATGTGTACCTTTATCCTCATCAAACAAAGCGGCGACATCATCAGATTCATTGTCACTAATACTATGTTCAGCGTGTTGGCGTTTAGCCGAGGGCACGTCTGTTTGAGACGGCACGCCGATTTCCCGCTTTCTCCTGTCTGACCGGTTTGGTGTTGAAATAGCAGAGGACTGGTCAGCAGCTGGTGCATGCCATGCCGTACCCATTTTAGCCATGTAATCAGCCATACTCTGCATGGTACTCTGGAGATTACCAAACATATTCATAATATTAGAATCTGTAAAATCATTTCTATTTTCCTTTTTTACCTGAGTGAGAGGTATCTTATCAGAGCCATCGTCTGAGTCTAAAATCTGATCTTCGTCAAGGTCCAGCGAAATTTCGGGACGTGGGTTGTTCTCCACGTGGCTAACCTGTAGGCCTAAATTGGGAGATGTCCCTCCAGTTTGGCTTACATTCGCCATGGTTTATTTAACGCCGGTGGAAACGCTATAAAGAGCAATAATATATTAACAGGGTCTGCTAAAATATTTATTTGTAACGTCAAGAAGGGTCTTCTCCGTTACTTTACTGAGCAGCTACAGGTTGCAGCTGCACGCTTTGAAGGCTATCGGCACATTGAAGCTTGGCTTGCGCGCGCAATCTCACATGGTTTCGTAGTGACGTAACCATGACTGTGTAGAATAAGAAATAAACACAAATTTAACCCATCTTGGTCCAATATAATCCTAAACCTACCAGTAAGGTTTATTTGAACAGCTTATTTGAGGGAATAGTAACAATTTACCTGGGTGTTTTGAATTTATTTAGACTTTTTGCATGACTGATGTTAGTAGGTAATTTGTTAAAGTCCATCCCCCTTTGTGGAAAAACGATCGCCTAAAAGTACGGGCAAAAAACGATTGAATATGGTTATGGTTCCAGAGAAATCGGTTGGAGACCAGGTTAGGTGGACGGAAAGTTAAAAACTGAATGCCATTCGACCTGTTGAAATAAGATGGGTTACATGTATGTAAAACGTTTTTGTGTGTAGATCAAAATTGTCCCATGCTGTTAAAATTCCGCCCAAGAGACCCAGAAGGCACACGCCAAGTTATTTTACTCTGTACAGAAATGTTCAACATACCACTATTTCTTTTTCTCTCACTGGTTTTGTGTTTAAGTATTTATGTACCTAGTTATTCACTAGAAAAAAGAGGCCCCTGTGTTGAATCTGATATAAGAATTCCCCATTAACAGCTTATTGAAGAATTAGAAAAAGGAAATTGAACAAAGCATTAAAATAACTATTAACCTCGGAGTTTTTGTTTGGGTAAATAGAAGATTAATGCTTTTCAATTATTATGCACTTGAGATTATCAATAAACAGCTGATTAAATGAATTAGCTATATCAAAATTCAGTGAAAATGTCACACATCTATTTTTCTTTGAAGCTACAAAGTTATCAGAACATTTTCTTAATCATTATTATTGACAGTTATCACCCGTTAAGTGGTTTTATATGAGGTAATTAACTTTGATCAGTGGGAGGTGTATGTCCCTCAATCACTGAGAAACGTGTCACCTATTACTAGTGTCCAAGCTACTGACTTAAAGTGCTCGTGACATGTGACCTTCACAAATTGAGGACTAACTCAGGTATGTGCAACCTTATATAAACGGTAATAGTGGGACACAAACTTCATTGCTTTATGTCAACCCATGACACTGTGTAAGTTTATTTTTCTTAATTACGTTTTTAGTTTTAAGTTTGAAAACTAAGCTAACCATTTCTATTTTTGTAATTTTTAATCAGCACCAAATGAAAATACGCCGAAAAAGGAAATCTAAGAAACACGAAGATCTACCATTTCGATGTAGTTCTTACATCGTTATCAAAATCAATGAACTTGATTGACTTTGATAACGATGTAAGAACTACATCGAAACGTCGTCACCCAATAAAACCAAGAAGTTGTTATCCATAAGTAATTCTTCACCTTACTGTTCAATTTATTGGTTAATATTAACTTGTCGAAGAAACACGCGATACAACTAAACTGGCAAAAGATGTTTTGTGAGAAACTCACGGTTCCTGTGTTTATGAATAACTTACCTTCGGAATTTGTTAAATTTACACCTTATATAAAAGGTTATTCTTAACAATCTAATTGAGCAATTAAAAACAATTAATTAAATTGAACATTTGAAATGACTATATACCCGGGATTTGGCTTAAGTTTCGAGAAAAGTACCTACAAGCGCTGTTGGATTATCACACACTTCGGGTTATCAAATACCACAAATTCAATTAATTAGCTTTAACATAGAATAAGCGTTAATATATATCACACATTAATTTTTCTTAGAAAATACAAATTTATCAGAACATTTTCTTTATCATTATTATTGACAGTTAAGTGGTTTTATATGAGGCAATTAACTCTGATCAGTGGGGAGTGTTTGTCCTCCAATCACTGAGAAACGTGTCACTTATTACTAGTGCCCAGGCTACTGACTTAAAGTGCTGGTGACACGTGACCTTCAAAACTTGAGGACTAACTCAGTTATGTGCAACCTTTTAAAAGGGTATATATTGGGACATAAATACCATTGCTTTATTTCAACCCGGGACACTGTGTAAGTTTATTTTCTTCAATACGTTCATAGTTTGATATCCAAGTTTTAAAACTAAACTATAATCATTTCTATTTTTGTCATTTTTAGTGAGTACCAAATGAAATTGACACTGAAAAAATAAATCTAAGAAACACGAAGATCTACCATTTTGACGAAAACCCGAAAGAAGATATAATTTTCTACTATTATTGGCAAAGCTTGAAAGAATTCTTCGGGACCTCCGTAAAAGGGTTTGGTTTATTTACGAAGTAAGAATTCCAGACGGCGCTCGGTGTAACCGGCACACGAATTTCCACCGCTTCTTTGACTCAAAACCTGTTCCCTGTGCTAAAATAAGTAACTATTTGTGTACATTCTTCAAAATCCTGATGTCTGTGTTCGCGACTTCTATTCAAGACTGCCGAAATAAAGACGAGAATGGCAAATGGAATAGAGGCTTGATGAACTCTACAAATACTTCGGATTCCGACTATGAGATACCGTTACCAGTGCTAGATTTAAGGAAACTTTCCAAAAAGGGCTTTAAACCATCCAGATATCTTGAAATATCATCAAAGTCGATTTATACGAGTCGTGGAAATTCCAAGGAGCTGACCCCATTACCATCGTTATATTCACCTGAAAAGAAGAATTCAGATTTGTCATCTGACTGTACAATCCAAAGTGTCTTTCCTGAACCAAAAACCATTATGTATCCTCGTGATTACAACAATGACAATTTTATTACAAGTTCAAGGTCTACATGGAAAATGGATCACTTAGAAGGTCCCATCCACAATCGAAAACGTACAGCTGGTAAAGTGGGGTCACAATACCTACATTCTTCAACTGTTCAAAAACGATTCTCACAGAACAGGCTGTTAACGGATTTGATACAAATGAACAATGATAGACAGATGGTATCAACTTTTTAATAAAGTGATATTAAGTTTATATGTATAAATATCTATTGTAAATTAAACGATATTTTTCTCGGTAACTTGATTTTTACTTCAGTCCTAGATTTCTGGTAGATATTCCTCAAATAGCCATGGTCAGTTAAGACTAAGATAGTTTGACATCACAGAAGTTTTATATAACTTTTCCAGTTAATAATATCAGAATTCCCTACGATAAAGAACCAACAACCTTTTATCTCGCATTAGACTTGGACATGCTGCATTTTTTATACCAGGTCATTCGGTTAAATACCATTCCGAAATCATGCTCATTGAAAAAAAATACATCTTCTCATTTCCGATGCAGATATCAAATATGTGGAAAAGGAGAGTTTTTGGATTCAAACTGTTTACCATTGGGTTAGAACTTGGACCCGGGAAGGTCTTGGGGGGGAAAGTAGTATGCCATATGTGTTTCAGTATTATAAGGTCAGCATGAATATGGACCAGATTAGGCCTATAGCGCCAAATCCAAGCTTCTTCAAAAGTAAAATGGCTCAACCTCTGAACCAACGGCCAGTCATTGCCTATAAAAAGAACTAGAGATCCCACAGTCTGGGCTAAACTTCGACTGTCTTCTACCTAGGAACCAAGTAACATATTTTCACGTTCATTTTCCATTATCATATCTAAATGCCATTAAAAGATTCGATTATCACACACTTCAGGTTATCAAATACCACAAATTACGACACATGAATTTCCACCCCCTGTTTGACCCAAAACGTATTCTCTGTGCAAAATAAGTAACTTTTTGTGTACATTCTTCAAACTCCTGATGTCTGTATTCGAGACTTCACATCATTCATACGAATGGACGCGCCAATAAGCTAAAACAACCAACCAACCAACCGTTTCATCTTGTTGACGGCCAGGATAACTCTCAATATTCATTTCTGTCCTTTCTGGACCTCAAAGCTTGATTTAAACAATATTAATTTGCCTATAAAACCAAAAGTGGATGAGCGAACAGGCTAGACGCCTATATCAACACTTCTCCACATCACACAATAATTCGCAGTAGAATAAAATAATGAATTATCCTATAGCGACGCTCATGAATTCTTGGTAAACGATTTAGTTATTAATTTTGGTAACTCCAGTTTCATTCCGCGTCATTTATCTTAAATTACAATAACACTAGAGGAAACAACAGCTTAAAAGAAAATCTGTTGTAAATAAATATTTCTGCAGACTCCTATTTCTATAATTACTGGTATAAAAGGGTTCAATTTAATGGTTAATATTAACTTCTCGAGGAAACACGCGTTACAACTAAAGTGGCAAACGATGTTTTTATGGTGAACTCATGGTTCCTGTGTTTACGAATAATTTTAGTTGGGAATTTCCTAAACTGACACCCTATAAAAAAGGTCATTCTTAACAGCCTTAACATTAAAAAAAAAGAATTAAATAAATTGAACAGTTGAAAAAGCCATTTACCTGGGATTTGGGTTAAGATTTGAGTAAATTACAGGCCAGGGCTGTTAAATTATCACACACTTTAGGTTATCAAATAGCACAAATTTGATTAAATAGTTTTAACATAGAATGGCACACATTCATTTCTCTTAGAAAATACAAATTTATCAGAAAATTGTCTTAATCATTATCATTGACAGTTAAGTGGTTTTATATGAGGTAATCAACTCTGATCAGTGGGAGGCGTATGTCCCTCAGTCACTGAGAAACGTGTCACTGATTACTAGTGTCCAGGCTACTGACTTAAAGTGCTGGTGACATGTGACCTTCAACACTTGAGGACTAACTCAGCAATGTGCAACCTTATATAAACGGTAATATTGGGACACAAAAATCATTGCTTTATTTCAACCCGAGACACAGCGTAAGTTTATTTTCTTAAATACCTTCTTAGTTTGA
Source organism: Lepidochitona cinerea (assembly GCA_963971465.1). Classification (NCBI taxonomy): domain Eukaryota; kingdom Metazoa; phylum Mollusca; class Polyplacophora; order Chitonida; family Tonicellidae; genus Lepidochitona; species Lepidochitona cinerea. The sequence goes on along the minus strand of OZ020551.1, from coordinate 101,923,046 downwards.
TATCTAAGTTTTAAAACTAAACTAAAATCATTTATATTTTTTTCATTTTTAGTGAGTACCTAATGAAAAGACACTGAAAGAAGATATTATTTTCTACTATTATCGATAAAGCCTGACAAAATCCTTCGGGATCTCTTGGTTTGTTTACGAAGTAACAATTTCAAACGTCGCTTGGTGTAATCGACACACGAATTTCCACCCCTTCTTTGACTCAAAACGTGTTCCCTGTAAAAAATTAGAGCAAATATTTGTGCACATTCTTTAAAATCCGGATGTCTGTATTCGCCACTTCTATAACAGATTGCCGACATAAAGACGAAAATGGCGAATGGAATAGAGGCTTGATGGACTCTACAAATACTTCGGATTCCGACTATGAGGTACCGTTACCAGTGCTAGATTTAAGGAAGCTTTCCAAAAACTGCTTTAAACCATCCAGATATCTTGAAAAAAGTTTTTCAAAAACTTTCCCCAAGTCGATTTATACGAGTCGTGGAAATTCCAAGGAGCTGACCCTATTACCATCGTTATGTTCAAGTGAAAAGAAGAATTCAGATTTGTCATCTGACTGTACAATCCATAGTGTCTTTCCTGAACCTAAAACCATTACGTGTTCTCGTGATTACAACAATGACAATATTATTACAAGTTCAAGGTCTACATGGAAAATGGATCACTCAGAAGGTTCCATCCACAATCGAAAACGTACAGCTGGTAAAGTGGGGTCACAATACCTACATTCTTCAACTGTTCAAAAACGATTCTCACGGAATAGACTGTTAACGGATTTGATACAAATGAACAATGATAGGCAGATGCTTTCAACTTTTTAATAAAGTGATATTAAGTTTATGTATATATATATTTCTATTGTAAAATAAACGATATTTTGCTGGACAACTTGATTTTCACTTCAATCCTAGATTTCTGGTAGATATTCCTCAAATAGTCATGGTCAGTTGAGAATAAGATATTTTGACATTACGGAAGTTTAATATAACTTGTCCAATTTATTTTAGACAAGAAGATTTTTCCTGTGCCCGAGTGTTTTAGCGTTCTTAAATATAACATTAGAATTCTCTAGGATAAAGAGTCGCCAACCTTTTATCTGGTATACGGACATGCTGCATTTCCATAGCAGCTCATTCTGTTAAAGACCATTTCGAAATTATGTTCATTGAAAAAATCCCTCTTCTCACTTCCGCTGCAGATAACATGTGGGAATGGAAAGTTCTTGGATTCAAACGTTACAAACTAATGATAAAAACTTAAGACATCACCACGTCATAACTCAGTTATGTGCAACCTTATGTTATGTGACGAAGACACCGGCACAGGTGTCGAAAGCTCGTGTTGTTCAAAAACAACTGACGACGTGGTGATGTCTTAATTTTTATCATTAGTATGGAACCCACGTTTAAAGAGAGTTTCAAACATTTCGTTATAAACTTTTTACCCATTGGGTTAGAACTTGGACCCAGGAAGTTCTTGGGTTTCAGTATAATACGGCCAGCATGAATATGGACCAGATTAGGCCTATAACGCCAAAAACCCAAGCTTCTTCAAAAGTAAAATGGCTCGAGCTCTTAGCCAACGGCCAGCCAGTGCTGATAAAAAGAACACGAGATCTCCTATAGCCAGGGTAAAACTCTGTCTGTCTTCTGCCTAGGAACCAAGTAACATATTTTCACTTTCTTTTTCCATTATCATATTTTGTTTAATTTCACTTTACCCGAGTTCTTGCTATAGCTGAAGAACGGTACAACTTTGTGCCCCTGTATTTTAGTGATAAATAACATATAATATTTATGATCACTAAAACACACGGGCACAGGGAAAATCTTCTTGTCTAAAATAACCATGGAGACAAGTTTCTCATTGTGTTAAAAAGAGGTATATCATTTAGACCTTTACACCCCATAAATTGTGGTAACAAACCAAACCTATGATATTTCATTAGGTTGACGACTGACAAGAGCTTAGCCTTGGTCAGTAGAATTTCTATAATATTGATTTGCATGTAAGGACATAGTGACATGGCTTGATTATTTGTTTGGTATATGGTTATGAATGGTTTTATATTTTGTATCTGCTAGTTGACCGCAGTGATAAATTGAGGAACAAATCCCAGTGTGTGGAACATTGAGATTTGATTTTGAGGTCTGTTGATATCTATGTGAATCCTTCATATTGATGAAAATATATTTAAGGTGGTTTCAGGAGAACAGGAAATCAATGATTTTATCAGATGTATTGTAGGCTCTCAAACGTATAATCTGGAATATCTACCTCTCTTCTTAAACGTATATTTGTTTGCATTTTTTACGGCGATTGCTATGCTTTTGCCAAGATCTGGTTTGAGGGACACAAATAGACTGCAAAAGGGACACAAAGGGTAAGTTTGGGACTGTAAATTACCAACTAGAAGACCTGAAATGAAAGGGTTAGTTTCTTTAGAAAGTGAGTATAAGAGTATGCTGAAAGAAGATACAGACAGACCTGAAAGAAGATATATTTTTCTACTATTATCGACAAGGTTTGACAGAATCCTTCGGGACCTTTGTAAAAGGGTTTGGTTTGTTTACAAAGTAACAATGTCAAACGTCGCTTGGTGTAATCGACACACGAATTTCCACCCCTTCTTTGACTCAAAACGTGTTCCCTGTGCAAAATTAGAGCAAATATTTGTGTACATTCTTCAAAATCCGGATGTCTGTATTCGCGACTTCTATAACAGATTGCCGATATAAAGACGAAAATGGCGAATGGAATAGAGGCTTGGTGAACTCTACAAACACTTCGGATTCCGACTATGAGGTACCGTTACCAGTGTTAGATTTAAGGAAACTTTCAAAAAAGTGCTTTAAACCATCCAAATATCTCAAAAAAAGTTTTTTAAAAACTTTACCCAAGTCGATTTATACGAGTCGTGGAAATTCCAAGGAGCTGACCCCATTACCATCGTTATATTCACCTGAAAAGAAGAAATCAGATTTGTCATCTGACTGTACAATCCTTAATGTCTTTCCTGAACCAAAAAACATTACATGTCCTCGTGATTACAAGAATGACAATTTTATTGCAAGTTCCAGGTCTACATGGAAAATGGATCACTTAGAAGGTCCCATCCACAATCGAAAACGTACAGCTGATAAACTGAGGTCACGATACCTACATTCTTCAACTGTTCAAAAACGATTCTCACAGAATAGACTGTTAACGGATTTGATACAAATGAACAATGATAGACAGATGGTTTCAACTTTTTGATAAAGTGATATTTATTTTATGTGCATATAGGCCTATTGTAAAATAAAAACATATATCTATATTTTGGCTTCATTCCTAGATTTTTGGTAGATATTCCTCATGCAAATATTCATGGATAGTTGACATGGACCGAGGAAAGGTCAGAGGTCGGACATCTTCAATTGATCCAATAGACATCGAGTTATCATAAAGAAGAAGTCTAGATTGTCTGACATTGAGGAAGTTTGATATAAACATAATATTACTCTGTACTAATAGTTTGTATGAATGGATATTGTTCCATACCTTGAATGTTGTTTTGGTACAGCGTTATGGATGATTTTATCTTTATCTGCTAGCTGATTGCAGTGATAAACTGAAGAAATAACACATGGTCTAGAACTTTAGATTTGATTTCGGTAAACGCTTACTTGTAATATATATATATATATATATTAACCAGGCACGTGATGAATGTGTATATTGACCAATCAAATAGGAATACAGCCTTATTAATATTAATGAGGTATTATCATGTAATGTACTAACTTCAGTATTTTGCACAGCAAGATCTGAAAAAGCAGTCGCAAAGTTTATAATACGTGGTTAGTGAGTGCCAACAGCCCCTTTATTGCATCGCTTGAAAGGCATAACAAAAATATATAAAATTTGTGTAATATGATCATTCAAGCGACCTCTGTCCACTATAGATCTAATAGCTAATGTTTTTTTTTTCTTTTCTATTATTAATATAATTTCATACGTGATGAAGTCAGTGTTTCGAAATCAAGCTGCAATCATCATCAGGGAAATTACTGAATTAATAAATCACTGTAAACCCTGAATCAGTGTCGGTTAATTTAATAATTCAGTAATAAAATTTCTTTATGCATAAGTGACCTTGTATGCTTCACGTCTCTCATTATGTAGATTATTGTCTTTGTTAAAAACAGGTAAAATGATCGTTTCATCTTTTTGACGGTCAAGATAACTCTCAAGATTCATTTCTGTCCTTTCTGGACTTCAAAGCTTGGATTAAACAAGTGGATGAGCCAACAGACTAGACGTCTATATCAACGCTTCTCCACATCATACAATAATTCACGGTAGTATAGAATAATGAGTTAATAAGTTGTCATCCAATGAAACATTAAGTACAACATTATTTTTTACAAGTATACAGATGGTAGTATGGCTTGAAACGTATTTTTACAAACATAATTGCTTAAATATCAAACCTATGAGATCGTTGTAAGTTAATATTTTGCAGACTCCTATGTCTATAATTACTGGTATAAAAGTACAATCGGACGGGTTCCATTTAATGGGTAATATTAACTTCTCGAAGAACACGCGATACAACGGGCAAAAGATGTTTTATGAGGAACCTACGGTTCCTGTGTTCATGAATAGCTTAGTTCAGATTTTCTTAAAGGCACACTTGCCGCGAAAATCAGGAATATTGTTTACATTAAAAAAGAAAGACCGTATTCTGTATTTTTCCCAGACAATATAAGTTAGGAACTTTCTATTTTTACCAAAATTTAAAAGTTTGGACGTCAGTTTGTATTTTTAATTTGAATTTGAAAATTGGAATTGTTACGTACCCGGAACGTAAACAAACCGATCTGCCCCCTATTGGCGATTTTATGTTTCAGTCGAGTGAGTGAACTAACGGCACAGTGTAATTTTACGTAGGCCTATTTATCTGAGAAATACAGACTGACGATCGGTTAACAGCGACTGGAAAAGCCTGCTGGTAATTGTTTGAGTGTTAACCACAGATACAAAGGCCTGAAAGACGGTTAAACCAACACGAAAGTTGACCGACACTGATCGTTGTTGTTGTAATCAGGCTTCGATTCTTCGTTTGTTTTTCACCCCATTTTTACAGTCTAAAGCTAACTAGACATGTTTTATGTGTCCTATGTTTAAGTTTAGTGGTATTAGTCGAGGTAAGCTCATGTAAATTGGTTTTCTTAGCAAATTTAAACAGGCTACGGCGGCAAGTGTGCCTTTAAATTGGCATTTTTTTAAACAATGTAACAAGCTTAATGAGCAATTAAAAAAAAATTAAATACATTGAACAGTTGAAATAACGAATTACCTGGAATTTGGGTTTTGAGAAAAGTACCGACCAGCTTTGTTCAGTTATCACACACTTTAGGTTATCAAATTGAATCAATTAGCTTTAATCTATATTTCTTTCCACCCTTGCCTTAACAAATATCAAATATTTATTTCTCTTAGAAAATTCAAATTCATCCGAACATTCTCTTCATCATTATTATCGACAGTTAAGTGGTTTTATATGAGGTAATAAACTCTGACCAGTGGGGGGTATGTCCCTCAATCACTGAGAAACGTGTCACTTATTACTAGTGTCCAAGCTACTGACTTAAAGTGTTGGTGACACGTGACCTTCAAAACTTGAAGACTAACTCAGCAATGTGCAACCTTATATAAACGGTAATATAGGGACACAAAATCATTGCTTTATTTCAATCCGAGACACTATGTAAGTTTATTTTCTTCGCTACGTTCTAAGTTTGATATCTAAGTTTTAAAACTAAACTATAATCATTTCCATTTTTGTCATTTTTAGTGAGTACCTAATGAAAAGAAACTGAAAAAAAATCGAAGAAACACGAAGGTCTACTTTTTGACGAAAACCTAAAAAAAGATATAATTTTCTGCTATTATCGACAAAGCCTGGCAGGATCCTTCGGGACCTCTGTAAAAGGGTTTGGTTACAAGGAAACAATTCCAAACGGCGCTTGGCGTAAATCGACACACGGATTTCCACCCTTTCTTTGACTCAAAACGTGTTCCCTGTGCAAAATTAAGTAACTATTTGTGTACATTCTTCAAAATCCGGATGTGTGTATTCGGAACTTCTATTCAAGATTGTCGACATAAAGACGAAAATTCCGAATGGAGTACAGCCTTGATGAACTCTTCAAATACTTCATATTCCGACTATGAGGTACCGTTACCAGTGCTAGATTTAAGGAAATAAAATCTGTTGTAAATTCCTCTTTTTGCAGACTCCTATGTCTATAGTTACTGGTATAAAAGTACAATCGGAGGGGTTCAATTTAATGGTTAATATTGACTTATCGAATAAACACGCGATACAACTAAACTGGCAAAATATGTTTTATGAGGAACTCACGGTTCCTGTGTTTATGAATAACTTACGTTCGGAATTTGTTAAATTTACACCTTATATAAAAGGTTATTTTTAACAATCAAAATGAGCAATTAAAAAACAATTACTCAAATTGAACATTTGAAATAACTATTAATCCGGGATTTGGCTTAATTTTCGAGAAAAGTACCTACAAGCGCTGTTGGATTATGACACACTTCAGGTTATCAAATACCACAAATTGAATTGATTAGCTTTAACATAGAATACGCGTTAACATATATCACACATTCATTTTTCTTAGAAAATACAAATTTATTCGAAAATTTTTCTTGATCATTAGTATTGATAGTTAAGTGGTTTTATCTGAGGTAATTAACTCGATCAGTGGGGAGTGTTTGTCCTCCAATCACTGAGAAACGTGTCACTTATTACTTTAGTGCCCATGCACAGGCACACGGAGTGCTCTCCCTTATCCACCCTCAGTTATAGTATGGCAGCAGGTCACAGTTTCATTTTCCTTCATTTCCCATTTGCGGTAATGTTAATGTCTGCTCTCACAGCACCTTCCCTAACTTTCGTTGAACCAAATCCTTCGGTGGGGGCCTTGAACAGTCCTTTGGCAGTATTTTAAGCACAATTTTTTCATAGGTTGAAGGTAGAAATTTTGAGATACGAGTAGAATCAGCTGATAGGGGTCTCTTTGCACATATTCCGCCGCATGTAAATAGACCAAAGCACCCCCCAACTACCAGATCTCCACCACCTGAACTGGTCCCATTCCACTTCTAAAATCATTTCCAGACAGTAACTCAACCCCTGTCCTTTCATAAAAACTACAAAAATGCCCAGAAAAAAAAATGCAGGGGGCCAGGAAAAAATAATAAAAAAAACACACAAAAATAGCTGGAACTTTTTTCGTCCCTAGGAATTTCCGGAAGTGACAAACTGTGACCTGTATCCTAACAGAGGCACAAATTTCCTTCAATCTACTTCTAAATCTAACACATTGAGCTTAAAGGTATTTGGAATGATCTCTCAAGAGGAAAACTAAATGCAATGAAAACTAAGTCTTCTGTAGCCCTCCCATTTACACCACCCCCCATTAGAACATAGCAAGGACAATGACCGGTGAGCTAAAAAAGCTTAAAATTGTCATATCTCAGCTCTGGGAAAACATATTTGAACTCTGTAAACTAGTTTGACTTCTACTAAGAGTGTTCTACCATAAAATACTAACTTTATGAGGACACATATCTTTCTGTGGCTTCCTCAACTAAAATATACTGTGCATTTGTTACATTTTAAGATTTGTTGGATTACAAAATGGATAAATTCTACTCAAAGTCAGTCATACTGTGGCCAAATTTAAACAGCTTGAAAAAACAAGTGTTATTCTTGTATCCCAGGTTGATTTTAGGCTCAAAATTGTACTGGAAAGCTTAAAACCAGAGGAAGAAGTCACCTGCCACACGGCTTATTGTTGGGATCCCCCAACACAAAACTCTGTTCAAAACTGCCCACAAGTACCCTGGAACATAAACTTAATTATTAGCCTAGCCCAGAGAATAAAACTGCACCCCAAAAAGTCAAACAAGGGTCTAAAAGGATATTTCTGGGAAAATATGATTAGATTTAAGAAAAAATATGCAAAAAAAAGGGGGGTGGGGTAAATGTTAGGTTGGTTTATTTTTTAAAACAATTGATTCCAGCATTCTTGCAAGTGAAAATTGTGTAAGACACATGCAGGTACTGAATAAAATCAGGAAAGCCCAGGTCATTATATTCTGGGCGGTTTTATGCCAACTTTGAGTGCCATTAGGCATGCTATTTGAGGCGAATTTCTAATGTAATGAAGCAGTGAAGCCATGCCAATGGTAAAATTACCTCTGGAAAATGTAGAAAGACTCTCATTTCCATTCCTTTGATGTGTGAATCAGGAAAATATGCTCACAGGTGGATAAACAATTCCATTCATCTTATACAGGACCTGAAATTACCTGAAAGAGTACACAAAATATTCAGTTTGACATAAAACAACACTGAAAAAGTTGTTTTTTTTACAAGAAAAGGCATTTTGTAAGACTAAAAAGGAGATTATTATGTTTCTCACATGTTGACCATCAAATCAATGTAAGAACTATAGGTTTTTGTCAGAAAGCCAAATAAAATTTAATATGTACACAAAATCAAGTAATGCCCAAATTCTTTTCAATTTTTGGGGGGTAGGGTAGTGTTCTGTGTGTTTTGGCAAGGGTAATGAGAAAAGCAACCAGATTGTGTGGCATATCATTGCAGAAATAGGTGAACTACCATATTGAAAAGTATCATTTACTTACAGGAGAAATTCAACTCATAATCATGTACATTACTTTGCCCCCCAAAACTATCAAGAAATCAATTTTGTGCAAATATTTTGCTAGAAAAGACATGAAAGATACATTTTCAGCACATCTAGACAGTACTATAGGTCTTATAATGTGTTTCTGACAAGTTTTAAGTCACAAACACAGTGTTGTTGTTGTACAGTGATCTATTTCACAAAATATGTCTTCAACCCATACAGGCAGCAGGTCACAGTTTCATTTTCCTTCATTTCCCATTTGCGGTAATGTTAATGTCTGCTCTCACAGCACCTTCCCTAACTTTCGTTGAACCAAATCCTTCGGTGGGGGCCTTGAACAGTCCTTTGGCAGTATTTTAAGCACAATTTTTTCATAGGTTGAAGGTAGAAATTTTGAGATACGAGTAGAATCAGCTGATAGGGGTCTCTTTGCACATATTCCGCCGCATGTAAATAGACCAAAGCACCCCCCAACTACCAGATCTCCACCACCTGAACTGGTCCCATTCCACTTCTAAAATCATTTCCAGACAGTAACTCAACCCCTGTCCTTTCATAAAAACTACAAAAATGCCCAGAAAAAAAAATGCAGGGGGCCAGGAAAAAATAATAAAAAAAACACACAAAAATAGCTGGAACTTTTTTCGTCCCTAGGAATTTCCGGAAGTGACAAACTGTGACCTGTATCCGTATACCAGAGGGTGGATAAGGGAGAGCACTCCATGTGCCTGTGGCCCAGGCTACTGACCTAAAGTGCTGGTGACATGTGACCTTCAAAACTTGAAGACTAACTCAGTTATGTGCAACCTTATATAAGCGGTAATATTGGGACACAAAAATCATGGCTTTATTTCAACCCGAGACACAGTGTAAGTTTATTTTCTTAAATGCCTTCTTAGTTTGATATCTAAGTTTTAAAACTAAACTAAAATCATTTATATTTTTTTCATTTTTAGTGTGTATCGAAGATCTACCATATTGACGAAAACCTGAAAAAAGATATAATTTTCTACTATCATCGACAAAGTCTGACAGGATCCTTCGGGACGTCTGTAAAAGGGTTTGGTTTGTTTACGAAGTAACAATTTCAAACGGCGCGTGGTGTAATCGACACACGAATTTCCACCCCTTCTTTGACTCAAAACGTGTTCCCTGTGCTAAAATAAGTAACTATTTGTGTACATTTTTCAAAATCCGGATGTCTGTATTCGGGACTTCTATTCAAGATTGTCGACATAAAGACGAAAATGACGAATGGAATAGAGGCTTGATGAACTCTTCAAATACTTCAGATTCCGACTATGAGGTACCGTTACCAGTGCTAGATTTAAGGAATCTTTCCAAAAAGTGCTTTAAACCATCCAGATATCTTGAAATATCATCCAAGTCGATTCATGCGAGTAGTGGAAATTCCAAAGAGCTGACCACATTACCATCGTTATATTCAAGTGAAAAGAAGAATTCAGATTTGTCATCTGACAGTACAATCCATAGTGTTTTTCCTGAACCAAAAACCATTACATGTCCTCGTGATTACAACAATGACAATTTTATTACAAGTTCAAGGTCTACATGGAAAATGGATCACTTAGAAGGTTCCATCCACAATCGAAAACGTACAGCTGGTAAACTGAGGTCACAATACCTACATTCTTCAACTGTTCAAAAACGATTCTCACGGAACCGACTGTTAACGGATTTGATACAAATGAACAATGATAGACAGATGGTTTCAACTTTTTAATAAAGTGGTTTTAAGTTTATGTCTATATAGACCTATTGTAAAATAAAAACATATATCTATATTTTGGCTTCATTCCTAGATTTTTGGTAGATATTCCTCATACAAATATTCATGGATAGTTGACATGGACCGAGGAAAGGTCAGAGGTCGGACATCTTCAATTGATCCAATATACATCGAGTTATCATAAAGAAGAAGTCTAGATTGTCTGACATTGAGGAAGTTTGATATAAACATAATATTGCTCTGTACTAATGGTTTGTATGTATGGATATTGTTCCATACCTTGAATGTTGTTTTGGTACAGCGTTATGGATGATTTTATCTTTATCTGCTAGCTGATTGCAGTGATAAACTGAAGAAATAACACATGGTCTAGAACTTTAGATTTGATTTCGGTAAACGCTTACTTGTAATATATATATATATTAACCAGGCACGTGATGAATGTGTATATTGACCAATCAAATAGGAATACAGCCTAATTAATATTAATGAGGTATTATCATGTAATGTACTAACTTCAGTATTTTGCACAGCAAGATCTGAAAAAGCAGTCGCAAAGTTTATAATACGTGGTTAGTGAGTGCCAACAGCCCCTTTATTGCATCGCTTGAAAGGCATAACAAAAATATATAAAATTTGTGTGATATGATCATTCAAGCGACCTCTGTCCACTATAGATCCAATAGCTAATGTTTTTTTTTTCTTTTCTATTATTAATATAATTTCATACGTGATGAAGTCAGTGTTTCGAAATCAAGCTGCAATCATCATCAGGGAAATTACTGAATTAATAAATCACTCTAAACCCTGAATCAGTGTCGGTTAATTTAATAATTCAGTAATAAAATTTCTTTATGCATAAGTGACCTTGTATGCTTCACGTCTCTCATTATGTAGATTATTGTCTTTGTTAAAAACAGGTAATATGATCGTTTCATCTTTTTGACGGTCAGGATAACTCTCAAGATTCATTTCTGTCCTTTCTGGACTTCAAAGCTTGGATTAAACAAGTGGATGAGCGAGCAGACTAGACGTCTATATCAACGCTTCTCCACATCATACAATAATTCACGGTAGTATAGAATAATGAGTTAATAAGTTGTCATCCAATGAAACATTAAGTACAACATTATTTTGTACAAGTATACAGATGGTAGTATGGCTTGAAACGTATTTTTACAAACATAATTGCTTAAATATCAAACCTATGAGATCGTTGTAAGTTAATATTTTGCAGACTCCTATGTCTATAATTACTGGTATAAAAGTACAATCGGACGGGTTCCATTTAATGGGTAATATTAACTTCTCGAAGAACACGCGATACAACGGGCAAAAGATGTTTTATGAGGAACCTACGGTTCCTGTGTTCATGAATAGCTTAGTTCAGATTTTCTTAAATTGGCATTTTTTAAACAATGTAACAAGCTTAATGAGCAATTAAAAAAAATTAAATACATTGAACAGTTGAAATAACGAATTACCTGGAATTTGGGTTTTGAGAAAAGTACCGACCAGCTTTGTTCAGTTATCACACACTTTAGGTTATCAAATTGAATCAATTAGCTTTAACATAGAATATGCCTTAACAAATATCAAATATTTATTTCTCTTAGAAAATTCAAATTCATCCGAACATTCTCTTCATCATTATTATTGACAGTTAAGTGGTTTTATATGAGGTAATAAACTCTGACCAGTGGGGGGTATGTCCCTCAATCACTGAGAAAAGTGTCACTTATTACTAGTGTCCAAGCTACTGACTTAAAGTGCTGGTGACACGTGACCTTCAAAACTTGAGGACTAACTCAGCAATGTGCAACCTTATATAAACGGTAATATAGGGACACAAAATCATTGCTTTATTTCAATCCGAGACACTATGTAAGTTTATTTTCTTCGCTACGTTCTAAGTTTGATATCTAAGTTTTAAAACTAAACTATAATCATTTCCATTTTTGTCATTTTTAGTGAGTACCTAATGAAAAGAAACTGAAAAAAAAATCGAAGAAACACGAAGGTCTACTTTTTGACGAAAACCTAAAAAAAGATATAATTTTCTGCTATTATCGACAAAGCCTGGCAGGATCCTTCGGGACCTCTGTAAAAGGGTTTGGTTACAAGGAAACAATTCCAAACGGCGCTTGGCGTAAATCGATACACGGATTTCCACCCTTTCTTTGACTCAAAACGTGTACGGGGTCCCTGTGCAAAATTAAGTAACTATTTGTGTACATTCTTCAAAATCCGGATGTCTGTATTCGGAACTTCTGCTCAAGATTGTCGACATAAAGACGAAAATTCCGAATGGAATACAACCTTGATGAACTCTTCAAATACTTCATATTCCGACTATGAGGTACCGTTACCAGTGCTAGATTTAAGGAAATAAAATCTGCTGTAAATTCCATTTTTGCAGACTCCTATGTCTATAGTTACTGGTATAAAAGTACAATCGGACGGGTTCAATTTAATGGTTAATATTAACTTATCGAATAAACACGCGATACAACTAAACTGGCAAAATATGTTTTATGAGGAACTCACGGTTCCTGTGTTTATGAAGAACTTACGTTCGGAATTTGTTAAATTTACACATTATATAAAAGGTTATTTTTAACAATCAAAATGAGCAATTAAAAAACAATTAATCAAATTGAACATTTGAAATAACTATTAATCCGGGATTTGGCTTAATTTTCGAGAAAAGTACCTACAAGCGCTGTTTGATTATGACACACTTCAGGTTATCAAATACCACAAATTGAATTGATTAGCTTTAACATAGAATACGCGTTAACATATATCACACATTCATTTTTCTTAGAAAATACAAATTTATTCGAAAATTTTTCTTGATCATTAGTATTGATAGTTAAGTGGTTTTATCTGAGGTAATTAACTCGATCAGTGGGGAGTGTTTGTCCTCCAATCACTGAGAAACGTGTCACTTATTACTTTTTTTTTTTTTTTTTTTTTTTTTTTTTTTTTTTCTCTTTAAGCCTATACAAATGCATATAGGCGTTTATTAAAGATATCACGAATTTACAAAAATGCCGCAAATGTACTACCCACGTGACCAGGTTGCACTAAACGGCTTGTACTACTGTTTACGCTACATATACAATACAATGTACATTGGAATATAAAAAAGGTTACACAAACATTGTTACAATAAAACATTTTGTTCATCTTCACCTTTATGTTACATTTTGCTGTTTACTAAATTGTCGATGGGAAACATTTGTCAACATTGTAAGTTATTCATTGATACAATAAAGTGACACTTTCAGCTTGCATGAAAAAATGAGTTCACAGAAAGTGACATATTTAAAACGAATAAAATGAAAATGACCGAGATGAAACTAATGAGATCAACAAACATGGACATAAACAAAAATACATTTATGTATGAATAAATGAAATCACTTTAACAAATTATAATAATTGCTGGAGGGAGTTTAGTCCAAGAGATTTTGATCTAACTAAGATAATATTTTGTAGGAATGATCTGAAATTTATGAAGTGACAAGAGCCAGCAACATGGCAGCTATAATCCCTATATAGAAACTTACACTCCCCACGTGACTGTAGGCTGTAGCAATATACATGTAGCATAACTATGTATCCAACATTTGAGAGATATTATTACTATCAGAGCATAATGCAGGAAAAAATAAAAGTTTGAGTATCTATATTACGGCTTGACAATAATATTCACAAAACCTTTAAAATACACGAGACAGTCATAAACAATGTACATGTAAGCGAATTTTAGGATAGAATATAGGCCTACAGAAGACAATACACAAAATTTAGAAAAGCTTGAGACACAAAAAAAAAAAAAAAAAAAAAAATAATACAATTGAGGGACTTCGACTTTAATTCTTCACGATCTCAGTTGAGCAAGACAAGAAAATTAACATTATATTTGGAGCGATTTAGGATAAAGACAGCAGATTGAAGAAACGATCTAAAGTTGATGAAGAAGACGGGCGATTTGCTGATGTGACAACTATAGATATAATACTTGGCATATAAAATACAGAAATTAATCAGAGATTTATGGATTTTGGATAGGCTTCCAAAATAACCAAAAATAATGTCATTAACAGTAAGACTGACTCGGTCATCAAGAACACTAGAAAGCCATACAGAGACCATTGACCATAATTTTCTTTTTCTCCAGCATGTTGCTATGTTATGAACAATAGTGTCAAGATGGCCACATGTGGAACAATAGGGAGCAGTTATTACTTTAAGACTGTGTAAAAACGAGTTACATGGGTATATGGAATGGAGGATTTTAAATTGCATAATTTTAACCTTATTCTCGATATAATAAACATGAGAAAGGGACCAAATTGACTTTGACTCGACTAACACTAAATTATCTATGTTCTTGATTATAGATTCAGAATTCACCAACATTTTATAGAAAAACTTACAACGAACCCTTGGGTCACAAATATTAATGGTCCCTATAAACGGGGACGCAGGAAACCTTCTTGGCATGACGTTGTTACTTTTAACAACATGGTTTCCATTTAAAGCTTTGGAGCATGACTTACTCAAAACATTCCATAATTTATAAGAATCGTAGTTAAGGGGAAGATTAAATTTTGTGCATAGGGATCTTAAGTCTAACACATTGCCATTTTCGTCAAAAAAATCGTGTACATACAGTAGGCCAGCGTCATGCCATTCTTTGAAATAAATAGACCTCCCTTTATTTAAAATATTTCTGTTGTTCCAAATTATTTGATCGCTAATAGGGACATGGACTATTTCTTTATTAATGTCTCTCCAAAATATAAGGATATGTTCGTAGAACGAAGGTAGTTTTACAGAAAGTTTTGATGGAGTGTAGTTACAGTTGAGTAAAAAACCGAGACCCCCTAATTCCCGAAAAATAATCCTGGGAATGAGTTTCCAAAATGAAGTACATGGAGAGAAAAATCGTTTCAACCATGCTAATTTAAGTCCCTTGTTTATTAAATCAAAGTCTGGCACATTCAGACCTCCACATTCTATGGTGTTCATCATAATTTTACGTTTTACTTTTTCCCTGCCATGGCCCCAGATAAAACTGAATATTTCTTTATTTACTGATTTAATGGCATGTTTAGAGAATGGTAAAACACTAGCTTGATATACTAAGCGGGACAGTCCTTCAGATTTAGAAAGTAAAGTCTTCCCCACCATAGTAAGTCCCCTTCCTGACCAGATGTTAAAGCGACTTTTAAGTTTAATTATGTTTGGGTCAATATTTTCTTTCTCTAATCGATTGCACGTTTTATTTAACACGATGCCAAGATATTTTATACCATCATTTTTAGTGAGAAGTCCAAATTTATTTCTGAGTGGATTGTTACTAAATTTGTTAGATGGCTTCTTTAAACGGACTAAGAATGACTTTTGCATATTTATTTTTAATCCAGTTAAATTCTGTACATCGTTATAAAGAGAAAGACACGCTTCTACAGATGTACTGTTGGCTAATGTGAGGGTAGTGTCATCTGCAAAAGATATTCCTTTCACTTCCTCCCCATCTATATTAATACCTGATATGTCCTTATTTTGACGAATTTTGGCATTTATTAGCTCCGAACAAAGGATAAATATATAAGGAGATAGCGGACAACCTTGACGAACACCTCTTTGGTTCAAGAACCAGTTACAAGATATTCCTTTGTTTATCACGCAACTATAAGTGTTAGTGTACAAAACTTGAATCCATTGTAATAAGTTATCTCCGATATTAAAATGTTTTAATGCTTTAAAAACGAATGGGTATTCTACAGAATCAAATGCCTTTTCAAAGTCTAGAAAAAGAAGATTTCCCTCCTCCTCATAACTTTCTAATAAGTCCATAATAAATCTAACATTTTCCCCTATATATCTGCCAGGTACAAATCCTGTTTGTGATTCATGTATTAACTGATTAAGGACGGACTTAATTCGGATGGCAAGAGTTTTAGCTAATATTTTATAGTCTGTGTTTAACAATGCTATAGGTCTCCAGTTTTGAATATGTAGTAAATCTCGATCAGGCTTGTCTATTAAAGAGATAATACCCCTACGTTGAGACTGGCACAGCTCGCCATTTTTTACAGAGTCATCAAATGCATTCATTAACAAGCTTTTCAGATCAGGCCAGAATTTTTGATAAAATTCGTTACTCAGTCCGTCGCAGCCCGGAGATTTATTTTGTTTTAATTTTGATACAGTATACTGGATTTCTTTCTCTGTGATTGGGCTGTTAAGAAAAGTGTTTTCCTCGTCATCTAACTTCCCAATTTCTACATCAGTAAACAAGCGCTCAAATTCACGTTGAGTGTTTAAGTTAACCGGAATTTTGGAGGAGTAGAGTTTAGAAAAGAAATCATGCATGTACTCCATTATTTCATCTTGGGAGGATAGCTCCTTTCCTGATGGATCTAGAAGTTTTTCTATATGTTTTTTTGAAGCCCTTCTTTTTTCTAAATTGAAAAAGTATTTAGTGCCTTTTTCTCCCTGTTCAATCCACTTTATCTTAGACCTTACACATGCTCCTCTGGCTTTGTCTTCATACATTTTGTCTAACTGGACTTTGGTCTCATCAAACTTAGTTACTAGCTCAACGGAATTTGGGGAATCAATTAATTGCTGATCTAAAATGGACAAAGATTTTACCAAATGTTTTTCAGCTGCAACTCTCTCTTTTATTTTGCGTTTCGAGAAATCTATGGAGACATTCATAATTTTAAATTTTACCCACTCCCATAACTTACTCGGATTCCAGTCTAACTCGCTCAATTCTGCTAGAAGTGATTTTATCAATAAACAATATTCTGTATCTTTTAAAAGTTGGTTGTTAAACTTCCAGAAATTTGGTTTCATTATTCTTTCACCGAAGTCAATAACAATAGAAACAATTTTATGATCTGACTTAATACTAGGATGAATAGTAGCAGAGTTGACTAAAACCTTATAATGTGGTGGGATAAGCCAAAAATCAAGACGTGATTGGACATCATTATTCTTCCTCCAAGAAAAGGTTTGTGTACGTGGATTAAGTTGCCTCCATATGTCAATTAGATTGGTGGAATCAATAAGATCGTGTATCATTACTGAGGACACTGAAGGTGTTTTTGCTCAACTTTTTCGGTCAATACAGGGGTTAATAACAGTATTAAAATCGCCTCCTAACAGTAAATTCTGACAGTCAAATTCATTCACTAGTTGCCTTGAAACAGACGATAGAAAACGCTCCCTTTCGGTGCGCGCATTAGGCGCATAAATATTAGCTACACTAATGATTTTGGTCCCAAATTCTAAATTAATGGCAACGAATCTTCCCTGATTGTCTGTAAATTCATTTAAAACTTTTAAATTTAAATTTGGATTTATTAGGATGACAACCCCTGCAGACTTACTGGTCCCATGTGAAAAATATAGTCCTGAGCCCCATTCATTAGACCAAGATGCTTCGTCGTTTTTGGTACTATGAGTCTCTTGCAATAAGTAAACATCCGATTTTAAGTTTTTCAAAAATAAAAAAATCGCTCTACGTTTGTTGTTGTCCCTTAACCCTCTAACATTGAACGAGGACAATTTCATTAACACACAAAAAAACGGACGAAAGTAAAAGTGAAAATTATACTAATACTATCAAGACTAAAGTCTAAAGAAAATTTAGGGGTATTGTCCCAAAGTAGTTATATAATATAACGCAATAAACACGACCCAAAAAATCGTAACAAAGATGGCAACATACAACCGTGGGAAAATCTACTGTGAGTATTATCAGTTTTAAACCTCCTCTCATCTTCCAAACTTAGTTAAGTGTGTGGGAAAACACATTTTGACTTATAATAATATTATAATGTAAGTTTGCCTTCTTTTTTAATTTCCGAAGTGTATATAGAGGCTAAATAAAGGAAATGCTAAGACTATAAGTATAACTATATCTTATAAAGGACAGATGCGGAGTCTTTCCGTCAGTCCAGTAGTGCAGTGTTATTGACAACTTGATGATATTAAATTTAGTAATATTTCACTAAGCGTATTAACCCTGATCTAAAAGTTGCAGGATGTTTGTACAATGGTAAAATTAAAATACACCAAAATGAGACATCCAATTAGTATTGGCAGTACAGCACTGAGGCTGGTGTACATATTCTAAATTACTATATTAATTATTATACTTTTATAGTTTATAATTATGGGCTTAACTGATGTAAAACTATTATCTATCTATCATCTGAATATTCACCACCACAGAAACCATTAATAATAATATTAATAGCATTATGTAATTGTTACTTGGAAAGTACATGTAGAATTAGAAGTAGGTCTAAGCTAATGACATAATGTAAATGGTGGTGATATGTAGATAAACACTAAAAGTAAAAGTTAACAACCTTACAGTCACAGGCATATTACTGTAATTGGTACTAATAGTATCATTCCTTCAGTTCAATCTCTCATCTGGTAAATCCATGGAAGAATACGTCGATGGGTCAACTTATAAACACTTTCCGTTTCTTGTGAGGAAGGTGATGAACCATCCGATAACACACAACTGAACACTGAACTGTTGAAAATCTAGTAGTAGAACTCACACAATTTCAAAAGGTAATAAAAGACAAACTGATCCAAATGGTACATGTAATATACTGTATGAACACCAGGAATAATAAAACCAAACAAACACTGTAAATTTACGCCTGGATGCGACCGTCGATGTACAACCGTCCGTCAGTGAAGCGGACTCTCTTGCCTTCACGAAAGGCCTTTTCCATCACGGGATGCAGTGACTTTTTTAGACGAAGGTCCGCTTCTGTCAAGTCATCAGTGACCCGCACCCCGGAGCTCTGATCGCTATGAACCTTCCCGTCTTTGCTATCCAGTACACGACGCCATGTTGTAAGAATACGCATTTTATCCTGCCAATTTGTGAATTTTACAATTATTGGCCGGTCATATTTTGCGTTTGCAGTGATTTTTCCGACACGATGGGCCCTTTGGATGGAACCGCTAGACAAATTAAATGTCGATCTGTTGGATAAAAGGCACTCATCTCTTTCATGACATCGAATGAAGTTTCTCCTTTGCTTTCCTTACATCCGTAGAACCGAAGATTGTTCCTTCTACTAAACCGCTCTAGTATGTTAGTATTTTCAGCCAAACTTTTGTTTTCACTTTTCAAAATTCCCAGTTGTTCCGAAAGATCCTTAACCCTTCTGTTCAATTCATCATTAGCATTACGCAGTTCATCTAGATTGACCTGTTGTCCGTTAAGACCTTCTTCAAAATCTGTGTACTTTTTTTCACAATTTTCTTTAAAATCCTCTAGAAGTTTTAGTCGCTTTTCCGTCGCTGTCTGGAAATCAAGAATTTTTGAAAGACTCGTCAGAACATGCTTCTTAAAATCCTCATCAGACATGATAGCAGTCTCTCGGCTATTATTTTTTTTCCCGGACGGCATGGTTAGAATGTTCAATTTTAAAGATGGCGGGACAGAAACTTGAAAATAACCTTGAAACACAATTTAATCCAACGGAATCAAGAAACGTGAATTGCACAAGAGGGTGAAAATACACAGCAAAATAGTTATTGGTACATAGTTAATTTTAGGAGATGAGATGGGTAGATGTCACCACATTTACAGCCTATAAGTAGATTCTAAACCCCACGGTTGCCGAGCCAACGTCTCACTCCGCCATTTTACGTAAACCGCCTCGTGTCACTTATTACTTTAGTGCCCCTGCACAGGCACACGGAGTGCTCTCCCTTATCCACCCTCAGTTATAGCAAAGAGAGTAGATTGACAAGAGTGGTCACTCCGTTCGCGCCATGTTGAAACGCCCCCTACCGGAAGGAGGTTCCTATAGAAATATCGCTACAGGTCTATGACTACAGTGTATGTTCAGCTGCAGCCAACACTGTTGCAGGATGTTGTTCTTTAACCAAATATTAACCGCTACATGATCTTAACTAGTTTACTGTGGATCCAAAACGTGGATTTTAAACTAAATTAAAGTAAAACGACGTCGACATCAATATGTAACTTATCACTCGATCGCCGTAGGCCTATTCGCTGAAGGCCTGTTTTTTCGTTCGGGCAAAATGACCGGTTTCTTCCCCAACCAAACGCCTCCATACGCTTAAATAAAGTTAAAAGTGAAATAATGTTTAATGTGGCGTAAAACGTTAATCGATAAATTTTGTAAGTATCCTCATAACAACATTTTACTGCTATTTTATTTTATACTGTTGTTGTTGCACTACGCATACGACTATCGACCGCTTTGTGTTTTAATGGCTACAAGTAGGCCTATGACTATTGACAATGAGGTTAAGACCCAATACTAAATAAATAATAACTGTCGGGGGTATATTCAGGTAACTGGTGAAGTTTCAACCTTCTTAGATGTGATCAATAAGATGCCAGTCAGAAAAAGAAAAAAAAAATTTCAACTGAAAGGAATTAGAATCAAAGAGGGTTGTAACTTGTACAATGTTGGAATGAGTATTTTAAGCAACACTCAAAGATTATTTCACTTATAAAGTTATATGGTAGTGTTGGCAGGTATAGTCTGTGAGGAAATCCCCGACCGTCTGAGAGTACCTGGCAACTCTTTCACACCCGGGGGAGTGAAGTAACACAGGAAATAGAGACATGAGTGCGGCTACCAGGGATAGAGTGAAATACTCACTCAGAAATTTTTCAATTTTATTTGGTTCGAGTGGAATTTGAATGTGTGACGAATCGATGAAAGGCCAGTGTCTTCAGAAGAAACTAATGCATTAATATAAATAGAGGCACCCAAGTGCATATCAGCTTTTTTCAATCCTACATTCAAGATAAAACAACAAAAAACAAGTAAATTGTGTAAAACTCGTGTATTTGTCTTTTTTTAAAAACAGGAATACTATTTACATGTAATTTGTAATAAAACATAAACATTTCTATAAAAAAGCAAGCAAGACTAAAGTGCTGATTGAGAGTTCCTTACATTGTTATTAAAATTATAATTGAGTGTGTGTGTGTGCACTGTGGTATATGGAGGTTAATTATGGTGTTGAGTCAATTACAGAAAACAATTTTCCAGAGTCTGTATTTGGCTGTTAATAATTTTGCAGTTGTCAAAGACAATTTAAAAATACAGTATTTATACAATGATGTAACACACTCCAGTGATGAATGTTGAAATCAATAGTTAACTGGACATCTAAATATTCAGTTGTGAGTAACTGTACAGTTGAATTGACTAATATCATACAATATTTTTGTTGTCACATAAACTGTATTGTCATCA
Organism: Lepidochitona cinerea; assembly: GCA_963971465.1. Taxonomy (NCBI): domain Eukaryota; kingdom Metazoa; phylum Mollusca; class Polyplacophora; order Chitonida; family Tonicellidae; genus Lepidochitona; species Lepidochitona cinerea. The sequence continues at coordinate 101,901,246 of OZ020551.1, read as the reverse complement.
AACTGGTACAGTTTTTTTGTTTTGGTGAAAATCAATTGCTGTATTCAATAGAAAACACCCCAAAATGTTTCTACATCACATATACTGTTGTGCTCCATTTCACCTCCTCAAAGTGGCATGAGCTGCCAAAGTTCACATTTTTTTCATAATTTCTGATCGTCATGACAGCAAGAGGCTTTGCAGACCATCGAAAAATTAAATGATTGGTGTTGGAATGAGGAAAATCCATACAGTATGTGGCCTGTATGAACCAAAGAAGTGTTCGAAAAGAAAACAAAATTTAAATAACCGGGCCGACCATTCATCATTCTAAGCCAAAGTTAGTTCAAAACAATACCTTATTGTTCATTCTCGAGACTAGAAGCACTAAAAAGCCCCTGAATTATAAGCCTTGAGAAAAATAGCCAATAATTTCAACTTTCTGTTTTAACATCAAAACATCAGCATTTTGGCAGCTCATGCCACTTTATGTACCAACCATTTTTTACAATAAATGGCTTAAAATTATGCGTTGCCCAAACAGGATAGTTTTCAAAATCTAGCAGTGTCTCTTTCACAGTTGCCAGTTGGTGCTTAGACTTTTTAAATATTTCCACTGTTACTGGTTGAGGTTACATTTTTTTCTTCAAACATACATGGTCCAAGAGCATGCTATCAGAAAACGGATAGGTCTGCCTAAAAGAAACACAGTTTTTGTACAAATCTAATTTTGCTGCTTTAAGGTTGCTGAAAGATGTAATGGGGGTAATTCTTCACTCATGTCAGCAACAGGGAGCTTGCAGTTGTTTTTCTGTTCATCCCTCGTTTTCTTTTCCTCTTCTAAGGACAGCTCTTCTACCATTCAATTGAGAAAGTCTTTTATCTGGAATAAAATGAAATATAATATATATAAGTTTCAATTACACAAATTCGTCTAGAAGAATATTATACCTCCTACATGTAATTTTACAACAAAAAATAACCCTCCTGCAGCCAACAGCCAAGTAACTTAAAAATCACTAAGTAGAGTGGCATGGGAGGTAAAAAAAACGCACAATTTCTCAACGTTCAGACAATGAGAGGTTAACAAAATTTAAAAGAGGTTGAAAAAAACATTGAACATCTAAATGACTGATGTTGGAAATTTGGAATATTAAAAAGAAATTCCACACACTACAGCCTGTTTAATCTGTACTTTTTAAGGAAAGTAAGCAATTTATAATTCTTATTCCAAAAGTTTACATTATTCATTAACAAGAAAATATCAACATTTTAGCAGCTTATGCCATAATCTAAAAATATATAGAAGAAATGAATTGCCTCCACAAAAAAATTATCCACAAATTATAAAATTTTCAATGCATTTGAAGCATGAAGGTAAACATCTTATTTGATATTTAGAGACACATATTTGAGTAGGGCCTACTGTGAATGTGATTGCATGAAACCTACTTCCTTTTTTTAAACTTTTAGTTTACAAGTCAGTTTAATTTTTACAGATGAAAAGAAAACATGAATTGTAGTTATTCAAATTCATTATAAATGTACAAGTAGGCATACTCTATGGCTCTTTGTACCGTAATTTAAATTTCAAAGGACACTTGACAGATTAATTCATCAGCCGATCAATGGATCATGATGTACAACAACAACAACACAACACGGTGATTGTAGACTACGCTTCAAAATAATATCCAAGCAGACAGAAATAAAATTAAATTTACGTTACCTTCCTAGTTATTGTGGAATCTTAAAATTTCGAAGTAAAAGTTTCTTTTCCAGTTCGAAGAGTTTTCAGCCAAAGATAAGTCGAAGCCACATGACGATTGCCATGTTTGACGCTCTGCAGTAGGAACACCCGTCCGCTAGAGGGCCGAAAAACATGCCGGCAATGCTAATTGGACGAAGTGACCACTCTTGTCAATCTACTCTCTTTATAGTATACCAGAGGGTGGATAAGGGAGAGCACCCCATGTGCCTGTGGCCCAGGCTACTGACCTAAAGTGCTGGTGACATGTGACCTTCAAAACTTGAAGACTAACTCAGTTATGTGCAACCTTATATAAGCGGTAATATTGGGACACAAAAATCATGGCTTTATTTCAACCCGAGACACAGTGTAAGTTTATTTTCTTAAATACCTTCTTAGTTTGATATTTAAGTTTTAAAACTAAACTAAAATCATTTATATTTTTTTCATTTTTAGTGTGTATCGAAGATCTACCATATTGACGAAAACCTGAAAAAAGATATAATTTTCTACTATCATCGACAAAGTCTGACAGGATCCTTCGGGACCTCTGTAAAAGGGTTTGGTTTGTTTACGAAGTAACAATTTCAAACGGCGCGTGGTGTAATCGACACACGAATTTCCACCCCTTCTTTGACTCAAAACGTGTTCCCTGTGCTAAAATAAGTAGCCTAACTATTTGTGTACATTTTTCAAAATCCGGATGTCTGTATTCGGGACTTCTATTCAAGATTGTCGACATAAAGACGAAAATTCCGAATGGAATACAACCTTGATGAACTCTTCAAATACTTCAGATTCCGACTATGAGGTACCGGTACCAGTGCTAGATTTAAGGAAACCTTCCAAAAAGTGCTTTAAATCATCTAGATATCTTGAAAAAAGTTTTTTCCCCAAGTCGATTCATGCGCGTCGTGGAAATTCCAAGGAGCTGACTACATTACCATCGTTATATTCACGTATGGACTGTACAATCCATAGTGTCTTTCCTAAACCACAAACCATGATGTGTCCTCGTGATTACAACAATGACAATTTTATTACAAGTTCCAGGTCTTCATGGAAAATGGATCATTTAGAAGGTCCCATCCACAATCGAAAACGTACAGCTGGAAAACTGAGGTCACAATACCTACATTCTTCAACTGTTCAAAGACGATTCTCACAGAACAGACTGTTAACGGATTTGATACAAATGAACAATGATAGACAGATGGTTTCAACTTTTTAATAAAGTGGACCGTATAAAGTTTATATGTATATATATCTATTGTAAAAATAAACGATATTTTGCTCGACAACTTGATTTTTTTTTCAGTCCTAGATTTCTGGTAGATATTCCTCAAATGGTCAAAGTCAGTTAAGAATAAGATATTTTGACATCACGGAAGTTTAATATTACTTGTCCAATCTATTTTAGACAAGAAGATTTTTCCTGTGCCAGTGTTCTTAAACATTATATCAGAATTCTCTACGATAAAGAACCACCAATCTGGCATTGGATTTGGACATGGTGCATTTCTATACCAGGTCATTTAGTTAAAGACCATTTCGAAATCATGCTCATTGAAAAAATCCCTCTTCTCACTTCCGCTGCAGATATCAACCACGTGGAAAGGGAAAATGTTTGTATTCAAACGTAACAAACTGTTTACCCGTTGGGTTAGAACTTGGACCCAGGAAGTCTTTTTGGCGAAAAAGTAGTGTTTCATTATAATAAGGCCAGCATGTATATGGACCAGGTTATAACGCCAAAATACAAGCTGCTTCAAAAGTAAAATGGCTCGACCTCTGAACCAACGGCCAGTCATTGCTTATATAAAAGAACAAGAGATATCCTAGTAAGGGCTAAACTGTCTGTCTTCCACCTGGGAACCTAGTAACACATTTTCGCTTTCTTTTTTCCATTATCATATTTTGTTTAATTTCACTTTACCACAGTTCTTGCAATAGCGGAAGAACCGTACAACTTTGTTAATGTATTGCAAAGTATTCCAGAAAAGTCTAATGACTGATCCCAAATTCCTGTCTGTCCAGTTCCCTGCGCCCGCGTGTTTTAGTGTTAATTAATCTAATATTGATTTGCATGTAAGGATATTGTGAATATTTTTTGGTATATGGTTATGAATGGTTTGATATTTTGCCTATGGTTATATAACCGCAGTGATAAATTGAGGAACAAATCCCAGTATGTGGAACATTGAGATTTTGAGGTCTGTTGATATTTATGTGAATCCTTCATATTGATGACAATATATTTAAGGTGGTTTCAGAAGAACAGGAAATCAATAATTTTCGCAGATGTATTGTATATTTGTTCGCATTTTCACGGGGACTGCTATGCTTTTGCCAATATATGGTTTGAGGGACACAAAAAGCCTGCAAAAGGGACACAAAAGGCCTGCTGATAAGTTTGGGACTGTAAATTACCGACTATAGAAGACCTGAAATCAAAGGGTTAGTTAGGGTTAGTTTCTTTAGAAAGTGGTTATAAGAGTATGCTCGTGTGGATAAAACAGTGGCATTTAATACTGGTGATAGATGGCATACTCAGAAACCAGGGTTCTATTCCCGTTTCGGCGTCACCCCAAATCATTGAAATAAAAAATATCGGTAAAGCCATTCCCCCAGTCGGAACTCCCTTCGGCTATCGTCGCTCGCTACAGGTCGGCTTTGACACGTATTTCACGCACTCTGAAACTTCGGGGATTTACGTGCGTGTCAAAGCCGACCGGTAGCGAGCGAAGATAGCCGAAGGGAGTTCCGACTGGTATTTCACGCACGTAAATCCCCGATTGCGAACCGAAGATGTGTGCTAATAACGGACAAATTTCAAGTAGCCTAGATGTATGAGTACATTTAGCGGTTTAGTTGCACATAAAAATAGCTACTCACATTTCAAAGAGTGGTATCAGTGGAAAGCTCTAATTTATTTGTGTACGGCGAACAACTAGCGAATTCGAACGTCCCCCTAGATTTGGTAGCTTATGTCACTTCAGCATAATCACTAGTCATTTGTACATGAATATGTTTTTCTAAAAACCCCAAGATTACATTGCTTAGATGTCTTATTTTCAACATTTTTAGAAGCATTCTGCGTGGTTGCAAAGACATAACGCACTGGTATTGCAAGCATTACCACAGGCGTACAGCCGTCAGTCCATTAACATTTGGTGTGGATATCTTTAGAAAGATACATTTCGCATGACAATTAGACTAAAACAATTAATATAAGACCCTTTGTACATGTATAGAAAGCAAAGAAATACAAGTAAAACGATATTTGTATAGTCAGCTATAGAGTTTAATTTAAAAATAGAAAAACATATATATGCGTCGTGTGAGTATAATATTAAGTTTAAACATTAAACCTAAGTACGTTTTATAATGTTTTCTTGGTAGACAAAGATTTCAATATTTGTCGGTGATTGTTCATGGAAATGAGATCTGATAATAGAGTGTTTCTGTTCACGTTATTATTCCTTCGGCCGACAGGATGTCTGGAAGGTGTTGTATACAATAGTGGTTTATTTCGTCCTTGGGAGTTTGTGGAGTAACTGTCGCGAGTTTCTTTCTGAATGTGACCGACGTTTCTTGAACCAAGGTATTCCGCTTTGGTACAGCTGTTTTCACTGGCACTAATTTGTGAATGTCGAATCCCTTGGTGTCTATTCTGTGTGACATTTTCTGAGGGTATTTGACTTGTTGTAAACAGCATTTCGCTGAAACGTTGTTCTTTTTTTGTCTCACACTGTATATAATTCCTGTGAGAATATAACATATCACTGCCATGCAAAACATTTGAATTATGACCAGACCTTGGTGAATATGTTGATGTCTCTGAATAGGTCTCCGGACTCGGTAAAGCCGGTAAAGTGTCATTGGGATCCCGGTGTGGTAATTCTGACTTCTTGAAACAAATGTTTTCTTCTTTACAACGTCGTAAAGATGGCGTATGATCACTGTGACATACCTGCTATTCATTCCCCATAGGAATAATGTCTGGAATGCGCTCGTATATATTTACAGAAAGTTCACCCTCGTTAGATGTCGGGCTATCTGGGATGACCGGTGTGATCGTCTTGGCCGGACCATACGCCTCTTTAACCAATCTAACATAGTTGTTGTAGACTATGTGATGCAAGGTAAACGATGGAATAAAGAAATGCAGCAACTCAAAGAACGTATTTCTATGACTGGTCTGTACTTCGTACGATTTAGTTTAACTTTTAGCATGACCATCTCTCGTTTTATATAAAGCCGGTGAAGAGACATATTGTCAAGTGTTGATAGAATGTTTTCACAACACATTAATCGTACATTAGATTATGACAACCACCAAGTGGTTTTAATGGGAGAGATTATACAGTTACTACAGGGTGTAAAGTGTTTCAGGACCGTTATAGTAACGGTTCCATGGAGTATTGCTCAGTTAGGCCCACTGGTCGTGAGTATAACTGTAATCTTTTTATATCTACTATGAAGATAACCCTCAGGACAACCCAATCCCCCCACCACCTCTTTTGAAAAATCATATAGCGACGCTCATGAATTCTTGGCAAACGATTTAGTTATTAATTTTGGTAACTCTCGTTTCATTCCGCGTCATTTATCTTAAATTACAACAACACGAAAGGGAACAACAGTTTAAAACAAAATCTGTTGTAAATTCCTATTTTTGCAGATCGACTCCTATGTCTATAGTTACTGGTATAAAAGTACAATTGTACGGGTTCAATTTAATGGTTAATATTAACTTCTCTAAGAAACACGCGATACAACTAAACTGGCAAAAGATGTTTTATTAGGAACTCACGGTTCCTGTGTTTATGAATAACTTACGTTGGGAATTTCTTAAATTTACACCTTATATAAAGGGTTATTTTTAATAATCTAAATGTGCAATTAAAAACCAATTAGTTAAATTGAACATTTGAAATAACCATTTATCCGGGATTTGGCTTAATTTTCGAGAAAAGTACCTACAAGCGCTGTTTGATTATGACACACTTCAGGTTATCAAATGCCACAAATTGAATTAATTAGCTTTAACATAGAATACGCGTTAACATATATCACACATTCATTTTTCTTAGAAAATACAAATTTATCAGAACATTTTCTTTATCATTAGTATTGACAGTTAAAAGGTTTTATCTGAGGTAATTAACTCTGATCAGTGGGGAGTGTTTGTCCTCCAATCACTGAGAAAAGTGTCACTTATTACTATTGTCCAGGCTACTGACTTAAAGTGCTGGTGACACGTGACCTTCAAAACTTGAGGACTAACTCAGTTATGTACAACCTTATATAAACGGTAACATTTGGACACAAAAATCATTGCTTTATTTCAACCAGAGACACAGTGTAAGTTTATTTTCTTAAATACCTTCTTAGTTTGATATCTAAGTTTTAAAACTAAACTAAAATCATTTATATTTTTGTCATTTTTAGTGAGTACCTAATGAAAAGACACTGAAAGAAGATACTATTTTCTACTATTATCGATAAAGCCTGACAAAATCCTTCGGGATCTCTTGGTTTGTTTACGAAGTAACAATTTCAAACGTCGCTTGGTGTAATCGACACACGAATTTCCATCCCTTCTTTGACTCAAAACGTGTTCCCTGTGCAAAATTAGAGCAAATATTTGTGCACATTCTTCAAAATCCGGATGTCTGTATTCGCGACTTCTATAACAGATTGCCGACATAAAGACGAAAACGGCGAATGGAATAGAGGCTTGATGAACTCTACAAATACTTCGGATTCCGACTATGAGGTACCGTTACCAGTGCTAGATTTAAGGAAGCTTTCCAAAAAGTGCTTTAAACCATCCAGATATCTTGAAAAAAGTTTTTCAAAAACTTTCCCCAAGTCGATTTATACGCGTCGTGGAAATTTCAAGGAGCTGACCCTATTACCATCGTTATGTTCAAGTGAAAAGAAGAATTCAGATTTGTCATCTGACTGTACAATCCATAGTGTCTTTCCTGAACCTAAAACCATTACGTGTTCTCGTGATTACAACAATGACAATATTATTACAAGTTCAAGGTCTACATGGAAAATGGATCACTTAGAAGGTCCCACCCACAATCGAAAACGTACCTTAATCCTTAATCCAGGTATTGTTAAAGGATGACCGAGTCTCCTTTCGCCCCGCGGCGTTTTCTAATTAAAATAAAAGGTCACCGTCCAAGCTACTGACTTAAAGTGTTGGTGACACGTGACCTTCAAAACTTGAAGACTAACTCAGCAATGTGCAACCTTATATAAACGGTAATATAGGGACACAAAATCATTGCTTTATTTCAATCCGAGACACTATGTAAGTTTATTTTCTTCGCTACGTTCTAAGTTTGATATCTAAGTTTTAAAACTAAACTATAATCATTTCCATTTTTGTCATTTTTAGTGAGTACCTAATGAAAAGAAACTGAAAAAAAATCGAAGAAACACGAAGGTCTACTTTTTGACGAAAACCTAAAAAAAGATATAATTTTCTGCTATTATCGACAAAGCCTGGCAGGATCCTTCGGGACCTCTGTAAAAGGGTTTGGTTACAAGGAAACAATTCCAAACGGCGCTTGGCGTAAATCGACACACGGATTTCCACCCTTTCTTTGACTCAAAACGTGTTCCCTGTGCAAAATTAAGTAACTATTTGTGTACATTCTTCAAAATCCGGATGTGTGTATTCAGAACTTCTATTCAAGATTGTCGACATAAAGACGAAAATTCCGAATGGAGTACAGCCTTGATGAACTCTTCAAATACTTCATATTCCGACTATGAGGTACCGTTACCAGTGCTAGATTTAAGGAAATAAAATCTGTTGTAAATTCCATTTTTGCAGACTCCTATGTCTATAGTTACTGGTATAAAAGTACAATCGGAGGGGTTCAATTTAATGGTTAATATTAACTTATCGAATAAACACGCGATACAACTAAACTGGCAAAATATGTTTTATGAGGAACTCACGGTTCCTGTGTTTATGAATAACTTACGTTCGGAATTTGTTAAATTTACACCTTATATAAAAGGTTATTTTTAACAATCAAAATGAGCAATTAAAAAACAATTAATTAAATTGAACATTTGACATAACTATTTACCCGGGATTTGGCTAAAGTTTCGAGAAAAGTACCTACAAGCGCTGTTGGATAATCACACACTTCACTGATTACTAGTGTCCAAGCTCATGACTTAAAGTGCTCGTGACATGTGACCTTCAAAACTTGAGGACTAACTCAGCAATGTGCAACCTTATATAAACAGTTATATAGGGAGACAAAAATCATTGCTTTATTTCAACCCGAGACACAGCGTAAGTTTATTTTCTTAAATACCTACTTAGTTTGATATCTAAGTTTTAAAAGTAAACTAAAATCATTTATATTTTTTTCATTTTTAGTGTGTATCGAAGATCTACCATATTGACGAAAACCTGAAAAAAGATATAATTTTCTACTATTATCGACAAAATCTGACAGAATCCTTCGGGACCTCTGTTAAAGGGTTTGGTTTGTTTACAAAGTAAGAATTCCAAACGGCGCTTGGTGTAATCGACACACGAATTTCCACCCCTTCTTTGACTCAAAACGTGTTCCCTGTGCTAAAATAAGTAACTATTTGTGTACATTCTTCAAAATCCAGATGTCTGTGTTCGCGACTTCTATTCAAGACTGCCCACATAATGACGAGAATGGCAAATGGAATAGAGACTTGATGAACTCTACAAATACTTCGGATTCCGACTATGAGATACCGTTACCAGTGCTAGATTTAAGGAAACTTTCCAAAAAGGGCTTTAAACCATCCATGCGCGTCGTGGAAATTCCAAAGAGCTGACCCCATTACCATCGTTATATTCAAGTGAAAAGAAGAATTCAGATTTGTCATCTGACTGTACAATCCAAAGTGTCTTTCCTGAACCAAAAACCATTACACGTCCTCGTGATTACAACAATGACAATTTTATTACAAGTTCGAGGTCTACATGGAAAATGGACCATTTAGAAGGTCCCACCCACGATCGAAAACGTACAGCTGGTAAACTGAGGTCACAATACCTACATTCTTCAACTGTTCAAAAACGGTTCTCACAGAACAGACTGTTAACGGATTTGATACAAATGAACAATGATTGACAGATGGTTTCAACTTTTTAATAAAGTGATATTAAGTTTATGTGTATATAGACCTATTGTAAAATAAACATATATATATCTATATTTTCGCTTCATTCCTAGATTTTTGGTAGATATTCCTCAAACAAATATTCATGGATAGTTGACCCAGGAGAGGTCAGAGGTCGGACATCTTCAATTGAACCAATAGGCATCGAGTTATCATAAAGAATAAGTCGAGATTGTTTGGCATTCTGGAAGTTAATATAAACGTAATATTGCTCTGTACTAATGGTTTGTATGTATGGAGATTGTCCCATGCCTTGAATGTTGTTTTGGTACAGCGTTATGGATGATTTTATCGTTGTCTGCTAGCTGATCACAATGAAGAAACACACATTGTCTAAAACATTTAGATTTGATTTCGGTAAACGCTAATCTTACTTTCAGAGGACGTCTCAGCATGCGATTTTACCATATTTGAAGATCATTTCTACTATTCTGCGAGAGATCGTTTGAGATCAAGTTGAATCTGATGGTTTTGTTGTTTCGTCGAATGATTACAATCACATGATCAGTCGACCTTAGAGGTAAACTCTCCAACCCCAGTCTGCTCCCGGCAAACCCATACCTTGAAATTTATAAACCGGGCACATGATGTGTATTGACCAATCAAATAGGAACACAGCCTAATTAATATTGATGAGAAATCATCGTCAGGAAAATTACTGAAATAGGAAATCAACCGACACTGATTAGCCCGGAAAAAATCTAACAAGCTAACCGTTCCCAGCAGGGCCGGGTAGCTCAGTCGATAGGGCGATGGGACGGTCCCCCTACGTTGTGAGTTCGATTCTCACCCTGGACCCGCATTTTTTCCGGGTTAATCAGTGTCGGTCAATTTACTAATTCATTATCATCTAATATGCTAAGTTCGGTATCTTGAACAGAAAGATCTGAAAAAACGGTCGCAAAGCTACGTGTGTAGTGAGTGTCAACAGCCCCTTTATCGCATAGCTTGAAAGACATAACAAACAATATACATGTATAAAATTTGTGTGATGTGATCAGCTTTACAGAAACGATGACCATTCAAGAGCCTCTGTCCACTATGGATCTAATATCTTAGTTGGCTATAAAACCAAAGTGGATGAGCGAACAGACTAGACACTTATACCAACGCTCCTCCACATCATATATACAATAATTCACGGTAGTATAAACTAATGAATTAATAAGTTGTCATCCAATGAAACATAGGGTACACCATTATTTTTTACAAGTATAAAGTTGGTAATATGGTTTGAAATGTATGTTTACAAGCATAATTGCTTAAAGTGGCATGAGCTGTCAAAATCCGCAGTTTTTTCGGCAAGTTCGTCATGTAAGACAACTTCAAAACAGTATATATATGTATATATATATGATCGGCATTATATATAAAGGCCTATAGATATATCTTTACGATATCAACTGACTCTCACCCATATGTATGTACGTATATGATATGTCAAATTGTTTGTGTTCTACTGTACATTGTATATGTTCAAATAAATATATATCTAAGTATATAACGCTTATAAGTGGTATCGTTTACTGTGTATCATTTGCTCGTTACTATATATATATACCCATCTTCGAATCCCCGGTCCCCATTATCCCCACTAAAGTTTTTCTGCTACCCTGTTTATATGTCTGGAATATTTTACTTATTGATGTTTTTAAATAATGTGTATCTATACATCTGACTTCGCGTCCCCAGTCCCCGTTATCCCCACAAAAATTAGTGTGTTCGTTTCTATAGTGAGTCCACTTAAATCAAATAACGCTACATGTACATGCATATATTATTTCACTGTATATATTAAATCCGCGTCCCCAGTCCCCGGTATCCCCACAGACGCTGTGTTCGTGTTAATAGTGTGTCTACTCGAAATTAAAGCTACATAGGCCTATATATATGCACGTATTAGTATATATTATAAATTCGCGTCCCCAGTCCCCGGTATCCCCACATACGCTTTCTCCTACATGTTCTGTCTATTCTCCAGTGTTGTATCACAGAGAGTAAATTGACAAGAGTGGTCACTTCCTCCAATCAGCATTGCCGGCATGTTCTTCTGGCCCCCTAGCGGAAGGGTGTTCCAAATGTACATGATTCGATCAGGGCGCCCCCTACAGGAAGGAGGTTCCTAATTGAATCGTGTCAGTTCAAATTTAACATGGCGCGCACGAAGTGACCACTCTTGTCAATCTTCTCTCTTTGGTTGTATGTCAGAATGTTTGCGGCTGTATGCATAGGGGCCTACAGTTGGAAGCTATTTAGTCATATCCAATAAGAAACTATCCCCAATATATTTGCAAGTTCACTGTGAAAGTTAGATAACTGTAAACTCGTATCATTATGAATAATTTGTAATTATCTATTACACTGGTAAAATAGCTTTGAATTTCTTGTTCGTTGACATTTTTTAATTGATAACAACAGTTCAGCAACCAACTTTCCGTTCATCAGAAACATCAGAACTTCTGCCAACTTTCAATTATTTTATATTTTTTGGCCAAAAGACATCCCCCCCCCCCCCCCACAAAAAAAAACGTTTTATCTAAAATTTCCTAACGAAGCCTAAAAGAATATTCCCCATAAAAAGATAAACTTAATACAAAAAACCCGATCATTTAGGAGCTTTTCGATTTCACATCAAATTTTCATAATAAATGCACATTCAAAGAAAAGGTGTTCGATATAATCCATTCTTCCACACGAGTTCCTCTCACAATAAAACAGGCAACGCCGCCATATAAGTGAAATAATCTTGAGCGCGGCGTTAAACACCAAACAATCAATCAATCCGCATGAGTTACATATTTTTTCGGGGGGGGGGGGGGGGGGAGAAAATGTCAATAGGCATCTTCGAATAAAAGGCATAATGTTATAAAAAGTTCTGATGCTTTGAGAGCAATGTAGAGTTCATAACTTATTCTTCAGCACAAAAATACATGTACAAGATTGCTTTTATCTGCATTCGAAGACAGTCACGTTATTCTGATTTGATTCTTTAACCGTTTCTGGGCATGTTATTAACATCAGTATTTTTTTTTTCATTCTGGTATGTTCACCTGAGGGACTGCTAACGGTGTGAATCTGTTCAAGCGATTTAAAGAATCAAAGCCAAAGAAAAGTCGCAAATACGACAAAAAATGTTTTCTACGGGATTGAAATGATACACGATTTCGAATATCGCTGTAGGCCTACGGGTACGTTATATTGCGTTGGTCATTTTTAAAGTCATCCTCTGCTAGGATTAAATGTAATTTCAAGGAAATTCCAGGCATTTGGGATACCCTTTGTTTTATCTCGAAGTCTCGCTTCTCGGCATCGCGGTCTGGTTTCGAAAAAGACAATTTACCACGGCAACAATGATTTACTGCGGCATTTTTTTTTATTTTTGTATCGCAGTTATCACGTGCGTTTCTCGCGGTCGATCGATCTCGCAGTATTACGATGGTTTTTGAAATGCGAGATCACTGGACAGTATGCACGCATAATCACCCTGGTGGCTATTAAAGCTTTCATGAATCACAAAGTTATAAATGCAAATCATGGCCTGTAATTTATTTGCTGTTTTTATCCACACTTTTAATTATTTCACTTTTGTGAAGGGGTTTCCAGGGTCCTAAGGTCTCGCATATAATCATGATTTTGATCATCTATTATTCTTAATCTCATAAGACGTTTCGATTGTGATTATCAAAATCCATTTTTCTCTTACATACGCTCATTTTCGCAGGCCTTTCGATTACAGAAACATAACAAATTTAAAAGAGACATTAGGCGAGGGTTTAATTTCCGGATTTTGCTTTCCTTAATTCTTAAAGGCACACTTGCCGCGAAAATCAGGAATATTGTTTACATTAAAAAAGAAAGACCGTATTCTGTATTTTTCCCAGACGATATAAGTTAGGAACTTTCTATTTTTACCCAAATTTAAAAGTTTGGACGTCACTTTGTATTTTTAATTTGAATTTGAAAATTTGAATTGTTACGTACCCGGAACGTAAACAAACCGATCTGCCCCCTATTGGCGATTTTATGTTTCAGTCGAGTGAGTGAACTAACGGCACAGTGTAATTTTACGTAGGCCTATTTATCTGAGAAATACAGACTGACGATCGGTTAACAGCGACTGGAAAAGCCTGCTGATTATTGTTTGAGTGTAAACCTCAGATACAATGGCCTGAAAGGAGGGTAATCCAACACGAAAGTTGACCGACACTGATCGTTGTTGTTGTAATCAGGCTTCGATTCTTTGTTTGTTTTTCACCCCATTTTTACAGTCTAAAGCTAACTAGACATGTTTTATGTGTCCTATGTTTAAGTTTAGTGGTATTAGTCGTAGTAAGCTCATGTAAATTGGTTTTCTTAGCAAATTAAAACAGGCTACGGCGGCAAGTGTGCCTTTAAAAAATAACAGTGAAGTCGTTATGTTCCCCAGCTTTAAGTGAAGCATTGTGGCGCATTATAGCATGGAGAAGGGGGTGACTATTCCGAAGCTCTGGAGTTCATGATTGTCCGAGAAGCGTTCTGAGGGTGTTCTGCAACTAAAAATGCTAATAATTTCCGAATTTTGCTTTCCTTAATTCTTAAAAAATAACAGTAAAGTCGTTATGTTCCACAGTGTTAGGTGAAACATTGTGACGCTTTAAAGCACGGAGAAGGGGGAGGGGGTTACTATTCCAACGCATTAGGTGAGGGTCCAGGGGCCGCCTAGGCCCCGGAAGCTCTGGAGTTCTTGATTCCCCGATAAGCGTTCTGAGGGTGTTCTGCAAAAAAAAATGCTAATAATTTCCGGATTTTGCTTTCCTTAATTCTTAAAAAATAACAGTAAAGTCGTTATGTTCCCCAGTTTTAAGTGAAGCATTTTGACGCTTTAAAGCATGGAAAAGGGGGTTACTATTCCAACGCATTAGGCGAGGGTCCAGGGGCCGCCTGGCCCCCGGAAGCGCAGGGAAAGCTAGATTGCCTGAGAAGCATTCTGAGGGTGTTCTGCAACTTAAAATACTAACAATTTCCGGATTTTCCTCTCCTTAATTCTTAAAAAATAGCAGTAAAATCGTCATGTTCCAAAGTTATAGATGAAGACTTGTAACGTTTTTGAAGCATGGGGGAGGGGATTACTATACCAACACATCAGGTGAGGACCAAGGGGCCGCTTAGGCCCCGGAAAATCAGGGGTTCTAGATTGCCTGAGAAACGTTCTGAGGCTGTTCTGCAAGTAAATAATTTCTGGAGAAGCGCCCGCGATTTGTGTTATATTGATTTGGGCAATTATATGGGAAAACTAAATACTTGTGCTACATAAAACCTCCCGTGGATAGTTTTCTTTATTGAAAGTGGGAAAGTGGCAGACTACAGAAACCCAGTAGGCCTATATACAGACGTGGGTCCACGGGCCACCTAGGCTCTTACAATCCTCAAGCAAAACACTGTCCATGACTTTCGTTATACTTTTTTGAAAGTAACAGTTGCAGTACTGAAAACACTTTCTCAGAGAAATCTTGTATATAAATGATCGACGATCCGCCATATTTGAGGAAGCCCTATGGCTCTTCATGGCCGAAGATGTGTCTAAACAAAAAACGGTGTATATAGTTTTGTTCTCTATTCTTGAGTGCCATATTCCTGTTCAAAATGTTCAAAAGGAAACATATCACCATAGTTACCGTGGTTAGTGGTTACCGGCAAACTAAAGATGACATGGAACTGGCAGGCCTTGCATTAGATTGCATATATAATGATACGTTTTGGTCCTTTCTCCTCTCCCTACCTTTTTTTTCTCTCTTCTTTTTTTCTCTTCTTTTATTTTTTCTCTACTTTTTTTGCTAAGAAGAAAGGGGGGGGGGGGGGCCCAAAATAGTGTTCGAAAAGTAAACAAAATTTAAATAACCGGGACGACCATTCATTTATTCTAAGCCAAAGTTATAGTTCAAAATAATACTTTATCCTACAGGCTGAAGACTAGAAGCACTAAAATACTTCTGAATTATACGTCTGAATAATATGACGGCTCCTAGTTGTCAGTGATGGGAAGGTAATCTGTTCGATGTGATCGGTTCATTATATTACTGACACAATACACATGCCTGCAGATTACTTCCGCTCTCTCCGCTTTCGTTTTCTCATGCTTTAAAGCGTCAAAATGCTTCACTTAAAACTGGGGAACATAACGACTTTACTGTTATTTTTTAAGAATTAAGGAAAGCAAAATCCGGAAATTATTAGCATTTTTTTTTTGCAGAACACCCTCAGAACGCTTATCGGGGAATCAAGAACTCCAGAGCTTCCGGGGCCTAGGCGGCCCCTGGACCCTCACCTAATGCGTTGGAATAGTAACCCCCTCCCCCTTCTCCGTGCTTTAAAGCGTCACAATGTTTCACCTAACACTGGGGAACATAACGACTTTACTGTTATTTTTTAAGAATTAAGGAAAGCAAAATTCGGAAATTATTAGCATTTTTAGTTGCAGAACACCCTCAGAACGCTTCTCGGACAATCATGAACTCCAGAGCTTCGGAATAGTCACCCCCTTCTCCATGCTTTAATGCGCCACAATGCTTCACTTAAAGCTGGGGAACATAACGACTTCACTGTTATTTTTTAAGAATTAAGGAAAGCAAAATCCGGAAATTAAACCCTCGCCTAATGTCTCTTTTAAATTTGTTATGTTTCTGTAATCGAAAGGCCTGCGAAAATGAGCGTATGTAAGAGAAAAATGGATTTTGATAATCACAATCGAAACGTCTTATGAGATTAAGAATAATAGATGATCAAAATCATGATTATATGCGAGACCTTAGGACCCTGAAAACCCCTTCACAAAAGTGAAATAATTAAAAGTGTGGATAAAAACAGCAAATAAATTACAGGCCATGATTTGCATTTATAACTTTGTGATTCATGAAAGCTTTAATAGCCACCAGGGTGATTATGCGTGCATATACTGTCTACACCGATAGAGGCCATCCAGTGATCTCGCATTTCAAAAACCATCGTAATACTGCGAGATCGATCGACCGCGAGAAACGCACGTGATAACTGCGATACAAAAATTAAAAAAAATGCCGCAGTAAATCATTGTTGCCGTGGTAAATTGTCTTTTTCGAAACCAGACCGCGATGCCGAGAAGCGAGACTTCGAGATAAAACAAAGGGTATCCCAAATGCCTGGAATTTCCTTGAAATTACATTTAATCCTAGCAGAGGATGACTTTAAAAATGACCAACGCAATATAACGTACCCGTAGGCCTACAGCGATATTCGAAATCGTGTATCATTTCAATCCCGTAGAAAACATTTTTTGTCGTATTTGCGACTTTTCTTTGGCTTTGATTCTTTAAATCGCTTGAACAGATTCACACCGTTAGCAGTCCCTCAGGTGAACATACCAGAATGAAAAAAAAAATACTGATGTTAATAACATGCCCAGAAACGGTTAAAGAATCAAATCAGAATAACGTGACTGTCTTCGAATGCAGATAAAAGCAATCTTGTACATGTATTTTTGTGTTGAAGAATAAGTTATGAACTCTACATTGCTCTCAAAGCATCAGAACTTTTTATAACATTATGCCTTTTATTCGAAGATGCCTATTGACATTTTCTCCCCCCCCCCCCCCCCCCCCCGAAAAAATATGTAACTCATGCGGATTGATTGATTGTTTGGTGTTTAACGCCGCGCTCAAGATTATTTCACTTATATGGCGGCGTTGCCTGTTTTATTGTGAGAGGAACTCGTGTGGAAGAATGGATTATATCGAACACCTTTTCTTTGAATGTGCATTTATTATGAAAATTTGATGTGAAATCGAAAAGCTCTTAAATGATCGGGTTTTTTGTATTAAGTTTATCTTTTTATGGGGAATATTCTTTTAGGCTTCGTTAGGAAATTTTAGATAAAACGTTTTTTTTTGTGGGGGGGGGGGGGGGATGTCTTTTGGCCAAAAAATATAAAATAATTGAAAGTTGGCAGAAGTTCTGATGTTTCTGATGAACGGAAAGTTGGTTGCTGAACTGTTTTTATCAATTAAAAAATGTCAACGAACAAGAAATTCAAAGCTATTTTACCAGTGTAATAGATAATTACAAATTATTCATAATGATACGAGTTTACAGTAATCTAACTTTCACAGTGAACTTGCAAATATATTGGGGATAGTTTCTTATTGGATATGACTAAATAGCTTCCAGCTGTAGGCCCCTATGCATACAGCCGCAAACATTCTGACATACAACCAAAGAGAGAAGATTGACAAGAGTGGTCACTTCGTGCGCGCCATGTTAAATTTGAACTGACACGATTCAATTAGGAACCTCCTTCCTGTAGGGGGCGCCCTGATCGAATCATGTACAGTTGGAACACCCTTCCGCTAGGGGGCCAGAAGAACATGCCGGCAATGCTGATTGGAGGAAGTGACCACTCTTGTCAATTTACTCTCTGTGATACAACACTGGAGAATAGACAGAACATGTAGGAGAAAGCGTATGTGGGGATACCGGGGACTGGGGACGCGAATTTATAATATATACTAATACGTGCATATATATAGGCCTATGTAGCTTTAATTTCGAGTAGACACACTATTAACACGAACACAGCGTCTGTGGGGATACCGGGGACTGGGGACGCGGATTTAATATATACAGTGAAATAATATATGCATGTACATGTAGCGTTATTTGATTTAAGTGGACTCACTATAGAAACGAACACACTAATTTTTGTGGGGATAACGGGGACTGGGGACGCGAAGTCAGATGTATAGATACACATTATTTAAAAACATCAATAAGTAAAATATTCCAGACATATAAACAGGGTAGCAGAAAAACTTTAGTGGGGATAATGGGGACCGGGGATTCGAAGATGGGTATATATATATAGTAACGAGCAAATGATACACAGTAAACGATACCACTTATAAGCGTTATATACTTAGATATATATTTATTTGAACATATACAATGTACAGTAGAACACAAACAATTTGACATATCATATACGTACATACATATGGGTGAGAGTCAGTTGATATCGTAAAGATATATCTATAGGCCTATATATATAATGCCGATCATATATATATACATATATATACTGTTTTCAAGTTGTCTTACATGACGAACTTGCCGTTTTTTCATAACTTCTGATCGTCACGACAGTAAGAGGCTTTGAAGGCTATCGAAAAACTAAATGATTGGCGTTGGAATGAGAAAAATCCATACAGTATGTGGCCTGTATGAACCGAAAACGTGTTCAAAAGTAAACAAAATTTAAATAACCGGGACGACCATTCATTCATTCTAAGCCAAAGTTAGTTCAAAACCGTACTTTATCGTACATTTTCGAGACTAGAAGCATTAAAAAGCTTCTGAATTATACCTCTTGAGAAAAATAGCCAATAATTTCAGCATTCTGTTTTAACGTCAAAATATCAACATTTTGGCAGCTCATGCCCCTTTAAATATCAAACCTATGAGATCGTCGAATAAATAACTGCACAGAATCAAATAACGCAACATTTTCCTCAAGGCTTCCTTCGCCTAAACATGCATCTGTGGCTTCAAAGTCAAACCCCACTAACTACTGTTGAGGGAAATTTGTCTCACCTCCAGTTGACATTCCCTGTCGTACGATATTATCTTTATCGAAAAGAGTTAACTTTATGTCCCAGTAAAGGCATAGAACGCATCCTTTGCAAACTTGGTTTATAACAAGCCGTTATATAACTGTAATATTTATATATATACTGCGAAGATAACCCTCAGAATACTCCCCCGTCCTCTTTTGAAAAATCCTATAGCGACCGTCATGAATTCTTGGTAAACGATTTAGTTATTAATTTTAGAAACTCCCGTTTCATTCCGCGTCATTTATCTTAAATTACAACAACACGAAAGGAGACAACAGTTTAGAACAATATCTGTTGTAAATTCCTGTTTTTGTAGACTCCTATGTCTATAATTACTGGTATAAAAGTACAATCGGACGGGTTCAATTTAATGGTTAATATTAACTTCTCGAAGACACACGCGATACAACTAAACTGGCAAAAGATGTTTTATGAGGAACTCAAGGTTCCTGTGTTGATGAATAACTTACGTTCGGAATTTGTTAAATTTACACCTTATATAAAAGGTTATTTTTAACAATCTAAATGAGCAATTAAAAAACAATTAATTAAATTGAACATTTGAAATAACTATTTAGGCTTTGGCTTTGGGATTTGGCTTAAGTTTCGAGAAAAGTACAATCACACACTTCAGGTTATCAAATGCCACAAATTGAATTAATTAGCTTTAACATAGAATACGCGTTAACATATATCACACATTCATTTTTCTTAGAAAATACAAATTTATCAGAACATTTTCTTTATCATTATTATTGACAGTTAAGTGGTTTTATATGAGGCAATTAACTCTGATCAGTGGGGAGTGTTTAAGGGTTTAATACCGCCGTACCGAGTCAAACCACGAGAATGCGCAGCATTCGAGGGGTTTGACGAGGTGCGAACCAACGTTCAGCGGTATCGGGTTATGCAATAAACACCAAGACGAAGGTATTGAAGTCGATTCTACCCCGATAATTGAGAAAAATGAGGAAAAAGTGACCTGTTGTTGATTGCCGTTCCTTTTCCCTCCCTCGGGCAGAGTGGGAACTTTTAACCAATCAACGATAAGCTTTGGTCACGTGCAACGCTTGACCCAGATATTTTGAAGCAGAATGACATAATGTCACTATGGCTACCGCTTTGACAGGCTGGGTTGTTGACGACGCTAGCGGGGGAAATGTTGTGAAATCAACCCTTTGGTGACTGTATACGTTCATGACAGCCCAGTTTTCAATATAAAAGGACAGAATATAACCACACTCAAAACATTATCAGGTTAAATCCTTCATTTTGTATGATAACAAGCAAAAGATCACTTCTTCCGGGGGAGGTAAACCTACCAGCCGATGATGCACTACAGACTCGATGTTGTTTGAAAAGTCATCTCTACTTAACATGTATATTTGCACACGGCACGCACAGGCAGGAGGGGTAGAATTGTCCTCCAATCACTGAGAAAAGTGTCACTTATTACTATAGTGTCCAAGCTACTGACTTAAAGTGCTCGTAACATGTGACCTTCAAAACTTGAAGACTAACTCAGTTATGTGCAACCTTATAAAAACGGTAATATTGGGACACAAAAATCATTGCTTGGTGTAATCGACACGCGAATTTCCACCCCTTCTTTGACTCAAAACATGTTCCCTGTAAAAAAATAGAGTAACTATTTGTGTACATTCTTCAAAATCCTGATGTCTGTATTCGGGATTTCTTCTCAAGATTGCCGACATAAAGACGAAAATTCCGAATGGAATACAGCCTTGACGAACTCTTCAAATACTTCGGATTCCGACTATGAGGTACCGTTACCAGTGCTAGATTTAAGGAAACTTTCCAAAAAGTGTTTTAAACCATCCAGATATCTTGCAAGTCTTGAAATATCATCAAAGTCGATTTATACGCGTCTTGTAAATTCCAAAGAGCTGACTACATTACCATCCTTATATTCACGCGAAAAGAAGAATTCAGATTTGTCATCTGACTGTACAATCCAACGTGTCTTTCCTGAACCACAAACCATGATGTGTCCTCGTGATTACAACAATGACAATTTTATTACAAGTTCAAAGTCTACATGGAAAATGGATCACTTAGAAGGTCCCATCCACAATCGAAAACGTACAGCTGGGAAACTGAGGTCACAATACCTACATTCTTCAACTGTTCAAAAACGATTCTCACGGAATAGACTGTTAACGGATTTGATACAAATGAACAATGATAGACAGATGGTTTCAACTTTTTAATAAAGTGATATTAAGTTTATGTGTATATATATCTATTGTAAAAATGAACGATATTTTGCTCGACAACTTGATTTTTTTTTCACTCCTAGATTTCTGGTAGATATTCCTCAAATGGTCAAAGTCAGTTAAGAATAAGATATTTTGACATCACGGAAGTTTAATATTATTTGCCCAATCGATTTTAGACAAGAAGATTTTTCCTGTGCCAGTGTTCTTAAACATTATATCAGAATTCTCTACGATAAAGAACCACCAACCTTTTATCTGGCATTGGATTTGGACATGGTGCATTTCTATACCAGGTCATTTAGTTAAAGACCATTTCGAAATCATGCTCATTGAAAAAATCCCTCTTCTCACTTCCGCTGCAGATATCAAACACGTGGAAAGGGAAACTGTTTGTATTCAAACGTTACAAACTGTTTACCCGTTGGGTTAGAACTTGGACCCAGGAAGTCTTTTTGGGGAAAAAGTAGTGTTTCATTATAAGAAGGCCAGCATGTATATGTACCAGGTTATAACGCCAAAATACAAGCTGCTTCAAAAGTAAAATTGGCTCGACCTCTGAACCAACGGCCAGTCATTGCTTATAAAAAGAACAAGAGATATCCTAGTTAGGGCTAAACTGTCTGTCTTCCACCTAGGAACCAAGTAACACATTTTCGCTTTCTTTTTCCACTATCATATTTTGTTTAATTTCACTTTACCACAGTTCTTGCAATAGCGGAAGAACCGTACAACTTTGTTAATGTATTGCAAAGTATTCCAGAAAAATCTAATGACTGAACGCAAAATCCTGTCTGTCCAGTTCCCTGTGCCCTCGTGTTTTAGTTTTCTTAAATCTAATATTGATTTGCATGTAAGGAAATTTTGTCATGGCTTGACTATTTTTGGGTATATGGTTATGAATGGTTTGATATTTTGTCTCTGCTAGTTGACCGTAGTGATAGATTGAGGAACAAATCCCAATATGTGGAACATCGAGATTTGATTTTGAGGTCCGTCGATATCCATGTTAATCGTTCATATTGATGAAAATATATTTAAGTTGGTTTTAGAAGAACATGAAATCAATAATTTATCCAGATGCATTGTAGGCTCATAAACGTAAAATTGTTTGCATTTTTCACGGGGACTGCTATGCTTTTGTCAAGATCTGGTTTGAGGGACACAAAAGGCCTGCAAAAGGGACACAAAGGGTCTGCAAAGGGACACAAAAGGCCTGCTGATAAGTTTGGGACTGTAAATTACCGACTAGAAGACCTGGAATGAAAGGGTTTAATTAGTTAGTTTAGTTAGATATTTTGTACGGAGAAAAACTAGTTAATTAGAACGTCCCCCTAGATTTGGCAACTTATGTCACTTCAGCATACTCACTAGTCATTTGTACATTATTATGTTGTTTTTTCTTCTCAAAACTCCAAGATTAGTTTGTTTAGATGTTAGACGAGGTCTTATTTTAACAATTTTTAGAAGCATTCTGTGCGTTTGCAAAGATATAATGTATAAGCATTGCAAGAATTACCATACACCGCAGGCGTCAAGAGACTTCAGTCCATTGCCATTTTACAACGGGAAGGCTTGCATCTGGATATCGACTTCTTCATTTATTAGTTCACATAGCTTGAAAACAGTCCAAGTATCAAGACCGAAGCGTGGCTAACTAATAAATGAAGAAGTTGATATCCAGATGCAAGCCTTGCCGTTGTAGGCTTCTTATTCCAGCTTCTAAATGCCACTCAAACAACTCATTGCCATTTTGTGTGGATATCTCTAGAAAGATACATTTTGCATGGCAATTAGGCTAAAACGATTAATATAAGACCCTTTGTACATGTAAAGAAAGAAATACAAGTAAAACGATATTTGTATAGTCAGCTATAGAGTTTAATTTAAAAATAGAAAAACATATATATATGCGTTGTGTGAGTATAATATTAAGTTAAAACATTAAACCTAAGTACGTTTTATAATGTTTTCTTGGTAGACAAAGATTTCAATATTTGTCGGTGATTGTTCATGGAAATGAGATCTGATAATAGAGTGTTTCTGTTCACGTTATTATTCCTTCGACCGACAAGATGTCTGGAAGGTGTTGTATACAATAGTGGTTTCTTTCGTCCTTGTGAGTTTCTGGAGTAAGTGTCGCGAGTTTCCTTCAGAATGTGACCGACGTTTCTTGAACCAAGGTATTCCGCTTTGGTACAGCTGTTTTCACTGGCACTAATTTGTGAATGTCGAATCCCTTGGTGTCTATTCTGTGTGACATTTTCTGATGGTATTTGACTTGTTGTAAACAGCTTTTCGCTGAAACGTTGTTCTTTTTTTGTCTCACACTGTATATAATTCCTGTGAGAATATAACATATCACTGCCATGCAAAACATTTGAATTATGACCAGACCTTGGTGAATATGTTAATGTCTCTGGAAAGGTCTCTTGACTCGGTAAAGCCGGTAAAGTGTCATTGGGATCCCGGTGGGGTAATTCTGACTTCTTGAAACAAATGTCTTCTTTTTTACAACGTCGTAAAGATGGCGTATGATAACTGTGACATACCTGATATTCATTCCCCATAGGAATAATGTCTGGAATGCGCTCGTATATATTTACAGAAAGTTCACCCTCGTTAGATGTGGGGCTATCTGGGATGACCGGCATGTGTGATCGTCTTGGCCGGACCATACGCCTCTTTAACCAATCTAGCATAGTTGTTGTCGACTATGTGATGCACGGCAAATGATGGAATAAATAAATGCAGCAACTCGAAGAACGTTTTTCTATGACTGGTCTGTACTTCGTGCGATTTAGTTTACCTTTTACGATGACCATCTCTCGTTTTATATAAAGCCGATGAAGAGACATATTGTCTAGTGTTGATAGAATGTTTTCACAACACATTAATCGTACATTAGATTATGACAACCACCAAGTGGTTGTAATGGGAGAGATTATACAGTTATTACAGGGTGTAAAGTGTTTCAGGACCGTTATAGTAACGGTTCCATGGAGTATTGCTCAGTTAGGCCCACTGGTCGTGAGTAGAGCTATAATACTTATCTGCTAAATGATCTCAGCTCAGGTATTATATTGGCTCATTCAGTTAGGCACATATATTACCGCTTTAATTACTTCAAAAAACAAGTTTCCCATGAAGCATCTTTAACGGTTAATGCGACACGTGTCACCTAACCAGGGATCCATTCCTGTAAATACGTCTGGTTCAATGTAGTTAAACGTCTATCGACAAATCCATTTCTGAAGAAATAAATACTGTTTAAAAAAAAAAGGAAAAAAAAAAGCTGTCTGGTTTGATAAAGAAATGACATAGTTCAATCTATAGTATCGTTTTTCTTTCCCCTTCGATATCATTCTTCATGTTTCCATCAAGTTGCACGCAAAGTTATTACCGTAAATGGCCTGCTAAAAATGAATGAATGGATTTGGAAAAGAAAAACACGAGGACCTCGTTAATGGCTACATGTTTTCGGAAATTAAACAACATGGAAATAGCCGAGAATGGCGTACGTTGAATTTAAGACCTAAATTATGTAGACTTACATTCATGAATATGGTGTCACAAAAACATTTCACTAATTTAAATTAAACTATCGAAAGCAATAGCAACACCATGAACGCCACTTTAATGTAAAAACGATTTATTGCTTAGTCCTATTTCCCCCCAACATGCTAAAGACTGTGCTGTTGGTAATGGCACCTCTAGACGAAATTATGTTTTAATCATGGGGTTGGGGTGGGGGGGGGGGGGGGGGGGGTCACTAATTGCTATATAGTTCAAAAGTTGAGTTATACTCTGATTGTCTCGGATAACATTATATACTTTGAAGAAGCTGTGTCTATCTTTAGTACGGTAGGCTAGGCCTACCTGTAAAATTCCTGCCCTTCCAGATTGATTTATGTTTTCAAAGACCAATTCCCATGATCATGAACAGAAGAGGAGATCAGATGTCGGGGCCATTCCAATAAACCCAACAGAACCCTACTTCAGCGACTGCGATTCCTTCAACATAGGCCTAGGCCTACCCTGTGTTGAACATTGTCTGTTGAACGAATAAAGAAATTTTATACCCTCAGCTATTTTTTTTTTGAATATATTTATTTTTTTATTATAGGCCTATTTTACAAATAGCAGGACGCTTTTCCCACATAGGATTATAACCTCGGGTATGGTTACCGGCTATTTCATTTCACCAACACTGCTGCACGCAACACCAGTAGGCCTACTGTTTGTTATCTCCTTTCACAGTTAGGTATAGTTCAATTTACCGAACTTATGGTGATATTACATATATATACCTACCTAGGCCTACTTATAGGTAGTTTTATAAGCAAAACTCCTAAAAATGAAGTTATAGACCAAGTCTGCACGGGCTGCATTCCGGCTTGGCCTATTTGAACTTTGTATGTAATTATTAGCTACTGGCTTTACCAATATTCTTTTGAAAATCAGAATTTATGAGAACATAAGAATTTTGGCAGTCTTTTTTGTTGTACCTCAAAAGTTACCTCCCTTTCTCTGTAAAATCGCAAACAATTTTAAAAATGGCGCGATCGCGGATGTTTTCAAGACACTGCCGAGAAATAAGATAAGAAAAAAAGTAACATTATCCTTTGACAGGTAGGCTTACTGGCGATGAACACTCCCTTTGTGACTCTCCCTCTCTCACCATTGCATTGGCATGTTATTCCTTGGTTTGAATTCAGCTTCGTTTTGCTTTCAAAGCAAAGCGACAAAAAAATAACACTTTTCAACAACAACACAGACTATTGTTATGGACTTTTAATATGCTCAAGCCGGTGAAGGTTTGAACTAGTCCGCAATATTATGTTGAGTGAATTGAATCAGAAGTTCATGTTCTGATTGAAGTTTTTCTGATACGGCCGCCCGGCCTTCTTCAATACCATGTCATCATAGGGTGGATTTGAAAAATCTGATAGCTGCTCTCAGAATAAAAAAAAAAAAACTATATTAAACTCGAAATTTTGAAACACTACTCACCTTAGTCCGGGTTTCTAACTGCAAAATGACTATTTTTTTTATACTGCCGGGCGTATTTTGGAGTCGGGTTAACCAAAATTTGAAAAGCCGGAGTAGAAGGGCAGTATGTGGTTCGATTACGGCTGTCAGTATAAAAAACAGTCATTTTGGAGCCAGAAACCCGGACTAGGTCGTTCAGTAAATGTCATTCGTCCGTTGAATTCACTTCAATACAGTACAGGCGCGACCCATTTTCCTTTCTAACGGTACCAAAACCATATTTCTGCGATTTTTCCTCGCAAAACTGTACTATAAGAAAGTTAACAATCGTTATCAGAGCACGTCTAAACTGACTCGGCTGCCATCTTCACAGCAGAGCTTAGCTGTGTGTCTCGATCGGCCAATCAGCATACGCCGGGCCACCAGTCACTCGCTAGCGTAAGTGAAATTGGTCAACTCTGAAAGTCTGCCATTTAAACCTAGGTTAATTTCAATCATTTCGAGGCGCTAATAAGAGAAGACGAACACTCTAACAACTCTGAAATGTACACTAGCTAGTAAATCAACCTTTTGGGAAGATGTGACAGGCTGCACATGTTGTCTACGCGACTTGTGGGGATTGTTGTAGAATTTTCAGAAAAGGTAGTCTTACCGCTGACATTGCAGGGTATACCCTTACAAGATATGGTAAGCTCGCAAGGGAAGTAATCAACTAATACTTTTTCCGGTCAATTTCAAACCGTCAATGGCGCGCTCCACTGACGATCGAGCACGAGGTTGTCAGGCAGATTCATTTTCATTGTATTTTCACACCGTAAACCACGTGCAAGACTCACACACATGAATACGATGGTCTATGGAAGCCCGTTCGATACACTTGCATGTTGTTTTTTTGTTTTCTCCTCCTTTACGCCTCCTTCAGTCTCAAACTTCTCCGCCATTGATGATGTAACACTGTTGTGCTTTTTTTTCAGGTTTTTAACGTCAAATTCACTTTACAGAAAGCTAAATTATTCAAGAACCTTGTTTTGACTCTATTTGATATATTGTTATTTACTGTCTAAATCCCACCTTTAACTGTCCGTTCAGATGCCCTCAGTCTACTCCGGCTTTTTGATTGCTCTGACTCCAAAATACAGCTGTCGGTATTAAAAAAATAGTCATTTTGGAGTCCGAAAGTCGGAAACCCGGACTACATGTATACTCACCATTACGCTTATGGTAAATATTATATATACATTTGTATGAACGTTCAGCATACAAGATGGAAATGCAAGGGGTAAAGTCCGTAGATTTTGATGCGGAAATTAAAAGCCATTAAAATATTAATATGGACAATTCCTATCTCAAACTTCTTTAGAACTCATTTAGATCATCCATTACATGTAGTTTTTCCAGGAGGCCCTTTTCTGGTCTTGAACAACAATTAAGTGCCATTTCTTCCAGACAGCCGCCATTTTTATCGACGTTCGAACAGAGTCAAACAGTAGGCCTACATTTTAAACAGAAAAATACTTTTTGGAAAAGCTACATGTAATGGAAAAGGACCAGTATAATATTTTATGAGTTTTCAAGAAGTCTGAGGTAGGAATAGTCCATACCAACCAGTTCCAATAGTATTTTCATGGCTTGTAATTTTCGAGTCAAGGTCTGCGGACTTTACCACCCAGCATTTAAAAACTTGTATACCGAACGTTGGTACATGTATATGTAATATAACCATAAGTTCGGTGAAAATTGAACTATACCCACCTAAAACTGTGTCTGCAAGCTTTTTTGGTAATCCTGTCGTAGAGCTAAACCATAATATGTGGCCAGATATCTTATTTATGGGGATGAGGACATGCAACCATTTTGACACTTACACCGTGACAAACTTGGAAACAGGAGTGCTTGTTCAGAATTTATCACCATTGAGAGAAATTTCTTGGCATTTGATTGGTCGAAACGCCCAGAATGTGAGTCTGCATCCCAGTGCTTTCCGTGTATATATTTGATTCTGTATAACCCCGGAGTTAAGATCTCACGCGCTGTTATTACCACGGAGTGAAGGTCTTGGTGCGTCACAGCATTCTTCAGTCAAGACGAAATCCTATTGTGACGTCAGTTTAGAATGTTGTTTCGTCAGCATTGAACGCTATGCTTGTCTCAAAGATCGTGAAAACCGATATAACTTTGCAACGTCACAATAGAATTTTTTTCTTTCGCGACGTGATTTAGACCTTGCTCAATACACACAATCCATGACATTTTGTGAACTAATCGAATAGAGAACAGCTGAATACACTCAGTTTTAAGTGAACAAACTGCTCTGGATGGTGATAAATTCGTTATATGACGCCCTTGCGTGGGTATACGGGTAGATATTTGGTGTCTGACAGATATTTTTCCTCGGCTTCGCCTCGGAAAAAATATTAATGTCAGACACCAAATATCTACCTGTATACCCACGCAAGGGCGTCATATAACTAATAGTATAGGTCACTCAGTGAGGCAACTGTATGTCATTTTTTAGCCAGTTCCATAAAGTTGAATTTTAAATACTTTTAGAATTGGCTGCCCCTGATGTTTACTACAAGACTCAGCAAAGTTATGCAGGTTCCATGTATCCAGTCGTTGCAGTGAAGTTTTTGTTTTCCAGAAATAGCGTTGACAGTATTTCCATTGATTGACAGACTTAAACATTGTTTTTGAAGAGTTTAACTACTAAATGAAAGATCAGGTAAGATTTAGTAGTACTGTAATATTAACAACGAAATTTTATTACCCTCTCAAATGAGTGAAAATGTTTGTCAGTTATGGTGCGTAAAAATGTTTTCTTTCGATGCTGGACAGCATTTCAGTGTAGTTGACATCTGGAACCTTACATGTATGTCATACACAACCAACGCTGAGTCAGTGTATCTTTATGATTAGTTGAAATGATGTCTAAAGTCAAGTATGGGGTCCAATACAGAGATCCTTTGATTGGGGAAGGAAGATATGGATAATGCATATTTTAAATGGCATTTTCTTAAAGGAAGGTTCTTTTATTTCAACATTGTCTTATTTAAATACACATTCAGTGAATGAATTTACAAGTATAAAGCTCTTTATTGACAAATTTTTGAGTGGATTTTCCCCTTGATTGCTGTTTGTGGAAGAGTGGCAAGGTACTCAAGGCAAGGGTTTCCTCTGGGCAAAAAGAAAAGCTTCCTCACTCACTGTTGCCATGTCGCCATGTAGTGAAATCTTCTTCAGTGCGGCGTTAAACATCAATCAAATCAACCTCTAGTTTCTCAGAAAGAGCTATACATGTAAGTACCGATACAGTAGTCATCTAATTTTTCATGTAAGACTTGCCATAGCAACCAATACCCGCTTTAACTTATTGTCTGACATTCTCCGGGCGAAGAATGTGTTAACATATTGAGTCCTATGTAATTTAAAATCAGGAATTTCTATGAAACCGATCACTCTCATTATGGAGCCTGTTTATGGCTCATGCTAAAGAAGGGGTATAGAATGTTGAAAATGGTAATTATTTTGGTGCACGAAATTCGGAAAGCAAGATTCATTTGGTAACTACATGTATAAAGATAAAGAGTGTGTAAAGTATACTCAAGATACATTTGAAATTATCGGACCTAATCTTTCATTCTAGAAAATTGTATCACCAGAGAGTTTTGTAATTTACTGTTCTGGAGTAAAATAATCAAGCAATTTCCTAGTTTTGTGTTCACAAAAATCAACCAAATTTGTATCTCATGGCAGTTTTCTCCATCACATGTTTTTACTGGTGGAATGCATGAGTATTTACTAACAAAGTAACATTTTTAGCTCATAGTCATTATAGAGTGATTACTCACTTAGTATTAGCCTTTAATAAGAGATGTGAAAACTTTATACATTATTTGAATCCACAGA
Organism: Lepidochitona cinerea; assembly: GCA_963971465.1. Lineage (NCBI taxonomy): Eukaryota > Metazoa > Mollusca > Polyplacophora > Chitonida > Tonicellidae > Lepidochitona > Lepidochitona cinerea. The sequence continues at coordinate 101,870,557 of OZ020551.1, read as the reverse complement.
ATCCACAAACTTGTCAACCTTGTCATAAGCAGATAAAAGCTAATTTTCTAAATAATACATTGTAAGTCAAAGAGATTCTTAGGGCATAGCATAGTTGTATTTGCATATACATTTACAGTGCATAATCTAGAGCAAAAGTTTGGGCACCCATAGAACGGCTTGATAATGCCCACCCAGGGCCCATGAAGGCTGCATGGAGAGAACTCCTACTTTAAACCACCATTTCTACCTACTATGTCCCTAATATTTATGTTTTAAATACTTTACAGAGCAGTTTTTACTTGTATTCAATTATTTAAAGCAATAATCACAACAACAAAAAATTCTCATACCCTGGGTTGGGCGCGGAAACTGCAGAAGCCCAAACCCTGTGTATATTGGGTACAAAATGAGCCTAGATTAGGCCCTGATGTAATATAAGTCTCCATTGTTTTCAATACTTAACAGATTCACTCAAATAACATTACTTTAAAAAAGAAGGTGGATATAATACCTAGAACATGTGGAGAGAATAACATTGTGTACTAGGATGGTAACTTAATTTCATGACTGACACAGAATGTGAGAAATGTTGGTCCCTTGTGGATTTCTGACACTGAATACCAGGTGGAGTGTGTTATAAGATCCTTAAATGTGCCAGCCAAATGATTTCACAGAGTTGCTCTATGTTCTGTAAACTATCAGTGTCCAAGAGCGGATTATTTGAATGTTTGACCTATCGCTATATTGCCTAATCTGACACCAACATGTACAACCACTTTAACATTATAAAGAGACAATAAAGTTAGTACCCCTTGAAGGTTAATGGTGTTAACCACTTTCCACAAAAATGTTCATTTCTTGGGGTTGTAGAATTATCTTGGGGGTTCACACCATAGGCAGGTCTGGTCTGTTCGATCACATCAGAATATTTGATGACGTTGCTTGGCAATTCACGGAATGCAATGAACTTGTGAATGATGGGAACTTGTCAAACCTCTCTGAAATCTTGTTGGTATCTCTATGCTTCACTCGATATGATTTCTTCAGGTGGATTATTCCAGAACTGATTTGATTGGGTGTGGTTATTTGAGGACTTAACCAGTCAAACAAAATAACCATGATATCCATCCCAATAGACAAACTTTCGTTAAATAACGTTTATTTAGCTAGATGTTCACTGCTACAGTATATCTATTTCTAAGGTAGAATCAATATGGACTCTATGATGCAGATGGCCAGTATTGAACACAAGTGCCATTTCCAAGATCATAAAGACAAAATTCAAATAACTTGAAAAAATTTATTAAAATTCTAAGTGTTCTTAAAGGGGCATGAGCTGCCAAAATGTTGATATTTTGACGTAAACACAGAATGTTGAAATTATCGGCTATTTTTCTCAAGACGTATGATTCAGAAGCTTTGTGGTGCTTCTAGTCTCGGAAATGTACGATAAAGTATTGTTTTGAACTAACTTTGACTTAGAATGAATGAATGGTCGTCCCGGTTATTTAAATTTTGCTACTTTTCGAACACGTTTTCGGTTCGTACAGGGCACATACTGTATGGATTTTCCTCATTCCAACGCCAATCATTTAGTTTTTTGATGGCCTTCAAAGCCCCTTACTGTCGTGACGATCAGAAATTATGAAAAAAGTGTGAATTTCGGCAGCTCATGCCCCTTTAAAAAGATTACCTCAACATTAATTCACAAGGCAGTGATATTTCTTGGTTTCTTGTAAGAAAGATGGCCACAAGTTTTCTAAATGTATCATAAGTCAAAGCTATAAGAAAGATGGCATCTCTTTCCATTATGAATGCTCTACTAGATAAGGATGTATTCAGTTGTCTTGGAGGTCACATTGGCTGCTCTAATTCACCTTCACTGTTTTTGAAAGCATGGTTTCATACACCACTGTCCATTCGTCTGTTGTAAAACTCTTAATACAGGTATTGTTAAAGCGCTGTCTATAACAATGTGGCTGTGGCAAAGACTTGTGAGTGATTATAATGTCAGAAGAATGTGTGGGAAGTTAGTGTATGATTGATAATGGGGGAGAATGGAAGATATGTGAGGTGGTGGCTGTGATGAAAGACACAGTTGTTTTTTGGAACTCAATTGCTCAGGAGAGATCAGCACCTGCCTGGATGGTTGGCATCTCTATGAACATCATTGACACTTGTAGACCTCAAGGAAAATTATGTTGTTTTCTGGAATCCATTTGTTCAGTAGAACTACCAAAACAAAGATCATTAATTTAAAATGTGAAACTGATATAAAAAACTGAAATATAATGATTTTGTTCATCAGGAAACTACAACAATTTGATTCATTTTAATATTAGGTCTTGATTGTGTAATCTTTCATCCATATATTATGTAATATTTTTAAATAGTTCATTTATACTAACTATATTTCAACAATAAGGATAGCATTCAATTTTCCATGTTATGTTTTCAATTGAAGTACTGCTAGGTTTTTGTATACTGACTCAGAATCATCAGTCACACAGTGGTGATGTCATGGGAACACACCCTGTTTTCTGGGTCATTTTTTGTTTTTACATCTGGTCAATACTTTCTTATCCAACTGTTTCCCCCACAGAAAGAATTTAAACAAAGCCACTGACTCTACATGTATATATCAGCACTGCTGGGAATCTCAAAAGTCAGTAATTGATGGAACTTTTGAAGTCCCCATAAAAATTCAGATAAACTAATTCGATAAAATAATGAAGTCGATGTGTATCATACAGACATACATGACTAAATGTCATTCATTGTACATACATTTTTGTACCATGCATACTAATTTAATTCTATATTTATATGTTTTTATAAACATAAACATATATTTATATGTAAAATATTATTCAGTTTTGGGATTAAACTTTTGGTTTCATCCAGCTACATTCCACTGGTTTGTACTTTGAAACAAATGGCTTCAGCCTTGGTACCAATAAACATTAAAAAATTTCCGACATGCCTTTTTTCACTTGATTGCGGACGCTGTATGTGGACGAGTTGCCAGGTACTCGCAAAGGTTGGGGGTTTCCTTCGGGCAGCGAACTTGGTTTCCTCCCTCAACTAATCCTGGCAATGCCGTTATATAAAAGAAATAATCTTGATTGCGTCGTAAAACAATAATCAATTAGTCTATTTACTGACTAAATGAGCTGTTTCTCTAGTCGTTATAAGTTCGGGTACATGTATTATACCTGTGTGTAATATACTATGGAATTTGATGTGAATGTGTAGCTTCCTGTAGATTTAGGTTTACATTACACCCAGGGTATTTGACCTGCTGTTCATCAGGCTGGCATTTTCCACACATCATTCATGTAGCATAAATGGCTAAGTTAAGTTAGGTTTCCAGAGATGTGGTATGCATGTTATTGCAAATACACAGTTCTACTATAAATTATAACTGTGTAAGTAACGATGTCCTGTTATCATGGTCAATGATTTGGTTTTCATACCATATATATATAATTTATCATCAATAAGTGTTGCCCTAATTATAAGACATTATTTGACCAAATGCTTTATTTTATTTAGAAAGATTGCTTTGTCATGGGTGTAAATTGCCTGGATTTTTTTTAAATTTCAGTAGATATTACAGATATAACGTGCATGTATCATCATTCACATAGAAATAAAAAAGTATGCAAATTCAGCGATCCGTTCTATATAATTTTTAAATTATTTCATCCTGAATATTGCTTTTAGGAAATCATTTTATCTCTGGGTTTTACTACTTGGAGAGCTGAGCTATAGTGTTTACAGTTACATAGATGATTGATTTAAAGATAATATTTCCTGCTTTTTGTGTTAAGCTGTTATTCTGGAGTAAGCATACAGCTAATATGTCACATTTATGAAATGAAGCTGTGAGGCCCATCATGATTATTCACAAATCAATCCATTGTATTCCACTATCTGAGAATATTACATTACCACGACCATCATATGATATTTGGACTGACTACAAATGTAGGAATATGTTGCTGCGTGTGATAATCTGTGTTTTATGAACAGGAAACTCTACTAATGGCTGTGATATAAGAGCCTGAATCTGATTGCTATATGAAGATTAATGGTGATTTGATGGATAGGATGTTTTAACATTACTACTCTCCCTTCAATATATGAGATTCCAGAGTCAATATTAACTGGGTTTTATTTGCTACCTTGTTACACTATCAGCTTCAGGGTCCCTGGATAGAGCTGCCTCTATTCTTTAAGGACATGGCTTCTAGCACCAAGGGACTATCTCCCTCATAAGATGTCTCCTGTTGGGACAAGTCATGGGGTTTGTAAACAGTTTATGGCCATAAATCCAGTTACACTGTGGAAGAAGCAGCCACAAAACAGCAGGATGCAATAAATAACCAGCCCCTCTATAAGGACAAAGGTTAAAGATTAAAGGGGCAGATATATTGAAAACTTCAAATATAAATTGAGAAACTTCTGAGAGGATTTTTCAATTGGTCACCATGTGGGGAAGACTTGCCTGGTACTCACCTTAGGCTGGGGGTTTCCTCTGGGCCAAGAGCATGGTTTCCTCCCCCATTTACTAAACCTGCCAACGCCGCAATATAAGTGAAATAATATTTGAGTGCGGTGTGAAACATCAATTAGTCCCTAGAAACCAACAGAACTTTAGAATTACAATGTACCTAGTGGTATCTAAGTTTTATACCTGATGTTATGCTACCTTGGGACCCAGTTTTGTTCTCCTATTCTAAGTTTCCACTGGGTATTTGTTACAGTTTTATCATATGAATGAACTTCTGTGAGACATATCAATCTCTGATCTTTCCTCCAAAACCAGGTTTCTGAGGGACATGTGTATCATTTTGTTGTCTTCTAATTATTAGTTTCTTTGGGGCATACACTGTACATTTACATACATAAAAGAGGGGTTGTATATTTGAAGTTTTGGACATATATTAATATATAAAGTGGGAAATGTCTTAGGTTTTTGATGTTATCCAGAGAAAGACACATAACTGAATAATGACAAACTTATGAATTTCTATCTTTGGCAGATGTTAAGATGTTACATATATTATAAAGTTGCATACATGTATATGCATACTGGAATATGACTCCTGAAAGTTGTTGATTCGTCCTGACTCCTCCAACATTTATCATCTTTATACAGATGTGAAACTCTGCCTGTGTTTAGGTTAAACAAACCCTCACTGCAGCTACAAGGAATAGGTGTAGCCCAGCTGGAATCTACCTGCTCTCTGTCTTCTTATAGGATTTTATACTTACACCATCTGGATAACAACTATAAATAGTACAAAACTTACAACACAAATATACCACAGGGGAAATATATGACTTAGTAATGCTTAGTTTACTGTTGCGGTTATGCCACTCTCATGAATTTTTTTATTATTTTTCAGACAGCAGAGTCACACCAGTGACAGTTGTGAAAGGATTAAGATTTCACTACTGACTTTTTGAAATATTTGTTGAATTATTTTTCAACTTCTTTGTTTACAGCCCAGATATATCAGAATGTTTACTTAAAATTGTTCATTATTTACATTAGGTCTTATTCTCCAATCAATTTTGTGTGTTTTTTTTCTGTGTTTTTATTTTACTAGTCAACGTTGGAAATTTTTTAGTATCTGGTATTTGGGTACTGAAATTTGGATGTACCTTCTTACATATAAGACTTTAACAAGTTGTCAAGTCTTGAACTTAACTAGAATCTGCCTGATCTTTGAAGTTTTCAATTGAGGGCTGTTGTGGATGTTTGTAGAGCGGACTGTGCTTGGGGGAACTGTGTATACAAAACTGCATTGTTGTTGCCTGAAGTTGTATGAGTACACTCTGTTCAAGGCTACACATGCTGTAGTTTCCAGTTATTGCCCTCTATTTAACACTATGAACATTGTTATATAGTCTGCTGCCTACTGACCATGTTTAATGGGAAGCTATTAGTTCTGACTCATGAATTTGAAGTAAGATACCTTCAACAAGTTGACATTTGATGTTGGATGCCCCTACCCATGGCTGTCAGCTGGCCTGTTGTGTATGTGGGTTGTTAGAATTTCATTCTCCAGTGTTTCATCCCCTTCTTACCCCACACACAGTATAAACCAAGGAGGCAGTGAGCCAACTGCATGTCTGAGCACCATGTCTCTCACAACTTCTGACCAGTGTTGAGATTATTTATTGCTTTAGCTTTAACACACCAGAGATTGGTGATTAGACAGAACATAGGTCACTAGGAGATAAATAGTGTTTGAGTTGAAGACCTTTCTGTGAGGTGTAGTGAAATTCTTCAGTGAACAGTTTGGAATTCCCTCTATCTGTGTGAGCTGCCTCTCTGACAGTTCTACCTTAACTCTCTAATGGAAATAACCTCTTCATGTACTCTCTGAGCACTTCACCAAAAGGTAAGCTGTGTTTCATCAGAGATGGTCAGTTAGTGTGTATAAATATGGAAGTGATTTTCTACATTAATAGACTCTGTTACTTTGTCACACTTGAATGATCAAACTAAGTTCATTGATGCATGAAAGTGTTTAAGGAAAATCACCCAGACTTTCATACCTGTATCATCAATGAAAGAGCTGAAAAAAGTTTACTTTTACGAGTCCTAATTTCCGGACCTCCCTCTACAAAATTCTTTTTTTTTTTCTTCTCTAAATGATGCATTTTGATTGAATCATACTGTACTACTTCAAATTATTTTAAGCAAAACTTGAAAATTGGATTCTGTATTTGATGTAGGCCTACATTTAACTTGGACAAAACATAAGTAACAGTAAAACGTATTGTTTTGATTCAGTGGTAAGTGGAATGGTTGACATATAATAAAATCCTGGGTTTCCTCAGTTATAACATGGTCATTGAAGCCAAATGCCAAGGATATCTTCCAAGCCATTAAACACTCAACCAGTCAACCATCTATCTAAGATTTAATTATACAATATGATGTTTTTGGCATCTTGGAATTTTTGAGTGGACTTTCAATCTAGATCAGCATTTATGAACGGGTTCTGAAGTACCTGCCAATGGCCGATGATTTTCTAATACATGTACCTCTGCTTAAATTCTGGTTCTTTCCTTCGTGTTGGCAAGGTCCATAAATCAATCAATCAATCAACCATGTTAAAATAGGGTTGCTAAATAAATTATATTTTTGTGCTGTAGACCATACAAAATCCTTCGTGAAAAGTTATTTTAGATTTATTTTCTAAGTACATTCATGTGTATTTGTATGTTAATATATAAGTAAATAGAAACCCATATTTTTTGCTTGCATGTCATTTCCTCAAATTGCTTTCCATCATCAAATCCCTAATGGTTTATTTATTCTGTATGAAAGTGTATAAATACATTAGTAATCTGTTGATCATTGAAGTAAATGTCAGCCACAGTAATGAGTATAGTGTCTGCAATACTTTACATACTGTTAGGTCGGTTCTATGCTGAGAAAGGAAGTCAAACTTTGGAGAAAAAATATAACCTTTAGGTTTTTGTGGGGCTGCTGCAGTTTATATCTGATATTGTGATTTACTGAGAGCTCTGTGTTTACAACCAGCAGCTCTGAAGAGAACATATATAGATATTTGGCTGTGCTATGAATTGACTTGTAAAACTCTTCCAGGATTCTGTCTATTGTCAACAGGATGACAAACATTCCTCTCCAGCTACTTCTGGTTGTCATTTGACTACTCAACATCACATTACTGCTTTTCTGGTTACTTTAGAACACAGGATTTCTTCATCAAGCAAACTTTCTTTGTCATTTTTTATACTGCAGAACTCAAATTCTATCATTTAGCCTCAGAGATTGCATCATCGTGTTACTGGAAGAAAGGCAACTCCTCATACTGTACAACACTAAAGATAGATGTATAGATCTAAAATATTCTGTATTTTGGAAATGTTGTACACACAGCACATATTTTGTGGCAACAAATATTTAACTTAACCAGACACTCTACTTTCTCTTGGGATGTTCAATTAATTTCTACAATTTGAACAATTACAGCTTAACTTGATGGTTTGAAACATTTGGATAACTTGTCATCTTAGCAGGATGGTTGTCAGATACATTTGGCTGGGGGTCCGCAGAGACAGGTTTTTTTCTCGACATAGTTCGGTTCCCACCCCTCAAAGAGCCAGGTTGTATCCCACATAGACCCAGGTTTTTCCCCCTACAGAGCTACATGTACAGTGTAAGTTTCTTCCTCACAATAGTTTTTTCCCTTTTTCCTCACAATAGCAAGGTTCTTCCTCACTTGAGCTACATTGTACATGTAGGCTTCCCCCTCTAGCCAATTTTTTTCAACATTAAACCAGGTTTGCTGCTCACAAAGAGCCAGGTTTCTTCATCACATAGAGTTAGCTTTCTTCCCAATCACGAGCTACATGTAGGTTTCCACCCCTTTGAGCCAGGTTTCCCCCCCCCCCCCCCCAGAGAGCCTAGTTTTCTCCCCACATAGAATGGGTTTTCCTCCTCACATAGAGCCAGTACTCCTCCCCACGGAGAGCCTGGTTTTCTCCCCACATAGAATGGGTTTTCCTCCTCACATAGAGCCAGTACTCCTCCCCACGGAGAGCCTAGTTTTCTCCCCACATAGAATGGGTTTTCCTCCTCACATAGAGCCAGTACTCCTCCCCACGGAGAGCCTGGTTTTCTCCCCACATAGAATGGGTTTTCCTCCTCACATAGAGCCAGTACTCCTCCCCACGGAGAGCCTAGTTTTCTCCCCACATAGAATGGGTTTTCCTCCTCACATAGAGCCAGTACTCCTCCCCACATAGAATGGGTTTTCCTCCCCACATAGAGCCAGTTTTCCTCCCCACATATAGCCAGTATTCATCCCCACATAGAGCCTGGTTTCCTCCCCCGCATAGAGGGGGCCTCCGTGGCTCAGTAGGTAGAGCGTTGGACGCTCAATCCAAACAGCCTTCCACCAATGGGTCGCGGGTTCGAATCCCACAAAAATTGGAAAATTTTCTTACTGGGTTTTCACTCTAACGTCCTATGTGGGTTGGTTGCCAGTTACCAACGGAAGGTCGTGGGTTTCCTCCGGGCATAGAGCCCGGTTTCCTCCCACAATAAAACTGGCAACACCACCATATAAGTGAAATAATCTTGAGCGCGGCGTAAAACACCAATCAATCAATCAATCAATCCCCGCATAGAATGGGTTTTCCTCCCCACATAGAACTGGGTTTCCTCTCCACATAGAGCCAGGTTTCACTCCCATTGTAACTTGGAACATCGCCATTCTGTTGAATTATTCAGGATTGGGGCATCAAATCAGTCATGAATTTATTTTGCTAATTCATTTGCTTTACATCTAAATCTCCTTTGGTACATTGTATATAATATTGAATAGATAAAAATAAAGTGGTTAGAGTTTGTAACAGTGGTGCAGTTTTGTGTACATTTAGTACAAGAGTTGAGTGATCATGCTCTTTGACCATTGAAGCTTTCAGAGCAGATAATGACCTTAGAATGTTGACACTTGGCCAACAGATCCTGTCAACCCAGACAAAAACCACTAAGGATGGAGGCCTCATTGATCCTGCTTAAGGAAGTTATAACTTGAGCTCTTTTAAAGACATTACAGTGAACTTCCTGCTGTTAGGATGTCATCCTATATTCCCCTCCTATATCATGTCCACCTCATTTACCAGTCCCTCTATCCATTTATTACACCAGGCTGGTTGACATCTTAATTCACTGACTATAAAATGGATCCACTTTAAGTAAGACTTTTTTTTCCCAGACATACATCCATGTTTCTTCTTCACAATAGCTAGGTTTCTTCCTCACTTGAGCTACATTGTGCATGTAGCCCCGCTTCCCCCTTGAGCCAAGTTTTTTTCCCAACATTAAACCAGGTTTCCTCCTCACATAGAGCCAGGTTTCTTCATCACATAGAGCTAGGTTTCTTCCTCACTTGAGCTACACTGTACATGTAGCCACCACCCCATATGAGCCGGGTTTCTCCCTATAGAGCCAGTATTCCTCCCCACAGAGAGCCTGGTTTTCCTCCCCACATAGAGCCAGTATTCATCCCCACAGAACCTGGTTTCCTCCCCACATAGAGCCAGTATTCATCCCCACAGAACCTGGTTTCCTCCCCACATAAAACCAGTATTCATCCCCACAGAGCCTGGTTTCCTCCCCACATAAAACCAGTATTCATTCCCACAGAGCCTGGTTTCCTCCCCACATAAAACCAGTATTCATCCCCACAGAGCCTGGTTTCCTCCCCACATAAAACCAGTATTCATCCCCACAGAGCCTGGTTTCCTCCCCACATAAAACCAGTATTCATCCCCACAGAGCCTGGTTTCCTCCCCACATAGAGCCAGTATTCATCCCCACAGAGCCTGGTTTCCTCCCCACATAAAACCAGTATTCATCCCCACAGAGCCTGGTTTCCTCCCCACATAAAACCAGTATTCATCCCCAGAGAGCCTGGTTTCCTCCACACATAAAACCAGTTTTCCTCCCTACATAGAGCCAGGTTTCCTCCCCATTGTACCTTTGGATCACCGCCATTCTGTTGAATTAATCGTGACGAATGGGGCATCAAATCAGTCATGAATTTATTTTGCTAATTCATTTGCTTTACATCTAAATCTCCTTTGGTACATTGTATATAATATTGAATAGATAAAAATAAAGTGGTTAGAGTTTGTAACAGTGGTGCAGTTTTGTGTACATTTAGTACAAGAGTTGAGTGATCATGCTCTTTGACCATTGAAGCTTTCAGAGCAGATAATGACCTTAGAATGTTGACACTTGGCCAACAGATCCTGTCAACCCAGACAAAAACCACTAAGGATGGAGGCCTCATTGATCCTGCTTAAGGAAGTTATAACTTGAGCTCTTTTAAAGACATTACAGTGAACTTCCTGCTGTTAGGATGTCATCCTATATTCTCCTACTATATCATGTCCTCCTCATTTGCCAGTGGCTCTATCCATTTATTACACCAGGCTGGTTGACATCTTAATTCACTGACTACAAAATGGATCCACAGAATGCAGGTGAAGCTAGATAAATATTAAGTCAAAGTTGATATTTTGCTTCAGTTCCTACAATCTATAATACATTTACTAGGTAAACCTATTTTGTTTTTTAATTGAATCTTGGGGCGTAGGTGGAACTTGCAGAAATGTATTTTAATATACTGTTAACAGTGTACTAGACATTTCAATTACAAAGTCTCTCTCCCCACTTTTTATAGAGTAAATAATTTCCCTAATAAATTATAGCTTGCCATGTGTATCTCCTCTTAGTCTTGATCCTGACATTATTCTGAAAATTGCTCCCAATTTAACTTGTTACAATTACTGACATGGAATGAGCTTCATAACTTTACTGTACAGTGTATATTATATAATGAATGTTTGATGCTAATGTTGATATGTATCTGATCTCTTAGAGTAATGCAGTGCGGCGTAAAACTCCAATCAATCAATTAATCTAGATAATTGCTCTCCCACATAAAATATTTGCTGCCAATTTTAGTGTGTGACTAGAGTTATGCAAAACTCAGCTAATTGTTCTCCCCCACTTGTTCTGCATTGATATAGATATTTGATTTGGGACATCCTGTTGCATTTTAAGGTGGCAGTCTGCTGTGCATCCTTATTATACAACAAATCCTCCACATCCTGTCTAGAGATTGTGTAATAATCACTTCAATTGTTTTCAATGACCTATTGAATTCCCCATAGCCATTCTAACCCAGCTGGTCGACAGACCTACTTTTCACCAACAAGCCTGCCCTCACACACTTTTCTTTTCTGTTCTTGTCCGACTTGAATATCATATTGGCTGATCTCATGAGCATGGCATTAAACATTCCGACCTATCTATCAGCAAATCATTTTTTTCTAAAACTTTTACGTCTATTTTCTATTATTTACATTAACCGTGTATCAGATAATAAAAAAAAAAATGCTTCTTATATTTCCATTGTGCTCTTCACATGCAAGGGGGGGGCCTCCGTGGTTCAGTAGGTAGAGCGTTGGACGCTCAATCCGAACAGCCTTCCACCAATGGGTGGCGGGTTCGATTCCCACTCAGTCCAAAAATTGGAAAATTTTCTGACTGGGTTTTCACTCGAACGACCTATGTGGGATGGTTGCCAGTTACCAGCGGAAGGTCGTGGGTTTCCTCCGGGCATAGAGCCCGGTTTCCTCCCACAATAAAACTGGTAACGCCGCCATATAAGTGAAATAATCTTGAGCGCGGCGTAAAACATCAATCAATCAATCAATCACATGCAAGGGAAGGGGAAACATTTTCAAAAAAGCAACTATAGGCCGTTAATGGCAAAAACTGCATTCTTTCCAAACAAACTATTGAAAATATTGTAAAATCTCTTTTTGGGTCTCCTATATTGTTTATATGAAACCTACATGTAAGTTACTTTACCACCACAGGATGGCCACATTATTGGGGCTATGGGCAGCTTTGATGTATGACATTTAAGTCCATCAGAATATGGTTTTACCCCAAAAGATTTGTTTACATGTACATAATTTCTATCAGCTGTATGATCGAATATGTCCCAGTCAGGGTCTTTTGTTGAGAAATAGGATCTGCATTTAGTTATTACCTTGCAAGACAAATATCTCGCAATGAGAACAGTTTGTCAATGAAATAAATTTGATATTAAAATGTTAAATCAAAATTGGGCTTAGAATATTACTCCATCCTAAAAAATATTGCAAATTAGTTTAATCAGCTAGGGTTTCACTGGTGACATTGCTTTCTGGACCGACAATGGGGCTTGTTTTCCTCTGGATTGTGGACAAATTACTGCTGCAGGCAATTATCAAAACAGAACTGTATTCGTGTTTACTTTCAACTATGTGGTTGATGTTATCATTATGGGTTGATGTTTTCATCATGGGTTGGTCAGAGATGGTCATCTGGTTCAGCTATATATAGCTATATATATCTATGTCAATGTAATCACTGGGTACATCATGAGAATCCAGGACAGTCTGTTAATGCCCCAATCCAAGCCCTGATTACTGAATTCACTGGGGATTTGTTCATTGTAATTGCTTAATAGAGAGCAATTGTGTTTAAAGTGGTCTGTTATGTTATATGACACAGTATGTTCTGGATGTTAAGTGGGAATTCAAGTTAATGGTTGCTGAGGTTAGACTAAGTGACTCCATTTAAAGGCCCTCATACTCTCTAACCCTACACCGAAAGTGTTCTACAGACAACCCTTGACATGGTCTCTGACCTTACTATCTGAGGTTATAGTCTGGAGATGATACTGGACTGATACATCACACAAGCTATCATTCTTTCAGTAGCATGATTGAACCATTTAGCCTGGTACTGTGTGATTGTTTGCATGTGTACTTTCTCCTGACATTTCCCTTCCAGTCATCCATTACCTTATTACTCCATCACTGTACAATAAACACAGTCTGACTGACTGTACATGTAAAAAACAGTACATCTAGGACATACTTATTGTTCACTCTGTGTGATTTACTGAACAAAGCCTATAACTGAATCAATGGTTATTGGATGATTCAATCCTTTATCATGGTTTTTAATTAGTCAGCATCTAAGCATTTGACCCTCTAGTAGTCAAAAAAGCAGCCAGGAAGAAATATGCGTATTATTCATATTTTTCATAACTAGTCGCCAGTCATTTGCAACCTTTGATGTGTACAAACTGCAATGAAGAGGTACTGAAACTTTCGTGGACATCATGATCATAGGGTGGTAAATGTAGCATTGAATTTTGTTTGTACCGTACCCGAAATTTAATTTTGTTTTTCGTTAGACATGAAAGTACATGTTCCTAGACACACTTAATCCAAATGGGAAAATATTGCCTAAGGTTGTTTATAAAACTTTTCAGCTCTGTAGGCCTACAAACAGTTTTGGTAACATGTCGCCAGGAATGGTTACTGAGGGGAGGGTTATTGCTCTCACAATATCGGGTGACTATTAAAATTGAACGTTGTCAAGGTTATTCGGCCAATCAGGGCCCTTTCTTTGCTGAGCCAATGCTTACAACAGAGGTTGTCCCACCAGCACTAGTTTGTTCTTATTCCAAGGCTTATTGCATCTTATGCTATTGAATGTCTGTTGGACAGTGTTGGATGTAGACACATGTGGACATTGGAAAACAATGGATTGCCTAGATTCCTTAGATTCCTCAGATTTGATAGCCTAACATAATAATAAGATGGAATGCAGGGTACTTGTTGGCCTAATCTTGGACATGTGGACTGAATAATATTTGAACAAACCTCTTGTCATCACATTGACCAACAATAGTGGTCAATTTGGCCAAATTTGGTCTGACAAAGTCACAAAGCTATGCTACATGTATATCGGTAGTGTCATGGGAAATCTGATCATTCAAGTGTCTGGTATGGAACATGTTCCGCTTTAACAAAACAAAAAAGTGTTTATAGAGGTCCTAGTGGATTGTCAACTTGGGTCTTCCTTGTCGTTTGTTCAGGATGCTTAAAATTACCAATAGGTCTTTATGAATTTCCCTCCTAATTCCTTCTCCCAAATCTTCATTTCTTGGACAAATTCTTGTCAGTAACAAATTTTGCAATATTCATGATGTGAAACTGTTGCTGGGTGTGTACAGTGCCAATTTGTGTGTGTCTCAGTCTGGGTGTGTTGCCGAGATGTTTACTAAAAATGTTGCCAGTGTATACAGAGCTTTTATGATATCATTAATATAGGAAATATCATAGGTTTACTTTATTACAACAATTTATGATGGGGTATAAAGGTCTAAATGATATACCTCTTTTTAACACAATTAGAAACTTGTCTCCGTGGTTATTTTAGACAAGAAGATTTTCCCTGTGCCCGTGTGTTTTAGTGCTCATAAATATATAGGATGTATTATGAACATTGATTTGATAACAAAACTCTATTTATACAAAAACTTGTATCATATGTGTAGTAATATATGTGGTATAAACCATGTGCTATATTAAGCACTTGCTTGTCAAGTACTGTATTTATGACCTGGACTTGTGTCACATAATTTGAAGTGTAGGCGGATTTTTTATTTGTGGTATACCATTTCCTTCCTCTTACATGTTTGTGGTTATTACAGCTGCAAAAAAAACAAAAAAAGAGAACAAAGGCTTTCTTTAATGGTGTCCATATGAGGGTTTGCAAGTTCGTGAATAAAAGCAATTGAGGAAAATCTAATATTTTAAAGTCAGAATCTGAACCCCAGCCATGTCTGTGTAGATAAATCGGCCTTCTATCTTTTAGTCCAGTTCCAATATGTTCTATTTCCATCAAGGAAAAGCTATCCCTGCTTGCTGTGTAAATGCACATAACTATCAGATCAGATATTTTTTTTCTTTCAAAACAATTTTCTTTGTGTATAAGGCTTTTTTTGTAATCTAAAGAAATATGTGTAGGATAACCCACATCTATTGCATTGCACTAAAGTGTTTTAAGATATAGTCAGACTCTAAATCTGTAACGATGACAGGAATTAATCAATTTAAAACTACTTGGTGACCATCATCTCACCAGGTGACAGGTTATGACTTACATGTACATGTTGGAAAGGGAGATCGTTTATAATTATTGTTGTCAGAAGTGTTTGAAACTCTCTTTAAATGTGGGTTCCATACTAATGAGAAATGATTAAGCATCACCACAAAGTAAGTTGTTTGTAATCAAATATGAATATTTTGTTCATAAACAACTTACTTCATGGTGATTCCTTAATCATTTCACTCTTGAGCGTGGCGTAAAACACCAAACAATTAATCAATCAACTTAATCATTTCTCATTATTATCGTTGTCACTGATTCAAAATGACTCAAACAACATCTTTGTACTTCAGAAATCTTTTGAGATTGCTGGCTTGACCTTAAAGCCATATGCAGTTTTACTGTACATCTATTTAAATTATGCCAATGGTTGCCCATAATCCTGTGCGTAAAAAAACAAAAAAAAAAAACAGTTTCCAGATCAACAAGAAAGTCTTACATGTACACACTTTCTGAGTTCATGTTTTTCTGATTGCATTTTATAGTGTATACTTTATGATGACCAATCAAGAGTTTCTATTGACTAAACTTTCTTGAAGAAGGGAAATTATCCAGGATAACTTGTCTGTTAGTGAACATCATGCTTGGAAAAAGAATCAAGATTAAAGTCAGTTGCACTCTCATTGAAAATGTGAATCTCAGCCCAAATGTCCAGATTTTTATAATGGCAACCATGCCCAGCGGCAAAGATTGGATTGATTGATGTTAGAAATTCTTTATTTTTTCTTTTGACTGAGTGGGGTTTGAAGCCATGCCTCATTGATAATCGGATACTCAGGCAAAATATGGTCTCATAACATTACAAAACTATAAATTAACACTACTTTTTGGTAGTATAGGATCACATGATTGTTTTATAAGAAGGAAAGCAATGAGATCACATGAATTTGTTGTAGTATTACAAAGCTGGCTATTATATTTGTTTTAATTTAACACCATGTTCAAATTGCCAAAACACCACATTTCTAGGTTACAGCTTTCTTCCCCTTTATACTTACCTGGCTGGCAATGTTGCTACATGAAACATTGAGAAGGAAACATATAACCCAAAAATCTTTATGACAACGATCTCACCACAGATATATTAAATACTGAAGACTTAGTTCTGCATATAAAGTCAAGGTGTAAACATTTATTTTGTGACATTTACATATATGTACTTAAAGAAGAAACAACATCATGCCTTTTTTGTGCAAAAATAGAAGATATTTTGAAGTGTTTTATTGTTTCCTTTAATTTACCGTTAGGACAGTTGACGACCCAGTCTTGTTGACTCAACTTTTATCTGACACATGTAATTGTGTGCTTAATTGCAATACCATGTTGAACTGTAACCTTATAAAATGTCAGATGATTGCCCCAAGTTGTAATCTAAGGGTAAATTGGGCCTGTATTTATCCCATATGTGTGAGCTTAATGAGTTTGATTCTCCAGCATACAAACACTAACTAGTCATTCCAAGTATTTTCCAATGCATTATATATTTCTATTACTTCAGTATGTTTGGTAATGTTATGTTGTGACTTGGGTTGAGATAAGTGTCAAACTTTAATGCTCTACTTCTAAGAAGATTATCTGTGGTTTTCTCAGGACACCAGTCTTTTACCACAGGACTGGCCAGTGAGTGCAAATAAGACATTACCAACTGTTGTCAAGAACAGCCATTTGTTTGTAATGACTTGTATATATTCTGAAGTATTAGCAACTTAAAGGATATATTTGTGGTGCTGATTGACATTTTTTTATTTTTTTATTAGCATTCGAATACATGGAGATCTAAATGCTTTCAAATTCTCAATTTAATATAATATGGTACACTCTATAACATAATATAACATAGGATATATTTTAAAGATTCATTAATGAGTCT
This sequence comes from Lepidochitona cinerea, assembly GCA_963971465.1. Taxonomy (NCBI): domain Eukaryota; kingdom Metazoa; phylum Mollusca; class Polyplacophora; order Chitonida; family Tonicellidae; genus Lepidochitona; species Lepidochitona cinerea. The sequence continues at coordinate 101,853,122 of OZ020551.1, read as the reverse complement.
TATTTATTTTCAAATGAATAATGAGAACTGCTAATATAAAATATAATATATAACTGTTCTGTCCATTTTAAAATGCTGTGCCCATGTAGCGCAATTATTTCTAAAGTAAAGCCTTTGCATAGTCATGGCATAAGATAATAAAACTTTGGATTGTGGTCTAAAATGTTTTGTATGGAATTAATTGAACAGCTGTTTTATGATTCGTACTGGAGACTGGGTCCAATGATGGACATAAAAGTGTAATGACTTCATGATGTTGAATATGTTATATACATTGGTATTTGTCCTGCCGAGTTTAAAACAAGGCCATTTAGATAACGTCTTCTACTTCTAATTCTGCTGGTATTTTATATCAGTGTAATAGACACCATTCCTCTACTGCAGGGTTTGTAAACAGTTACATGTATTTACAGGTATTCAACTTGACCTGTAGAATTGTGGTAAACTCTAATGGTCACTTATCTTTGATCTGTTTGTACAGGTAACCAAGGTAACGATGAGTTGAAGACATGGAGGAAGTGAGGGGTGTTCCAATGACCAATCACATGGCTCATACTATAAGATCCACCCCAGTAAGTAATCAAATCTTCACATTTATAATCAGAGATACCTGATTCTGAAGGAGTTAGGCTGGGAGTAATATCAGAATTTAGAAAACTTGTGAAAGGCTGTGAAGTCAGTGTATGAAATTAGTCAAATAAAAAGTAACATGCTTGAATTTTGAGAGAAGATATAGATGGCAATATTCAATTAAGTTGTGCTATTCCTATGTGGAAGGGTTGCCAGGTACTCACTAAAGGTGGGCCATTCCCTTTGGGCAAAGAGCCTCTTTCCTCCCCTGAAAACCGAACAGTCATAATGTGTGTGATTCTTAGACCCTTTCTTTCCCACAAAACAAGTAACCCCAATGTTGCATAAGGATGACAAAGCTAACAGTTGATGGTGTTTTTGTTACAGGATCAGTTAGAAGTGACTGAGTCTGGGAATGCCCTGAAAGTTCACTCAGATGTCCCTCATCTGGTTAGCATGGGAAGTGGCAGATTGAGTACAGCAGTCACCTTGCACCCACTCTCTCAAGGTAAGCTAAAAAATGTCACCAACTTAAAATTTTTGATATATGTTGCAAGATATGCCAGGTACCTGTCCAAGAACTTCCCCCACTAAACCTGTTGACTCCTTCGTATAAGTTAGACGATCCTGAGTGCGACATAATCACTTGATCAATCAGTCAATCCAATTTACTTGCTCTCTGTAGCTTCTTTTGGATTTCAATACTTCCTGTCGGACAGGTTTCCAGTTTTGAGACAATCTTGCATTAAGATTTGGACATTAATCAATCATTTAAGCCATTTTGAACTTTCCAATATTAAACCAATGTATGGTTCCCCTTTTCTTTCAAGATGTTGAGTATTATTTAATTTGTTTATTCAACATAACTTCTTTTCTTGAATTAAATTTAGTTTCTGTTTAAAAAAATGTACTAAATAATATTGAAAGCTCACACATTTGAATCTGAATTAACGCAAAGAATGTGACTGACATCTTAAGAGCTACTTTTAAGACCTAGACCAGCCCCGATAGCTCAGTCGGTAGAGCGTCCGCTTCAGGCCTGGGAGATCTGGGTTCAAGCCTGGGTCGAGTCAGACCAAAGTCTTTAACAGTGGTACATGTAGCTGTTACTGCTTCGCTTGGCGCTCAGCAATAGGAGTTAGAACAGCGACTGGTTGGCCTGGTGTCAGTATACTGTGACTGGGTGAGGGGGCTTGCTGGTTGTCTTCGGTAAGTCGTCTCGGTGAGACAGCACCTAAAAGAGCGGTGGAAATCCGCCCTGTCACAAGGAGACAACGTCTTCATATAACCGAATTACTGTTGAGCAGGACGTAAAACCCCAATCACTCGCTCACTCACTTTAAGACCTAAAATTGTGTGCCTTTGACTAAATTACCCTTTTCAGGGGACATAACTCAAGAGGAAAATCCTGCTCTAGCACTAGATTGGCCGATTGTCTCCCTTTGTTTTGGTTTACAAAATATGTATGTGCCATGGAGAATGTATTCAGAATCGTTAAATTGTTACTGAGGATTATGATATTTTCATATTTTGACCCAGTCCATAATATGTGTGACATTAGGTTTCTTAAACATTGATTGTGCTTCAATTTAATAAATATATGGACTTTACAATCTTATCTCAAGGACAATTTGACATAGAAAAAGAGTGTTGTCAAACATTTTTATCTATTTTTTGTATGTTAAAGGTCGGACAACAATAGGGACAAGTCAATCCTATCCTGCCCAGGATATTGTGGTTCAAGGTACTGGTGTTGAGGCCAACCATTGTTATATAGAGAACCATCATGGAGTTCTCACATTTCATCCCATAGCTAAACATTGTGCTGTTGATGGACTTCTCGTTGATAAGCCAACTAGGCTGGCTCAAGGTGAGAAATTTACACTCTGTCAATCTGAAGGTTCTTTTCTATTTGTCCCCAGATTGCATAATAATGTATCAATTATTGAAGGTGGTTTACAATATACAAATACAAATTAATATTGATGGAAATTCGACATATCCTCAGTTTTGTCAATGGTTTCACTTTTGGTTTAGCAGGTGTGTATTGACATACTATGTCTAAATATCAATGTAATAACAAAGGTTTCCCTGCTGTGTAGAAACTGGGGTCTTCTCCAATCACCCTGACTGAGGCACCATATCAGTGAACAACTTATTGAATTTGTTAAATTTGTACTTAAACTTCATTTTTGAAACCAAATATCCCAATAATGGACGTATTCATATCCTTATGTGCAATCGATTAGGCTATGCTCTTAGTTAACTAAAATCATCTGTACAGTTAAATCATGTTCAGTGCACAGCACAAGAGTAACTTTGCTCAGTTGACATCAAGATTTTTTAAAGAAATTTTGTTTCTTACTAAATGCTTGATTAGGCATACTTATAGCCGCAATCTTCATCAGTGAAATTACTGATTTAATAATTAACATACTTATAGCTTTCATGTATACACCATACACTTTTAATATATTATTTGGTATATGATGCCCTTCCGTATGTATACAGGATATTTGGTGCCTGACATGAAATATGTTAGATACCAAATATCTACATGTACACATATACCCTTAGAAGGGCTCCATATGACAAAATTATCACCATCAAGAACAGTTTGTTTACATAAAACTGGGTATAAATCAGAGCTGCTCTATACTCGATTATACTGGTTTTCAGTCAAATACACTTTTTTGTCCACCATCTTCAGAAAGCATACCTTACTAGCTAGAGTCTATGCTTACGGAACAACATTCTATTAAACTGACATCACGATTAGTTACTTTTTCTTTAACAAGGACTGATATTAGATGCCAAATAGATAAGACTTCCTGGAGCCTGTTTCACAAATCAGTGTGTCGCAAGTTTTTATGTAACTGCCATAGCAACGTATTTCTATAGTATGGATTGCTAAGGCAGTTTCATAAAAACTTACGATACGCTGCTTTGTGAAACAGGCTCCTGTTGACCTAATTGTACATGTATAAAGTTATATGTTTTGACAGCTTAATATGGTTGGCTGCTTGATTTTGTCTCCATTTAACCTTAGCTATTTACTATTCTAAAATTAGGTATTGTTTTGAACTAATTTTTGATTTCTGATAGTTGAGATTGCATATCTTTATACAAAAAATTATTATAAAGCATAAGTTTGCAACACCTCTAGCATACACTGTAAAAACAATTTCTCCGGTTCATGTTCAGAACATAGTTTGGAACTTTTCTTTTGTTTTTCTCTAGTCCCATCTAAAACACTTACCAAAACAATCTACTATCTGTAAATGTAAACATCCTGTATTTATCACAAATACACTGCCCTATGTACCCTTTACAAAAATAAACTGAGTGGCATTATTCTTCAACTAACCAGAACCCATATCACTAATAAGGTAATGTGTACATGGTGTGTAAACAAGATATTCCATATTTACATTGCACTTACGTCATTGGGGTTTATCAATGTACCCTTCTAGGCTTGCTGGTACAGTTGCATCCACTAATGTTACATAAATCTTATTCAAATGCATGTAAAAAACATTTTTTTTTGGGTGGGGGATGGGAGGGGGGGGGGGTGTATTAGTAGGAGCTTTTTGTTTTTGTTAATATTGATTGTTCTGTTCACTTAGCAACATTTATTTGCAAATACCAAAAACGTTCATTCCACTTGGCTTAGTTGGTATTGTGCTGATATTGCTACTGATTCTCATTTAATTCACAATATCTGTTTCATACTCTTTCTATGTAAAATTGACCACGACCAAGCCACATGGCCAATACAAACGACGAAAAAGATCCCACAAAAGTAAGACCATTCCAGTTTGGCAGCTTTGTGATGATGCAAATGCGATTACATTACAAGGGAACCTTGGTGACTCAGTCGGCAGAGCAATTGTCTCCCAGTCCAACACGGGCCTTCCATTGATAGGTTGCGGGTTCCAATCCAATTCAGACCTGATAAGATTGACAAATTTCTGAGTGAGGCTCCAGGTAACCAGTCCAGTTTCTTCTCTCGCTAAACCTAGCAAGGCTGCATATAGGCGTAATAATCTTGATTGCGGCCTTAAATATCATTACAAAAAAGTTTTGTCAAATAAGTCTTAACTTTTTTTATCGATTTAAACACAGTTTTCATAAATTTTTTTTGTAATAATGGTCAAATATGTCACTCAAACTCTTTCCTATTTTATGAGTATTAAAGCTGTGTTTAAAGGTAGGGTTATAATTCTCTGATTTTGGTGTCTGGGTATATAAGTATCAAAGTATTACCCCAGATTGTATTACAGCAGAGGCTATTAATAGATATAGCCCATCTGGTAGATGTCTAGTCCTGTTTTTTTCTGGTTTTGTTGAGGCTGGTGTCAGGGCTGACAATGCTGTAATCAGTTTACCTTATGTCTTGGAAATGAAATTCAGGATTGGATAAGGGTTAAGGTTTTGTTTATCCGACTGTAAGTTTTGTATTAGAACAGGAGACCCATAGAGCTTGGTACAAACTTATTATTGAGGCAAGTAAACAGAGAAGAGAGTTTACATGTAGCCTTTTTGGTAGACTGCTTAAAAGAACAAGCCATGTACCAGTATACAAATGACTGTAACGTGAATCAGCCCTTACCATAAAAAAATCTCTCCCCAAGAATTTGAAAGTCCTATCAATGGTGCACATGTATCATCCAGGCCATTAACCAGGCTGTTAAACTCAATTTCAAATTACCCCAGATTCCAACATCTGGCAAACTTCTGCTGGTTCTATTCCAACTGGTTCAGTATTACACACAGTATCATACTTGAATGTCTATCCAAACTATTCTAAAATAATATATAGCTTTAAGAAAATCAATTACAATTTTGTTATTACAGGATTATTTCACTCATATTGTTCCATACATGTAGAGGGGCCTCCGTGGCTCAGTAGGTAGAGCGTTGGACGTTTAATCCAAACAGCCTTCCACCAATGGGTCGCGGGTTCGAATCCCACTCAGTCCCAAAATTGGAAAATTTTCTGACTGGGTTTTCACTCGAACGACCTATGTGGGATGGTTGCCAGTTATCAGCGGAAGGTTGTGGGTTTCCTCCGGGCACAGAGCCCGGTTTCCTCCCACAATAAAACTGGCAACGCCGCCATATAAGTGAAATAATCTTGAGCGCAGCGTAAAACACCAAACAATCAATCAATCATACATGTAGACAGGTTTTATGGGAAGGGAGCTACAGTGTGATGAAAAAACACATCAGGGCTATTCCAATAGTGCCAGGCAAAAATTTTACAAATGTTGAAAGAAATCTTAGAAAATATGTTTTATTATCTCACTAAAATGTATGCGTGTTTAAAGTTTGTTTCTAAATTCAACTACTGTATGATAGTTCTAAACACTTACAAGGCCATTATCCTATGTTATGTGTTTTTATCTAAATCTCTTGGATTGTAGCGATACTAATAATTCTGGATAAATTGTAATTATATGAACTACTCTAACGCTGAAGTTAACTGGTTTCTGACAAATGTCAGAAAGGCTTCAACTGCTAAAGTACCTTTAAGAGAACCTGGATTTACAGTAAACATACAAAATTAAAATTAAACTTAATTCTGTGAAATGTTTACACTTTTGGTATCTGAGATTATTTGTTCAAGGTGCATTCCATTCCATGTTACTATCTGAGTTAACGGCCTGATTGGGATGCCAAAGTTATCCTACATCTATTTACTGAATTGACATCACAATGACCAAGATTATTATCAGTATCCTCACAAGACTACCAACTGAGGGTTGATTATGTAATGGCAAGCGTAGCTGTTAAACTGTCATATGAGTTAAACACAAATTGGAACTCATGCTGTCTATTTAAATAAATAGATTTCATTTCTAGAGCAAAATTTGAGCTGCATGAAGCTAGTTCAAAATAGGTGAATTTTCTATGTATATTTGACTAGGCTATGACTGAACCCTTTTTGACTGCTACTAAAATAGATGACTGCAATCTGACTCTAATAAAGTATAACTGAGATAAGCATTACCATATTGCTATGAAAGAAGGTTAGTGTTGGTATAAGTACTGACCAACATCTCCAGCTGTCTTTAAGATCAGTAAGCAAGGTTAATTGACCATCACAATGTGCCACAAGACTGAAGTGTGTGCACTACATCTGATCCAGATTAAGGGGAAATAACCCATTAGATCTGTAAATAACCTCAAGCTGACATCAACTGACAGATTGTCCTCTTACACTTTTAACTTTACCCATTCATAGTCAGGGTTTAACTTGGCCAGAAATAAGATTTATTATACATATTTAGTACTCTTATTGTACCATATCCATGGTGACTTGGAAGTTAATATATGGGGATCAGATGGGCAGCATGTATGTTGTAACAGGTCATATAGGCCCTCATAGTCAAAGCAAGTCTCAGACATACATGTACAGTATAATTGAAATAGCCGTTACCAGTTTTTCTACCAGTTAAGCTACAGTCCCATATGGGGACACCCCGGATCTGAAGCACCGGATCTATCACGGACTGCCGGGACCTAATCCGGGATGATTTTCGTTCCGGACCACGAAAAAATGCAAGATTTCCTCTCAGTTGCATGCCGGCCCGGATAGTCCCGGTAGAGTAACGGGCCTTCCAGGCAGAGTCCAGGATCATACCGGACCATCCAGGCAGAGTCCAGGACCACCCTGGATGTGACCCCGGACCGTCCCGGACAGGCCCGGATCATCCCGGCAGAGTCCAGGACCATCCAGGCAGAGTTACGGATAGTCCCGGATAGTCCCGGCCTGTAAAACATGAAATTCATTTAGAATCCGTATCGGTCCTGGAAGGTCCGTGAAGCCGCCGGCATGGTCCTGAACATTCCGTAAAAGTCCGTATGTCAAATGGGATGATCCGGCATGTATTTTTCCTTCCCGGACTGTCTCGGATCGTCCAGGACCATGCAGGCGGCTTCACGGACCTTCCAGGACCGATACGGACCTACCCGGCGGATTCCAGGATGTGTCCCGGTTTTGTCCAGGATGACTACGGATGAACGCTCGTCACGGATCATCCCGGAAGTTTTTGACAGTCAAAAACTTCCGGGACTACCCCCAGGACGTTGGCGGATGCCCAAGGATCATCCCGGACATACAAGGACCATTCCGGACCATTCCGGCCAAGTAACGGATCGGACCCCGGATCGCTACGGACTAATCCGGGGTTATCCGGGGCCTATATGGGACTGGGGCTTTAGTCTTTCCTATATCTTTAGTCTTGATTATGGTACATACAAATGTATGCTTTCGTCTTTATTACCTTCTATCATAATCTGAAAACAATTCTTTAAACTGATGTGAACTATGATTTTGACAGTATGAGGAGATCATAGCTATCAAAGAGACTGAATTGTATAGCAGGGTGTGAATTTCTTCTCGGGCTAACATTTCTTTTCGTACCATCAAACACTCACGTAAAGTTGAACAACGTTTAAGGTTTATAGGTCAATGATCACTTACTAACTGAAAACAATTATAGAAAATTATCTATATAGCTTTTATAGTGAAAAAGATCGTTCTTGTTAATGTCCTAATCTCCAATCCTTGTATTGTTGTATTTGAAATCCCAACGGCTAAGCGTTCATTGCAGTAAATAACAGTTTTCCTGAGAGAAAGTAAAACTGATAGCTGGACATCTGACATTTGGCTATTGATTTTTAGTTTTTAAAAGAAAAAAAAATAGCCAACCATTGCTTGTTTTTATTTTGAGTCTGCAAGGAGCTTTATGGTGGGTTCCCAGTTTTCCGTACAGGCACATTTTTAAACTCGTTCTGAAAATCTATCCCAACACATGCACCCAACAGAAAAATCTGAATTTGACCCTTGAATTGTTTTACTTTCTTACCAAACTCTATTTTGAAAAACAAAATCTGTACTATTATTTTTGTATCAGGAAATGGTTATCTGTCCTATAACATGGATTTTTTTCTGCTCTCTGTAATGTTTTAGTAGATTAAAGTAATATGAAACTAATGACCGTTACAAACCATAAAGTTTATGTTTCAAGTTGTTTACTTTTCCACTAAACAGGAAGTACCCCAGCTGTGTTTAAGAGAGTAAGTAATTTAGCTCAGCCAATTATGAATCAATTTCATACATTTATTTCATTCGGTATGCTGCTTAAAGTTTCCCAGTATTTTCATTTCTCACATAAAATACTGCTTTATATTTTGCATTCTGTTGAACTATAGCAGATTGTTTTGGCAGATAATAAATGTGGCATACGTTTATTTCTTGATAAATTGTAACGGATAAACCAATATAAATTATGGTAGTCATTTTGTTGTTGTCAGATAAGTCTTGATCACATATGGTCTTTTTGCTAGTTTGTTGCATTGGGACCAATTAATTTTAGTCTCCACTTGGTTTGACGCTCAATCCAAACAGTGTTCTACTGATGAGCGTCAGACTTGAATCCCATTGGGGCCAAAATTGATCTGACTACATTCATACTTAATCACCTTATGAAAGATGGTTGACAAATCTTGTGCGGCACGTAAACATCACATGGTGCGGGTTTAAATCACACTATTTTTAGCCCGCCATCATTCTGATGGAGGGCTATTCAAATCGCTTTACCGTGGTCCGTCGTCCGTCGTCAGTCGTCCGTTGTCCGTCCGTTAACTTTTTGCTTGTTACCTTTATTCCAAGAAAACTACCTGTCCAATCTTAATCAAACTTAATATACAACATCACCCTATGGTCTAGTTGTGCACCGTACGTTTTCATCTCATTTGCATATTCAATGTGGCCACCAGGGGGCGATATTGTTTTTTTTTTGTTACCTTTATTCCAAGAAAACTACCTGTCCGATTTTCACCAAACTTGGCTGACATTATCTCCATATAGTCTAGTTGTGCATCCTACATTTTCATCTCATTTGCATATTCAATATGGCCGCCAGGGGGCGATGTTGTTTTTTCTTTGTTACCTTTATTTCAAGAAAACTACCTGTCCAATCTTAATCAAACTTAACATACATCATCACCCTATGGTGTAGTTGTGTACCGTACATTTTCATCTCATTTGCATAAACAATATGGCCGCCAGGGGGAGATGTTGTTTTCCTTTGTTACGTTTATTGCAAGAAAACTTTCGGTAGTTACCTTTATTCCAAGAAAACTATTAGTCCAATCTTAATCAAACTCAACATGCATCATCACCCTACGGTCTAGTTGTACACCATACATTTTCATCTCATTTGCATATTCAATATGGCCACCAGGGGGCGATATTGTTTTTTTTTGTTACCTTTATTCCAAGGAAACTACTAGTCAGATTTTCATCAAACTTGGCTGACATTATCTCCATATAGTCTAGTTGTGCATCGTACAGTTTCATCTAATTTGCATATTCAATATGGCGACCAGGGGGCGATGTTGTTTTTCTTTGTTACCTATATTCCAAGAAAACTACCTGTCCAATCTTAATCAAACTTAACATACATCATCACCCTATGGTCTAGTTGTGCATCGTACATTTTCATCTCATTTGCATAAACAATATGGCCGCCAGGGGGAGATATTGTTTTTTTTTGTTACCTTTATTCCAAGGAAACTACTAGTCCGATTTTCATCAAACTTGGCTGACATTATCTCCATATAGTCTAGTTGTGCATCGTACAGTTTCATCTCATTTGCATATTCAATATGGCCACCAGGGGGCTATGTTGTTTTTCTTAGTTACCTTTATTCCAAGAAAACTACATGTCCAATCTTAATCAAACTTAACATACATCATCACCCTATGGTCTAGTTGTGCATCGTACATTTTCATCTCATTTGCATATTCAATATGGCCGCCAGGGGGAGATGTTTTTTTTTTCGTTTATTGCAAGAAAACTTTTGCTTGTTACCTTTATTCCAATAAAACTATCAGTCCAATCTTAATCAAACTGAACATACATCGCCGTATGGTCTAGTTGTGCACCATACATTTTCATCTCATTTGCATATTCAATATGGCTGTCAGGGGCGATATATTTTTTTTGTTACTTTTTTCCAAGAAAACTACCAATCCGATTTTCACCAAACTTGGCTCACATTATCTCCCTATAGCCATGTTGTGTACTGTACATTTTCATCTCATTTGCATATTCAATATGGCCGCCAGGGGGCGATGTTTTTTTTCTTTATCTTTGTTCCAAGAAAACTACCTGACATTAATCAAAATCAACATACATTATCACCCTATGGTCTAGTTATGCACCGTTCATTTTGATCTCATTTGCATATTCAATATGGCCGCCAGGAGGGCGATATTGTTTTTTCGTTACTTCTATTCCAAGAAAATACTGGTCTGATTTTGACCAAACTTGGCCGACATTATCTCCCTCTGATCTAGTTGTGCACCCTACATTTTCGTCTCATTTGCTTATTAAATATGGCCGCCAGGAAGCAATGTTGTTTTTTGACCAAATTTGAAAATGAAATTTATTATCATTATTCCAAGAAAACTACTGACCTGATCTTAACCAAACATGACACACATCATCCCTTTAAGTTCTAGCTGTGCACCGTACATTATCATTTCATTAGCATATTGAAGATGGCTACCAGGTGGCAATGTTGTTTTCAACCAAAATTTCTAGGGGAGCTTAATTTTGCAATTTTTTTTTTTTTTTTTTCAGTTTAAGCCTATACAAATGCATATAGGCGTTTATTAAAGATAGTCACGAATTTACAAAAATGCCGCAAATATACTCCCCACGTGACCAGGTTGCACTAAACGGCTTGTACTAATGTTTACGCTACATATACAATACAATGTACATTGGAATATAAAAAAGGCTACACAAACATTGTTACAATAAAACATTTTGTTCATCTTCACCTTTATGTTACATTTTGCTGTTTACTAAATTGTTGATGGGAAACATTTGTCAACATTGTAAGTTATTCATTGATACAATAAAGTGACACTTTCAGCTTGCATGAAAAAATGAGTTCACAGAAAGAGACATATTTAAAACGAATAAAATGAAAATGACCGAGATGAAACTAATGAGATGAACAAACATGGACATAAACAAAAATACATTTATGTATGAATAAATGAAATCACTTTAACAAATTATAATAATTGCTGGAGGTATGGGGAGTTTAGTCCAAGAGATTTTGATCTAACTAAGATAATATTTTGTAGGAATGATCTGAAATTTATGAAGTGACAAGAAGAGCCAGCAACATGGCAGCTATATAGAAACTTACACTCCCCACGTGACTGTAGGCTGTAGCAATATAGCATAACTATGTATCCAACATTTGAGAGATATTATTACTATCAGAGCATAATGCAGCACAAAAAGTTTGAGTATCTATATTACGGCTTGACAATAATATTCACAAAACCTTTAAAATACACGAGACAGTCATAAACAATTTAATTTTCCTCAACAATAGTTATCTCCCTGGAATAAGATTTTTTATGTAGGCCCCAATTCCTATATCCAGTTATTGCTGTAAGTGAAATAATCTTGAGCGCAGCGTAAAACACCAAACAATCAATCAATCAATTTAATATGAATAGATGAACGCGGGCGTTAAGATCCCTTTAAGGGATCTCTTGTCTAATTATCTTCTGTTTTGACTTCACATAGCATTGATTTGTTGCCACATAGCATTGTTGCCATTTACATATGTTTCCAGAGCCCAATTTACAATAACAAATCTTCTAATGTGCCATGATATTTATGGAAATAATCTTTTCTTTCACAAATCACAACTCATTGTGAACATTCTATCATGTTGGCAAAATAAGGTAGTCCAGATATTAGGGTTAAACTTTATATTGAATAGTGAGGTAACATGTTTGTAAGTTTGTTCTACAGTTTCCTGTGTATTCCATATACCTGTGCTCATCAAACCTGTTGGTAATTACTCTTGTTTATAAGACCACCCATAAGGCCTTGGTAAGATGCACTTCTTAATCAGTCAGGTGGAATGGGTAAGCTGCTGGGCATTTCATTATGTCACTCGCTGAACTATGGAATTATGAGGTGACAAACTTTATTGTCTTTTACACTTCACATAATATCAGATAAAGTACTTGACGCTATTGATAAAACCTCCAGTTGTTATCTGAGAGATGTACATTGTAGTTTCCATGGACCATTATTGTAAGGAGTGTGTCCTGATATGATCATGCCCATGTGTGAATCATCAAACAGTCTGTAGCCCTACACATAACCCCTACAGCCTAGTGGAAACAGCTGACCCTTAATTCAATTAGCTGGCCAGAAAATTGCCTAAATCACATCTTATAATATCATTTCTATAAACAGACACCCCTTCTATTTCCTAAAGGCGCTCTCCAGAGTTGCCATACTTGTCAGGTAAGCTTGGGAGAGTTTGGTGTTTAAGGGAGGGATGGAGAAACAGGGTAAGTCAGTCTCCCCCACATCTCTGTCTCACATAAACCTCATGTAGTTTGTGAATCACCTTACAGATTATTTACAGCTACCCATTCACAGACACATACAAAAACTCTGTCATCTGTGAAAAGTGTTTAAATAATTAGTTTGGTTGGAAGTTTTACAAAGAGTTTCAACTCCAGTTTGAATATATACAGTAAAGTGTTTGACAGACAAGCTGTTTTTAGTCTACTTTGGTTTATAGACAGCTGAGGAAAGATTAGTGTAGGCATGTATACTGTATTGGTTTGGCTGAAGTCAGTCCAGAACTGGTATAAGTTCCAGTAACATAGTCAACTAGCAGATTGTCTTCTCAAAGAAATCCTAGGCTGGGATGTTTTATGTAGAGTGATAGTGTGAACTGTATGCAGCTGCTGGTATTTCCTGGTAAATACATCTTACCTCTAACACAGGATTCACAGCTAACCATTATAGAGTATTGAATCTTATAGGCCTCGAGGTTTGCCTTCATGTAAGTATAACAATTTTCAAATCTTATGTTCTATGTTTCTGTACTGCTGGGAGCTGTTCAAGTTAGAAAGTTTGTATGTTGTACTGTGATATTAAAGGCCTGACGTAAGTCATATGCTAGGGCTAACTGTCATGGCAACATATACCTTCAACATTGCAGTAAGAAAAGTCTGAAGGTTACATCGGGTGTACAGGTTTTGTGAAACAGCCCTTTCATGGAGGACTTGTGATTTTTTTTTACTTTTGTTATCTATATTAGTGGTTGTTTTGCTAAAATGTTGATACTTTTCGGCTTTACATGTTATAAACGATACATTTGTAAATTATTGGCTATTTTTCTCTAGAATTGCAATTAAAAACTTGGTTGAACACCAGTCTCAAAAAGGAATTAATTTTGTATTACTTTTCGAATACTATCTCATTCGTACTGGTCACAGACTTTATGGACATTTTTTATTTCAACTTCAATCATTAAGTTTTTTGAGGACATGCAAACCCTCTAATGAAAAAGTTGGTAATTTGGCAGATTATGTTATTTTCACTTGGTCAGATATAATTATTTTGGGAATAACACTGAACCGTTTGTTTATTTATTATGGCTATGAGTTATTTTAAGACTTGATGTTTTTATGTGGAAATGAAGTTGTTATCTGGATCTCCAACACACTGAGAACAAATTAAGTCTGGTCTATTTTAGTATCCCTAATGTTTTGAGGCATAAAACTGTGGTATCAGGTCCAGCTCTAGACCCCTACATGTATGCAGTTTTCTCTTATTACTTTCTCTTTATTTTTGTAGCTAGTGCCATTCATCATGATGATCAGTCTATTTTAAAATACCTTGGTTTTCTGCTCTGTTCACTAAAAGCCATTTGACTTTAGTGTACTAAGGGAATAGGGTTTGTAAAAAAGAAAGTATGAACTTTGACTGGAGTTGTTCTCTATGACCTCATATTGATCTTCTGTTCAGATTTCATTGGATATCTATTTAATCATTTCTTGTATCCTGCATTTTATTTTTACTGATACTTTCAAAGATTATTGCATGAAAACTGATCTCCAATGTTTAGAATAAGTTTATATGGACTCAAGTATCTCTAATGACAAGTTTCTGGAAATATATCTACAAAAGTTGTGTTACTTATGTGTATCTATTCAATACAGTGTCTAGCCCGTGGCCTTTTGACCTCAATCAATCAAATGGGTTTATTATTTGTAATTAGGTGTAAACTAGTGATTTCCTTCATTCACTGCAGTGCAAAAAAACTTGTTGTTTAACAACACTCAAGCAATCAATTAATCAATCAGTCAATAAAATGTTGTTAATCAAAATGAGAACTTACTATTAGTGCTATCTAAAAACTGCTGCCTAATTGGTAATGGTTTACCATGCCTTGGGATATCCAGTTTAGCCTCACACTACCCAAGATGAAGTGGAGATTTCTCGCATTTAAACCCCAGTACTAAAATCCAAATGGAATCTAAATCTGCCATTATAATCTGTTATATTGTATATTGTTAATGCCATGTCTTTTTCTCATTGTTTTGTCTTGTTCACCCTCAACAAAATTAAAATTTTCAAAACTGGTCAACAGTATAATACAGGAAAAACTTCAAACGAGCCACTGATGTAATTATGTATTTTTTACATTTAGTTACTTCTTTCAGCTCAATTAAGCTAAACGACCACGAGTCAAGCTTAAGAGATAATTACTAATTAACATTCCTAGGCATTTACTTAACATCCACATAACAAGCATCTTCTCTAGCCAAGATAAAATCTGCATGTCCCCATTCCGTCTTTTACCTTGGCGGACTACTCCACTTGAACCCGTAATCGAACAGCTCGTTTTGATTGGATGCGAGTAAAACTTCTCGCAGCTAATCAAATCCTCGGGCGCTTACACTGAAAATAACATAATGGCGGCTGTGTATACCATGAACGTTTGTTTAACGAGTGCTGATTGGCCAAGACCATAGAGATCTAAAAATACCCCTGTAAGTCTAGGAAAGACAACTCTTACATTCTCACCAGTGGGCGCTGTTCGATTTACGGGTTGGAGTGAAGTAGTCCGCCAAGGTAAAACACGGAATGGGGACATGAAGATTTTAACTTGGCTTGCGAAGATGCATAACAAGTGGATAAGATCTTAATGTACTTGTCTGTACTTTTGGTAAGCTTTTCAGTTCAGGAAACAGATCTGTAGGTTAACTGTATTACACATTCAGATTCTTGACCATCTTGATGCTAAAACTTTAATTGATTGATTGATTGTTTGGTGTTTTACGCTGCGCTCAAGATTATTTCACTCATATAGCGGCGTTGCCAGTTTTATTGTGGGATCAAACTGGGCTCTATACCTGGAGGAAACCCACGACCTTCCGATGGTAACTGACAACCATCCACATAGATCGTTCGCGTGAAAACCCACCCAGGACTGAGTGGGATTCGAACTCGCGACCCATTGGTGGAAGCTAAAAGATGTGCTATCCTTGATTTAGCCCTTTATTATTATATATATTGAACTACATGTTTTGAACTTTCTATGTACACAAATAAGTGTATGATTTATAACCACTCTAGTGATATTTCTTATGCATTCAGTTTAAGTACTAAGACAAACAGAGCTGTTCAAAGAGTTATGAGGTCTTTATGATCCCAAGAACTGTGACTTGTCTACATGATTTATCACAACTACTTCAACATTGTTTTTACTACTGGACTCAAACTTTTCTCTGAGCCTATAGACTATGTCTTGAAAGGTTAACCTTGCTTATGTAGGGATAGAGGTGTTTGTGGTATATGAAAAACACCTAGTATTATTCCTTGGATTTGGTGTTCTATAGGTAAAATATCAATTTTTTTTTATCAAAACTGTTACCTTCTTCTTGTAATCTGGAAAGTTTAGCTTTTTAACCATTCACATGTGTATTGATTTTAAATCTCTACATTACACCAAGATAATAAAACGGCCTTGTTCTTGTTTAAATTCTAATGGGATTCCATGTTTAATGATAATCCATGTAGATATTGTGTGCTTTTAAATCAGATTCCATCTAGTGGTTTGTTTTGTTTCATTAATGCTTTCTAACGCTTTCACTCAGTCGCCGTATGTTAGTTACCAGGTATTCGCCAAAGGTCAGGGGTTTCCTCTGGGCAATGAGTACGGTTTCCTCCCTACTAAACCTGGCAATGCTGCCATATAAGTGAAATAATCTTGAGTGCGGCTTAAAACATGGATCAATCTAAAGCTATTCAAGGTGTACTGCCATATGTAAGATATGATAGATGTGCCAGGTAGAGAACCATCTAATGGCACTCTGGCCATCTGTTCATTTAGGATGGACAGGAAATGTGCAAAGTTGAACTCCTCATCTATCAAACTGTCTGATTGGCCTGTTCTCCTCTATAATGGATGCTGCCAGAAACTTCCAAACAGTTGAAGGATTTTAACAGCCTTCTTTTATAGAAGTTACTTAGTCTTTGAAAACCAGCTTAGCTTTCTGTACTTAAAACCGATAAGAATGGCTACAGCAGATCCATGGATTTGTTTTAATGGTAAAACGTTGGAGTAGTTTGTTGACTGGCTCTCTCAAGTCCTCTATGTTTCATCGTTTATTTTATCTTATGTTTCTTACAGAGCATCTTTAAAACTCACTTAACACTACTATTCTTGATAATGTTTCATAATCTGTGAACCTTTATGGGTATGACACATCTTTTTAAAATCTCAATAAACACCTCTTTTTGTTTTTTCAGGATCGATGATCTGTATTGGTCGCTCTAATTATTTTCGATTCAATCATCCGCAAGAAGCGAGGAAAATCAAAGATGCTATGCCCAACTGTAGGATATCTGTTGCTCCTCTTACATTCCTACAGGGTAAGTCTATCATCTATTTCAGTGGAAATTATCATTGTAAATTCTGTAGAGAAGTTCTTAGTTTAAACTCGATCGATGAAGACTGTGTTGAAGAGTTGTCACCGAAGTTTGTGGGTTTCCTCCAGGCAAAGAACCCGGTTCACTCCCCCACCAAACCTGGCAACGCCGCTTATAAGTCAAATAATCTTGTCTGTCCTTATTCCTGACAGCTCTGCCTTATTCTTGGCAATCACTGCAAACATAGCCTTAATCCTGACAAAAGTGCCTTATTCCTGGCAACCCTGCCTTATTCCAGGCAACCCTGTCTTATTCCTGGCAACCCTGTCTTATTCATGGCAACCCTGCCTTATTCCTGTCAACCCTGCCTTATTCCTGGCAACCCTGTCTTATTCCTGGCAACCCTGCCTTATTCCTGTCAACCCTGCCTTATTCCTGGCAACCCTGTCTTATTCCTGGCAACCCTGCCTTATTCCTGGCAACCCTGCCTTATTCCTGGCAACCCTGTCTTATTCCTGGCAACCCTGCCTTATTCCTGGCAACCCTGCCTTATTCCTGGCAACCCTGTCTTATTCCTGGCAACCCTGCCTTATTCCTGGCAACCCTGCCTTTATTCCTGGCAACCCTGCCTTATTCCTGTCAACCCTGCCTTATTCCTGGCAACCCAGTCTTATTCCTGGCAACCCTGCCTTATTCCTGGCAACCCTGCCTTATTCCTGGCAACCCTGCCTTATTCCTGGCAACCCTGCCTTATTCCTGTCAACCCTGCCTTATTCCTGGCAACCCTGTCTTATTCCTGGCAACCCTGCCTTATTCCTGGCAACCCTGCCTTATTCCTGGCAACCCTGCCTTATAACTTATTTGAAGACAAACAATCGGTCATTGTCAACCAGTTTTGACATTTAAATGTTGGATTTGTTTTGCCTTGCTGTGTGAATGCTTTAGTTAAGGGACTGTTTCCTATGAAATAGAACTTTTAAATTCTAAGTTATTTTCAAAAGTCTGTTTTTAATACTTGTGTTAAGAGATACATGTAATCATCATAATTATGGGCAACTGACCAAGTGTGTACAAATTGAAGCATATTACCCTTGGCAAGTTTTCAAACTGTTACAAGTACATGTACCTGTGTATGATGACTATACCGCAGTTACATGTTTTTTCCTGTCTGTAATTTGATCTGTCTGCTTTACTAATTACCGCACATATTATGTGATCCTGTTGTATGACTTTGACATTTTGGCATGCTTTAGTGGTGTTGTGTTCAATAGACACAAATAACAGTCTTATGTTTGAGACATCGTATGTTATTATAAAGTGTCATTATGACACAAATTTCATTTAAATGATTAGAACAGTAAACAACTCACAGCTACATAACGTGAGTTTAGTGTCATCACAAACTTTCAGTTTTCTCTATATAATCCGCAGAGCAACCTCGACAAGTAAATTTGTAAACAAACTTTCACTTTGTCACACCAGTATGGGGAAGGGCTGCCAACTTAGATTATTTATAAAGACACAGTCTTGTAAAAATGTTTTATATATATATTCTTAGAGAAGAGTTGTATTATTGTATTATTTAACTTGTATTATTTAATCATTTTGAAATATTTAGAAAATTTCTTCTTTAAAGGAAGTCAATGATCATGTAATAGTGTAGGCCCTACATGTACCAAAAATGTATATATAGATATATCAAAATGTAAAAGTTTTCAAAGCATAATCACATTTGAACCAGGATAGATTTGACTATTGTCAAGGGTTGTTTAGTTCACCTTTTCATAGAAATGTAAACACAATAAGTCCATAGCTTTCGGTTTATCACCCACCCCCACAGACCGATTGAACCATGTAATAGAAGTGTGCCATGTAGTTAGCTCTCTCTTTTTCACCTGGGGTCTTTTCTTCACTTTAACCTAAATTAAGACATTTCAGCTTAAAACAGCTGTGAACTATATCACTGTATTAAACGTTATATGATGACCTTAATTATATGTCCCTGGACTACATGTAACAGTAAGATTTTAAACAATTGATAGACAACTCTGAATACATTTATCATATTAGGGACTGGTTCATGTAGCCAAAATAAAGTATAATAAGAACTCTTATATCCGACCTTAAGTAAGCTAACTTATTACAGCTCACATACATGTAGGATTACCTGAGCATGAATTTAATTAGGTCAGCTGAAAATCATATGCATTAGTTGGTTAATTTGGCGTTTATGTAGGTTAGGTAAATTAGAAGTTGAACTCAGGTGAGTTAGTTGTGTGGGTATATTATGGGAAGTGAGGCATATCATTGTGTTGGCCATCCCTCTGTAATCAAACCCACAGGTGACCCTCTTATTCATACATTCCTCAGATAACCTTATTACAAACACACTTCCAACAGGACAGACCTTCTCTATTTACTCAACATTTATACAAACTCCATTCAGCTGATTTCTGTCTACAACATCTATATTTCTTGTTTCCTATTTACTATGGAGTGGAATATTTATGATTTTGATTTTACTGTTGATGGATTTTCCTTGGATATACAGTATATTAAACAGATCTGTTGATATTGAAATCTGTACAAATGACAGAGATTGTTCTCCCTACCCCAGGTAAGGTCTACAGGTATGACAGTTCTATCTTACTTTATCTACCTATAGTTCTCTCAGTGGACAACTAAATTGATATGACTGATTTGGACAGGTATGACATATAGTATTATGGGTTACTTTCCTTCAGGTTGTTCAAAGGTCTCTGTCTTATGTGATGATTTTAATTAATTCATATAGCCCTAATGTCCTACTTAATAATGAAACATGTGACAATTGAATGACACGGTTTATAACTTTATACCATCATATACGTAAAGGTACTCGGTGCTTAGAATTGTTTACATTTTTCATAAAAAATCTGCTAAATAGAAAAATAAAATTTGATTGACTTTAGATGAAAGGTGGGTCAATTTTTAACAAAAAATGTACAATAAACAAGTTATTAGTGGGCATTCTGTGGTACATTTGCTATTTAACTGTCTGACATACAGTTTTGGGTTATGTAAACAGAGGTCCTACGAGGGTGAACCCTACTGTAGTAAGCTCTGAAAGAGTTACTTATATATTCACCTACATTTTTTTGATAAACTATAAAGAGTCGACATTCTTTGGTTTATTTCTACATTAAATAAACAGGACAAAAAGACACATACAAGTCCGAAAACGTCCAAACGACCAGCCGGGATGTAAGCTTTCAATGGCCCACTCTGAAGCAGACCAGATAACTTCGGCGTTGGTCAGAAACATTGAATTGGTTCAGTATATTGAAATGCTGGAAACCAATCGGTACCGATGTTAGTTTTGTTATACATGATACCGTATACTGGCTCTCATAAATGAGTAACAGATTTTTGTTTACATAGTGTTAGAACCTCTGTAACATCAGGCTACCGGAACCAATCATTACCATGAAATTCTATGACATGTGGCTCATGCCTAAGATGTATAACAGTATATGATATTATCATAATGAACTTGTTTTACATTTTAAATCTAGATTTTATGATTCTCATTATTCTTTGATAAATTGGTCAATTTAAATTAATAAAAAATCCACAACAAGAATAGATTCATGTAAACAGAATGATTGTTCAGTGAACAAGCTAAAATATTCTGAAGTCCTCCTCTTGAGATAATGTACAAGATGCAACATGTATTTTCCTTTTTTCCCTTTTTTATTTCTCACAATAAAGTAGCATACCGGTACTTACTCCCACACATCTACCAAACCTATAGATTCAGGTGCTATAAGTTATTAACCTGTTTTCTCACATTGAACCCAGCAAGTGCAAATTAATTTGTTCTTCATTGTCACTTTTTGTTACTGCTGGGTGAGTTGATATAAACTATGTTGTTATGTGATTTAACAGGTCCATAAATATCTAAAATAATATATCTGCTTAACAATGATGTACTACCTAACCCTTCCTTAATACAGACCTAGATTTAATGAATAGCGTGTAAAAAAATCAATTTGAGTTTCGATTCTCTTTAACATTGCATTTAAGAAGACGTCAAAACTTTGGCTGTG
Organism: Lepidochitona cinerea; assembly: GCA_963971465.1. Classification (NCBI taxonomy): domain Eukaryota; kingdom Metazoa; phylum Mollusca; class Polyplacophora; order Chitonida; family Tonicellidae; genus Lepidochitona; species Lepidochitona cinerea. Next base: position 101,831,674 of record OZ020551.1, on the reverse strand, counting down.
ATATTTTTCTAGACATCAAATTGACCATGGTTTAGGGGCAGCCTGCACATGGAACCCTCATGTTACTGTCATGTCAGAAACAGGTCTGTCAACTCTATCTAACCTTCCCTCACATTTTTCTCTTGATGAGAAAAAAAATTGTGTTTGTTGACAATTATTATTACTGGTCTATCCTGTGTTTAATGAAGTTGTGTTAATCCAGGAGATATAGAAATCTGTCAGGATTTGTGTGATTTGACCACATTGACCCACTAATACCTGTCCAGCATGGAGGTTTGTATTAACTGTCTTATGACCAGGCTGATTCAGGTTGACAGGTGTTATACATGTCTCTTCTCATACAGATTACATGTACATGTATTCATCCTCAATGTTGTCATTCTTGTCCCTGTTTTGTGATGTATATAACTTACATTTAGTTGTTTTAGTGGCATTTTGGTACGAAGAAGTTTGTTATCCATACCAACCCTGTGTTTATTAACTTACATTTATACAGCAAGTCCTTGTTCCAGGGTACCATTACTTCATACAAATAGCTTTCTTTAGATCCATTCTCAAACTGTTGACTTTACATGTATATCTGATTTTATATATTTTGCTCATTTGTATTCAGTTACCATCAGTTTCTTCACAATCGTCAGTGTGGCCTAAAACATTAATCAATCAATTGTCAAACAGAAGATAGTTTCTATGTGCACTCTGACAACCAAACCACTATTAGTAAAAAAAGAAGATGAAAATGGTTCAAACCAATGCTCCAAATTATTTCTGTGAAGTTTACTCTTTGATTCCCTATATTAGTGTAGCATTTTATTTGCTATACTGAGTTTCACTATACATGTAGCATTGTCTATGGTCAACTCTATCCTGGTGAAGTAACTGCCCTGCCAGAGCCATGGGACAGGCTGGGCAAGGCAGAAACTGATGCCCTGATGCCTTAAAACACTCAATGAGGTTAACCTCATCACCAATCCAACGAATGAACTCATTAGAATAAAAAAATCTAGTTGTTATGTTTGACATGCCCAGAAATGGCTAGAGCAATAGAAGGGAAACAACACAGAATCAAGTGTGAAAACTTAACTGTGGTAAGCAGTTTGCACCCTATTATGTTAAGGAGACAGAATGTTTTGTGAGGGGTGTTGACTTCAGGCTGCAATATCCTATGGGCAGCGTGAAAATAAACCCCATAAATACATGTACACAAGGAAAAGTTCTATTTCCTGAAAGTATCTATATATGTTTTAGCATTTGGGATACCCTTTAAAGATGTCTGTGTTATCTAATGCTATATTTGCTTCTTATCCTATAAACAAATCTAATTTTATGTTTCTTTGATCTGACAGTGCCGACTTAAAATGGGACACTATAACTAATTGTTTCTCTATGTGACAATCATTCCAGGTAAATTTGATGAATGTTTTTCTGTCTTGTATTGCAGGGCTGGAGGACAACCCTGAGTACCTTAAGATGATAGGTGAGGCCGGTGAACATTCTCCAAGAAACGGTCCAATCCACACCAATCATTCTCCAGTCTCACCACAAGTCCGGACGCCTCCACACTCAGCTCATCGGAATCCTGTCAACAATTCTCCTCTACCTAATCTTATACCAGCAACTCCATCATCAATTCCACCTCCTGTACCTATCAGGGACTCGAGTAAATCAAAGGTACACAAACTTAATAAAGAAATATTTCGAGATAGCTTGGAAAAAGAAGATTTTGTGAACAAAGTGTGTAAATTTGAACTGATATCTCGTGGTAAGCCAACTCGAAGCTCACCGTCGGGTAGTTCAAGTCCCTCCCCATCAGATCATACTAATCGCTCTGGTGACTCATCAAGTGACAGTAGTGTTATATCTAGCCCAAAGGTTAGTTACGCTGGGGAGAAACTGTTCACAAAGGACACTGCTACTACACGTGTAGCAATTAGTGTAATACAAGGCTCCTCGCCCCCAGCTTCTCAAGAACGGGTTGCCAGTACGTGTAGTTCCACAAGTAGCACTTCATTGACTAGTGTTAGTAGTCTGGCATCTGGGACCAGCTCAGATACCCGCTCTAGTGTTTCATCTACGTCATCCGGAAATCTAACAATGACTTCCCCGGTCTCCCCACTAACTACCTCTCCATTTTATAAACAACAACCAATGATGTATAAAGACATGTATAACCAGGAAAACTCCCCCAAAGTGGACAATAATTTACTGTTTGTGAATAAAGCTCTATTGAATGGAAACCGAGGAAGTGGCTCCAGTCTGGGATCCGACTTCTCCAATCCCAGACATACCTTTGAAGGTATTGAGTTTGATATAAATGATTTAACTGCCAGTCAACAGGATCTGTCTATAAAGCATAAAGAAATAGTGGCAGAGAGAAAACGGGAACAAGAGTTAGAAAAACAAGAACGTCAAAGATTGGAAGAAATCTTGTTAATGTGTGCTGAATATGAAAAGCAGGTGGAAAGTGAAAGTAACTCCCCTGACCAATGTAAACAGCCTATACCTGTCTCCAGACATTTTACACTCAATCTTAACTCAAGCCCATCTTCTGCCAATGACAACGCCCACTCGCTGGAACGCAAAGATAAATCTGAGTTTCGAAATTCAATAACAAAGATAAAGACCAATGGTTCATTAAATCGTTTAGCCTCTCCTAATAACCCTCATAAAGAAGGGACAATTTTCGGGTTCCAACCAAAGCGATGTGGTTCCAGTTCGTCTAATTCAGAAGATGAAACTTTCTTGAGTTCTGAAGAAACGGGTACTATCAAACGTCGACCTCCAATAGAAACCACAAAAAGTGGCAATAAGACTCCACGTGCCTTATCCCCTGTGTCTTCCCCACCTGCACATCTGTCTCCAAACAATATGAAACGGTTTAACGATGTAAAGACACCTATCATGTCTCAGGTAACACAAGCTGAGGTTCATGTGGTCGGCTATCCTAAAATAACTGATGTGCCTAAACCTAATCCTCCACCTTCTATCATCACTACAGAGCCCCCTGAAGATCAGGTAGATTCTACACAAACCACAACAAACAGTAATATCTCTTCCAATGTAGACAGCTCGTATCAGCTCAGTTACGAGTTTGAAAACAAGAGATATTCTGATTCACAGCCTATAATTGTTCGTGAAATTAAGGAGTTAGACTCCGCCTTTGAATCCATGGTTCACGAACAGGACCAGTTAGACCTCATGTTAAACGCCTCGTCAAAAAGTGACGAAACATTACAACCAAAGCAGCAGGAGACACTTGTTGTGACAGGGGAGGTAACTGATGCAGTTGACCGGTCCCATAGTCCGTCAAACTCTAAGGAAGAATTACATGTGGAATTTGTTGTCAGTTGTAATAACCACTCTGAAGCAGACTGTCAAATATCACAGAACAGTCCAACCAAGCAGGAGGATAAGGCTGAGGGTGACAGAGTAGTCTACCCTGATTCAGCAGATGTCAGATCCCCAGTAACTAGTGATAGTGATCAGAGTTTACACAAAGTGAAGTTTACTGAACGTCCTGCCTCCTCCAGTGGAGTGGAAACTTCAAGTGAAAACAGTCTCCATAACATTGAGGTAAGATCAAATGCTTTTAGCTTGATGATAATGTACGTACAGGCTTTATTTGTTCAGGTGATGAAGACAAAAGTTGAGTCTCTATTGAGTCGATGCACCTTACTTAAGTTTTAATTCAGTTTCATTTTAGTTTTTCTGTTATTTTCATTAAGGCTTAATTGGTTATACTTATCCTGTCAATTTTGTATATGATTTACAGACCCAGGGTGTCATTTCTATACATGTAGGTCTCCCTGGAGTTCACCTAAAAATAGCAGAGTTACATCCCATTGCAAATCTGAGGTGGTGAAAATTAACATGGAAGTAAAAGCACATTAGAAGTGAAACTGGGAATGCTATTTTCTTGAACATACAAGTTGAAGATTTTTTCTGAACAATGCTTGAAATTTTGCTCAATAACTGAATATCCCCAACTTACTCCCATGTTAAAAGTGCAAAGGGAAGTAACTTTGTACTTTACAATGTCACTCCTCGGAGCCCTTTAGTTTAAACATGCACTTAGTGAGTTGCAGCTTGGGTTATTTTTTTATTTTGACTGGTAATAATATTGGTACAAGATCTTGTATGATACAGAACTCAACTTCATATCATGGCCTAAAACCATAGTACTGATGCAGGTTTCTAGTTGGAAAAATAATGGGTTTACCGTATTTCTTCTAAAGATTCAGCCACTTTTTTCCTCAAAAGGATTCGATCATTAGAAAAGAAATCTGCTAAATGAGGCCAGACAAATTTGCTCAATAGAGGGAATTTAAGGCAATATGACCCGCTGAGCAGTGTGTGAAAATGGTTATCCTTAAAGACAACTCCTCATCTCCATTTTTGTCCAACTCAATGGAAAATTTAGGCCATTAGAATGGCTGAATATTTAGAAGAAATACGGTATATGAAAATGAAAGAAAATTTTTAAAAAATCATGCTATATTTTCTCTCACCGAACTAGTTATATATATCCGTATAATCCTTTATTATATATTATGGCATCATTGACCAGGAAAATGTAAAGCTTTATTTTTTTTTGCAATGAATTAAAATGTTGAGGCATGTCTAAAACTATCAATTTCAGAGCTTTGAAAACTTCTTTCTTTAATAAAGAATAAAATGGAGATACTGTACATGTATATGCGATCCCACATAAGCAAAATGTCTAATGCAACTACAGTAGAACTTCTTTTCAATCTTGTCAATTCCAACCATTTCAGGTGGTCCCTAAATCTGTTAAAAAGAAAAAGAGTGTCAGGCACTTGTCTAAATTGAACAAGCACCCTTAATTATTTAAATTTTAAAACCATTTATATCATCTCGAGAATGAGCCATTAGTTGACTTATTTTAATAGCGACTGAATTCAATAAAGAAATACTGTTGACTTTTATAGGATTTAGTTGTAGGTGTACACAAAAAAGCTAAATGAATGAATTTTATTGAGGGATTGACAGTTTTGCCGAGCTGTAAAATCTCTCTAAAACAAACATGAGGCACATTTAATACACCCAGGTTTAATAGGAGTTAAATAAGTTAATTTCTGTTGATATATTTTTTGTGTAGCCTGAAATGATAGATTTTAATGTATCTAACGAGAGCCAGTGTGTTACGATGAATATTACTCAAGTATATTATCTCCAGCATCGATAATGATATCTATTGTAACACACTAGCTCGAATTGGCTAATTTTTTTCTCACACTACACAAGTTTATTTAAAAACTGCAGACCCCTAGCTAGGATTTGGGAGGGGCAGGGTGCTGGCCAAAATAAAAGGGCACTTTAAGAGAAAAAGGGGCACCTGATCGTCGATTACTTCATTTGGTCTGAGCGTCTCACTGAACGTCTTAATTTATATGGTAGTGAAATTTACAAAACTGAGAGCCACTTACATGCAGATTGATTCTTATTCAATTTTACTTTCAGGAAAGAAAAAAAATTACACTAGTAGTTTTTTCATTTGGTTCAATGTTTTGGTCTAACTATGATACCTTAAACTTTTTAAGCCATTTCTGCTGGGATAATAACAAGAGTAGGGAATGGCGATAGGAAAATTGTGTAATCCACTTCATGAAATTAAAAATGCAGGGGAAGTCCATTTTTCAAATCTATTTAATTTTTATAGGCATAATTCTAGTAGGGTATTTTTTGCAATGTATCATTAATGCTAAGTTGCCTTGGGGTGTTTTTATCAGAAAACACTCTAACAAATTATTAGTACAAATTCAAGTTTTAAATGAAGTTTGACACTGCAAATGTGACATTGACTGGCTGATTGACAGTGTTTGCTGAACTTGGCGGTGTAACAATCCAATAAAAAAAATCCAAAACTAATTGCTATGAAACTGTCAAATTTCTTTCAAAATGTCCCAAACTATCCTCTATTTCTAGTATTTTGTACAATTTCTAATGTGTTTGTGTGTGTCTTTTTCGTTTGCCTTAAACTCCAACTGTAACACGATTTCATTTGATAAAGAGGATCGTGTTGTTGTTGTTGTTGTTGCTGTACAATCGATTGAACTGAATACCTTTGGCAATGGCAGCTTTCTGTGTCAAGGCAGGGGACTAAATTCCATGATTAACTTCTTTTATTTGAGTGAATTCTATCCACCATTTGAAGACTGTGCAGTGCTTGATGTTAGGCACTTTTCCCTGGTAAATTATTACGTTGAAGGAGGTCACTATTTTCAGACATGTTGAAGTGATGCAATACCCGCCACAACAAGTGGCCCATGGGAATGAGGTTGACTCTCCGTAGCATATGTCTGTTTTTCTCTAAGTTTTCATAACACGTATGTCTGCAAGGAGAGCATCAACGACTGATGCATTGTGGGAAGCTGAATTTCCGGAATAATTGACCTGAATGGAAGTTTGTAACGTGTTGGTGTTGTACACGTTTTTGACAGCATTTTTTAAATAAATTTTGGTCAGGGAAGGACTGATGTGGAGACAGTGGGTAGTCATGATCTTTGGGGCACAAGGGGCGCAATGAAAGGGCAGAGGGGCGGGAGAAATAAGGGGCAGGGCGCTGCGCCCCTCTAAAAACGCCTAGCGAGGGGTCTGTTACGTGGCTCTATTCTCAAGAATGACTGTTTGGAAAGAAAAAAAAGGGATGATGCATTATAACGTTAGAAATCAAAATGACGTCACCGGCGACAACATCTTGGTCTACTCAAGATACAGAGTATGGCTGCTGTTGAACGCTTGATGTTAACTTAACATCATAATGTTTGATGCTAAAATTGCGATGTCAGTTTTGACAGTTAATTCTTAATAAATGTCATAGCGTTACTTGAGCCATCATTTCACAAATTGAACATTTTGAAAAAATAACACACTGCATGGCAGTCTGAGTGGAAAAAATCCGGGTTTATAAAGTGAGAAAATTATACATATATACTGGTAGATGGATTCAGGAATGTATGTTTCTTAAAAGCTACATGTACAATGTATTAAATTGTATACCTCGCCATTTAATGAATATATGAAAGAACAATTGAATGTGTGATGAGATGATAAAGCTTCCGTTGCACTGGATAACCGGTGTATTTAATTGCTTTGTTTTACACACAAGGAAATGTTTTGTATTGTGAAGTCTATAACGTGCTGTTGTTAAACTGTGATAGTTTGTTAGATGTGAGAATGACAACCACAGCAACTACATGTACACATATTTCACACATGGAATTCTCTGCTGTAAGGATGGGTTAACTCTACATGTAATGTTCTGGTACAACCTGTAAGACTTTACTCTGTAACTTCTAGCTTAATACATGTAGGTGCATAGACACACTGTGCATTAACATAGCCATTTTTAGTAGGACGTCGCTTTCATTGTTATTATATATTTTAGAAGACTTGAGTTTAGAGTGTCGTTTATGTTTACTAGTATGGTTAGTGAGTAGTTTGAAGGAGTACAACCTTTGTGTGAAAGGTTTGGTTCTTTTGCAAAAAAATTTCTGTTTCCCCAGAATTGTCTCTACATATACAGTGTGTGCTACTATTGTGATGGATTTGATCTTCAAAGTCTCATTTGTTGAAAACTTGAAAATAGTTTTTTTCAATGTTGATCGGATTGTTCTAGAAAGTTGAGTCTACAGACCGAGAGAGAGTTCTAAATCATGTTCCTGAAAAGTGAAGATTCTTTTCAGAAAATAAGAGTTTTCCCAAAAAAGACTGCTCAGTGAAACTTATGCCCAGTTGCATGATTAGCTGTGTAATATTTCCGTGTTGTAGACCACCTAACAGACGAGGGACCAGTCTAACCTCCCAGTGTGTGGACTTCCTCTGACAGTCAATTGATACCACCTGCTCTTACTGAGTCAGTACAGAATCCCTCTCATACCTTACAGGCTATTTCATAAGATAGCAACTTATGGAATTTCCCTTTTTATTCAGCAGGAATTCATCCTCCGAAAAGTATTAATGAATCTACCTCATGCTTAGACAATGTATTTTCAGTTTTGTTTGTCTGTACATAGGAGTTGGAAATTCTCTGGATATATAATACGAAGTCTGTGTTTCATTGGATCTTGTTCTTCATAACCTTGATTTTGTTAATCTGTGAACATTTTGAGCATTCTTCTGATTTATCGTATTAAGTTTGACCCTTCTGTCGCTTTTTTGCTTTGCATCCTTTAATTTGATGAATTTGCATTTACATCTGTATTGTAGCTTGAATGTAATGTTTGTGGAATTCAAATATTGATATTTTCAGATATTACATGTAGCTCTCCTGAAGTCCAGTACAGAGTTTACATTGACACTGTTTTTGTTGTGTTTTGGTTTGTTTTTTGGGGGTATATCCCTGTTTCAAAGTTCAAAGTAACTGCTTTATGGAAAAGGGAAAAGTTCAATTCTGATGGATTAAAAATTAATAAGAAATGGCTCCATGATCTTTCAGTTTGTATAGTTTTAAAATAGTGTGTGTAACTGAGGACCTCCCACTGTTTTCTGCCCATACATTAACTAGGGACATCTGTAGGTATTGATCAGTGTAAGTTAGCAGTCTTTGTCATCAGTCACTGGCAGGTATTTCTCTCAGGTGTTACAATCATGGAGACAACCTGTAAAGTAGGCCAGTGGCTTCAAGTTCATGTCAGGGTAGGCTATTCTCATTTCATCTTTATTATTTATTTTAATAACCTTCGTATTGATCTTTAATGTACTTTGAAAATATATCTAGTTTGAACTCTGTGATTTTGAGAAGAACATGAGGGCAGCAGGTGTTCTGCAGTAGTTTAAATCTTTTTTATAAACCTGACTTTTCTAAAATCTTGGTGTATATATTTATTAGCTTCTTAAATTGTGAATGTATTGATTCTGTATGTTTTATTTAGGTTCTCTTCATTGCAGAGTAGGTGTGTCGTCATATGATATGAAATACTTTGCATACCTCTGTGTGTTGACATTGTATCTGCGACTCTTATTACTGTGTTTATCACTTGCTTTTAAAGCTGACATCACATTAGAATGATATGCAGCTTGTATGAAGGATTTGTAAGCAAAATGCTGTTACCCTATATCTATTTTTTTCTGGGTTTCTCTTATGTTAAACACATTTCTAGGGATGCATTTATCAGCCTATGTTACAACCGCTTATTGACTGATAAGATTCTACATTACTGACATTTTTCTTGTTACACAAACTTTTACATCGCAATTTGACAAAGTTCATAACCCTATTCAATTAAAAATGTGCATTATACTTAAAGCATTGTTTCTAATTTCAGGAGCTAGAGTTAAAAAGTCATGCACATCTCAGCAAACTAAAACAGATGAAAACAGAATTATTGTCTCGAATAAATGACCTGAAAAAGCAAATCTTAGAGATTGAGGCTCAGGAAAATGAAGCTATCAGAGAGGTAAGATCAATGTCTAATCTAAATTAAATCCGGAACAGTTTTTGTAATACTGTCATATTTGGAAAGTAGTAAGTGTAGGGTTTATGAACATCTGTATCTTTTACAAGTAACGATAAATATTGACTTGATTATAAGTCGAGATAAAATATTTAATTTCAATGTTGTCCTTTATGGAACAATACAGGTGCATGTGGATAATAGAGAAATAAATCATTGTTGTAATTGACAGTTTGACATGCTGCAATTTTGGCCAAGCAAATTTACTATAAAAATCACCAGAATCAAATTTTAATCAGCGGTAGGACACCTACAGCTGTATAATTCATTTTTGCTTAGTTAATGTTATTTTTTCTGTCCGCCCATGGTTGTACAAATTTGACCCACTATTTGATAAGTACTGTTATGTGGTGAAAGTGTGATGTGACTTAATGTGATCAGAGTTTAATATGTGTACAGTCATGTAGAGAGTGGATAAGGAATTGCCCCCTGCTCTTCTCCTTCTACCCCACAAGGTCCACCATAGTCCTGAGGGGTACAGATCTGTCACGCTTCACTTGATATACCTGTGAAAATGGAACAGTTTAGGTGATGAGTGTGTCTGAAGGTTGACAGGTGTTGAACAGTGTGGAGGTATTAAGGAAACGAGGGCAGGGGGCTAAGCTCCTGTCACCCCTGGGGGCTCCGATTTGAAATCTTTTGTCCATTACTTTACATCTTGTCCTACTGTAAAAAGACTGAACATATAGTTTAACATGCACTCCTCAGGTGTATTGTGATGTTTGACTTCTGAATTGTGAATCTATGTGATTTAGAATTATCAACTAAAATCTGCTGTGCCTAAGCTTACCCTGAGTTCAGTAGACATCAGTGTGTGTAATCATGAATTGCAATGTTTGATTTTGGTATTCGGGATCTAAATTGATATGTTTGAACATTGTCTGTGGCAGTTGGAAATGGAAAGAGCACTGCTGGAAGGGGAACATAAGAAGGAGATGGAAGAATTACAAGCTGATCAGGAAAACATTGACACTCTGAAGAAAAAACAACAACGGCTAATACAACGAGCAGCTGTGGAAAGAGAGAAGGTAAATCTGTTTGATACATCTGTTACAGTCTGTTGTCAATTGTTAACCTCATAGTCAGATATTACCTGGTCAAAACAAATCCCATTAGACACCTGTGTTGTAGGGAAGTGTAACTCAGGTGTATAGTTTGGATGACAAACTGTATTAACTGGGACAATGTGTACGATAAAATTAGGTGTGAAATGATTTGATTTTGTTTATTCGCCATAAAAGATATATACAAATGAAGTAGTGCAATAAAACACAAAATCAATGAACCATGTTAGACAATAAGTTGATGCACTGACGACATGATATAGTTAATTGAACACAAATTAACTTAAGTGTTATATATTATATCTTGGGACGAGTAGAGATATGATTGGACATACCTACACATACTACATTATCTCATTTACATTCATCATTAACATGTCATAGCTTATTATATCCTTTTAATTGATAGCACACCAATCTTACCTCAAGCAAAAAGTCAAAATTGTACTTATGAAATCCGGCAATAAGCCTCCTTAGCGTTTGGCAAGATCATGTGAGATCAGTGTTTAGGGGTATAACTTTCACTGATTGACTGTCTGATTAACATTAGTGGCATTGCCTATGGAGATCAGCTACATACATACACACAAAAAAGTTAAGCACCCCCCTGGAAAGTCTGCAACGACTGATAAAACCATTCGTGTAGGGAGATTGTAGGCAAACTGATTTTGCAGAAACGATTGTGATCATAAAGGGCAACATTCTGGCGATAAGAAATCACCTTTAATGGCAATAAGCTATGCAATTTATTTAGGATATCGTTAGCCAAATCAAAAGTGTATTTTAACAACATAAAAGATGCTTGTAAGTATCTGTCCATCTGGCTTCACAGGGCGAACATATTGAAGTAAAAATGTCACTTTGAGTGTGTAGAGCAGAAGCCTCCATTAGCTTCCAACCTGCGTCTCAATCATCCAGTGAGGCGTTGGATCTGTTGAAGGGGTAACTGCGTGGATTTTAATCCTTTAGAGCACATTTGGGATAGGATGGGCAGAAACATTCCTGTACAAAATCTGCAGGAATTTGAAGCTGCATTACATCAGTATTGGCGGCAGTTATCCCTTGTTTTTTTCTGTTGGTTTTTGAAGTATTGTCAATTTAAACTGAACCTCAACTGACAGCTTCCATTATATCTTGGTGTCTTTCACAAAAACATTTGGATAAAAGAAATGGTTTTGTGATAAAGACAAAACGACACAGTAAACCCCCATCTCCATAAGCGATGGTGTTAAACGAACGGATGCTCAGTGAAAGTGATACCCATAAACTGTGATCTTGCGTGTCATTTTCGCCAAAAAATAATTACATGTAAATGGACACCATTTTGCTCGAGCTGTGCTAGCTCCAGTTAAAATGGTCTTATTTTCACTCATCATCTGATTAACAGCCTCTTTTTTTTTTATCCTGACATCACACAGAAATCTGAGAATGAACTGGTCATACATACATGAAATACCAATACACCATCATATGATTTTCTTGTATTCTTTAAAACTATAGCAGTGACCTTTTGTAATTTATAATGTATGCATGATGTTTTAGTTTTGAGAATGCTGTATCATACCTTTCATACTGAAATCTCTATGTATATGCTTCTCACTAATTTATTTTGCATTCATTTGCTTTGGGATGAATGACCTGAGTTGTTTCCCCTGATTTGGGCTGTAAATCTGCTTACATTGCTACAAATGTATACAGAATTTCTTCTGAGAAACGACTTTCATCAAGAGTTGCATCTTGGTTTCCTTCTTTATTGAGGATTATTGTAACCAAAATAATATATAAATAAGAAGTGGAGATTTCAACTTTTGATAAATTCAGCATTTTTAAAAAGAAATATTTTAAATCCCTTATTTTTAAATTTTCAATGTCACCAATTTGTAAAGAGTTTTGTTTTAATTTGTGGTATTTATATTGTGCTCTCTGCAGAAACGTTGGAGGGTATGTATTTAATTTCCTATCTGCATCCAAACCACAGGATACACTCTAGTTCATTTTCCCCTTGACCCTCAATATGCCAGCCTGTTGTATTGGAGTGCACTTGCTTAATGTTTCCCTAATTTTTTGGGAGGAATAAGTAGCATGGCTTGAAATGTGTGTGTTATTTACCATTCCCTCCCTAACTATCCCAGCTTGTTATTAAAAATAACGTTACACTTGATAGGAACCTAAACATGCTGATGTAAAGCATCAAATAAAAGATGTTATATTAGTATGATCACTTGCCCATCTTAATTCATTACTTGAATATTCATGGATCCCTGAGACAGTAACGTCGTTAAGCTTTCTACCTATATAGAAAAGAATTACATTATTTAATTTATTTACTATACCTTCAATTCACTAGTGCAATGAACGATTGAACTATTCAACCATAGCCTAAATAGCCAACTCCAAGTCTTTAAAAACATTTAAAACATTTTGCTGCCAATAAATAGAGAGGATATCAGTACTATCCATGTAAACCACTGCTTCAGAAACATTATATAGGCCTACATAACATAAATATTCATTTGAAAATCTAAGTAATATTTTTTAAATTTATTTAAATAGTTGGTTTCCAATTTCTGTTATTAGTTGCTTATTCTGTAATGTAGAAATAGTTACAACGTATGTTTATATGTGAGTCTGTACTGTTAAGTGTTGTTCATATTGGTCATCCCAGCATGCTTACATCTGTAGATGTTGAAGTTGCTGTTTTCTGTGAGTGCTAGAAAAATGTAGCTAATAGACCGGACTGCCTCCCAAGTCCATCAATAATTTATCTCACAATTTGGGGTGTTTTTAGAGGATGGATCTTGTAGTTGTGTTAGAAACTGTAGAATTGCTAATAAGTAATGTGTTGCATGTTGCATGGGTCAGTGGAGGGTATAGACCAAGCACTAGTTCTCACGCCATAGTAGTCATGCTGATAACACTGAAAGGCAATAGTACATATACTATAGATTTAGGTAGAAAGCTTTCTGTTTTTATTGGATGAATGGTAAGGTGACATGCAAAGCAAAACATCTTCATACTGGAACCAAGGTAGTCTGGATAGAAATTAGTCCTTATCTTTACACCGATGTGGCTTGTAAAGCTGTATATACATGTGTGGACATCAGTTGATACAGAACCCTAAAGCTTATCTTGGTTGAGAAAGAATGGTCATGTATCAGTGCTCTTCAATTATTAGTGAAACATATATGTCTGGGTTTATGATTCCACCTCCCTATTTGGATGGGGTGCCATGTACCCACCAAACTTTTTTTTAGTAGGGCATGGGGGTCACCTGGCAAGGAGCCTCACTAAACTAGACAATGTTGCCATACACGTGAAATTATCATGAGTGCAGCATAAGATATCATTAAATTCTTAGTGCTTCTGTATGTTGATGAGAGTGTGGCGTCCTGCTATATTCTGTATACAGGGTATTCGATATCTTTGAATGGGTTGCGTGTTCTCTATAATGTTATAATAGCTCAGCTATATTTTTGCACACCTGCAGGACATGGCTGAGATTCGTAAAGAGCGTCAGGTGTTACGTGAACTTGAGGAGAAACATTACCAGACAGAACAGAAACTAGAAGTGTGCAGTAAAGAGGAGGAAGATGGTCTACTGGACGAGTTTGCTCATCAACAGGAACTTATTGAAGCTCAGAGGAAAAAGTTTGATGACCTGGAGTTTAATCAGCTAGAGGTAAAAACATAAAATTAGAATTAGACACTTCTTTTTAGTTAATATGTAACTGGATTAATAGTCCACATGTCTTCAATTGTCTTCAAATTCTGTATTATTTTGAAATGTAACAAGTACACAATCAGGCTAAATTGATGTATGGCTACATTGAATGTAGCATTTTAAGATCATGTAACTAAATGGAGCTAACTCTGATTGTAGTCTGAGGCTCATTTTGAGGAGGAGAAAGAGGAGATTCAACAAAGCTTAATGAAGGATCAGAATGATTTACTGGACAAATATAAACACAGAGAGGTCAGTCAATGTTATATATATATTTAATAGCACCATTAGAAATTTGTCTCCATGGTGATTTTAGCCAAGAAGATTTTCCATGTGCCTTTTTTAGTGTTATTAGATATATTCATATAAGTTTTCTTCTATTTTTAGATTTCTTAATTTTTTTAAAATTTTGTGTTACTTTCTTACTAGCAAAACTTGAAACTCTTTTAAACTAAAATTTTAGAGGGTCAACTTTGTAATTTTTTCGTTTAAAGACTCTGTAAAAAAACTGATTATATTTTTAAGTTTACTGTCTTTATTTAGTAAAAAACAAATGCTTTTGAGCTATCCTTTATATCTATATTAATTTATATTTTGGTTTTGTTGGCGTCGTTTTTAGGAACGACTTCAGGTGATTGATAAACAACAAAGGGATATGCTACAGATGGTTAAAAAAGATATGGAATTATTGGAGAAATCCAGACAAAAATTGATTCAAGATTTTAAGCAGGTTTGTTATGAATGCTATAAATGGTTTGTACCAACATCATATTCGTTATTTGTTCACTTAATATAAGGTTCTCGTGGACACAAATTTCAAATGTAGTGATTATTTTGTATACATGTATGTCAACTGATCTTGAGTATTTAAACATTTGTATATCTACCTGCCTTGACACTTTGTTCAATGGTGTCATCACAATATGTGACATTGTTCTACATGTATATTTATAATGAATTGAGATTGAATGGTAGTGCCGTGGATGACGCATGCAAGACGTGAGGCTTTTTACATAAATACCCTGTCTGTTAATTCCACCCTCAGTATGTATCTTTATTTCAGAATTGTGTTGCCAATTGTTTGTACAACCAGTTTTTTTTCATTTATTTCTTGTCTGGCTGCTGAATGACTGTGCTGTGAAAAGGAATTGATGTTTCACATTTACCTTGCTATACACCAATACAAACACAGTTTCTCTCCCATGGAAAACTTACACATCACAAATGTCTACATATCCTGATTGTTTCTTTGATTTCTCTCCCAACATAACACTTCTGTAGCCCTTTATTTACTGACCATCTCTTGCTCTTTCCTATCCAACAATATTCTCTATTTCTATCCATCTATGTCTATGATTTATATTCAGTTACATGTATTAGAGCAAACAAACAACACATTCACATTTCAAGAGACCAGACACACTGTACCTGTACATTTAAGTAGCTGTTAGACAAGAGAAGCACATGTAAATTACACAACACATTGTTTTTCAGGAAAAGTTGAAACTGGCACAAGTGGAGAAAAATATTCGTGAAATAAACAACTCTCATTCGACTTATGATGGCCACCTGGCGAATGGAGGAACTGTGCTTGAGGTAGCTAAACAAAAAATCCCAAACATCGTCATTTTCACAATCTCATTTCATCACTAGATCTTAGTATAGGGTTAGAAAACCAGCGCCCTGACCAAGCCTGCATGATTCGCTTATTTTCTTTCTATTGTAAATGTTAATGAAAAAGACTGCATTTTGAGGTGATGTTTCTGTGACCCTGTCCATTGATTCACTTGTCTCCGTACTAACCAGCAAAACAATATTATCATGTTTATTTTTTACCTAAATAAATGAGTGTTAAACTTTAATGTGCTTAGTTTATTAAATTTGATCTTTGTATAAATGTGGAAGCTGCCAAGGCTCAACGGAACGTTTTTAATTTCTGCAAACTTTAAACACACTTGATGGCTAAATAATACAGACTACCTTGGTTACAATTGGGTTAAAAACGCTAATCCATCCCATTCTCTTACTGTTAATTTATATGAATGTATCATATGGCTTCTTCTTTAATAGGACAAACCCTCTGCACCTTCTAACACTGTATCATTAGAATCCATGCGACTAGCTCCCTTAGAAAACTCACCGATGAAATTGGATTTTCTGGACGACACACTGTCACCTGACTCATCTGTCAACTCCTCCATGAACTCGACACTACGGGAAGTTGAGAAGAATCGTATCATAATGTTAGAACAGCAAGGTAATTTGATTACTACAATATATATTCTCTTTTTACAGTCGAATTAATTAGTTGCCAATTTTAGGATTTTTATCTCATGATTTCTGATTATCAATACTTCATTAGAGTGACTTGGAGAAGTGAGGCAGAACATAAAAAATTTAGTGCATACTTTTGAATAACAAAAAAAACAACATTATCACATACTTTGCTAGTTACATGTAACATCATAATATAGTGTTTAGATATATGAATAAAATGTAATGGTAAAAAAATGACAAACTTTCAAACTTTGAATCGGTACTGAATACATCAGTTTTATTACTTGGTTCATTTATCTTTTATTAAAATGAAATGAACAACTTGTTACTCAAGGTCTGAAACACAGCTATTCTATCACTATATCCTTTAAATATCAAAGGATTGTTTAGTGATTGTCCTGCGGACATGTACTGCATATTTTGTGAAAGATATTACTTGTGAATATATACTGTGCTTGTTTTAGGAAGACCTGCAGTTTTTTTTATTTGGCCACATTTCAATGTTGGATTTTTATTTTATGCTGTTATTCTGCTTATAATTTTTGCTGTTACTATTGTGAATGACTTCTTTTTTTAGGAAGTACAGTTATTGAAGAACAAAGAAAACGCTTAGAAGAATTAAAGAGACGAGCTGCAGATGAGGTTCGAGCTCAGTGGGAAGAACGAAAAATCCGAGAAGCTAATTGTAAAAGTTTTAATTCCCTGGAGTCTGAGGAATCTAGTATTGACAGTAGCTGTGATACAACACCGTCTGAAAAGGAAACAAGGTAAGGCTTCAAAATATTGTTTTTAATCATTGTAACTCACTTGGACTCTGTACAATCTCCGTGCCCCAAAATACTCTTGCGGTGTCAGTTTTGTAAAAACATTGGCGGCCTCTCTTACTCATGCCCCCTCCCCTACCCTGCTCTGCTTTACCATTCCTTACAAAATGGTATTGAAATCAGCACAAGTGAAATCATCTAGAGTGTAAATCAAAACTTAAATTTCAACAGAAACATAGTAACATTTGCTTTAAACACTGAAGTTTTGTTTCTCCTGGACACTATGGATATTGATATTCTGTGTGAGGCTCTGTGATAACTGACTAAGCCACTGTAATCAGAGAGAATATTGACTAGGAGATCGCCCAGGCCCTTTGATATGGACATTTTAAATCAATATAATTGTTAAACAACAAAAGGTATGTGACATCAAACACCTTTGCTGATATAGACCCCACCTTATCAGTAGCTCTTGTCACTTCAGGTTTGTATGTTAACGTCAATCAACCTATACAGTTCATTCCTCTGAGAAAGCTTTCTGAAATCGAACTGCCAAGATGTCATCGTAAACATGTCAAATTTTCCAGCTTTAAAAATAAATTATTCAAACCTTGGCTTATAAATCTACATATATGCATATATTCTAGAAATTTATATATATTTTAAAAAGTTGAAATCCTTGATTATTTAATAGCAGTAAAAAAACATACAGCATTAAGACTACATAGATAAGTTATAGTTTCCATTATCATTTTTTTTTCACATATTTAATGAGTACTATTCAGATAAAAAAGATACCCAGTTTATAGTTTTCAGACTGAATAAAGTTATTATTTATTGTTCCCTAATGATTTTTCCACGTTGGGCTTTTCAAATATTGTCATTACTTTTGCCATTAATTTT
This sequence comes from Lepidochitona cinerea, assembly GCA_963971465.1. Lineage (NCBI taxonomy): Eukaryota > Metazoa > Mollusca > Polyplacophora > Chitonida > Tonicellidae > Lepidochitona > Lepidochitona cinerea. The sequence goes on along the minus strand of OZ020551.1, from coordinate 101,813,469 downwards.
TATTTTTATAGCTTTTGCTATCTTCTGAAGGTTACTTGAAAAGTTAATATGATTTATTATTATGAAGGCAGTGTTTTATGGAAATTGGCATGTTATTTAACTGGCTACATCACAACCTCATAAATTGCAGAGAAATACTTTACGAGAAAGCAGCATGTAGCCTTAATTGAAGCAACTATAATCTTAAAGGTTCTACAGCTGCTCTCGAGGGAAAGCAGTTTTAGCAGGCCCTGTTTCCGTTGTGAAATGGCATTTCTGTTTGTTTAGTCTGTATAGTAACATGAGAGGGAAATCAATGTGCAGTGTTTGTTGGGTCAAAATCAGAAGTGTTCTAATCAATTAATCCACTGCTTTAACTTTTTACCATTCTGTTGTTTCTTCATGATAAATACAGCATGTGTCTTCTTACTACAACATTTGATAAACATTTGGGTTTAAAAACTTCAAACTTAAAGGGAAAGAAAATCTAAGCATTAGACTAGTTTAGATGGAAAGAGTGGAGTTCATTTAATCCAAAACAACTGTCCAATGTATGTTTTATCCCCTCATAAGCGAATAATTGAAATTTGAAGGTGGCGTTACAATAGAGAATAAGCTTCATAGGCCAATCACAAGGCCGCCACAATTTTTTCATTAGTTTTATCCAATTATGGTTGAATAAAAATTTAAGTGCGTTATAGAGTAGTCATGTGATGCACTTTAGCCAATGGCTGGCTAAGCAATGGCGTGTGGTTGCATACTGACCTATATATTCGGAGACAATGTTTTTTTGGACCTAAATCTACCATTATACATTACAGAGCGGTAAAAATACGTCATTATTGATCTAAAAATAGCTACACCAACATCACGTCATCCTAAAACGGAAAAATGGCTACACAGATACTGTAAGATCTCCGCTAATTCAAGGACCAGTGATGTGAAAATAACGAATTATTATATTGCTATTTGCCACATTTGGTCTATAAAAACAACAACAGCGATCGTTCAATAGGATTATCTGATCGCTCACTCCAGGAGGTAAGACTCTCAACGAAAAAAGTTGAATTTTAAGTGTACTTTTATTAATGTTTTTCTGGCCCTTGAATTTTTTAGAGTACTTGAATTAGCGGAGATCTTACCGTAAGCCACTGAAAGGGCATATTTCTGTCTGTTTTTATTAGCTTGAGGGTCACTGGAGGTAATTGACGTGAAATGTTTTAAGCACTTTGAAGGTTGTTATCGACGATAATCCCTATGTATTTCTAGATATTTCCCCTCCTAAACTTCCAGCTCATATGAATTACATGAGATCTGAAACATGCGAGCACATGGAAAATCGTCTTGTCTGAAATAACGTTTCTAATTGTGTTAAAAAGAGGTATATCATTTAGACCTTTATACCCAATCATAAATTGTTGTAATAAACTAAACCTATGATATTTCATTAGGTTGACGACTGACAGGAGCTTGGCCTTAGTCGGAAGTGATATTGTCTATTATCTAGTGACCTTAGTGTGTCGACAGGTTCTTGCACAAGCTTCAGGGGTCTGGCATCACCTTTGTGAAATTGTATTGAGAACCCCCAAAATGAATCAATCGATCATTTTCTTGTGACAAAAACAAATAGAATTCCTTAAAAAAGATTTGTGATGCTAATTCCACGATAAAATAGCAGATTTTTATTTATTCATGCTTAGACCTGTAGTAAATGTATTGGGTGTCTTACAGCAATTTAGTTGATTACTATATTGTGTTTTATAATTTATAGACACTTAAATACACGGCCACAGATATTGATATCAAACTGGAGGAATCTAGATAAGTTTGAAAAGTTGTCAAATGTGTACATATGAACACTGTATGAAATGTATAAAACCTTTTTCATAAACTCTGGGAGGGGAGGGGGGGGGATTATGTGAAAACATATTTGACAATTTCTTATCAAAATAAAATCTACATTTTGACAGTTTATTTCACTTTGGGATGTACAGAATTGCCTGAAATACAATTGACTCAGAATATGTAAGTCTGATATACCCTTGTTTAACATGCATCAATGGTATTATGAGTGTGAGATTTCCATCGTTTAGTGTTAAGATGGATGGTATTGTAACTTAATGACATAATAGACACTGATTGCTATTTATGTGGTAATTTGCTGATGTTTGTTGAAATAATGATGTTGGGATGATGTGGGTTGAGTGTCAGAGTATAGTTAGTCCAGATAAATCACCGTTCCCTGATCAACCCTCTGGCTACACTCAATAGCCCTACTATTTTCACTGGTCACTCATCTGGAAGCCTAATCACCCAGTTATTTTTTCTCCCTGACATTTTTTCTCCGTGATATATTTAACTGTGCTTATTTTTTGACATTGATAAATTGAGGGTTAATGTTGCACCTTTTATACATTGATTCCCCGTAATTACTGGTGTTAGGACTCCGTGAATGGGTAATTATCATTAGGTGGCAATGGACTAGGACAACCCAATGGTTTTTACATCACACAACCAACAGGAATCTGACTGGAAATAGATTTTTCTCCCATTGACTGGTGCTTGCCATAGATTTGCACATGTAATACTGTCAAGATTATTTACAGTCTCTTCCACATTTGTCAAAGTTACTAAGACGTGTTTTCCTTATATACTCTGAAAATGATATTATTGATGAATATGGGGTTCTTTTTTTGCTGCGGGGTGGGGGAGGGGACACTCTTAATTGACCATTCATAATATTTTACTTTTATAGAGTGCTGAAAAAAAGGCTGCAGTTGACAGAAAGTGAATGCATAAGGCTGCTGGTATAAATTTGATAAAAAAGATTATTTGTTTCTTCAAAAATGATATTGTCTAATTTGCGAGAAACTAAAATAAATTGACAGTATGTGATTTAAAGCATATTTTGTTTACATTTCATTTATGCTCATTGTTAAAACCAAGTAGGATTTTAAAAAAAAGGCTTGTTATTTAAAGTATAAGCCAGCCTGCTCGTCCACAAACTTTGTCCAACTGAATGTTATAAACGTCCTGACCTTAAATGTCACAATCTGCCTGCGACACCTGTAATTTGATCACGTTGAATTTTTACGCAATTACTAACCTTTTAATCTTGTATTTAAAAGGTAAAAAGAACAGCACATCCATCATGGTGAACGGTGAAAGCCTTCACTAACTAATTGATTGCAATATTTTCTAACAGAGCCATTAATCTAAGAGTTTGTTGGAGTTCTGGTTTGACGTGTTAAGTAGAAATTATAGGTGACAGAAAGGCCTGTAGCTGTCTAAACCTGGTGACAGCTATGACAGGTTCAAGGGATGTAGAAAGGACAAACACTCTTCTAATACAACACCATCTCATTAACTTTTTACTCTCCTAAATCATTGCTTATTTCTCACCATGATTATCAGCCAAGAAAAAAAAGCCAAGTGAAATCAATTGAAGAAAGTGCTGTAGAAACTAAGGACACAAGTATGATGAGATCAAGCTTAATGGTTTGTTATTTCATATCTCAAAGCTTATCATGGATATTTAAAGTAAACACATGCTTGGTTTATACATTTCTTACACTACACCCCCGTCGACGTATCAACTTCCAGGCAGTGTGTTATTTTATTATAATCTACGTGTGAAATTAAGGCCCAAATAACGCTCTGACGTTACAAAAGAACTGTCCAAACTGATGTCACAAAAACTGTTGTCATCAGGCATAATGACATTAAGATGGAGCGTCTTGCAACAGCCATATCTTGAACGGTTCGGGATGTTGTCGTTGGTAAGATCATTTTGAAGCTTACACTGCACTATCCAATCTGATTTTAGACTGTCACTCTTGTAAATAGTGCAAAGTCAACATCACGAAGCCATCGCACAGTACGATCAATCGCAGTTGCCATGACGACGTATCTCACCATGGTATCCAGTGGCAACTAAGCTTCGTTTGCGATGCGACTGTTTTGTGAAACGAGCCCCAGGTCTTTTGCCAAAAGACACCTTGTGGTTCTCCTTATTTCCATAAATTATGTGCATTCTCTCTGCTTTGGGACATTTCACTTCCTCTTTGTACAAGTGACAGCACATTTATGATTACAATCCCCAAAAGTGCTCAAGAATTATCTTAAACAGTACAAAACAAGACTTCAGTCTCAAAGCTAAAATAAAAGAAATGCATTTTCGACAGATAAACTTCTCAGGGCCTGGTTAAATTAAGTATGTAAAACATACATTAAACTTCCTATCAAAGCCAAGTTGAGGTAGGCCTTACTTTAGGTAAAGTAAAAAACAACTGACAGTGACAATGGCCAAGCACAAATTTACCAATCAACTCGACTTACTGAGCAAGTCTGTGCCATACTTTTTTTTAGTTCTTGCACTTCTTGGCATCATTATTGTCTTTGAAAATAATATCCTGACTTTTTTTAGCTTTTCCAAAATACTGGATGTAACTGAATCCCTTGGATCAGTGGACCAGTGTCTGACTAACCTTATATTGTGGCCTAGGTAGGAGAAACATTCAGTATGTCTAATACATTAGCCTTCCTGACATTTTATGGTCTGTGCCTGTGGAGCCTAATTTAGATCTAGGTTTAAATGGGTGGGTTGAGGGTTTTGATCTTTTGGTTGGTTGGTACTTCTGTCACCATATGACCATAGCTGTTAAGTGCGACGTTAGTCCCAAACCAATCAATAAAATGTTTGTTCACTCAGTAATCTAACAGCCCCACCGCATAAGGGAAATAATTTTGACTCATAAATCCATTTTGAAATCATGCCTATTGAGAAAATCCCTTTTCTCACTTCCGCTGCAAATACCAAGCACAAACGTTTGTTAAAGGGAAAGTTTTTGGATTCAAACATTACAAACTATTTATCCTTTGGGTTTGAACTTGGACCCCGGAAGATGTCGTGAAAAAACTATAATACCATTTGTGGTTCAGTATAACAAAGCTAGCATCGCTATGGCCAAGATTATAGTAGAAGAATACAAACTACTTCAAAGTAAACTTGCTCGACCTCTGACCCAAAGGCCAGTCATTGCTTATAAAAAGAACAAGTGTTTGAAAGACATACTGGTCAGGGCTAAACTCCCCTGTCTGCCTTCTACCTAGGTTTTCTGGGACAGGGGTATTGGGTGGGTGGGGGGGGGGGGGGGGGGGCAAATTTTCACTCTCTTTTCCCATGACCCCATAATATATAGTCTGACGATATTCTTACTATAGCTTAAGATGCGTAAGCATTGTCAATGTAATACAAAGTGTTCCAGAAAATTCTACTGACTAAGACCAAGCTCCTGTCAGTCGTCAACCTAATGAAATATCATAGGTTTACTTTATTACAACAATTTATGATGGAGTATAAAGGTCTAAATGATATACGTCTTTTTAACACAATTAGAAACTTGTCTCCGTGGTTATTTTAGACAAGAAGATTTTCCCTGTGCCCGTGTGTTTTAGTGTTCATAATATATATCCACCGGGCCAGTTCTTCTTCCCTGACTTATTTAGGTAAATTGTTTGAAATTGTAATTATTATTATTGGTCACTTTTGTATGCAAAATAGTTTTTGAGTTTTTCAAAAAGGATTAATAAATGTTGATCAAAGAGCCAATTAGAATAGCAAGAATAGATCTGTGAATTTCTAATGTTATTTCTTCTTACTCATGAATGTTTTCTTACAAGAATATATGGAAATGTTGTGTACAGCTGTTGTGAAGACTAAGATCAAAGGTCCTCATTTTAGAAACCTTTATATGTTTTATTCATATTAAATTGAATATTTTCACCATCTTCAGGATTTTGTGTAGGGTGTGTGAGTTACGTTACTAGACATGATATTTAATGCCTTATCCCTAATTAATATCTGTCTACCATTTTGTCTGAGTGACATGAAAAGGAAATGACTTTGTCTACTCATTAAAACAAGCCGTCTCCAAGCTAATGATACACTGTAGATTTTATTAAGATGTAAGAGTATTAAGCTATAAATTATATGATGGTGTAAAACTAGAATGGGAAAACAAAATAACTGTCTGTTAGAGAGGATTCTGACTGTAAATCATAATGTCGAGATCGTAGATGGCAATAATTGATTTATGATTCCATAGCTAACTGATTTGGTTATATCTCATTTCAACTTCACTGGCATTTAGTATCCTGGATGTTTAATGTGTTGTGTGGTTCCTAATGGCTGCTCGTCCTTTAACTGCTTGTCTTTTTCTCCATGCCTTTTTATGTCCGTTTAAAGGGCAGTTTGTTTTGAAGCTTTCCATCAAGCAGCTTATCATGTCACTGCTAGTTGGCAACGGTGCCTATTATTGATGTTCTGATAATTACAGACTGTGTTCCGTCCTCACTCTTCTTGTATCCCTGGCTAATTAATCCATGCTAAGCAAATCTTAACACCAATCTGATAATGAATTCAATCAAACCTCTATTAGGTATCATAGATCTGTCAAAGTTTTTGGTTATAAGAAACAATATTTTGTACACAATGTAGATGTTTTAGCATTTCATCAACTAATTCATTCTTGTTAGTAAAATGTTCTAATCAGTTTCTATACACAATACAATGTATAGTTGGCTTTGATCAAGTTGAATTTCTGATGATCCAAACACCTGTGTTACTTATGCAAACATTTTGAGGTATTAAGAATTTGAATGATATCCGTACAGTATTTTAGTTTCCAAATGTATTGATTATGATCAGCTGAATCTTGTTAAGTTTAAGTGGGATATCATTAGGTTTCTATTGGTCAATTGATTATTAAGCAGTAAGACTGTATTAGTCGTGATTTAGTGAGGCATATTATAGCCCTAATAAGTAGGCTCTTACATGGGTTGACATGGTATAGGAAGGGCTGATTTCCTTTATTTCTCCATTCTGTCTTTTATACACTCAGACATGTCTCTGCCTATTTCTCCATTTGCTTGTTTCTTCTGAAGCTATTCACTATTGGCTTTCTATAACCAAAGCTATACCTTAATCAGGATAATTCAACTGTCAATAGTTTCTTTAAAAGCTTACATAGACTTACATAAGATCAAATCTCATCAACACCGTCTAATCTACTTACCTTTCTCTCCTAATCATACTGCACTTTGAGCTACTGCTATACTTGGCAATTTGGAGTTGTAAAGTCTGTAATTTCTAGCAGGAGTGCTTTATTTTCATACCTATTAAGGGGTTTGTGCTGCTATTTTTGTTATTTTCATATCCTTTTACTCTGGTTATTTTAAGGGTTGTTAGTACCCCCAGGCTTTGACCATCTGTTAACTGAGCTGACCGATTCTCTTTCTAATGGATGTTGTAAGGTGGACAATTAATCTGTCCAAGTAGTTAATGGCCAGCTCCATGTCCAGGGCCCACAGCAATTGATCCGGTTCTAGCTTCTAGCACTTCCTTCTACCATTTCCTTATATGCATCATTTGTAAAGGTTGACTCTGCAACATACTCAAGTAGCAAGGTTTCATGTCCCCTACACTTGACATCCCTTACTTGTAAATCATTCAGCCGTACATAATGGCCAACAAAAGGCTAAATAAATCAAGAGGTACAACATTTACTTTGGATAGTTACAGGTTACACAGTTTAAAACTATAATTAGGTTGATTGTCAGAAGCATAAATTTTCAAGTTAATTTGGCATGTAACATTGTACTTGCTTAAAATTACAAACCATAAGCTACATGTAGTTCTGTTTCAACAAAATTTTATAGCTCATGCCACTTTAATATTATTGGTGGCACTGCAAATATGGTTAGATTAGCCTCAAAGTGTTTCAAGAGACACAGGTTTTTTTTTCCAATATCAGTACAACCTGAGCTATATTTAACGATCTCTGAAATGGAATTTAAGTTTCTTCATTTCCCTTATTGATTTCCTGCAGTCCTATTATTTGGCCACCCATTGTCCAGCTATAAGACCTGAACAAGCAGCGTTAATTACATTACCTGGTTAATTTGTACCTGTCTACTGAGTTAGGTGAGAATGTTCTGTGGCTACAGGACTCAGGGGACTGCCATATTGACATGGTCTTACAGTCCACTGATGAACCTTCTATCAACAGTACAGGTTTAATCTCTCATATGTGTGAACAATAAGACGGAGCTCAGATCATTCTGCCGTCCTTTCACAACAATCCCAATTCAGATTTTCCATCTAACTCTCTACGGACAATTCAGTTCTTCATTGTTTGGTTAAATTGATTACCAGGAAGCCTCAGTGTAGCACTAGTTGGTATTATGAATTATATTAAGGAGGCATGCTTCCTATATTTATAAAGCACTTTCAGTGAAACCAATGTTCAGTGTTATATAATATTATAGAAATCATTCACCAAAGGTCACTGCCAATCATTCCTGACTTTAATTATTGTTGATCGTCTCTTGATGTTTTCTAGTTTAATAAACACTGTTTGCATTATCACCCCCAATCCATTTATACTCAACCTATGGATTAAATGAACATATTACATTTGATATTGACTATATAATCTTAAGTGGTTTGACTTTGACGGATTGCTGTGAATGTTCCATCAGCTTAATAAGGCAAGAATGGAGATTACATGAAACCAGGATGAGCGGTTTATTGAAGTGATCCATTTTAAGAATGACAAGCTGGTGACAGTGCTGTTAATATCTGGGTACTAAAACTCTCTTCAATAAGGCTACTGACTTGGCTACCTAACCCTCTTGTCATCTCTGTCAATGACCATATGCTCAAACTGAAGAAATTACCCAGTTTTGCTTTGTCCCCTTCTCTTGTTTGTATCTATGGTTAATGTAAACATATTTTAGAAACTATTATGTGATATTATCATACCAAAAATGTATATGCTCTCCAAGACTAAACTGTTTTCTATCAATCAAATAGTATGAGCTATCAACTGTTAATATCCTGTCCAAAATGTTTCATGATCCCTTCCGTTCTGGCATATGGTCAAGCAGTTGTATGTTTTGTGAAGGGGGCTATTTCTGGCTGATAGTGTAAGGTCAGCATATAGCTATGGTTGTTGATGGAAATCCTCTAGGGATAACCCTGAATGTCCATTCCTTCTCTGTGAACTAGGTGTTACTGGACATGATTAGTATTCCCCACTTTCTCATTTGTCATCACTCTGTGATAATGTAGGTATCTCCTCTCCCAGATGGGGTCCTTTAATGGGGACACTGCCTCCCGATCTAGTATCAATAGTATTCTCTGTCTGCAGCTGCTTTCTCCATCAAAGTCTCTCTGAATTCCAGAGATTTGCTCTCCTTTTCTTCTGTTGTTATGCTGTATTGTAGAACAATTGGGTTAAGGACTGGTTGTTATCTGGTTTTTCATTATCTTCTAACTGGTGTGAAGAATGGTGGTGCTAAGAGAGAGAGGGCTGTCATTTGAAGTGTAAATTATTGATATGGGTAGGGAATGATAGGGCCTGTGGATATTACACCCACAGACACCTGCTGTGCTCATCTCTCTCTGGACACTCCTCAGACATCTAAAACTGCATTCCACTCCATCACAGATACCATTGTGCTTTCTACAGCCTGCTGTGCTGGACATGCCACTACCCTGTAGAGCGGTATATTGTCTGCAAAACACCAGGCGCCACACAGCATCTAACGGAAATTTGACAAACTTGAAAGGTTTCCCCTTCTCTAACAACACCTAATTGTATGTGCCCTTTACAGATATTTATAGTTCTTCTTAGCCAATGGGAGTTAAAACTGTGCCGTTGTGCTCGAAGATACTTCTTTTTCCTCATTACTTTGCCCTCCCCTCTTTTTTGTTTTTAATTGAGAGGAGGTAAAAGGGGAGGGGGTGTCTTTTGAGCTTTTGACCATGGGGAAAGGTGGGGGCTATTTGTATCCCAGGACTCAGTACTAGAAGCATTCATTTTTTTTTTTTTTTTAATTTAATGTAGTTTGGTTCATCAATATAATGAAAATCCTGCCATTGAAAAAGGTGACTACCTCAGTCAAGCTGACACTGTGTTATGTCAGTACTGATAGTTTTGAGAGAGAAAAAAAAGTATTGACCTACACAGAAATTGTTTTAGTGGTATAAATATTTAACTGTGAAACTATTTTATAACAGGACTGTGGGATACACTAGATAGAATGCCCAAGTGTTTATAAAGTGCTGGGTAATCAATGAGGTTTGACTTTTTCATTTAGCTTTTTGAGTCTTCTAGTTGAGTTTGGTTTGTTGGAGTTGTAATTTATTAGGATTTCTATAGTGGTGAAAGTGTGTTCTAATCTATTAGTGTAATGAATTGTTGTCAGTGAAGTACACATAACTAGACACCAGCCTCCCAAGGGAACAATTACCTCTCTATAACATTTATACACAGTCACGCATTATGTTTAAAGCTTCATTAATCCCAATGGTTGAACAGGGACTGTTTGGATTGCCAGCAATTTGAGTGAAAGTGATTGGTTAGCCCCAACAGACTGGTCTGCTCCAGACATTAAACCTGATTCTCCATAGTTAATCAGTAAAACAGCTAAAAGCTGAAAAGTTCGGATAAGGTAATTGTCACAACCTGCAGATAAAACACAAACAAAGTTATCCTCTTTGCCAGTCTAGATGACAAGAGTTATTTCAACAAGTCCGGACTTTGTGTATCTTTGCTCATAAACTCTTAATGAGCAGCAAGATTATACTAGTGTAACTTAATTAACTCAGACTTAGACATCGCGTGTTGACTCGAGACTTTATCCCCTAAAACTGCTTTGTCTTCTTTAATTATTCACTATTCTCTCATGGACTACTGATGTATGTCTTACGTCCCTGACTCCTGGTAAACACAAACTCTAATCTATCTTTATGGTCTTGGTTAGCTGCTTCAGAGCTGAGTTATACTGAGGGTGGTGTTAAACACCACTGGGTCTGCCAAGGGGCTTGTTTCAAAAAGTTACCTAAAAACCTACACTAGACAGCTTTAAGAAGTAAGCGACAGAAGTAAGCTATGGATTTTCATTGGTATAAAGACATTTTTGGATATAAATATATCATTGGGATTTGGTAGCAAAACTCATTAGTTGTTTTTGTATTAAGTTTTTCTGTATTTGGTACCAGTCTTGGACAAATAAAAGATCTTGATGGATCCAGACTTCTGACAAATACACATGTAGCTTGTGTTGTGTGAGTTTGCTACTGGTGTTTACATGGCATGTATAGATTGATATGTGTGGTTCTGATGGGGGGAAATGTTCTTTTTTGTGCAAAGAGAAATCTCTAACCAGTTTCTCTGTTAATAGCCTGTTAGAAGATATAACTGTGGTTATATGAGTGTCAGAAAACTAAGATGGAAACAGGTGTTCTTCCCATCATTGCTTCTCAAGGTGTACACTATAGGTACTTCTTAGAATATTACCAAGCTGAGCTAACATCAACGACTCTTTTATTCTCTAAACTCTTAGCATTTTACTATTTTATGGTATTGGTTCAGCTCTCAATTTTTATTAAAGGGAAAAGCAGAATGTGATGAAAAAGGTTAAGTACAGAATAAAGCCATCTGGTTGAATTTACATCATTAAAGATTTAGTCTTTGTGCAGTTCTGAAGTCTATACCAACATTAACTCTTTTGCTAAAAAAATTAACTGTGTTATTCTACTGAGCATTTATAGAAATGATCTGTTTGAAATAAATAACAGTAAGTTCATTGAAGTAAAGGCTATCTTTAGACCTGTTTTTAGATTGCCCTTGTGGCATCCAGGCTTTTTGGATACAGGGGAAATATTTGTATGTGGTATTTAGGGTATGCTGTGAGGTTTAACCTGCTGTGTATACACATGATTGTCTGTTCACCTGCCAGTTTTAGCCACTACAACCCCAGTGCACCTCACTTCCAATATCCTCAACCAAGATTACAGGGGTTGTGAAGAAAGAATTATAGCCACATGTTATAGGTGACTTTGAGCCACAGGGCAAACTAACTATAGCATGGAAAGCGGGACGGTGTGGCAGTCTTATCCATATATTTCTGACGGAATTTCAATCATTGGGCTTTGAACGAACATACAAAACTTCATCGCCAGGCATAAAGTGGACAGTTTATTCAAACGTTTTGCAAATGTTAGTTTCATTTAATTTGACGAGGCCACAGTTTTGCAGTCTTTTATTTAGTTTCCAGCGTCTCTTAATAGATGTCATTTCATGCCAGGGCAAGTTTTGTGTATTTTACTTTGAGTGGAGTTGAACTATCCTTTACCATAAAGAGAGTTAATATTGCCTGAGGAAGTTGTTCCATTACGCCAGGTTAACCACTGGCTTCCAGATCACCATCTGAGACTTGTTTGCTGCTGCCCAAGACATTTAGTCGCAGGAAATGAACTGGAAAGGAAACTGACAGAAACTGGCTGGGCTTTGAGGCTTGTCAGTCATCTTTAAGAAACACTATTTGTGGAATATCATAGCCTTTGATACAAGGGCATTTGAACATGCATTTAATGGATGTTTTAACAAGGACTAGGGTTACATGTATTTGGCCGTGTGTTGTCTAACATTGGCTGCCTGGAGTAGCTCCTGTAGTATTTTACTGCTGATCAGCACCTCACCCCATATTATATTTCATATCTTCTGCACAACTCTGGTTGGCAAAGCTTTCCTCACAAACAATTCAATAGGTTGAGAGTGAGTTTCTGTGTATCAGGATATTTCATTGGGTGTGGCCAGGCAAGCAATAATCCATTTGTAAAAACAAAACAAAAATATCCTACTGATGTCTTTATTGCGACAAACTGTATATAAAACATAACTTTCATGCATTCCCAAGGACTTTCCTGACTGGTACTATTTATTCTCTGACTACAACAAGTACAGTGATTTCACTTCAGCCACGATAAAGTTTCACTATGGTTGAATTTTTAATGGTTGTGTCAACTATGGCATGTGTTCCAATAGAGTGTCTGCATTGCTACAGGGATTGACTAGTTGTCTGATACACCCGAGTCCAATGACTGCAGTGAAGTTGAGCTGACTGCTATCAGAGTGGGCAGCAGTTGGATTTCTCCAATATCAGATTGTTCACACCAGGGGACACATTCCTCTGCTATAGGACATGTGTTTAGGACCATTCTATCATTCTTAAATGTGTGCCAGTCTGTCTTACAACTCAACCATGGATGGCATTACAGAGTTGACAGAAACAGCTACCTTATAAATTCATTAAAGGATGCTGAAGTGTAGACAGGGGATGAAGTTATTTGTTGTTGGCATGATGGGTGACTGTCCCACATTAGGATTTGGTTAAGCAGAAGTGTGAAATGAATCAGAAGATACATACCCCACCTCTGAAGCTGGCTAATGCCTGGCAACCTGTTGGAGACAGGTCACCATTTCATGGAGAAAGTCGATCCTTCAGTAACTCAAAACTGAATACAGGGGCGTTTGTGAGTCCCATGTTAAGTCGAGGTGCTTTACGAGCACTTCCACATCGTAATGGTTTTATCAACCATGCTCATAGACAGGTATCACATCCAACTGTTTTCCAACTTCCTATTGACAACTGTTGGTTTTGTGGACGGCCTATGCAGGAAGGAAGGTAGTCCTAATGATTACTGCTCTCAATTGAAATTATTGTTTGTTCGGTTTTTGGGTTTTTTTATATTTTAACATCACTATTTTATGTTTTGATAGTACTCGTATAAAACCTCTTGTATCTTTATTTCTAAATAATGAGCAGTTCTAGTACACTTGTCTTTTAATATTCTGCTTGGCATATATGGGCTAACCCCATATCACCATCAAAAAATTCCCCTTTTACATGTAAGTAATTAGTAATATGTGTGTTGGATCTAGTCTCTGTTTTTTTACAGGCGTGTAAAAAGAAAAATCAGACAGATAAAAAAAAATTTAAAGTTTATTTTTGCATGGCCTAAATGCCCTATATGCATTTTTTCAAAGACAGTAGTAAATGGTGTATTGCATTGCAGCTGTTGTAACCTTTTATCATTAATTCAGTCTAGCTGACATCTACCTCAGATCACCATTTGAATGAAAATAAATATTGCCCTATGATATGTGTAGATTGTCAGCCCATGTTAGTCTTCCTTTTTACAGCATTGTCCCCTATGGCTTTAATTATTACATTATTTCATATTGTTCAGCGACATGAGCTGCCAAAATTCACACTTTTTAAATAATTTCTGATCGTCACAACAGTAAGACCCATCCATTTTGAGAAAAATAGCCAATAATTTTAACAATCTGTTTCAACGTCAAAAAATCAACATTTTGGCAGCTCATGCTACTTTACCTTATCTTTCCAGAATTCCAATGATGCAGAATAATGGGTCATGTGTAATATTAGTTATGTTTGTTTGTAGTTTAAGCAGTGGAGAAGTTGTGTCTTGTGTAATATTAGTTACATGTATATGTTTGTTTGTAGTTTAAGCAGTGGAGAGGACCATTTGGAGAAGTTGGCTGAGATGGAGCGACTCCTGGCTCAGGCACAGCATGAAAAACTACACATATTGGATGAGCAGGTAAGCCCTTCACATTAATCTTATTTGGACACACTCCAGACGTACAAGTCAGATTTCTCATTCACTCTATGATACATGTACATTCACTGAAACATAGCTTTAGACTAGTTCCTCTAAGAATTGTAGAACTTGAAGTCATTTTTCCCTCAGTTTGCCATTACAGCGTTTCAAGAGCATTGTTTCCAGTCTGGCCAAAAAATGTAGCATGTATTAGAATTGCATGCACCTATTGTTTTCTGGGCTTTTTTAGAGTTAGATATAAATTTTACAGCTCTTCGTCCTTTGTATAAAACATACATCATTCTGTCTGATGCTATTAAAATCTCTTGTGTGTGATGCTATTTTAACTTGGTCGTAGTGTGCTTAGAATTCTAATGGCTCATTAAATGTGTCAAACTTCACACAGAACTAGAAGCAGACCTCTCAATTTAGCTTGTTCTACAGTTATTAAAAAGATCCTCTCCAGAATTCCTGAAATATTTTATTGTCTCACAAGTTTATATTGAATTGAACTTTTTTTATTATTTCTGAGTGTGATATCATTTTGATTGCCTCGACCAAATATCTACATGTATATATTAATTCCTCGGATTAGATATTTAAAAATAATAATCTCTGTTAATATTTATCAAATCTTTCAATATTTAGAAGTTGAACACTTACGATTTAGAGTGATATCATTGACTTGGATGACATAAGAACTTAATACTATACAAATATTGTGACCCAGTAAATCTAGAAGTTAATGTTATAATAATAAGCGTTTTGACAAAATCCGTTAGATTGTCTTGACAAAATGATACATCTATATTTCACGAATATTATTTGTTCACCTGATTTTAATTAACAGTTATAAGCCACTATCGGGTTTTTTTTTTTAGGCAAAGCGTATTTGACTGTAAACTGAGGTCATTATAAAGATCATTTATAAGCTTCCCCAATACCTCAGTTCATGCATATTTCACAGCAGGCAATGGCAAGAAGTTTACAGGCTTTACTATAGAATAATCGAAAATTTTAGTTTATAAGGTAGCTTATTGTGTGAAATGTTCAGGTATTTTGATTGGCATCGAAGGCATTAGCTGGATACTGTTGGGAGAGCTTCAAAAGCTTGTAGACAGAAGGTGTAGAATGTATTGGTTTATTGTAATGATACAGGAAGTAGATGTGTGTTGGTGGTACATGGAGTGAAATACTGAAGGCTTTATCTTTCTGCCTACTCACCTGGAACATTTCCCATTTAATGTAAAGGTCACCCAGTTCAATGGCTAGGTCAGTGTGTATTTAAGGGATTGAAAGAAAGTAAAACTTTGTGGTAAACACCTGCCAAAAAGAGCAGTAAAAAGGTAGATGGATTTTAAGTGAAAGTTTGTTTGTGTCTAAAAATTCAGGTGTATTTGAACTGTTAATTTTACCTGCAAGTTTCCACAGGCACGGTAAATGTATCAGTTTCCTTTTAAACTATAAATCTATCATTTGTATGTAGCTCTTATCCCCTTATTTTTTTCCTTATTGTTACACTTCACTGGCTGAATTAATTTCATTTTTTTTCTCTCTGAAAACTGTTCCACCTTGTTAATAACATTCAGCATATAAGCCACTTAGCCTACTGGAATACTCTTAAGATCGGTAAGGTGAGAGTTTAATCTCTAGATTTTTACCTCGCTGTTGGATGAGTTGTACAAAATAACCATTAAAAATATCTGTCTTGAGCATTGATAAGCAATATAGGGTGTAAATCAGACTGGTATTTATTGTGTGTACATGTCACAGTATCCATTTCCCCAGCATGGTTGCACCAAGGTGTATTAAGTCCGACTCAAGTTTGTGCATCCGGCCCTCCGTCATAATTTACTCTACATGTATGTATTTTTCTCACAAACAGGGTGTGTGAGATTTTGTGCTTCCCAATCAAATATACTCTTGTTTTGAAAAATGAAACTTGTGTATAGTACATGTATGTCTTTCGTCACATCTGTCTTCCATATATAGATACATGTAGCATATTTAACTGTTGACAAAAAATACCATTAAGTTCAATATTGTTTGTCATTTGGTTAAACTGAAGCCAGAAGATATCGTCTTACGATGAGGAATATAAACCATAGGATACAAGTGCTAATTGGGAAAAAAAATTCTAGAGGGTCAGTCAGAAATATCAAATGGATTGGTCTTATTGTCAATTTGAAACTTTAGAGGGTGTCCAAGTTTTCAGTTTCTCTCGGTCGTCCATGTTAAAAATGCTGAAAACACTCCACCAAATCGGAATTGGTTCAGTTTATGAACTTCATTTGGATGAATGGTTGAAAACATACAATCAGCCGAATTGGTCCAATTTATAAACTTCATTTGGATGAATGGTTGAAAACATACAGTCAGCCGAATTGGTCCAATTTATAAACTTCATTTGGATGAATGGTTAAAAACTATCAGTCAGCCACATTGGTCCAATTTATAAGCTTCATTTGGATGAATGCTTAAAAACAGACAGTCAGCCGAATTGGTCCAATTTCTAAACCTCATTTGGATGAATGGCTGAAAACAGTCAGTAAGACAAAATTTGTCATAAATATTTCCCCTCTGTGTAAATTACTGTGTAAATTCCGGACAGCTCATCCTAAACATTATTACTATTGCAAAAAGTCGAAATGATAGATAATGAAACGTATTCTTTGTCTTCAGGTTTATCTAAAATTAGGAACAAATTGCTAACTGGGTTATCCCACTATATGTATGGCAACATGCTAAGTTTAGGCTCAACAATAACATAGATGGGAAAGGGGTTCCATTTGACAGTTACCAATGTTACCATATGTTTTTTTCCTGGAGAGGGACTGAAGGGAATCGGTCATTATGATAGCATGTCTTTCAAATGGCTTTGTGAGAAAAACTTAGATTTGATGACAGTAAATCATTTCAAGTTGTGGCTCTTGCTAAGAACATAAAAAAATATTCGTTATTTTGCATACTTTTCTGATGGATGGTTCACTAATACGTCACAGTTTAGTCACAATTGTGATCCCGTTGTATGCAAGTTGGAAGTGGAAGGTCAAGTCAGGTTATGACAATAATCCTGACAAATCAACTATGTAAGATATACAAATGATCGTCTCTTAATCTGTAACATACAGCTTCTTCTAATGTATTTGTATTTTACATTTGTTTGAAGGTGAAACTTCGTGAATCAGAAATGGCAGCACTTCAAGTAGAGAGAAAGAGAAGAGAGGAACTAGAACACAAACTCCAGGAGGAAACTCAACTCCGAGAAGAACTTGTTCAACAAGAGGTGAAACTTAGAGAAAAACAAATGCAACAGGTGCGTGAAGTAAGTAGTTATCTCCCCTTGTGGGAATTCTAAGCATGGAGTGACCCACCTGCACGTAACATCCTGGAATCTGCTCACATTTGTCTAGAGGATTTGGGCAGGTAAAATTACCATGGAACAACTGAACTATTCCTGTATAGTATCAGCTACAGTGGAGTAGAATAGATTGTATGAGTTTAACATTATTAGATGTATCTGTGCATGTCTCAACCACTACAAAGTCTCCTGTGTTGGTGAGTCTGCAGTTTTTGTATCAACTAACCTGTTCATTCAGGGATAACTTTACCCCTAAACCCATTTTACAACATCCATTTTTAAAGTGGGAGAAAACAAAAAATCTGTTTCAGGTTTAGACGAAGCATGCAAATGTTTCCTTACCAACTGTACTAAATTTTTGCAATTTTTTTTACGCCTGTCAGTGAAGTAATAAAAGATCACAATAAGCAAAACAAATTGGTCAACTATCAAAATCTGTCAATTAAGTTTAGGTTAAATTCATCCTCTTCAAGGCCTTCGTAACTCACCAATATGGCACACAGACCGATTTTTTGTCAGCCGCATTTTTCTCGAAGCTTCTTTTCACTGTAAGTTTCGAAAAACTGAAAGCAGTTTCCTTGAGATAGGAATACCGGTACTTTGTTTTGTGTATGGAACACTGAATCATTGCCCAGGAAACCATCTATAAAATATGTGTTTGGTACTGTTGGAAAGGAAAAATAAGCGTGCTTCTTCTGAACTATAACATATTTTTTTTTATGACTTTTATGGGCTTGATGGTTGATGTAGGTTGTTTGATCAATGTTTTATGCCTCACTCAAGATTATTTCGCTTATATGAGGCCGTTGCCAGGTTTCGTAGTGATGGAAATAAGGCTATTTTCCTGAAGGAAATCATTGTCCTTTGGTGAGTTCGCGGCAGTGATCATGTGAAAAATCCACTCAGAAATTTTAAATTTGTATTTAGCCTGAGTGCAGTAAGTTCCACAAAAGTGAATGCTTTAAAATTACAAGGCAATAATGTTAAAGATGGATGTTTTTATTTATTGCAGGCTCGGCCATTAACCCGGTATTTACCAATAAGAAATAAAGAGTTTGACCTGCGTGTACATATAGAGTCGGCAGGCCACCATGTGGAGGGATGTCCTCATGTTATTATTACAAACACAAGCTGTCGAGGTTTTCTACAAAAAATGGGCAATAAATTTAAGACGTGGAACAAACGTTGGTTTGTGTTTGACAGAGTGAAACGTTCTTTGTTATATTACACGGACAAAAATGAGGGTAAACCAAGAGGTGGTATTTATTTCCAAGCAATAGAGGAGGTTTATGTTGACCACCTACGGACAGTGAAAAGCCCCAATCATAAACTGACGTTTTGTGTGAAGACGTATGATAGGACATATTTCTTAGTGGCTCCTACAGCGGAGGCTATGAGGATATGGATAGATGTGATATTTACTGGTGCTGAAGGCTACCAGCAATTCTTATGAACATCTATAGGGTTGTGTGTGATACTGTCTATGTAATGGTTGTGAATGAATATCACTGCCAGTTCTCAACATGGACATGTACATAAAACTGGACCAATATGGCAGTGTGTAAAATACATTGTCAATCAAATTGTATATGAATTATGATTGAGGAAATTGAAACAGCATCAATCTTTATACAAGAATGTTATACAGTATGTGAGCTTTTTTGAAAATCTGCTGATTAAATTCTGTTAAAATTGGCACCCGTTACCCTCTCGGTGCTTACAAATAGATGCTTTTGCTAGCATTTGTACACAATCTTTTGTATTACGTTGTAAAGAGACAGGATGATGTGTGTGCCAGTTTTATTTCATATCGTACACTGTAAAATTACTTAATGATTGCCTAAGCTTGCATATTTATGATAAACTCAATTCAGAAATTAGTAGGCAAATCAAAATTTGGTGCTCTTCACAGTGATTGTCGTACCTTGTGATGGTTTTATAAAATGTAACAATTTGAAAGTCATTAATATGATTTAATTCAATAATTTTATTTCAAAGACTTATTTGAATTTTAATTATGCATCACAATGAAAAGATGTGAATTTCAAGCTATAATTTGAACACTTCAGGTTTTTTACTCCAAACCATAAATGAATCTTGTATCCGTATTCTGTTAACCAGAAATGTGAAATGTTTTATTACCTTGAGAATTGACCACTGTTAACTTGGTTTATAAATCATGCTGTGTGCACTGCATATACATACATGTATATTTCGCCAGTTGACTAATTAAATTATCAGATTTCCTTATTAAATAATAGATCATCTGTACATATAACATATATGTAAAAGACATGAGACTTTGCTAGGTAATGAACAGATATCAACCCAAACTCCAAAGTCACCAGAAATACCTTTGGCCCAGTCAAACAGTCAAGTTGATATGCTCAGGGGCTTGGGCTCCCTTGCAGCATACAACCCACAATTTGTCATAAATGTATGGAATATTTTTTATTTTAATAGAGTACAAAAATTCAAAAGTTGTACAAACTGAAATAAAAAGATAATTGTTCTTCCAAAAAATCGTTTTCAATTGTGCTACAAAGTGGCTAAAACACAATTTAGAGAACTGTATCCAGGAAAGGTTAACTGGGTTCTGTACCATTTGAACTGCCTTGTTTAGTTTAGTTTGTCATAATGACACATCTTAATTCATGATCGAAACAATGGTTCAGAAAACTTTTCCACTGCTTGTCAAAAAAGAGAGGCCCGTTGGCTGGAGCATTGTGGCTCTGCTTTAGCCAGCAATGAGGAACATAAAGTATGCCGTACATTGGCCTTCCTGACGTTCTATGCTCTGTGGAGCCTAATGTCCAAATTTAGATGTTGGGCGGGTGATCTTTTGGTTGGTTGGTACTTTTGTCGCCATATAACCGTAGCTGTTGAGTGCAACGTTAAGCCCCATTCAATCAAATAGAGAGGACTGTACCACAGTGACCTGAATGCAGAATATAATGTTTCACACTTCTGATTATATTTATAATTGTTTCCTTCTCAACAGTTGTTTTAACCAGGTTGGAAAAATGAGCAAATTGAGGTTATATCACAGAAGCAACTCAGCTGGGTGCTGCGTTTCTCGAAACATTTACCCCCGACAGAAGTACAACACAAGGCCTAACTGTCATGGCAACATATTCCTCCAACATTACATTACGACCAGTTGTATAGAAGTTATGTGAAGCATAAATGTCTCGAGAAGCAGCCCCTTTGTCTCCATACTTACATTTATTCAATGTAAACAAATCATTTCCTCAGCTGATATTTCTGTGACGTAATCTCACTTCATCTCTCCTAGCCAACAAAATTCAAAATAATAGACAGAAAATACTGTTGCCATTATTAGAGGAATTCTAATAATCATTCTATGTAATTAAAGCTGAAAAAGTAAAACCTGAAGTGTTCACTTCCAAATATCTTGAGTTACAAGATTTTAATGTTTGTTTTGTATATGTAATCAAAAAATTTTACATACATTTTAAATTTGGCTGTTTTATTTGACAGGCTTATAACATCCAGATATTCTAACTGTTGTCTATGTAAATTATTTGTTTTATCAGTGTGTAATATTTTGCAAATAACTGGTCATATGTTTTCTTCCAAATGAATAATTAAATGCATTTTACACTACTTATTATTAAGTGTTCGAGTTTGTCTTATTTTCATAATTAGATACTAAGAGATGGTTAACAAATATTGCTAAATTGTTGTTTTCTGCCTTCATTTTTTTCTTTTGCTTTTAAAATCTGAAATTAATATGCTAGAAATATGTCAAATTTACCACACTTGGAAATGTATGGATGATACGTAATTATTTATTAAGACTATTCTAAAATTTCTCCAGTAGATTTACCGTTTAAAATAATTGAAAAAAGTTCAGTGATGTTCAAATCACAAAACAAGAATCTCCCTATTTAATCTAATATACTTTATATAATTGTTGATTTACTCCCAGGTTTAAATGGGGGATTGTGAATGTCAGATGTCTTATTTGAGAGTTGGATTTCCACATTCCAAAGACATAAAAAGTTAATCGTATGACAGGAATATATCAGAGCTGGGTTATAATGCTTGGCAATTATTTTAGAAATCTGCTCTCTTTTATTAGGATGGAGGGAGGCTGAAAAGATTAGTTCTTATTATCCACTCGCGACGAAGTCGGGGAGGGGATATAGCGTTCCGTTTGTACGTACGTAAGTACGTACGTACGTACGTACGTATGTTCACCCTTTGTCAGCGCTCTAGCGACTTCGTTTTTGAACGGATTCTGACCAAACTTCCTATATGGGTCCAGCATGGGAATACCTCGAACAAGTTCGTATTTCAGGGTGCCAAGGTCAAGGTCAAGGTCACCGTTACTATTTATAGAAAATCTTTGTCAGTGCTCTGGCGACTTCATTTTTGAACGGATTCTGACCAAACTTCCTATATGGGTCCAGCATGGGAATACCTCGAACAAGTTCGTATTTCAGGGTGCCAAGGTCAAGGTCACCGTTACTATTTATAGAAAATCTTTATCAGCGCTCTAGCTACTTCATTTTTTATACGCCTGGCTTGAAAAGCGGGCTGTATTATGGTATCATCTCCATCCGTCCGGCTGTTCGGCAGACTATTTTTAACATCACTGGTTACATAATATGGGAATTATATTGGATTATGTAATATTCCCTTCTGCTCCATAACTTCTAAAGTTTTGATTCCATCTGCACAATTTTTTCTGAGTATATACCTTATGGGTAGAAGGTGTGTCACAAACTATTTTAAACATCACTGGTTACATAATATGGGAGTTATATTGGATTATGTAATATTCCCTTCCGCTCCATAACTTTCAAAGTTTTGATTCCATCTGGACAAATTTTTCTGAGGATATAGCTTATGGGTAGAAAGTGTGTCAGCTTCCTTGGATAATTTAGTGATAGCTATGGTGGCCAAAACCTAAAAAGTTTAGAATTAGAATTATTCTCTGTTTTAAAGGCTCTTCAATTCAGTTTTATTACCCATATGGTCCAGCAAATATAGCTGCTTAAAGATATGGTTGACAAGGTTGTAAGTGTAAACAGATAAGACTTGTATATTTACACACCATTGACCATCTCAGAGATTAGGCTCTGTTCAAATATACCTATATAAAATGTGGCAAACATCCTGGTCATTGATTGAACCCACTGACCAGTCAGAATTAGCTGGACTCCAAGCTGAAGACCTGGACATTTAACACCAGATGAGATTTCATATTTGAAGGACCCTTTGCATATATTCAAAAATATATATTTGGAAGGATTTGTTTTGGTATGGCTACAGTGACTGTGCCTTTCCGGGCGTATTTTGAGTTTCCCGAAACTTGTTAACGGAGTGTGACCAAACTTCATATATGGGTCCAGCATGGGAAAACCTTGAACGTGTCACGAATTCAAACGGATTCTAAATTTCACGGTAAATTAGTTTTAAGTTTTGCCATACATATTTCCCTTTATCATAAATATTCCCTATTTTCGCTTTTGTGGCACCAATGAAAATTTGCATCTACATTTCAGGAAATCAAGCTGCTGGTGTGATGCGTAACCAGATACTGTTGAATGAATAATAATATATACCATATTTATCAGGCAATTAGCCCATGCCTGATAACATGTCTATTGCAGTTCAGTGCAAATGACAACTGATGTTATTTCTATGTCATGCAAATGGCTGCAATAACCCCAGCCCCCATTTTGCATCAGAGTTCTTGTGTTTGCACGCGAGGGGATTTGTATCGTTTGCGATGCCTTGTTTTTTTAGTAATCTTTTATTTATTCTGACATAACTTTCACTTGTTCATTTCTTCAAAATACTCAGAATATCAGGGATTCATTTTATAAGACAGAAACTAAAGAAATAATACCCATGATTATCTGACCTGCAATCTGTTCATTCCATGCTTACTGTCAGAGAACACATTCATCAGCTGAAAACCTGAAACTCCGAGGTTGTCATCAGGAGTTATGCCCCTTGATACATCTTATAATATATCTATGGTATTATATAATGTTATAAGATATCTATGGTAATATAGTTTAGATTTTTATCCGTTTCTTTTAATCAGTAGCAAGCTTGAAAGCTGTTTACAAAATTTTTTCCACTATAATCTCCCTTTCAGCATAACAAAAAACAAGTTTGACATGGGTTTCAAATTTTGAGTTGATGTCACGAAAAGGGAAGAAAACACAATGGGTGATTGGAGTTGACCTTAGGCTATGTCTAGGTCACAGGCTATCTTTGATGGCACCCTCTCCTCCGCGAATATGCCGAAAACTGTTTACATAACATAAGGGAGACAGTTTTCTGTACTTTTCTCCAGGTAAAAGAGGTTAAGAACTTCAAATGTTGTGTACCCGCAATAAACAAATGACGACCATCCTAATAGTAGCGTCAACCTTAGTTTAACCTGAAGGAATTCAGACGGTCTTGTTGGTATGAGGAACTCTGAAATGCCTTTCCACAAATTTAAAGAAACTAAATCAATAGTATCCCTTGACACCAACATTTAGACATTTTAAACATAACTGGGTGAATTTTATGTGTCTTTTCTTGGCAAAATCTATGAAGTAGTAAGGAAATACTCAGGGTGTAGGCCTAATCTCATTATTTCGATTTCATCGGGTAAAATGTGAGTACACCAAAAGACATAACACGTGCAGTGTAGGCTTCATCGATTGATCTACTCACATTTGTCCTGATGGGGACTTTATTAACGTGGAATTGTCTGTGATTACAGCATGAATATTTATGGAGTTTCCTTACTTCTGAACTCTGTTATTATTACCCTCAAGCCATATATACCAGGGGTGGATCTCAATGTATACAATTACATTACTAGAGTTCTTAATCTGCAAATACCTAAAGTTTATATACACAAAGAAAAAAGTTAAGCACCCCCCTGGAAAGTCTGCACCGACCGATAAAATCATTGGTGTAGGGAGATTGTTGGCAAACTGATGTTGCAAAAACCAATGTGATCATAAAGGGCAGCATTCTGTCGATAAGAAATCACCATTAATGGCAATAAGCTATACAATTTATTAAGAATATCGTTAGCCAAATCAAAAATGTATTTTAACAAAATAAAAAGATGCTTGTTAGTAGTCCATCTGGCTTCACAGGGCGAACATATTGAAGTAAAAATGACATCCCTAGAAGGTCAATAGCGCGTATAGCCTCCATTAGCTTCCAACCTGCGTCTCAACAGCAGCTTTTGTACAGGAAGCTCTAGGGCTTGAACGTTTCTGCCCATCCTATCTCAAATATGCTCTAAAAGGTTTAAATCCGTTCAGTTACCCCTTCAACAGATTCGTCGTCTCACTGGAGGGATGAAACGCAGATTGGAAGCTAATGGAGGCTATACGCGCTATTGACCTGCTCCAGGGATGTGTTCTACACACTCGAAGTGACATTTTTACTTCTATATGTTCGCCCTGTGAATCCAGATGGACTCTGAAGTTTCATACTTACAAGCATCTTTTTATTTTGTTACAATACACCTTTCTTTAATTAATTAGTGTCTTTTAGAAAGTGGGTATAACAGTATTCTCGTTATTCTCAGGTCCTGGGTTCGATTCCCGTTTCGGGCGTCACCCAAAAATCGGTAGAGGAATTTCTACCATATTTTCAAGAAAGTGTAATCCCAAAATAACGAGAATACTGTAATACACCTTTGATTTGGCAGACTTTCCAGGGGGGTGCTTAACTTATTTCTTTGTGTATATATCATTTAGTGTATATAGCAGAGAAAATGGACTCAACATAATAGCTTTGGTGACATTTTAAAAGCCATCAGAAAAATATAAAAATCATGACATTACGCTGTTCGTGAATATACACTTTGATCTAAAGAAAACGTTAATTAAGTAACGATAAGGCAGAGACAATTTCACGAAATAGTCAAATTTTAACGAAATACGCCAAGGTGACGGCGTTCACTGTCCACTCGATTCGCCTTAAACTGGCCATAGGCTCCAAGAGGCGTTTCAAATAGATGCTGGTTAAATTTGTCGAATGCATAAATGTCAAATGATCTTTCGGTCTTAGAGATTTCATCTGAACGTTAGGACTAGGATAACTTCTAAGTTTAGATTGAGGCCAAAAGTCGCAAAGTAACTCTTGTAAGCAAGAAAACAATTAAAAGTAACTTCTCTATAGATTACTTGTGTCATCGCGAGTGTATCGTCAGAATATGAAAAAGATCATGACAATGTTGTTTATTTCACACAAATAACCCCCAATCGTATTCTCACGAGATCTCTTTTAGACGTGGCTAAGATAGACTTAGCGCAAGGATTTTTGCGTGCGATCTAGGGTAACATTTTTTAAAGCTATCAGATAAATATGAAAATCCTGACATCACGCTGTACGTGAATATGTACTTTAAATTTTAGGAAACGTTAAACTAGTAACGAAAACGTAGGGTCAATTTCACGAAATAGTCCCATTTTGACGCAAACAGGCAAAATGGCGACGTTCCCTGTCGATGTGACACTTTGAACTGGCCACTGTAATAGGCTCTATGGGGCGTTTCCAATAGTTGCTAGTGTTAGATGTGCGATGTAACTAACGATAACTCCAGCCATGTGTAAGAGAGTAATAGAAAGGCACGTAGATGCAAGTAAATGACCGGTAAAATTCCACGATGTTGTTTTGTCGAATACTTAAAAGTCACATGATCAATTGACCTCCTATATGAACTCTCCAACCCCATTCCAATGGATATTTCCGATAAAAAATGTCGACCATTGACCGTAGAGGTTAAATCTGGACTTTAGGACTAGGGTAACTTCTAATTTTAGACTGATATAACCCTTTTCGAATTTGGCCAAAATCACGCGAGATTACTCGAGGCCAGAGTTTAGGGGTATAACAATCGAAAATTAGAAGTTACCCTAGTCCTAAAGTCCAGATTTAACCTCTAAGGCCAATAGTCGTCATTTTTATCGTAAAAATCCATTGGACTGATGTTGGAGGGTTCACCTACGAGGTCAGTTGATCATTTGACTTTTAAGAATTCGACAAAACAACAACATCGTGGAATTTTACCTGTCATTTGCTAGCTTCTACCCGCTTTTCTGCTACTTCTTTACACTCGGCTTGAGCTATCGGGTCGACCGGAGCGTCACCATCTTGCCCGTTTTCGTCAAAATGGGACTTTTTGTAAAACGGAATCTTCGTTTTCGTTTCTAGTTTAAAGTGGCATGGGCTATTTTGACGTTAAAACAGAATGTTGAAATTATTGGCTATTTTTCTCAAGACGTATAATTCAGGGGCTATTTAGTGCTTTTAGTCTCAAGAATGAACGATAAAGTATGTTTTGAACTAACTTTGGCTTAGAATGAATGAATGGTCGTCCCGGTTATTTAAATTTTGTCTAGGCCTCCTTTTCGAACACTATTTCGGTTCGTACATGCCACATACTGTATAGATTTTCCTCATTCCAACGCCAATCATTTAGTTTTTCGATGGCTTCAAAGCCTCTTACTGTCGTGCCGATCAAAAAATTATGAAAAAAAAGAGTTAATTTTGGCAGCTCATGTCACTTTAATGTTTTGTTTAATTCAAAGTATATATTCACATACAGCGTGATGTCAGGATTTTTATATTTAATTAATTTTAAAAGTGTTTCCCTAGCTGGCATGTGAACATTTCGAGCTCTGCGCTGTGTCAGGTAAAGCCGGGAATCACAGATTAAACAACATGGTAACAAACGATAGGCCTATGCATAAGCGCTATTAATGATAATCGGACAGCCGATCGTTAAAAGTTATAATTGATTGTTTGGTGTTTTACGCCGCGCTCAAGATTATTTCACTTATAGCGGCGTTGCCAGTTTTATTGTGGGAGGAAACCGGGCTCTATGTTAGATTTCAGTCTAACAGTGTTAGCATTGTTATATGTCATGATGCTAACAGTTTTGAGGGCCTCAATTAAGGTAGAACAGCTATTCAGCTGATTGAGTGTATTTCATATATGTAACCCTCTTGAAATAAAGAATATTATTATTATGCCCATAAAAATCCCACGACCTTCCGTTGGTTACTGGCAACCATCCCACATAGGTCGTTCGAGTGAAACCCCAGTCAGAAAATTTTCCAATGTTTTGGACTGAGTGGGAATCGAATCCGCGACCCATTGGTGTGGAATTGAAAGTTATAGGCCTATAAAATACCGATAAACACAATCTGACTGAAGCAGATTGCCATATGTTAGTATACACGGATCTCTTAGGACTCGAAAGGGCCGAAAGGTGTGCATACATTTGAATTTTTGTGCATTTATTGAATCAATTGGCCCAATTGTAAGCATTCATTGTTTGATGTACTTTTGTATGTAAATTATTTTAATTTTTCACAAGATGTCACCATGTTCACAATAATTATATTAAAGTGGCATGAGCTGCCAAAATTCACACTTTTTTTCATAATTTCCGATCGTCACAACAGTAAGAGGCTTTGAAGGTCATCGAAATACTAAATGATTGGCATTGGAATGAGGAAAATCCATACAGTATTTGGCCTGTACGAACCGAAAACGTGTTCGAAAAGTAAACAAAATTTAAATAACCGGGACGACCATTCATTCATTCTAACCCAAAGTTACTTCAAAACAATACTTTATTGTACATTTTAGAGACTAGAAGCACTGAACTGCTTCTGAATTGTAGCCTACGTCTTGAGAAAAATAGCCAATAATTTCAACGTTCTGTTTCAACCTCAAAATATCAGCATTTTGGCAGCTCATGTTTATGGGATAGAACAAGCTCCATGGAGTTTTATTCCCGTCTGTAAGTAATTTTTGTTATACATATTTCTGTTTTAAGGTGAATAAAAATATTCAAATAGGGCCTAGGCCTAAATTTTCAAAAGGAGGCTTTGTTTAGGTCAAACCCATTTAGGTTTTTTTATTTTAACGAAAAACAATATAGCCTTCCTAGATTTTTGAAAAGTGGCTCGAGCCAAATTTACCACTTTTCCCATAAATGATGGTTTTCAATACAATAAGAGGGTTTTGACGTGCATCCAAAATGTAAGTGATTGACTGAAATGTTAAGTTAACATTTAACCGTTAACGGTCTAAGTAAAATCCGTGGCGTTCGTCCATTTTAGGCCGAACTAACTTCAAAACACAACTGTAACGTGTATATTCGATACTTATATCACTTCAAGGCTTCTATTTTGAACTTCTTGTGAAATATAGCCGATAGCGATAATTTTAGATTTTTGTCAGGCCTCCGGAGAACATGTTCGTGCAAATTTCAACACGAAAGCAGTGGGAGTTACCGTTCTTGTTCGTTGCTGATAGAGGGCGCGGCTTCGTGTTGCCAGGGAACCCTTTGTATACATCGTTTGAAACAGTTGTTTAGTGAACATTCAGTCGATTATAAATAAACCAGCTGTACTTGGTCTGTCAACGTAATTTTAGTGCACAAGCTACCATACACACTATCAAAATGTCGGACATCGGATCAGAAGAGATGGAGGAGGAACAAGGGCCATATTTAGGGGTAAGTAAAATGTATTTCGAGCCTCGCAGAGCTGTTGTCTTGTTGAGCGTTGTTGTTGTTCACTTGACAGTACATGTACCCAAGTCCGCGATATGTTTAGTGGATTGAAGTTATTCCGATACGCCCGCACGGGCTTCTTCAACACAACGTCAACATAGGTGCATTTGAAAAATCTAAGAGTTGCTATCAGAATTTTCAAAAAATTATAACTCTAATTCCAAAGTTATGAACATTTGTGGGCTTAAAAATAAAATCTGTTAGCAACAAATTTCGCTGTTAAATTAAAATCTCTCTCTGTTCAAGCCGATTTTTCTCAGGCAGTGACACCGCCGTCTACCAAGAAGTTTCAAATCATGTTCACTACATCGATAGCCGTAGTAAGAGAAACTCGGTTTTAGCGCAGAGGGTAGGCCTATTTAAACTAAGGGAAAGTCTATGAAATTGAAAGGCCACGGATGATAGTTTGGCTGCATGAAGGAAATATAAAAAACAGCATTAACATACGTTCTCAAAATTGATCAATATCAGCGAAAATTCTTATTACATGTACATGTATGTACTTCTTTATAAAAATGAAGAGCTGTCATCTAATTGTGTTGAAACAAAATTGTCTGTACATTTGAAAGCTCATCATTGATCAATGCAAAGGAATCAAACTGGATCTGATACTGGAAGCTCTCACGTTTTTGGTCGCTTTTATTTGACAATTTCTGCTGCCATTAGGAAAGAAATAACATACATGTTCTTAATCATTTTTTTTTTTTTTAATTTCTTTTTTTTTCAAATGCTTTTTAGGAATATGAAGGTGACCGAAATGACCGTGATGAGAGACATGGCCGAGGTAAAGCCACTTTACCTAATGGAGACACATACGATGGCTTATATGAATTTGGTAAACGCAATGGTCAAGGTATATACAGGTAAGATGTAAATCAGACTATTGCCTAACTTTAGACACATCAAGTATTCAATTCAATTTTATCAAATTCATTTACATAAAAAGGTATTTTGTTCTAAATCAGATTTCTAATCAGCCACCTGCTCTGCAATACTTGTAACTAATCAGATAAAAATGTCAGCTATACCTGAAATTATTTTCCTCAGTTTTGCACGTACTCTTTAGTTTAAAATAATATTTATGAGCCATTGTCTAAATATTTAAATATATGTAATATAAGCCTTATTTTGTATTTGTAACAGGTTTAAAAATGGTGCTCGTTACTTTGGAGAATATATAAAGAATAAGAAGCATGGGCAGGGAACTTTTGTTTACCCAGATGGGTCCAAATATGAAGGTAAATATGTGTTAGAATAATGTCACAAACATCGAGTTTTGTTTTTATTTAATATAATTCACACTACATGTGTAGCAATCTGCAGTATTGCAAAATCCCAATCAGTTTTAAGCCTGCACCAGACTAGACGATTTTAATTGCTGACAAAGTGCATTGGTGATCTTTGGCTCAAGACTGAGTCTCCAATCACTGTCTTATGCCACTGCACACCAAGTTTTTTATGTTGAGCAAATTTTAGTCATGGCAAATTATTAGAAGGTGTGGCAAGTCTTGTCCAATGACTATAATGTGTGTGTTCGTTTCACTTTTTTTTTTCTAGGCGGTTGGGTGGAAGATCAGAGGTGTGGTTTTGGTAAATATTACTATATAAATGGGGATACATATGAAGGGGAATGGCAGAATCATGTCCGCCATGGACAGGGAACCTATACATATGCTGAGACAGGTACTAAATATGAAGGCACATGGGACAATGGAAAACGAGAAGGTCACGGAGAACTTATTCACGCTAATCATAAATATGTTGGAGTCTTCAGTTCAGATAGGGTAAGTTGCTCTGCCAGACTTTATTTCTCTTTGGTTTAGAGCATCAAAATCAGGGTTTAGTGTAGGCATATGTTAATGTGCATGTGTAGCGGGATAGACTTTTGCCTAAAATATCCCTTTTTATTCGTTTTATGGCTGATACCAGTTAAAAATTTTAAGAAATTGTTTTATTACATATTTTATCATGACTCTGTAACTCCATCAAAAATTGAGAAATGCCGTTTGGAATCAGCCAGTACTGTGTGACTTGTCAAAATAGTCAAACATCATTTGTCAAAAAACAGACTTACAGCAGTAACACAAATGTAGCTAGTCTTATAATAGTCAAACCATACACTTGTATTACCTTCATTACAGTCAATTCTCTAGACTAGTTATGCGGTAAAATTTATTCCAGGATAAGATATCTATGTGTGTTGATTTTTGGTGCTCTCGGCTATATAAGAATTTACACTCCGCCTGCACGTTAGGCTTATGTGGTTTCTTTAATCCCAGAAGTAATAATGTGATTATTTAAATATGAAAACTTTGCGTTTCGTTATTACATATTCTCATTTTTTCAATATGTGTAATGTATATTGTGACGCAGCTGAAATGGTTTATGGAAATGATTAATATATTTTATTTATCATTTTTTCAGCCTGAAGGTAAAGGAAAGTATGTGTTTGACATTGGCTGTGAACAGCATGGAGAATATATCCCGGTTGAACAGGTATGGAGAATTATCTCAAAATTATTACATACTGGTGGTAGTATCAGTTTTTTTTTTTGTAAACTTTTTAATGAAATATTTTTTTTAATTGTTGTTTTTACACGCTTGAGTCATTTCAGAGATTTTTAGCACTCACATGAAATGATATAATCCTTGCGGAGTTTGTGTGAAAACTTTGTTGTAATTGGGTATTTATCATAGTTGTTAATTTCTCCATCAGATCCAAGAAGATAAGGGTGATGAAGATGAATTCCAGCCTATCATCGTCCCTAAGTGGAAAGCTGGTCAGGTGACTGGTCTACATCTCATGACGGAGGAAGAGGCAGAGGAAGAGGAGACAGAGGAAACTACAGAAGGGGAGACAACTGAGGAGAAAACTAGTGATGAAAATCCCACAGTAGAGCCAACAGAAGCTCCACAAGAAACAGCAGAACCAACAGCACAGGAACCATCTAATAACCCAGCTGAAGGTAAGTTAACGGATAAACACTGTTTGTCTTCTTCAAGGGTCAGTTGCACAAAGGTATATTAAGCTCAAGTCAAGCTTAAATGTGTCACTTCACAAAGGAATTTAATTATGACCTTGAATAATTAAGCCAGACTAAAGCTTTGTGCAACCAGCTACAGGTTGCTCTTTTTGACTTTCAAATCTTGTTTTATTTATAGGCCTCTATAGCTTCCCTTTTTTCTGATGAAACTATCTTAGACCTATTGATGTCAAATAAATCTTTTTCTCAAAATCTAGACGCTTATTTTTTAATAGTTATCTCCCTTAAATTTTTTAAACGAAAGTTATTAAGTCCCTTTGCAGCAAGTAGTACTCAGAAATTTGTGGATTTCACCTGGTAACTGTTTCTCAAAACATTTATGGTTGACAAAAGTCCAACACAAGGCTTAACTGTACCGTACGTTGTGGCCATTCGCAAAGTTATGTCAGGCATAAATGTGTTGAGAAACAGCCCCCCTTGCCCGTACTTAGATCCCATAGGACAGGAATATCTTTTTCTATACAAATATTATGTGAAAATTTCTGAAATCAAAACTTTGAAGATAAAGGTAGTGATTCAATGAACTCGTTGAGGAGAATTTAAATAATGTTTTCATTTATCCTTTTCTCTTGTAATAGGAGAGGCTGTGACAGAAGAAGCCACTGAGGAGGGAGAAGGGGAGGTAACTGAGGACACTGAGCAGCCAGCAGCTGATCCTGCTACAGGGGAGGCAGCTGAAGAGGTGGAACAGCCAACTGAAGAATCTTGAAATCATTAACCTCTTGTATCAAAACAATTCATCAAAAGACAGTATTTATAATGTGTACATACAAAAATTTACAATGACAATAAATTTTGTAACCTTACACATGTGAGTTTGTATTTTGGTTTTTCAAGTTTAAGTGATTTACAATCTTTCTCACACTACATCCCCAGTATTTCCCCTCCAAAAACAGGTTTCATTTTGCTATAATACAAGTTATGGTTACAAAAATTTACAGCCTCAATAAACAAAAAAAAAAAAATGACACACAAGATTGTTATGGTCATTATGATTTTGAAAGGAAATTTGTTGAACCAGATGTGAATGTAAATGGTGGTGGGGTCGCTTTTTTAATGATCATAAAGTATTATTGGGGCCTCTGTGACTCAGTCGGTTAGAGTCTGACACATGCCTTTCATTGGTGCAGCACAGGTTTGAATCCCACTCAGACCAAATACAAATTGAAAATTTTGAGTGGATTTTTCACTGTATCACCATATGTGGAAGAGTTGCCGGTACTCGCTGAAGGTCGGGGTTTCATCCAGGCAAAGAACAATGTTTCCTCCCTTACTAAACCTATGAACGATTACAATAACAACCAGAAATCGGTTAGCTTCAGTATAGGATTATCCTCATTTTAGGGCTTTTTGTCTGGTTTACTTTATAACATTTATCAACAGGCTTTATGTGTGATTAAAATCAGATCCTATTATGATGTCTGTATTTGTCAGACAAAGTTCATAAAATGATACTGTATTGCTATATCCCTCACAAGGTCCAGTTCATCAGCGCGCTTGTTGACATGTCCAGACTTGGGCTTAAAATACAAAATGATGCCAAAGCTTTCAATTTTGTACAAAAATTTAACTGGAAAAATACTGAAAACTGTCCTTTGTAATTAATGTAAACAAGATTCTGAATTATCACAGTGAGTTTGACTTTGAATCGACGTTAACAGGGGAATACATGTATTAGCAGAACCCATGAGCTAACAAAGGATATTCATGCATAGCCTACTCAACATCCAAATTATGGAGATACTCTACCAGTAATTGTCAGTAATAAGGGCAGCTTCAAAGTAGATTTGAACGTGGACTTTTCGCTGTCCCAGCATGTGGAAGAGTTGCCAGGTACTCGTCGAAGGTCAGGGGTTTTCTCCCCACTAAACCTGGCAACACCCCCATATAGGTGAAATAATCTAAAGTGGGGCGTAAAACATCTGTAAATCAAAGTAGATTTCCTATATTTACGAACACTAAAACACATGCTACAGCAAAGGGAAAATTTTCTTGTCTAATATAACCATGAAGACAAATTTCTTATTGTGTTAATAAGAGGTATTTCATTTAGAACTTTATACCCAATCATAAGTTGCTGTAATAAACTAAAACCCATGATATTTCATTAGTTTGACGCCGAACAGGAGCTTGGAGGTTATGCGAGACTTGCATTGCCTATACAGCACCAAGAAATGGAAATAACTTTTGTCCACAATCATTCTGGATTTTTTTTTTTTTAAACTAAAAAGTATCTAAATCGATGATTGCAAAAGATAAAATAGTATTGATCACCACAGAGGGTTATTTTAGACATTCTTGGCAGGTTGATAACAACTGGAGGTTATGAGAGACAGTCTTGGTAGATTGATAACAACTGGAGGTTATGTGAGACAGTCTTGGCAGATTGATAACAAATGGAGGTTATGTGAGACAGTCCTGACAGATTGATAACAACTGGAGGTTATGTGAGACAGTCCTGACAGATTGATAACAACTGGAGGTTATGTGAGACAGTCTTGGCAGGTTGATAACAACTAGAGGTTATGTGAGGCAGTCTTGACAGATTGATAACAACAGAAGGTTATGTGAGACAGTCTTGGCAGGTTGATAACAACTGGAGGTTATGTGAGACAATCTTCACAGGTTGATAAAAACTGGAGGTTATGTGAGACAGTCTTCACAGGTTGATAAAAACTGGAGGTTATGTGAGTCTTCACAGGTTGATAAAAATTGGAGGTTATGTGAGACAGTCTTCACAGGTTGATAAAAACTGGAGGTTATGTGAGACAGTCTTCACAGGTTGATAAAAACTGGAGGTTATGTGAGACAGTCTTGGCAGATTGATAACCACTGGAGGTTATGTGAGACAGTTTTGGCAGATTGATAACAACTGGAGGTTATGTAAGACAGTCTTGACATATTGATAAAAAGTGGAGGTTATGTGAGACAGTCTTGGCAGATTGATAACCCCTGGTGGTTATGTGAGGCAGTCTTGACAAATTGATAGAAACTGGAGGTTATGTGAGACAATCTTGACAGATTGATAAAAATTGGAGGTTATGTGAGTCAGTATTGGCAGATTGATAACATGTATATATATGGGAATATGAATGGGAATTGTACCCTCAACCAATAACTGGATTGTTGTTAAGATTTAGTGTCTAATGCTGTACCTGCCCTTGACACCAATCCCCACTATTTCAATCAATTACATTCTAGAACATTATAGGTCTTGCTTTGTTAAAATATTCAGGAAATTTAAAAAACACACACAAAAAGTATGGTAGATTTAATCACATCATGGTTTTTAATTTTACTTTTTCTATAACTTGTCTGGCTTGTTAAGAGGTAAAAACAAGTCACAGTGTCGTATCACACAGTTAATCATTTAAATGTCCTCAGAAATCTTCAGCATTTAACAAACTGATATATCTTCATTTATCAAAACAAATTGGAAAATCAAGTTCAATAACTAAAAAAGAGTCTTTTAATCACTCAAGATTCCTCAGGCTTCTGTTTATTTGTAGGAGATAACTGAAGAATCCGTTCCATCTCTTCCTTTGTTAATTTTCCTTGAGTATAACAATCAGCTAATTTTTCAGCATAGCAGGCGTCAAACAAATTTTTGGCTGTAAATTTGGACTGTATGACTTCTGGTACTTTATACGATACATAAGGCTTTAGCTAAAAAATAATAAAACAGAAAAGAACATATAGTTAAGTACTGCATTCAAGTCAACAGCCAACAAAGAATTTATCCTGATTACATGTAGGTATGTGTGTCTAACGTTGGTAATTCAGACTTTCCACTTAACAGGCTTTCATCAATAGAGCCCATAATTTCATAAATAGGCCTAGTCATTTTACAGTCAATATTTCATCCTTTCCTTTTATTTTTGGTTTTCAAATGTATATTCTTTTTAAAAAGGCCAAAGCAATTCAAACATCAAAACAGTGCAGATAAATTTTGAATACATTTTTTTTTTAATCAACAGAAGAGCAAATTAGAGCCCTTTCCATTGGCTTCACAGTGTACACGTTAAAGTAGTTTCTACAAGTAACTTCATCCCTGGAGAATAAATAAATGTAAATGCAGAATATTGTTTACATTTCACAAATTTGTTTCACACAAACCAAAGTATAAATGGATATTTTTTATCTCAACATTAATATATTTCAGATGAGCATAAACACGAATAAGAATTCATTAAAACTCAATATTATTTAAATTGTTGACAAACCGTTACGTACTTCAAAGTTATCTAGTTCTGGAACAACAAACTCTGGAATCATCTCCGGAACTGTTCTGAATATTTGTGATTCTTTATCTATAAAGCCTGGAATATAAACATCTGAAAGAAAAATTTATATAAATAGTAAATTGCAGCACTGAACATTATCAATAAATTACTTAACTACAGAAAGCATGTCCACTCCAAATAAAATTCTGAGGAATAGATTCAATAGAAATAAAGATTTCGGGAACAATATACATTACAGTAACCACACTGTTATATTTATAACCTAATCAATTCAACTTTTATTTTCTATCTTAGTTTCTGTTTATAACATGAATAAAATTGAACAGCTGTTATTACTTATTAAGTATCCTGGTTATTCGATCAGTTCAGGATTTATCTCGCAGAACAGATTATCGTACAACCGGAAAAACCGGCAAAAGTGTACGATAACTTACTGAAACTGAAGTAAAGCTGGTTTTGACTATCACAACTCAATAGCAAGGATTTAATATCGAATAGATTCGCATGTCACTTAAAATAACGGTAAAAGACAAATAAAATAACAAAAACTCACTGCTGGCCGCTAGCCTCCTGGATAATTCCCTAGTACCACCCTTTACACGGGGGCCTAAATGACGACCGTATACTGGAAAACGTTTGTCGAAGGGGTCGCGAGATTTTCTACCACACAGGCGAGTCCCTGTACTAAAGTTTCTTCCACAAACCCAAAGATACTTCACTGCGTCTCTTGATTTCAGCATTGTGTTGTTGTTGTTTCTATAGATAGTCAGGGGAGGTCACCAATGAACTATATGCGTGGAATGGACACGTCTCATTGGCTGGTTTGGATCTGACTTTGTAAAATGTGCCGCCATTGACAGTTGATAAGCGCGTTCCGAACAGATCTGGATGGACGCTCCACTATCTCCTGGTAATGGCGGCATTCGAAGCATATCAAGCACCACGCGACCTCCGTTCCACGCATACAGTTCATTGGAGGTCACTCCCACACAACTTTCAATACTCGGATCACCCACAGGATTTACATAGGTCAAATACACTTGTGCAGACTGCTGGGGCCTGTTTCACAAAGCGACGTAACTACTATATAGCAACCCATACTGTAGAGATACGTTAGTATGACAGTTCCGCAAAAAATACATCTACTCTGCTTAGTGAAACAGGCTCCCATCATTTTGTTTTTATCTTGACAAAATTAAGGTTCACGATTCCATGTCTTCTTGGGAACTCAAAGAAAGTATTCAAGTTTACTGAACCTAATATCTTGTAGGCCCCTATATGTAAATATTTTTTCTTGAGAATTTCAGAATTTGTATAATTTCTGAATTTTTAAATTTCATTTTCCTGAGTAGTAGGGTCTAGGTCTATAATTTCATGCTGCACTTTTTCTAACATTCTTTTTATTCAAGCCCAAAATTACCGGTAGGCCTAACTGATTTACCCAACGAACTATAGATATGTAAAGTCTTTTACCAGATAGTTCCGTCGGGTTTCTTTACTTTTAAGGGTTTACGTGCATGGAGACGCATTGTATAGGCCTACTCGTGGCCTTTGTGAGTTTATAGAACATTTATTGAATACATGAGCGTGGATGTCAGCTTGTTATTTACAGTAAAACAAATACTAATGTGACTATATGTTTTCATGCATAACACTCAACACATCTTCGGTCATGAAGAGTGTCAGATCTTCATAATATATTTGGCGGATCGTTGATACTTTATTTACGGTACTGGATAACTCGGAAAATGTGTCTCCACTTTCCAGTCAAATAGGGTTTAACGAAAGGATAGTTTTCATAATAGTTTTCATGAAAATCAATATGTCATATGTCATTACGCCTAGACGTTTCTCAAGGCTTAAATATGCCAATTAGTTTCTATACCTATGCAAATTTATGTTAATGTGTGATGGTCGGATTGTTCTGGAATTTCTAAGGTTTTGTTTTAAGACGATCTGTTTGTATTTTGGCAGTCAGCTTCCAACTCGATGCGATTTCCCTATATATTCTTATTTGGGGTGATATTATATTCGGCTTGTGAGACAGCCATGCATTCATTTGATCAAGGCCAAGAGTTTACCAGTGTGTTTTCAAGATTTTATTCTGTGAATTTCCCAGTGTGTTGTTAGGATTTTATTCTTGTAGATATATATTTCTTGATGATTTAATCTATACTGCTATACCACTTAACTATGTGAGTTCTCGGATTGCAGTTTTCTACCTGGAAACTGTCAGTTCTTGGTTTGTACATAATAGATCATTTTGATATATGTCTCTTTTCACTGTTTGTATAATTTCTTTTTTCTTTTTTTTTCATTTCATTCGCCTAGTTGTTCGAATTTCGCTTTTCTTAGTTTAAAGGGAAAGAAAATCTAAGCTTTAGACTATAGTTTAGATGGAAAGAGTAGAGTTCATTTAGTCCAAAACAACTGTCCAATGTATGTTTTACCCCCACGTAAGCGAATAATTGAAATTTGAAGGTGGCGTTACAATAGCGAATAAGCTCCATAGGCCATTCACAAGGCCGCCACCATTTTTTTCATTAGTTTTATCCAATTATTGTTGAATAAAAATTTAAATGCGTTATAGAGTAGTCATGTGAAGCAATTTAGCCAATGGCTTGGCTAAGAAATGACGTGCGGTTGCATACTGACCTATATATTCCGAGACAATCTTCCCACTTCAAGTACACAGATAAGCCACTGCAGAGACATACTTCTGTCTGTTTTTATTAGCTTGAGGGTCACTGGTGGTAATTGACGTGAAATGTTTTAAGTACTTTGAAGGTTGTTATCGACGATAATCCCTATGTATTTCTAGAGATTTCCCATCCTTTAAAAAAATTGCAGTAAAAATCGATATGTCCAAAATTTAGAGCCTTGTAAAATGTAGCCTTGTAACATTTTAAAGTGTGTGTGGTGAGGGTGGTGGGAGTGGCTATCCAAACACATTGCATAACCCCTGCATGAATACCAGATGCTCTAGAATGCCAGAGAAGCGTAGGGGTGTTCTTGAAATAAAACTGCCTTTTTTTTAAATCTTAAATAAATTATGGCAAATGTCTCTATCCAATCAATGCATGAAAAGGCATAAATAGAAACGCTTAAGCCATTCATTGAAGTGCATCAAATTCGATTGCATATTAGAAAATTATGAAGGTATACCCAAGAGAAGGGATCACGATTTGTTTTTGGACCGATCCCTTTGTGTGGGGCAATTACATAGGCCAACTACTAGTCCACAATATGTTAAGTGGATTGAAGGTATTCTAATACACCCTTCAGAATCAGAATAATTTCACAAACGCGTGTCAGATAAAGGGGGTCTGCAGATAGTTTTCTTAATTGAAAGTGCACGGGAAGCTAGATGAATACCATTTAGGGGATGTACACTTTTGTTGATTTTCTTTCCGTTTAAATAAGTTGCAAAGGTTGCAAAGATTCTCACAACCTCATTATTGACTTATGGTTCTGATTTCGAGCAATATATGGGCACTTGCTCTGCAGTCTGTTCACATTTAAAGTAAAAGGAGAAAAATCCCGAGCGACTCAAGTCGTCACTGTCCATTTCACTTTAATCTTGTCCTTGCCAAATAGAAGGTTCACATCTCAGGTCGATCACTATGATAACACTCCATGTGTGGCACCGCGGGTATGAGATGAACGTAACGCCGCGAAAATCCGGAATACTGCAACATTGAAAACAGAGGGCGGTTTTCTGTATTTTTCTCAGACAAAAGAAGTAACGAACTTTCTATTTTTTTACCAAAACTCGTTTAGTATTTTTAATTTGAAATTGAAAAACAGATTTTTCAGGTACCGGCATTGTAAACAACTCCCAAACCTGATGATGTGCACAAGCGCTCTAGGTCAAAAACCCCAGTTTCTGTTTTTTTTTGTTTTTTTTTTTGCAGCCAGTGGAAATTGATCTCAGTTTCGCTAGAGCTAGGAGGGGGCATGCTTAGCGATAGTTTTGTATCTGGGTTAGTTGAGTATTGGATTGAAACAAATGCAGATCTATTGTACATACTAGATTTTTGTGTGATTTTTTTAATTTTTAACAAATTTTGAAAATACCACAGTTCTGCCGAGAAAATGTAAGCTTAAAATTGTCAAAATGGCGGTACCCATGCTGAATTGTGTGTAGCGCGAAACTGGCATGCACTATGTCAACTTAATTTGGTTGTAAAGGATGTCTCATGTGTGGATCTTTTTGAAAATGGTAAGGAAAAGTCTTAACGACATTTCGGCCATTACCAACAAATTAAACAAATTAACATCACCGCAAATGGGAAACGAAACTGTATCCTGTCATCTATGAGGGTTGAGTAGTCTGAGCGATCTAGCGACGTGGGTCTTTAAGGGAACTCTGTGGATAGGACCTAGGCGATCAACGGTCACGAGAACCCTGATATTATTTAGATACTAGACAAGAGTCATGTTTAGTATATCATCGAAAATATCAGAAGGCTACATAGTATTAAAATGGCGTGAGCTGTCAAAATTCGAACTCTTTATATAACTTCCGATTTTCACGAGAGTTAGAAGGCTTTGTTAATCATCGAAAAACAGTGTGATTGCCGTTGGAATCCATACAGTCTAAGCTATACAAGCCGAAAAAGTGTCCAAAGCATTAGCAAAATTTAAATTACCGGGACAAGCATTTATTCATTGTAAGGTTAATTAAGTTCAAAACACTACTTAAACATACATTCATGAGACTACAGCACTAAAAAGCTTCTGAATTGCTCGTCTTTAGAAAAATAGACCATAATTTCAACATTCTGTTTAACTGAAAAAAATCCATTTTTTGGCAGCTCATGCTACTTTCATCGTTCAATTCCATTTACTTTTCATCTCGATTTAATTCCTTTTATTTCACTTACATATATAAAGAAACATGTATAAAAATAATTGTAAATTTGACAAATGCATCAGCGGGAATACAACCCCAAAGGCTTGTTCAAGCCCATGACTAAACGTTAAAGATGTTCTTATACGCCATGGTCGTGGTGTCTATCCAGCAAGTTCAAGTTAACAGAAAATTCGCTTATTTCGCGCGGTATACTAAATCAGTTGCTGGGTCCATAACAAATGGCAAATGAAAGAGGATCTCTCATGCATTTGGAGATTAGAATAAAATTCAAAAAGGGCCCAGAATGCTTCCTTTTAAACATGAATTGGATGAGTAGGCTGTTCGGAAAGTTTAAGAATCACTGCACATAATAATCTGTATGGATCACCACCTAGCCGTATGTTATCCTCTCTGAAGGCTTTGTCTGGAGTTTCCTACGAACAGGAAATGAAATGCGCACTTGGTCGAATACTCAGATGCCATGTAAATAGTAGGCCTATATTGTTCCTTTACCACAAAAGAAAAACAACTAAATGCTCCCACTATATCAAATACAAAATATACAGTACATAGTTTTTTAAAGAAAGGCCAGAGAGAGATCACATTTTGCAGCGTGATTTTCCCCCCGAAATAATAGTGAGCTAACGAAGAAGAGTTTAATTAGTTTGTGTCTTGTTAGAGGAGGCCGGTTAGTACAATGGATAAGACAATCGGCATTTAGTTCAGTAGGTGCCACACTCTGGGGCGCGGGTTCGATTCCCATTTCGAGCATCACCTAAAATCAGTTAAAAATTTCATGCCTTTTTTCAAGTGTAATTGCAAAAATAACGAGAATACTGAAGATGAGTTGCTGTTGAGACTGTGTTGTCAATAAGTCGTTGTCTTACATGATGTAAGGCATGTATAGTTACTTTATAGTCACTTTCGAGATTGAAAATATCCGCCTAAACAGTAGGCCCTGTACGTTGTACGTTTGGAACAATATTTTCATGGCATTTAAGTTCTTCAGAATGTTTGATAGACGTTGATCCAATATATGTAGCAAACGTGTTTTTTTTTTTCATTTCTCTGGACGAAAAGGTTTCTGGAATATAGTACTTTTAAATTTACAGTTTAGAAATTTCTTAACAATTTGGTTTTGTTTTAAAGCACTCAACCTGGGCTTCGTCGGCAGCATTACTGAATCATTTCAGTAAAATGTTATGCTTTTTCGTTTCAACGTCTTATTTTACTTATTCATAAATGATCTTTTGATGCCACAAATTGGCAAGATAGGTTTAAATTGCGGCGAAGATGTGCGATTAAGTGTTTTTGAAACTTAATACTTTTTTACGCGGTTAACCGGTATTGAACCTTTGAAGTAATATTAATTAGGTTTCTTTGCTTTCTGACTTTCTTAATAAGTCCTGTAATGTAATCTGGGACGGTTGTCGTGGTTACAAGACGTGTTCCGGCTCCTCGAAACATGACAAATGGGCTCTGGATAACCTGTACTGATGAAGCTCATTAAGCAGGTACAGGATTACAATTAGCAAACCTGTAAACACCTATGATCCGTGTACGCTGTTGGGAAATAACCACAAAGTATATAAATTAATTCACCTTTTCTTCAAACGGCAATAAGATATACTTGAGCTCTGACAGAGAGAAAACGCACAAAACTGTGTCGGTTCGAAACACGGTAGTGAATCTCAACAAGGATAATGTGCAGAATGACGACTTAATCATATTAGAACACAAAATGGTTCATAAATTGATTCATTTTGTAAAAGTGGCATAGTACAAGTTATTAAAAGGTGACTCTTAGATGCTACCGTCCTCAATTCAACAATTTAGAGTGGCATAAACTGACAAATACCGGGAAAATTTCGTTAAAAAAGATTTGGCAAAAGAAGAGCTTTCCACTGATATCAATCCTGCATGTACATTAAAGGCACACTTGCCGCGAAAATCAGGAATATTGTTTACATTAAAAAAGAAAGTCTGTTTTCTGTATTTTTCCCAGACAATATAAGTTAGGAACTTTCTATTTTTACCAAAATTTAAAAGTTTGGACGTCACTTTGTATTTTTAATTTGAATTTTAAAATTTGAATTGTTAGGTGCCCGTAACGTAAACAAACCAAACTGCCCCCTATTGGCGATTTTATGTTTCTGTCGAGTGAGTGAACTAACGGCACAGTGTAATTTTACGTAGGCCTATTTATCTGAGAAATACAGACTGACCATCGGTTAACAGCGACTGGAAAAACATGCTGATAATTGTTTGAGTGTACACCACAGATAAAAAGGCTTGAAATGAGGGTAATCCAACAGGTTTAAATATAAGTTTACACAAATGTGGCAAGAATCATGGGATAAAAACCCTACTGGAAGATTCTTTTATTCATTCTACCACTCTGTTACTGCTGACTGTGAAATATCTCTAAATTGCAGGCAAGATGAAATTCTGTTTTTCCGACTTTTGTCTGGAAACTTAAATACAAATCAGTATTTATATAAGATCAACCTCCATAATTCTGGCCTCTGTGAAGAATGTTTTGAAGAAGACAATGTAAATCATTAGCTGCTCCATTGCAGACGTCATGTGGAGGCTCGAGAGCAGTTATTAACAGGTTTAACGGTACTAAGCATTAATAATTCAACAGTGAACCAGCTTTTAAGACCTACTAAATATAAGAAAAGAGTACCGCAACTGGTAGCTAATTTCCTTTCGCGCTGCTATAGATTTTAAGATTTTCATACGAATGGACGCGCCA
Organism: Lepidochitona cinerea; assembly: GCA_963971465.1. Classification (NCBI taxonomy): domain Eukaryota; kingdom Metazoa; phylum Mollusca; class Polyplacophora; order Chitonida; family Tonicellidae; genus Lepidochitona; species Lepidochitona cinerea. The sequence continues at coordinate 101,769,165 of OZ020551.1, read as the reverse complement.
ATAAGCTAAAACAACCAACCAACCAACCATATTTAATCTCTCTCTGAACTATGGACCAGATATTCCAAAAGCATCTTTGAGCAAAGGTGTTGGAATTCACAGAACGTCAACCAGACTGAATACAGGACTTATTCATCAGTTAACTGATAAACTTATGCTGAAGTAACTATTAAAATGTGGGATTAAAATACATGAGAGAAGAACAGGTCACCAGTTGACACTGCTTACGGTCAAACTATATATTAACCGATATATATTGTGAAAATAAAGCCATTCTTGCACAAATCCGTGGTTTTGACTCCAAAATGACTATTCTTTTATTTATTTTGGAGTCAGGGTTAATTGCGTGGATTAAACATTGTTTATAATGGGCTGTTGTTGCAGCCACATCAATGATCAATTGACGGGCTGATTGAGAGTTCACTTAAAACCGGCATTGGCGAAACAAGGAGTACTTACGCAGACCAAATTATCCTCGTCACTATATATTGCAGAATTGAAGACTGAGTGGGTTTTTAATTGGATGATTTTATGTTTGAGTTGAGTGTGGACATCCAACCCAATAAAGTCGAGAGCATTAACTTCATTAATGGATGTTACCCTGTATAATGATCTTTTATTATACACACACATTCCTCGAGGAACCGCTTTTAGGTCGATTTAACATAAGTAATATTTTTACATATGAATGTCTAATCCAATGAAAACATCGTGTTTTAACATGTGACGGTTCATTACCTAGAGCCGTATTGGTCGCTTCAGCGGGGTTATTAGTCGAAAAGTCTTATTGTACGCGTGTTATTGTACTCGGTTATCATCTAGCCTACGCTCGTTCTCTTTCGGAGAATGAAACCAGAGCAAATCAAATAAGTTTACATATAGGCAGATTTTTACAAAGATGTTTTAATGCATAGTTAGAAACATTCAATACCAACTCCTGAGGAACATGCGTGTATAACAAATAGTCAATATACGTCACGGAATTTAATGTTCTCGTCCTGCCTACGGCGCCTTGTCCAATACGGACGCTCAACCCCACCAGGACTTGAACATTAAAAATCAGTAATGGATTTAACTCTGTATAACAACCTCATCGTGTTAATTAATTCCTAATGTCAACACCTCGTTATTCACTGAGATATTCTTGTAAAAATCTGCCAGTGTCATTTAATTTATTTGATTTGGTCTCATTTTATTGCCCGAAAGATGATGTCCGAATACAATAACAGAGGTACAATAACACTTTCGAACGCCCAATAACATTTCTAAAGCGATCATTAGGATATAGGGTAGTTACATGATAGTGATACGATGTTTTCTTTGGATTAGATATATTTATACACATTAAAATCACGGACAATCTTCTTGACTAAAATAACAACAGGGGCAAGTTTCTAGTTGCGTTAAAACGGCGTCACTCTGAAACTTCGGGGATTTACGTGCGTGAAATACCCTCTCATAGACTGTAGGTCATTTTGAATATGGCGACCAAATAGGTAGGCCTAGCCGTGAAGCGTACAATTTCCAAATCTTCTTGAGGACCCCACAAAAGTGTCCCAGTGATAATGTAAGGCACCAAAAACACTCGGTTTGTTAACTTTCAGCCTCGATCAGTTATATAATTGAAGCATTGGAGGATTCTTGATATGTACCGAAACTGCGTCTGTCTACAACATGTGGTTTACCGGGCTAAATAAAATATATAAACAAATATCTTTCTAAATGATATTTGAATTTAATAAATTTATAATTATTCTTATTTTATTTTTTCGTCTGCAGTGAAATATTTTGATATTTACTTTTGACGCCATTTTTATTCAGCCCAAAAATACGGTGATTTACCGTCTCAAAGCCGGCCGGTAGCGAGAGAAGATAGCCGCAGGGAGTTCCGACTGAAAACGGAATTTAGACTGTTTGTGCCCAAGATACTTTATTAGGTTGAAGACAGTTTGGCTTTTTGTCAGTAAATGTTTTTTGTTGTTCTGATCTTCAGCTATGGCAAAAAGTCGAGGAAACTTACATGTTTCTCTGAAATTGAACGAAATATGCTTGTCTATACATAGTCCGGGTTTCTGAATCCAAAATGACTATTTTTTTATACCGACGGTCGTATTTTAAAAAATACGCCTGTCAGTTTAAAAAAAAATAGTCATTTTAGAGTCAGAAACCCGGACTAGTCTATACACACTAAAACATACGGGCACACAGAAAATCTCCTTGACTAAAATACTAGTAACCATAGAGAAAAATAACTAGTTGTGTTAAATGAGGGCATGTCATTTAGATCTTTACACCCAGTCATAGGTTGTTCTGATAAACCAAAACCCGTGACATTTCTTTAGCTTGAAGACAGACAGGATTTTGACTTTAGTCGGTAATTTTTTTCTGAAATATTTTGTTATATATTGAAAAAATCGTACGGATCATCAACTATGGCAAGAAGTCGAGTAAACTTAAATTGAGCACAACGTGGTAGTGGGAAACGTAAGGGAAAATATGTAATTTGGTTCCCAGGTAGTGGACAGACAAGGGGGTTTAGCGCTGATTAATAGATCTTTTAAACCCTTGTTCTTTTTATAAGCAATGACTGGCTGTTGGCTCAGAGGTCGAGCCATTTTACCATGAAGCAGTTTGTATTCTTCTTTTATAATCTGGGTCATATAAATGCTGGCCTTGCTGTGCTGAAATACAAATGGTACAATACTTTTTTCACGACACAAACCCAAAGCATAAACAGTTTGTAACGTTTGAATAAAAAAACTCTCCCTTTCCGAACGTTTGTGTTTGGCATCTTTAGCGGAAGTGGGGAGATAGATTTTCTCAATACCTTGAACAAAATATGGTAATGGGAAAAGACAGTGAACATATCTAATTTTACTCTGAAGCAGTTGAAATCCAAAGGGTAAACAGTTTATTACGTTTGAATACAAAAACTTCCCCTTTCCAAACGTTTGTGTTTGGTATCTTCAGCGTTGGAGAGAAGAGTGATTTTTTCTATGGACCTGATTTCGAAATGGTCCTTGGCCAAGTCTAATGCCAGCTAAATGTTTGGCGGCTCTATTGCTTGCAACATTTTTTAGATCGCGCCCTAGGGCACTTCATTGATGTACCGGGGAGAAGAGTTGGGCCTTAATGATACACCACCCTTGAAGGGGAAGCAAGTGGGCCGGGAGCTGCACGGGGAGGATTAATTTGTCTTAATGTGTCAGATTTGATACTTCGGAGTAACCTTACAAAATACCACTGGAGAGAAGAGCCGTATAAAGAACAGAACAAGTCTCATTAAATAAATTCTAATGAACTACAGTTTCTGTAGAATTTAAAGACCTGAGATTTAATGACTCCCTTGAAAGTGTGGGGAGGATGGTATGACCTAGTATATAGCAGCTATTGCGTGTCAGTAAGTTTGAAGAATACATTGTAATCTAGATACCCAGTCATATGATATCCATGGCCCTTGTAAATAGTTACATCCAAAAAATCCACAGAAGTGTAATGAAAAGTAGGTGGAAATTGAATTAAATATACATTTGTACAATAAATAGTTATACTTAAGGAAATCGGAAGGATAGACTATCATCTTTTGTCAATATGTACTCTTCGCATTTTATAATTAGAAAGACTGAGCGGAGAGAGGAAGGGGGGGGGGGGGGGGGGTGGCTGGGGCACAAATTGAAAGATATGTTATCACGAACTTGTTTCTTTCTAATAAGGTATGGTTCTCAATTTCGCAAATGTACCTCTCGTCCCACCAACAACAGTCTCGCGTTACCTGATACAGAAATGAAGACACCACAGCTATACTAGTTCAAATGCTATATGTGCTTTTTGTCTCCATATAAGGTTTCAGATAATATCTATATATAAATGTCACCCTCATTAAAACATTGTTTTACTTTACATGATTCGTGCACTCAAATGAGTGCTCAAAGCGACGTTTGACAAGAAGAGTGGGTATAAATTCTGAAGGTGTGTATTGACCCAATGTGTCCAGACTGACTGACCGAGAAGACAAACGGGCAGAACCATATCCAGTGCTACATATTCTGTGAGTAGACAAGAAAAGACCAAAGATATATCGTTACGTTAAGGGGAATGGACTGCTAATTTATTTAGTTTTATTTTTTTTTTGGGGGGGAGGGGGGGGGGGGTTAGTTTTGCCTAAAAAATTTTTAAGAGATTTCGACCTTTTTATAGGAAAGTGAATTTTAAAACTTTACCGATACAAGTTTTGTGAACATACATTAAAATTATAGTTATTTTTGTAGGAAAGTTAATTTGAAGCCTTTATCGATACAAGTTTTGTGAACGTACATTAAAGTTATAGCTATTTGTTCTTCGTTTTTATGAACACGTACAAAATAAGAACTTTCTGTTGATATATTTATTCCAGGGATGTAAGTTAATGTAGTTTTTATAAGCAATAAAACCGACTATTGGAATTTTATCTTCTGTTCCTCCTGGCTTTACAGACGTTTATTGTTTCCACATAATGTTTTCAGTTTTTCAAGGTACACCAAACGATCAACTTCTCTTGACAATCAGAATTTGTGAAAAAACTTTAAATTAGGTTCGTATCTTTCTTATTTCAACTTTATTCTTTTATTTTTCAAACTTAATGTAGTTAAAACAATTCTATGGATAATCAGATATCAGGAAAAGAAAAAAGTTAATTTTAGAAACCCATGCCACCGTAACTATATATTTGGTCTTTGTCAAGATTGTATATGGGTACGTTACCGAAGCCGGTAGATGGATAGAGAAAATACTTCTTACTAAGTCTGGATTAATTGTTAGATTATCTGTTATTATGCTAGATATTCGATTTTTTTTCATTTTAATCAACCAGGAGAGTGAACCAGTTCTTATATTTGTATGAATTGGATAAAGTGCGTATGTTATGAATTAGGATTGATACCAACTAAAAAATCAGTGATCGCCTAAATTCTATCTTGGGTTAGATCATTTTGGTTTATTTTGTTGGAAGTTTTAAGTCTTAAATTTCGCCATGTCAACTGACAATTTTTTGTTGCTCGGGCCGAAATATTTTCAGTATTTCTCGTGAAAACTCTAAAATAGTCTAAAATTAACTTATTTAGACGAGACAAAACTATTATTTTCATTTGGGAACCAGACAAGAATACCAGACAGGACACACAGTCCGCTTTCCTTAAGGCCCGGTCACACAGCCCTCCGCGAGTTGATCGCGACTGAATCGCGGGGAAAAAATGGCAAACGCCAAGTAAACGCTGTAAAACGCTAATAGCAAGTGAATAAAACGCGTAGCAGTCGCGAATTACAAGTGCGCACACGCGGGGACAATTTTGCACGCGATGGGGTCGCGGAAAAAGTTTTGAACTGTTCAAAAATTTGGTGCACGGGTCACCGCGAGTGGTACAAGTGGTACAGACGCGGTTCAGACGCGGAGCACACGCATCACACGCGGATCAGTAGTGATCGACACGAGGTCACACGCGGACGATTGACCCCATTTTCCGATCAATCGCGCTCACAAGTGCTGGACAAGTGCTACACAAGTGATTGGAATGCGGACCAAACGCGCGCGTTTGATCCGCGTTCCAATCACTTGTGTAGCACTGGTAACCCAATTTTGCACATTTTCGACCACCAGCCACCGCGTGTAGCAAAAAATGGCAAAATATGGTCAAATTTTACATGCGATCAGGACGCGGGGGGCTGTGTGACCGGGCCTTTAGTCGTAGTTCTGGTTTCTGTCTCCAAAATTACTATTTTTTTATATTGACGGCAAAATACGGCCGTCAGTATAAAAAAAAAATAGTAATTTTGGAGACAGAAACCTGGACTACCTTTGTCGTAGCCATTTTAGTGAAATAATCATCACATCATCATGTAATACAACCTCCTAAATCAACCTATCGTGCAGTATACTATATTCTATCGACAATACAATTATTTTTTTTAACAATTAAGTGAAATCGTCAATACTGATGAAAGAAGGGAAAACATGTGGAAACTTCCGCTTTTCTTGCAGTTATCACAGCGTATACACAGAGAATCAATCCAGTATTTCTAAATTTTAGAACGAGTAAGTGCGTTTTAGATGATACGGCGAATAACTTAGATTCGTGAGGTTGATTCCTGTCCTGGATTTCTATTGTAACACATTGACTTTAAAGGGGGAGAAAACAAAAAATCACTTTAAGGTTCTGAAGAAGCGCGCTAATGTTTCCTTTCCAATGGTACCAAACACATATTTTTGCGATTGTTTTACACCTGACAGTGAAGTTCATAAAAGATCACAATAAGCAAAACAAATTGGTCAACTTTCAAAATCTGCCATTTAAGCCCATGTTAAATTCATCCTCTTCGAGGCCTTCGTAACTCTCGGATATGCCACGCATACCATTTTTGTGCCAGCCACATATTCCTCAAAGCTTCCTTTATAATTTAATGTGAGTTTTGAGAAACTGAAAACAATTTTCTGGAAATAGGAATGCTTTGACGACAGTGAAATTAACCTGGGTTTAAATGGGAGATTTTGAAAGTTGACCAATTTCTTTTGTATGTAACATAATACGGTATTTTATAAACTGCATCATGTCCCATGAAAAAATAGCAAAAATATGTGTTTAGTACCATTGGAAAGGAAAAATAAGCGCGCTTCTTCTGAACCATAAAGTATTTTTTTTGTTTTCTTCTCCTTTAAAGTCTCACAAGCTGCCAAAATTCCGATTTTTTGTTCTAAATTCTGATTTCCAAAAGATGTTCAATGTTTGAAGTACATGTACTTCGAAAACCTAAGATTGACATCGAAATAAAAAATATTGGTACAGGTGGTAGTGTATGAACGGAAGGCCTGTGATAATAACGGCCAAAATTCAATGTTAGATTTAAGGGAGTTTTGTTGATTTTCTTTTTTTTTCTCTTTTTATTTATGAACACTAAAACACACGGGCACAGGGAAAATCTTCTTGTCTGAAATAACCATGGCGACAAGTTTCAAATTGTGTTAAAAAGAGGTATATCATTTACACGTTTATTCCCAATCAGCTGTTGTAATTAACTAAAACCCATGAAATTTCCTTAGATTGGTGGCAGACCGGGGCTTGGTCGTAGCAGAATTTTCTGGAACACTTTGTAATATATTGGCAATGCTTACGGTTCTTCATATATGGCAAGAATATCGATAGATTGAGATTGAACGCCATCGGATCATAGAAACAAAAATGTGAAAATTTTGATTTCCCCAGAAAAACCTAGGTAGAAGACAACGAAGTTTAGCCCTGACCAGTTTATCTTTCAAACACTTGTTCTTTTTAAAAAGCAATGATTGGTCGAGCCATTTTACTTTGAAGTAGTTTGCATTCTTCTACTATAATCTTGGCCATAGCGATGCTAGCTTTGTTATACTGAAACACAAATGGTATTATAGTTTTTTCACAACATTTATCCGGGTCCAAGTTCAAACCCAAACGATAAATAGTTTGTAATTCCATAAATGGTTTTATACCATAATTTGTTCTAAACAAGGGTCTTAGAATTGTGTCCCTTAATCGGAAGTTCTGACTGGTCTATGAACATGTTTATTTTTAAATAAATGATTTAGTTTTTCAATAAGCTTAATTTGACCGAGTGTTTTTCTGGCAATCAACATTTTGGTGGTTCATGTTACTTAAACAACATTATTCACGATAGTTTGGCTAGAGAGCTAACATACATTCCATCTTCCAATGCAACAATAACTAGAAATTAACAAAGCAGCATTGACATCATGTCAGTCTGGAGTGTTTCGTGTGAATATATCTACATGGGCGTTGGCATTTCAAATGTATACAATGCCAGTTTGAACTCTCTTATATGTTCAACACATCCGTTCAGGATCCTCGTCTATATCTGAGATAGTACCAGAGACAACGACTATGATTAGGGAGATAGCCATGGCGTGGTTGATTTCACTAGCATCCTCTTTTTGTGTAAGGACTCGCACCCGTACGTCTCATTAGCTTGATAGCAGCTCATTTATAACAATGAGATGCTGAAACCCATAGAGAAGTGTTCACATTCTTGATTAAATTTATTTGTCTAGCATACCATACAAGGGTTAGATATATACACTTAACATGTACTTTTTTCAGATCAAAGACGATGGATTTCAATACTAGTAATACTCAAACGAACATCTCCTTGTCGAAGAATAACGTAACGGACGGGGTTATTTTGAACAGACTTTTGTTGGCGCCGATTTCAAGCAAAACCAACCCATTAATAAGCCTATCCTTATTTCTAATGATGGTGGGAATCGGGTTGAATTACTTCGTTCTCTTCTCCATCAACAGAAGTACGGACATGAAACGAAACATCAAGTTCCTGTTACAGAACTCCGTGTATGCCGATATGTTCTTAGCTCTGGTTTGTGGAACTCGATTTCTTCCCTTATACGTCGGAAACCTGCTCGAAGACGGACTAGTGGTAACGATGTGTTTAGAAACTATATTTTATTTACTCATCGGTTATTCCGCAATGAATCAGACGTTTTGTGGCATTGCCATTGCATGCGATCGACTATATTCGGTATTCAAACCCCTCAAATACTACACCACTTCATATAAACTCTCTGTCCGTTTTACATTTGTTTTCTTTACCTGGGTATTCTCTTTAATGTTGGCTGTTCCATCACTGTTGGTAGATCTCATATCTGGAACCCGAGCTCCCGGTGGACACCCATGCTATATAATCCTTCTACCGGGTTCCTTTACATATTCTCTTACTGTTGTCCCTGTTATTATTCTCACTGGCTTGGCTATTTCCACTGGCCTCTATATTCTAGTGTTCGCAGAAGTTTTTAGGTCTCGATCTAAGATGTCTGACTTGAATAACTCTAATAAGGATGCTGGCAAAAACTTAGCAAACAGTAGCTCTATGGCTGTAACCTTTGTTGTAGTACAGATGTTGTACCTGGCATGCTATCTTCCGAGTGTAATAGCTAGCATTTTCCTCAAACCTTTGGACGGATATTTCCCTCCATTAGACTTATTCGTTAATCTAAGCATTCTTGACATATATGTTCTGAATTCAGTTGTTGATCCAGTTGTCTACATTTTCAGAATAAAACAAGTTCGAGATTGTTTTCGTACCTTCTTTAGGTTTTATAGGTTCAATTAAGCTGTGACATAATCATGTAATCTAAATTGTATAATTCTGTATCCCTGCATCAGGCGGTCTTGATGGTATACCAGAAATGGTCTCTTCTCCAACTAGACGAGACAATCTCTGTTTGACATAATGTGTTTTATAGGGTATGAACTCAAGGGTCATGTTTCTTTGAGATTCAAATCCAAAATAGATCTAGAATGTCATCAAATTGAAATATATCTGGCTGTTTAATGAAAACTCCAATAGTGTAAAACTCAATTCTGTCAGACCTTGAACTGAAAACGGCAAATAAGTTTTTTTGGCAAAATAGTTTTAAACGTCAAACGAAAGTGTTTACCAAGCACTTGACTTACCAGCTTTCTTGTATTCAACCTGGTCGTTATCTTGGCCAACAAAAATAACCCACAAAAAAACGACACCCCATTCAGCATGTCAAGTTGGCATGAGTTAAAAGGCATAATCAGATTTATGTAGCCACTTTGCTTCAACAGTTAGGTTACTCAATGCTGAGCACACGAATGTTTCTTCACCGGAGGAAAGTGTACAAAATATTAGGCGAGGCGAATAATTAAAACATTTACGTACTACTTTTTATATTATTCTTCTATCTAACAACAATGATTGTCTAAATGTGTGGAATTCTGTTATGCACCATTTTACTATTGTTTATATTTTTCGTTTATTTTGTTCTTTTTTCCGTTGATACTGTAAAATATGTTCACTTTGCCTGTCTCCATATTTTCTAGTAAACCACGGACCATATGAAAAGGGATGTCACTTTGTAAACCCCATTGATAGTCATACTGATGTCAGATTCTACATGTAGCTTCATACCACTATCAATCCTACCTTTTTCTAACGAAGACTCTCTTCCTTATTTAGATCCTCCCCCACCCCCCCCCCCCCCCCCCCCCCCCGCTTCCTACCCGTCAACACCCCATTTCAATCTTGGTGAATTAGAGGAAATGGCATTTAATCCAACTTAGTTAATCGACATTGAAAACTTCAGAATAGAAAGAGATGACTATGATGCTGACGTACAACACTGGAGTAGGCTATTGTTAACAAGCTTAATAGTGCAATTCGTTACGCTAAAAATATATACTTTGAATGTACATTTAACGAAGTTAACAACAATATTACAAAAACGTGGCGTCTAATAAATCAACTAATAAATAAAAATACATTATCTTCTGGCTTTGATATTGACGCTTAACTAGAATATGACGAGAATACGATTGCAAATAAGTTCAATGAGTATTTTTCAACAATTTCTGATCTCTATTTACAAATACCAGGAGCCTGTTTCACAAAGCGGCGTAGCCGTAAGTTTTTACGTACCTGCCATATCACCCCATACTATAGAGATACGTTAGTAAGAAAGTTACGCCAAATATACATCTACTCCGCTTTGTGAAACTGGCCCATGCAGCAAAATGTTAGAAAAACTAGCAAACAAACAACCATAGAATTATCTTGAATCTAATAACATCTTAAATGAAAATCAATCGGTTTTCGTCCTAACCATTCCACAACTTTTGCTGAACAATCGCTTTATGACAAATTAGTTGAAGCAAGTGAAAATAAACTTTTTAGTATTGTTACTTTCTTAGACCTCTCTAAAGATTTTGACGCTGTGAATCACCAGATTTTACCGAAACAACTAAGTCATTATGAGTTATCAGGACTTTGTAATCAATGGTTCAAATGTTACTTAATAAACAGATCTCAACAAGTTTCCTTTAAAGGCACTTTGTCAACGACCAGCCAAATCTCGTGCGGTGCACCCCCAAGGGCCAACCTAAGGACCAACACTTTTCTTGTTATATATCAACGATATCACGCGTATTTCAAATATTCTTCACGTTCTTCACTTTGCAGATGATGCAAGTATCTTGTACTCAGCCAAAGATATTGAAACAGCTAGCACTCTAATGTCATATGAGCTTAACAAATTTATAAATGGTTTTCTGTTAATCGACTTTCTTTAAACATCAAAAAAAAAATACATGATAGTTCTGCCTTTGTCGAAAAAAATTCTGACTCACTCTCCTCTACAAATATTTAACTGTGACATTGGAAAGGTTTAACGATAACTTACCTGGACGAATCATATTGACAATATATTCAATATATATTTTAAATCATTCAAAGAAATGTGTAAATAAAAAAAACATAGTAGATTTTTTACTATGTACTTATTGATCCATATCTGACTTACGGAAATACTCTTTGGGCAATACCTAGACCAGTCATTTAAATCGTCTTTGAACCCTTCAGAAACGAGCTGTGCGTGTAATTACACTCTCGACAAGATTACAACACACACACCCTTGTTTACAAAATTACAAATTCTCCCAATACCAGACCGTACCCGCTTCTCAACCGTTCTTGCAAAGCCAACAAATCCTTCCATCACCTCGACAAATAACCGCTTAGCTTTGTCAATTATCTGACCAAACAGTCAAATATCCATCACCATAACACGAGAGGGAGGCAACTTGATTTTGTCCACAGAAGTCAGCTTTCCTATTTTTCATAACACTCCTCAGGTCTCAAAGAGTGGAAAAAATTACCTAATCTCAGAAATCTCTATTCAAATCCTGTCGGACATCCCTAATTCTCCAGTAATTTTCCAGTAACAGGCATAAAGTTCTCATTGTATTTATTTTCTTGTATTGAATGTAATATATTAGCAAATGCCACCAAAAAACTCAAACCGCAAATCTTCTTTTAAAATATTCTTATGGGATACAAGTTCTTTTGAGCTTTATTCCCATCAGAAATACTACAATATAGAAAACTTTAAATGTGTATCATGTAATCTTGTTTTATTTTGTGTTTTTTTTTTACTCTTATCTGTATATTATTTTGTTCTGCTGATATCAAATCAATCAAATCCATGATATTTAAACAAAAAAAAAACTGTCTAGCTGTTCATAGTAACTAATATTTAGGTTAATATTATATTTAAGTTCAATTGTTTGCAATATGTATATGTAATTGTGGTTGTAAATCATAAGGTAATAAATACAACGTTTTCCAGTTTGTGCTTTGTATTATTGTTGTCTTCGCTTAAATGTCCAAAGTACTTTTTTACTACAGAAGAGAATAACAAATAGCAAATATCCAATACAATCCAATGTGGACTGATATATGATTGACATGTGGTACAATCGTTAGCTTTCCATTGGTTTATCCATTTTGATTGGACCATAAATCTGGATACTGCTTAAATAGGACGAAGAAAGACAGAAATGAACTTAATGTTCAGCGAATTTCAGTTGATTGATAATCTTTTATACTTGTATAAAGTATGGGGGCCATCAACAGAAAAAACGTCTTTACTTCCTAAGTGCAAAAGGCAAATCGCCCATTTTGTGTCTCCGCGAACAATGCATGGTTGCTTGCAGTTTCCTTCGGATTAATGATATCAGGATGAGGATTTTCCTACATAGATAACATCACTTGTTAACACTTGGTTTTATCGACCACAAGGTTTCCGTTGCCTTTGGTTCAAATTACGTTACTTGAAATAAATGTAGACAATAGTTAGTGTAAAACACAAGAACATAGTCTGATAATTGAAACATCTATATTTATTGCAGGGTTTATGTGTTATTTAGATACATCGATACATTTCAATATACATTTCGATACATCGGAATATTGCAACTGTGAGGTTTTTAATTAAACTAAAACGGGTATGCTTTTTCCAACACATATACGATACTAATTGTAACAAATTAAGACATCATCACGTAGTTAGGGGCTTGTGAACAACATTATAACTGATCGAGGCTGAAAGTTAATTGTTGTGTTGTTCACAAACCACTAACTACGTGGTGACGTTTTTATCATTAGTATGGAACCCACGTTTAAAGAGAGTTTCAAACATTTCTTACATATACGATAGATACCGATTCGATTTAAAATCTTAACTAAACATATAAGGTGATATTCAATAAATTCTTATGCTAAAGAATAGAGTACAACAACTTCTCAAAGTGACAATTAAACATATTGGCTCAATTTTACAGGCAGCAAATAATGATAAATCATAGATTTGTTTTCAGAAACTGCAAAAACAAACAGGTATAACTAAATAATATTTTAAATGAATACTAATGTATGCTGTTTTACCCTATGACAAAAACAAAATTTCAATGACAGATGTTCTGTTTGAATCGTCTCCCGTTGTGAGAAGTAAGCCAAAAGCTAACGTACTTTAAACACCAACACAATAGGTTATAGGTTACAAATTCTGCCAGCTTCAAATTTTGGAGAACGTATAGAATGTGCGAAAAGAATCCCGAACTTGTTGTATTCGAAAAATGAATACAATAGGGTCCACGACTGAATTTAGAACGTATATATTAAGGATGGTTAAATTAACGTACAGGTCAATTGGAGGGAAATAACCTTGCAAAGGTTTCAGGAAAATACTTGCTATAATACTAGGGAAGTAACAGGCCATATACAATATCTGAATTAGGACAAAGGTGACAGTTGTAGACCTGGTATTGGATAAGTTTTTGTTAGCATCTTTGTTGGCATCATTTATATCAGTCATTTTAGATCGAGATCTGAAAACCATGGCAAATACTACCATATACATAGCGATGGAAATACCAAAGCCTGTGAGAATAATGGTGGGTACGACGGTCAGGGAATATGTAAAAGAACCTGGCAGAAGAATAATGTAACATGGATTTCCATCAGGGGGTTCATATCCAGATACACTGTCAACAACGAAAAATGGAACCGTTAACATTAATGAGAAAACCCAGGTAAAGAAAACGAATAGAAAACGGACCGGGAGTTTATAAGGTGTCGTATAATATTTGATAGGGTTGTACACAGAATATAGGCGATCGGTTACAATAGCAATACCACAAAAAGTTTGATTTATCGCCGAATACCCAATGAGTACGTAAAACATTGTTTCCAAACACATGGTTACTACAAACCCGTCTTCAAGCAGGTTTCCGACGAACAAAGGTAGGAAGCGGGTACCACATACCAGGGCCAGAAACATATCGGCACACACGGAGTTTTGAATCAGGAACTTTATATTTCGTTTCATATCCGTGCTTTTGTTGATGGAATACAGGACGAAGGAATTTAATGCTAGAGCCAGCACCATAAGAAATACCGATAGACTTATCAACGGGTTGGTTTTGCTGGAAATGGGGGCCAACAAAAGTTGAAAAGTCATATTGGCACGATCTGTTATATTATCCATTGACACTGAGACATTACTGCTGTTCCTCATCGTCTCCATCGATATTGATCTGTAAAAGTGAAAAATATGTTCAGTTTATATGTTACAATATGCACCATATCAACTTGAAGTATGTAAAATTCCAGTCCAAAATTAGATTGTTTCTAAATGGATTATCACCCTCTCCTGTCGATATCTTATTCAGAGATAAAACAGACGGAATGATGCAGTATTATTGTCAACTTTGCAAACTATAGGGCCATTACCATTTATCTCAGGCATCTAAAAAAATACCATTGTGATACTGCAGGACCAGTAGTAATAATTTGCACAGCTTGAAGATGGTTTCATACAACCGTATTATTCGACGGTAACATTCTGTGTGCGTGGGTAGGTGGGGGGATATATCCTACCCTACACCCTTGTATTTGCTCCATAACACTAACTTATAGGCTTGATCATACTGCACCTATCTTTGTCTCTTTCAAAATCCTACCTACATGTCTATGTATTTATCAGCTTTCTGTTCACGTATCTCCTATCTTGATTAACAATTTGTTTTTTACTAAACCGCTATTACTCTTCCACCTACAATTTGGAATCTCTTTCGGAAACACTCTGCTATATACAATCGCCCAACTAGATTTGTTGATTGTTTCACTTATATGGCGACCGGTCTTGCCAAGTCTGGGCTCTTTTTCCAGAGGAACCTTGGGCGGGTATTTTTCACATACGGCGATGGAGGTAAAAACTAGAACCCATAATCTTATTAAAATTATTCCATCTTTCTTACTACTCATCTTGGACACGCCAATAAGCTAAAACAACCAACCATTACTTCTCATCCGTTGAAAGTGAAATGAGTTGTCAGAAATCAGACGTTTTCCAATTCCGATTGTCAAAAGAAATTCAGCGTCTTAAACATCTTAAAATTGTGTTCCATTAACAGACAATATTCAAATAGCCGCGATGTATGAGTACATTTTAGAATTTTTGTTGCTTATAAAAACTACTTACATGCATTTTTAAGACTGGTATCAAAGGAAAGCTTGTCCATATAAATGGCGAACAATAAGCTTATTTAAATTAGCTTGTGCTATATTTTCTCTAAATTGCAGATTATATATATGATATACCTCTTTTTAACACGGTTAGAAAGTTGTCTCCATGGTTATTTTAGACAAGAAGATTTCCATTGTGCTCGTGTGTTTAGTGTTCAAAAATATATATATATATCTACTATCGCATATTGTATATTTGACAACCGCTCGATTCTTGTCAATTGACTTCAATATGTCTTTGACCTCAGATCAACGTTTAAACCTTTTTTTCTGAACTGTGAAATAAAGTAAAAAACATATCGAGTGATTACTACTTAAACTAGCGGAATAATCTTTCCACAAGGTTGCAGACAACGTTAGCATGCGTTTTGTAGATACAGTGAGGATTAAGTCTATCCGATTCCATTTCCTTTACAAAAACATCTTAAAGTTTTCTATGACATTGTAATGCTTCTGACTTTTGAAAACAAATCTTATTTACAGAATCCCAAGATAAATGAAGTCTGTAGGATTATCACTATGGTATTGTGTCAAGTCAGGTTGAGCTGCACTGTTATAAGCTGAACATGTTAATCTGGCCTCTGTCTTTGGTAATGTAGTAATGATACGAGGATATCTGTCTGTCAGAAGCCATGCATCTTCTGTTTGATATCAGATTATTGAATTATTTCCTGTCCATTGTATAGCCATTGTATAGCCAATAGTTGCTGGGCGCCTCAAAACCAGTCATTGGTCGTTATATTGCATTATATTATAGGAATTATGTCGTTTACTATGTTTGTGACCATCATCAGTGTCCATAGTCTCCGTGTCTACTCGCTGGATCGCAAAAACATCAAATGTTTATAGCTTCATTTAATCGGACACATCAGACTGATTTTGATTATTGGCTTAATTATTAATTTAAGAGGAACCTATTGTAAATATCTGTAAGTCTAAATATTATTCACTTTATTACTGTTGGGGAATTTCGTTGAAAGAGAATTAGGTAATTGTCCGTCGTTTTTATGGAGGTGTATAAAAAAGAGCTTACTGTTGATTCTAATGTTGTAGATGTATGCTTAGGTATTTTTTTTAAGCAACAAAACCCCTTCAATGAACTCATACAAGTTCGCAAGGGTTAATGACTTACCACTAGTTTGGTTTAAGGTAATTCAAACGACGAACTTCTATGAAAACAATCGGAATATTAACAACCAAATTTGCTTCTGCTACAATGTTTTGAATGATTAGCTTACATGCGTATCAGTCCCAATGACGTATTTGTGTTGGGAGATCTACTGTCAACTCACTCAGTGGCTCAATCGGGCAGAGTGATAGTCCATCAGTGAGACACAAGCCTTCCATCGATGCGACGCGGGTTCGAATCCAACGCATGTGAAAGAGTTGCCAGGTACTTGCAGAAGGTCAGGGGTTTCATGTGAGCAATGAGCCTGATTTCCTTCCCCATTAAATCTGACAACGCCACCATATAAGTGAAATAATCTTCAGTGCGGCGTAAAACATCAATCGATCCTTCCCAATGCGCAATTTCTTAAAAAAAATAGGTATGCATCTCTGAGGTAAAATAATCTAGTGAGATGTATTTTGTCATAGTTCTGTGTAAAGGAACTAATGAATATATGATTTCGCTGAGCGTATAGTTTTAATACCATACCTTATGATATACGCGCTTGACTTTTTATTGTCTTTTTATTTCCCCGCAAGTACCCCGTCCCACACGCAATCAGAAGGCAAGTACCCCGTCCCACACACAATCAGAACGCAAGTACCCCGTTCCATACGCAATCAGAACGCAATTACACCGTCCCACACGCAATCAGAACCCGAGTACACCGTCCCACAGGCAATCAGAGCGCAAGTACCCTGTCCCACACGCAATCAGAACGCAAGTACCCCGCCCAAGACACATACTCTCTTCGCCGCTTTTATCTTTGACGAAGAACAATAAAAAGAATTCAATAAACAATTGTAACAGATATTAGATTTGATCGGTTTGACTACCCGATTTTGTCTTGTTTAGCGAAATAAATGAATACAATATAATGCCAAATTAGTCCCTAAATAAAGTCGATAAGCATTAAAAAGAGTTTGTCTAGTCAGGTTGTAATCGCAAAATAGTAATAACTTCTATCGCTATTTTCCGATAAATCAAAGAAAAATGCATTATGTTTGTTTACTTACAGTCAATTTGATGTGTCGATTGCACAGGTTTCCTCCTCGTGTGTCCGTCTCAACAATATGAAGCATTTCATCAATTGCAGATGCACTGAATTTATACTCTATTTTTTCACCAGCGTTCTGTATGATCACACCGTTATGTATCGGCTTAATTTCGGACACACAGAAAGGTGCTGAATGTTTTCACAAATTAAAGACGCGTTCAAGGGTTTTACGTTACAGTATACGGTAATCGGATAATGTTGCCTGGTGCTATCGGATACATACAGCGTATATCATTTAAATTTGATTAACTTATGCAGACAAGATATCGATAACTGGAGATGAAACCAATTGAACATCGCCTAATGAGTCAAAGATACAGTTCCATTGTATACAACACACATCGAATGTGATATTACTTGAAAAACAAAAATACGGAGAAGTAAAATGGAACACACGAGTTTCTGCTGCTGACTGCAACTTCTGCAAAAACTGTTCCATGCTGCAAAAAGAAGAAACGGCAATGTGTTTTAAAATAAACCCGTGAATAACACAGATTTTTATGGTGGAATGTTTTTGGGACTGTGTGTTTAAATCTGTTTGGTTGGAAAAATTAGAGATATCTATATTTCGGATCCCGTGTATTTGAAACAAATACACCAATTTCAAACACTATTTTTTTCATGCATAGACCTACATTGTAAAACATATAAGAGTTCTGTTTCCCGCAAATGAACATAAGCAATCAGGTTCATGATGCAATAATGCGCGTCGAGTTTGGAAATATATATATATTTTAATTGAAAACATCAACAACTGATCTGCCGTTGGATCGTTTAAGGCATGTTTGTATTGGATTTATCGCACGACTTTTGATTTAAGCCCTTACATCTATCGACTTATTCTGTTTTGGCAAAATTGATTTATTAATTGATTGATGAAAAATAACATGGCACTCAAGATTACTTCCATATATTTGGCGACGTTGACAACTCTGACGTCAAGCAGTTTTTCATCCGAATTGACAATTCTTATGTGAAGAAGTTTCCATCCTAATTTACAACTCTGATATCAAGCATTTTTCCACTCTAATTGACAGCTTTGATGTCAAGCATTTTTCCATCCGAATTGATGATTCTGATGTCAAGAAGTTTCCATTCTAATTGACAACTCTGATATCATGCAGTTTTCCATTTTAATTGGCAATTCTAATGTCAAGCAGTTTTCCACCCTAATTGTCAACTTTGATGTCAACAGTTTTCCACCTTAATTGTCAACTTTGATGTCAAACAGTCTGATGTTAAGTAGTTTTCCATTTCAATTGACAATTCTGATGTCAAGCAGTTTTCCATTCCAATTGACAACTCTGATGTTAAGCAGTTTTCCACCCGAATTGACCATTCTAATGTCAAGCAGTTTTCCACCCGAATTGACAATTCTAATGTCAAGCAGTTTTCCACCCGAATTGACAATTCTGATGCCAAGCAGTTTTCCTTCCGAATTGACAACTCTGATGTCAAAAAGTTTTCCATTCTAATTGAGAACTTTGATGTCAAGCAGTTTTCCATTCTAATTGACAACCCTGATGTCAAACAGTTTTCCATTCTAATTGACAACTTTGATGTCAAACAGTTTTCCATTCTAATTGACAACTTTGATGTCAAGCAGTTTTCCATTTTAATTGACAACTCTTATGTCAAACAGTTATCCATCTTAATTGATAACTCTGATGTCAAGCAGTTTTCCATGCTAATTGACGACTCTGATGTCAAGCAGTTCTCCATCCTAATTATCAACTTTGATGTCAAACAGTTTTCCATGCTAATTGGTAACTCTGATGTCAAGCAGTTTTCCATCCTACTTGTCAACTTTGATATTAAGCAGTTTTGCACTCGAATTGACAATTCTGATGTCAAGCAGTTTCCCATTCTAATTGGTAACTTTGATGTCAAGCAATTTTCCATTCTAATTGGTAACTTTGATGTCAAACAGTTTCCCATTCTAATTGTCAACTTTGATGTCAAGCAGTTTCCCATTCTAATTGGTAACTCTGATGTCAAGCAGTTTTCCATTCTAATTGACAACTTTGATATTAAGCAGTTTTCCATCCTACTTGTCAACTTTGATATTAAGCAGTTTTGCACGCGAATTGACAATTCTGATGTCAAGCAGTTTCCCATTCTAATTGGTAACTCTGATGTCAAGCAATTTTCCATTCTAATTGCCAACTTTGATATTAAGCTGTTTTCCATTGTAATTAACAACTCTGATGTCAAGCAGTTTTCCATCCTACTTGTCAACTTTGATATTAAGCAGTTTTCCATCCTACTTGTCAACTTTGATATTAAACAGTTTTGCACCCGAATTGACAATTCTGATGTCAAGCAGTTTTCCATTCGAATTGACAACTCTTATGTTAAAGAGTTTTCCGATTCTAATTGACAATTTTAATGTTAAGCAGTTTTCCATTTTAATTGACAATTCTAATGTCAAGCAGTTTTCCACCCGAATTGACAATTCTGATGTCAAGCAGTTTTCCATTCTAATTGGCAACTCTGATGTCAAACAGTTTTCCATTCTAATTATCAACTTTGATGTCAAGTAGTTTTCCATTCTAATTGCCAACCCTGATGTCAAACATTTTTCCATTCTAATTGACAACTTTTATGTCAAAAAGTTTTCCATTCTAATTGACAACTTTGATGTCAAACCGTTTTCCATTCGAATTGACAACTCTTATGTTAAAGAGTTTTCCGATTCTAATTGACAATTTTAATGTTAAGCAGTTTTCCATTCTAATTGACAATTCTAATGTCAAGCAGTTTTCCACCCGAATTGTCAATTCTGATGTCAAGCAGTTTTCCATTCTAATTGGCAACTCTGATGTCAAACCGTTTTCCATTCTTATTGACAACTTTGATGTCAAGCAGTTTTCCATTCTAATTGCCAACCCTGATGTCAAACAGTTTTCCATTCTAATTGACAACTTTGATGTCAAAAAGTTTTCCATTCTAATTGACAACTTTGATGTCAAACAGTTTTCCATTCTAATTGACAACTTTGATGTCAAAAAGTTTTCCATTCTAATTGACAACTTTGATGTTAAGCAGTTTTCCATTCGAATTGACAATTCTAATGTCAAGCAGTTTTCCACCCGAATTGACAATTCTGATGTCAAGCAGTTTTCCATTCTAATTGGCAACTCTGATGTCGGATAATGTTGCCTGGTGCTATCGGATACATACAGCGTATATCATTTAAATTTGATTAACTTATGCAGACAAGATATCGATAACTGGAGATGAAACCAATTGAACATCGCCTAATGAGTCAAAGATACAGTTCCATTGTATACAACACACATCGAATGTGATATTACTTGGAAAACAAAAATACGGAGAAGTAAAATGGAACACACGAGTTTCTGCTGCTGACTGCAACTTCTGCAAAAACTGTTCCATGCTGCAAAAAGAAGAAACGGCAATGTGTTTTTTAAATAAACCCGTGAATAACACAGATTTTTATGGTGGAATGTTTTTGGGACTGTGTGTTTAAATCTGTTTGGTTGGAAAAATAAGAGATATCTATATTTCGGATCCCGTGTATTTGAAACAAATACACCAATTTAAAACACTATTTTTGTCATGCATAGACCTACATTGTAAAACATATAAGAGTGCTTTTTCCCGCAAATGAACATAAGCAATCAGGTTCATGATGCAATTATGCGCGTCGAGTTTGGAAATATATATTTTTTTCATTGAAAACATCAACAACTGATCTGCCGTTGGATCGTTTAAGGCATGTTTGTATTGGATTTATCGCACGACTTTTGATTTCAGCCCTAACATCTATCGACTTATTCTGTTTTGGCAAAATTGATTTATTAATTGATTGATGAAAAATAACATGGCACTCAAGATTACTTCCATATATTTGGCGGCGTTGACAACTCTGACGTCAAGCAGTTTTTCATCCGAATTGACAATTCTTATGTGAAGAAGTTTCCATCCTAATTTACAACTCTGATATCAAGCAGTTTTCCACTCTAATTGACAGCTTTGATGTCAAGCATTTTTCCATCCGAATTGATGATTCTGATGTCAAGAAGTTTCCATTCTAATTGACAACTCTGATATCATGCAGTTTTCCATTTTAATTGGCAATTCTAATGTCAAGCAGTTTTCCACCCTAATTGTCAACTTTGATGTCAACAGTTTTCCACCTTAATTGTCAACTTTGATGTCAAACAGTCTGATGTTAAGTAGTTTTCCATTTCAATTGACAATTCTGATGTCAAGCAGTTTTCCATTCCAATTGACAACTCTGATGTTAAGCAGTTTTCCACCCGAATTGACCATTCTAATGTCAAGCAGTTTTCCACCCGAATTGACAATTCTGATGCCAAGCAGTTTTCCTTCCGAATTGACAACTCTGATGTCAAAAATTTTTCCATTCTAATTGAGAACTTTGATGTCAAGCAGTTTTCCATTCTAATTGACAACTTTGATGTCAAGCAGTTTTCCACCTGAATTGACAACTTTGGTGTCAAGCAGTTTTCCATTCTAATTGACAACTTTGACGTCAAACAGTTTTCCATTTTAATTGACAACTCTGATGTCAAACAGTTATCCATCTTAATTGATAACTCTGATGTCAAGCAGTTTTCCATTCTAATTGACAACTTTGATATTAAGCAGTTTTGCACTCGAATTGACAACTCTGATGTCAAGCAGTTTTCCATTCTAATTGGTAACTCTGATGTCAAGCAGTTTTCCATTCTAATTGACAACTTTGATATTAAGCAGTTTTGCACTCGAATTGACAACTCTGATGTCAAGCAGTTTTCCATTCTAATTGGTAACTCTGATGTCAAGCAGTTTTCCATTCTAATTGACAACTTTGATATTAAGCAGTTTTCCATCCTACTTGTCAACTTTGATATTAAGCAGTTTTGCACTCGAATTGACAATTCTGATGTCAAGCAGTTTCCCATTCTAATTGGTAACTCTGATGTCAAGCAGTTTCCCATTCTAATTGACAACTTTGATATTAAGCAGTTTTCCATCCTACTTGTCAACTTTGATATTAAGCAGTTTTGCACTCGAATTAACAATTCTGATGTCAAGCAGTTTCCAATTCTAATTGGTAACTCTGATGTCAAGCAATTTTCCATTCTAATTGCCAACTTTGATGTCAAACAGTTTTGCACCCGAATTGACAATTCTGATGTCAAGCAATTTTCCATTCTAATTGCCAACTTTGATGTCAAACAGTTTTGCACCCGAATTGACAACTCTGATGTCAAGCAGTTTTCCATTCTAATTACCAACCCTGATGTCAAGCAGTTTTCCATTCTAATTGGCAACTCTGATGTCAAACAGTTTTCCATTCTTATTGACAACTTTGATGTCAAACAGTTTTCCATTCTAATTGCCAACCCTGATGTCAAACAGTTTTCCATTCTAATTGCAAACCCTGATGTCAAACAGTTTTCCATTCTAATTGACAACTTTGATGTCAAAAAGTTTTCCATTCTAATTAACAACTTTGATGTCAAGCAGTTTTCCATTCGAATTGACAACTCTTATGTTAAAGAGTTTTCCGATTCTAATTGACAAGTTTAATGTTAAGCAGTTTTCCATTCTAATTGACAATTCTAATGTCAAGCAGTTTTCCACCCGAATTGACAATTCTGATGTCAAGCAGTTTTCCATTCTAATTGGCAACTCTGATGTCAAACAGTTTTCCATTCTTATTGACAACTTTGATGTCAAGCAGTTTTCCATTTTAATTGCCAACCCTGATGTCAAACAGTTTTCCATTCTAATTGACAACTTTGATGTCAAGCAGTTTTCCATTCTAATTGACAACTTTGATGTCAAGCAGTTTTCCATTCGAATTGACAACTCTTATGTTAAAGAGTTTTCCGATTCTAATTGACAATTTTGATGTCAAAAAGTTTTCCATTCTAATTGACAACTTTGATGTCAAGCAGTTTTCCATTTTAATTGACAATTCTGATGCCAAGCAGTTTTCCTTCCGAATTGACAACTCTAATGTCAAAAAGTTTTCCATTCTAATTGACAACTTTGATGTCAAGCAGTTTTCCATCTTAATTGATAACTTTGATGTCAACAGTTTTCCATTCTAATTGACAACTTTGATGTCAAGCTGTTTTCCATCCATTTTGAAGAAATCTTTATGAAAAAAAGTATCGCTATTTCGGATTTAATCTTAACTCTTGAAACAGTGTCTTCTATATTTTTCAGAAAATTCACAAACCCATTGAAAAATGAAAGTTAAAATATATTTTTTAACACTATAACACACGGGTACGGGGACAATCTTCTCGTCTAAAATAACCACGGAGACAAGTTTTCTTATTGTGTTAAAAAGGGGCATATCATTAAGAGGTTTATACCCAATCATAAGCTGTTATAACAAATCACAACCCATGATATTTCATTAGGTTGACGACAGGCAGGAGTTTGGCCTTAGTCAGTAGAATTTTCTGGAAAAGATAATTTGGCAACAAATCATCAGTATTTTTGGTAAAGCTAATACGCCGATTTGCTATAGGTTTTAGATAGTAATCAATTATCTGTGATATTCTTTAGATTTATTGAGAAAGTCAGCACCAACAGACTTAAGAGTCCAGTTACAGGGCAGATAACAATTTGATAACAACGAACATATATAAAACACACAGGTAAAAATAAACAAGTGAAAAAGCGCTTACATAGATGGATAGATAAATAAATAGTAAAAATTGTTTACAGAAGATTTAAGATTATAAAGAAAATTAATAATAATTTACAGGGGAAATTCAATTATTTGTCAAAACAATGCTGCTTTAACCTGGTTGTGGAAAACTTCTTTTTTACTAAAAATGTCAAAGTTTGATTAATTTTGGAGATTGTTATAGATGGACATTGAATGGGGAAAGAAAGATTTTTTCCGTATGTCCAATCTACATTTGATAGGTCTGAGAACCTCCATCGCACGCAATGTACGGGATGGGGCATGGTAGTTGACCTGGCTTACAAGATAATGACAGTCCACGGAAGAATTCACACACTTATGAAGATATTTCAGGTCAGTGGCCTGGCGCCGTTTTGACAATATTGGAAGCCGATATTTTTTGCATAGTTCAGCGTAGTTATGGATGAGTAAATTTCTCCCGCCTTGAAACATAAAAATTTAATGAGATTCATTTGAACTCTCTCGATCTTATTTTCGAGCGTTTTTAGGGGACCAAATCACTGACCCGTATTCTAGGTTTGATCTAACATATGCGACATACAGTGAGCGAATGGCATTAATGTTTTTAAAAGACTGACAACACCGCTAAATAAAGCCCAGCATTCGATAGTCTTTTTTTACGATGATATCAACATGTTGTTTAAAGCTTAGATTGCTGGTAAGAGTGACGCCTAAATCTTTGACATTTGATAAACAATTCTGGTCAATGAAATAATCATGACAAATTGGTTTTCTAATATTTGTGAAAGATATTTGACAACACTTTTCAGCATTTAAGGTAAGTGCCCATCTATTACACCATGCAAAAACACTGTTCATATCGCTTTAACGTTCACTACCGAAATCCGAAATAATCGGCCGCAGTAGATATAACTTTGGGGGTTGAAAAACAGAGGAAAATGAGGAAACAATTCAGTGGTCACTGCTGTCCAGTTTCGCCGGTCACTTAAGGGCAGTTTCACCGGTCACTTTAGGGCAGTTTCGACGGTCACTTTCGGTCATCACTTTAGGTCACTTTCGGTCGTTACTTTAGGACAGTATGGATAGGTTTTGTAAAAATAACAGTCTGTATAAATCTGCAAAATAGTGTTGAGGGGTATAGAAACGGTCAAAGGGAGATAATCCGAGGCTAGTATACTCTGAGGTATTGAAAGAGTGACCTCCCTTGGGTACTGCGGCGATTCGTCTTTAAACGGGGATTCCCCGCGTAAAACCCAGGCAGGTCTTATTGCACCACCCCTATGAAATGGGGATTTCCCATGACGTTAGGAGAACAGCCGTAGCTATGGGACAGTGAGTGATAATGATGAGGGTTGATAGTGTTTCTATTATTAAATCTATAAATATATACTCTACATGCGCCAATAGAGAGATTGTGTAAAGCTATAATCTAGTATACATCAGTTAGTTAGTAACTCTAATAGAATGTAAAAAATGATATTACAGTAACTGTAACCAGCATGTTTATCGTTCTAATTGCCTAGCACCCCGACAAATCTGGGAGGATAATTACAGTTATTACAGCTGGTATAATTGTTTCGAATACAGAAAATTAAACATCACGATTAAACTATACATCTACTATGAACACAGAACAGACTTTTAGAAATGCTCTCACTAACCAATTGGGAAAATTGTGTAGGTTAAAATATACATGAGCCAAACAGAAACACATATAGAAACATAGTCACACAGGGGAATAATTATTCCAGATTTAGAAAGTAAGGAAATGAAACATCTGAGATGACAACTGTCAGTGTCCATTCGCTGCTCGGATAGAAAATGAAATGTTCTTTAAGTAAAAATATACATGAGCCAAACAGAAAAACATATAGAAACATAGTCACACAGGGAAATAATTATATCAGATTTAGAAAGTAAGGAAATGAAACATCTGAGATGACAACTGTCAGTGTCCATTCGCTGCTCGGATAGAAAATGACCTGTGAAATGTTCTTAAAGTATGTAACCTTACTACCACTAACAGACGCCCGGCGGGCGTTAAGCGGACGCCGGACGTTAAGCGGGCGCCGGACGTTAGGTGGCCGTGTCCGGACGTTCATTCAAGACGAAAGGCAGTATGTAAATGACCAAAGACATGACTAACTTGACATTCTATTTCGACATCTTTATTGAGTTAGGTTATGTAAAGTCAAAACTATATTAACAAATGTAAAACATATATATATAAATTGTGTGTTAAGGTTAGATTTAGTCACTGTCCTCATTTTCTTGAGTATCAGGATATGTGGTTGGTAAAAGATCGTTAAATAAGGCTTTCCTCATTTTTATAGCATTATACAGGGCCTCTCTCGGTGATAAATCAAAAGTGTCTTGAAGTGAATGTTTCGTGGCCATAATTTTTTTATGGATTGGATCTTTTTTCATAGACTCTAAAAGCAAACTCTCTTCGTTGTATAAAGACATCAGAGTATTTCTTATTTTTGGCCTCAAAGTTTCGTAGTCACCATTTTCTTCATCGATAGAGTCAGTTGTTTCAGGGATGTGCTGTTCGATCGCCTTTGTTACAAGATTATCCCACATCGTTGAGGATGCCTTTCCGTTTTCTTGTGACTCTTCCTCAGCCGAGGAAAAGCTTTCACCTTCCTGTGATTCTTCATCCGTTGACGACAGAGTGTTTTCATCTAGGGTCTTTTGACTTGCACAACTATCCGCAGAATCATTGTTTTCTGACTCTGTGATTTTCGCTACATTGTCGTTCCCATATTCTGAGGAAGTGTTTTGATCTTCATTGTGACTTTGAAGTGATGTTGTATGATGGTTATACCTATCCTGATGACGTCGCATATCATGATCCCGAGTAAAAGTTTGACCACGTTCGGTGCATGTAAACAGTCCCATGTCTAATGTACGGCACTCGCCTGACTAATAATATTGGTATAGTGAGATGTTCTTCTATATAGCATATAATTCCCCCCAGGTGGCGCTGTGGGCGCTTAAAACAGACGCCCGGCGGGCGTTAAGCGGACGCCGGGCGTTAAGCGGGCGCCGGGCGTAAAGCGGTCGTACCCGGGCGTTCATTCAAGACGAAAGGTTATTCGTACCATTACCTTAAGAATTACCTACGGCCGCTTTACGCCCGGCGCCCGCTTTACGTCCGGCGTCCGCTAAACGCCCGGCGCCCGCTTAACGCCCACCGGGCGTCTGTTTTATGCGCCCACAACGCCACCTGGGGGGGATTTAATGCTATATAGAAGTACATCTCACTATACCAATATTATTAGTCAGTCGAGTGCCGTACATTAGACATGGGACTGTTTACGTGCACCGAGTGTGGTCAAACTTTTACTCGGGATCATGATATGCGACGTCATCAGGATAGGTATAACCATCATACAACATCACTTCAAAGTCACAATGAAGATCAAAACACTTCCTCAGAATATGAGAACAATCACTTCAACGACAATGTAGCGAAAATCATAGTCAGAAAACAATGATTATGCGGATAGTTGTGCAAGTCAAGAGACCCTAGATGAAAACACTCTGTCGTCAACGGAGGAAGAATCACAGGAAGATGAAAGCTTTTCCTCGGCTGAGGAAGAGTCACAGGAAAACATAAAGGCATCCTCAACGATGTGGGATAATCTTGTAACAAAGGCGATCGAACAGCACATCCCTGAAACAACTGACTCTATCGATGAAGAAAATGGTGACTTCGAAACTTTGAGGCCAAAAATAAAAAATACTCTGATGTCTTTATACAACGAAGAGAGTTTGCTTTTAGAGTCTATGAAAAAAGATCCAATCCATAAAAAAATTATGGCCACGAAACATTCACTTCAAGACACTTTTGATTTATCACCGAGATAGGCCCTGTATAATGCTATAAAAATGAGGAAAGCCTTATTTAACGATCTTTTACCAACCACATATCCTGATACTCAAGAAAATGAGGACAGTGACTAAATCTTACCTTAAAATACAATTTATATATATATATATATATATATATATATATATATGTTTTAAATTTTTTAATATAGTTTTGACTTTACATAACCTAACTCAATAAAGATGTCGAAATAGAATGTCAAGTTAGTCATGTCTTTGGTCATTTACATAGTGCCTTTCGTCTTGAATGAACGCCCGGGCACGGCTGCTTAACGCCCGGCGCCCGCTTAACGCCCGGCGTCCGTTTAACGCCCGCAGGGCGTCTGTTAGTGGTAGTAAGGTTACATACTTTAAGAACATTTCACAGGTCATTTTCTATCCGAGCAGCGAATGGACACTGACAATTGTCATCTCAGATGTTTCATTTCCTTACTTTCTAAATCTGGAATAATTATTCCCCCTGTGTGACTATGTTTCTATATGTTTTTCTGTTTGGCTCATGTATATTTTTACTTTAAGAACATTTCATTTTCTATCCGAGCAGCGAATGGACACTGACAGTTGTCATCTCAGATGTTTCATTTCCTTACTTTCTAAATCTGGAATAATTATTCCCCTGTGTGACTATGTTTCTATATGTGTTTCTGTTTGGCTCATGTATATTTTTACCTACACAATTTTCCCAATTGGTTAGTGAGAGCATTTCTAAAAGTCTGTTCTGTGTTCATAGTAGATGTATAGTTTAATCGTGATATTTAATTTTCTGTATTCGAAACAATTATACCAGCTGTAATAACTGTAATTATCCTCCCAGATTTGTCGGGGTGCTAGGCAATTAGAACGATAAACATGCTGGTTACAGTTACTGTAATATCATTTTTTACATTCTATTAGAGTTACTAACTAACTGATGTATACTAGATTATAGCTTTACACAATCTCTCTATTGGCGCATGTGGAGTATATAGATTTAATAATAGAAACACTATCAACCCTCATCATTATCACTCACTGTCCCATAGCTACGGCTGTTCTCCTAACGTCATGGGAAATCCCCATTTCATAGGGGTGGTGCAATAAGACCTGCCTGGGTTTTACGCGGGGAATCCCCGTTTAAAGACGAATCGCCGCAGTACCCAAGGGAGGTCACTCTTTCAATACCTCAGAGTATACTAGCCTCGGATTATCTCCCTTTGACCGTTTCTATACCCCTCAACACTATTTTGCAGATTTATACAGACTGTTATTTTTACAAAACCTATCCATACTGTCCTAAAGTAACGACCGAAAGTGACCTAAAGTGATGACCGAAAGTGACCGTCGAAACTGCCCTAAAGTGACCGGTGAAACTGCCCTTAAGTGACCGGCGAAACTGGACAGCAGTGACCACTGAATTGTTTCCTCATTTTCCTCTGTTTTTCAACCCCCAAAGTTATATCTACTGGCCGCCCTGGGGCATTGGAGGCTTGGGTCATTTTTACAATGGGTTTGTGTATTTTCAAAATATAGAGTACCCTGTTTTAGAATTAAGGTCAGATTCCAAAGAGAAATATTGCGTTTTATTAATATAGAATTCTATTGCAATTTTCATTATTTTCAGGCCTTATTTCCTTATCAAGTTTTTGGTAATAAAGGGTTGTTTAGCTGCCGTTCTACATGTACCTCCTCAATCATAATCATGTCTAGACATAAATGTAATAGCTGTTGTCGAGCATTTATCAGCAGGTTTTATAACGATATATATATATGTTTTGATGTCCCATTAGCTTACTTTATGCCAGACGTAGGGTAGTGTTATGCTGGTTTCTAGAATTAGCTAAACCATCAAATTTCCTTGATACCGAGTCACGACTTATGTTTATATTTGGATCATACATGTGAGGAGGGGGAGGGGGGGGGGGGTGTATCCGCTTTAAGACGTAAATGAATATCAGTAGATATCACCCAGACCTATAATTCTGGAAAAAAGTTATAATATATCAGGGCTAATTGATTACTATCTTAAACCTATAGCGAATCGGCATCCTAGCTTTATCAAAATACTGATGTTTTTGTGGCCAAATTATCTGAAAGATGGGATTTTGGTTACTCTGGATGTGGAGTATATTTATACAAACACTGACATAGACTTGGGTCATAAATCCATAAAATCCGAATTTTAAAGATACCGACCACCGTCGTCCGGACAAATATATTTCAGAATTGTTGGAACTTCTTCGCAAATGTCATAAAAAATCTTCTATTTACCTTCGGTATCTGGATGACATTTTCCTCATATGGCAGCATGCGTTTGAACTTGGACCCGGGAAGATGTCGTTAAAAACTATTATACCATTTGTGTTTTAGTATAATAGGGCCAGCATCGTTATGGTTATTACTTCATTGTCTTGTGGAGATTAGTGTGCAATTGATGTATAAATTGAAATTCTTAAAACAATCAACATAATGGAAAGTAATACATTTAATTATATAGAATTAAAGTTAACATCATAAACCCGGATAAGATTCCAGGCTCTGGCATCGAACTGTTTATTCCTCGCCACAGTATGACATATCGTCTTACCGTTCACCCTACTTAAAAGTATATATACCACATAACGTTTATTTTGTTTAAGGGGAAGTGGGGTGGAATACAATTTGTTAACGTTTAACATTATGATTTAAGTCTTATTGGGATTAATAGATAGAAACAATGGAAACAAAGCCTTTTCAAAATTCAGTTAAAGCTCGTTTGTAGCTTAGTATATATATATCTTTTTTGTAAGGTTTTTGAATAACAGTAAATAAAGACGCCCAACACATATTTGCCGGTGTCACATATGCGTGTTCTTATATCTTATAACACAGAATATAACAAAAGAGCATAAACAATCAATAAACAAAGTGTTTACACGTGGATGTTTTATTACATACCCAAGAAGTATCAAAATATTTTCAGCCTTTTTGTTCACTGGAAAACAAAAATCACAAAAAAACAAAAAACAAAACGACCATAAATAGCGTATTATCATAAACCTTTACATAAGAACCATGTTTTTTTTAAAATTATTTACAGACTAAACAAAAGTGATGACATGGTGTGTGTGCGAGATTCTACCCCTCCTGCATGTGCGTGCCGTGTGCAAATATACATGTTAAGTAGAGATGACTTTTCAAACAACATCGAGTCTGTAGTGCATCATCGGCTGGTAGGTTTACCTCCCCCGGAAGAAGTGATCTTTTGCTTGTTATCATACAAAATGAAGGATTTAACCTGATAATGTTGTGAGTGTGGTTACATTCTGTCCTTTTATATTGAAAACTGGGCTGTCATGAACGTATACAGTCACCAAAGGGTTGATTTCACAACATTTCCCCCGCTAGCGTCGTCAGCAACCCAGCCTGTCAAAGCGGTAGCCATAGTGACATTATGTCATTCTGCTTCAAAATATCTGGGTCAAGCGTTGCACGTGACCAAAGCTTATCGTTGATTGGTTAAAAGTTCCCACTCTGCCCGAGGGAGGGAAAAGGAACGGCAATCAACAACAGGTCACTTTTTCCTCATTTTTCTCAATTATCGGGGTAGAATCGACTTTAATACCTTCGTCTTGGTGTTTATTGCATAACCCGATACCGCTGAACGTTGGTTCGCACCTCGTCAAACCCCTCGAATGCTGCGCATTCTCGTGGTTTGACTCGGTACGAACCAACGTTCAGCGGTATCGGGTTGCGCAACAAACACCGCTACGGCGGTATTAAACCCTTAAACCTTTAATTTAAATAATGTATCCTATATTCAATACCCTATCAATATACCGTGGTTATTCTAGACAAGAAGATTTTCCCTGTGCCCGTGTGTTATAGTGTTCCAAAATATACATGAAATATCATGACGGGGTATAAACGTCCAAATGACGTGCCCTCTTCTGACACAAGTGGAACTTGTCTCCATGGTAATTTTAGTCACGAAGATTATCCTTGCGCCCGCGTGTTTAAGTGTCAACAGATATATATGATCAAGATATTATCTGCACGAAGATTCTGATTCACACTTACAATCATACCACATTTGTAGATATCCATATATTTTTTAACACCATAACACACGGGCACAGGGAAAATCTTCTTGTTTAAAATAACCATGGAGACAATATACATGAGAAACAAGGTCCCTAGCGTTTAATACAAACGGCTTTCAGACATGAACAGATGTATCATAATAACCAAAGTTGAAGATTTCGGTTTACATTAGATACAGAAGTCTCAAGGTTTTGGTATGTTCTATTCAAACAGACATTAGAAAACCCATCATTTGACCAAAGTTGAAAATTTTGGTTTAAATTCAAAACAAAAATCTCAAGGTTTTGGTATGTTTTATTCAAACAGACATTAGAAAACCCATCATTTGACCAAAGTTGAACATTTTGGTTTAAATTCAAAACAAAAATCTCAAGGTTTTGGTATGTTCTATTCAAACAGACATTAGAAACCCCATCATTTGGGCAAAGTTGAAGATTTCGGTTTAAATTCAAAACAAAAATCTCAAGGTTTTGGTATGTTTTATTCAAACAGACATTAGAAAACCCATCATTTGACCAAAGTTGAACATTTTGGTTTAAATTCAAAACAAAAATCTCAAGGTTTTGGTATGTTCTATTCAAACAGACATTAGAAACCCCATCATTTGACCAAAGTTGAAGATTTCGGTTTACATTAGATACAAAAGTCTCAAGATTTTGGTATGTTCTATTCAAACAGACATTAGAAACCCCATCATTTGACCAAAGTTGAAGATATCGGTTTACATTAGATACAAAAGTCTCAAGATTTTGGTATGTTCTATTCAAACAGACATTAGAAAACTCATCATTTGACCAAAGTTGAAAATTTTGGTTTAAATTCAAAACAAAAATCTCAAGGTTTTGGTATGTTCTATTCAAACAGACATTAGAAACCCCATCATTTGACCAAAGTTGAAGATATCGGTTTACATTAGATACAAAAGTCTCAAGATTTTGGTATGTTCTATTCAAACAGACATTAGAAAACCCATCATTTGACCAAACTTGTACATATACATGTACTTGTAAAAGATTAAATGAAGATATTTCCTCATTCAGTCTTTTTCATGAAATGTTTACCAAAATAGTTCGAGTGTAAAATGGAGTTTTTTTTCATGAAATGTTTACCGAAATAGTTCGTGTGTAAAATGGATTTTTTTTTTCATGAAATGTTTAAAGAAATAGTTCGAGTGTGAAAAGGAGTTTTTTTTTCATGAAATGTTTACCGAAATAATTTGAGTATGAAAAGTAGTTTTTTTCATGAAATTTTAACTAAAATACTAGAGTCTACCGCTGCACTATTTCAGATAATGTAGGCTTACATACTGCACCTTTATACAGCTAGTTCTAATAAATAATTTTAGGTGATATGTTACTGATCCTCATTAGTGTTCTTAAAACAGAGACCAACTAAGGAGTTACACAACAAGTAAGGTCTCTATAACTTGTTAAGATTCACATTGTCTGCCAATATTAATTTATGAAACAATCCTCATTCGGATAGGTCCAAAAGTGTTCTACTTAGGCAGGTTGGTAATCAGCATTTTGAGAACAGATTCCAGACAACAAGGCCAAAGACAAGACCTGTTTTCCACATCAGGTTTCCAGCACCACAAGTCGCTCCGTCCTCTGCAGTTAAACAGAGTAGATGTTTTAATATGAACAATGCACTATTACTGTTGCAAGTGAATTTAAATCAATTTAAGTCAATTTAAATTCAACACAACTTTCAAACCTATTTAACAAGTTTTAGCTATGTAATAATGGAAGTTAGTGTAGACTAATTATATATAAAAAGAAAAAAACTATTGGTGAAGAGTAAGTTATTCAACATCTGGTTAACACAAAGCGTTATAACTGTATACCATCTCACCAACATTACTCACCCGTGAACGTCCAGGCCAGTTTAGTAATGGAAGTGTCACAGGAGTAACAGTCTCGGCTGGGATCTTTCACTTCATTCATATAACAAGATCCATCGATATAACAATGGGTGTCCTGAAACCGAAGAATATGTATATATATGTTATTTACATTATTTGTTTTGACAGCCCATCAGGTTCAAGACCCAATAAATACTATGTACAATACATGATGAAAGCCCAGGTAGCACAAAAGATAAATGTAACAAAACTCGTACAACAGTAAAAATACTAATGATGTTAAAGACTTGTAACAATAGTAAAATTAAAAACCGAAACCAGCAAAAGTTAAATTGAGAAAAGATAAATAAATAAAAATGTGAAGTAAAAAATGAGACAAAATTTAAGAAGTGATAAAAGAAAATATATACATAGAGAGAAAAATATGTACATAGCGACACATATGTTTAATGAGCTTTGGTAAGTTTAAATGACAGTTTTCTCTGGCAATATGAATTGGTGAAGGAAATTGACATCCAACATAGAACATTTACCAGTAGTTCACACGTTGTGCCGTTTTCGTTGGATATACAATCAAAACAGGTAGGATCTCTTGGTAGAATAAGAGCCTCATCTCCAAATGTTACCCTGTCGTTACTCACTGATACTTTATAACCTGTCAGCCAAGGTCTAGAAGCTGAAGAGCTACCTTTAGGTTTACTTGTAGGCAGGTAACAAACTATTTCATACTCATTAACAAAAATAGCTTCTGTCGTCTGACTTTCTGATGTTTCAAATACGCCCGCACTGTCTACCTGCAAAAGCGAACAGGAGAATAAACAAACATAACTAGGATTACACCTAGTATAGTCGAATATTTGGAGACGATAATTGGTCTTTAATTTAAGTTTTTTGGATAAAAACCACTGAAATCAGCGTACATTATATCGGGTGGGCTAAAAACAGTGGCTTCCTTTTTTCATCATGAATAACTAAAAAACTAAGCATGGCGGCTAAGTCAAATGTGGCACACATCATAAACCACCAATTTTGGCCAACTGGTACAACTGATACTGATATTTGATATCCGATAAAACTATGAACTAAATAAACCATTATCGTACGTGAACTTCCAGCATCCTGCATTTTAGGTTAGTCGAATGAAGAAACGGGCCCCCGTAGACGCGGGTAGCCAAGCATGGTTTGCTTGAAGTGTCACAAAGACCGGACTTGGGAATGGTTAAATTGGAAGGCGGAACACCCTGCTCAAGACCACATTCCCTGCCCAAATAACCCGGATCACAATCACAAGTACCTACAAAAGAATAGATTACGAAAAGACAATTAGAAAGAAAGTAACATACTTTGGCTATGATATAGGTTTTGAGAACATCTGTGTTAGTCTGATGGACAGTCCATCCAATTTGGCCTGATTTAATCGACGTAGCTATTCTCTCTCAGTAAAGAATTCATAATCCACGTTTATAATCCACATATGGTTCTTAATAATGCAACGAACGCTTTAGACGAACTTGCAATGTGATAGTAGTTAAGCCTATAGCTCTCGAAGAAGATGTTTCACGGGTTACGTTTAACGTAGCAAGTGGTCGATAATGCCCCCATGAACTGGCTTGCAACTCTTGAAGCAGCTAGATACTGAATGACATACTGTGCTTGTGGCACTGTATATCGAAATCTGCAATAATTTACCCAGTATACGAAATAACACTCGATTGCATTTACATCAGGAAAAGATGAAGGCATTTGGAAGAAAATTGATGCTGATGCTGTTTCAAAGAAGTTTCTCTCTTGTGCCCAATTGAATTAGCAAACATACTTTGGTTAATTTCCCCCAAAAAGTTTATCCCCCATCCCCCCCACCCCCAAAAAAACAAAAAAAAAAACAAATTAAAATGTGGGTTGTAGAATAATAGTTGAGCAAAATCCTGGTGCTCGTTTCTCACCATCATCGCAAGTTCCGTGCCCGCTACAGTCAGCCGGACAGAGTAGACTGGATATGAGGTCCACCATAGTCTCGCCATCGTCAGTTACGTTCCAGTACTTCGGGTTTTCAGTCACAACATCTTGACAGTCCTGTTTATAAGACTCGAGCGAAAGGTATACCCACTCAGTCCCACCGGTTAACTATAAATCAAAATGTTAAAAGCCATAAGTTATAAGACGCAAGTGGATTATTCAAGTGTGTTATTAATTGGTCCACATTAACTTATAATGTGCCTTAGTCCGAAGGATCGAATCTGACATAGGCCTATTTAGACAAATTAATCGCATAAATTCAACGCTTTTCCACGGTACATTAAAAAAGTGCCTTAAAGGATTCATGATTAGGGGTCGCTTGTTCCAAAAGAAAATGAGCTTAACGGCAGCTTAAATGTAACATTGGATTTTGTATGAGCTGCGTCCGACATTTGATTTTCTTTTTAATGAAGGGGAGAACACTCTTGCGTATGGATTTACAACTTCTTGGTTTATTGGGAACACGCCGTTTCTCAAGTGATAACTTAATAACGGTGTAAGGAGCCCCACCGAAACGTCGTGTTCCCCATACACCAGGAACTCTTAACCAGGAACACACTTAACGCAACTTGAAAAAATATTGGCCAAGGTTCTTTATAAAACCTTTAAGACACGATGTACACGTACTAGACCGCAGAACCTTTTTCGAACAATCCCGCTACAAATATCAAAAGACAGAGGCCCTTAATTGCGATTCTTAAGCCCCGTCCACACTATCCAACATCGACCAACATTGAACAACTTCGTGTTTGCCCAACAAGTTGCGTCATGTTTGATAGTGTGGACGGGCCACCCAACATTGCCCAACAGACGACAACATTAGACAACATTGTTGGTCCATGTTTGTACATGCACATTCTTGACAACACTTGTTGGGCGATGTTGGTTATCGTAGCCAATCACCAATCAGAAATAAATCAGGTGATTTAAACAGTCACGTGATCTGACAGACAAAATGGCAGCACCAAAGTCGAATGTGGAGGACAGACTATAGAATTGGTCCGTCAGTCTCAAACCGCTATAATCGTCAGGGGGGCAAGCCCCCCTGCAACCCCCCCCCCCCCCCCCCGTTTTATTCATTTCTTCTAGAACTAATTTAATATTACAAGCTTAAAATTAAACTATTCCTACTAAAAGCTAAAAGAAATAACATCTTAAAGACGAATTTGAAGAGAAGTTACAAACGACGGACCTATTCTATTTTTGCACCTTGGAATATTATCACTCATTCGAGCCGTGTAGGCGTAATTACCAATTTCCTAACGATGTACAAATAGAGTATCCGTGACACTAAAAAACGGCAATATTCTAGCCAAGAAATCTGGGCTCTGCCGAATTTTTTTTTTCCGTATTCGTCGAGAAATCTGGGCTCTGCCGAATTTTTTTGTCCGTATTCGTCATAGCCCAGATCACTTCCATAATGGAAAAACGATATTTTTTAAAGATATATGATTGACGTATTACGATCGCAAAGTTTAACTGGTCGATTAAATGTTTTACAATGGCGGTTATGTAAGGTTGAAAGCCAGTGGACTTCGAAACAAATATTGACTGCATAAGGGGAAGTTTACCACTTTACAGCGGCGTAAGTTGGACAAACTCCTTCTTCGTGGTCTCTACTATCGGAATGCAGTGGTAAATATTTTATTCTTTGCTTATTTGTTGTGAAACTTGTGCCGCGGTTTTTTTCGGCGGGACAAGTTAAAAAATATCGTTTTTACATATTGGAAGTGAGCTGTGCTATGACGAATACGGAAAAAAAATTCGGCAGAGCCCAGATTTCTCGGCTAGGTAATATTCCAATGCTGCCGATATTAACTATTGCAACGGCAAAAGCGTGTAGTATTCTATGACGAGTATAAATTTATGTTTACCTGTAGCGAAATATCTCGGCATGATCGCCAGCCTCTCCCCTGGTGGTATTTACGGAAGCGTAGAGGGGACATGCCAAACAAAAAAACTCTAAAAAGATTTCGTTCCACGAATTAAGATTTCGTTCGACGAACTAAGATTTCGTTCCACGAATTACTATTTCGTTCCACGAATTATGGCTTCCGTTGTTGTCCTAGAAATAGGTTCTCAAAGTGAGGCTATGCGTACAGGTCAACATGGAAAGGGATGAACTTATTGCCATGTATTTTGAATTAGGGTTGTTGTACAAGAACATTGTGAATATATTAGCTGTGAATCATGGAATTAGACTGTCTTTTCGTCATTTGAAAAGGATATTAAACGAGAGCCAGCCAAGAAATATGCAATATTCATCCTCATTGGTTAGCTGGAAAGTTATAAAGCCATTAGCCATTGGTTATCATAATTCGTGGAACGAAATCCTAATTCGTGGAACGAAATAGTAATTCGTGGAACTAATTAGTAGTTCGTGGAAGGAATTAGTAATTCATGGAACGGAATAGTAATTCGTAGAACGAATTAGTAATTTGTGGAACGAATTAGTAATTTGTGGAAAGAATTAGTAATTCGTGGAAGGAATAAGTAATTCGTGGAACGAAATACGAATTCGTAGAACGAATTCTTTTGAGAGCTTTTTCTTTTGCATGTCCCCTCTACGGTTCCGTAGGCCGGTCTTAAATGCGTGTCCTGCTTCCTAATTAACGGCTCTACATCTTGAAGGAGTTCTGAAAAGGCGTGCCTGATCCATTCTAAGGAAATTGCGATATCCTTGCCTATCGCCACTACTTAATTCATTCAGGAAGTAGAGGGCAAAATGGGCATTGAGACGCACCTCAAGTGAGCCAATGCCGCGAGGCATTGACCTAATTATATATGCACCCAGTCTAGTGCAGGTCTATTAAGGGACGTGCGCATCAGTCAATATTAAAGTACATGTGCACCTATTCTTAAAAAAATATGCTGAATAATACACTCCCACGGAAAAAATATGCTTAGTAATGCAATAAAGGGCCAATTAAACAAACTGGCACCGGTGATAGACAATAGATAATAAACGAATGTATAAACAACCTTGGACTGTATTACCTCAACGTATAGATCATATCGGTAAGTATGTGTACATCAGAGCCGGACGGCCTCGGGGGGCAGATGCATCGGACCGTATCCAATTAAGTCGACTGCCAAAGAGACGTGTGCGTCCAACCGTAACAAATTAACGGAATAGAATATCTCGAGTAATGCAGTCCCGCCGCACAACTAATTAAAATATTAGCTCTCGGTTATTGGTCACGGTTCGCCGCATGTCTTATTAAAATCTAAGCTCGCGGCTATCGGTTCACTATGGTACACATGTCATTAAGAGTAGAATCTAAGTTATTTATTAAATTATCTCAGTGGCATTGCATATCAAAAATATACTACGTATAATACTTAAGTCTTAACCACTGGTCATCAACCCGGAAGTCACCGGAAGTGAAGCGGAAGTGACCGGAAGTGAACCGGAAGTGTACCGGAAGTGACTGGAAGTAACCTGAAGTGAACCGGAAGTGACCCGGAAATGACCGGAAATAGACCGGAAGTCACCGGAAGTGAACCGGAAGTTACCGGAAGTAACCTGAAGTGAACCGGAAGTGACCCGGAAGTGACCGAAAATAACCCGGAAGTAACCGGAAGTTACCTGAAATAACCCGGAAGTCACCGGAAGTGAACCGGAAGTGACCGGAAATAGACCGGAAGTGAACCGGAAGTTACCGGAAGTAACCTGAAGTGAACCGGAAGTGACCCGGAAGTTACCGGAAATAGACCGGAAGTGACCGAAAATAACCCGGAAGTTACCGGAAATAACCCGGAAGTCACCGGAAGTGGACCGGAAGTAACCGGAAGTGAACCGGAAGTGACCGGAAATAGACCGGAAGTGACTGGAAATAACCCGGAAGTCACCGGAAGTGGACCGGAAATAACCCGGAAGTCACCGGAAGCAACCGGAAGTGGACCGGAAGTGACCGGAAGTGACCGGAAATAGACCCGACGTGACCGGAAATAACCCGGAAGTCACCGGAAATGGACCGAAAATGGAACAAATTATTCAATTAATCACATAAAACAATAGAGATCCATTGTCTTATAACTATATCATGATTGGGATATCAAAGGCTACTTCACTATGATTAACAATACATTTGTGGGAGATCGTGTAGCATTGTTTTCAAGATATATTTAATCTATGCTGAAATAACTAAATGAAAGGATACTAAAATATTTGTTTAACATGTTGTGTTAAAAGTCTAATAAAGCTTTTAAAAAATGTACATTTTGTTTTCACGCTTGGCTAGCTAGAGTATTCCAATAAAAGAAGGTTAAGAATGAATGGTCTTGAGTCTTGTTAGGTAAAACCAATTTGTGTGAGATACATGAAACACTGTCGTTGACAGGAGAATTCAAGAACAATGGTGGTTTCTGTTAGCTGAGTGAAGTGTTCTATTTCAATCCACAAATATCCATGAAGTTTGAAGGAATGCGCGAACATCTTGTAGAATTCTTCCATCTAATTCAAACACGGTAGACAAAGCCACCCTATCTGCCCTATCACTCAGCCCTGGGTTATTTCCGAGTGTGTCATAGGAGCTTACATCATTAATATCTTTACTAAATAATTGCGCCCCCAGCTGTGTGTTTTTCGCACTGTAACCATTATCAATAATTGTTTGAATATAGCTCTTGTAGTGATAATTATTGGGGGATGATGTAACCATTACGACATATTGTCATGCGTCTTTATTTTTATGTGAACAGTTGTAAGACAAATACATTTATCAAAAAAGATTATTTTCACTAACTAAGACTACAGAAGAAGTATCGTGTTGTTAAATATCATTCTCACTAGTAAAAGACAGATCACTCATGTATAATGTCTCTGGGTTAGAGGGTGATGTAGATTTTCGTGAACGCACCACAAGTATGACAACAGTAAAGGTTAGAAGTAGACAAATTCCACCAAACAAGGCTGTTGATATCACATAGGACGGGAAGTTTTCTGTAAAAGTTAGACAACAGATTCATATATGT
This sequence comes from Lepidochitona cinerea, assembly GCA_963971465.1. Classification (NCBI taxonomy): domain Eukaryota; kingdom Metazoa; phylum Mollusca; class Polyplacophora; order Chitonida; family Tonicellidae; genus Lepidochitona; species Lepidochitona cinerea. The sequence continues at coordinate 101,728,046 of OZ020551.1, read as the reverse complement.
CTTCAATGTGTTCATCAGAGGGTGATGTAGCCACTACAGGAAAACTATATGTTTCAATGCTTATGTCAGAAAAGTTCGAAATTTCAGACAAATCACGATTGCCTGTGTTTGTCCTTACCTTATAAAATTTCAAGACAAAGGTAGATAATATAATTGATAACGTGAAAATAACTGTCCCCATGCAAATAATTGTAATAATTAACTCACGCGTGGGGTTTTGCACATCGCCTGTAGGTGTAGTGTTGTTTGATTGAACCTCATTCATGTTAAAAGTCTCATTCTCAAAGGAAGTTGTATTTTCTTTAAATTCTGTCTTTATTTTTGAATCTACTGTTGAGTTTATCGTCTTCAGACGATTGCGTAATGAGAATGGTAATATTCTCTTTCACACTCGGAGTGGCAGACTTTACCCATGGTGTTGTAATCGAGGGGAATTTACAAAGCTTTCCATTCACGAAAACCCCGTTCCATAGAGTGTCACAAGAAATATCAAAGGGCACTTGAAGAACTTTCAATTTAGGTAAATCCTCTTCTTTAAGTCTAAGTAATTGAAATTTAACCCGAGTCAAGTCTATTCTTTCAATAGTTGGATGAGGTTCACTCTCAACAATTTCGTTTGGAAATAGCACATTTCTATTGCATGTTATAACTGTACTGTGATGAGTACATTCCCTTAATCCTTTTCCATAAACACACGTAATAACCAGGATAAGAATGAAAATACCCATAGCGAGCTTGGCGAGAGAAAATAAGATATAGAGCGTTCAGAAACAATATGGATTACACGCTGTAAAATGTAATACCCAAAGAACGCTTTCTCAAGACGGATGGGGTATTCAAGTTTCTCAAGCTAATAAGATCGATATAAGTTTGGAGTATGAAGAAGTGACTGAAAACCCAACCAATCTACAGGACGATATCTTCATTAGCCGTATTGTTATACAACGGCAAGCATTTTATCCATATCAGGAAGTGGTTCGAATCAAAGAGGAGCATACATCCACAGCTCAAACCGAGCAAAATCGGAATTACCATGAACAGATTTGGATGGAAAAAGCTAAAAAGTTATTTTTCGGACATAAATAATGTTTTAACTGAGTTAGAGGCGAGTTTTAGATTAGCAGAAGAATTTTACACAGAGATGGACCCTCCAGATAGTCGAGAACAAGTCAAGGTTGAAAATGATGTGGAAGAAGGCCAGAGCACTGAGTTAGATGTGAATTTTCAATTGGTAGAATACTTTCTGGCTGAGATGGGTCCTCAAAACAGTCGAGAACAGGTTAATGTTGAAAATGAAGTGACGGATGACCAGAGGGATAGCTGTACCCATCTTAATACATGGGACTGGCTACAGTGTGATTCATGCAATCCGAATGGATTTCAACATTGTTGGTGAACACAGAACTTTAAAAACTATGTGAGCGCTATAAACATTATTTTTAATACACTAACTCCGCGTGAGTTTGTTCAAGATAAGCTGGAGTAGCTTTTCCAGTTTAGCCATGGCCCTCCTGAGGTCACTCCCATTAGGCTCACATATTTCACTGAAACACAAAAAACAAAAAAAAAAGTAAAAAAGTTTAAATACGAACTCCATCATCATAGTACTTGATTGATAGATTGACTGTCATTTTTCAACGCACTCAAGGGATTTTCAATTATATGCCTAAGTAACCAGTGTGTTAATACATGTAATTTGATCCCCACGCTTTCTCTACTAAAGAATACAATGCAAAATGTCGACAGCATATGATTGATGTAGACTTACGGATTAATACTTACGAATTTAGCACCATCTTTAACAGACACATACAATCTTCTACTTCATGTAGAAACAGTTCCCTGTAATGGAAAAACAAAAGAATAACACCAGACCTACATAAAAAAAAAATAGTTTTTACAGTTTAACTCCATATAGATGTGGTGGTCCAGTTGGTTAGAGTAATCGTCAATCAGTACCATGTCTATCGCTGAAAGTCGGGGGTGCAGCGCAAAACATCGATCAATCAATCAATCAACCATATAGAAGTATTATAGTTTCGAAACATTTGACCAACTTTCAGATATATGGAATGTGGAAAATATTTAAAACATCCGAGGGACTTAAACAGCCGAAAGTTCTAAGGATAAATCTCCAAGTTTGACCCCTATTGAATTAATGTATTCGTTTTAACCCGCTTTTAGCGCTATATCACTCACCAATTGGCATTGGAAGTAGAAGATGATTCTGCATCTTCACTGTCCCTGGAATACAGAATTTGAATAGCGGCTAACTTAAATATCTATCAGAGGTTTTATGTAAAATACAAACAACTATAAAGGTATCAATTTTATAAATAAGAGAAGAAAAAAAAATTAAAGGATTACAAACGTTTTCTCAGATTTTACCATGATCCGAAAAAGTGAGAAATCCACTTAGGAGCAATTTGTTAAGTCAATAACATTTGTTGTTTTCGACATGATAAATTTGAGACCTACAACAACAAAAAAAAGAGTAAACTAGGTTAAATAGCCCAATCTAGAATGATCATACACATCAATACATAACACAAACCTACTAATTTGTCATAATATTATATTCATACACAAACCCACGTTGAGGTTTTAATGTGAAAATGTAGGTGGGATGGAGGAGGGTAGGATCTTTCGGTTGGATGATTCTTTTGTCACGGGTTCGTTAATTGGGCTCTGAGCAGTAGGCTGCAAATCCTAAAGTATTGTGATCATATGGAACAGTTGTCGTCTTTATTAAGTAGATAGCGCCATATTCGATTCAAAAAAAATCATAGAAGTCTTAAATAAATAATCGTTATTTTGATAGCCATAAGCGGTTTTTAGTCACCGTTGCTAGGTGAACACGCTGTACAGTCAACCAAGATAGACTGGTTGTAGACTGTGGTCAATTTTTCGAACTATTTGTAATATTTTATGAATATAGACTTAATTTGCATAGAAAAACCTATGTTAGGATTTTGTTTGGATGATGTTTGGAAACATTACTACATGGATTCACAGAAAAATTAATGAATTTAACTTACAGAACTGGAATGTCTTTTAGATAATCTTCTTCTTTGTAATAGTTGTTACAACTATCCTGTCTCAAGCTTTCGTTTTATAGGGATGATGTATGTTGTACAGTGTCAAGAGACCTTAAATAGACTAGCCGAGGAGTAGGCAGGGATAGAGCGCAGTTAGGCCACTAAACCAGTCAGGCGTGTTAATAAAACAACCTCAAGTTCACCCGAGACGCGAGCAGTGGAATAAGACATTTTGACAATCATTAGGAATGAAGCCACGTGTGTTCAATGATGTGTAACGCCACGCGTTCCACATTAGTCGGGTTAGATAACAAACTGACAACGGCTAAATTCTAATAGTTAATAAAAAAAATAGCTACACCGGTAAATAAAAACAAAACGCGATTTATATTGTACGTATCAATAAAGAAAGAGGGACGATAGAAAGAAATGAATGAGCGCTTTTACCCGGTCAAAAAAAACAAAACAAAACATTAGTCCATAGAAATAAAATAATTACATCCATCCAATCAAAAAATGCTTTGCAAGCATTCGATGTGAGAAGACCGAGTGTGAAAATTCGTGTCGACTATGAGATTAATTTAAAGCGAAAGAAAGAGAAATTAAAAAATGGCTATCAGAGCGTTATTATATTTTTATCTTCAAAGCGGGGAAGGACCATCAGATTCAACAATAAGGCTTGAACGCAATTAACGAGATAACAACATATTTCATTCAAACGATCCATATAAATCTTACATAAGTCAGTCTCATATACCGGTACATAGTCGCCCTAATTGTCGTGAGTAATCTGCCGACAATGCGTACAACCAATCAAACCATCGTAACCCGGCTGTTCGCTGTTACAGTTTTTCAAACTAATTATAGTGCTTTGAAGGACTCCAAGTATAAACTTAATTCCTCCGGGAAATCTATGTTAAGATTTCTATAGAATTTTGACCACGGTATATCGTCTTAATTTCGACTTCACGGCAAAAAAAAAAAAAAAAAATTCATTTTTAGCTATACTCCGGTGATCAGACACGATATACATTTGTATACACAACTTAGATCAACAAAAAATCTTACCACTAAACCAGGTTACATGCGTATTTAAAACCAACAGTAAAAATACGCAAATAAACATCACCTCTAAAACAATCCGAGAAACTATCATGGAAACGGGGGAAAAATCTGCTTTCTCGGATTGTTTTAGAGGTGATGTTTATTTGCGTATTTTTACTGTTGGTTTTAAATACGCATGTAACCTGGTTTAGTGGTAAGATTTTTTGTTGATCTAAGTTGTGTATACAAATGTATATCGTGTCTGATCACCGGAGTATAGCTAAAAATGAATTTTTTTTTTTTTTTTTTGCCGTGAAGTCGAAATTAAGACGATATACCGTGGTCAAAATTCTATAGAAATCTTAACATAGATTTCCCGGAGGAATTAAGTTTATACTTGGAGTCCTTCAAAGCACTATAATTAGTTTGAAAAACTGTAACAGCGAACAGCCGGGTTACGATGGTTTGATTGGTTGTACGCATTGTCGGCAGATTACTCACGACAATTAGGGCGACTATGTACCGGTATATGAGACTGACTTATGTAAGATTTATATGGATCGTTTGAATGAAATATGTTGTTATCTCGTTAATTGCGTTCAAGCCTTATTGTTGAATCTGATGGTCCTTCCCCGCTTTGAAGATAAAAATATAATAACGCTCTGATAGCCATTTTTTAATTTCTCTTTCTTTCGCTTTAAATTAATCTCATAGTCGACACGAATTTTCACACTCGGTCTTCTCACATCGAATGCTTGCAAAGCATTTTTTGATTGGATGGATGTAATTATTTTATTTCTATGGACTAATGTTTTGTTTTGTTTTTTTTGACCGGGTAAAAGCGCTCATTCATTTCTTTCTATCGTCCCTCTTTCTTTATTGATACGTACAATATAAATCGCGTTTTGTTTTTATTTACCGGTGTAGCTATTTTTTTTATTAACTATTAGAATTTAGCCGTTGTCAGTTTGTTATCTAACCCGACTAATGTGGAACGCGTGGCGTTACACATCATTGAACACACGTGGCTTTATTCCTAATGATTGTCAAAATGTCTTATTCCACTGCTCGCGTCTCGGGTGAACTTGAGGTTGTTTTATTAACACGCCTGACTGGTTTAGTGGCCTAACTGCGCTCTATCCCTGCCTACTCCTCGGCTAGTCTATTTAAGGTCTCTTGACACTGTACAACATACATCATCCCTATAAAACGAAAGCTTGAGACAGGATAGTTGTAACAACTATTACAAAGAAGAAGATTATCTAAAAGACATTCCAGTTCTGTAAGTTAAATTCATTAATTTTTCTGTGAATCCATGTAGTAATGTTTCCAAACATCATCCAAACAAAATCCTAACATAGGTTTTTCTATGCAAATTAAGTCTATATTCATAAAATATTACAAATAGTTCGAAAAATTGACCACAGTCTACAACCAGTCTATCTTGGTTGACTGTACAGCGTGTTCACCTAGCAACGGTGACTAAAAACCGCTTATGGCTATCAAAATAACGATTATTTATTTAAGACTTCTATGATTTTTTTTGAATCGAATATGGCGCTATCTACTTAATAAAGACGACAACTGTTCCATATGATCACAATACTTTAGGATTTGCAGCCTACTGCTCAGAGCCCAATTAACGAACCCGTGACAAAAGAATCATCCAACCGAAAGATCCTACCCTCCTCCATCCCACCTACATTTTCACATTAAAACCTCAACGTGGGTTTGTGTATGAATATAATATTATGACAAATTAGTAGGTTTGTGTTATGTATTGATGTGTATGATCATTCTAGATTGGGCTATTTAACCTAGTTTACTCTTTTTTTTGTTGTTGTAGGTCTCAAATTTATCATGTCGAAAACAACAAATGTTATTGACTTAACAAATTGCTCCTAAGTGGATTTCTCACTTTTTCGGATCATGGTAAAATCTGAGAAAACGTTTGTAATCCTTTAATTTTTTTTTCTTCTCTTATTTATAAAATTGATACCTTTATAGTTGTTTGTATTTTACATAAAACCTCTGATAGATATTTAAGTTAGCCGCTATTCAAATTCTGTATTCCAGGGACAGTGAAGATGCAGAATCATCTTCTACTTCCAATGCCAATTGGTGAGTGATATAGCGCTAAAAGCGGGTTAAAACGAATACATTAATTCAATAGGGGTCAAACTTGGAGATTTATCCTTAGAACTTTCGGCTGTTTAAGTCCCTCGGATGTTTTAAATATTTTCCACATTCCATATATCTGAAAGTTGGTCAAATGTTTCGAAACTATAATACTTCTATATGGTTGATTGATTGATTGATCGATGTTTTGCGCTGCACCCCCGACTTTCAGCGATAGACATGGTACTGATTGACGATTACTCTAACCAACTGGACCACCACATCTATATGGAGTTAAACTGTAAAAACTATTTTTTTTTTATGTAGGTCTGGTGTTATTCTTTTGTTTTTCCATTACAGGGAACTGTTTCTACATGAAGTAGAAGATTGTATGTGTCTGTTAAAGATGGTGCTAAATTCGTAAGTATTAATCCGTAAGTCTACATCAATCATATGCTGTCGACATTTTGCATTGTATTCTTTAGTAGAGAAAGCGTGGGGATCAAATTACATGTATTAACACACTGGTTACTTAGGCATATAATTGAAAATCCCTTGAGTGCGTTGAAAAATGACAGTCAATCTATCAATCAAGTACTATGATGATGGAGTTCGTATTTAAACTTTTTTACTTTTTTTTTTGTTTTTTGTGTTTCAGTGAAATATGTGAGCCTAATGGGAGTGACCTCAGGAGGGCCATGGCTAAACTGGAAAAGCTACTCCAGCTTATCTTGAACAAACTCACGCGGAGTTAGTGTATTAAAAATAATGTTTATAGCGCTCACATAGTTTTTAAAGTTCTGTGTTCACCAACAATGTTGAAATCCATTCGGATTGCATGAATCACACTGTAGCCAGTCCCATGTATTAAGATGGGTACAGCTATCCCTCTGGTCATCCGTCACTTCATTTTCAACATTAACCTGTTCTCGACTGTTTTGAGGACCCATCTCAGCCAGAAAGTATTCTACCAATTGAAAATTCACATCTAACTCAGTGCTCTGGCCTTCTTCCACATCATTTTCAACCTTGACTTGTTCTCGACTATCTGGAGGGTCCATCTCTGTGTAAAATTCTTCTGCTAATCTAAAACTCGCCTCTAACTCAGTTAAAACATTATTTATGTCCGAAAAATAACTTTTTAGCTTTTTCCATCCAAATCTGTTCATGGTAATTCCGATTTTGCTCGGTTTGAGCTGTGGATGTATGCTCCTCTTTGATTCGAACCACTTCCTGATATGGATAAAATGCTTGCCGTTGTATAACAATACGGCTAATGAAGATATCGTCCTGTAGATTGGTTGGGTTTTCAGTCACTTCTTCCTACTCCAAACTTATATCGATCTTATTAGCTTGAGAAACTTGAATACCCCATCCGTCTTGAGAAAGCGTTCTTTGGGTATTACATTTTACAGCGTGTAATCCATATTGTTTCTGAACGCTCTATATCTTATTTTCTCTCGCCAAGCTCGCTATGGGTATTTTCATTCTTATCCTGGTTATTACGTGTGTTTATGGAAAAGGATTAAGGGAATGTACTCATCACAGTACAGTTATAACATGCAATAGAAATGTGCTATTTCCAAACGAAATTGTTGAGAGTGAACCTCATCCAACTATTGAAAGAATAGACTTGACTCGGGTTAAATTTCAATTACTTAGACTTAAAGAAGAGGATTTACCTAAATTGAAAGTTCTTCAAGTGCCCTTTGATATTTCTTGTGACACTCTATGGAACGGGGTTTTCGTGAATGGAAAGCTTTGTAAATTCCCCTCGATTACAACACCATGGGTAAAGTCTGCCACTCCGAGTGTGAAAGAGAATATTACCATTCTCATTACGCAATCGTCTGAAGACGATAAACTCAACAGTAGATTCAAAAATAAAGACAGAATTTAAAGAAAATACAACTTCCTTTGAGAATGAGACTTTTAACATGAATGAGGTTCAATCAAACAACACTACACCTACAGGCGATGTGCAAAACCCCACGCGTGAGTTAATTATTACAATTATTTGCATGGGGACAGTTATTTTCACGTTATCAATTATATTATCTACCTTTGTCTTGAAATTTTATAAGGTAAGGACAAACACAGGCAATCGTGATTTGTCTGAAATTTCGAACTTTTCTGACATAAGCATTGAAACATATAGTTTTCCTGTAGTGGCTACATCACCCTCTGATGAACACATTGAAGACATATATGAATCTGTTGTCTAACTTTTACAGAAAACTTCCCGTCCTATGTGATATCAACAGCCTTGTTTGGTGGAATTTGTCTACTTCTAACCTTTACTGTTGTCATACTTGTGGTGCGTTCACGAAAATCTACATCACCCTCTAACCCAGAGACATTATACATGAGTGATCTGTCTTTTACTAGTGAGAATGATATTTAACAACACGATACTTCTTCTGTAGTCTTAGTTAGTGAAAATGATCTTTTTTGATAAATGTATTTGTCTTACAACTGTTCACATAAAAATAAAGACGCATGACAATATGTCGTAATGGTTACATCATCCCCCAATAATTATCACTACAAGAGCTATATTCAAACAATTATTGATAATGGTTACAGTGCGAAAAACACACAGCTGGGGGCGCAATTATTTAGTAAAGATATTAATGATGTAAGCTCCTATGACACACTCGGAAATAACCCAGGGCTGAGTGATAGGGCAGATAGGGTGGCTTTGTCTACCGTGTTTGAATTAGATGGAAGAATTCTACAAGATGTTCGCGCATTCCTTCAAACTTCATGGATATTTGTGGATTGAAATAGAACACTTCACTCAGCTAACAGAAACCACCATTGTTCTTGAATTCTCCTGTCAACGACAGTGTTTCATGTATCTCACACAAATTGGTTTTACCTAACAAGACTCAAGACCATTCATTCTTAACCTTCTTTTATTGGAATACTCTAGCTAGCCAAGCGTGAAAACAAAATGTACATTTTTTAAAAGCTTTATTAGACTTTTAACACAACATGTTAAACAAATATTTTAGTATCCTTTCATTTAGTTATTTCAGCATAGATTAAATATATCTTGAAAACAATGCTACACGATCTCCCACAAATGTATTGTTAATCATAGTGAAGTAGCCTTTGATATCCCAATCATGATATAGTTATAAGACAATGGATCTCTATTGTTTTATGTGATTAATTGAATAATTTGTTCCATTTTCGGTCCATTTCCGGTGACTTCCGGGTTATTTCCGGTCACGTCGGGTCTATTTCCGGTCACTTCCGGTCACTTCCGGTCCACTTCCGGTTGCTTCCGGTGACTTCCGGGTTATTTCCGGTCCACTTCCGGTGACTTCCGGGTTATTTCCAGTCACTTCCGGTCTATTTCCGGTCACTTCCGGTTCACTTCCGGTTACTTCCGGTCCACTTCCGGTGACTTCCGGGTTATTTCCGGTAACTTCCGGGTTATTTTCGGTCACTTCCGGTCTATTTCCGGTAACTTCCGGGTCACTTCCGGTTCACTTCAGGTTACTTCCGGTAACTTCCGGTTCACTTCCGGTCTATTTCCGGTCACTTCCGGTTCACTTCCGGTGACTTCCGGGTTATTTCAGGTAACTTCCGGTTACTTCCGGGTTATTTTCGGTCACTTCCGGGTCACTTCCGGTTCACTTCAGGTTACTTCCGGTAACTTCCGGTTCACTTCCGGTGACTTCCGGTCTATTTCCGGTCATTTCCGGGTCACTTCCGGTTCACTTCAGGTTACTTCCAGTCACTTCCGGTACACTTCCGGTTCACTTCCGGTCACTTCCGCTTCACTTCCGGTGACTTCCGGGTTGATGACCAGTGGTTAAGACTTAAGTATTATACGTAGTATATTTTTGATATGCAATGCCACTGAGATAATTTAATAAATAACTTAGATTCTACTCTTAATGACATGTGTACCATAGTGAACCGATAGCCGCGAGCTTAGATTTTAATAAGACATGCGGCGAACCGTGACCAATAACCGAGAGCTAATATTTTAATTAGTTGTGCGGCGGGACTGCATTACTCGAGATATTCTATTCCGTTAATTTGTTACGGTTGGACGCACACGTCTCTTTGGCAGTCGACTTAATTGGATACGGTCCGATGCATCTGCCCCCCGAGGCCGTCCGGCTCTGATGTACACATACTTACCGATATGATCTATACGTTGAGGTAATACAGTCCAAGGTTGTTTATACATTCGTTTATTATCTATTGTCTATCACCGGTGCCAGTTTGTTTAATTGGCCCTTTATTGCATTACTAAGCATATTTTTTCCGTGGGAGTGTATTATTCAGCATATTTTTTTAAGAATAGGTGCACATGTACTTTAATATTGACTGATGCGCACGTCCCTTAATAGACCTGCACTAGACTGGGTGCATATATAATTAGGTCAATGCCTCGCGGCATTGGCTCACTTGAGGTGCGTCTCAATGCCCATTTTGCCTTCTACTTCAGGAGGCAATGGTAGGCCCCATAGCGATCAAGCTGATCAGTTTCACAAAGCGATCAAAAACAAGGTGATCTGAATTACCAATGGCAACGTATACCTTTAGCATTGGTTGCCATGGTAGTTAAGATCCCACTTAGCTAAGATCGCTTTGTGAAACTAGCGCCAGTTTTCTTATCCACTCCTTAACCCAAACACGACGTTTTCGTTGTCTTTGGCGTCGTTGACGCCGACTGGCTGCCAGAGCCATTATTACTGCAGAAAGTCCTCTTAGAAGTCTCTTTTGACTGACCTTTATTTTTCTTATTATTGGAGGGAAAACATATTAAATTTCCCACATATTCTTCAAAAAGTTTGTCACAACATCACGCAACATTTTCAGAGGCAGTTGTGACTTGTTGGCCTTTTGTTTTTATAGTGTGGACACGTTACCCAACATGCCGCAACATGAAACAACTTGAAGTTGTCTCTTGTTGGCCAACAGCATGTTGGGTGATGTTGGATAGTGAGGACGGGGCTTTATAATCCTGTGTGTTATCACGTGCAATAAATATCGCAAGCAATACATAGGAGAAACTCAGAATTCTCGACGACAAAGAGCTGCCAACCATTTATCCGTCCTTAGAATAAGATATGCTGTGCCCGTGACACATTATTTCCATACCCAAAGTTAAAATGATTAAATTATGCCCTCTGAAAAAACATCTTCACACTTCCGCTGAAGATAACAAGCGCAAACGTTTGAAGAGGGAATGTTTTTTGTTTGATTGTATGTTCTTCACCATATAATATGTACAGCATTTAAATGATGGTTGTCGTGAAATTTAGATGGCGGGAATAAAGTCCGAATACTTGTTCTATCCCATTTAGTTGGCAATTTATATAATATTTTCATGGCAGATTTAAAGATTATGTTGTATTTCGTTTAAAGCAAATAAAAAAGTAAGACTCATACGATTACATTTTTGCGAGGAAATATGATTTTAATTTGGATTTGAACAATGACTGTGAAATAGTATATTTGAGTGTATAGTTGACAGACTGTTCCATTCACGTGGCACTGGGAAACGAAGTGAGTGAGAAGCAAATACTGATGAATTGAAAGGTCTATGAAGATTAAAGGAGAGTGTTCGAGTCGGGTAAGAGTGTATATCAGAGACTTTTACAAAGAAATGGTGATGGGAAGCTGGTAGTTGATCAGGATGGTGAATATATTTATGACAAATCATGAGATTGGAGAACTGACTGATGGAATGTACGGCGAGAATCTTTAATGTAGAAAATAATGGAGCTGATGAAGTAATAATCCTTAAGGCTCTTTTCTGAAGGATAAGTGGTTGGTTAAGATGACTTGAGTAGGTATTTGCCCATAACGCGGAAGCATATGACAAATAAGAAGGAATCAATGAGTAATATAGTATTAGAAGAGTGCGATTATTTACTGGCTATTTTATATGATTGATGAGTCCAATGTTACGAGAGTTTTTTTTTTACAAAGGTGATTTATATGTGAATTCCACGAAAGACAATCAAATAATACGATACAAAGAAACTTAACATCTTGAACAGATGATAGCTCAGTATTATGGAGGTAAACTTTAGATGAGAAATCCCTATCCCTATTCAAACGCAACAAACTGTTTAGCGTTTGGGATTGAACATGGATTCAGGAAGGAGTCGTCAAAGAAGAATTATTCCATTTGTGCTTCAGTATGATAAAGCCAGATAACAAGCAGTAGTAAGTAGTAAAAAAGTAATTCAAAGTGGCACGTGCCTCTTTTTAAACACATACACACGCACACACATACACACGTAAACACACGCGCATGCAACCACATACACACGTAAACACACGCACACGCAACCACATACACACGCAAGTTAATCCTCTGAAGCTGAACTGAAGATATACCTTATACGGCATGTTAATTTGTCACATTAGATGAGTTTACGATATGATTTTTGACAACCCTCTAACGCATCAAGAATGGAATAGACTGCCAATAGAATTAAAAAAATACCTTCAATTTCGATGTTTAAATCTGCACTTAAAGACTACCTGCTATCTTTATAAAAGTTATAAAATATTAATTTATGTATAGGTCCTACATGTATCTATATCATTTTTGATCTCTGCAAATATTTATACACATCTATTCTTCGTCATATATATGTATATCAATAATCCAGTTGCTCTATGTTCTTCATAGCTTGTCATTTGTTTTTGTCACCACCATCATGCTTGTGATTTCAATTATTAATTTTAATTTGGGATAGAAGTCCTAGTGACTTTAATCCCGCCTTATTATGTTTCTGTGTTTGTCATTGTTTGCTTTATTACTTATGGTGAATAAACCAATTAATCAATCAAAAACCTTACAAATAAGATAAGCTATAAACTCAATAAATTCCAAGCTTTTAAAGTCATCATGCAATGTATTCATGTTTGAATTTGAAATAATGTAGAGGTTAAAGTTTAAACGTAGTGGAGTTTGTAAATCCAATCCGAATCTTACCTGTATGTCCTTAATGCACATGTCAATACTCAGATTGACATCCACTTCCGGTAAGTCTTGACATTTCTCATACACAGGGTGACCCTCGATGGCATTTGTACAGTGATCCCTTGCTGTTGTCTCTGTCCAACCTCCTTGATAAGATGTGCTCTATCCATAAAACATTTTGTTCATAAATCACTAACCAATGTATTGAACAAAATATAATATAATATCTATAAATATATCGGTTTAAGCAATTACAAGAAACAAACGACAAATTAAAAACGTTCGTTATATTAATTCATGGAATGTATACTTACGACTGGATTGACATCAGGATCGAAGCTTGTTACAGGTAAATCGTCCTGTTCCAAATCTAAAGCATTTTCAGCTCTTTTAGAAGAACAGGAACTGAACAGATTGGAAACATCGACAGAATTCATATTGCATTTTACGCTCGGTTTATGGGGAGAACATATTTCTTCACGTAGTGGTAAACCTCGCCATTGCAATGGCTGCGGGGCACCGACAACCCGGCAGCTACAATATGCATTTATCTGGCCAGGCAGTCTCGTAGACACAATACCTCTGTAAAGATTTTCATTCTCTAGAACCCTGAAATAGAGAATGATATATAACTTTTCTTCGGTCATTTCATACATCACTGCAATTAACAATATATATCTTTCAACAATCGTCTAATAAACCAGGCGCTTACTGGTCGGGAAATTGTTAAAACATACCAAAATACATGTATTTGTATAACATTCTATATACAAAGAAAAACGTTAAGCACCCCCCTGGAAAGCCTGCACCGACCGATAAAATCATTGGTGTAGGGAGATAGTTGGCAAAAATTGGCGAACATATTGAAGTAAAAATGTCACTTTGAGTGTGTAGAACACATCCCAAGAGCAGAAGGTCAATAGCGTGTAAAGCCCCCATTAGCTTCCAACCTGCGTTTCATCCCTCCAGTGAGACGTCGGATCTGTTTTTCTTATCGCCAGAATGTTGCCCTGTATGATCACAATCGTTTCTGCAACATCAGTTTGCCAACAATTTCCCTACACCAATGATTTTATCGGTTTTTCTTTGTGTATTTATTACGAAAAATCTGACCCCCCGAAATATAGTTTGATTGAATGCCACAACATATTATTCTAAACTAAAGTTCACAATACCAATGTCAAAGTCGTAAAAATCTTACTGGTCCAGATTCATGGGATAAAATGGATATTTATCGACTGTGTAACTTTCAAAAACTGACAATATAGGCTTACTTCCAGGAGAGAATAAAGTCCGTTGGGTGAGAATAGGAATTACTAGGGCTTATAGTAGTAGAATCTCTGTGGCGAAGATCATTATTTCGGTTGCCATCGCTGTCCCCACAAAGTCCTTCAATTTGACCATCATCTGACTCCGATTTAATGATGCGAACTGAAGACAAGCCTCTAGACAGACTAATCTTCGTACCAGATGGTAGAATCACCTGGATAGAAAAATGAATGCTTAAAGATCTGAGTTTACTTGTACTTTGATTCAATCAACTTAGACTAGAAAAAACCTTTTATCTGGTCAAGCAAACAAAGGGGAGCTTCTCTCATGGAAGTTCAGCGGTTGTCTTATGAGGGGAGTTACAGACAATGAAAGTGCTTTACTTCCTACCCAGGAAGCAACAAATAAGATCAGTGACCTACCTCATTTTGATGGAGCAATAGAGAAGAACAGTGGCCTACCTCTCGTCTGTGGAGCAATAGAGAAGGACAGTGACCTAACTCTCGTCTGTGGAGCAATAGAGAAAGCCCGTGACCTACCTCTCGTCTGTGGAGCAATAGAGAAGGACAGTGACCTAACTCTCGTCTGTGGAGCAATAGAGAAAGACACTGACCTACCTCTCGTCTGTGGAGCAATAGAGAAGGACACTGACCTACCTCTCGTCTGTGGAGCAATATAGATGGACAGTGACCTACCTATCGTCTGTGGAGCAATAGAGAAGGACAGTGACCTAACTCTCGTCTGTGGAGCAATAGAGAAAGACACTGACCTACTTCTCGTCTGTGGAGCAATAGAGAAAAACAGTGACCTACCTCTCGTCTGTGGAGCAATAGAGAAGGACAGTGACCTACCTCTCGTCTGTGGAGCAATAGAGAAGGACAGTGACCTAACTCTCGTCTGTGAAGCAATATAGAAGGACAGTGATCTACCTCTCGTCTGTGGAGCAATAGAGACAGACAGTGACCTACCTCTCGTCTGTGGAGCAATAGAGAAAGACAGTGACCTACCTCTCGTTTGTGGAGCAATAGAGAAGGACAGTGACCTACCTCTCGTCTGTGGAGCAATATAGAAGGACAGTGACCTACCTCTCGTCTGTGGAGCAATAGAGAAGGACACTGACCTACCTCTCGTCTGTGGAGCAATAGAGACAGACATGGACCTACCTCTCGTCTGTGGATCAATATAGAAGGACACTGACCTACCTCTCGTCTGTGGAGCAATAGAGAAAGACAGTGACCTACCTCTCGTTTGTGGAGCAATAGAGAAGGACAGTGACCTACCTCTCGTCTGTGGAGCAATATAGAAGGACAGTGACCTACCTCTCGTCTGTGGAGCAATAGAGAAGGACACTGACCTACCTCTCGTCTGTGGAGCAATAGAGAAGGACAGTGACCTACCTCTCGTCTGTGGATCAATATAGAAGGACAGTGACCTACCTCTCGTCTGTGGAGCAATGGAGAAAGACAGTGACCTACCTCTCGTCTGTGGAGCAATAGAGAAGGACAGTGACCTACCTCTCGTTTGTGGAGCAATAGAGAAGGACAGTGGCCTACCTCTCGTCTGTGGAGCAATAGAGAAAGACATGGACCTACTTCTCGTCTGTGGAGCAATAGAGAAAGACAGTGACCTACCTCTCGTCTTTGGAGCAATAGAGAAGGACAATGACCTACCTCTCGTCTGTGGAGCAATAGAGAAGGACAGTGACCTACCTCTCGTCTGTGAAGCAATATAGAAGGACAGTGACCTACCTCTCGTCTGTGGAGCAATAGAGAAGGACAGTGACCTACCTCTCGTCTGTGGAGCAATAGAGAAAGACAGTGACCTACCTCTCGTCTGTGGAGCAATAGAGAAGGACAGTGACCTACCTCTCGTCTGTGGAGCAATAGAGAAAGCCCGTGACCTACCTCTCGTCTGTGGAGCAATAGAGAAGGACAGTGACCTAACTCTCGTCTGTGGAGCAATAGAGAAAGACACTGACCTACCTCTCGTCTGTGGAGCAATAGAGAAGGACACTGACCTACCTCTCGTCTGTGGAGCAATATAGAAGGACAGTGACCTACCTATCGTCTGTGGAGCAATAGAGAAGGACAGTGACCTAACTCTCGTCTGTGGAGCAATAGAGAAAGACACTGACCTACTTCTCGTCTGTGGAGCAATAGAGAAAAACAGTGACCTACCTCTCGTCTGTGGAGCAATAGAGAAGGACAGTGACCTACCTCTCGTCTGTGGAGCAATAGAGAAGGACAGTGACCTAACTCTCGTCTGTGAAGCAATATAGAAGGACAGTGATCTACCTCTCGTCTGTGGAGCAATAGAGACAGACAGTGACCTACCTCTCGTCTGTGGAGCAATAGAGAAAGACAGTGACCTACCTCTCGTTTGTGGAGCAATAGAGAAGGACAGTGACCTACCTCTCGTCTGTGGAGCAATATAGAAGGACAGTGACCTACCTCTCGTCTGTGGAGCAATAGAGAAGGACACTGACCTACCTCTCGTCTGTGGAGCAATAGAGACAGACAGTGACCTACCTCTCGTCTGTGGAGCAATGGAGAAAGACAGTGACCTACCTCTCGTCTGTGGAGCAATAGAGAAGGACAGTGACCTACCTCTCGTTTGTGGAGCAATAGAGAAGGACAGTGGCCTACCTCTCGTCTGTGGAGCAATAGAGAAAGACATGGACCTACTTCTCGTCTGTGGAGCAATAGAGAAAGACAGTGACCTACCTCTCGTCTTTGGAGCAATAGAGAAGGACAATGACCTACCTCTCGTCTGTGGAGCAATAGAGAAGGACAGTGACCTACCTCTCGTCTGTGAAGCAATATAGAAGGACAGTGACCTACCTCTCGTCTGTGGAGCAATAGAGAAGGACAGTGACCTACCTCTCGTCTGTGGAGCAATAGAGAAAGACAGTGACCTACCTCTCGTCTGTGGAGCAATAGAGAAGGACAGTGACCTACCTCTCGTCTGTGGAGCAATAGAGAAAGACATGGACCTACTTCTCGTCTGTGGAGCAATAGAGAAAGACAGTGACCTACCTATCGTCTGTGGAGCAATAGAGAAGGACAGTGACCTAACTCTCGTCTGTGGAGCAATAGAGAAAGACACTGACCTACTTCTCGTCTGTGGAGCAATAGAGAAAAACAGTGACCTACCTCTCGTCTGTGGAGCAATAGAGAAGGACAGTGACCTACCTCTCGTCTGTGGAGCAATAGAGAAGGACAGTGACCTAACTCTCGTCTGTGAAGCAATATAGAAGGACAGTGATCTACCTCTCGTCTGTGGAGCAATAGAGACAGACAGTGACCTACCTCTCGTCTGTGGAGCAATAGAGAAAGACAGTGACCTACCTCTCGTTTGTGGAGCAATAGAGAAGGACAGTGACCTACCTCTCGTCTGTGGAGCAATATAGAAGGACAGTGACCTACCTCTCGTCTGTGGAGCAATAGAGAAGGACACTGACCTACCTCTCGTCTGTGGAGCAATAGAGACAGACAGTGACCTACCTCTCGTCTGTGGAGCAATGGAGAAAGACAGTGACCTACCTCTCGTCTGTGGAGCAATAGAGAAGGACAGTGACCTACCTCTCGTTTGTGGAGCAATAGAGAAGGACAGTGGCCTACCTCTCGTCTGTGGAGCAATAGAGAAAGACATGGACCTACTTCTCGTCTGTGGAGCAATAGAGAAAGACAGTGACCTACCTCTCGTCTTTGGAGCAATAGAGAAGGACAATGACCTACCTCTCGTCTGTGGAGCAATAGAGAAGGACAGTGACCTACCTCTCGTCTGTGAAGCAATATAGAAGGACAGTGACCTACCTCTCGTCTGTGGAGCAATAGAGAAGGACAGTGACCTACCTCTCGTCTGTGGAGCAATAGAGAAAGACAGTGACCTACCTCTCGTCTGTGGAGCAATAGAGAAGGACAGTGACCTACCTCTCGTCTGTGGAGCAATATAGAAGGACAGTGACCTACCTCTCGTCTGTGGAGCAATAGAGAAGAACACTGACCTACCTCTCGTCTGTGGAGCAATAGAGACAGACAGTGACCTACCTCTCGTCTGTGGAGCAATGGAGAAAGACAGTGACCTACCTCTCGTCTGTGGAGCAATAGAGAAGGACAGTGACCTACCTCTCGTTTGTGGAGCAATAGAGAAGGACAGTGACCTAACTCTCGTCTGTGGAGCAATAGAGAAGGACAGTGACCTACCTCTCGTCTGTGGAGCAATAGAGAAGGACAGTGACCTACCTCTCGTCTGTGGAGCAATAGAGAAGGACAGTGACCTACCTCTCGTCTGTGAAGCAATATAGAAAGACAGTGATCTACCTCTCGTCTGTGGAGCAATAGAGAAAGACAGTGACATACTTCTCGTTGAAATGATTAACGACGAATGATTTTGACGAAATAATGATCAAGGTTTGAGCTGAAATAAACAAGGGATGTCACCTTTCTAGTGTTGGTGGAACAATATGCAAGGGGAATTACTTATGTTCTGTTAGTAGAGCAATAGCAAACGGAAATAACCTTCCCGGTGTTCGTGGAGCAAAAGGCAAGGAGAGTTCTGTCTTGTTAGAGCAATAGAAAATTGAAACATTCTTTCTTACGCTGGTCGAGCAATATGCAAGAGGAGTTTTCTATGCCACTTTATGTAGCAATATGTAGGAAAGGAGGCGGTAGGTGGCATGTTGGGGTTGGGCACATGTGCCTCATTAGTGGACAGGCAGTTGTCCTCTTAGAAATTGTACCACATTGATGGACAATAGACAAATACTGTTACCTGGGACACATTGATGGAGTAATAGCCAAATACAGTTATCTGTGACACATTGATGGAGTAATAGACAAATACAGTTATCTGTGACACATTGATGGAGTAATAGACAAATACAGTTATCTGTGACACATTGATGGAGTAATAGCCAAATACAGTTATCTGTGACACATTGATGGAGTAATAGACAAATACAGTTACCTGTGACACATTGATGGAGTAATAGCCAAATACAGTTATCTGTGACACATTGATGGAGTAATAGCCAAATACAGTTACCTGTGACACATTCATGGAGTAATAGACAAATACAGTTACCTGTGGCACATTGATGGAGTAATAGACAAAGTTATCTGTGACACATTGATGAAGTAATAGACAACTACAGTTATCCGTGACACATTGATGGAGTAATAGACAAATACAGTTACCTGTGACACATTGATGGAGTAATAGACAAATACTGTTACTTGTGACACATTGATGGAGTAATAGCCAAATACAGTTATCTGTGACACATTGATGGAGTAATAGACAAAGTCATCTGTGACACATTGATGGAGTAATAGACAAATACAGTTATCTGTGACACATTGATGGAGTAATAGACAAATACAGTTACCTGTGACACATTGATGGAGTAATAGACAAATACAGTTACCTGTGACACATTGATGGAGTAATAGCCAAATACAGTTACCTGTGACACATTGATGGAGTAATAGACAAAGTTACCTGTGACACATTGATGGAGTTATAGACAAATACAGTTATCTGTGACACATTGATGGAGTAATAGACAAATACAGTTATCTGTGACACATTGATGGAGTAATAGACAAATACAGTTACCTGTGACACATTGATGGAGTAATAGACAAATACAGTTATCTGTGACACATTGATGGAGTAATAGCCAAATACAGTTATCTGTGACACATTGATGGAGTAATAGACAAATACAGTTATCTGTGACACATTGATGGAGTAATAGACAAATACAGTTATCTGTGACACATTGATGGAGTAATAGACAAATACAGTTATCTGTGACACATTGATGGAGTAATAGACAAAGTTACCTGTGACACATTGATGGAGTAATAGACAAATACAGTTATCTGTGACACATTAATGGAGTTATAGACAACTACAGTTATCTGTGACACATTGATGGAGTAATAGACAAATACAGTTATCTGTGACACATTGATGGAGTAATAGACAAATACAGTTACCTGTGACACATTGGTGGAGCAATAGACAAATACAGTTATCTGTGACACATTGATGGAGTAATAGACAAAGTTACCTGTGACACATTGATTGAGTAATAGACAAATACAGTTATCTGTGACACATTGATGGAGTAATAGACAAATACAGTTATCTGTGACACATTGATGGAGTAATAGACAAATACAGTTATCTGTGACACATTGATGGAGTAATAGACAAATACAGTTATCTGTGACACATTGATGGAGTAATAGACAAATACAGTTATCTGTGACACATTGATGGAGTAATAGACAAATACACTTATCTGTGACAGATTGATAGAGCAATAGAAAAGAATAACATGTGCCAGGTTAATTGACTATATTTTTTTCCTTTACTGTATTTATGAAACAATATACAAAGGCAGTTTAATAGTTACATATGCCTCGTTGATTTGTGTTACCTTTGTCACCTTTATTGAAGCCATAGACAATTGAGGTTAGCTTTGTCACACAGCCTACCTTATCGAACATAACACAAGGGAAACAACCTACCTCATAACCATTGTAGAAAGCCCCAGCTCGAACTTTAATGCCACTTTTGAAGCAACCGTATTTGAAGATTCTGGATGTACTGCGATAGTTTTCTCCCGTTCTAACAGCCACCAAAATATCAGGTCCTGACTGGATTGCGACTCCAAAATTACACACTGGTTTCGTTATTCCAGTGTAGCAACCTTTTTGAAGCAGCTGAACCTGTTAAAAAGAGGACTTAAAGTGACATGAGCTTCCAAAATTCACACCTTTTCCATAATTTCTGATCGTCACGACAGTAAGAGGCTTTGAAGGCCATCGAAAAACTAAATGATTGGCGTTTGAATGAGGAAAATCCATACAGTATGTGGTATGTCCGAACCGAAAACGTGTACGAAAAGTATACAAAATTTAAAAAAGCGGGACGACCATTCATTCATTCTAAGCCAAAGTTAGTTCAAAACAATACTTTATCGTACATTTTGGAGACTAGAAGCACTCAAAAGCTGCTGAATTTTACGTCTTGAGAAAAATAGCCAATAATTTCAACATTCTGTTTTAACGTCAAAATATCAACATTTTGGCAGCTCATGCCACTTTAACTTTGGATTTTCATACGTTAAAATTGAACATTTACATAATGTTTATAGCTGACATATATGGCATTTATCTGTAAACATTATTAATTACGATCTTGATTATTTAACAAAGGCACAAATTTTGTATCAAATTGTTGTGTATACATTACCGAAAATGGATAGATTTTGTGTCGATATAAAATGTACGCCCCTTCAACGTGGTTTTCGTAAGAACTGAAAGAACAAAAACATGTTTGTTTTTTATTGGGTGATACCATAGTATTTCACATGGTCTCCAAGATATTAGAGGACGCATGGGAACACCCTCCATGTGACCTTATTCTTTGGCTTAAGTCGGGAGCAAATTTAAAATAGCCTTTAATAAGTAAATTCACTTAATTTGGGACACAATCAATACTCCAAGTAACATTTAAAATGTCCAAATAGGAATGAAAAAGTACATATGACGCTGAAATCTGAACAAGAACAGATGAATCCACCCCACTTCCACATATCAGCTATATTTGATTACACCCATCTCTGGTCTTACATTCGTAAATTAATCTTCAGTTTTTTTGTATCCATCAAAGCCAATCCATCGTCTCAATTTTCTCAGATAAAACTTTTATAGTAGGCCTACATCTAATTCGTTTATCTTGGAATAATAAATAGGTATTAACGGATAAAAATGACTTGTAGAAGTTATATAGCTAGTCAAGATTTACATCACATTGTATTCATGAAAATGGTTATCAGAACCAAAATAAATTAATCTTAAAATACTATTTGCACTGACATTAGTTTCTACATACGATTTCTGAATAATACTCTTACAGTCCATCAAAAGTACGCATGTGTGGGTCGTTATTTGAATAGCATCCACCACTGTAAATGTAGGAATAATACGAAAAGAAATACACCTAAAAAGAAACAAATGAGCGTTCAGGAGGAAAATAGATAAAAAGTCTTGCAGTTTTTAATTATTGAATAATGACCTGCTGAATCTAGTATGCACTCTTAATCGTAGGTCGCCGCCTTTGTTCAAGGCCACAAAATAATCCATTCCATTAGCTTAAGTTGAAATATTTTCGAAACTGGAGCAGACACTAAGATTGCACCTTTTTAATGAATTAATTTGCCAGGAGAAACAGTATCGTTTGCCACAAGGATCTTTTCGAAAATTTTAGTAACGGCGATGTTTATATGTATTCATTTTATGCCTTGGTTAGGCTTACTAATTCTACATTTGGGTACCTTCTTGAGCCTGGTATATAAAAATCGTCGGATTTGAAACTATCAAACAGTTCATGCTACTTAAACCACAAAAGTACAAAACAATACTTTATCGTACAAGCTCGAGACTAGAAGCACTAAAAAGCTTCTGAATTTTACGTCTTGAGAAAAATAGCCCACAATTCCAACATTCTGTTTTTACGTCAAAATATCAACATTTTGGCAGCTCATGCCACTTAAAATATATTTTAAATAGTATAACGTTATCTCTTCAAAATTACTTTAAGAATTTCAAACCTGATCCTTTGACGTCTACAATTATTAAAGCTGTCGACGACATTTAAAAGTTGAACTGGTAGGCTACAATTAAGGTAAACTAAAGGTGACAACTGCATCGACTTTCATAAAATTATCGAAACAATAAACCAATAAATTGCTACCCAATTCTTCATGTTAATTACAGACAATTATTAGTCTTGAAAAATACTTAATAGTTTTTCAGATAATATTTACCCTGTTATCAAAGAGTTGTGTCCCTTCCCAAACATCCCGATAATCTGCAGGCAATGGCAAATGACGAACGGCCTTCAGATCATACAGTCCGAAGATATAATAGCTGATTTTAGAATACAGCCCCTTAATCTCCATAGTTAGCACTGCATTCCAGTTGTCAGAGATTATTATGGGTCCACAGAAACGAGCAAAGCTCTCTGGCACTGTTGCTTTTGATCGGGGGGCACAAAAACTGTAAGGCAATCTTCCAAAAGCTTCAAATTGAACATAACATTTCTGTTTGACACCATCAAGTTTCCAACAAGGTACTGGGACAGTGGATTTAAAATAAGCTAGTTCTGCATCACCGGCCCGCACATAGACATAGCTCCGCTACATCTGGATAAAAATAGTACACGTCATACAGATGGAAGAGACAGAATAATTAAACTATGTTCAAACTACTTTTCTTTTTTGAGTTGGATCGGTGGTGGTAGGAGGGGGTCACGGTTAGGAAAAAACAAACACAAAAGAAATTACATTGTTGCATTTTATAAATCAATAGGCCTAGTGGGTAGGAAAATCGATATTTACGCTCTCTTGACTATTGTATGTGTTGGCAAACTTTAATATTTAATATTGGCAAGCTTAATCACGGCAATTTTCTGCTCTATGAACTTATCTATAACAAACAACAAATAGAAAAACAGACATTCGTCTAAGACTGTTCAATTGTCCAAATTTCTCATTAACTATTCGATTCCAGTAAAATGCTCACCTGTAAGCCCGCAAAGAAGTTTGCACTGGGGGAAATAGGATACGCTATGGAACAGGCCTTTAGGCGAGCTGTTATACGACATTTTACCTGATTAGGAAATGAAACAAAAACCATGTTCATATATATAAAACCATACATGTATTCTTCAATTGAACACTGGTTAGAAAACTATTGAATATGTTATTATTATTTTCTTAGATATTGAAAAACAAAATAACGTACATTGAAGCCCAAAGTTTTGGTTTCACCCCAGTCCTTTTCTCGGAGGACAGCAGAGTGAAGTTGTTCTGCCGACAAATCTGTATGATGGAAACTCAGAAGTCTTTCGTTGATGTACCAGCTTATATCATAGATCCAGTTTGGGTAAGCATAGTTCAAGACACATCTAAATTGTACTTCTTCCACAATTACTGTTCGTCCTTCAGAGGTCCGATAAACCTGCTCACTGTCTCCAATCCGTGGCTCAATGTGTGGTGGAATTCGGAAAACTTAAAGGACAGATTAAGACAATACATATTTATCTCTGATTTTGTAACATATAGATACCGCTTATCGACAAATCAAAACGAAAAACTCACTGGCAATATGATCTCAATAACTTACTGATGAAGAATTGATGAGTGCAATTTTGTCCAGTTTTATTTTTCAGAAATGGTTAGAATGGCCATTTAGAACTTGGAGTATTTCGGGGTATACATGGCCCTGTACACTCGGGTATTGTGCTGTTATAAAAGATAACCATACCCTCCCCCTCACACCCACCCGGCCCACTTTCGCTACGTTACTGTTTTAGTAAATTATGGAGAGCCGTTACCATTGTATTGAAAGTTTGTGGACAACACGAATAAACCTGTTTAGGGCTTTTGACTAGACAATAATCTAATGATGAAGAAAATATAGGTCTATTAATGTTGAATGACAATTATGGAATGTCACTTAAACCCTAAAAGCCGATTATTCAACCACTTACGTTCTTGGGGAGAGATAAAGGGTTGGTTGCTCCTCGTAGTTGTCTCCTGAAATATGGATATTGGAGGTTGTGTTTGGTTATTGCTGGCTGATGAATTACCTGCTGTAACACCAGCTACATTCGCTGGAAAAAAACATTACACATTCTTTAGGCATGCAACAAATGGTTTTAAAATAAACTATGAAGGTAAATAAATCCAATTTGTTGTTTAGTTTTTATGCTTATATTCCAGTCCAACAAATAGAATTCCAAAAGAGTTAGGTTGTTGTCAGGTTGTTCCAACAGTGCTACTGTCATTGATACATCGTTCCGCTGCATTTTTTAAATCGGATTGATCAGTCAGGACCAACGACTATTAAACATCGTTAGGGCTCTGTTTCAAGAAGAGACAAGAGCTAACAGTAAAACCGAAAATGTAATGTCCTAAATTGTAAAGATAGAGGAAAAGTAACGGAGTTTTAAAACGGATCTTAGAGTTAAAAGTAAAACATAGGTGAACGTTTTTTTACAGAGTGGTACATAGGGAGATATGTATTCTTATGTACTTCTCATTAAGCAGCTTGATGACTGACGTTAATTTAGCCTCACAATGTTGTACAATCTTGCTTTCGGGAATGCTACTTGTAATTGAATGCAATATTTGTAAAGGCTACAATACCGTTATCATTTCTCAATCTACAAACGTAGATGGCTTAAGTCGCAACATATCTTAAATAGGAACGAAGAAATTGTTTAAGCATTTTTTGTGGTTAAAAAGTCACACCAGGGAGCACTCAAATCCCTCCATCACTATTGGTCACATATGGTTACACAAACTAAACCCCCCATAACTCATTATATAGGTTTGATGATTTTAAGATACTGTGTTCTGGACGTGCCTAAACTTTCCTAACTATATAGAATAACTATTGAATTTGCTAGGTCTCATTTTAATGTGCATTCCCCTGTTAAACTTACATTTTGCTATAATCATACTCCACAAGATGATACATGATACAGATCTTTTACAGTGTGGTACATAGGGAGATAATTCTTATTAAGCAGCTTGATGACTGACGTTAATTTAGCCTCATCATCTTGTACAATCTTGCTTTCGGTAATGCTACTTGCAATTGAATGCAATATTTGTAAAGGCTACATAACCGTCTACAAATGTAGATGGCTTAATCAAGTCATAACATATCTTAAATAGGAACGAAGAAATTGTTTAGGCATTTTTTGTGGTTAAAAAGTATAACCAGGAACACTCAAATCCCTCCATCACTATTGATCACATATGGTTGGATATGATCACATATGGTTACACAAACTAAACCCCCCATAACTCATTATATAGGTTTGATGATTTTAAGATACTGTGTTCTGGACTTGCCTAAACTTTCCTAACTATATAGAATAACTATTGAATTTGCTAGGTCTCATTTTTAATGTGCATTCCCCTGTTAAACTTACATTTTGCTATAATCATACTCCACAAGATGATACATGATACAGATCTCCACTCCATGCTATCAAGGAAATATCTCAGGCTTGACGTGTCGTGGGAACTTGGACCCAACTGTGCGAAGGCAAACAAACCTCAGAAATGACTCGAGATACTAAAGTCGTATACTAGTAAGTTTAATTACCATATTTATTTATTGAATTCGAAACGTTTCATTAATGTAACTTCTAAAACGGGATTGGACAGGCAGCATGCTAAATATTTTGAAAAAATCATTCGAGTTTTCTGCCAACCAATTATTAAGTTATTTCCAGACTACCATTATCAATGTATCTTGTGTAACTTCTTTATAATATTTGATTGATATATCTTACTGACATGATATATCAACTTTTATTGTATGTATGACCATTAAGACACGTTTAGTGCCGAACTGTTCACGTAAACTGAAGACGGCTCGATTATAATCATCATCATCACTGGAATTGCTTAATGTTCGCCAGCATAATATAGGATGTGTATGTGTTTTGATTTAGACAAAGAAATAACAATATAACCTACTCAAATCGTGTCTGATATGGACGAGCAGGGTCGTTCATTAAATATTATTAGTCCGCTGAATTCAATATTGCCTTCTCCAAACTAAACTCCCCCCCCCCACCCCCCATTTATGACGTAACACTGTTTTGCTGTTTTCCAGTTGTTTTGACACTATTTGAGAAAGTAATATTGTTATTTCACTGACTAAATCTGACCACAAACTGTTTATGTTGTTTTTTCTCCATCAAACTCCAGTGGAAGATGAGTTTGAGTCCACTTGATTATGATCAAATAGTGGTGGAGGACTTGCCATGACGCTGTTGTTTCTATTTATGATTGATTGATTGATTGATGTTTTAAGCCACGCACTCAAGAATATTCCACTTATATAGCAGCGTGGCTAGGTTTATTGTTGGGGGGAGGGGGGGGGGGGCTAAATATAACATTGCTCATCATGCAGCCCCAACAACGCCCAGTAGGTCGGGTCCAGTGGGTCGGGTTCGAAGCACACTCAGTCCAAATATTTTTTTTTTAGCTGAGTGGATTTTTCACTCGGTCGCCGTATGTGGAAGAATTACCAGGTACTCGCCGAAGGTCTGGGGTTTCCTCCGGGTAATGAGCCCGCTAAACCTGGCAATGCCGCCATATAGGCCCTAAGTGAAATAATCTTGAGTGCGGCGTAAAGCATCAATCAATCAATCAACTGAACGGGCTGATTGAGAGTTCACTTTAAACAAGTCCGTTGGAATGGTATCTGGCGAGACAAGGAGTAGGCTACTTACTAAGATTCTTTCAGACCAAACTATCCTATCCGCTATTGTAAAATTGAAGACTGAGTCGGTTTTAAATTGAATGATCATATGACATTATTTCGCTTCGCGAAAATCTCTAGACGCGCAAAGGTATGGTTTAACTATATTGTGGCGTCAGTAATTGTATGGAAGCGTTACCAGGTTTAGTGGTTGGTGGGGGGGGGGGGACCAAGTTTTTTGTACCAGACCTTCGGCGAGTTTCTCGCAACTTTTCCACGTACGGCTTTCTGACTGGGTTTTCACTCGAACGACCTATGTGGGATGGTCGCCAGTTACCACCGGAAGGTCGTGGGTTTCCTCCGGGAATAGAGCCCGGTTTCCTCCCACAACAAAACTGGCAACGCCGCCATATAAGTGAAATAGTCTTGAGCGCGGCGTAAAACACCAAACAATCAATCAATCCACATACGGCGATTAAGTGAAAAAATTCACGCAGAAATTTTTCAAGTTAAATTTGGTCTGAGTCAGATTCTAACCCGCGTTGCCTCGATGGTACGCGAAACGAAGGAATATCAGTCTGCTCAACTGAACAACCGAGGTCCCATTAAGATGTTCATTCAAATCGGAATTAATAACGCAACAATACCACTAAGGTTGAACACAGAGACTTTAAACCACTAGAGATTGTCTTTACGTGATATTGGTTGTTGCCTAACCCTAAGTTTTAGCTGAAGTCTATGAATGGGGAAGTGTGAAACGTCCCATTACACCATATTCAGGGCATTGGCGCCTTTTGACCCAGAGGTCACCAAAAACAGCGTCCTCTGTCGGTTATTCAGAAACCGTGGTTTTTCTTCTCTTCCTCGTATGAACTATTATGTGATGCATAAGAAAAAAGATGACGAACGTTTCATTTGTGACAACAGTACTTGATTGAAGAAAAAGTAACTAAAAAAAAGATAATAATACAACCACATAAAAATACATTTTTAATCTGGTTTCAGACTTTCGACTAAACAAATGAAACCAATATTAAATATATTCTACTGTCAATGTCAATTTTTATATCAAACTTGCTTTACCTAGCGTTGTTCTGCAGTAGAGGTCTATAAGTTTGCATTATTATAGTAATTTAAACAGGCGCCAAATTTGTAATTATAACAATTCCACATTTATTTTCTATTGTCAAAAATCCATTTAACGATGTCGACGAGAGATCGATAGTTTTTAAAAAGCTATCCGTTCTTCATAATACGAGGCTAGTACGCAGGGTAACATCATTTACTGATTTGTAATGTTCAAGTCATGTTTGGGTTGAATGTGGACATACAACCCAGCAGAGACGAGAGCATTAAATTCAGTAATGGATGTCACCGTTTATAATGATCTTTTATTATACACACACATTCCTCAAGGGACCGCTTTTGGGTCGATTTAACATGGCTAACCTTTATAATAGGCCTACACATGAATATCTAATCCAATGAAAACATCGTGTTTTACCATTACCTAGAGCCGTATTGGTCGCTTTAGAGGGTTATTGGTCGTTCAAAAGTATTATTGTACGTTTGTTATTGTACTCGAGCATCATCTGGCCTACGTTCGTTCTCTTTCGGATAAAGTTTACATTGGTAGATTAAAAAAAAAATTTAATGAATAATTAAAACGGCAGTAGGAAAAGGTGCTCCATATTGAATCGATCCAATATCGGCCTCCAGAGGAACATGCATGTATAACAAAGAGTCATTATACGTTTAAAAATCATCACTGAATTTAATGTTCTCGTCCTGTGTACATATTAGACTCAACGCCTACGGCGTCTTGTCCAATACAGACTCACAACCCCACCAGGACGTTATACATGGACAAAGTGGTACTGATCTTCAGCTATGGCAAGAAGTCGAGGAAACTTACAAGTTTCTCTGAAATTGAACGAAATATGCTTATCTATACACACTTAAACATTCGGGCACACAGAAAATCTCCTTGACTAAAATGACCATAGAGAAAAATAACTAGTTGTGTTAAATGAGGGCATATCATTTAGATCTTTACACCCAGTCATAGGTTGTTCTGATAAACCAAAACCGGGACATTTCTTTAGCTTGAAGACAGACAGGAATTTGACTTTAGTCAGAGAACAATGTGGTAGTGGGAAACGTAAGGGAAATTATGTAATTTGGTTCCCAGGTAATGGACAGACAAGGGGGTTTAGTGCTGATTAATATTTATGAACACTAAAACACACGGGCACAGGGAAAATCTTCTTGTCTAAAATAACCATGGAGGTATATCATTTAGACCTTTATACCCCATCATAAATTGTTGTAATAAAGTAAACCTATGATATTTCATTAGGGTGACGACTGACAGGAGCTTGGCCTTAGTCTGTAGAATATTCTGGAACGCTTTGTATTACATTGACAATGCTTACGTATCTTAAGCTATGGTAAGAATATCGTCAGACTATATATTATAGGGTCATGGGAAAAGACAGTGAAAATTTGCCCCCCCCCCCACCACTTTCCCAGAAAAACCTAGGTAGAAGGCAGACAGGGGAGTTTAGCCCTGACCAATATGTCTTTCAAACTCTTGTTCTTTTTATAAGCAATGACTGGCCTTTGGGACAGAGGTCGAGAAAGTTTACTTTGAAGTAGTTTGTATTCTTCTACTATAATCTTGGCCATATCGATGCTAGCTTTGTTATACTGAAAGACAAATGGTATTATAGTTTTTTCACGACATCTTCCTGGGTCCAAGTTCAAACCCAAAGGATAAATAGTTTGTAATGTTTGAATCCAAAAACTTTCCCTTTCCAAACGTTTGTTTTTGGTATCTGCAGCGGAAGTGAGAAAATGGATTTTCTCAATAGGCATGATTTCAAAATGGTCCTTGACCGAATGACCTAGAGTATTGAAATGTTGTGCCACGGGTACATCATGTTTAAGTCTAATACTAGATAAATGGTTGGCTGCTCTTTGTCGTAGAGAATTCTGAGTTTCTCCGACGTACTGTTTGCGACATTTTTTGCATGTGATAACATACACGATATTAGAGGAGTCGCAATTAAGATTCTCTGCCATTTGATATTTGTCGCGAGATTGTTCTCCGAAAAAGGGAACTACGGGTACGTATATATCGAGTTTGCATCGCGTCTTCAGGCATTTCATTGATGTACCTGAGAGAAATGTTGGGCGGTAATGGTACACTCGCGAAGGGGAGGTAAGCGTATCGGGGGCTCTAGGGGGAAACATGATTTGTCTTACTGTGTTAGATTTGATCCTTCGGAGTAATCTAATAGAATATCTTCTAGGGAAGAGAGCTTTAAAAAGAACAGAACAAGCCTGGTTAAACAAATCTAAAGAACTACAGTTTCTATAGAATCTAAAAAACTGAGACTTAATGACTCCCTTGAAAGTTATTTTAAATCCTTGTTCTTTTTATAAGCAATGGCTGGCTTTTGGTTCAGAGGTCGAGCCATTTTACTCTGAAACAGTTTGTATTCTTCTTTTATAATCTGGGACATATAAATACTGACCTTGCTGTGCTGAAATACAAATAGTATAATACTTTTTTCACGACACAACCCCAAAGGATTAACAGTGTGTAACGTTTGAATCCAAAAAAACTCTCCCTTTCCGAACGTTTGTGTTTGTTGTCTTCAGCGGGAGTGAGAACATGAATTTTCTCAATACCTTGAACAAAATATGGGAAAAGACAGTGAACATATCTAATTTTACTCTGAAGCAGTTGAAATCCAAAGGGTTAACAGTTTGTAACGTTTGAATACAAAACCTTCCCATTACCAAGCGTTTGTGTTTGGTATCTTCAGCGGAAGAGAGAAGAGTGATTTTTTTCTATGGGCCTGATTTCGAAATGGTCCTTGACCAAGTCTAACGCCAGCTAAATGTTTGGCGGCTGTATTGCTTGCAAAATTTTTTAGACCGCGCCTTAGGGCACTTCATTGATGTACCGCGGAGAAGAGTTGGACGGTAATGATACACCCGTGAAGGGAAAGCAAGTGGGTCGGGAGCTGCACGGGGAGGATTAATTTGTCTTAATGTGTCAGATTTGATACTTCGGAGTAACCTTACAGAATACCACTGGGGAGAAGAGTCGTATAAAGAACAGAACAAGTCTCATTAAAGAAATTCTAATGAACTACAGTTTCTGTAGAATTTAAAGACCTGAGATTCAAACCCTTGAAAGTGTGGGGAGGATGGTGTGACCTAGTATATAGCAGCAGCTATTGCGTGTCAGTACGTTTTGAAGAATACTTTGTAATCTAGTTACCCAGTCATATGATATCCATGGCCCTTGTAAATAGTAACATCCAAAAAATCCACAGAAGTGTGATGAAAAGTAGGTCGTAGTTAAAATGTTGGGAACATGGAAATTGAATTGAGGAAACCACAGCTATACTAGTTCAAATGCTAAATGTGCTTTTTGTCTCCGTATAATGTTTCAGATAATATCTATATATAAATGTCACCCTCATTAAAACATTGTTTTACTTTAAATGATTCGCGTACTCAAATGAGTGATCAAAGCGTCGTTTGACAAGAACAGTGGGTATAAATTCTGAAGGTGTGTATATTGACCCAATGTGTCCAGACTGACCGATCGAGAAGACATTCGGGTAGAACCATATCCAGTGCTACATATTCTGTGAGTAGACAAGAAAAGACCAAAGATATATCGTTACGTTAAGGGGATTTTTAAAAAAATTTAAGAGATTTCGGCCTTTTTTGTAGGAAAGTAAATTTGAAAACTTTACCAATACAAGTTTTGTGAAGGTACATTAAAATTATAGTTATTTTTGTAGGAAAGTTAATTTGAAGCCTTTATCGATACAAGTTTTGAAAACGTACATTAAAGTTATAGCTATTTGTTCTTCGTTTTTATGAACACGTACAAAATAAGATCTTTCTACTGATATAGTTATTCCAGGGATGTAAGTTAATGTAGTTTTTATAAGCAATACAAAAACTACTGTTTGAATTTTATCTTCTGTTGTTACTGGCTTTACAGATGTTTATTATTTCAACGTAAATTTTTCAGTTTTTCAAAGTACTCCCAACGATCAACTTCTCTTGACAATCAGAATTTGTGAAAAAAATTCCGAATTTCGGCAGCTCATGTCACTTTAAATTAGGTTCGTATCTTTCTTATTTCAACTTTATTCTTTTATTTTTCAAACTTAATGTAGTTAAAACCATTCTATTGATAATCAGATATCAGGAAAAGAAAAAAAAGTTAATTTTAGAAACCCATGCCACCGTAACTATATATTTGGTCTTTGTCAAGATTGTATATGGGTACGTTACCGAAGCGGGAAGATGGATAAAGAAAATACTTCTTAATAATTCTTGATTAATTGCTAGATTATCTGTTATTATGCTAGATATTCGAATTTGTTCATTATAATCAACCAGGAAAGTGAACCAAGCAATCGGTCTTAGTTCTTATATATGTATAAATTTGATAATGTGCGTATATATGTTATGAATTAGGATTGATACCAACAGAAATATCAGTGAACGCCTAAATCATTTCGGTTTATTTTGTTGGAAGTTTCAAGTCTTAAAGTTAGCCATGTCAACAGACAATTTTTGTTGCTCGGGCAGAAATATGTTTCAGTATTTCTAGTGAAAACTCTCTAAAATAGTCTAAAATTAATTTATTTAGACGAGACAAAACTATTATTTACATCATTTCGGGTGTTTGCACATAACAAATCCATTTTTCGATTTCAAATTCAAAATAATGTCAAAACGTATGATTTTTTTTGGGTGGGGAAATACAAGAAAATCTCGTTTGTTAATTTACGCAGTTGTGTACTTTCGCATCGAGTGTACCT
Organism: Lepidochitona cinerea; assembly: GCA_963971465.1. NCBI lineage: Eukaryota > Metazoa > Mollusca > Polyplacophora > Chitonida > Tonicellidae > Lepidochitona > Lepidochitona cinerea. The sequence goes on along the minus strand of OZ020551.1, from coordinate 101,694,442 downwards.
TTAAACTGAAGTAAGATGTTACAGAAATTGGAAAGTAAATGCAAATAGGCCTATTCCAGATATGATTAAAACCTTCTGTTACATTATCTCTGTGTGTTATAATCAGCTATCATTACCATTTATGGTAAAATAGCCATGGTTCATTTGGGGACCAGACAAGAATACCAGACAGGACACACAGTCCGCTTGTTTTGTCGTAGTCCGGGTTTCTGTCTCCAAAATTAATATTTTTTATACTGACGACCGTATTTTGCCGTCAGTATAAAGAAATAGTTATTTTGGAGACAGACACCCGGACTACCTTTGTCGTAGCCATTTTAGTGAAATAATCATCACATCATCATGTAATAAAACCTCCTAAATCACCCTATCTTGCAGTATACTATATTCTATCGACAATCCTATTATTTTTTTTACCAATTAAGTTAAATCGTCAATACTGATGAAAGAATGGCCGAGAACTGCTCTCAAATAGACATTGCCAGGAATCAAACTCACGAATCTAAGTTATTCATCGTATCGTCTAAAACTTAACATTCCAAAATTTAGAAATAATGAATCGCTTCTCTGCGTATACGCTGTGATAACTGCCAGAAAAAAGAAAGTGTCCCTTGTTTTTGGACGAGGACCGGAGGCCAGAGTTAAAACATGTGGAAACTTCCGTTTTTCTTGCAGTTATCACAGTGGAAACGCAGAGAATCAATCCATCATTTCTAAATTTTAGAACGATTAAGTGCCTTTTGGATGATACGGTGAATAACTTAGATTCGTGAGTTTGATTCCTGTCCTGGATTTTTATTCTAACACATTGACTTTAAAGTCTCACGAGCTGCCAAAATTCAGATTTTTTGTTCTAAATTCTAATTTCCAAAAGGTATTCAATTCTTTGACGTACTTTGAAAACCTAAGATTGAAATCGAAATAAAAAATATTGGTATACAGCCAGTAGTGTATGAACCGAAGGCGTGTGCTAATAACGGACTAAATTTAATTTGAGAAATTTGTGAGTTTTGCTGATTATGAAACTACCGTAACACATCTTCAACATTGATATCAGCGCAAAGCTCTTATTTTGTACTTTTGGATAAAAATAAACAATCATATGTAAACTAAATTTGAATAGTTTTTATTTTCTGTTTTAAACTAAAAAGATATATTTATGAACACTAGAAGGACACGGGCACAGGGAAAATCTTCATTAGGTTGATGACAGACATGAGCTTGGCCTTAGTCAGTACAATTTGTAAAACATTGGCAATGCTTACAGTTCTTCATCTATGGCAAGAATAACGGTAGACTGAGATTGGACGCCATCGAATCATAGAAAAACCTAGGCAGAAGACAGACAAGGGAGTTGAACCCTGACCAGTTTATCTTTCAAACACTTGTTCGTTTTAAAAGCAAATTGACCTCTTGGACAGAGGTCAAGCTATTGTGCTTTGAAGTTGTTTGTATTCTTGTACTATAATCTTGGCCATAACAATACTTGTCTTGTTATACTGAAACACAACTGGTATTATATAGTTTTTTTCACGACATTTTCCCGGGTTCAAGTTCAAACCCAAAGGATAAATAGTTTGTATCAGGATTCCATAGAATGTGAAGCCGTAATCCGGAGAATTGAGTTTAAATTCAAAGTCAAAATATTTTAGAAGCCAGAAATTGATTCGTAATTCAGTTTTATGCTGTTTATTGAGTTTTTGTATTCATTTGATATTCAACCTCAAAACTAGACTTCTAAGAAACACTGTTAACCCCTACTGACGAATCTATACCTAAATATTTTCGTTGAAACATAATAAGCTAATAGTTCGCCATTTGTTCCAAAAAGTACCTACAAAAAGCCTTTTGCTGATATCAATCTTGGAAACGTATATTAATGCCGTTTTATAAGCATAAAAGCCCCTAAAATGGCTTAGAATGAATGAATGGTCGCCCCGGTTATTTAAATTTTGTTCACACTTATGAAAAAAGTGTGAATTTTGGCAGCTCATGCCACTTTAAAGCTTGTTTCAGCAGCGGATGGCGTCAATTCACTATTCGCAATTCTTGAGGGAAATAGCGAACAACCTTTTATCGCCGAGACCCCTTTTACTAAAAGTCAAGTTTACATTATAGTTTTACCTCTAAAATATTTTCCAAATGATTTTGATAGGGTAAGTCGTATTTTATAACCTTAAATTTAGAACATAAGTTAACTAGACAGAAATGTTTGTGATGGCTTTTTTTACTAGTTTTTCATGGATATGTAGCTTTAAACCATAATTTGTTCGTATTCTAAAAAAGGCTATTAGAATTGTGTCCGTTAATCGGAACTTCTGACTGGTCTATGAACATGTTTTTAATTTAGATGATTTAGTTTTTCAATAGGCCTAAGCTTAATTTGACTGAGTGTTTTTCTGGTAATCAACATTTTGGCGGTTCATGTTACTTAAACAACATTATTCACGATAGTTTGGCTAGAGAGCTAACATACATTCCATCTTCCAATGCAACAATAACTAGAAATTAACAAAGCAGCATTGACATCATGTCAGTCTGGAGTGTTTCGTGTGAATATATCTACATGGGCGTTGGCATTTCAAGTGTATACAATGCCAGTTTGAACTCTCTTTTATGTTCAACATATCCGTTCAGGATCCTCGTCTGTCTGAGATAGTACTAGAGACAACGACTATGATTAGGGAGATAGCCATGGCGTGGTTGATTTCACTGGCATCCTTTTTTTGTGTAAGGACTCGCACCCGTACGTCTCATTAGCTTGATAGCAGCTCAATGATAACAATGCGATGCTGAAACCCATATCGAAGTGTCCACATTCTTGATTAAATTTATTTGTCTAACATACCATACAATGGTTAGATAGATACACTTAACATGTACTTTTTTCAGATCAAAGAGGATGGACTTCAATACTAGTAATACTCAAACGAACATCTCCTTGTCGAAGAATAACGTAACGGACGAGGTTATTTTGAACAGACTTTTGTTGGCGCCGATTTCAAGCAAAACCAACCCATTAATAAGCCTATCCTTATTTCTAATGATGGTGGGAATCGGGTTGAATTACTTCGTTCTTTACTCCATCAACAGAAGTACGGACATGAAACGAAACATCAAGTTCCTGTTACAGAACTCCGTGTATGCCGATATGTTCTTAGCTCTGGTTTGTGGAACTCGATTTCTTCCCTTATACGTCGGAAATCTGCTCGAAGACGGACTAGTGGTAACGATGTGTTTAGAAACTTTTTTTTATTTACTAATCGGTTATTCCGCTATGAATCAGACGTTTTGTGGCATTGCCATTGCATGCGACCGACTATATTCGGTATTCAAACCCCTCAAATACTACACCACTTCATATAAACTCTCTGTCCGTTTTACATTTGTTTTCTTTACCTGGGTATTCTCTTTAATGTTGGCTGTTCCATCACTGTTGGTAGATCTCATATCTGGAACCCGAGCTCCCGGTGGACACCCATGCTATATCATTCTTCTACCGGGTTCCTTTACTTATTCTCTCACTGTTGTCCCTGTTATTATTCTTACTGGTTTGGCTATTTCCTCTGGCCTCTATATTCTAGTGTTCGCTGAAGTTTTTAGGTCTCGATCTAAGATGTCTGACTTGAATAACTCTAATAAGGATGCCGGCAAAAACTTAGCAAACAGTAGCTCTATGGCTGTAACCTTTGTTGTAGTACAGATGTTGTACATGGCATGCTATCTTCCTAGTGTAATAGCTAGCATTTTCCTCAAACCTTTGGACGGATATTTCCCTCCATTAGACTTATTCGTTAATCTAAGCATTCTTGACATATATGTTCTGAATTCAGTTGTTGATCCAGTTGTCTACATTTTCAGAATAAAACAAGTTCGAGATTGTTTTCGTACCTTCTTTAGGTTTTATAGGTTCAATTAAGCTGTGACATAATCATGTAATCTAAGTTGTATAATTCTGTATGTCCTGCATCAGGCTGTCTCACAGGTATACCAGAAGTGGTCTCTTCTCAAACTAGACGAGGCATTCTCTGTTGGACATAATGTGTTTTTATAGGGCATGGCGCCTTGAGATTCGAATCCAAAACAGCCTTAGAATGTCATCATGTTTGGCTGTTTAATGAAAACTCCAAAAGTGTAAAACTCAATTCTGTCAGACATTGAACTGAAACATGGACGCTGTAACGAACCATACTTTCTTTCTTATAAGCGGCAAACAAGTCTTTTTGGCAAAATGGTTTTGAAAGTCAAACGGAAGCGTTTACCAAGCACTTGACTTTCCAGCTTTCTTGTATTCAACCTCTTAAAAAAACAACAACAACAAAAAACTTCTAATAGATTAATATACAAAGATAAAAGAGAGAAGGGAGTCAGGCACAAATATAAACACGTGTGCAAAATATTAAAACAACATTTGAATGGCCGGTTAAGGTAGAATGGTCTGGAATTGTGATAATTTCAAAACTATGAACAAATATACAAATTATTATCTAAACAAAGTTAATTATTTAGATGCTTTAACACCTGCGTTGAGTGGTGGAGAGTTTCTTCGAATAGCTAGAGATTCTGTATAAAGCAGTTCACATCAGTGTTCAGAGCTTTCTATTACTTTAGAATTATTTAGCACAAACTGGGGGAGGGAAGAAGGGGACACATTCTGAAGTCTGTTAGGCAGGTCAAAAAGGTCTTTATATTCTTGGAATTGTGGACAGAAAATAAATCTCACTGTTACCTGATGTATGCTCTTGAAATTATCATAATTCCAGACCATTCTACCTTAACCCACCATCCGTATGTTGTTTTAATCTTTTACACACGTGTTTATATTTGTATCTGATGCCCTTCTCTCTTTTATCTTTGTATATTAATCCATTAGAAATAACATCTTATCATTGTATAAATATCTGTATCTTTTCTACACTGTCACATTTTCCTGAAGATGACAAATATACCTTTGTGGAAATATTGAGATTGTCAATATGCTTTTGTTGAATTTATTCGGAGTTACTTTGCTAATGCATTATGCTAACACCAATGATTGTCTAAATGTGTGAAATTCTGTTTTGTTTTTTAAACAAAGAAACTAAGCAGCTGTTCAAAATAACTAATCTTTAGGTTAATATTATATTAACGTTCAATTGTTTGCAATACATGTGTATGTAATTGAGCTTGTAAATCATAACGTAATAAATATAACGTTTTCCAGTTTGTGCTTTGTATAATTGTTGTCTTCGCTTAAATTTTTTTTTTCGTTTTATTATTCAAGATTTAACCTTAACGCCATTAACAAAACTTATTAACTTTTGTTTTGTGAGGCCTCGGTAGCTCAGTCGGCTGAGCGATAGTTACTCTAACTCAGATCTTTCATGTCAGAAACAACGAATCTTCGACAAGTCATTTATATGTATAAATGGGTATCTGGATGACATTTTTATCATTTGGCAACATACGTTGGAAGACCTTCATATTTTCATTGATACTCTTAATTCTCACGACTCAAGCATTAAATTACAGCCTACTATTGATCACACTTCTGTGGATTTTTTGGATGTAACTATTTACAAGGGTCATACATATCATACTACTGGGTATCTAGATTACAAAGTATTCTTCAAACCTACTGACACGCATCAGCTACTACATGCTGGGTCATACCATCCTCTTCACACTTTCAAGGGAGTCATTAAATCTCAGATTTTTAGATTCTATAGAAACTGTAGTTCTTTAGATTTTTTAACCAGGCTTGTTCTGTTCTTTTTAAAGCTCTCCTCCCTAGGAAGTATTCTATTAGATTACTCCGAAGGATGAAATCTAACACAGTAAGACAAATCATGTTTCCCCCTTCATCCCCCGATACGCTTACCTCCCCTTCACGAGTGTACCACTACCGTCCAACATTTCTCTCAGGTACATCAATGAAATGCCTTAAGACGCGATGCAAACTCGATATATACGTACCCGATCGCGGAACCTTTTTCGGAGAACAAACTCGCAACAAATATCAAATGGCAGAGAATCTTAATTGTGACTCCTCTAATATCGTGTATGTAATCACGTGCAAAAAATGTCGCAAACAGTACGTCGGAGAAACTCAGAATTCTCTACGACAAAGAGCAGCCAACCATTTATCTAGTATAAGACTTAAACATGATGTACCCGTGGCACAACGTTTCAATACTCAAGGTCATTCGGTCAAGGACCATTTTGAAATCATGCCTATTGAGAAAATCCCATTTCTCACTTCCGCTGCAGATACGAAGCACAAACGTTTGGAAAGGGAAAGTTTTTGGATTCAAACATTACAAACTATTTATCCTTTGGGTTTGAACTTGGACCCCGGAAGATGTCGTGAAAAAACTATAATACCATTTGTGTTTCAGTATAACAAAGCTAGCATCGCTATGGCCAAGATTATAGTAGAAGAATACAAACTACTTCAAAGTAAACTTGCTCGACCTCTGACCCAAAGGCCAGTCATTGCTTATAAAAAGAACAAGAGTTTGAAAGACATACTGGTCAGGGCTAAACTCCCCTGCCTGCCTTCTACCTAGGTTTTCTCGGAAAGGGTATGGGGGGGGGGGGCATGATATATAGTCTGACGATATTCTTACTATAGCTTAAGATGCGTAAGCATTGTCAATGTAATACAAAGTGTTCCAGAAAATTCTACTGACTAAGGCCAAGCTCCTGTCAGTCGTCAACCTAATGAAATTCATAGGTTTACTTTATTACAACAATTTATGATGGGGTATAAAGGTCTAAATGATATACCTCTTTTTAACACAATTAGAAACTTGTCTCCGTGGTTATTTTAGACAAGAAGATTTTCCCTGTGCCCGTGTGTTTTAGTGTCCATAAATATAAATGGGTTATTATGTGAGCTTGCATTCAATATGGATATTTATTATACGAGTCACTGAAGGGGTGGAGTCCGATATGGATTTTCAACCCAACGCTGATAAATATAATTAATATCAATATTAGATGTAAATTCCTGTAATGGCATTTTAATTGTTCATACACAATCAATCCGACACAAATCATTCGTCGGCGGTCAGATATGTTTCCCCAATCAAATCGTTTTTTTTTTAGGATGAAACACGTGACCGTATGTAACATTTTACGAGGGACGTACTTGATGACTTGGTCTCCATGACGTCAGATTAGAACGTCGTTAAAACACCAATGTGACACTCAAATAGTAATTTCGACTCCCAGTCGGAACAAACTTCGGTGTATTGCATATTTTAATATCTTAAGAGGTTAAGTAGTTCTCAAACGTACTAACATATACTGTTTTAGACAAGAAGATTTTCCCTGTGCTGGTGTGCTTTAGTGTACATAAATATATACGGCTGTACAGAAACATTCACTATATTGTGTTAAAACATCACAGTTTTCTTAATCGCTCAAGGTAATCATTACTCACTAGTTTGGCGTACATCATTCATACGAATGGACGTTCCAATAAGCTAAACCAACCAACCAACAAACTTTGGCTGTCTTCGCTCGCTACCGGTCGCTTTCACATGTCCCCGACAGAGTGCGCTTTTTCTTACGGCAAATCATCGCATTATTTGGGCTGAATACAAATAGCGTCAAAAGTACGCCGAAAAAAGAAAATAAAAAATAGAAAATTAATCAAATGCAGAGGTAAACCTCGTGATTTGTAACACAAAGACTACAGACGCAGTTTCGGTACATATCAGGAATCCTCCAATGCTTCAATTTTATAACTGATCGAGTCTGAAAGTTAATACACCGAGCGTTCCCTTCTATTATCACGGAACACTTGTGTTGGGTCCTCAAAAGGATATGGAAACTGGTCGTTTCACGGCTACCAGTTTCGTCGCCCCATTCTAAATATCCAATACAATCCAATATGGACTGGTGGTTGACATCTGGTACAATCGTTAGCTTTCCTTTGGTTTAATCATTTTTGGTTGGACCATAAATCTGGATACTGCTGAAATGGGAGGAAGAAATGCATACATGAACTTGATATTCAGCAAATTTCTCTTGGCTGATGATCTTTTTTCTTACGTTGGGAGAAAGGGAAAAGATGGGACTGGGTCACTTCGATTTGTTGTCCCCCCGCTTCCTCCCACCATGAGTGATAATGGAACCTACGCGAACAGATCAATATATTCATAACAAAAACGGTTTCCATGGGAGGACATGTATAAGATTGACTTCAAGTTTAATATTTGATGCTTAATGACAGTTCTTTAAAGTATGAGAGGCATTACCAGATAAACGTCTTACTTTCTAAGTACAATAGACGAATCGCCCATTTTGTGTCTCCGCGAACAATGCATAGTTGCTTGCAGTTTCCTTCGGATTAATGATATCAGGATGAGGATTTTCCTACATAGATAACGTCATTTGTTAACACTTGTCTTTCGTTCAAATTACGTTTCATGAAATAAATATAGACAATATTTAGAGTAAAACACAAGAAGATAGTCTGATAATTAAAACATCTATATTTATTGAAGGGTTTATGTGATATTTAGATACATCGATACATTTCAATATACATTTCGATACATCGGAATATTGCAACTGTGAGGTTATTAATTAAACTAAAACGGGTATGCTTTTTCCAACACATATACGATACTAATTAAAACATCTATATTTATTGAAGGGTTTATGTGTTATTTAGATACATCGATACATTTCAATATACATTTCAATACATCGGAATATTGTGAGGTTTTTAATTAAACTAAAACGGGTATGCTATATTTTAACCAACACATATACGATAGTAATGGTAACAAATTAAAGACATCATCACGTAGTTAGTGGCTTGTGAACAACATTATAACTGACCGAGGCTGAAAGTTAATTGTTGTGTTGTTCACAAACAACTAACTACGTGGTGATGTTTTATCATTAGTATGGAACCCACGTTTAAAGAGAGTTTCAAACATTTTTTTATATACGATAGATACCGATTAGATTTAAAATCTTAACTACACATATAAGGTGATATTCAATAAATTCTTATCCTAAAGAATAGAATCTATTTGATCCACTGAACAACTTAACATAATAAAGTAGTAAGGAAACTCCGAAAATATTCATGGTGTAATCTCAATATTTCGACTTTAATTAAGTCATCGTCATCAAATTCATTGAAAGTTTACTTAATATACCTTCTAACATAGACAATCTGAAACCCATTCCAATTGAATCATTCTTAGCCCAACATACCAAAGTAATTGACTCATCAAACAACTGGAATGAATTATTATTTAAGGAAGCCCTCTCCATCAGGAGATTAAAACCGCCCCTCAATCACGGAATTATGGCTTCAAAAGAACTCTCTTTATTTCGTTAATCTCTGTTATAACCCATGTAATTTTTTTTTTTTCTAATACGCCATCTATCGCCAGAAGTGAATTTTTTTAATAATTCCTTTGTTTTATTAACTTTTCAAGACCTATTACCCTTTCTATTGCTTATACATAATAAATATATGATTTTAATTAATGTGGCTGATTGTAAAATTCAATTTGATATACTTACAAACATGTATTTTATTTTTCTCAAACTTTACCAATTATTATTTTGAATGTATGCATATGACCTAGTAATGTTTTCAGTGACAGATGTTTACTTAATTTATTAGCCTGGTCAGGTCTTATGACTGCCCTTTAGAACCCTGCTCTATTGTAACTAAAATTTTAATCTCCCATGCCTTCTTAGTGTCAACCATCATTGTATTCTGTTTTTCTATATAAATGCACACTGTCTTTTGATGTACTCATAATTCTCCTGACGATGACTTAATTAAAGTCGAAATATTGAGATTACACCATGAATATTTTCGGAGTTTCCTTACTACTTTACTAAAGAATAGAGTACAACAACTTCTCAAGGTGACAAATAAACATATTGGCTCAAGTTTACAGGCAGCAAATAATGATAAATCATAGATTTGTTTTCAGAAACTACAAAAACAAACAGGTATAAATAAATAATATTTTAAATGAATACTAATGTATGCTGTTTTACCCTATGACAAAAACAAAATTTCAATGGCAGATTTTCTGTTGGAATTGTCTCCCGTTGTAAGAAGTAAGCCAAAAGCTAACATACTTTAAACACCAACACAATAGGTTATAGGTTACAAATTTTGCCAGCTTCAAATTTTGGAGAACGTATAGAATGTGCGAAAAAAATCCCGAACTTGTTGTATTCGAAAAATGAATACAATAGGGTCCACGACTGAATTTAGAACATATATATTAAGAATGGTTAAATTAACGTACAGGTCAATTGGAGGGAAATAACCTTGCAAAGGTTTCAGGAAAATACTTGATATAATACTGGGGAAGTAACAGGCCATGTACAATATCTGAATTAGGACAAAGGTGACAGTTGTAGACCTGGTATTAGATAAGTTTTTGTTAGCGTCTCTGTTGGCATCATTTATATCAGTCATTTTAGATCGAGACCTGAAAACCATGGCGAATACTACCATATAGATAGCGATGGAAATACCAAATCCCGTGAGAATAATGGCGGGTATAACGGTCAGAGAATAAGTAAAAGAACCTGGCAGAAGAATAATGTAACATGGATTTCCATCAGGGGGTTCATATCCAGATACACGGTCAACAACGAAAAATGGAACCGTTAACATTAATGAGAAAACCCAGGTAAAGAAAACGAAGAGAAAACGGACCGGGAGTTTATAAGGTGTCGTATAATATTTGATAGGGTTGTACACAGAATATAGGCGATCGGTTACAATAGCAATACCACAAAAAGTTTGATTTATCGCCGAATACCCAATGAGCACGGAAAACATTGTTTCCAAACACATGGTTACTACAAATCCGTCTTCAAGCAGGTTTCCGACGAACAAAGGTAGGAAGCGGGTACCACATACCAGGGCCAGAAACATATCGGCACACACAGAGTTCTGAATCAGGAACTTTATATTTCGTTTCATATCCGTGCTTTTGTTGATAGAATACAGGACGAAGGAATTTAATGCTAGAGCCAGCACCATAAGAAATACCGATAGACTTATCAACGGGTTGGTTTTGCTGGAAATGGGGGCCAACAAAAGTTGAAAAGTCATATTGGCACGATCTGTAATATTATCCATTGACACTGAGACATTACTGCTGTTCCTCGTCGTCTCCATCGTTATTGATCTGTAAAAGTGAAAAATATGCTCAGTTTATATGTTACAATATGCGCCATGTCAACTTGAAGCCTGGAAAATTCCAGTCAAAATTAGATTGTTTCTAAATGGATGGTCCCCATTAATTACATGTCCATGTAGGTAAGATTTTGAGAGACAAATATTGGTGTAGTATGATCAAGCCTACAAGTTAGTGTTATGGAGCAAATGCAACTGTGTATATGAGTATAGGATATGCCTCCGCCCCCCATTTCAACAGATCCGACGTCTCATGGAGGGGTGACGCAGGTTGGAAGCTAATTGAGGCCTGGGCTCTTTTTCCGGAGGGACCTTGGGCAGGTATTTCACATGCGGCGATTGAGGTAAAAACTAAACCCATAATCTGATTAAAAAACCCAATTCCATTCATTTTGTATGCAAGGAAGTCGAGAATTGAACAACCTCAGCATTAATCTTCAAATTATTGTATCTTTCTTACTTCTCATCCGTTGAAAGTGAAATGAGTTATCAGAAATCTGACGTTTTCCAATTCCGATTGTCAATAGAAATTCAGCGTCTTTAACATCTTAAAGGGTTTATGAACAGCTTTTGGAAATATTCTCCAATTTGCGTTAGGTGTGTTGTAGAACATGTACTTTATAAATCTGACCAAAAAGAAATTTAAATTTCGGTCGCAGCACATACAAAATTCAAGCTACGTTTACCGATCTACAATGCTTACGAAAGTTAATTATCTCAGAGACTTATGACGTCAAACACGACCTCCGTTGTGTACGTACCCTCAGAGCGACGACGTAATAAACGAGTTCTGTTGTCTCAGTACGTCTTCGTGGCAGTTTGTACACATCGAAGGTCGTGTATGACGTCATTTTTCCGAGCAGTTACGAAAAATACGGAAAATATGCATATTTCCTCCCCGTTCGTTTTTTGACTACCAGGGAACTAACGCGAAGGTTTTTTCGTTTCAACTGATAATTTTCAAATATATATTTAGTCAATATCCAAGCACAAACTAGCTTTAAATCTTGTTCATATTTCCTTTAAAATTGTGTTCCATTAACAGACAATATTCAAATAGCCGCGATGTATGAGTACATTTTAGTATTTTTGTTGCTTATAAAAACCACCTTTACATTTATTTTTTAGATTGGTACCAAAGGAAACCCCTGATGTTGTAGCCTACTTCTCTATAAAAAATGGCGTACACTAATCTTAATTAAAATAGCTTGTGCAGTTGTGCTTTATTTTCTCTAAACTGCAGATTATATGATATACCTCTTTTTGACACGGTTAGAAAGTTGTCTCCATGGTTATTTTAGACAAGAAGATTTCCAATGTGTCCGTGTGTTTTAGTGTTCATAAATATATATCTACTATCGCATATTGTATATTTGTTCATTGGCAACCGGTTGTTTCTTGTCAATTGACTTCAATATGTCTTTGACCGTAGATCAACGTTCAAGCATCTCTTCTGAACTGTGAAATAAAGTAAAAAAACATATCGATTGATTACTACTTAAACTAGCGGAGTAATCTTTCCACAAGGTTGCAAACTACATTAGCATGCGTTTTGTAGATACCGCGAGGATTAAGTCTATCCGATTACATTTCCTTTACAAAAAAATCTTAAAGTCTTCTATGACATTTTAATGCTTCTGACTTTTGAAAACAAATCTTATTTACATAATCCCAAGATAAATGAAGTCTATAGGATTATTATTATGATATTGTGTCAAGTCAGGTTGAGCTGCACTGTTATAAGCGGAACATGTTAATCGGGCCTCTCTCTTTGGTAATGTAGTAATCATACGAGGATATCTGTCTATCAGAAGCCATGCATCTTCTATTTGATATCAGATTATTGAATTCTTCCCCATCCAAGGTCCAGCAAAACGCCATATTATAGCCAATAGTTGCTGGGCGCCTCAAAACCAGTCATTGGTAGTTATATTGCATTATGTTATAGGGATAATGCCGATTATGTCGTTAGCTGTGTTTGTGACCATCATCAGTGTCCATAGTATCTGTGTCTACTCGCTGGATCGCAAAAACGTCAAATGTGTATAGCTTCGTTTAATCGGACACATCAGACTGATTTTGATTGTTGGCTTAATCATTAATTTAAGAGGAACCTATGACTTATTGTAAATATCTGTAAATATTATGCACGTTATTAATGTAGGGGAAATTTCGTCGAAAGAGAATTAGGTAATTGTCCGTCGTTTTTATCGAAGTGTATACAATAAGAGCTTACTGTTGATTCTAATGTTGTAGATGTATGCTTAGGTACTTTTATAAGCAACAAAACCCCTTCAATGAACTCATACAGGTCCACAAAGGTTAATGACTTGCCAATAGTTTGGTTTATGGTAATCCAAACGACGAACTTCTATGAAAACAATCGGAATATTGGCAGCTAATGCCACTTCAAAATACCTTTTTCTTACTCAAGGTAGATTATTCACCTCCCAGTGTGTTTTTACAGGAGAATATTACCTGTTCAAAATCCATTGTATATGTCGTTACGCATAGCGTTTTACATATATTGGTGCAGAAAGTCAAGACTTGAGCGATGTTTGATTTTGCGTTCGTCAGACTTAACTATACTGGTCACAAAGTTGGGGAGTTAAACTGCGGTTTGCTTTTTGAGGACATTAGAAAAAATGTTTGATTTTTCAGAGAGAAACGTTGGGCGGTAATAAAGGGGAAACAAGCGTGTCGGGTGCTGAAGGGGGGGGGGGGACTAATTTGTCTTAATGTGTTTACTTTGATCCTTCGCATGGAACTCGTAACTACCAACTTTGCTTCTGCTACAATGTTTTGAATGATTAGCTTACATGCGTATCAGCCCCAATTATGTATTTGTGTTGAGGTTTACTGTCAACTCACTCGCTGGCTCAATCGGTCAGAGTGATAGTCCATCAGTGAGACACAGGCCTTCCATCGATGCGACGCAGCTTCGAATCCTACCCAGACCAAATAAAACTTGAAAACATTTCTGAGTGGATTTTTGGCTTGATCACGCATGTGGAAAATTTGCCAGGTACTCGCCGAAAGTCTGGGATTTCATTCGGGCAATGAGTCCGATTTCCTTCCCCACTAAACCTGGTAACGCCACCATATAAGTGAAATAATCTTGAGTGCGGCGTAAAACATCAATCGATCCTTCCCAATGCAAAAAACAATTTAGGTATTCATCTCTGAGGTAAAATAATCTAGTGTATTTTGTCATAGTTCTGTGTAAAGGGACTAATGAATATATGATTTCGTTGAGCTTATAGTTTTAATACCATAGCTTATGATATATGCGCTTGACTATTTATCGGCTTTTAAATACACCGTCACACACGCAATCAGAACACAAGTACCCCGTCCCACACGCAATCAGAACACAATTACCCCGTCCCACACGCAATCAGAACACAAGTACCCCGTCCCACACGCAATCAGAACACAAGTACCCCGTCCCAAACGCAATCAGAACACAAGTACCCGGTCCCACACGCAATCAGAACACAATTACCCCGTCCCACACGCAATCAGAACGCAAGTACCCCGTCCCACACGCAATCAGTTCAAAGACATTCTACATAGATGGAATATGCAGAAACTATTTTTCTAGGCTATATTTTATTTTATAATAAAAGAATCTATAACCCTCTACCCAAGGTATCATTATTGTTTTAAACGCACTTATCTCGCAGTATAGCACTAGAATATCCTTAGCCATGTAAAACATAAAAATATCCACCATCTTGTAAATACCTCCCCCCCCCCCCTGTGTTATCCCATTATGCGCATTTGATGACGTCATTTTTTTTTCAATAACAAGACGTATAATCTCTTTGCCGCCCTTATTTTTTATGAAGACCAATAATAAGAATTTAGTTAACAATTGTAACATATATTAGATTTGATCGGTTTAACTACCCGATTTTGTCTTGTTTAGCGAAATAAATGAATACAATACAATACCAAATTAGCCCCTAAATAAAGTCGATAAGCATTAAAAAGAGTTTGTCTAGTCAGGTTGTAATCGCGAAATATTAATAACTTCTGTCGCTATTTTCAGATAAATCAAAGAAAAATGCAGTATGTTTGTTTACTTACAGTCAATTTGATGTGTAGATTGCACAGGTTTCCTCCTCGTGTGTCCGCCTCAACAATATGAAGCATTTCATCAATTTGAGATGCACCGAATTTATACTCTATTTTTTCACCAGCGTTCTGTATGATCACACCGTTATGTATCGGCTTAATTTCGGACACACAGAAAGGTGCTGAATGTTTTCACAAATTAAAGACGCGTTCAAGGGTTTTACGTTACAGTATACGGTAATCGGATAATGTTGCCTGGTGCTATCGGATACATACAGCGTTTATCATTTAAATTTGATTAACTTATGCAGACAAGATATCGATAACTGGAGATGAAACCAATTGAACATCGCCTAATGAGTCAAAGATACAGTTCCATTGTATACAACACACATCGAATGTGATATTACTTGGAAAACAAAAATACGGAGAAGTAAAATGGAACACACGAGTTTCTGCTGCTGACTGCAACTTCTGCAAAAACTGTTCCATGCTGCAAAAAGAAGAAACGGCAATGTGTTTTTTAAATAAACCCGTGAATAACACAGATTTTTATGGTGGAATGTTTTTGGGACTGTGTGTTTAAATCTGTTTGGTTGGAAAAATAAGAGATATCTATATTTCGGATCCCGTGTATTTGAAACAAATACACCAATTTCAAACACTATTTTTGTCATGCATAGACCTACATTGTAAAACATATAAGAGTGCTTTTCCCCGCAAATGAACATAAGCAATCAGGTTCATAATACAATTATGCGCGTCGAGTTTGGAAATATATATTTTTTTCATTGAAAACATCAACAACTGATCTGCCGTTGGATCGTTTAAGGCATGTTTGTATTGGATTTATCGCACGACTTTTGATTTAAGCCCTTACATCTATCGACTTATTCTGTTTTGGCAAAATTGATTCATTAATTGATTGATGAAAAATAACATGGCACTCAAGATTACTTCCATATATTTGGCGGCGTTGACAACTCTGACCTCAAGCAGTTTTTCATCCGAATTGACAATTCTTATGTGAAGAAGTTTCCATCCTAATTGACAACTCTGTTATCAAGCAGTTTTCCACTCTAATTGACAGCTTTGATGTCAAGCATTTTTCCATTTTAATTGGCAATTCTAATGTCAAGCAGTTTTCCACCCTAATTGTCAACTTTGATGTCAAACAGTTTTCCACCTTTATTGTCAACTTTGATGTCAAACAGTCTGATGTCAAGCAGTTTTCCATTCTAATTAACAACCTTTATGTCAAGCAGTTTTCCATTTTAATTGACAATTCTGATGTCAAGCAGTTTTCCATTCCAATTGACAACTCTGATGTTAAGCAGTTTTCCACCCGAATTGACCATTCTAATGTCAAGCAGTTTTCCATCCGAATTGACCATTCTAATGTCAAGCAGTTTTCCACCCGAATTGACAATTTTGATGCCAAGCAGTTTTCCTTCCGAATTGACAACTCTGATGTTAAGCAGTTTTCCACCCGAATTGACCATTCTAATGTCAAGCAGTTTTCCATCCGAATTGACCATTCTAATGTCAAGCAGTTTTCCACCCGAATTGACATTTCTGATGCCAAGCAGTTTTCCTTTCGAATTGACAACTCTGATGTTAAGCAGTTTTCCACCCGAATTGACCATTCTAATGTCAAGCAGTTTTCCATCCGAATTGACCAGTCTAATGTCAAGCAGTTTTCCACCCGAATTGACAATTCTGATGCCAAGCAGTTTTCCATCCGAATTAACAACTCTGATGTCAAGCAAATTTCCATCCGAATTGACAAGACTAATGTCAAGCAGTTTTCCATTTTAATTGACAACTTTGATGTCAAGCAGTTTTCCATCCTAATTGTCAACTTTGATGTCAAGCAGTTTTCCGTCCTAATTGTCAACTCTGATGTCAAGCAGTTTTCCACCCTAATTGACAACTATGATGTCAAGCAGTTTTCCACCCGAATTGACAACTCTGATGTCAAACAGTTTTCCGTTCTAATTGACAACTTTGATGTCAAGCAGTTTTCCATTCTAATCGACAACTCTGATGTCAAGCAGTTTTCCATTTTAATTCCGTCCTAATTGTCAACTTTGATGTCAAGCAGTTTTCCATCCCAATTGACAACTTTGATGTCAAAAAGTTTTCCGTCCTAATTGACAACTTTGATGTCAAACAGTTTTCCATCCCAATTGACAACTCTGATGTCAAAAAGTTTTCCATTCTAATTGACAACTTTGATGTCAAGCAGTTTTCCATTCTAATCGACAACTCTGATGTCAAGCAGTTTTCCATTTTAATTGACAACTTTGATGTCAAGCAGTTTTCCATCCCAATTGACAACTTTGATGTCAAGCAGTTTTCCGTCCTAATTGGCAACTCTGATGTCAAACAGTTTTCCATTTTAATTGACAACTCTGATGTCAAACAGTTTTCCATCTTAATTGATAACTCTGATGTCAAGCAGTTTTCCATCTTAATTGATAACTCTGATGTCAAGCAGTTTTCCATTCTAATTATCAACTTTGATGTCAAACAGTTTTCCATGCTAATTGGTAACTCTGATGTCAAGCAGTTTTCCATCTACTTGTCAACTTTGATATTAAGCAGTTTTGCACTCGAATTGACAATTCTGATGTCAAGCAGTTTTCCATTCGAATTGACAATTCTGATGTCAAGCAGTTTTCCATTCTAATTGCCAACTCTGATGTCAAGCAGTTTCCCATTCTAATTGGTAACTCTGATGTCAAGCAGTTTTCCATTCTAATTGACAACTTTGATATTAAGCAGTTTTCCATCCTACTTGTCAACTTTGATATTAAGCAGTTTTGCACTCGAATTGACAATTCTGATGTCAAGCAGTTTTCCATTCGAATTGACAACTCTGATGTCAAACAGTTTCCCATTCTAATTGGCAACTCTGATGTCAAGCAATTTTCCATTCTAATTGGTAACTTTGATGTCAAACAGTTTCCCATTCTAATTGTCAACTTTGATGTCAGGCAGTTTTCCATTTTAATTGACGACTCTGATGTCAAGCAGTTTTCCACCCTAATTGACAACTATGATGTCAAGCAGTTTTCCACCCGAATTGACAACTCTGATGTCAAACAGTTTTCCATTCTAATTGACAACTTTGATGTCAAGCAGTTTTCCATTTTAATTGACAACTTTGATGTCAAGCAGTTTTCCGTCCTAATTGTCAACTTTGATGTCAAGCAGTTTTCCATCCTAATTGTCAACTTTGATGTCAAGCAGTTTTCCGTCCTAATTGTCAACTCTGATGTCAAGCAGTTTTCCACCCTAATTGACAACTATGATGTCAAGCAGTTTTCCACCCGAATTGACAACTCTGATGTCAAACAGTTTTCCATTCTAATTGACAACTATGATGTCAAACAGTTTTCCGTCCTAATTGTCAACTCTGATGTCAAGCAGTTTTCCACCCTAATTGACAACTATGATGTCAAGCAGTTTTCCATTCTAATCGACAACTCTGATGTCAAGCAGTTTTCCATTTTAATTGACAACTTTGATGTCAAGCAGTTTTCCGTCCTAATTGTCAACTTTGATGTCAAGCAGTTTTCCATCCTAATTGTCAACTTTGATGTCAAGCAGTTTTCCGTCCTAATTGTCAACTCTGATGTCAAGCAGTTTTCCACCCTAATTGACAACTATGATGTCAAGCAGTTTTCCACCCGAATTGACAACTCTGATGTCAAACAGTTTTCCATTCTAATTGACAACTTTGATGTCAAGCAGTTTTCCATTCTAATCGACAACTCTGATGTCAAGCAGTTTTCCATTTTAATTGACAACTTTGATGTCAATCAGTTTTCCGTCCTAATTGTCAACTTTGATGTCAAGCAGTTTTCCATCCCAATTGACAACTTTGATGTCAAACAGTTTTCCGTCCTAATTGACAACTTTGATGTCAAACAGTTTTCCATCCCAATTGACAACTCTGATGTCAAACAGTTTTCCATTCTAATTGACAACTTTGATGTCAAGCAGTTTTCCATTCTAATCGACAACTCTGATGTCAAGCAGTTTTCCATTTTAATTGACAACTTTGATGTCAAGCAGTTTTCCATCCCAATTGACAACTTTGATGTCAAGCAGTTTTCCGTCCTAATTGTCAACTTTGATGTCAAGCAGTTTTCCGTCCTAATTGGCAACTCTGATGTCAAACAGTTTTCCATTTTAATTGACAACTCTGATGTCAAACAGTTTTCCATCTTAATTGATAACTCTGATGTCAAGCAGTTTTCCATTCTAATTATCAACTTTGATGTCAAACAGTTTTCCATGCTAATTGGTAACTCTGATGTCAAGCAGTTTTCCATCTACTTGTCAACTTTGATATTAAGCAGTTTTCCATCCTACTTGTCAACTTTGATATTAAGCAGTTTTGCACTCGAATTGACAATTCTGATGTCAAGCAGTTTTCCATTCTAATTGGTAACTCTGATGTCAAGCAGTTTTCCATTCTAATAGGGAGCGGGAGTCACGTGACAATTCTACAAATTTCCTGTCACCGGCGTTGTCATTACGCATGTGGGAAGCCTTTTGTCGTTCGAATATGACGCTCATTTCTGACGTTTTGGAACAAAAAACGCCACTCGAACTGAAAACGTCATAAAAAAACGTCACCTGTCACCGGATATCGCGAAATCTCTCGGTAGACTCCCAGGCCCTATTGACAACTTTGATATTAAGCAGTTTTCCATCCTACTTGTCAACTTTGATATTAAGCAGTTTTGCACTCGAATTGACAATTCTGATGTCAAGCAGTTTTCCATTCGAATTGACAACTCTGATGTCAAACAGTTTCCCATTCTAATTGGCAACTCTGATGTCAAGCAATTTTCCATTCTAATTGGCAACTCTGATGTCAAGCAGTTTTCCATTCTAATTGACAACTTTGATATTAAGCAGTTTTCCATCCTACTTGTCAACTTTGATGTCAAGCAGTTTCCCATTCTAATTGGCAACTCTGATGTCAAGCAATTTTCCATTCTAATTGGTAACTTTGATGTCAAACAGTTTCCCATTCTAATTGTCAACTTTGATGTCAAGCAGTTTCCCATTCTAATTGGTAACTCTGATGTCAAGCAGTTTTCCATTCTAATTGACAACTTTGATATTAAGCAGTTTTCCATCCTACTTGTCAACTTTGATTTTAAGCAGTTTTGCACTCGAATTGACAATTCTGATGTCAAGCAGTTTCCCATTCTAATTGGTAACTCTGATGTCAAGCAATTTTCCATTCTAATTGCCAACTTTGATATTAAGCTGTTTTTCATTCTAATTGGTAACTCTGATGTCAAGCAGTTTTCCATTCTAATTGCCAACTTTGATATTAAGCTGTTTTCCATTGTAATTAACAACTCTGATGTCAAGCAGTTTTCCATCCTACTTGTCAACTTTGATATTAAACAGTTTTGCACCCGAATTGACAATTCTGATGTCAAGCAGTTTTCCATTCGAATTGACAACTCTTATGTTAAAGAGTTTTCCGATTCTAATTGACAATTCTAATGTCAAGCAGTTTTCCACCCGAATTGACAATTCTGATGTCAAGCAGTTTTCCACCCGAATTGACAATTCTGATGTCAAGCAGTTTTCCATTCTAATTGGCAACTCTGATGTCAAACAGTTTTCCATTCTTATTGACAACTTTGATGTCAAGCAGTTTTCCATTCTAATTGCCAACCCTGATGTCAAACAGTTTTCCATTCTAATTGACAATTCTGATGTCAAGCAGTTTTCCATTCTAATTGACAACTCTGATGTCAAACAGTTTTCCATTCGAATTGACAACTCTGATGTCAAGCAATTTTCCATTCTAATTGCCAACTCTGATGTCAAGCAATTTTCCATTCTAATTGCCAACTCTGATGTCAAACAGTTTTCCATTCTAATTGACAACTCTGATGTCAAACAGTTTCCCATTCTAATTGGTAACTCTGATGTCAAGCAATTTTCCATTCTAATTGCCAACCCTGATGTCAAGCAGTTTTCCATTCTAATTGACAACTTTGGTATTAAGCAGTTTTCCATCCTACTTGTCAACTTTGATATTAAGCAGTTTTCCATTCGAATTGACAACTCTGATGTCAAACAGTTTCCCATTCTAATTGGTAACTTTGATGTCAAGCAATTTTCCATTCGAATTGACAACTCTGATGTCAAGCAGTTTTCCATTCGAATTGACAACTCTGATGTCAAACAGTTTCCCATTCTAATTGTCAACTTTGATGTCAAACAGTTTCCCATTCTAATTGACAACTCTGATGTCAAACAGTTTCCCATTCTAATTGGTAACTCTGATGTCAAGCAGTTTTCCATTCGAATTGACAACTTTGATGTCAAGCAGTTTCCCATTCTAATTGTCAACTTTGATGTCAAGCAGTTTCCCATTCTAATTGGTAACTCTGATGTCAAGCAATTTTCCATTCGAATTGACAACTCTGATGTCAAGCAGTTTTCCATTCGAATTGACAACTCTGATGTCAAACAGTTTCCCATTCTAATTGTCAACTTTGATGTCAAACAGTTTCCCATTCTAATTGGTAACTCTGATGTCAAGCAGTTTTCCATTCGAATTGACAACTCTGATGTCAAACAGTTTCCCATTCTGATTGTCAACTTTGATGTCAAGCAGTTTCCCATTCTAATTGGTAACTCTGATGTCAAGCAGTTTTCCATCCTACTTGTCAACTTTGATTTTAAGCAGTTTTGCACTCGAATTGACAATTCTGATGTCAAGCAGTTTCCCATTCTAATTGGTAACTCTGATGTCAAGCAATTTTCCATTCTAATTGCCAACTTTGATATTAAGCAGTTTTCCATCCTACTTGTCAACTTTGATATTAAACAGTTTTGCACCCGAATTGACAATTCTGATGTCAAGCAGTTTTCCATTCGAATTGACAACTCTTATGTTAAAGAGTTTTCCGATTCTAATTGACAATTTTAATGTTAAGCAGTTTTCCATTCTAATAGACAATTCTAATGTCAAGCAGTTTTCCACCCGAATTGACAATTCTGATGTCAAGCAGTTTTCCATTCTAATTGGCAACTCTGATGTCAAACAGTTTTCCATTCTTATTGACAACTTTGATGTCAAGCAGTTTTCCATTCTAATTGGCAACTCTGATGTCAAACAGTTTTCCATTCTTATTGACAACTTTGATGTCAAGCAGTTTTCCATTCTAATTGCCAACCCTGATGTCAAGCAGTTTTCCATTCTAATTGACAATTCTGATGTCAAACAGTTTTCCATTCTTATTGACAACTTTGATGTCAAGCAGTTTTCCATTCTAATTGACAACTTTGATATTAAGCAGTTTTCCATTCTAATTGACAATTCTGATGTCAAACAGTTTTCCATTCTTATTGACAATTCTGATGTCAAACAGTTTTCCATTCTTATTGACAACTTTGATGTCAAACAGTTTTCCATTCGAATTGACAACTCTTATGTTAAGCAGTTTTCCATTCTAATTGACAATTCTGATGTCAAACAGTTTTCCATTCTTATTGACAACTTTGATGTCAAGCAGTTTTCCATTCTAATTGTCAACCCTGATGTCAAACAGTTTTCCATTCTAATTGACAACTTTGATATTAAGCAGTTTTCCATTCGAATTGACAACTCTGATGTCAAACAATTTTCCATTCCAATTGACAACTTTGATGTCAAGCTTTTTTCCATCCATTTTGAAGAAATCTTTATGAAAAAAAGTATCGCTATTTCGGATTTAATCTTAACTCTTGAAACAGTGTCTTCTATTTTTTTCAGAAAATTCACAAACCCATTGAAAAATGAAAGTTAAAATATATTTTTTAACACTATAACACACGGGTACGGGGACAATCTTCTCGTCTAAAATAACCACGGAGACAAGTTTTCTTATTGTGTTAAAAAGGGGCATATCATTAAGAGGTTTATACCCAATCATAAGCTGTTATAACAAATCACAACCCATGATATTTCATTAGGTTGACGACAGGCAGGAGTTTGGCCTTAGTCAGTAGAATTTTCTGGAAAAGATAATTTGGCAACAAATCATCAGTATTTTTGGTAAAGCTAATACGCCGATTTGCTATAGGTTTTAGATAGTAATCAATTATCTGTGATATTCTTTAGATTTATTGAGAAAGTCAGCACCAACAGACTTAAGAGTCCAGTTACAGGGCAGATAACAATTTGATAACAACGAACATATATAAAACACACAGGTAAAAATAAACAGGTGAAAAAGCGCTTACATAGATGGATAGATAAATAAATAGTAAAAATTGTTTACAGAAGATTTAAGATTATAAAGATAATTAATAATAATTTACAGGGGAAATTCAATTATTTGTCAAAACAATGCTGCTTTAACCTGGTTGTGGAAAACTTCTTTTTTACTAAAAATGTCAAAGTTTGATTCATTTTGGAGATTGTTATAGATGGACATTGAATGGGGAAAGAAAGATTTTTTCCGTATGTCCAATCTACATTTGATAGGTCTGAGAACCTCCATCGCACGCAATGTACGGGATGGGGCATGGTAGTTGACCTGGCTTACAAGGTAATTACAGTTCACCGAAGAATTCACACACTTATGAAGATATTTCAGGTCAGTGGCCTGGCGCCGTTTTGACAATATTGGAAGCCGATATTTTTTGCATAGTTCAGCGTAGTTATGGATGAGTAAATTTCTCCCGACTTGAAACATAAAAATCTACTGAGTTTCATTTGAACTCTCTCGATCTTATTTTCGAGCGTTTTTAGGGGACCAAATCACTGACCCGTATTCTAGGTTTGATCTAACATATGCGACATACAGTGTGCGGGACACTGTCGGGCGACAAAAAACACTCGAGACTGTCGTCGGCGATAAAAATCGGCTAGTGTGCGGCAGGCTTTAGGGGACCAAATCACTGACCCGTATTCTAGGTTTGATCTAACATATGCGACATACATTGAGCGAATGGCATTAATGTTTTTAAAAGACTGACAACACCGCTAAATAAAGCCCAGCATTCGATAGTCTTTTTTTACGATGCTATCAACATGTTGTTTAAAACTTAGATTGCTGGTAAGATTGACGCCTAAATCTTTGACATTTTGAAACTTTTGATAAACAATTCTGGTCAATGAAATAATCATGACAAATTGGTTTTCTAATATTTGTGAAAGATATTTGACAACACTTTTCAGCATTTAAGGTAAGTGCCCATCTATTACACCATGCAAAAACACTGTTCATATCGCTTTAACGTTCACTACCGAAATCCGAAATAATCGGCCGCCCTGGGGCATTGGAGGCTTGGGGCATTTTTACAATGGGTTTGTGTATTTTCGAAATATAGAGTACCCTGTTTTAGAATTAAGGTCAGATTCCAAAGAGAAATATTGCGTTTTATTAATATAGAATTCTATTGCAATTTTCAACATTTTCAGGCCTTATTTCCTTATCAAGTTTTTGGTAATAAAGGGTTGTTTAGCTGCCGTTCTACATGTACCTCCTCAATCATAATCATGTCTAGACATATTTGAATTGAATTTATTGCAATTAACCACCATATGGGAACAAATTAGTACATGCATATACTATATAACAATAACTTGGCGGTGGGAATAAAGCCAAATAGGCTTGTTCTATCCCAGGTCTAGTAACTAAATAAGGGTATATATAGAGGGAAAGCAGACAAATAAAGTGTGACTGGCAAACACGGGAAAATAGCAATAAATGTATAAGTTCTCAAATGAGAATAACATAAATATAAGTAAACTATGTACATATTTAGTCTCCGTAGTAACAAAAGAAAATTAGATCGGGTTGTTTTGATATTTGTTTACGAAATAAGCTTTTAATCTGGATTTGAATAATGAAATTGAGTGAATTGATTTGATTTCTATTGGCAATTTATTCCATTCTCTAGGACCGATAGTTCGCAGGGAATAGAAGGAGAAATTTGATGCATAAAAGGAGCGATGTATGTTGAGATTAACGGTTCTGGTTTGGTAATTATGGATAGAGGACTGCCGGGTGAATAAAGTCCTGACTTCCATCGGTAGACTGTCTTTATGATACATAAATTTGTGGGTGATCAGAAGAGAGGAATATAGATTTAAGTCTGATAATTTCAAAGTGTTCAGATGGGTGAAGAGCGGATCAGTATGGTCTAGTTTACCAGAAAGAGTAATAGTGCGTACAGCACGCTTCTGAATGATAAATAGAGGTAGTAGATGGGTTGAAAACGTGTTTCCCCAAAGAACATTGGCATAGGAAAGATATGGAAATATGAGGGAATGATACAGGATGACAAGTGTTTTTTTGTTAAGTGAAGATTTAATATGGTTAATAAGTCCAATATTTCTTGATAGTTTCTTGCACAGGTAGTTAATATGGGAAGTCCAGGTTAGTTTATTATTTAAGAATATGCCAAGAAATTTGAATTCGGAGACGCAAGATATTTTACAGCCGGAGAGTTTTAAGACTGGAAGGGGAGTGACGGGGATACGTTTAGGACAGATAAGCATGTAGCAGGTTTTTTTTATATTGAGTGAGAGACGGTTTGCGTGCAGCCAGTGGTGAATTTTGTGCAGTTCGCATGACATGACATCAATTGCTGCAGGTAAATTTGGGTCGGAGTAAAACGCAGAAGTGTCATCGGCAAAGAGGGTTAGGGAAAGGAGATTCGACGCATTGATAATATCATTTATATAAATTATAAAAAGAATTGGTCCGAGAATAGAGCCTTGGGGCACACCGCAATTGATTAGATTGGAATCTGATAAAGTACTATTATATATTACCCGTTGTTGACGGTGTGATAGATAGTTCCTAAACCAGTCATTTGAAATATTTCGAAGCCCATAATTGTGAAGTTTTGATAGTAGAATTTCGTGATTTATGGTATCGAACGCTTTTGATAGGTCAAGAAAGGTTGCTATGCTGTAATGTTTACGTTCTTTAGAGGTTATTAATTTTTCATAGAGAGAGAGGGCAGCATGAGTGGTAGAATGAAATTCTCTGAAGCCAAACTGATGAGGGGAGATAATTTCGCAGGTGGTGAAGAAGTGTGTAATCATTTTAGCGGCAATTTTTTCAATGATTTTGCTGAAGGCAGGGAGAACAGAAATTGGTCTATAATTTTTTAATTGATTGTGAGGTCCATCTTTATATATAGGTATAACTTTAGCTAATTTCATTGAGTTTGGGATAATACCCTTAGCAAAGGAAAGGTTGACAATGTGGGCGAGGGGCGATGAGATAATTGTGGAACCAGTTTGATGATGGACATGCTCACGCCATCAAGTCCAGGGGAAGAATTCCTTAATTGGGATATGACGGATTCGATCATATCTATAGATACAGTACTGAACGTGAAGGAGGCAGGATTAGGAGGATTGAGAAAGTCTCGATAATTAGTGTGGGTTTGGGGAATTTGGGAGTCTAAATTTGAAGCTATAGTGGTGAAATAATCGTTGAAACTATTAGAAATTATGGTAGGGTCCGAGGTGTCCTGTCCCTCAATGTTAAATGTTGAGCAAGTGACTGATTTACTTTTACGGTTCATTAGCTCATTTAACGTTTTCCAGGTGTATTTTATATTTTGGTTGTAATTGTTAAATTTTGTTTCAAAATATTTTTTCTTCGCAGTTCGAATTAAATTATTAAGTCTATTTCTATAACTGCGGTAAGAACAGCGGGCTTGGTAATTTGGATACTTCAAATAACTTCGGTATAACCTATAAATGTAATAGCTGTTGTCGAGCATTTATCAGCAGGTTTTATAACGATATATATATATATTTTGATGTCCCATTAGCTTACTTTATGCCAGACGTAGGGTAGTGTTATGCTGGTTTCTAGAATTAGCTAAACCATCAAATTTCCTTGATACAGAGTCACGACTTATGTTTATATTTGGATCATACATGTGAGGAGGGGGGGGGGGTGTATCCGCTTTAAGACGTAAATGAATATCAGTAGCTATCACCCAGACCTATAATTCTGGAAAAAAGTTATAATACATCAGGGCTAATTGATTACTATCTTAAACCTATAGCGAATCGGCATCCTAGCTTTATCAAAATACTGATGTTTTTGAGGCCAAATTATCTGAAAGATGGGATTTTGGTTACTCTGAATGTGGAGTATATTTATACAAACACGGACATAGACTTGGGTCATAAATCCATAAAATCCGAATTTTAAAAATACCGACCACCGTCGTCCGGACAAATATATTTCAGAATTGTTGGAACTTCTTCGCAAATGTCATAAAAAATCTTCTATTTACCTTCGGTATCTGGATGACATTTTCCTCATATGGCAGCATGCGTTTGAACTTGGACCCGGGAAGATGTCGTTAAAAACTATTATACCATTTGTGTTTTAGTATAATAGGGCCAGCATCGTTATGGTTATTACTTCATTGTCTTGTGGAGATTAGTGTGCAATTGATGTATAAATTGAAATTCTTAAAACAATCAACATAATGGAAAGTAATACATTTAATTATATAGAATTAAAGTTAACATCATAAACCCGGATAAGATTCCAGGCTCTGGCATCGAACTGTTTATTCCTCGCCACAGTATGACATATCGTCTTACCGTTCACCCTACTTAAAAGTATATATACCACATAACGTTTATTTTGTTTAAGGGGAAGTGGGGTGGAATACAATTTGTTAAAGTTTAACATTATGATTTAAGTCTTATTGGGATTAATAGATAGAAACAATGGAAACAAAGCCTTTTCAAAATTCAGTTAAAGCTCGTTTGTAGCTTAGTATATATATATCTTTTTTGTAAGGTTTTTGAATAACAGTAAATAAAGACGCCCAACACATATTTGCCGGTGTCACATATGCGTGTTCTTATATCTTATAACACAGAATATAACAAAAGAGCATAAACAATCAATAAACAAAGTGTTTACACGTGGATGTTTTATTACATACCCAAGAAGTATCAAAATATTTTCAGCCTTTTTGTTCACTGGAAAACAAAAATCACAAAAAAACAAAAAACAAAACGACCATAAATAGCGTATTATCATAAACCTTTACATAAGAACCATGTTTTTTTTTAAAATTATTTACAGACTAAACAAAAGTGATGACATGGTGTGTGTGCGAGATTCTACCCCTCCTGCATGTGCGTGCCGTGTGCAAATATACATGTTAAGTAGAGATGACTTTTCAAACAACATCGAGTCTGTAGTGCATCATCGGCTGGTAGGTTTACCTCCCCCGGAAGAAGTGATCTTTTGCTTGTTATCATACAAAATGAAGGATTTAACCTGATAATGTTGTGAGTGTGGTTACATTCTGTCCTTTTATATTGAAAACTGGGCTGTCATGAACGTATACAGTCACCAAAGGGTTGATTTCACAACATTTCCCCCGCTAGCGTCGTCAGCAACCCAGCCTGTCAAAGCGGTAGCCATAGTGACATTATGTCATTCTGCTTCAAAATATCTGGGTCAAGCGTTGCACGTGACCAAAGCTTATCGTTGATTGGTTAAAAGTTCCCACTCTGCCCGAGGGAGGGAAAAGGAACGGCAATCAACAACAGGTCACTTTTTCCTCATTTTTCTCAATTATCGGGGTAGAATCGACTTTAATACCTTCGTCTTGGTGTTTATTGCATAACCCGATACCGCTGAACGTTGGTTCGCACCTCGTCAAACCCCTCGAATGCTGCGCATTCTCGTGGTTTGACTCGGTACGAACCAACGTTCAGCGGTATCGGGTTGCGCAACAAACACCGCTACGGCGGTATTAAACCCTTAAACCTTTAATTTAAATAATGTATCCTATATTCAATACCCTATCA
Organism: Lepidochitona cinerea; assembly: GCA_963971465.1. Lineage (NCBI taxonomy): Eukaryota > Metazoa > Mollusca > Polyplacophora > Chitonida > Tonicellidae > Lepidochitona > Lepidochitona cinerea. The sequence continues at coordinate 101,665,331 of OZ020551.1, read as the reverse complement.
ATATACCGTGGTTATTCTAGACAAGAAGATTTTCCCTGTGCCCGTGTGTTATAGTGTTCCAAAATATACATGAAATATCATGACGGGGTATAAACGTCCAAATGACGTGCCCTCTTCTGACACAAGTGGAACTTGTCTCCATGGTAATTTTAGTCACGAAGATTACTTGCGCCCGCGTGTTTAAGTGTCAACAGATATATATGATCAAGATATTATCTGCACGAAGATTCTGATTCACACTTACAATCATACCACATTTGTAGATATCCATATATTTTTTAACACCATAACACACGGGCACAGGGAAAATCTTCTTGTCTAAAATAACCATGGAGACAATATACATGAGAAACAAGGTCCCTAGCATTTAATACAAACGGCTTTCAGACATGAACAGATGTATCATAATAACCAAAGTTGAAGATTTCGGTTTACATAAGATACAAAAGTCTCAAGGTTTTGGTATGTTCTATTCAAACAGACATTAGAAAAACCCATCATTTGACCGAAGTTGAAGATTTCGGTTTACATTAGATACAAAAGTCTCAAGGTTTTGGTATGTTCCATTCAAACAGACATTAGAAAAACCCATCATTTGACCGAAGTTGAAGATTTCGGTTTACATTAGATACAAAAGTCTCAAGGTTTTGGTATGTTCCATTCAAACAGACATTAGAAAACCCATCATTTGACCAAACTTATACATAGCCGTACACATACCATGTATACATGTACTTGTAAAAAAAGAAATAAAGATATCTCCTCAGAAAACCTTACAAGACCTTCAACCAGTACTTGGCAACTTTTACATACATGCAGAACGATCAATAAAAAATCAGATTTTTCTTCTCGGAGCGGAGAGAGATGAGAACCGACGACCAAACCATGCAAGGGTTGTGTCCACATTTTCACCATATATTACCTATAAATAGTTTGAGTATAAAAAGTAGTCTTTTTTCATGAAATGTTTACCAAAATAGTTCGAGTGTAAAATGGAGGTTTTTTTTTCATGAAATGTTTACCGAAATAGTTCGAGTGTGAAAAGGAGTTTTTTTTTCATGAAATGTTTACCGAAATAGTTTGAGTATAAAAAGTAGTTTTTTTCATGAAATTTTAACTAAAATACTAGAGTCTACCGCTGCACTATTTCAGATAATGTAGGCTTACATACTGCACCTTTATACAGCTAGTTCTAATAAATAATTTTTAGGTGATATGTTACTGATCGTCATTAATGTTCTTAAAACAGAGACCAACTAAGGAGTTACACAAAAAGTAAGGTCTCTATAACTTGTTAAGATTCACATTGTCTGCCAATTTTAATTTATGAAACAATCCTCATTCGGATAGGTCCAAAAGTTTTCTGCTTAGGCAGGTTGGTAATCAGCACTTTGAGAACAGATTCCAGACAACAAGGCCAAAGACAAGACACGTTTTCCACATCAGGCTTCCAGCACCACAAGTAGCTCCGTCCTCTACAGTTAAACAGAGTATATGTTTTAATATGAACAATGCACTATTACTGTTGCAAGTGAATTTAAATCAATTTAAGTCAATTTAAATTCAACACAACTTTCAAACCTATTTAACAAGTTTTAGCTAGGTAATAATGGAAGTAAGTGTAGAATAATTATAAATAAAAAGAAAAAACTATTGGTGAAGAGTAAGTTATTCAACATCTGGTTAACAATTTATTTGCAAAGCGTTATAATTGTATACCATCTCACCAACATTACTCACCCGTGAACGTCCAGGCCAGTTTAGTAATGGAAGTGTCACAGGAGTAACAGTCTCGGCTGGGATCTTTCACTTCATTCATATAACAAGATCCATCGATATAACAATGGGTATCCTGAAACCGTAGAATATATATATACTTTTTATTTACTTCATTTGTTTTGACAGCCCAGCAAGCTCAAGACCCAATACAGACCTCCATAAATACTGTGCACAAGACATGATAAGAAACAGGTAGCACAGAAAATAAAAGTAACAAAACTCGGACAACAGTAAAAATACTAATGATGTTAAAGACTTCTAACAATAGTAAAATTAAAAACCGAAAGCAGCAAAAGTTAAATTAAGATAAATAGATAAAAAAGTGAAGTAAAATATGAGACAAAATTTAAAAAGTAGTAAAAGAAAAATATATACATAGCGACACATATGTTTAATGAGCCCCCGATAAGTTTAAATGATAGTTTTCTCTGGCAATTTGAATTGGTGAAGGAAATTGACATCCAACATAGAACATTTACCAGTAGTGCACACGTTGTACCGTTTTCGTTGGCTACACAATCAAAACAGGTGGAATCTCGGGGAAGAATGAGAGCCTCATCTCCAAATTTTACCCTGTCGTTACTCACTGATACTTTATAACCTGTCAACCAAGGTCTAGATGCTGAAGAACTACCTTTAGGTTTACTTGTAGGCAGATAACAAACTATTTCATACTCATTAACAAAAATGGCTTCTGTCGTCTGACTTTCTGATGTTTCAAATACGCCCGCACTGTCTACCTGCAAAAGCGAACAGGAAAATAAACAAACATAACTAGGATTACACCTAGTATAGTCGAATATTTGGAGACGATAATTGGTCTTTAATTTAAGTATTTTGGATAAAAACCACTGAAATCAGCGTAGATTATATCGGGTGGGCTAAAAACAGTGGACTCCTTTTTTCATCATGAATAACTAAAAAACTAAGCATGGCGGCTAAGTCAAATGTGGCACACATCATAAGCCACCAATTTTGGCCAACTGGTACAACTGATACTGATATTTGATATCCGATAAAACTATGAACTAAATACACCATTATCGTACGTGAACTTCCAGCATCCTGCATCTTAGGTTAGTCGAATGAAGAAACGGGCCCCCGTAGACGCGGGTAGCCAAGCATGGTTTGCTTGAAGTGTCACAAAGACCGGACTTGGGAATGGTTAAATTGGAAGGCGGAACACCCTGCTCAAGATTACATTCCCTGCCCAAATAACCCGGATCACAATCACAAGTACCTACAAAAGAATAGATTACGAAAAGACAATTAGAAAGAAAGTAACATACTTTGGCTATGATATAGGTTTTGAGAACATCTGTGTTAGTCTGATGGACAGTCCATCCAATTTGGCCTGATTTAATCGACGTAGCTATTCTCTCTCAGTAAAGAATTCATAATCCACGTTTATAATCCACATATGGTTCTTAATAATGCAACGAACGCTTTAGACGAACTTGCAATGTGATAGTAGTTAAGCCTATAGCTCTCGAAGAAGATGTTTCACGGGTTACGTTTAACGTAGCAAGTGGTCGATAATGCCCCCATGAACTGGCTTGCAACTCTTGAAGCAGCTAGATACTGAATGACATACTGTGCTTGTGGCACTGTATATCGAAATCTGCAATAATTTACCCAGTATACGAAATAACACTCGATTGCATTTACATCAGGAAAAGATGAAGGCATTTGGAAGAAAATTGATGCTGATGCTGTTTCAAAGAAGTTTCTCTCTTGTGCCCAATTGAATTAGCAAACATACTTTGGTTAATTTCCCCCAAAAAGTTTATCCCCCATCCCCCCCACCCCCAAAAAAACAAAAAAACAAAACAAATTAAAATGTGGGTTGTAGAATAATAGTTGAGCAAAATCCTGGTGCTCGTTTCTCACCATCATCGCAAGTTCCGTGCCCGCTACAGTCAGCCGGACAGAGTAGACTGGATATGAGGTCCACCATAGTCTCGCCATCGTCAGTTACGTTCCAGTACTTCGGGTTTTCAGTCACAACATCTTGACAGTCCTGTTTATAAGACTCGAGCGAAAGGTATACCCACTCAGTCCCACCGGTTAACTATAAATCAAAATGTTAAAAGCCATAAGTTATAAGACGCAAGTGGATTATTCAAGTGTGTTATTAATAGGTCCACATTAACTTATAATGTGCCTTAGTCCGAAGGATCGAATCTGACATAGGCCTATTTAGACAAATTAATCGCATAAATTCAACGCTTTTCCACGGTACATTAAAAAAGTGCCTTAAAGGATTCATGATTAGGGGTCGCTTGTTCCAAAAGAAAATGAGCTTAACGGCAGCTTAAATGTAGTATTGGATTTTGTATGAGCTGCGTCCGACATTTGATTTTCTTTTTAATGAAGGGGAGAACACTCTTGCGTATGGATTTACAACTTCTTGGTTTATTGGGAACACGCCGTTTCTCAAGTGATAACTTAATAACGGTGTAAGGAGCCCCACCGAAACGTCGTGTTCCCCATACACCAGGAACTCTTAACCAGGAACACACTTAACGCAACTTGAAAAAATATTGGCCAAGGTTCTTTATAAAACCTTTAAGACACGATGTACACGTACTAGACCGCAGAACCTTTTTCGAACAATCCCGCTACAAATATCAAAAGACAGAGGCCCTTAATTGCGATTCTTAAGCCCCGTCCACACTATCCAACATCGACCAACATTTCAGAACCAACATTGAACAACTTCGTGTTTGCCCAACAAGTTGCGTCATGTTTGATAGTGTGGACGGGCCACCCAACATTGCCCAACAGACGACAACATTAGACAACATTGTTGGTCCATGTTTGTACATGCACATTCTTGACAACACTTGTTGGGCGATGTTGGTTATCGTAGCCAATCACCAATCAGAAATAAATCAGGTGATTTAAACAGTCACGTGATCTGACAGACAAAATGGCAGCACCAAAGTCGAATGTGGAGGACAGACTATAGAATTGGTCCGTCAGTCTCAAACCGCTATAATCGTCAGGGGGGCAAGCCCCCCTGCAACCCCCCCCCCCCCGTTTTATTCATTTCTTCTAGAACTAATTTAATATTACAAGCTTAAAATTAAACTATTCCTACTAAAAGCTAAAAGAAATAACATCTTAAAGACGAATTTGAAGAGAAGTTACAAACGACGGACCTATTCTATTTTTGCACCTTGGAATATTATCACTCATTCGAGCCGTGTAGGCGTAATTACCAATTTCCTAACGATGTACAAATAGAGTATCCGTGACACTAAAAAACGGCAATATTCTAGCCAAGAAATCTGGGCTCTGCCGAATTTTTTTTTTCCGTATTCGTCGAGAAATCTGGGCTCTGCCGAATTTTTTTGTCCGTATTCGTCATAGCCCAGATCACTTCCATAATGGAAAAACGATATTTTTTAAAGATATATGATTGACGTATTACGATCGCAAAGTTTAACTGGTCGATTAAATGTTTTACAATGGCGGTTATGTAAGGTTGAAAGCCAGTGGACTTCGAAACAAATATTGACTGCATAAGGGGAAGTTTACCACTTTACAGCGGCGTATGTTGGACAAACTCCTTCTTCGTGGTCTCTACTATCGGAATGCAGTGGTAAATATTTTATTCTTTGCTTATTTGTTGTGAAACTTGTGCCGCGGTTTTTTTTCGGCGGGACAAGTTAAAAAATATCGTTTTTACATATTGGAAGTGAGCTGTGCTATGACGAATACGGAAAAAAAATTCGGCAGAGCCCAGATTTCTCGGCTAGGTAATATTCCAATGCTGCCGATATTAACTATTGCAACGGCAAAAGCGTGTAGTATTCTATGACGAGTATAAATTTATGTTTACCTGTAGCGAAATATCTCGGCATGATCGCCAGCCTCTCCCCTGGTGGTATTTACGGAAGCGTAGAGGGGACATGCCAAACAAAAAAACTCTAAAAAGATTTCGTTCCACGAATTAAGATTTCGTTCGACGAACTAAGATTTCGTTCCACGAATTACTATTTCGTTCCACGAATTATGGCTTCCGTTGTTGTCCTAGAAATAGGTTCTCAAAGTGAGGCTATGCGTACAGGTCAACATGGAAAGGGATGAACTTATTGCCATGTATTTTGAATTAGGGTTGTTGTACAAGAACATTGTGAATATATTAGCTGTGAATCATGGAATTAGACTGTCTTTTCGTCATTTGAAAAGGATATTAAACGAGAGCCAGCCAAGAAATATGCAATATTCATCCTCATTGGTTAGCTGGAAAGTTATAAAGCCATTAGCCATTGGTTATCATAATTCGTGGAACGAAATCCTAATTCGTGGAACGAAATAGTAATTCGTGGAACTAATTAGTAGTTCGTGGAAGGAATTAGTAATTCATGGAACGGAATAGTAATTCGTAGAACGAATTAGTAATTTGTGGAACGAATTAGTAATTTGTGGAAAGAATTAGTAATTCGTGGAAGGAATAAGTAATTCGTGGAACGAAATACGAATTCGTAGAACGAATTCTTTTGAGAGCTTTTTCTTTTGCATGTCCCCTCTACGGTTCCGTAGGCCGGTCTTAAATGCGTGTCCTGCTTCCTAATTAACGGCTCTACCTCTTGAAGGAGTTCTGAAAAGGCGTGCCTGATCCATTCTAAGGAAATTGCGATATCCTTGCCTATCGCCACTACTTAATTCATTCAGGAGGCAATGGTAGGCCCCATAGCGATCAAGCTGATCAGTTTCACAAAGCGATCAAAAACAAGGTGATCTGAATTACCAATGGCAACGTATACCTTTAGCATTGGTTGCCATGGTAGTTAAGATCCCACTTAGCTAAGATCGCTTTGTGAAACTAGCGCCAGTTTTCTTATCCACTCCTTAACCCAAACACGACGTTTTCGTTGTCTTTGGCGTAGTTGACGCCGACTGGCTGCCAGAGCCATTATTACTGCAGAAAGTCTCTTTTGACTGACCTTTATTTTTCTTATTATTGGAGGGAAAACAAATTAAATTTCCCACATATTCTTCAAAAAGTTTGTCACAACATCACGCAACATTTTCAGAGGCAGTTGTGACTTGTTGGCCTTTTGTTTTTATAGTGTGGACACGTTACCCAACATGCCGCAACATGAAACAACTTGAAGTTGTCTCTTGTTGGCCAACAGCATGTTGGGTGATGTTGGATAGTGAGGACGGGGCTTTATAATCCTGTGTGTTATCACGTGCAATAAATATCGCAAGCAATACATAGGAGAAACTCAGAATTCTCGACGACAAAGAGCTGCCAACCATTTATCCGTCCTTAGAATAAGATATGCTGTGCCCGTGACACATTATTTCCATACCCAAAGTTAAAATGATTAAATTATGCCCTCTGAAAAAACATCTTCACACTTCCGCTGAAGATAACAAGCGCAAACGTTTGAAGAGGAAATGTTTTTTGTTTGATTGTATGTTCTTCACCATATAATATGTACAGCATTTAAATGATGGTTGTCGTGAAATTTAGATGGCGGGAATAAAGTCCGAATACTTGTTCTATCCCATTTAGTTGGCAATTTATATAATATTTTCATGGCAGATTTAAAGATTATGTTGTATTTCGTTTAAAGCAAATAAAAAAGTAAGACTCATACGATTACATTTTTGCGAGGAAATATGATTTTAATTTGGATTTGAACAATGACTGTGAAATAGTATATTTGAGTGTATAGTTGACAGACTGTTCCATTCACGTGGCCATGAGAAACGAAGTGAGTGAGAAGCAAATACTGATGAATTGAAAGGTCTATGAAGATTAAAGGAGAGTGTTCGAGTCGGGTAAGAGTGTATATCAGAGACTTTTACAAAGAAATGGTGATGGGAAGCTGGTAGTTGATCAGGATGGTGAATATATTTATGACAAATCATGAGATTGGAGAACTGACTGATGGAATGTACGGCGAGAATCTTTAATGTAGAAAATAATGGAGCTGATGAAGTAATAATCCTTAAGGCTCTTTTCTGAAGGATAAGTGGTTGGTTAAGATGACTTGAGTAGGTATTTGCCCATAACGCGGAAGCATATGACAAATAAGAAGGAATCAATGAGTAATATAGTATTAGAAGAGTGCGATTATTTACTGGCTATTTTATATGATTGATGAGTCCAATGTTACGAGAGTTTTTGTTTTTACAAAGGTGATTTATATGTGAATTCCACGAAAGACAATCAAATAATACGATACAAAGAAACTTAACATCTTGAACAGATGATAGCTCAGTATTATGGAGGTAAACTTTAGATGAGAAATCCCTATCCCTATTCAAACGCAACAAACTGTTTAGCGTTTGGGATTGAACATGGATTCAGGAAGGAGTCGTCAAAGAAGAATTATTCCATTTGTGCTTCAGTATGATAAAGCCAGATAACAAGCAGTAGTAAGTAGTAAAAAAGTAATTCAAAGTGGCACGTGCCTCTTTTTAAACACATACACACGCAACCACATACACACCCAAACACACGCGCACGCAACCACATACACACGTAAACACACGCGCACGCAACCACATACACACGCAAGTTAATCCTCTGAAGCTGAACTGAAGATGTACCTAATACGGCATGTTAATTTGTCACATTAGATGAGTTTACGATATGATTTTTGACAACCCTCTAACGCATCAAGAATGGAATAGACTGCCAATAGAATTAAAAAAATACCTTCAATTTCGATGTTTAAATCTGCACTTAAAGACTACCTGCTATCTTTATAAAAGTTATAAAATATTAATTTATGTATAGGTCCTACATGTATCTATATCATTTTTGATCTCTGCAAATATTTATACACATCTATTCTTCGTCATATATATGTATATCAATAATCCAGTTGCTCTATGTTCTTCATAGCTTGTCATTTGTTTTTGTCACCACCATCATGCTTGTGATTTCAATTATTAATTTTAATTTGGGATAGAAGTCCTAGTGACTTAAATCCCGCCTTATTATGTTTCTGTGTTTGTCATTGTTTGCTTTATTACTTATGGTGAATAAACCAATTAATCAATCAAAAACCTTACAAATAAGATAAGCTATAAACTCAATAAATTCCAAGCTTTTAAAGTCATCATGCAATGTATTCATGTTTGAATTTGAAATAATGTAGAGGTTAAAGTTTAAACGTAGTGGAGTTTGTAAATCCAATCCGAATCTTACCTGTATGTCCTTAATGCACATGTCAATACTCAGATTGACATCCACTTCCGGTAAGTCTTGACATTTCTCATACACAGGGTGACCCTCGATGGCATTTGTACAGTGAGCCCTTGCTGTTGTCTCTGTCCAGCCTCCTTGATATGCTGTGCTCTATCCATAAAAACATTTTGTTCATAACTCACTAACCAATGTATTGAACAGATATATAATAGAAATATCTCTCTCTATATAAATATATCGGTTTAAGCAATTTCAAGAAACAAACGACAATTAAAAACGTTCGTTATATTCATTCCTGTAATGTATACTTACGACTGGATTGACATCAGGATCAAAGCTTGTTACAGGTAAATCGTCCTGTTCCAAATCTAAAGCATTTTCAGCTCTTTTAGAAGAACAGGAACTGAACAGATTGGAAACATCGACAGAATTCATATTGCATTTTACGCTCGGTTTATGGGGAGAACATATTTCTTCACGTAGTGGTAAACCTCGCCATTGCAATGGCTGCGGGGCACCGACAACCCGGCAGCTACAATATGCATTTATCTGGCCAGGCAGTCTCGTAGACACAAAACCTCTGTAAAGATTTTCATTCTCTAGAACCCTGAAATAGAGAATGATATATAACTTTTCTTCGGGCGTTTCATACATCACTGCAATTAACAATATATATCTTTCAACAATCGTCTAATAAACCAGGCGCTTACTGGTCGGGAAATTGTTAAAACATACCAAAATACATGTATTTGTATAACATTCTATATACAAAGAAAAACGTTAAGCACCCCCCTGGAAAGCCTGCACCGACCGATAAAATCATTGGTGTAGGGAGATAGTTGGCAAAAATTGGCGAACATATTGAAGTAAAAATGTCACTTTGAGTGTGTAGAACACATCCCAAGAGCAGAAGGTCAATAGCGTGTAAAGCCCCCATTAGCTTCCAACCTGCGTTTCATCCCTCCAGTGAGACGTCGGATCTGTTTTTCTTATCGCCAGAATGTTGCCCTGTATGATCACAATCGTTTCTGCAACATCAGTTTGCCAACAATTTCCCTACACCAATGATTTTATCGGTTTTTCTTTGTGTATTTATTACGAAAAATCTGACCCCCCGAAATATAGTTTGATTGAATGCCACAACATATTATTCTAAACTAAAGTTCACAATACCAATGTCAAAGTCGCAAAAATCTTACTGGTCCAGATTCATGGGATAAAATGGATATTTATCGACTGTGTAACTTTCAAAAACTGACAATATAGGCTTACTTCCAGGAGAGAATAAAGTCCGTTGGGTGAGAATAGGAATTACTAGGGCTTATAGTAGTAGAATCTCTGTGGCGAAGATCATTTTTTCGGTTGCCATCGCTGTCCCCACAAAGTCCTTCAATTTGACCATCATCCGACTCCGATTTAATGATGCGAACTGAAGACAAGCCTCTAGACAGACTAATCTTCGTACCAGATGGTAGAATCACCTGGATAGAAAAATGAATGCTTAAAGATCTGAGTTTACTTGTACTTTGATTCAATCAACTTAGACTAGAAAAAACCTTTTATCTGGTCAAGCAAACAAAGGGGAGCTACTCTCATGGAAGTTCAGTGGTTGTCTTATGAGGGGAGTTACAGACAATGAAAGTGCTTTACTTCCTACCCAGGAAGCAACAAATAAGATCAGTGACCTACCTCATTTTGATGGAGCAATAGAGAAGAACAGTGGCCTACCTCTCGTCTGTGGAGCAATAGAGAAAGCCCGTGACCTACCTCTCGTCTGTGGAGCAATAGAGAAGGACAGTGACCTAACTCTCGTCTGTGGAGCAATAGAGAAAGACACTGACTTACCTCTCGTCTGTGGAGCAATAGAGAAGGACACTGACCTACCTCTCGTCTGTGGAGCAATATAGAAGGACAGTGACCTACCTATCGTCTGTGGAGCAATAGAGAAGGACAGTGACCTAACTCTCGTCTGTGGAGCAATAGAGAAAAACACTGACCTACTTCTCGTCTGTGGAGCAATAGAGAAAAACAGTGACCTACCTCTCGTCTGTGGAGCAATAGAGAAGGACAGTGACCTACCTCTCGTCTGTGGAGCAATAGAGAAGGACAGTGACCTACCTCTCGTCTGTGAAGCAATATAGAAGGACAGTGATCTACCTCTCGTCTGTGGAGCAATAGAGACAGACAGTGACCTACCTCTCGTCTGTGGAGCAATAGAGAAAGACAGTGACCTACCTCTCGTCTGTGGAGCAATAGAGAAGGACAGTGACCTACCTCTCGTCTGTGGAGCAATATAGAAGGACAGTGACCTACCTCTCGTCTGTGGAGCAATAGAGAAGGACACTGACCTACCTCTCGTCTGTGGAGCAATAGAGACAGACAGTGACCTACCTCTCGTCTGTGGAGCAATGGAGAAAGACAGTGACCTACCTCTCGTCTGTAGAGCAATAGAGAAGGACAGTGACCTACCTCTCGTTTGTGGAGCAATAGAGAAGGACAGTGGCCTACCTCTCGTCTGTGGAGCAATAGAGAAAGACATGGACCTACTTCTCGTCTGTGGAGCAATATAGAAAGACAGTGACCTACCTCTCGTCTGTGGAGCAATAGAGAAGGACAGTGACCTACCTCTCGTCTGTGGAGCAATAGAGAAGGACAGTGACCTACCTCTCGTCTGTGAAGCAATATAGAAGGACAGTGACCTACCTCTCGTCTGTGGAGCAATAGAGAAGGACAGTGATCTACCTCTCGTCTGTGGAGCAATAGAGAAAGACAGTGACCTACCTCTCGTCTGTGGAGCAATAGAGAAGGACAGTGATCTACCTCTCGTCTGTGGAGCAATAGAGAAGGACAGTGACCTACCTCTCGTCTGTGGAGCAATAGAGACAGACAGTGACCCACCTCTCGTCTGTGGAGCAATAGAGAAGGACAGTGACCTACCTCTCGTCTGTGGAGCAATAGAGACAGACAGTGACCTACCTCTCGTCTGTGGAGCAATAGAGAAAGACAGTGACCTACCTCTCGTCTGTGGAGCAATAGAGAAGGACGGTGACCTACCTCTCGTCTGTGGAGCAATAGAGAAGGACAGTGACCTAACTCTCGTCTGTGGAGCAATATAGAAGGACAGTGACCTACCTCTCGTCTGTGGAGCAATAGAGAAGGACACTGACCTACCTCTCGTCTGTGGAGCAATAGAGACAGACAGTGACCTACCTCTCGTCTGTGGAGCAATAGAGACAGACAGTGACCTACCTCTCGTCTGTAGAGCAATAGAGAAGGACAGTGACCTACCTCTCGTCTGTGGAGCAATGGAGAAAGACAGTGACCTACCTCTCGTCTGTGGAGCAATAGAGACAGACAGTGACCTACCTCTCGTCTGTGGAGCAATAGAGAAGGACAGTGACCTACCTCTCGTCTGTGGAGCAATAGAGAAGGACAGTGACCTACCTCTCGTCTGTGGAGCAATGGAGAAAGACAGTGACCTACCTCTCGTCTGTGGAGCAATAGAGAAGGACAGTGACCTACCTCTCGTTTGTGGAGCAATAGAGAAGGACAGTGACCTAACTCTCGTCTGTGGAGCAATAGAGAAGGACAGTGACCTACCTCTCGTCTGTGGAGCAATAGAGAAGGACAGTGACCTACCTCTCGTCTGTGGAGCAATAGAGAAGGACAGTGACCTAACTCTCGTCTGTGGAGCAATAGAGAAGGACAGTGACCTACCTCTCGTCTGTGGAGCAATAGAGAAGGACAGTGACCTACCTCTCGTCTGTGGAGCAATAGAGAAGGACAGTGACCTACCTCTCGTCTGTGGAGCAATAGAGAAGGACACTGACCTACCTCTCGTCTGTGGAGCAATAGAGACAGACAGTGACCTACCTCTCGTCTGTGGAGCAATGGAGAAAGACAGTGACCTACCTCTCGTCTGTGGAGCAATAGAGAAGGACAGTGACCTACCTCTCGTTTGTGGAGCAATAGAGAAGGACAGTGACCTAACTCTCGTCTGTGGAGCAATAGAGAAGGACAGTGACCTACCTCTCGTCTGTGGAGCAATAGAGAAGGACAGTGACCTACCTCTCGTTTGTGGAGCAATAGAGAAGGACAGTGACCTAACTCTCGTCTGTGGAGCAATAGAGAAGGACAGTGACCTACCTCTCGTCTGTGGAGCAATAGAGAAGGACAGTGACCTACCTCTCGTCTGTGGAGCAATAGAGAAGGACAGTGACCTACCTCTCGTCTGTGAAGCAATATAGAAAGACAGTGATCTACCTCTCGTCTGTGGAGCAATAGAGAAAGACAGTGACATACTTCTCGTTGAAATGATTAACGACGAATGATTTTGACGAAATAATGATCAAGGTTTGAGCTGAAATAAACAAGGGATGTCACCTTTCTAGTGTTGGTGGAACAATATGCAAGGGGAATTACTTATGTTCTGTTAGTAGAGCAATAGCAAACGGAAATAACCTTCCCGGTGTTCGTGGAGCAAAAGGCAAGGAGAGTTCTGTCTTGTTAGAGCAATAGAAAATTGAAACATTCTTTCTTACGCTGGTCGAGCAATATGCAAGAGTAGTTTTCTATGCCACTTTATGTAGCAATATGTAGGAAAGGAGGCGGTAGGTGGCATGTTGGGGTTGGGCACATGTGCCTCATTAGTGGACAGGCAGTTGTCCTCTTAGAAATTGTACCACATTGATGGACAATAGACAAATACTGTTACCTGGGACACATTGATGGAGTAATAGCCAAATACAGTTATCTGTGACACATTGATGGAGTAATAGACAAATACAGTTACCTGTGACACATTGCTGGAGTAATAGCCAAATACAGTTATCTGTGACACATTGATGGAGTAATAGCCAAATACAGTTACCTGTGACACATTCATGGAGTAATAGACAAATACAGTTACCTGTGACACATTGATGGAGTAATAGACAAAGTTATCTGTGACACATTGATGGAGTAATAGACAACTACAGTTATCCGTGACACATTGATGGAGTAATAGACAAATACAGTTACCTGTGACACATTGATGGAGTAATAGACAAATACTGTTACTTGTGACACATTGATGGAGTAATAGCCAAATACAGTTATCTGTGACACATTGATGGAGTAATAGACAAAGTTATCTGTGACACATTGATGGGGTAATAGACAAATACAGTTATCTGTGACACATTGATGGAGTAATAGACAAATACAGTTACCTGTGACACATTGATGGAGTAATAGACAAATACAGTTACCTGTGACACATTGAAGGAGTAATAGCCAAATACAGTTACCTGTGACACATTGATGGAGTAATAGACAAAGTTACCTGTGACACATTGATGGAGTAATAGACAAATACAGTTATCTGTGACACATTGATGGAGTAATAGACAAATACAGTTACCTGTGACACATTGATGGAGTAATAGACAAATACAGTTATCTGTGACACATTGATGGAGTAATAGCCAAATACAGTTATCTGTGACACATTGATGGAGTAATAGACAAATACAGTTATCTGTGACACATTGATGGAGTAATAGACAAATACAGTTATCTGTGACACATTGATGGAGTAATAGACAAAGTTACCTGTGACACATTGATGGAGTAATAGACAAATACAGTTATCTGTGACACATTAATGGAGTTATAGACAACTACAGTTATCTGTGACACATTGATGGAGTAATAGACAAATACAGTTATCTGTGACACATTGATGGAGTAATAGACAAATACAGTTACCTGTGACACATTGATGGAGCAATAGACAAATACAGTTATCTGTGACACATTGATGGAGTAATAGACAAAGTTACCTGTGACACATTGATGGAGTAATAGACAAATACAGTTATCTGTGACACATTGATGGAGTAATAGACAAAGTTACCTGTGACACATTGATGGAGTAATAGACAAATGCAGTTATCTGTGACACATTGATGGAGTAATAGACAAATACAGTTATCTGTGACACATTGATGGAGTAATAGACAAATGCAGTTATCTGTGACACATTGATGGAGTAATAGACAAATACAGTTATCTGTGACACATTGATGGAGTAATAGACAAATACAGTTATCTGTGACACATTGATGGAGTAATAGACAAATACACTTATCTGTGACAGATTGATAGAGCAATAGAAAAGAATAACATGTGCCAGGTTAATTGACTATATTTTTTTCCTTTACTGTATTTATGAAACAATATACAAAGGCAGTTTAATAGTTACATATGCCTCGTTGATTTGTGTTACCTTTGTCACCTTTATTGAAGCCATAGACAATTGAGGTTAGCTTTGTCACACAGCCTACCTTATCGAACATAACACAAGGGAAACAACCTACCTCATAACCATTGTAGAAAGCCCCAGCTCGAACTTTAATGCCACTTTTGAAGCAACCGTATTTGAAGATTCTGGATGTACTGCGATAGTTTTCTCCCGTTCTAACAGCCACCAAAATATCAGGTCCTGACTGGATTGCGACTCCAAAATTACACACTGGTTTCGTTATTCCAGTGTAGCAACCTTTTTGAAGCAGCTGAACCTGTTAAAAAGAGGACTTAAAGTGACATGAGCTTCCAAAATTCACACCTTTTCCATAATTTCTGATCGTCACGACAGTAAGAGGCTTTGAAGGCCATCGAAAAACTAAATGATTGGCGTTTGAATGAGGAAAATCCATACAGTATGTGGTATGTCCGAACCGAAAACGTGTACGAAAAGTATACAAAATTTAAAAAACCGGGACGACCATTCATTCATTCTAAGCCAAAGTTAGTTCAAAACAATACTTTATCGTACATTTTGGAGACTAGAAGCACTCAAAAGCTGCTGAATTTTACGTCTTGAGAAAAATAGCCAATAATTTCAACGTTCTATCTTAACGTCAAAATATCAACATTTTGGCAGCTCATGCCACTTTAACTTTGGATTTTCATACGTTAAAATTAAACATTTACATAATGTTTATAGCTGACATATATGGCATGTATCTATCAACATTATTAATTACGATCTTGATTATTTAACAACGGCACAAATTTTGTATCAAATTGTTGTGTATACATTACCGAAAATGGATAGATTTTGTGTCGATATAAAATGTACGCCCCTTCAACGTGGTTTTCGTAAGAACTGAAAGAACAAAAACATGTTTGTTTTTTATTGGGTGATACTATAGTATTTCACATGGTCTCCAAGATATTAGAGGACGCATGGGAGCACCCGCCATGTGACTTTATTATTTGGCGTATGTCGGGAGCAAATTTAAAATAGCCTTTAATATGTAAATTCACTTAATTTAGGACACAATCAATACTCCAAGTAACATTTAAAATGTCCAAATCGGAATGAAAAAGTACATATGACTCTGAAATCTGAACAAGAACAGATGAATCCACCCCACTTCCACGTAACAGCTATATTTGATTACACCCATCTCTGGTCTTTTTGTAGATTACAATCGTAAATTAATCTTCAGTTTTTTTGTATCCCTCAAAGCAAATCCATCGTCTCAATTTTCTCAGATAAAGCTTTTATAGTACATCTAATTCATTTATCTTGGAATAATAAATAGGTATTAACGGATAAAAATGACTTGTAGAAGTTATAAAGCCAGTCAAGATTTACACCACATTGTATACGTGAAAATGGTTATCAGACCCAAAATAAATAAATCTTAAAATACTATTTACACTGACATTAGTTTCTACATACGATTTCTGAATAAAACTCTTACAGTCCATCAAAAGTACGCATGTGTGGGTCGTTATTTGAATAGCATCCACCACTGTAAATGTAGGAATAATACGAAAAGAAATACACCTAAAAAGAAACAAATGAGCGTTCAGGAGGAAAATAGATAAAAAGTCTTGCAGTTTTTAATTATTGAATAATGGCCTGCTGAATCTAGTATGCACTCTTAATCGTAGGTCGCCGTCTTTGTTCAAGGCCACATAATAATCCATTCCATTAGCTTAAGTTGAAATATTTTCGTTTTCGAGACTGGAGCAGACACTAAGATTGCACCTTTTTAATGAATTATTTTGCCAGAAGAAACAGTATCGTTTGCCACAAGGATCTTTTCGAAAATTTTAGTAACGGCGATGTTTATATGTATTCATTTTATGCCTTAGTTTGGCTTACTTATTCTACATTTGGGTACCTTCTTCAGCCTGGTATATAAAAATTATCGGATTTGAAACTATTAAACAGCTCATGCTACTTAAACCACCAAAGTACAGATCACGATCTGGAAATAAAATCTTAAATATCTTTTAAATAGTATAACGTTATCTCTTTAAAATTACTTTAAGAATTTCAAACCTGATCCTTTGACGTCTACAATTATTAAAGCTGTCAACGACATTTAAAAGTTGAACTGGTAGGCTACAATTAAGGTAAACTAAAGGTGACAACTGCATCGACTTTCATAAAATTATCGAAACAATAAACCAATAAATTGCTACCCAATTCTTCATGTTAATTACAGACAATTATTAGTCTTGAAAAATACTTAATAGTTTTCAGATAATATTTACCCTGTTATCAAAGAGTTGTGTCCCTTCCCAAACATCCCGATAATCTGCAGGCAATGGCAAATGACGAACGGCCTTCAGATCATACAGTCCGAAGATATAATAGCTGATTTTAGAATACAGCCCCTTAATCTCCATAGTTAGCACTAAATTCCAATTGTCAGAGATTATTATGGGCCCACAGAAACGAGCAAAGCTCTCTGGCACTGTTGCTTTTGATCGGGGGGCACAAAAACTGTAAGGCAATCTTCCAAAAGCTTCAAATTGAACATAACATTTCTGTTTGACACCATCAAGTTTCCAACAAGGTACTGGGACAGTGGATTTAAAATAAGCTAGTTCTGCATCACCGGCCCGCACATAGACATAGCTCCGGTACATCTAGATAAAAATATAGTACACGTCATACAGATGCAAGAGATAGAATAGTTAAACTCTGTTCCAACTACTTTTCTTTGGGGTAGTGGTGGTAGGAGGGGGTCACGTTTAGGAAAATATAAACAGATGAACAAAGTGTTGCATTTTTTTAATCAATAGGCCTAGTTGTAGAAAAATCGATAATTTCGCTCTCTTGACTATTGTATGTGTTGGCAAACTTTAATATTTAATATTGGCAAGCTTAATCACGACAATTTGTTGCTCTATGAACTTATATATAAAAAACAGCAAATATAAAAGCAAACATTCGTCTAAGACTGTTCAACTGTCCAAAGTTCTCATTAACTATTCGATTCCAGTAAAACGCTCACCTGTAAGCCCTCAAAGAAGTTTGCACTTGGGGAAATAGGATACGCTATGGAACAGGCCTTTAAGCGAGCTGTTATACGACATTTTACCTGACAAGGAAATGAAACAAAAACCATGTTCATATATATAAAACCATACATGTATTCTTTAATTGAACACTGGTTAGAAAAATATTGAATATGTTATTATTATTTTCTTAGATATTGAAAAACAAAACAACGTACATTGAAGCCCAAAGTTTTGGTTTCACCCCAGTCCTTTTCTCGGAGGACAGCAGAGTGAAGTTGTTCTGCCGACAAATCTGTATGATGGAAACTCAGAAGTCTTTCGTTGATGTACCAGCTTATATCATAGATCCAGTTTGGGTAAGCATAGTTCAAGACACATCTAAATTGTACTTCTTCCACAATTACTGTTCGTCCTTCAGAGGTCCGATAAACCTGCTCACTGTCCCCAATCCGTGGCTCAATATGTGGTGGAATTCGGAAAACTTTAAAAAGGACAGATTAAGACAATACATATTTGATTTTGTTACATATAGATACCGCTTATCGACAAATCAAAACGAAAAACTCACTGGCAATATGATCTCAATAACTTACTGATGAAGAATTGATGAGTGCAATTTTGTCCAGTTTTATTTTTCACAAATGGTTAGAAGGGCCATTTGGAACTTGAAAGATTCCGGGGTATACATGGCCCTGTACACTGTAAAATGTAACCCGTAAATTTTACGGTAGAATACTGGCAGCTGGGATGCCAAGTTTCTACCGTAAAAATAAGGGTAGACCGTAAAATCAACTAGCCACATTCCTAATCATTGAATGTGAAAAAACATTATGAAATCAGCAGGCTAAGAAATACAGGACTTTAAATCGTCAACCCCAGCATGGATCTGTTAATGTAGATTTTCAAATGTTATGTACCCCCAACGAAATAGTAAAACTGACTACTTCTGCAAGTTGACAAACATATATTTATTTGAAAAAATTCTCACTTAGGGCAGGTATCTCAATCTACGCCTTCAAATACAGCTATGTTAAATTAACTATCTTAGCCTATAGTGACAAATTTATCTTATATTAAATCGCCTACGGCGGGATTCGAACCTCTAACCTCCCATACAGGAGCTGCGCAGAACTACATGCGCACTAGCCATAACCGTATCCTTTAACCACTACACTAACTTCGAATATGAAAGGATGATGGCCACATTTCCATGCTTAACTAGCGCTTCGGTGTGCGCATGCGCACTTCCGTTTTTTTCGCTCCCTTTGATCCGCAATGACGTATTTTGAACGAATCCTTCACGGAAACAACCGAGGAGATCAGATCTCGTTAGCTCGGAAACGACAACTCTGTCTCAAAGTTATTTTACGGTACACGACCGTAAAGCTTCCACTGAAGTATAAAACGGCAATTTACCGTTAATTTTAAAATATTCTACTGTAGAATTGACGGTAAACGGTTACAGTGTACACTCGGGTATTGTGTTGTTATAAAAGATTACCATACCCTCGAATAAACCTGTTTATGTCACTTAAACCCTAAAAGCCAATTATTCAACCACTTACGTTCTTGGGGAGAGATAAAGGGTTGGTTGCTCCTCGTAGTTGTCTCCTGAACTATGGATATTGGAGGTTGTGTTTGGTTATTGCTGGCTGATGAATTACCTGCTGTAACACCAGCTACATTCGCTGGAAAAAAACATTACATATGCTTTAGGCATGCAACAAATGGTTTTAAAATAAACTATGAAGGTAAATAAATTCAATTTGTTGTTTATTTTTTATGCTTATATTCCAGTCCAACAAATAGAATTCCAAAAGAGTTAGGTTGTTGTCAGGTTGTTCCAACAGTGCTACTGCCACTGATACTTCGCTCCGCTGCATTTTATAAATGGGATTGATCAGTCAGGGCCAACGACTATAAAACATCGTTAGGGCTCGGTTTCAAGAAGAAATAGGAGTTAACAGTAAAACTGAAAATGTAATGTTCTAAATTGTAAAGATAGAGGAAAAGTAACGGACTTTTAAAACGGATCTTAGAGCTAAAACATAGGCGAACGTTTTTTACAGTGTGGTACATAGGGAGATACTTCTTATTAAGCAGCTTGATGACTGACGTTAATTTAGCCTCATCATCTTGTACAATCTTGCTTTCGGTAATGCTACTTGCAATTGAATGCAATATTTGTAAAGGCTACATAACCGTCTACAAATGTAGATGGCTTAATCAAGTCATAACATATCTTAAATAGGAACGAAGAAATTGTTTAGGCATTTTTTGTGGTTAAAAAGTATAACCAGGAACACTCAAATCCCTCCATCACTATTGATCACATATGGTTGGATATGATCACATATGGTTACACAAACTAAACCCCCCATAACTTATTATATAGGTTTGATGATTTTAAGATACTGTGTTCTGGATTTGCCCAAAATTTTCCTTACTATATACAATAACTATTGAATTGCTAGGTCTCATTTTTAATGTGGATTCCCCTGTTAATTTAAACTTACATTTTGCTATAATCATACTGCACAAGATGATCCATGTTACAGATCTCCACTCCATGCTGTCAAGGAAATATCTCAGACTTGACGTGTCGTGGGAACTTGGACCCAACTGTGCGAAGGCAAACAAACCTCGGAAATGACTCGAGATACTTAAGTCGTATACTAGTAAGTTTAATTACCATATTTATTTATTTATAGAATTCGAAACGTTTCTTTGACTGAGCTTAAACGGGATTGGACAGGCAACATGCTAAATATTTTTAAAAAATCATTCCAGTTTTCTGCCAACCAATGATTGAGTTATTTCCAGACTACCATTATCAATGTATCTTGTGTAACTTCTTTTTAATATTTGATTGATATATCTTACTGACAGGATATATGAACTGTTATTGTATGACCATTAAGACACGATGAGTACAAGGGGAAATAACTCCAAAGACACATTGTGATGACACACGGTTTGTAAAGCAGTACTGAATGCTAGGGTGTAACTTTATACATGTATTGATTCGAATGACAGCATGAATGTAATCGTCAGTTATTTCTATCTTCGGAAGCTTCAAATAGTTCTGCTGTTCTTATTCAGCTTTCACATAGAATCAAAAGGAAAATAGAACATGGTAAAATCCCCATACTGGGACGGATATTTTTGGAGGCAAAATGTTCCGTTTTATTTATCTACTATGTTAATCAATTTTAGAACTGATAATACTAATAATAATAATACTTTTCAGCTATATCCCTATGATCCCAAATTCCGCACAAGTTTTATTTTTTCAGCAAAATCGATCTATTAGGGGCAGTTGTCAGGCACTCCCAGAATGTCGTTGCATCCTTGAGGTATCCTCCCCTGCCAAACCTTGTAACGACAGAAAGTATACAGTAATCTAAAGTGTAGCATAATACATCCATCAATCAAAACAAAAGCAGAAGTTGGAAAATTTTGTTTACAACCTTTCGAACACAATTATCTGGAACTGCCAATTATACTTAAAAGGAAAAATTTAGCTAAAATATAATAATATGTAATATATAATTTCATTTTAAGGAAGTACTTGTTAACCATACGAGTTTTGATAGATGTCTTTAATCATTTTCTATCACGAGCTTTGAATGATTTAATGTTTTAAAACGGCCACGTTAAATTATGATGTCGCCTTGTTGGTCAACACCATGCAGAAGTTTATTCATTTGGTACAATATTACTTTTCTTTAGAATTCTGTTATTGGATAATTTAATTGGTAGTAAACTTAAGCATTGACTAAACTACCAAAAGAAACGATACCAACTTGTTTTCAAAATATTTTTGTTACGAATTGATTTCGAAATATGAAAACATGTCAATTCGTATTGCAGATCCCAAGCACAGCGCATCCACCATAAATACCGGGAGAACTTGATCACTTTCGGAAGATAGGATCGTGCAAGTGACATTGCCCTCTTTACCATGTTTGTCCGTGCAGAAAATGTTTTTAAAAGAGCTGCGCATACACGATGGTATCACAGCAACAAAAAGCTCTCAAGACATCCCACGTTTGACAGCCATCGAGAGAGGGAGGCGTTGGAATGGTCCAACAAGGAGCGATACACCTCTATGTAGCCAGTAGGTAGGGCTGTGCCGACGTGGGGAGTTCGACGTTCGCACGGGACTGGGCACGGGTTCTGCTCTCTGATGAGAGCAGATTCCTCATCTTCAGAAACGACGGACGGCAGCGTGTTTATCAAAGAGTTGGTGAACGTCTGGCGCCTAACTGTTACCAACAGGTACGACCGTTCGGAGGTGGTGGGTTTATGGGGGGTTTTTTTTGTTGGGGGGGGGGGATATGTGGTGACGTCAAAACGAGGCTTGTCGCAATTCGTGGAAACCTGAGTGCACAATGTTATTGCGATGTGATCTTACGGCCTGTTGTGGTGCCCTTTATTCACAAACAACCTCGTGGAAATCTTTTTCCAACACGACGATGTAAGGCCACTCACAGCAAGTTTGGCACAGGACTTCCTTGCAAACGCCAAACGTAAGGTTTTGCCATGGCCCGCATGTTCACCAGACATTAAACCCATCGAACCCTTATGGGACCACCTCGATCGGCAAATCAGACAGCGCCGTGAGCCTCCAGTCAACGTCCTGGGGCTCGTTTCACAAAGCATTCGCATCGCAAACAAAGCGTAGTTGCCAATGGATACCGTAGTGAAGAGATACGGAGTCATGGCAACTGCGATTGGTCGCACTTTGCGACGGCTTCGTGAAACGGCCCCCTGAAATTGGGAAAATGTCTCCTCGAGGAATGGGAACGTATCACTCCCAACGTCATCAGACCGAAGGTGTGTTCTGGCATGTATTGCATGATGCTCACGGTGGACATACCCACTACTGACTTGACTTTGAGACGTGTGGTATGATATTTCTCGTTGTTTCTGTGATCAGTGAATCTGTGATCATTTTAGGACCCCATCCATCTTTAAAGGGACGTGCCCGGAACGAATATCGTTAACATGTGTGCTGTTCTACCGTTGTTTAGATGGGGTTTCCGGATGACCATTGGTAACTTTCCCAGCTCCCGAGGACCACTGGATAGGGAGTTTTATTTGAGGATTGCAATCTCTGCTTTGTTGTGTTAAAAATAATCAAGTGAGCAGCAGAGCCCTTTCTGGCTGCGCATGGTCTACTTTTGGCTGTATGTTTACTGACTGTCAGACACAAAACAATAGCAACATTCCCATTCCCTAAATAACTCGTTAAATGTACATTTTGGCGGAAAGCAGCCTTTTATCCGAGATTAATCACTGTATTGTTCTAATAATCTGAAGGTCAACGTTGAACCACAAAAAAACTTAAGCAATGTCTCCTTTTTAAGGCTTGCCATATTGATTGTACTAATTGATTGAAATGGGTTTTTGGTTCGGAGGTTGTGAAAAGAGTAACAAGAGTAAACAAGAATAACATCAAACTGCATTTTTTAGTTTTTATTTTATGTCGTTGCAAACATGTGGTATCGTTTCTGTTGGACATTAGTGTATAAATATTCAGAGAAAAATCTATAGTTATAAAGCAAAGCTCATTTGTCTACCAGACTAAAATAAATTTACGGCAAGCCGACATTAAAGATATACTTGTCCCTAAATATATGTTTTATCCTAACTTGGTTCTACTAATGAGGCCGTTACAAATGTATGCTAACAAAATAAATGAATTGCTCATGTTATAATCGATTGGAATAGTCTGAGGCGCTGCTCGATGTTGTAAACCTGTGTGTTACTTTACGCCAGCTTAGTAGAACACGGCCCAAAACAAGAACATGCATATACCTATGTCTAAAGTGTCAATATTGCAATTAAAACCGTAAGTATTTTCATGAAATTTGACATTAGGAATTATCAAATTAACGTCATGGCCGATCCTCCGACGAAGTAAAAAAATTAATTTCTACTAGAATATTTTTGTTTTCAAAAAATGTACGAATGGTTTATTCGTTGATGGCGGCATTGGGTATTGATTCCTGGCTCCATGAACATGTCTTGGGAAGCGTTTAGTACGCCAAATGTTCGCTTATACCTTTTGTAATCAACTCGTCAATGTCATATTCATAGGGAAAATGTGGGGGTTTTCAAGAAGGACATATAAAACACATCGAGTGAATTAGGGCATGTGTGTGCGCAACAACATCATCCCTCGATATCCAAGACTGATCGACTTCTGGTTAGCATTTGTGTACTGGTCGTTGTAAATATATGTACCGGAAACTCAACGTTTGCCATTTTAGACCTTTAATCAGTTCTGCCATGTTATCAACATACATTTTTGCATAGTCTGGCCACAGTTGTCATTTGTTAAGTAATTTGGCCAGAAAGAAATGACATAATTAATTAGTAGATAAGCGAATTTACGTATTAATGTGACTTTAAAGTGGCATAAGCTGCGCAAATGTCACGATTTTCATTACTCACGTTAGACAAGAGAACGTTAGCCTACCAAAAGTAAATCTTTGGCTTGTACAAACCGAAGTTATTTTTCGAAAAGTAAATACAATTAAGTAAAAGGAACACTGTTTTTCTGCTTACATTAAAAGAAACAGACAATATTCCCCCATGTTAAATTTTAGTGGTTTTACTCCTAAGAATCTCATGTAATAATTCACTTCACAAATGTCAGAAAGGCTACGTCAGCGAGTCTGCTTTTAGCGTAATTTCTCGAGACAGGTATCTGTAAAAGTATCTCATTTGTCCTTCTTGGGATAGAATAGTCCAGAGTTTCAAAATGTTGCCATCACGAAAAAATATCAACACGTTGTTAGCTCATGTCATTTTACAGTGCTCTATTACATGCTGAATAATACCTTTCAGGTTGAAAATCAACTTTCTGTCCATCAAAATTGATTCTTTGTCACTGGAGCAAAGTTAGAGATCAGGAGCCTGTTTCACAAAGCGGTGTAGCGTTTTACGTAAATGCCCTAGCAACCCATACTGTAGAGATACGTTAGTATGGAAGTTACGCAAAAAATACATCGACGCCGCTTTGTGAAACAGGCTCCTGTACTAATTTCTACCGTGCTGGTTGGCTTTCAAAACCAATGGTGAATGAAATCCAGGGATAAAATCATTGTTTTATACATGTAACCCTGCTCATTTCCCAAGCAAATATAAATGAAACTGAAAATGTGTACATGGTGCGTTTTATTTTCATTGACATTCAAAAACCGGATGTCAAATCGTTTACAATATATAACAATCAACAGACTTGTAGATTTTAATGGAATGTTCCAGCTTTGGTCAAACTGGTAGTCTAAGCAATGCTTTAAATACACAATTCTCAGGAAATTTAATTGGACGGAAATTGTAGCAATGATATTAATTAAATATTAAACAAAAAAGCATCACAGATATACAGACTTTACAAAAAACAAAAATGAATGTATATACTGCACATATATCTTAGACTTAAACATATAAGAAATTTCCTCATCGCAAACAAAGATACTATTTTGCAAAATTGTCCGACCTCCGGGTTTAAATAGAATTATTGCCTCAGCATGGTTATAAAACAATACATTGGTACATTGTCATCGAGGTTTAAAACTCTAGCAAGTTTTAGCTTGGTTAAAAACCTTTTCATTTGACGAATCTGGTAAATTCTTTACAGTGTCCTCGAGGTTTATTATTCAATTCCGGTCTCAGATAAGATTAAAACCCGTCATTTAGCCACAAGTATACATTCTATAATGGGGTTTGAAGTTCAAATTTAAAGTACAGTCCCAACTTGGCCATCAATCTTTTATTTGACCAACAATGTAAACATGTTCTTAGGTTTTAAGAATTGAAAAAAAATCACTTACTTAAGCCTATACATGTCAAGTTTTACGTTTAAGTTTTAATTGTAGAATTATTACAAATATATGTGCATCACAAACTTTAAAAATAAAAATTATCTTCTTCTTTACATTAATAAAAATTGTAGTATAGTTTCTGTTACTTGTGGCTGTTATTACATTATGGACACAATCTACAATAGTCCTTTAGCTTCAAGCATTAAGAGTCCTATAGCTTGTACTGAATAGTTTAGTTTAAGAACAACCTCCAGATCATAGCACATGTACCAAGGACCATGGTGACAGTCAATTTCAGACTTCCGGTTAAACCACACACTCCACAGGTAACCCCATCCACTTCTAAAATAACAAATCAGTCAAATATATTTTTTGAGTTTCCTTTATAAAATGTTAACTTTCTACACTCCCACTTAAACAGCCCAATAACAGTATTTTGAATAATATGCTAGTTCATTGGCTAATCTGTTAAACCGCAGATGTTCTGAAAATGTCAAATATGACGAAATCCTTTATAAATGATATTGTAAAACACGAAGGTATTTGAAAGTGTATCAATTTGTTCCCACCAGTTAAAATAGCCTAGATGAAAGGCTTCAATGAACCTCGACGTGGAGGTTGAACATTTCTGAGAAATAACTATGGATTATAAAACTTTGTTAAAAAATTCTTAAGTTATCAGCTTGTCTCAGAATACCACCGATTCGATGGCCAATTGTCAGGTGCAAATTGAGACCAAATGTGGCCCACTATCAACCATTAGGTGGCAATCCCCGACATCTAATAGTTTTCAAAACGGAACTGGAATAGCGTTTGAGTTGAAAATGCTTTACCATACGTATGTGGGGAGTTAGAAGAGAAGATTTGTAAGTCGTGCAATAGTACACATGTTACTTCGAAATATATAGAAAATTGTTAATAGTTCTATCTGTAAAATAAGTACACATCTCATAGATGGCTGGTTTTGCAAACACTAGCTGCCGCATTTTATTTTTGATAGGAGCTTGGGTGAAAAGCGTATTCTTAGCTACAAATACAATTTCTTGTGTCAGTGTGCTTTTAATTTGAAAAAAAAAATATATAAATATAAATACGTTTATACATTATATTCTCAAGGCCAGGTGCTAGAAATAACTATGGCCCCAACTACCTGTCCATATAACATAAGTTTTATTTAAAGTGGCATGAGCTGCCGAAATTCACACTTTTTTCATAATTTCTAATCGTCACGACAGTAAGAGGCTTTGAAGGCCATCGAAAAACTAAATGATTGGCGTTGGAATGAGGAAAATCCATGCAGTATGTGCCCTGTACGAACCGAAAACGTGTTCGAAAAGTAGCAAAATTTAAATAACCGGGACGACCATTCATTCATTCTAAGTCAAAGTTAGTTCAAAACGATACTTTATCGTACATTTTTGATACTAGAAGCACTAAAAAGCTTCTGAATTATACGTCTTGAGAAAAATAGCCGATAATTTCAACATTCTGTGTTTACGTCAAAATATCAACATTTTGGCAGCTTATGCCCCTTTAAAGTATTTGCTGGTGGATATTGATCAAGGAGAACGAATGACACAAATCCCAGTTCCAGCTTCAACCCAGCAGCAATGTTCTGAGCGATGGGTGCTGGGTCAACAGAACTACTGTCTGGTATCACTTGGTAAGCTGATAATCCGGCTGTTAATACATATCGATGAAAGCTTACTCACCCATGAACGTCCAGGCCAGTTTAGAAATAGAAGTGTCACAGAAATAACAGTCTCGGCTGGGATCTTTCACTCCATTCGTATAACAAGAACCATCAATATAACAATGGGTATTCTAAAATTAAATTTGCAAACATTTAGCAATATTAAAAGCACACCGTATAGCAAAAGCTGCCAAATAAAGGGATAATTCCGTTGAAACAGAATTATCTAATTGTTCCTCAATTTCTTAAGAATTGCAAAATAAGAGTTTTCCGCTGATACCAATGAACATGTACGTAAAAGTAGTTTATATAAGCAATAAAAACCCTAAAATGAACTCATCTATACATCATGGATATTTGAGTTTTGTACTTAATTAGCACACACCTTCCCACGTGTTACTCTAAAGTATATCAGCGTCAGTACTATAGTTTTTCATGTTCCTTACAATCAGAATTGATGAAAACGTGAGAATGTTGGCAGCTCAAGTCACATTAATACTATCTTTACCCTATCCACTTTTTATTCAGATTAAGCTTTCAGATTACCCGGTTCATTATGCCGTTGATATAAACTCACCAGTAGTTCACACGTTGTACCGTTTTCGTTGGCAATACAATCAAAACAGGTGGAATCTCGGGGTAGAATGAGAGCCTCATCTCCAAATTTTACCCTATCGTTACTCACTGATACTTTATAACCTGTCAACCAGGGTCTAGATGCTACAGAGCTACCTTTAGGTGTACTTGTAGGCAGGTAACAAACTATTTCAAACTCATTAACAAAAATTGCGTCCGTGGTCTGACTTTCTGATGTCGTAAAAATTCCTTTTGAATCCACCTGTAATAATAAGAGTATCAGTCGTTCATATATATATCTGTAATGTCTGCCATAACGTGAATTTAGTTATTGTTATGGTTAATTTCAACATTTACAGCAACACTTGACATGGATACAAATGTGGACTCTGTATATTTGCTAAAGCTAAGTTTTTTTGTCTTACGTGAACTTCTTGCATCCTGCACATTAGGTCAGATGATTTGAGGAATGACGCCCCGTAGACCCGCGTGGCACGACACGGTTTTGATGAGGTATCACAAAGACCCGACTTGGGGATGGTTAGATTTGCCGGTGGTACTCCTTTCTGAATCCCACAATCTGCGCCTTTGTAACCAAAGTTGCATACACACGTACCTGTCACAGAGATAAGTGGGTAAAAACTTTCAAATAAGCTCAATCATTTACCGGATCGAGATCTCATCTGAATGAATATGTGCTAAACTATTGGATTAACATGTGTGACAATGTTTGTATCGAACATCGGTTCCCCCAGGGAAGAAGGGACGGGAAGGATGCAGAATGTATGCCACAATGCTTATATTATTAGAAACAGGGAAGTTGAACAACGGGACCCCAAAGGATAAGGTAAGGGAAGAATGTAGAAGGTATGCGGCATTTCTTATAAACATTTAACAGAGGTAAATGTTGCGCATAAAAAAATTATACTAAAGCGCCGAAATGAACATATATTAAAATTCATAACTTACGTTTAAACACAGTAATTATTCATTGAGTCGGAATCCAAAAGGAATTGTGTTCGCTAAACGGACTATATTGTGACCATCTCAGAGGCTCTTTTTAAACTATTTTAACAAGTAATTATACACAAATTTATGTAGCTCCTGCTTTTTTATACAAAAAAAATATATTGATTAATCGTTTACCATTTTCACAAGTGCCGTGTCCGCTGCAATCAGCTGGGCATAAAACATTAGCAATCAGTTCCACCATGCTCTCCCCTTCATCTGTAGCGTTCCAGTACTTAGTGTTTTCCGTTACAATATCCTGGCATTGTTGTTTGAACGCCTCGAGTGAAAGGTAAACCCATTCGGTTCCAGCAGTCAACTAAACAAAAGTTTTGATATATTTTACTGGTCAATATTAAATATACATGTAGTTTTTCCTGGAACAGCACGAAATATGACGTATTTGGACCCTAAAACTAAATAAATGTATCAAGAGATTTCCACAAGTTTTGGGCAAACGGTGTTGTTATTCAACATATGGCTGGGTGCTTGTGCTGATCGGACTTTCTGGAAACCATGGAATGCAAAGTCAGAAATCAATGTGGTAAACTCAGGTACCTTGGTATCACAAAATACGACCCTGTCTGATAGTACCGGGCGAGGAGTGGGTGTTTTGAACAAAATATAATCATTTGACCCTACAGTACAATAAAATATTTGAATGTCAAAGTGTTCCCTTGTGTCATTTGATGGCGATGAATTTTGACACTGAAGGGAACCTAATCATATGAAAGTCCTACCTGTATGTCCTTAATGCACATGTCAATACTCAGATTGACATCCACTTCCGGTAAGTCTTTACATTTGTCATACACAGGGTGACCCTCGATGGCATTTGTACAGTGAGCCCTTGCTGTTGTCTCTGTCCAACCTCCTTCATAAGATGTGCTCTATCCATACAAAAATATAAATTTGGCCGCATTGTATTTGAGCTAAATTGACATTAGAATCATTTATCCTCCATACATAAATTCTTAAATTAAAATGTGATATGCATGAATGACAAGTCGAGGCGGACATTTCCCACGATATGTTTTCTTTAAAAAACACAGATGAAGAATTTTATAATTTTCAGATCAACTTCTACTCACGGCTGGACTGGTATCCGGATCAAAAGTAGTTTCAGGCGGATCGTCCTGCTCCAAATCTAATACATTTTCAGCTCTTTTGGAGGAACAGGCTTCGAATAGAGTTGAAACATCTTCAGAATCCGTATTGCATTTTACATAGGGTTTATAAGGAGTACAGAATTCATCACGGAACGGTAGATCACGCCACACTAACGGCTGAGGACCGCCAACAACTTTACAACTACAATAATTCGCTGTCTGTGCAGGAGGTCTCTCGGCGGCTTTGGCTAAGATGGTACCATTGGCTGATAAAATACCTCGATAAAGATCTTCGTCATCCCGAACTCTACAAACAGAAACAACAAAAGCTTTATCTCCAATCCTACGATACTCCCATCCAATGCAAGCACATTCATTGGTGTTGCTACCTTACAAAAGCCTCTGAAGTTGTGAAGAGTATAATGGTACAGTCTGTGACATGTTTTGCTGATACAAAAGCTGGAGTGTATGATTGATACGAGTATCATAATCCGACTGAATGGTAAAAATATAGAATACGTATTGGTTGGTTCGTGTAAAGGTATGTACTAAACATGTACACATTTTGCTAATTGGCAATTACTTTCTATATGTTTAACTGAAGAGAGGCAATGATCTATATGCGTGGATTGGCTGTCGCGTGACATTTGAAGTACAATGAGCGTCGTCATTATTAAGAGATGACACGTCTGATCCGACGTCACAGAAATGGCGATTTTAAGAGAACGGCGTGACTAGCCCTCATACGATAACTGCTTTAATAACGTCATGACCTTATGACAACACACTATTGTGACGTCAATTTTGATCGTTCTTTCGAGACCTCATAGCGTTATTTACGTTTCGAGAGACAGCATCCCATAGTTATGACGGCGATTTTAGCACGTCAGATCCAATCTTACCAATGTGACGTGACCATTCCACGCATATAGTTCATTGGATCAAGGTACACTTTAAACCCTCTGATTAATCTAAACACCAGTATTACTTTACTTTATAGAAGTACAATTGGCTGTAGTGAAATAACCCACTAGCTTAAGCCAATATTTTTAACTAGCAAGCGCAGATCATTATTCAGGAAATATACCTGTTGAATAACATATATATTGTAGCATATGTAGACCTATAGTATAGTTGTTATAGACTCATCATCGTGACTTACACTCACGATAAATTTTACCCGTGGAAAAAACTTTACTAATTTCTGACCGTGGATTGCTTCTGCTTTTGTGGGGGGAATTTGAACAATCGCAATTTGCGTTACTTAAACCCGGCTACGCAAAATGTGAAGGTGATTTGGAGCAATTGATGCTCCTCAAGGGAGACAACTTCTAAACTGTTGACAGATCGAGGCTTTTATCTCCTCTGCATTTCACTTCACCAGACTCCATCATGTCGGGTTAAAAATTGGAGACAAAGGTTGAAGTCGATCAAACATCCCAGCTGGTTCGTTGTTGACGAATTCAATTTCCCATGGGTTTATGGCGAGCACGTCGATATTTTTTAACCA
This sequence comes from Lepidochitona cinerea, assembly GCA_963971465.1. Lineage (NCBI taxonomy): Eukaryota > Metazoa > Mollusca > Polyplacophora > Chitonida > Tonicellidae > Lepidochitona > Lepidochitona cinerea. The sequence continues at coordinate 101,633,326 of OZ020551.1, read as the reverse complement.
TGGGAAGGCGAATGTAGAATATAGAATACTAAGATAACTGAACAATAGATTTTCCTAACTTGATCTGCAGGCTCTAATCATTGGGAAATCTCATTTCAATAGCATAATGTTAAAATGTACAGTAATTTAATAGTGAATAAACGTTCAACGAGATAGACTTACTTCCAGGAGAGAATGAAGTCGGTGGGTTGAGAATAGAAAGAACTGGGGCTTATGGTTGTAGATTCTCTGTGGCGGAGATCATTAGTTGAGTCACCGTCGCTGTTACCACAAAGTCCTTCAACTTGTTCGTCATCAGACTCCGACTTAATGATGCGAACTGAACCCAGGCCTTGTGATAAACTTATCTTAGTACCGGAGGGAAGGGTTATCTGGATATTCAAATAAACAAGGAAAAATTATATCCTTTCCAAATTTTTCGGTGGGGTGGGTGGGGGGGGGGGGGGGGGGTGATGTTGCTTAGAAAACTACATAATCGTACATCTGCAATATTGGTATCAGCGGAAAACTGTTCTAAGTTTGATTTAACAAAATTTTCACTATTATTTGGCAGCTCATATAACATACATTATACCAAATTTATTAACAGTTTTTTCAACAAGTCTTGAACTTGTATTTGGGCAAATATGTTAGATAAACGCATCAATCTATACATAAGCTGCCTGGTTGTCGAAGAAAAGTATATATATTTTCCATTACTACCAAACTGACCAAAAGTAACACCATAAGGCTTATTAGACTGGTCGTTATCCGAGGAGTAAATTTAAACTCCGTCCAGAGCAGTAGTATCTCGAACTAAATGCTGGAGAAAGTACCAGTCGAATGAATTATTTTGAGGATAGATTGGATCTTATGCTAAGCAACATGACGTATTCTTCATAAAAGGTAAAATAGTGAGCGAGAAAATCGTTGCGAGTGAACACGGACTAATGTAAATATGATTTGACAGTTAAAATGAAATATTTATATTATGTAATCTTTCCAGATGTATCAGGTACTAGGCTATACATGTAGTCACTCTTTGGTCGGACTCATCCCACGCCTGCTTGGTGTGCCTGGGTTGGTCAGAAGGAATCAATATGAGATGGTGTATTTTCTACACCTGGACCAGGGTACCCCCACCCCTAGCTTGTACATAAATTCATAAAGACTGCTACAACCAGCCAGTCTCATCTCGACTGATCTGATCTGACGTAATCAGTATTAGTCCTGATTGGGCAGGTATAAAGTAATAGAAGCCTACCTCGTATGCACTGTAATAAGAAGTACCGGCTCGGACTTTTATGCCACTATCAAAACAGCCATATTTGAAGACTCTCATCGGACTGCGATAATTATTTCCGGTCCTTATTGCCACGAAAATGTCCGACCCAGACTGAATTGCAACTCCATAATTACATGCTGGTTTTATTCTTCCTTCCGAACACCCTTTTTGCAACAGTTGTACCTGTAACACATACAAATACCACCTGATGGATTGCAACGTCCTGTCATCCATTTGGAACATTTTACTTTTTTCAACTAACCCTTCTAAATAATCCATGCCTTGTCCTAGAGTACCTTACAAATTTAGTGGGTGATTTTTCCCCATAAAGCAAGCGTTCCAGCATTCAGGAATACTTGCAGATCGCTCTCAAAGTGACGAGAATTGAGACTATTCAATTATTTATGATTTACCAATGCATCCTCTTAATTACGAAATTGCCTTTTGTCTCTATCGTTTTCCTTTAAACAGAATTTAGTTGGAGCCTTTCGATAAAATAACCGTGATTTCATTCATTTCTACATAAAAAAACAACAGTTACCATAGCCGTTTTATTTCAATATTTATTTAGTTATAACAGTTAAAACTCATTTTCCTTAGGCTGGAGTAAGTTTGTGAAGAACTTACCGAGTATGGGAAGATTTTGTGCTGATATAAGATGTAGGACCCTTCTACGTGATTTTCATATGAGCTGGAGTAATGGATAAAATAGACAAGTTAATTTCATCGCTACCTATAATGAATTAATATGCTTTATATATGCATTACCCACAACAAGCACATCTTATGGAACATTAACTTGATCGGATAATCAGCATTGGCACTATTTCGATCATTCAACTTTCTTTTTACAGACTTTTTTATATTTAGACAAACGCTTTAGGAAATTGTCCAACTGTTGCCCTATAAATGACAGTTTTAACTAGATGATAGTACTGTACTTGGGATTCTCAAATGTCTTGTTTGATTTTTTTCCAATCTTTCGAAAGTCGCGAATAAAGTCACCTATTTAGTTTTTTTGAAAAAAAACAAATGAAATAAAATCGCTTCAACCTAAAGGAATGGATAATAATATCTTGGCCAATACGATTTTCCTTCTTGCGCCGGTGTGCTTTAAAGTGAACACTTTAGGTAAAATACATTATACTTCATCTTAAAGACAATATCTACCTGGTCCCAAAACATGGTTTATTTATTGACTTTCCTGCAAGAAGCTATGGTTAATTATTCTCAGATGTCTGGTGACTGGATGTCACTGAAACATGTGCACACCTTACAACTGGCAATATGATTGGTTTATTTGACCTAAATACACCAATAGCAGGTTGGCATACCAGGTTTAACATTCATAAATAAACATAACTCACATTCCATCAAACGTGCGCATGTGTGGATCGTTATTCGAGGAACATCCGCCTCTGTATATATAGGAATAGGATGATCGGAAATATGCCTGGAAAGAAAGAAATGTGCATTTACCGTATAAGATACTCAATAATTGTAAATAAATCTTAGGCAATTCGACTAACGTTTGATAGCCGCACAGTCAAACTATTCACTAACAATTAATTGGGATAAAGTTGCTGCGTAATTCTTTATGTCCTCTCTGAATTGTTCCATTAGCGACACTATGTAAGTGAAATCAAGATTCTATGGGGAGTATTGAAAAGGCAAAAACTTTTTTTAAGATATTGAAGTTTCTAAAATGCTGCTGAAGTTTCTCCATCAACGTTTGATCCTACAGACAAAACGATTGGTTTATACGTTACCCAATTATTGAGGAGTTCCACTCCTTCCCAGACGTCTCTGTAAGTACTGGGTAATGGTAGATGACGAATTGCCCTAATCTCATATACTCCGTATATATAATAGGTCACCTTAGAATACAATAAGGGGATTTCCATACTAAACCAAGAATTCCAAGCGTCAGAAACCATGGTTGGTCCACAGAAACGAGAAAACCGTTCAGGCACTATAGTTGTGGATCGAGGGGCACAGAAACTGTAAGGTAAACTTCCAAAAGCCTCAAATTCAACATAGCATTTCTGTTTAACACCATCAAGTTTCCAACAAGCTATGGGTACTGTGGATTTGAATTGGGCTAAAGCTGGTTGTCCTTCCCTCACGTAAACGTAACTCCGGTAAGCCTAAATAGAAAATACATTTACCATAATTGTTTGATATTAAAAATAACAAAATACAAATCTCATCAAAGTACAATATAGTGGCAATATACAATTTTAATTGTCCTTTGGTCTGGAATGAAATCTAGTTTCTCTCGCGAATCGGTTCCAAACCAAAGGAGAAATCATAATACAGGACAAGGAGAGGATACAAAAAGGCAAATATCAACAATAGGTATGAATCTTAATGACGTCACTCGAAAATTTTTGAAGGGAGGAGTAAACGTGGGGGGGGGGGGGGTGCGAGTGCTGACCGCTACATTGGTAGCGTAGTGACTTTATAAAGTCAGCCATGTACTCGACCCCTCCCAGTATTCCCATTACATTAGGCAATAGTGTCTACATCATACATATATTAATATAATGACGGCTTCTTACCTGTATACCAACAAAAAAGTTAGCGCTGGTTGGAATGGGGTATGCCAGAGCACAAGCTTTCAAGCGGGCAGTTATTCGACATTTAACCTGCGGAGAAATACGTCTGGTCAGCAGTCAAGATACATACAAATTCTCTGTACAAGTGTGTTTTAGTGTTCATAAATACATACACATATATATATATAGCAAGTAAATCAAAGAAAAAGAGAATGGGGCAAAAGGAAAAACTAAGCATTGTAGCTTGTAGTTCGCTGCTCAATAGAGTGAATGAATCTTGCAAACCTCAATTCTTTTTTTTCTTTCAAAATACCGATTTTGATGATCTCACTTACTATTTGTTTCGTAAAAAGACCTTCTCAATTGTAGTTGCTAAATTGTCAATCACTTCTTTATCCACAGATTTCATTGAAAATTCATTATTTTGACAGATTTTAAAAATCAGATTTTAGTTTGCGTTTTCGATAATTTTGCTGTTATATTTAACATATATTATTTGATTAAACCAGACAAGTGTTTCAACACGGATTTGGTTTAAATTCAATGAAAGGCGTTTATTTTCATTCATAGAAGAGGTTAATCGTTTAATTTATACTCACATTGAACCCCAATTTTTTTGTTTCGCCCCAGTCTTTTTCTCTGAGGACAGCAGAGTGAAGTTGTTCTGCAGTTAAGTCCGTATGGTGGAACGAAAGAAGCTTATCGTTGATGTACCAGCTTATATCATAAATCCAGTTGGGATAGGCGTTGTTTAAAGCACATTTAAATTGCAGCTCCTCGATGACTACAGTCTGGCCTTCTGCAGTTTGATGCATCTGTTCGCTGTCTCCAAGTTGAGGTTCGATGGTTGGGGGTAAACTGAAGACTGATAAACACATATTAGTTAAATAATTTGAACGTGACTTCAAAAATCTACTTATCAATGTAGTCTAAATTATGTTAAAGTGACATGAGCTACCAAAAATAAGGGAAATGCAGTTGATACAGATTTAGCTATTTGTTCGTATGTGAAGAAGTATGAAACAGAAGCTTTGTCCATGTACCAATCTTGGATATGTACGTTAAGATAAGTTTTATAAGCGTCAAATACTCGAACATGTACATTTGTACATACACATACGGGCCATTTTCAGTTCGTAGGGTAACTGACTTTACAAATATTTTTATTTCAATGTCAATCTTTTTCCAGGTACTCAAAAAGCTCAACTTCTAACCACGCCTTCTCACCGCACTACGGACTCAATAAACTGACTGTTCGACTACCAATTTTAGTAGAATGAATATATTATAATAACAAACCACCATCGCGGAGTATTCAGGTATGATATGACCAATGAAGCGAGCCAGACCACGAGAGTGACTAAAAGTTAGTGTAAAGGAATTTTGTCACACTTGGTATTATTTTTCTCGTAATAACTAAGTTAAGCTGTTGTGCAAATTTCATGAAAATCCTAAAATAGGTTTTTCAGAACGAAATGAATATTCCACACGGTCACCCGAATTATACGATGTTCGAAGCACCGCCTCGAGTCCTCCATGTAGGGGAATATGTGTTAGCAACACATCATCAATATACTTTGGGCACAGAGTTTGGATATCTCCAGCTACTCCTATTGAAGCATGCAGATATTATTTGGAAATTCGAAGAAGTTTAAGAGGAAAGTATCATGCTATCGGAATTAAATACGATATAGGGGGCGCACACATGTGTCTCATCCTGCTTTACTTACTTGTCGGTCAGGAAGAGCCACACATTAAGCCGCCCTTACATGGTTGGACTGGATCGACAGACTTTTTCAAAACCCTGCAGTCAGGTGACGCGAGGATTTCGTCGGTGACGTGAAATCAATTCAAGCCCATGCACAAGTATGTATGAGTCAAATTGGGTTGCTATCGTGTGTAAAAAAGATTGAGGAAGCCCTCTATAAAGCCACGTGACTTGGGAAATCCTTGGACAAGCTGCGGATCATGTGATACGTTGTCGCTGTAAGAGGAGACTTAGAAATCCGTCGGACAATTTTTGTACACTGTTTTTTCACAAAGAGCGATTTGGCAGATTAACAACGAAATTCGACGAAATCAACGGGTACAATGAAAAGATAAATGTTTTAAACGTATGATAGGCGGTAAAAGCTAAAAGGCAAGGGGTAACTGCCGCCAATACCGATGTAATGCGGGCTTCCAATTCCTTCAGATTTTGTACAGAAGGCTCTACGGCTGGAATGTTTCTGCCCTTCCGATCCCAAATATGCTCTTAAGGATTCAAATCCGCGCAGTTACCCCTTTAACAGATTTGACGTCTCCCTGGAGGGTCGAGACGCAGGTTGGAAGCTAATGGAGGCTATACGCACTATTTACCTTCTGCTCTAGGGATGTGTTCTACACACTCAAAGTGACATTTTTACTTCAATATGTTCGCCCTGTGTAGCCAGATAGACTCTGAAGTTTCATACTTACAAGCATCTTTTTATTTTGTTAAAATACACTTTTGATTTGGCTAACGATATCCTGAATAAATTGCATAGCTTATTGCCATTAATGATGATTTCTTATCGCCAGAATGTTGCCCTTCATGATCACAATCGTTTCTGCAACATCAGTTTGCCAAACATCTCCCTACATCAATGATTTAATCGATCGGTGCAGACTTTCCCCGGGGGGGGTGCTTAACTTTTGTCTTTGTGTATATCATAGCTGTTTAACTGGAGTACACTTCAAACCATTCCTTCATCTCTCTCATACAATAACTCGAGATATTAGCTTTAGTTATCAAAGACTAATGCCATTTCGTTTCATTCTTCCTGTGTATATAATGATACCAGTTAAGATCAACTTACTTTTGATCTACTGTGGCACATCGTTCAGCCAGCTCAAGTGTTTTGTCAGTTTTTCGGAAGTCACTTATGCGCAATCCTCGGATGCCCAGGGTTAAATTCTCAACAAGCTCACACTTTACCCCTGGGCCAACTGCGATACAAAGCCTCGATTTCTTGGAACGCCCAACTACTTTCGGGTCAATCAAAAATTCTCTTATAAACGTTGGAAGTCTTCAGTGTGACACGTTTATCAAATAAAAGTAAAAACCGAAAAGTCGCCCATCTTAGTTTTGTAACGCGGATTATGATTGGTGAGATTTCCGCCACAGTTTGGTGGCGGAACCAATTAAAGTCTACATGCATATTAAATTAGAAACGACGGATTTACTTCCACTTGTCACACGGCTAAAGTGAGCGTGAGCATAAGTTTTAATCGTGGTTTCCGACGATGCTTATGCGCATGTAATGTCGACCAAAATGGAAAAGTGGTAGAGGTGATTGACCGGTGAGGAAAGTTAGTTTTCAATGCAAATTATAATTTTCAACAGATGAAACATTGTGGCATTTGTGTAATTCGGCAAAAACAGTCCTCTGAGGCCAGAAATTTTCGCAATCTGGACATCAGATCTTCAATATATAACTTATAAGACTCTCGTGGCCGGTCTCGCTTTAATCAACATAAAAACAAATGTAAAGTTCTTTTTTTCACTTAATAGTTTATTTGGTTACAATATGGACTTACGTTCTTGAGGGGAGATGATTGTCTCGGCCATTGTTGAAGGTCTTGCTGTTGATGTCCTCGGGGCTGTGGTTCGGACATCTGTACGAAATGAATAAGTCAGCAGCGTAATTAAAATTCACAAAGCCATTATTGTAATATAAGGCGAGCATTTAAGGTGGCTTGAGCTACCAACTATAGAGGAAATTTCATTTTAAAAAACTGTAGCTTACTACTCGTTATTGACACAATAAAGTACAAGGTAAGAGCTTTGAGTTGATACCAGCTTTGCAGATGTACGTTTACTTTATAGTTTTATAAGCAACTAAAAAATGAAAACATGTGCGTTTCTTGAAATTTTAATCCTTTAGTTTTTCAAGCTCCTTCAAACGCTTAACATCTCCTGTCAATTTGAATCTATGAAAAAGCTCCAATTTTGTCAGCCCGATCATGCCATTTTAAGATATAAATTGCAAATAGTTTACATTGACCTTGTGTGGTTGCATCTATTGGCGCCAGTAACACGTTGTTAAGTCGTACGGCATGTTTTGCGTGTTTTACGAAGACAAATGTATTTGTAACTATGGATAAACAATTTACATGTGTAAGATCGTTTTAATACCTGCAGCTTGAGTGGTGGGAGCTAGCGTCACATTCTGTTGAACAGTCTGTTGAGCTTGACCGCCTGAAATAAATACTTAACATCAGTTATTGTATAAAACCTTTAAAATGTATTAAATATTTATATAATTTTAGGAATTTTGATCCAATAAGTATCAATATTCATAGAGCTAAACTCCCTTGTCCCTAAGCTCCCTTGTCCCTAAGCTCCCTTGTCCCTAAACTCCCTTGTCCCTAAGCTCCCTTGTCCCTAAACTCCCTTGTCCCTAAGCTCCCTTGTCCCTAAACTCCCTTGTCCCTAAGCTCCCTTGTCCCTAAGCTCCCTTGTCCCTAAGCTCCCTTTTCCCTAAGCTCCCTTGTTCCTAAGCTCCCTTGTTCCTAAGCTCCCTTGTCCATAAGCTCCCTTGTCCCTAAGCTCCCTTGTCCCTAAACTCCCTTGTCCCTAAGCTCCCTTGTCCCTAAGCTCCCTTGTCCCTAAGCTCCCTTGTCCCTAAGCTCCCTTGTCCCTAAGCTCCCTTGTCCCTAAGCTCCCTTGTCCTTAAGCTCCCTTGTCCCTAAACTCCCTTGTCCCTAAGCTCCCTTGTCCCTAAGCTCCCTTGTCCCTAAGCTCCCTTGTCCTTAAGCTCCCTTGTCCCTAAGCTCCCTTGTCCCTAAGCTCCCTTGTCCCTAAACTCCCTTGTCCCTAAGCTCCCTTGTCCCTAAGCTCCCTTTTCCCTAAGCTCCCTTGTTCCTAAGCTCCCTTGTTCCTAAGCTCCCTTGTCCCTAAACTCCCTTGTCCCTAAGCTCCCTTGTCCCTAAGCTCCCTTGTCCCTAAACTCCCTTGTCCCTAAGCTCCCTTGCCTAACCATATATTTTACTTTCTTTTACCATGATAATTTTTTGGTTTAATCTCAGTCTACCGATATACTTGCAATAGCTGAAGATCTGTACACCCATGTCAATATGATACAAAGTTTTACTGATCAAAGCCGAACTACCGCTTGTCTTGAACATAATGAAATATCATAGGTTTTAGTTTATTACAATAACATATAGCAGATAATACCTGGACCTGCAGTGACTGCTTCTGTTGGAGCTAAAGTCACCTCTTGTGGAGTAGGCTGGCCTGGGCCACCTAAAAGTAATAATTAGACATCGTATTGCTTGGGCCGCCTTAAAATAATCTAGGCCTACTAAAATCAGTTGTTAAATATTTAACGATCTTTTATTATATTGTTATTTCTTTTTGCAACAATCCATTTTTTTAGACCACCATGATCTCATGGTGGTCTTATCAAATCGCTTTTTGTCCGTGGTCCGTCGTCCGTCGTCCGTCGTCCGTCGTCCGTCGTCTGTCGTCCGTCGTCTGTCGTCCGTCGTCCGGTGTCTGTAAACTTTTCTTGTGATCGCGATTCCAAGAGAACTACTGGTCGGATTTTCATCAAATTTTACAGACATGTTCCCCTTATGGTCTAGTTGTGCAACATCTATTTTGTTTGCTCATTTGCATATTAAAATGGCCGCTGGCGGCCATTTTGTGATTTTTACCTACATAGTTTGTGATCGCGGAATCTAGAAAACCACCAGGCCGATCTTGATGAAATGTTTTTGTATTGGTTCCCCATATGGTCTAGTTGTGCAACATCTATTTTTCTGAGCTCATTTGCATATTAAAATGGCCGCTAGGCGACCATTTTGTTTTTCTATTTTTTATCACTTTTCTCTCTTGTGACCGCGATTCCAAGAGAAGTCCTAGTTGGATCTTCTTTAAATTTCACACGCACGTTCCTCCTATGGTCTAGTTGTGCAACATCTATTTTTCTGAGCTCATTTGCATATCAAAATGGCCGCTAGGCGACCATTTTGTTTTTCTACTTTTTAACACTTTTCTCCTAAAGTAATGAGAGGATCTTCGTAAAACTTTGTACGCAGGTTAACCCTATGGCCTCGTTGCGCACTATGTACTTTATTGCTCATTTGCATATTAAAATGGCCGCTGGGCGACCATTTTTTTTTTCTTCTTTTTGTCACTTTTCTCCTAAAGTAAAGAAAGGCTAGGATTTTCGTAAACTAATTTACGCATGTTAGCCCTATGGTCTCGTTGCGCACTCTGCACTTTTTTGCTCATTTGCATATTCAAAATGGCGGCCACTGGCCATTGCTTTTTTTTATCACTGTTCTAAAGTAATGAAAGGATGTTCGTAAAATGTTATACGCAGGTTAACCCTATGGCCGTGTTATGCAGTCGCTGCTCATTTGCATATTCAAAATGGCGGCCGGTAGCTTTTTCTGTGATTTCCATCTACATAGTTTGTGATCGCGGACTCAACAAAACTACCAGGCGGATTTTGATGAATTATTTTGGCCGGTAGCTTTTTCTGTGATTTCCATCTACATAGTTTGTGATCGCGGACTCAACAAAACTACCAGGCGGATCTTGATGAATTATTTTTTTGTGTTGCTTCCTCATATGGTCAAGTTATGCAACATGTATTTTTTTCGTCGTTGATGTTTTCATTTAACACATTCGGTACCGCTGTCGCCATTTGGCGTTAGAGTGCTAGCCTGCTTCATTACCGAAGACATCGTATGGCGACAGCAGAAGTCGGCTAAAACCCCACTGACGCCGTATGGTTATTTTTTCTTACAACTTCAACTGATTTTGAAAATGCACAAATAAAATCACATGTTGCATCTGTTGGTTGCTTTGTGTTTTGTTTTGTCAATCTTCGAATACGGTTAAAGAGGTTTAATTTACTTTAACGGGCGCGCAATTCACTGATAACTTCCAACTTTGTCCAAGTTAGAACGGACACTTCAAGCATACGTATATAACAAGAAAATGTTAAATTTGACAATAAAAGCTTGTGGACTTCCTTATATTTACAGCTTCAGATCTTAATATATATTTTCCTTGTTTCCAATATACTGACAGAGAGTGAGATATTTAAATATATAGGATTTAAAAGTGCTAAAATCGGGTGGTAAAATTAGTTCGCTAGTGCGAGTTCCCGCTGTCAATCACAGGGCCCCTACCAGACATTTTAAAATCATGACCTAGTTAAAGACAAATAAGCTATTTTTGGCACTGAGGACGTTATTTTGGAATTTCCTAGTCTATAGTAGTGGAAAAAAGGCATTTATCGGAGCTTTATTAAACCTCAGAGTGAAATTGCAATCCTCGGGTCATTTTAAAACGTATCAAAATCGACTCTTTTCAGATTTCCAAGGGCGACAATAAGAAAAAGTTTACATGTATCTATGCATGTTGCCGGCCGCCACGGCTTGTTCGAAGTCGGTAAAATGGCCTTCTCGAATTTGGATTCTAAACGCCTAAATTCTTTCCAAAAATGTAACAATAATAAATATTTTTAAAGGAGAGTGTTCCCTAAGACACGTAAGAAGATCCATATTGTATTTTTCGGAGTTTGAAAGGAAGAAATATTTCAAAATGAAATGAAATACACGACAACGTACAATCACTATTTTGCCGATCGAATTTGCATTCAGGCAGCTATGTACAGCAACTGACTTCGCAATTGTAAATGCTATTTACCAATAAAGTAACTGAAATGTTTTTGTTCAATCATGTATTTATATTAAATCGTGCATGAAGATTTTTTTATAACAGTTCACTAATTTCTGAACGAATCGGGACATTTTTTGCCATTAATTTTTAAACTGACTTTCGTCATTTTTACTCATCAGACGAGTGATACGTCGCCCGTTCTTCACTTTTCACGGGCTATTTTTGACAAACAAACACTCAATGCACTTGGTAACATGTGTACAATCGTTTTGGATTTTGTAAATTTTAATTGTGTACAGGACTCAAACAAGCGATATCACTGACTGGCCTGTGTGCAAGTAGGCCTACATATAGCTCCGGTAAGTAGCGTTAATGTGCGGCCTCCTTGAAGAAAGTTGGTTTTGAGTTTTCAGATAACAGCCACTATCTACCGAAGAAACTTTGTTCTTGTCCAGCCACCCACCAACTGAAGAAATAAATTTCACATATCAAATTTGCGATCCGTTTATAAGCAGCCTCACTTTCTGATAGTGTTCTATGGTGGGCTAAGATCAGTTCACTGATCTCTTGTTTATTAAAGGCACACTTGCCGCGAAAATCCATAAGACTGTTTACAAAAAAAAACAGTGGACGGTTTTCTGTATTTTTCCTAGACAGAAAAAGTTAGGAACTTTCTATTTTTACCAGAAATTGAAAGTTTTGACATCATTTAGTATTTTTTAATTTGAAATTGAAAAACAGATTTTTCAGGTACACGCAATGTAAACAAACTTCGAACCTGAGCGTGTGCACAAGTGCCCTAATGGTGTGTGGGCGATCTAACGACACGGTATAATTTTACGAACTTTATCTAAAAAATTCATACTAACGATCGAGTAAGAGAGTCTGTAAAAGCCTGCCGAGTGACAAAAACACAGACAAAAACCACAGACACCAACACTGATCAGTGTTGTTGTTGTAATCGAGCTTTGATTTTTTGTTTGTTTTTCAGCCTCACTTATACACTCTAAACCTAACTGGATATGCTTTATGTGTGCAATGCTTAATTTTAGTGGTTTTAGCTGTAGTAAGCTCGTGCAAATTGATTTTCTTAACAAATGTCAAACAGGCTACGGCGGCAAGTGGGCCTGTAAGACAAATTTAGGATTTTGATAAACTAAGTATTTGTAATAGACAATTAGTTAAATACCTGGGCCTGGCGTGACTGCTTCTGTTGGAAGTAAAGTCACACCTTGTGGAGTAGACTGGCCTGAGCCACCTAAAATTAATAATTATACATCGTATTGCTTGGGCCGCCTTAAAATAATCTAGGCCTACTAAAATCAGTTGTAAATAAAAACAGCAGACGCATTTCTGTATTGTTCCTACACAAAAAAGCTGGGAATTTTATTTGCGGTATTTTTAATTTGAATATTTCATTTATTGTATACCCGCAATGTAAACAAACGACAAGCCTGGACATGTCTACGGCCGCCGTAATAATTTGAACTAACGGTACAAAGGTGTTTCTTTTATCTAGAAACACAGACGATGGACACAAAAGGCCTGTCACTAAATTTGAGATTATAATGTAAACAGAAAAAGACTTGAAACGACTTTAATTCAACGCTGAAGTTACCGAGTTTGTGGTCGGAGTACATTTTAGGTATGCCTTTACATCACTATTTGCACATTTTAAACTGAACAATGCACAACGTCCTTGTGTAAATTTTGATAAACTAAGTATTTGTAATAGAGAATTGGATAATTAGTTAAATACCTCGACCTGGCGTGACTGCATCTGTTGGAGCTATAGTCACACCTTGTGGAGTAGTCTGGCCTGGGCCACCTAAAAGTAATAATTAGACATAGTCTTGCTTGAGCCGCCTTGAAAGAATGTACCAAAGATCATTTGTAAATATTTAACGTTATTTTATTACATTGTTATTTCGGTTTTTTATGATGACAAATTTAGAATAAGTATTTGTAATAGAGAATTGGATAATTAGTTTAATACCTGGACCTTGTGTGGCTGTATTTGTTGGTGCTTAGATCACACCTTGTGGGGGTAGATTGTACAAACATCAGTTATCGTAAATATTTATCGAAGATTATTACAATGTTTTTTTCGTATCGTTAAAATGCCTGTTTTATGAATACAGGTTTTATATTATTTGTTAGTAATTATAGATATATTAAAGGCACACTCGTGGCCAGAAATATAGGAAAAAAAAACAGCAAACGCTTTTCTGTATTGTTCCCACACAAAAAGCTAGGAATATTTTATTGGCGGAATTTTTAATTTGAATATTTCATTTATTGTATACCCACAATGTAAACAAACAACAAGCCTGGACATGTCTACGGCCGCCGTAATAATTTGAACTAACGGTACAAAATTGTTGCTTTTATCTAGAAACACAGACGATGGACACAAAAAGCCTGTCACGAAATTTGAGATTATAATGTAAACAGAAAAAGACTTGAAACCACTGTAATTCAACGCTGAATTTACCGAGTTGGTGATCGGAGTACATTTTAGGTATGCCTTTACATCACTATTTGCACATTTTAAACTGAACAATGCACAACGTCCTTGTGTAAATTCGATTTCTTCAGAAATATCATAACGGCTTCTGCGGAGAGTTTGTTAGCTTACTTTGTAAAAAAAAACTCATTTAGACGGCTAATAACACTCTGAAACTTCGGGGATTTACGTGCGTGAAATACCAAAGCCGACCGGCAGCGAGCGAAGATAGGCGAAGGGAGTTTCGACTGGGCTAATAACAGTTATCTTTTTAGTGGCATTTGGAGCTATTGAGGATCGCCAACTCCTGAATTGTAGGCTACTCTTAGCTTGAAAAGGATGTTAGTTTCTACATGGAAATGTTGTGTATAGTCTCATAAGAATTATTACGAGATTTTGTGATATCCGGTGACAGATGACGCCATTAAGAACGTTTTTGATGACGTTGCAATTCCATTTGACGTATTTTGTTTCATAACGTCAGATTTAAACGTCATGGTGGAACGAAAAACGCTCACAGGTGACAGGAAATATGTGGAATCACACGTGACTTGCGCTCCCTATAAACCCAGGAGTTCCAATCCATAAAAACTATGTTCATTTCTTAATTGCAGATAGCTGGCTAAGCTATAATGTAAAAAGAATAGTAGTTTAAAGTCGATTGGGTCAGTTTAGTTATCGTTAAGTGGCATAAACTGCCAACATTTTGAAACAGAATTTCAATTAATACAGAATTTATTGGTTATTTTTCCCTCGAGCACAAATAAAGAGCTTTTCGCTGATATCAACCTTGAAATTGCACGTTAAGTTTTTTAGAAGTATCACACACAAATAATCTCATGTATCCCGACTGACAGTCCATATATACTCTCCCAAAGCTAGGATGCCGATTCGCTATAGGTTTAAGATAGCAATCAATTAGCCCTGATATGTAACTTGTTATAACTTTTTTTCCAGAATTATAGGTCATATCTACTGATATTCATTTACGTCTTAAAGCGGATACACACCCCCCTCTCACATGTATGATCCAAAAAAAAAACGGAAGTCGTGACTCTGTATCAAGGAAATTTGATGGTTTAGCTAATCCTAGAAACCAACATAACACTACCCTACGTTTTGCCTAAAGTAAGCTAATGGGACATCAAAACAGACACTCTCCCAAAAAAGAAACGCAACATCCAATTTTTGTTCTCCAAAATATGAATTTTCAACATCAATTTTAATACAGAAATAAGCATCACATTACACTGAAATTTGGCAGACTGGTTGTTCAGAAGTTCATTCACATATAAACAATTATCACATTAAAGTTCATAGCGCTCAGATGACGTCACTGCAACGTCAATATCTGTTGTGCCCATCATTAACCTGTAACACAGCACGGACCCGTCTCGGCATAGATACAATCAATCAACGAATACGGTTTTGTGGAATTCTCCTCCATTCTTACACAAGAGCCTGCTGCAGTTCTTGCAGAGTTTGCGGCGCTGGATGACGACTGCGCACGCGTCTATCCAAATCATCCCACAAATGTTCTATTGGGTTCAAATCTGGTGATTTGGACGGCTAGGGGAGCACTGCAACGTTCTGGTGGGCCAGAAATTCAACAGTAGCACGGCTGTGTGCGGCCAAGCGTTGTCATGCTGAAAAATTTCCCCACGGAGGTCCATTACGGGCAGCATATGTGGTGTCAAAACCTCATCTGTGTATCGAACGGCGTTAAGGTTGCCGGGAATGTGCACTAGTTGAGTTTTTCGGGCACAAGATATGGCACCCCACACCATCACACTTTCTCCGCCGAAATTGTCGACCTCAAGAACGCAGTTCCTTGCGAACCTCTCATTCCGGCGTCTGTAAACTCGTGTACGACCATCTCTTCTCTGCAGCTGGAATCTTGATTCATCGCTGAACCAGAATCGCCTCCAGTTTCACAGAGTCCAGTCCCTTAAACCGGTTGCATCATCGGACCCTTGCAAGTCGATGCTGGCGTCTCAGTACTACGCCAAAGTAAGGACGTCTGGCGCGTAAGCCGTTTTGACGGAGACGGTTTCTGACTGTCTGTGCCGATATTCGACGGAGACCTAAGATATTTGATGCTGTTTCTGTTGCTGTTTTGGTCCGGTTTCGCAGGTGAAGTAACCGGATGTAGCGATCTTGGGCTGCTGATGTGATCCAAGGTCGACCAGAACGTTGACGATCAGCTGTTGAACCGGATTGCTGGTACCGTTGCAGCAGTCTGGAAATCGTGCCCCGGTGAACATTATAAAGTCTAGCGACTGCATTCTGTGATTCGCCGGCTAAGAAACGACCAATAATGACGTTCCGGGTAGCTGCGTCTAGTCTTGGCATATTGTAGCAACTTCGTGAAACAATTTAACGACTGAATTCAATTGAACGGTTGTGTGTCTTTCATACCCATTAAACCCGCATAAAGATAAGACGTGATTCGCACGTGCAACTGCCCTACGTTTTTCCTTAAGCCTTCCTCGTGTAGCGTTACACAAAGGCTGACCCGGAAGTCACGTGTGATCAACAGCCACTATCAGGGGCTTAAATTCAATTATCGGACATTTACATTATAACATGATCCTGTTGGCATGTGTCAATCACGCACATTTTTGGAAAAATTCATGTTTGAAAAAAAAATTGGATGTTGCGTTTCTTTACCAACCAATACAAATAATTTACCTTGAGTTTGCTCTGGGGGCGTTTGTCTTGTTGTCAGCTGACTAAAGAAATCTAGAAAGACTAAACATAAGAAATGTTTGAAACTCCCTTTAAACGTGGTTTCTATAGTAATGAGAAATGCTTGAGTGGCATGAGCTGCCACAATTCACACTTTTTTCATAATTTCTGATCGGTACGACAATAAGAGGCTTTGGAGCCCATCGAAAAACTAAATGATTGGCGTTGGAATGAGGAAAATCAATATAGTATGTGGCCTATACGAACAGAAACAGTGTTCGAAAAGTAAACAAAATATAAATAACCGGGACGACCATTCGTTCATTCTAAGCCAAAGTTTGTTCAAAACAATACTTTATCGTACATTTTCGACACTAGAAGCAATAAAAAGCTTCTGAATTATTTGGCTTGAGAAAAATAGCCAATAATTTCAACATTCTGTTTTAACGTCAAAATATCAACATTTTGGCAGCACATGCCACTTTAAGGCATCAACACGTAGTAAGTGTTTGTGAACAACACGAGCTTTTGAAACCTATACCGGTGCATTTATCTTTGAAATCAGTTACGCTTGATTAAGGCACTGGTATAGGTGTCGAAGCTCGTGTTCGACTACATTCAATCTGTACTTAACTTTTTTATTTATATTTTCTTGTCTTTCAGTATATTTTGTTGTGAGCACGAAAAAGTCTTAAAAGATTTTAGTGTATCAATAATCAAAGAGTATTTTATTTATTAAATATATCAAATACAAAAAGTTACCTTGAGTTTGCTGGGTTGTTGCTCTTGTTATCCTCGGACTTGTAAAAACTAATAAAAGTAAACAAGCTGGTTATTTTCATTCAGTGGTTTATTTTACAATCGACAACATCAATTTAAAGTCGCTAACTTTGAAACAAGGACACTCTATAGCCACTGAGTTAATAGCAGCGTTATGTACTCTTCTTGAATAATCAGAATAAGATAATAGCGTTGTTACCCACAAGTATACATTTTAAGACTAATCAAAAGCCAGGCTCTCATCTCACACTTATAATACTAGGCTACACTGAGTCTGTATATTTAGCTTTTTGATTGGCTTAGTGCTTTCTTCTCGGTCAGTATATTTTGCGACGTACAGCTTTTGTTAACCATTTAAATGATTCAAACGTGTGCCTCAATCCAGATTGTTTTGCATATATGGGTTATGGCGACTAGTCACATTATCATTTATTTGTACTACCGGCTATAGATTTCATTGAAGATAGAAAGATACATTGAATTTGGTGAATGTATAAGATAATTAGTAAGGATAGCTGTCCATTTCTATGCGATTTGGATTCACTTACTTAGTTCGGTCGCTGCACGAGTTGACCGGCAGGTTACTTCAGTTGTCCTACCTATAATTAACATCAATTAATGTTATCATTTATTGTCATTCTCTATCGTAAAAACTGGAGTCTCCACTCTCCAGTGACTATTTGCAATAATCTAAGCAAAATGAGTGCGGATTTCATATTCCACAAGTACTTGAAGTATATGTATTCAGACTGAATTCGTACCATACAGTACAATAAACTACGGCATATAACATTCAAAACTGCGCACAAAACGTCTAAATACTGGATTTCTGATGTTTTCATTCAGATGAAAAAACAGGATAAGGCAATGTGCTCGATTGTACTGATCTACTTCATGTGCCCAGAAACTGGAGACCTTGTGGATTTAGGCACTTAATTGTACAGATGTATGTTATACTGTAAATCTCAGATTAAAAACCAAACAGAGCCACATTCTTTTCAACGACTTATCGCTCAGTCGACCTTTGTTCTCGTATTTCCAAAAATATTGTCAGCAACAGATTTGATTTTAGAAAAGCACAATATCACTTCATCTCATCGGGGTGACTTTCGACGCCATTGACCCACCACTGATCGTATGATATCACTTAAAACATATATCTTAAAACGTTGCCTTATAAAGAATTAATACTTGCTGTATTTTGGATAAAGAGAAAGCGTTTGATAACGAGGTATGAGCTTCGAATAAACTAATACGGGAGTTGGTGTCAAATAACTCGATTGTGCTCCAAGCTTTTAAAAGGCACACTTGCCGCTAAAATCTCAAACAATGTTTACATTAAAAACAGCAGACGGGTTTCTGATTTAAGAAAGTTTCTATTTTTACCAACATTGGAAAGTTTTTGCATTTTCTTTCAATAAGAAAATTTGATTTCTTAGATACCCAAAATGTAAACCCAAATGCGGCCATCCGAGACATCAACATTTGTTTGTTATTGACTTTGATAAAGATGTAAGAACTACATCGTAGAGTTACTCAAGTTTAAGCTTAGTAGGGGTTTGTGCCAAATGATATATCCCTCTAGCTGTAACCTCGGGTTCATTGTCCCTTAGCACACTAACTTGAACTTGTTGACAACTGAGCGTAGCATTCGTAATGAAAACTATTAACCTGATACAAGGAAATATTATAGTCTCAATGACTAAATTAACAATGATAACTTGTTTACCAGAGAACATATAAAAAATCAATAAATTACTAAGAATATTGTTGGGACCTACTTGCGAAAAGAAAGATGCCACTAAGTAAAATGCCTCGCATAACGGATCTCAATTCCATATTCTTGGTGAAAAGATTCATCGTGTGGTTAACTTGTACTGTAGTTGCTCAAATATAAGAGAAGAAGGGGCGTCGCATGTTTATATAGTCGTATATGCGTATTTTAGATTGATTATTATAGCTTTCAATTGGGAAAAATGACTTTACTGAAATATCTTTTAATGGAACATGGTTGGTATTTCATCGAGCCAATCACAGACTTCAGTTTATACTGTATTTTATGTTTGTACGCGTAGTCCCGAGAAACTATTGAACACAACCGACTGATGTCTGCATCAGTATAAAAATCTTTAAATGTATTGACTGCAACTTGATATATCGTTTTATTGAATTTGTATTGATAAATATGGATCTGTTAACCTACATATTTCCTGGATAACTTAAACTGTAGCATTATGATGCTAATGCATTTCTTCGATTGAATAGGTTACGCATTTACCGGATAAGTAAGGGCGTGACTCAAACAGTAAATAGACCATGGCTATTAATACCCCCTATATAAATGCTTGGTCCAACAGTCTTGAAATACAATTTAGAGTTTAACTAGAGAATCACTGTGACAAAAATCGATGTAACTCTTACGATAAATTCTCATACAATAATACTAATTTATAGAATAAATGTTTTTAAACAATAAAACCTACATTTAAGAGACATGACTGGCTTGACAGTGTAATGAGAGATAAGGGGTCTCCAATTCATCGCGCTTTTTTAACTAACATTGAACTTGTCTACTAAGTAAACTTTGATAGTCCAGCTTTCTAAAAATCTTCAAAAACTACGCCATTCACGGTCGGGGGCTTCTGTGACTCAGTCGGTCAGAGTTACAGCCCTGCAGTCCGACACAGGCTATCCATCGATGCTTCACGGATTTGAATCCCTCTCAGACCAAATAAAAAATTAAAGAATTTTTGAGTGGATTTTTTTCTCGATCACGGTATGTGGTAGAGATGCCAGGTACTCTCAGAAGGTTCCCTCCGGGCATAGAGCACTTCTCCCTCCCCTACTAAACCTGCCAAAGCTGCAATATAAGTGAAATAATCTTGCATGAGTGCAGTGTAAAACATCAACCCACTGTCGAGTATGTAACCATTTTGGAAACTGGACAAGGATATTGTCTACCAATGCTCAATAATTAAGTTACAGACTTAAATCTCATCAGCAGAAGATAAATCCCCAATGTCGTAAGTATACGTCATAGTATTGTAGAACACGTCACCCTGAAGAAACATTGAATAATACGTTTTTCACATCACAGTATCAAAATATATCTAATGAATCGTCATGGATAAAAGTTGGGATAGTTATTACGTGAAACTACATGTATTGTACTGTTAATGTCACACTAATTTGACGCCCATCGTTCAGATCCACGACCGGGCTGTTTTAGCAATACAGCTGACGTGCTGTTAAAGTGGCATGAACTGCCAACATTTTTTTTTGTAAATTATGATTGGAACACCAATAAATGGCTTTGAAAGTGGACTGAGGAAAATCTATACTGTCTGTGTAATGTACGAGCCGAAATAGTGCCCCAAAAAGTTTTAAAAACTTGAATACCGGGACGAACGTCCATTCCTTCTAAGCCTTCGTTAGTTTAAAACACTACTTAAACGTACATTCTCGAGACTAAAGTAGCATTATAAAGATTTGAATTGCACGCCATGAGAAAAGTACCTCATAATTTCTATATTCTATTTTAACAGAAAAAAATATCAACATTTTGATCTCCCAACCAGCTATTCTGGCATGGGGAAAATTATGTGCTTATGACCGATGGAAAGTTTGTGGCTGTCGGTTGAAAGTGGTTAGGTAATTTTAATAAAAGCATTATACAGTATATATTATTTAGAACCGCCCCAGCATGCTATGCCCGTCCGTTCGCTAGGATTCATTTTGAAATATTTTGATTTGGAAGACAGAGCACTACATTGTGCCTACATTGATCCAAAATGCTTTAGGAATATTCATACTTTTGGGGTAGTACGTGTAGTGGCAACGCGTTGATTGTATTAGCAAAAATGTCACTAAAGTTGCAATTAAGGTTTATTAGAAAGATTACAAATTTAATTTTCGATTCCATGATGTTTCCAAGGGCTTCGTTATTAAGGCTGATGATATTGAACACAGTTATTTCTTCGATTTTTCGATTCTTTCGAGGAAAATGCAACCTTTTCAAATTATTATACGTTTATACTGTTATAAGTAAACGGTTTAACACCCAGTTAAAAAAGTTATCCTGTGTGCTATTCGACTTGTTTATTTAAAGAGAAGGTTTGGGCCATTTGTATCTGTCCTAGCTCCAATAAACCGCTATATTTTGTGTTTTCTATAGGAATTTCTATAATTTTTCTCGTTGTCACTATGAAAATCTACTTCCCTTGGCTGTGGAACCTTACGCTCTATAGCATCACTTGTGATAAATTTTCGGGGATTTGTCTATATCTATATCTAACAATAGCTAAAAGGCATTCCGTGTGTTACTTTTTAATTTTACTTTATGCAGACAATATACTTGCTGTGCTCCATTCGAGATCGATTACTTCTTAAAGAAACGCCATAAAAAGTGGCGTGTCCTTTTTCAATTTTCCCTGACACGCGATAACTATAGCCAATGAATTAAAGCTTAATATTGATATTAAACTGTAAGAGCTTTTGACATCTTTTGATACGATCAAAGACAGCTCTCAAAGGGTCAACTTTCCTATTCAGTTAACCGTAGTCTACTTTTTACATTTACAAATGCAAGCATGGGGTGATTGGGAGTTCCGATATGAAACCAGTTTACGAAAGATTATATTTAAACATTGTCTGGGTTTATCGAATCAGCGCCAAAGATGGTAAAGGTGATAGACTATAAATACTTATATCGTCAGGTCATACAAACAAAAAATGTAATCGTTGAATGTTGCTTTTATATGAAACATCGCTGGAAAACAGCCAAAGAAATATGACATTCACGTGCTTGTCAGTTCCGGGTTCATTTCGAAATATTTTGTACAAAAAGCACCCTCGCATCCACGGACACTTAAAAATTTACAAAATTTATAGGTAAAGAATGTGACCTTTGTAAACCAAAGATAAATTGTAATGACACGTACATGATGGTACTCGCCACTAAAATGCTGAAAACGGTTTACATTAAAAAGAAAGTTTTCTGTGTTTTTCCTGAGAGAGAACAATAAAAGCATAACATTTTAGTCAAAAAGTTTTCGACTTATTTTATAGTTTTAGTTTGGGGCACTACTGGGGCTGTGTACCTTCCAGTTTAACTATGCCACAGGGATTCATCAGATGTACCAACCCTTCAGATTCCAGCAATATAAACAATCACATGTGTACAACCACCCTAAATTATTTGACTACAAATTCACTTCTAATTACATCAAATTATATTCTCTATATCACGATTTCTTAGTTTTGTGCTAATATACATTGCAAAAAATGGTTGCAGCCACAATCAAAAACCATTAGCACATTACTACACCTAAACATAGCTATTCTATTGAGTGAATAAGCAAATGTTAATAGCAGCAGTTACGTAAAGCTACTGAGAGAGACTGAGGAAAGAGATTTTTGGACAGACAGAAACATCTCAGTGTCCCAAATTTGCCTAGCTGTACCAATCTGCATTGTTAGTTATATATTGGCATGGTGTTCAAATATATATATATTTATGAACACTAAAACACACGGGCACAGGAAAAAACATGGAGACAAGTTTCTAATTGTGTTAAAAAATAGGTATATCATTTAAACCTATGATACATGTATTTCATTAGTTTGACGACTTTACAACCAACAAACAACAAGGTTATAAACTCCATCTTACAACCTACAACCAACAAACAACAAGGTTATAAACCCCATCTCATAACCTACAACCAACAAACAACAAGGTTATAAACTACATCTCACAACCTACAACCAACAAACAACAAGGTTATAATCTCGATCTCACAACCTACAGCCAACAAACAAAACGGCCATAAACTCCATCTTACAACCTACAGCCAACAAACAAGGTTATAAACTCCATCTCATAACCTACAACCAACACACAACAAGGTTATGAACTCCATCTCACAACCTACAACCAACAAACAAAACGGCCATAAACTTCACCTCACAACCTACAGCCAACAAACAAAACGGCCATAAACGCCATCTCACAACCTACAACCAGCAAACAACAAGGTTATAAACTCCACCTCACAACCTACAACCAACAAACAAAACGGCCATAAACTCCATCTTATAACCTACAACCAACAAACAACAAGGTTATAAACTCCATCTCATAACCTACAACCAACAAACAACAAGGCTATAAACTACATCTCACAACCTACAACCAACAAACAACAAGGTTATAATCTCCATCTCACAACCTACAACCAACAAACAAAACGGCCATTAACTCCATCGTACAACCTACAGCCAACAAACAAGGTTATAAACTCCATCTCATAACCTACAACCAACAAACAACAAGGTTATGAACTCCATCTCACAACCTACAACCAACAAACAAAACGGCCATAAACTTCACCTCACAACCTACAGTCAACAAACAAAACGGCCATAAACTCCATCTCACAACCTACAACCAACAGACAACAAGGTTATAAACTCCACCTCACAACCTACAACCAACAAAGAAAACGGCCATAAACTCCATCTACAACCAACAAACAAGGTTATAAACTCCATCTAATAAAATGTCTGTATACTTAGACTCCAAATCCAGACTAATAAAAATCGCATCCCTTGGGATGGATTTCTCAGACAATTTGGCCAACAAATCGTCCGTATTTTTGATAAAGGTAGGATACCGATTCGCTATAGGGTTTAGATAGTAATCAATTAGCTCTGATAGTCTATAACTTTCACAAACAGATTTATTAGGTGGGACAACTGGAAAGATCTAGCAGAATAGTTGTATAACTTCTTACTCGCAACATACGACTTGAAGTACCTAACTTCTAATTAGTAATTCTTGAGAAAAATTACAAATATTTTTACAAATATGTTTAACGCGAAAATATCAACATTATGGCAACCCATGCCACTTTAAGCATCTTTTTGATATATTCTAACATTTCGGTAATACACTCTTTCGATTGTTCGGTTGTTATCTTAATGGACAGCACCAAACTCAAAAACGGTACAATAGTATTCTGATATAAAGATGTCTGTTCTACATTTCCATGTTGGATTATTCAGGTGTCTTGCATTTAAGATTTTCATTTCCAAAAGGTTTGTTAGTTCTTTCTACTGTGCTCACCGTGACCCGGCGAGCTTTCAATTCTAAAGTCATGGATGCGACCGAAACCGGACCTTCATTGAAATTCCCTTTGAAGTCACGTACTATCGTGTTTTGCGGCACGTTGATCAATAGCTTTTAAGCTCGGTCGCAATTTGGTATAGAGCAGTGACATGTACTGTAATACAATAACGCCAGATAAGTAGATTAGTTTTTTTAAGGTACGTGGTGGTATGTAAAGGAGGTATCAATAAATGGTAGGCCTATAGCCTAGTACTTGGTACTCAAATTATCAGACCTCAGTTGTAACGTTATGGCCCAGTCACAATGTGGGCGATCTGTCGGGATTAGTTTTGGCCGGGGGTCGTCGTAGAAAATAAAGAACCCTTGAACAATCCTATCAATAATCCTAATAAAAGTGAAGCAGTCACATTGTCTGAGATTTTTTGAAGGACTTTGACCCGGTTTTGTCGAAAAATCGTGGGATTAGCCTCCGATCGCCTCCGATTGCATCGGAGGCGATCGGAGACGATATCTGCGAGGGTCTTTTCTTTTAATTTTCCCCCCACCCTGGGTATATGTGGGGGAAAAGGAGGGTTTTCTGACCTCGCATTATTCGGAGGACGCCTCCGATTAATCGGAGGGCATCGTAGGTCATCTGAGATTGTGTCTGGGATGGCCAAAATGGGTGAAAAATCTTGCGAGCAATCTTTAAATTTTAAGTTCAAAGTTGGGGACCGCGACGGCTGTGGTGATGTCTAAAAAATCTGCGACAAGCCGCAGGCGTCCGGAGAGCGTCTCCGGCGGGTGCAAAATCGTGAGATCTGTCTCAAGATTTTGTTAAAATTTCCCGGGTTTTACCCATCGCCGACGCATCGCTACTGATATTTAGATTCTACAGACGTTTCAGCACAAAAATCCATGCAGTGCAACATGTGGTACACTGTTAAAGGCTCTCCTACCCAAGGGTTACACAGCAGGAGTCTTTTTAAAAGATTTGAAACTGTTAAAGGCATAAATAATTATATCCTACTCTCCACACTCTAAAGACTGGGCCGGCAAACGTTATCTCCCTATAGCATGATTGTGCTTTAAGGCCTAATATTAATCAGCCGTATATATGCAAATAGCTCACTACTGCTAAATAAATGAGATATAGGTTACAGGGTACAGTTTCCTTTCCCATTTGAGGTAATGTTAACCTTTTGATTTGTGGAAAGTCTTTTCCTTTCCATTTTCAAATAAATCGACACATGAGCCTTTACAACCAAATAAAGTTGACATAGTGCACGCTACATACAAATCAACATGGGTTCTGCCCGTTTGACAGTTTTAGGCTTACATATTCTCAGTCAAACTGTGTCATTTTTAAAATGGGTTAAAAATTAAAAAAAAAAAACAGAAAAATCTATAATCAGGCATTGATTTAAAATTTAGAGTATGTACAGCAGACGCGCATTAATTTCAACACAATATTCAAATAACCCAGATACAAAACTATCGCTATGTAAGCCATTTCCTAGCTCTAGCATGACCGATATCGATGTCCATTGGACGAAAAAACAGAAACTGGGTGTTGTGACCAAGAAAAGACGTTTTAACAAAAAAATATTTCCATAAACCAGTACGCTTACAGGCGGTCTATCAGGAGAAAGAAGTTTACCAGTGATCATCCCAACACCTTCCCAATATGTGTACGACAGTAAAAGGTCGGACTTTTTTTTATCTCTAATTTACCACATAACCACGGTGGCCTTTTAAGGGCTGCTTCTGATGGTTAATGATTATGGGTAGACTTACAGCAGCAATATGAAGACAATTATTATCATTAAAAAATAGCAGCTTTCAGATCACCAGGAGGAGAGACCAACAAATCCACCAAACATACGCCTCGCCGCCATTTCAGTGAAATAATCTTGTGTGCGGCGAAAAACATATTGCGTACGATGATATAGAAAGATAGTTTCCTTTCATAGTTTAGGAATTAACTTTTTTCACAATTATGAACATATGCATTTAAAATAAAATATTAACGAAAATATCTTTTCTTGAAAATTGTATTTGAGATAATTATTTTCACTGTGAAAGTAGATATACCATTCGATAATACCAAACGAGATTAGAGAAATAAAAACGCTTTTCTAATTTCAGTCCAACCATTGTGACTTTGCATGGATGTAAGGTGTATATTGTCAATTGAAAATATAAAAGATCGTCTCAAAATCGCTAACTTATTTAGCTCGATAAAAAGACATGTATCCACTAAACCAAAACAAAATGGAAATTATGATGATTGCCTCTGATTAATTAGTGGGGTTACTAAAAGTGTTGCTAGTTCTCTACATTATGAAGATACTGGATTTCCCACAATCAGCATGCGTCGCAAGATTCACCTATCAGATGCGTTTCACCTGGTGATTACCGATCCCACTAATGTAAATCTTCATCAAAAATTACTCGAGCGAGTTTCGACTACAAATCCATATCCACAAAGGACCAACAACATTTTTTTCTCCAAAATCCCGGCTTTTAGCAAATCATTCTTTCCCTCAACCCTGCGTGACTGGAACAGCCTTCCAAAAAATATAAAACGAATTAAAATCATTTAGAATTTAAATGAAAAACATATAGAGTATTTCGCATAACCCGCCTCCACTACTACTACGTAGGTGACCGTGTATCTAGCATCATTCTCTGTCGCATGAGGAATGGATGCAGTTCTCTTAATGACGATTTGTTTAATAAATCCATAACAGACTATCCAAAGTGTTTTGCCATTATCCTACAGAAACAGCTGACCATTATCTTTTGCATTGTACCTTATTTACGACACAAAGACAGATCCTGTTTGAAGATTTGGTAATAATGTTTTATTTCTTATTGAAGCACAACATTTTCGCACGGATCTGTCGATCTGACAAATCAGTAAAATGAAAGATTGCTGGAGTTTGTTTGTAAATACATAACAGCAACCAAACGTTTTACTTAATTCCTTCAGAGAAATCCTTTTCAAACATTGCCCAGATAGGCACATTTTTGTTCTCCAATATGTAAATACTTTTGTATATTTGTTATATTACAGAATCGATTCATTAAATGAATATAATTAATAACTGTATTGTTTAATACTTCTTTTTTATTTCTATTTTTGGACCAACATTTTGCAAATATGCTTTGTAAATTTTATGTTACCCATTACATGTACGTACACAGGATATGTCTGCGGCTTAAGTGTACTTTCCTGAACTAAATAAAGATGCTTAGAAAAAAAATTGAAATCATATTCGATATTTGTCTTATGCCCATGTTACAAGTATACGTGTAAGCGGCCCGAGCCAAGATGGGAGACAGTGGCGTATTCAAGACAAAACAGTAAAAAAAAAACAACAACGGCAATCCGATACAACGGCACACCCATACTGAACTGTCCAGGATTAAAAATGTTCGATTGCAATGGTTGGTTTAGTGTTTTGGTTACATGCTCACCATAGCCTAGTTAGTTACCTTTCAATTTTGAATTATTGACACGAAATAACACCTTTAATAACATCAAAGCCACGTACTGTTGGCTGGTGCGGCACATTGATTCATAGAATTGCCTAACAAAACAAACCATACCACCATTAAATATAGAACGGTGTCATGTACTGTAAACCAAGAACAATGGTCAATAGATCGGGAATGCCCCAAGGACGTGATGTGTTGTAAAGGGGGATATTAATAAAATCTATAATCTAGTTTAACTGGTGGTCCAATTCTCAGAAATTAATTGTATATCAGACACTTTGTTGTAAGTTTGGAAAAGCGACCAGCAAAAAATACCCGACCAAATGGAGATCACCAAAACCTCAGAACAGTTAATGCTTTGAATCCATGCATGTAAACTACAACTTTCAACCATTCGGAATTTTTATTCGTTTCCTTCCATCTCGAACTCTGCTACTTCTGCTGCCACAGATTAGTTCGCCACCCTCTTCTCAACCTCCTCTGCCTGGCATTTCATCGAAACCTATCATCTCGCCTGCACATCCTCAGTCACACATTCCTAGGCATGTAACTCGACCTTTTGTTTCCCCTTGTTTCCTCTGTTCCCTGTCTTCCACCCCTCCCCAGTTGTATCAGCCTTCTCTCCTATAAGATCATATTCACCCAGCCAACACAGGGGATTGGGTCCCAGCTTGGTTCAAGTTGGGTTGCCTGTGTCGGGACCCGACTTCTTTTGACACTCGGTTCCCATTCGGTCCGAATTAGACTAGCCCAATCAATCAACCAGGGTTAAGATTGCCCAGGATTGAAATCTCTATAAAACAGCATGGCCACCGGTTCAAACTTTACAGTGACCGTCAGCCAAGTAATAAGTCAGCGCCCCATGCTGATCTGCCGAAACAAAAATTCGAAATGAGTTTTCATGTAATTTTTTTCAGACATGATAATTATAATTCTCATTTCGAATTTTTGTTATAGTTTTTTTTTTTTCATTGCGTCAACATTCCGAAATACGCTAGCAAAGCAGGTGCATTAGCTGAATTGGGAGTGTACCCTACATCTCTTAATATACACAAAGAAAAAAATTAAGCACCCCCTGGAAAGTCTGCACCGACCGATAAAACCATTGGTGTAGGGAGATTGTTGGCAAACTGATGTTGCAGAAACGATTGTGATCATAAAGGGCAACATTCTTGCGATAAGAAATCACCATTAATGACAATAAGCTATACAATTTATTCAGGATACCGTTAGCCAAATCAAAAGTGAATTTTAACAAAATAAAAAGATGCTTGTAAGTAAATCTGGCTTCACAGGGCGAACATATTGAAGCAAAAATGTCACTTTGAGTGTGTAGAACACATCCCTGGAGCAGGTCAATAGCGCGTATAGCCTCCATTAGCTTCCAATCTGCGTTTCATCCAGTGAGACGTTGGATCTGTTGAAGGGGAAACTGCCGCTAATACCGATGTAATGCGGCTTCCAATTCCTGCAGATTTTGTACCCTCTAGGGCTTGAATGTTTCTGCACATCCTATCCCAAATGTGCTCTAAAGAATTCAAATCCGCGCCGTTACCCTTTCAACAGATCCGACATCTCACTGGAAGGATGAAACGCAGGTTGAAACCTAATCAAGGCTATACCCGCTATTGGCCTTTTGCTCTAAGGATGTGTTCTACACACTCAAAGTAACATTTTTCTTCAATATGTTCGCCCTGTGAAGCCAGATGGACTCTGAAGTTACATACTTACTAGATCTTTTTATTTTGTTAAAATACACTTTTGATTTGGCCAACGATATCCTGAATAAATTGAATAGCTTATTGATGATTAATGGTGATTTATTATCGCCAGAATGTTACCCTGTATGATCACATTCGTTTCTGCAACATCAGTTTGCCAACAATCTCCCTACACCAATGATTTTATCAGTCGATGCAGACTTTCCAGGGGGGTGCTTAACTTTTTTCTTTGTGTATATTATCATATTTAGGCTTAACTGGTTTTAGGCGAAAAATTCCCTTCATAAAGCGTATAACTAAAGCATGTTCACCAATGCCATGGCCATTAACCAAACCAAGAGTTGAGGATTGCACTCCGTGTAGTATTTATGGAACTATAATAAACCAAGCTCCTGGGAATGTAAAGATTGTAAATGTTCAAGAACACAAACCATCTGTTCCAATGGTAAAGTATTGCTTTCTGGTGCTGGGTTTCCAAGAGTTCCATAAAGTTTCTGCCACTTGATCATAATTTCCGGAGATAGGAAAAACACCAAGTCTTGCTTTGGGGGTGGATCGATTTCGCCAGGGCATTCTGTTGTGATCTGGTTATCTCCCTTGGGCTGTCTTACAGAAGATCAAGCATGCGAGTAAACCAAGCTTGTGTTGGCCAGAGGGGTGCTATGATTACACCAGTTGCGCAATCGTCAATCACTTTCTGAACACATTGGCCAATCAAGCAAAATGGTGGAAAGGCATAGAAAATCTTGGTACGACAATCAAGAGTAAAAGCGTCAATATGAATTGCACATGGATCTAAATGCCAACTACAATATTGCTAGAGTTGATGATTTATTCTTTATGCGAACTGGCATTTTTTGCTACTGGCATTTTTGTCCGGATTTTGTTAAACACAACAGGATTTCGTGATGCTCTATCGGCCCTTGAATTATTTACACCTGCTCTGTGAGTAATAATGAGACCAATGTGGTTTTTTATACACCATTTCCAAACATTGCGTGAAATGTCATTTCACTCACTGGATTGGAGACCACCCATCTCCCGTATATACGACACTGTCGTTGTTTTGTCGCATTGTATGTTTACAGTTTTGCCCTTAATAGCATTTTCAAATGAAAATAATGCAATTTCTATGGCTTTTGTTTCCAAAATGTTGATGTGGTATTTACTTTCTGTCTCAGTCCATCTACCATTTATTTCAATGCCATTGCTACAGTGTGTACCCCAGCCCAGCTGACTGGCGTCTGTCTTTAGCACTATTACTGAATTTTCTCCATTTTTAACGTTCTGTAGTACAATTGCCCATATTTGACAGCAGGGTTTTCCCGATGAATTGAGCTCATGTTCTTATAGCAACATTTTCTCTTCCCAGAAAACATGTGCCCAACTCTTTAATACGGCTTCCATATATGTATGATAAACAACTTATACTTTGTAATCTCAACTATGCACAAACCAGCTTAAATATTTTGGTAAACAAAAGAGGACCTGAGCACAAGCCATTCGGCAGACAGGTATACTGAAACAATTCATTATTAAAGCCAAATCTCCAATATTTCCGGAGAGTTGGATAGTATGCGTCTTTCAAATCAATACTTGTCATATAGCAGCCTTTTGTTATCATGTTTAAAGTTGATGTTTCAAATGTCTATACACCACATTTTCAGAATTAATCTATATGAGTCGTCCTTCTTTTCCAGAAGACATATGTTAGATATGAACTGATTAACGTTATCAACGGCATGTTCTATAACGTTTTAGCCAAAAATTCCGCTATAATGCTTTTCGAAGCATCTTTTTCTGTATGATTAAATATGTTAATCTTAGGTTCAACAAGCTGTTGAGGAGGCTTTTCGTTGCAAGATTCTATCCATATTCCGTTAACACAGTTCAGAATGAACGGGTCACTCGTTATTTTTGCCCATTCAGATATAAATTGTTTCAGTCGGCCTGCTTGGAAATTGTAGTACTTACTCACCTCAGAGGTAGTTTCTATCGGCCGAGATATCTGCCTTGTTCTTGACGTACGCCCCGGCCTCGATTGCCTAAAAATTGCCAACTGATGTTGCAGAAACGATTGTGATCATAAAGGGCAAAATTCTGGCGATAAGAAATCACAATTAATGGCAATAAGCTGTATAATTTATTCAGGTTATCGTTAGCCAAATCAAAAATGTATTTTAACAAAATAAAAAGATGCTTGTAAGTATGAAACTTCAGAGTCCATCTGGCTTCACAGGGCGAACATATTGAAGCAAAAATGTCACTTTGAGTGTAGAGCACATCTCTAGAGCAGAAGATCAATAGCGCGTATAGCCTCCATTAGTCCGAATTACAGCTTCCAACCTGCGTCTCATCCCTCTAATGAGACGTCGAATCTGTTGAAGGGCTAACTGCCGCCAATACCGATGTAATGCTGCTTCCAATTCCTGCAGATTTTGTACAGGAGGCTCTAGAGCTTGAATGTTTCTGCCCATACTATCACAAATGTGCTCTAAAGGATTCAAATCCGGACTCACGGCGGACCAAGGCAGAGTTGTTACAGCTTTGTTTTGGAAATAGGCTATTACTGCCCGGGAAGGATGAGGTCTGGCGTTGTCATCCATGTACCATGTAATGGGTGGCTCTTAAAATCAGGCACGACAACTGGTTGCAGTTTGATGCACCCCAAACCATTACAGAGCCCCCCCCCCCCCCCCCCCTCCATGAAGAACATATGGACGGATGTTCTTGGCTGTATACGCTGTATTTTTGTGCCTCCAAACCCTCGTTTGCCCATCCGTGACGTTGAGCAAGAAAAGACTTTCGTCCGACCAATAAATTATTCGCCAGGTCCTCAAATTCCAACCTCGTCGTGCTAAACACCAAGCCAAACGTATCCGTTGATGGCGATCTGACAATAGGGAGCGTTTGGTGACTCTCCTTGCCCTCAGGCCTGCAGCTTTCAATCAGTTTCTCACGGTTCTTGTGCACAGCCGTCGGTTGGGTAAATGAAGGGTCTGTGTGGTTCTGACTGATGAACAGCCATCACTCCATGTCTCCAAGGATAGGGTATGTGTGGTTCTGACTGATGACAGCCATCACTCCATGTCTCCAAGCATAGGGTATGTGTGGTTCTGACTGATGACAGCCATCACTCCATGTCTCCAAGCATAGAGTCTGTGTGGTTCTGACTGATGGACAGCTATCAACCCATGTCTCCAAGCACAGAGTCTGTGTGGTTTTGACTGATGAACAGCTATCAATCCATGTCTCCAAACATAGGGTCTGTGTGGTTCTGACTGATGGACAACTATCAATCCATGTCTCCAAGCATAGGGTCTGTGTGGTTCTGACTGATGGGCAGCTATTAATCCATGTCGCCAAGCATAGGGTCTGTGTGGTTCTGACTGATGGACAACTATCAATCCATGTCTCCAAGCATTGTCTGTATGGTTCTGACTGATGGACAGCTATCAGTCCATGTCTCCAAGCATAGGGTATGTGTGGTTCTGACTGATGGACAACTATCAATCCATATCTCCAAGCATAGGGTCTGTGTGGTTCTGACTGATGGACAGCTATCACTCCATGTCTCCAAGCATAGGGTCTATGTGGTTCTGACTGATGGACAGCTATCACTCCATGTCTCCAAGCATAGGGTCTGTGTGGTTCTGACTGATGGACAGCTATCAATCCATGTCTCCAAGCATAGGGTCTGTGTGGTTCTGACTGATGGACAACTATCAATCCATGTCTCCAAACATAGGGTCTGTGTGGTTCTGACTGATGGACAGCTATCAATCCATGTCGCCAAGCATAGGGTCTGTGTGGTTCTGACTGATGAACAGCTATCAATCCATGTCGCCAAGCATAGGGTCTGTGTGGTTCTGACTGATGAACAGCTATCAATCCATGTCTCCAAGCATAGGGTATGTGTGGTTCTGACTGATGGACAGCTATCAATCCATGTCGCCAAGCATAGGGTCTGTGTGGTTCTGACTGATGAACAGCTATCAATCCATGTCTCCAAGCACAGAGTCTGTGTGGTTCTGACTGATGGACAGCTATCAATCCATGTCTCCAAGGATAGGGTCTGTGTGGTTTTGACTGATGGACAGCTATCAATCCATGTCTCCAAGCATAGGGTCTGTGTGGTTTTGACTGATGGACAGCTATCACTCCATTTCTCTAGGCATCGAGTCTGTGTGGTTCTGACTGATGGACAACTATCAATCCATGTCTCCACACATAGGGTCTGTGTGGTTCTGACTGATGAACAGCTATCACTCCATGTCTCCAAACATAGGGTCTATGTGGTTCTGACTGATGGACAACTATCAATCCATGTCTCCAAACATAGGGTCTATGTGGTTCTGACTGATGGACAACTATCAATCCATGTCTCCAAGCATTGTCTGTATGGTTCTGACTGATGGACAGCTATCAGTCCATGTCTCCAAGCATAGGGTATGTGTGGTTCTGACTGATGGACAACTATCAATCCATGTCGCCAAGCATAGGGTCTGTGTGGTTCTGACTGATGGACAGCTATCAATCCATGTCGCCAAGCATAGGGTCTGTGTGGTTCTGACTGATGAACAGCTATCAATCCATGTCGCCAAGCATAGGGTCTGTGTGGTTCTGACTGATGAACAGCTATCAATCCATGTCTCCAAGCATAGGGTCTGTATGGTTCTGACTGATGGACAGCTATCAATCCATGTCTCCAAGCATAGGGTCGGTATGGTTCTGACTAATGGACAGCTATGAATCTATGTCTCCAAACATAGGGACTGTATGGTTCTGACTGATGGACAGCTATCAATCCATGTCTCCAAACATAGGGTCGGTATGGTTCTGACTGATGGACAGCTATCAATCCATGTCTCCAAACATAGGGACTGTATGGTTCTGACTGATGGACAGCTATCAATCCATGTCTCCAAGCATAGGGTCTGTGTGGTTCTGACTGATGAACAGCTATCAATCCATGTCGCCAAACATAGGGTATGTGTGGTTCTGACTGATGAACAGCTATCAATCCATGTCTCCAAACATAGGGTCTGTGTGGTTCTGATTGATGGACAGATATCAATCCATGTCGCCAAGCATAGGGTCTGTGTGGTTCTGACTGATGAACAGCTATCAATCCATGTCTCCAAGCATAGGGTCTGTGTGGTTCTGACTGATGGACAGCTATCAATCCATGTCTCCAAGCATAGGGTCTGTGTGGTTCTGACTGATGGACAGCTATCAATCCATGTCTCCAAGCATAGGGTCTGTGTGGTTCTGACTGATGGACAGCTATCAATCCATGTCTCCAAACATAGGGTCAGTGTGGTTCTGACTGATGAACAGCTATCAATCCATGTCTCTAAGCATCGAGTCTGTGTGGTTCTGACTGATGGGCAGCTATCAATCCATGTCTCCAAACATAGGGTCAGTGTGGTTCTGACTGATGAACAGCTATCAATCCATGTCTCTAAGCATCGAGTCTGTGTGGTTCTGACTGATGGGCAGCTATCAATCCATGTCTCCAAACATAGGGTCTGTGTGGTTCTGACTGATGAACAGCTATCAATCCATGTCTCCAAGCATAGGGTCTGTGTGGTCCTGACTGATGGGCAGCTATCAATCCATATCCCCAAACATAGGGTCTGTGTGGTTCTGATTAATGGACAGCTATCAATCCATGTCTCCAAACATAGGGTCTGTATGGCTCTGACTGATGGACAACTATCAATCCATGTCTCCAAACATACATGTAGGGTCTGTATGGTTCTGACTGATGGACAGCTATCAATCCATGTCTCCAAACACAGAGTCTGCGCGGTTCTGACTGATGGACAGCTATTAATCCATGTCTCCAAACATAGGGTCTTTATGGTTCTGACTGGTGTACAACTATCAATCCAGGTCTCCAAGCATAGGGTCTGTGTGGTCCTGACTGATGGGCAGCTATCAATCCATGTCTCCAAACACAGAGTCTGCGCGGTTCTGACTGATGGACAGCTATTAATCCATGTCTCCAAACATAGGGTCTTTATGGTTCTGACTGGTGTACAACTATCAATCCAGGTCTCCAAACATAGGGTCTGTGTGGTTCTGATTAATGGACAGGTATCAATCCATGTCTCCAAACATAGGGTCTGTATGGTTCTGACTGATGGACAGCTATTAATCCATATCCCCAAACATAGGGTCTGTGTGGTTCTGACTGATGGACAGTTATCAATCCATGTCTCCAAACATAGAGTCTGTGTGGTTCTGACTGATGGACAGCTATCAATTCATATCCCCAAACATAGGGTCTGTGTGGTTCTGACTGATGGACAGCTATCAATCCATGTCTCCAAACATAAGGTCTGTGTGGTTCTGACTGATGGACAGCTATCAATTCATATCCCCAAACATAGGGTCTGTGTGGTTCTGACTGATGGACAGCTATCAATCCATGTCTCCAAACATAAGGTCTGTGTGGTTCTGACTGATGGATAGCTATCAATCCATGTCCCCAAACATAGGGTCTGTATGGCTCTGACTGATGGACAGCTATCAATCCATGTCCCCAAACATAGGGTCTATGTGGTTCTGACTGATGGGCAGCTATCAATCCATGTCTCCAAACATAGGGTCTATGTGGTTCTGACTGATGGGCAGCTATCAATCCATATCCCCAAACATAGGGTCTGTGTGGTTCTGACTGATGGACAGCTATCAATCCATCTCTCCAAGCATAGGGTCTGTGTGGTTCTGACTGATGGACAGTTATCAATCCATGTCTCCAAACATAGGGTCTGTGTGGTTCTGACTGATGGACAGCTATCAATCCATGTCTCCAAACATAGAGTCTGTATGGTTCTGACTGATGGACAGCTATCAACCCATGTCTCCAAGCATTGAGTCTGTGTGGTTCTGACTGATGGACAACTATCAACCCATGTCTCCAAACATAGGGTCTGTATGGTTCTGACTGATGGACAGCTATCAATCCATGTCTCCAAACACAGAGTCTGCGCGGTTCTGACTGATGGACAGCTATTAATCCATGTCTCCAAACATAGGGTCTTTATGGTTCTGACTGGTGTACAACTATCAATCCAGGTCTCCAAGCATAGGGTCTTTGTGGTACTGACTGATGGTTAGCTATCAATCCATGTCTCCAAGCATAGGGTGTGTGTGGTTCTGACTGATGGACAACTATCAATCCATGTCTCCAAGCATAGGGTATGTATGGTTCTGACTGATGGACAGCTATTAATCCATGTCGCCAAGCATAGGGTCTGTGTGGTTCTGATTGATGGACAACTATCAATCCATGTCTCCAAACATAGAGTCGATGTGATTCTGACTGATGGACAACTATCAATCCATGTCTCCAAGCATAGGGTCTGTGTGGTTCTGACTGATGGACAACTATCAATCCATGTCTCCAAACATAGGGTCTGTGTGGTTCTGACTAATGGACAGATATTAATCGATGTCTCCAAGCATAGTCGGTATGGTTCTGACTGATGGACAGCTATCAATCCATGTCTCCAAACATAAGGTCGGTATGGTTATGACTGATGGACAGCTATCAATCCATGTCTCCAAGCATAGGGTATGTATGGTTCTGACTGATGGACAACTATCAACCCATGTCTCCAAACATAGGGTCTGTGTGGTTCTGACTGATGGACAGCTATCAATCCATGTCTCCAAACCTAGGGTCTGTGTGGTTCTGACTGATGAACAGCTATCAATCCATGTCTCCAAGCATAGGGTATGTATGGTTCTGACTGATGGACAGCTATCAATCCATGTCTCCAAATATAGGGTCTGTGTGGTTCTGACTGATGAACAGCTATCAATCCATGTCTCCAAACATAGGGTCTGTGTGGTTCTGACTGATGGACAGCTATCAATCCATGTCTCCAAACATAAGGTCTGTGTGGTTCTGACTGATGGACAGCTATCAATCCATGTCTCCAAACATAGGGTCTGTGTGGTTCTGCCTGATGGACAGCTATCAATCCATGTCTCCAAACATAAGGTCTGTGTGGTTCTGACTGATGGACAGTTATCAATCCATGTCTCCAAACATAGGGTCTGTGTGGTTCTGACTGATGGACAGCTATCAATCCATGTCTCCAAACATAGGGTCTGTGTGGTTCTGACTGATGGACAGCTATCAATCCATGTCTCCAAACATAAGGTCTGTGTGGTTCTGACTGATGGACAGCTATGGATTGATGCTTAACACCTCCCTCAACATTTTATCAACCATATGGCAGTTCTGTTTGGTCCGGTTGCCTGTAGGAAACCTCATAAAATCATACGACTGGACGTGCCAATAAGCTAAAACACGCATACGAATGGACGCGCCAATAAGGTAAAATACGCCATACGAATGGACGCGCCAATAAGCTTAAATACGCCATACGAATGGACACGCCAATAGGCTAAACACACTATACGAATGGGCGCGCAAATAAGCTAAACCACGCCAAGCAAATGGACGCGCCAATAAGCTAAAACACGACATACGATTGGACGCGCCAGTAAGCTCAAACACTCAACCAACCCCATTGAGTCTCAAAACCCAGTCGTATATTTTTCTTTTCTATTATTGCTTTGCATGGATAATGATAAGGCCTTCAAACCAATGAACTAATGCATATAGTGCATTGCTTCAAATTATCAGTTAATGGATCGGATAATATAAGACCACAAATTATATAATAGACGGACTTAGTTACCAGCGTAGACAGGAAATAGCAGAAAAACACAGTTGAGTTCTAAAGTGAATTCTATTTTCAAATCTGAGAGATTTGTTGACTAACTCAAACGAATAGAGAATGGCCGCATCACTGTGTAAAGCTGTTCCAAAAGCATGATATATCAATTGTTTTTATAATATCCTAATATCGTTTTAGGCTTAAAGATAAAATTCACTTTTTATTGGGCCAAATAAAACTATTATTGTGTCCAGCTTGATCTACTTAAATCTTCTCACCACTGGTATTTTTGACACTGAGAGCGTCATTGGGTCACTTTGGTTAAGCCACGCCTATTAAACCTTCTGAAACGTTAAGTTGTTTGAGAGACATTTAGAAGTCGGTAATAGTAACACAAAGGAAGAGATTTCTGGATAACAACTTCTTATTTATTGATGTTGTACCGTTTTCAACCAAATGTGACTATATAGATACTAATACCGTTTTCAACCAAATGTGAAATGTGGTTGAAAACGGTATTAGTATCTAAACCGAAACGTACCAACATCAATAAATAAGAAGTTATTATCCACAAATCTCTTCCTTTGTGTTCTGAAACGTTGACTGGGTTTCTATCTACCCTGAGTTTTATTATATGCAAATTGCACAGCAAGTGATATTTGGCCAACCCATTAAAACTCAGTAGTATGCAGAAAGACAATAGTTTCCGAAATTCAAAAAAAAGGCCTTCCATCGAAACGGCGCGGGTTTGAATCTTACTCAGACCAAATAAAACTAAACATTTTCTGACTGGATTTTACACTCGATCGCCGTATGTGGAAGAGTTGCCAGGTACTCACCGAAAGACAGAGGATTCCACCTGGCAAAGAGCCCGGTTTCGTCCCCAACTAAACCTGGCAACGCCGCCATGTAAGTGAAATAAGCTTAAGTGCGACATCAATCAATCAATCAATCCCAATGCCACGTCAAATACCTAATATCCACAAATGTCAAAAACCATACATTACGGTTTTGGAAAATAATTGACGCGCTTTGTTTTTATGAGTTTATTGCAATGTTACACACAAAGTTAAAAAGGATTCAAACTTCAAGACGTTTCCTATGGCAAAAGTGTATCACATTCAGATACGAGGTTTGGGAAAATCCACCAATACAAATATATATTTATGAACAGGCACAGGGAAAATCTTCTTGTCTTAAATAACCACGGAGACAAGTTTCTAATTCTGGAACACTTTGTAATACATTGCCTACGCATCTTAAGCTATGACAATAATATCGTTAGACTGAGATTGAACCCCATACGGTCATGAGAAAAGATTTTGGTTCCACCCTCCCCCACCCCTTTCCCAGAAAAACCTAGGTAGAAGACAGACAGTGGAGTTTAGCCCTGACCAGTAGGCCTATGTCTTTCAACGGGAATAGCAAAGATCACTAGAAACGTTCTGAAAATCCAATTTGCGGATTTCCTAAAAATAGTTATAAATCTATAAATAACATTTAACAGCCAACGAAATATATAATTGCACAAAATTCGAAAATAACTACAGAAAAAGATACAACAAGTAAAACTGTTTAGTTTGAAAAAATTGTCCACATCATAACACATGCACTGAAGACCATGGAGACAAGCCACTTTCGATCGATATTCAAATAGCACGCTCCACATGTCACTTCGTCAATTTCTGCAGAAAAAAGTTTTTAACTTTAGATTCATTACAATTTTTTCAGACAGAGTATAATAAATAGAAATTTTTTGATTTTCAATTAATTTAAGCGATTTATGATGAGTCTTTTCTCAAAACCTAATTGTGAGTTGAATTGTAAATTGAACAAATATGTATTTAAAAACACCTTATGTTGAAACAATGTAAACCTGCCCGTAAGGTTCGTGGACGTAGAGGAAAAAAGGATCAAACTATGCATTTTTAACGTCACTTCTTCGTTTTTAAGGTCATAGTTATATTTTGAATGCTTTCGTCGGCGTTGTCTACAACACACTGACTCAACCACGATCTGGTATGACATCAGAGCAATTAAAATGTACACAACCGATATCAAATATGGCATCACGACACTGAGCTCAAATATTTCCAGAGAGGTGGCAAAGAATAGGGAATGCCTTGAATTTTGAAGGTTTCCGACAGAATTACAAAAAAGAAAGTATAGTCTTATACTAGACATTTACCAAGAACAAACGTGCAATGTACCTATTGAACGCATAATCTAAGTCTATATTTTAATAATTTGTAAATGTATAATTTTTGGTTGTTGTGATCTGACATTTTAACATAGCCTTCGTCAACCGAGCTGCATCTGAAAAAACATGTTCAAAAATGAACTTATCCATTGTTTATTTTGTAAAACATCTCCGACAAAACTCACCTATGAATGTCCAGCCCAGTTTAGAAATGGAAGTGTCACAGAAATAACAGTTTCGGCTGGGATCTTTCACCTCATTCAAATAACAAGAACCGTCAATATAACAATGGGTATTCTGAAATAGTAATAGGAGGAATTTAGTTAGCCACTCTCGATAATAGTGGTATCTATTGTTTACTTCTCTTTGTATGCCATTATTATACACTATTTAACTCGAATCGGAGACATTACCATGAATACCAATCGAGATCTCGTGCCATTCTACGAGATCTTCAACTCGAGACATGGTTCGAGAGCCGTCGCACTGCATTTTGCGCATAGTTAACTGCAAGAAATCTACTGAGAATTTTTAATCTATATACTATTTATTTCTCTGTTCTATTCTGTTCGCAAACATGTAACCCTATCATAATATGCTGCATTGCAGGTTCTTAGGGCAGAAATACTTGTTAAAAATCAAAAATATAATCGGCACTACATCAGCTCTTAAATACATTTTAAAACAAGATGGCAGCGCCCATGGATGTCAAGGCAAAATATGATATGGACTTCAAGGTATTTCAAGGTATATTATATGTATTAGGAGAGTAGCAATCAATATGACAAAACAGGTTGTCAGCGGCTTAAACGTTATCTACCAGAATTATATCGAATAACTCTCTACACAACCGAGTCAACTATCAGTGTCACGTGTCGTTGTTTACAATTTTAAGGACGTGGACAGCAGTCACTCAATCGTTTTAGAGTTGATATCTCAACGAATGGCAGTAGGATCAATCTCTATTTTAGATTGCATGAATACCGGACCCGAGGTGAGACGCTGCCAAACCAAGCGTGGCAGCGTCTCGCCGAGGGTACGGATTTCTTGGTAATGACTCCGATGCGAGTTAATAAGTGTTTTATTATACAGATTTCGTCATACTGGAAGTACTTTCGGTTTGTTAATAATGTCTCGATTTTCATGTTGTATATGCAACTCTGGAAACGATAGTTCCCGGCGAAGCGATAACTTTGCGCCATGTTTGGGTAATGAAACAGACGACAGATATCACGTGATCAGGTATATCCATTCAAGACTGCACGTTTAATTACGTCATATAAAATATATGTTTCGGACTCCTCACCAGGGGCCTTTGTCTTAAAGCGGCGTAGATGTATTTTTTGCGTAACTTTCATACTAACGTATCTCTACAGTACGGGTTGCTAAGGCATTTACGTAAAAACTTGCGCTACGCCGCTTTGTGAAACAGGGTCCAGGTCGTACATCGAAAATGTTGACCCGACACGTGGTACGTATTGACCAAAAGAATGGGAGAAAAGCCTAATGAATATTCATGAGTATAATAACTGGTTTTAGAAGATATCACAACGTTGTCATTTTTGTTTAATTGGTGCCTTCTTGAATTCCCAATTGGAATGGCTTTGATCCCAGTGTAACTTGAACCATAAACTTTCTTCTGCATATAAATCGACCCGATATCTGTCCATCAGATTCTAAAGATACTTTAAAAGCTCAACAATAGAATACGCTTTCAATGAGCAGAAAACTCACCATTTGATCACACGTGGTCAAACCATTCACGTTGGTAACACAATCAAAACAGGTAGGATCTCTAGGTAGAATGAGAGCCTCGTCTCCAAATGTCACCCTGTCGTTACTCACTGATACTTTATAACCTGTCAGCCAAGGTCTAGAAGCTGAAGAACTACCTTTAGGTTTACTTGTAGGCAGGTAACAAACTATCTCATTCTCATTAACAAAAATGGCTTCAGTCCTCTGACTTTCTGATGTCGGAAAAATACCATCTTTGTTCACCTGTGAACGATAAAACATATCCTTACATACGAACAAAGAAGTCTTGGGGCTAAATTAGTTCTTATTAACTTTACAGTGTTCCAGTAAACATTTAGTTATTGAGATTAATGTCCGCTTGCTGATTTATCTGTCAACATAATTCCATATATAGCACCGGCCAAGTCGTTACATCTGACGGGGCACGATGTTACACCTCACCAATGCGATGTAACAATGTAGCCATAGGCTTACTCTTTCCAGTTCAAAAGTTATAAAAGTTACATTAGTCTGTATTTGTGTTTTTCAACAACGCCATTGTTTATGTCTTTAAGGGGGCTCCGTGGCTCAGTAGGTAGAGCGTTGGACGCTCAATCCGAACAGCCTTCCACCAATGGGTCGCGGGTTCGAATCCCACTCAGTCCAAACAAATTGGACAATTTTCTGACTGGGTTTTCACTCGAACGACCTATGTGGGATGGTTGCCAGTTACCACCAGAAGGTCGTAGGTTTCCTCCGGGCATAGATCCCGGTTTCCTCCCACAATAAAACTGGCAACGCCGCCATATAAGTGAAATATTCTTGAGGGGGCGTAAAACACCAAACAATCAATCAATGTGTCTTAAAGCTTTTCCCAACACTTAACCTGGCTTTAACATCGATGCAAACTAGTGATCTAGCTGGCAAATGTTGTCCGATAAAGCTATATGCTAACATTGTAACATCATGTAGGCCAGTATACATGTAGAACATTTTGAACATTTTTCTAACATTTTGCTTTAACAAAACCTTTCCACGGGAAATTCCATTGCTTATAGTTAATACGAGTCTAATACAGTGTACAGATGTTTGTATTTTTATCTTCAAATTATTCGAGTTATTCACGTTCTAATTTAATAGTTTTTTTGATGCACTTGATATAATTCCAAGTGTTTATATATATTAGAAACAGTACTTCCTTAAACGCGAGTTCGATTCATGGCCCGAGCGAAACCTAGAAAAGAATCTTTGTCACTTTTTAAGAAAGTGTTATCCCACAACAAAAAATACTGAATACAACTGTCACAAAGTACACGTGAAGGAACTTATGTTAGAACGCATCTTAACATCATGCTTATTCTCTTTAATTGATAAGAAGGTAGCATTCTGCCTTACGTGAACTTCTTGCATCTTGCAGATTAAGTCAGATGATTTGAGGAATGATGCCCCGTAGACCCGCGTGGCACGGCACGGTTTTGATGAGGTATCACAGAGACCCGACTTGGGGATGGTTAGATTTGCCGGTGGTACTCCTTTCTCAATCCCACAATCAGCGCCTATGTATCCAGTGTTACACATACACATACCTATAGAAGACATCACAAGAGTTTGTTTGTGAAAAAAAGAAGTAAATACTCTGATAAACCAGACCACGTGCACCGCGAAAATCAGAAATATTGTTTACATTAACCCTATATTAACCACTGTAGCATATATGCTACAGTGGCAAAACACCTCAGCTCACTGACCTACTTAAGAATATTGGACACCATTAACCACTGTAGTAAATCTGCTACATCAGCAGCTTTGGCTGATGCAATGTAGAGGGCAGCAGGGGGCAGTTGATTTCCTTTACTGGTCAGACAAGATGGCAGCTCCCATGGTGGGTGAAGAGGGCCGATCTAAGGTACATTTTGGTTTGTCAATCTTGCTTTTTTCTTAGACTATTTACTTGTTTGGGGTATTATTTACTTAATAGAGATCATTTTGCGTGTATGTACATAGAATTTTATAACAAACGAGTATTACAAAGTGACTGAGGAATTTCGCAATTTTGTTTGTAGCAAATCTGCTACATTGGTAAACAGTGCAACAATTTCACAATACTCTGTATGTTCTATATAAGTTTCTGAATTTATGGAAATGATTTCATTTATTTTTTCAGCGTATTATTCATAAAAGGCTAAATATTGCTGATGTTCTGGATATTATCCAAGGTTCCGATTCAGAATTGGATGAACTTTCAAGTGAGGGCTCTGACGATGACTGGCCACATCCTGACGATAATGTGCAAAATGATAATAGATCACAATTGCTCTTGTAAATGCTTGGTTTCTCTACAAACGAGATTGTCAAATACTGAAAGTAAAAAAACCTTTGCCTCTGCGACGGTTTCAATCTCAGATAGCTGTTGCACTTTGTGCGTCTGGTAAAGCCGTCAGGGGGAGACCACAAACGGATTCTGTCAAAAAGAGAAAGATTCAGATTGCACCTCGGCCCATAAGTGATGTTCG
The DNA here is from genome assembly GCA_963971465.1 of Lepidochitona cinerea. NCBI lineage: Eukaryota > Metazoa > Mollusca > Polyplacophora > Chitonida > Tonicellidae > Lepidochitona > Lepidochitona cinerea. The sequence continues at coordinate 101,588,385 of OZ020551.1, read as the reverse complement.
ACTGGATAACGTTGGTCATTACCCATCTTATGAAGACAAACGGCAACGATGTCGGAATTGCCCGGATGGATTTTCGTACATTAGATGCATGAAGTGCAACGTCCATCTTTGTTTGAACAAAAGCCGAAATTGCTTCATGGTATATCACATTGAGTAATAACCTTCCTATCAATCCAAAAGCAAGCATATGTCACCAAAAGCTGTCCAACCAGCATAACATGATGCCTTTTTATCATATATTTGTTTTATTAAGGCATACCTTCTAACCTACTCAACAAATGTAATAAAGCATTGTTACGAAGTATTGAGTCTTGTCTGTCATTGTTTCTTGCATTAACCAATGTAGCAGATATGCTACATTTTGGAAAAGTAGGTCAAGTGGAACGAAGCGTAAAAAAATCATTATCTTGCCACTTTGTGTCTTCAGATTGACCAGTATGGTTGTTTGCGTATTTTTCCTACCGCTCAAAATACACCCGGTTAATATAGGGAAAGAAAGACCGTTTTCTGTATTTTTCCCAGACAATATAAGTTAGGAACTTTCTATTTTTACCAAAATTTAAAAATTTGGACGTCACCTTGTATTTTTAATTTGAATTTGAAAATTTGAATTGTTAGGTGCCCGGAACGTAAACAAACCAAACTGCTCGCAGGGGCGATTTTATGTTTCAGTCGAGTGAGTGAACTTACGGCACAGTGTAATTTTACGTAGGCCTATTTATCTGAGAAATACAGACTGACGATCGGTTAACAGCGACTGGAAAAGCCTGCTGATAATTGTTTGAGTGTAAATCACAGATAAAAAGGCCTGAAATGAGGGTAATCCAACACGAAAGTTGACCGACATTGATCGTTGTTGTTGTAATCAGGCTTCGATTCTTCGTTTGTTTTTCACCCCATTTCTACATTCTAAAGCTAAACTAGACATGTTTTGTGTGTCCTATGTTTAAGTTTAGTGGTATTAGTAGTAGTAAGCTCATGTAAATTGGTTTTCTTAGCAAATTTAAACAGGCTACGGCGGCAAGTGGGCCTTAATAAGTTCTGATCCATACGGACTGTTTTAGATGCTATGGCCCTTGAGTTGTATTTAAGAAATAATGGATTAAGCGTATTGGCCTACACTGTGATAACACCAAGAAAAAAAGAAGTGTCCATTGTTTTTGGAATAGGGCAGGAGGCCATTGGAACTTTCTAGTGGTATCAACGTCGTGCAACTAAACACGTGTAATTGACGCCCTCCGAGTAATACATATCCATAAACACCCCTGGAAGTATTGACTGGGGTCTTACCATTGTCACAGGTGCCCTGTCCGCTGCAGTCATCTGGACACAGAACACGTGATACCCTATCCAAAATGCTCTCTTTGTCACCTGTGGGGTTCCAATACTTGGGGTTCTCAGTCACAGTATCCATACATTCTTGTTTGTAGGACTCGATTGAAAGGTATACCCAGTCGGTCGTACCAGTCAACTAAACAGAAGTGACAAAAATAATGTTATACTATATGCTATACTATTTACATTTTCCTGAAAGTGTTTAACGTAAGTTTCGAGAAACTGAAATCAATTTGCTGGACATAGGAACACTTTGAAGAAGATGACACATCCCGCCGGCACTGTATTATCCTAATTCATGCCCTTAGATGTGAATAAATACTGTTATTTACTGCTTCAAAAAAGACTGACAATAAATTTCCTGCATGGTTTATGTTGAATATTTTGGGGGTTATTATGAGTTCTATTTGGGTATGACTCGATATGTTAAGGATTTGGAATTAGGGATTATTTGATTCTGTTTTATCAAGCCAGATAATCCAATAATCGTCAATGGCCAATACAATTTGAATATTTCTACATTTATACCATTGCAAGATAAAATCGAAGTGTAATTAACATAGTGAAACAGGTATGGTGTCATATGGGAATATAACATTTTATTCAACATTCATAGTCGAGTTTGATGTACCGGAGAGAAACGTTGGGTGGTAATTTTGGTCATTTTTAATGTGGCGACCAAAAGGTAGCCGGGTAACTAACATTTTCCATATCCTCTTGGGTGCCGAGCAAAAGGACCCGAAACTCACTATTAGTTAATCCCGTTACCATACTCAGCTATAATTGAATTATTGAAGGAATTGAAGTGTTCATAAATATATATAAAAATAAAAACAAGTGAAAGATATACTGGTCAGGACTAAACTCCCCCGCCTGTCGTCTACCTAGGTTTATGTGCGCGCGAGGGGGGGGGGGGGGGGACCAACAAAGTTCACTGTCTTTCCCCATGATACAAATTGTTCCAGTGAGAGAGAGAGGAGTTGCGAATTAAGTTCCTAGATTTCGGTCGATATCTTTGGGCATTGTTTAGTGGCACTTCTCATAAGCTAGGAACATTTTTTTGAGTATTGATGTAACTCAATGAAGTAGTAGTTTGCCTAAAAAAAATATGAAAGGTGAAGATTGAATTTAAGTGGCGGATTGAGCTGTCTGACGTGTTGGTGATTTGGCCCATGACAACAATGTGACTTGTGTCGTCTGCACCCTTGTCCCCTTAGGAAGGGAAAATCTTGAGATTGGTCTGTCAAGATTTGAACTGCAGACTTGTCTAGAGCGGTTCTGAGTTTCCACTAAGGCTTTTAGCCGGGCAAATGTTTCTAACAGAGCCAAACGTTAACATTACGGCAAATGGAAAATGAATTGTCTACTGATGCCTTCTAGCCTTAGTAGAGAAAAAGGAGGGGCGAGAATATAGAACCGAAATCCTACCTGTATGTCTTTAATGCACATGTCAATACTCAGATTGACATCCACTTCCGGTAAGTCTTTACATTTGTCATACACAGGGTGACCCTCGATGGCATTTGTACAGTGAGTCCTTGCTGTTGTCTCTGTCCAACCTCCTTCATAAGCTGTGCTCTATCCATAAAAACATACATAAATTAAGATATGCTGGTTCGAGCGTCCTTTTTTTCAGATAAAACCTGTAGTGTATTTATAAGTAATACTATTACACAAATCCGTATTCGGTTTATTGTTCAAGTCTATAGTTTAATTTAAACATGTTTTGTTTTATTTTATTTTGTTTACGGAACAGCATTAAGCCGAGATTTATTGTGCTGTTCCGTTTACTTTACAATAATACAAATAGGACAACAAATAGAGTAAGGATAGGTACATGATATGTATATATAAAAAGAAAACGTATTGTGATTTGTAATCATACATTAAAAGAACACTCGCCGCGAAAATCCGGAATACACTTTACATAAAAGATAGTGGGCGATTTTCTGTATTTTTCCCGGATAGAAGAAGTTCGGAACGTTCTATTTTTACCAAAAATTGAATACAAATAAAGCTGTACATCAAGTCACTGATAAATCTGACGATTATGACGTGTTGTCGGTCTTTTCTGTTGGACCAAATACACCACGTGACAGTTTGAAAGTTCCTGTGAGCATTGAGGGAAAGGGTGTGAAAATGGAGGTAGACATTGGTGCTGGTGTTAACTGCTTCTCATGAATGTATATGAAAACAACTTCTCTCATATGCAGCTTAAAAATGATCTTGTCGTTTGAAAAGTTACACTGGCAAAGGATTGAAAATTATAGTTGAGTTAGATGTACCAGTGGCATATGGAAAACAGACTGCTACATTACCAATATTAGTAGTAGAGTCTAAAAATATGTGCGTCTATGTGGTGATTACAAGACCACAGCTAACCCTTCTTTAAAAGTCGATCAACATCCAAATCCCATTCTCGAGGATTTGTACAATTCTGTTTCTGGTGGTCAGAAATTCTCCAAAATTGTTCTTTCCCACGCGTATCAACAGATGATTTCAGATGATGCATCCCGGGAGTAAGTTACCATTAACACTCATAGGGGTTTGTATAGATATCCGAGACCTCCTTTTGACATAACGGCAAGTCCTGAGATATTCCAAAATACTATTGAGCAGATCTTACTTAGAATATTTAGAATATATAGAATTTGTCAAATGTTACCAGGACGGCATTCTCATATTGGGTAGAGTGGGGCCTCCGTGGCTCAGTAGGTAGGTTGAGCGTTGGGCGCTCATTCCGAACAGCCTTCCACCAATGGGTCGCGGGTTCGAATCCCACTCAGTCCAAAAAAAAAATGGAAAATTTTCTGACTAGGTTTTCACTCGAACGACCTATGTAGGATGGTTGCCAGTTACCAACGGAAGGCCGTGGGTTTCCTCCAGGCATAGAGCCCGGTTTCCTCCCACAATAAAACTGGCAACGCCGCCATATAAGTAAAATAAGCTTGAGCGCGGCGTAAAACACCAAACAATCAATCAATCATATTGGGTAGAAATGACAAAGAAAATTTTCAAAATGTCGAAAAGGTGTTACAACGTATCTCGAATCACAACATGAGACTTTAAAAGGAGAAATGTTCGTTTAATTTGTTGGGTGTCGGAATGCCTTCTAAAGGTCTGTCTCCATCAAATGACAAAATTCAAGCTATTTTAGATGCCCCAGAACCCACTCATGTGTCTGAACATCGTTAACTTCTGAGGCTGTTGAATTATCATCACAGGTTCATTTCAAATTTGTCAAGTATTGTTCAACCATTAAACGCAGTATTGAGTAAAGGTGTTGAATGGGACTAGAAGATTGCCAAAAAGCATCATTGAAAAACAAACCGCGTTTAACATCAACTCCAGCGTTAGGACACCAGAACCCAAGTTTACCAATAATACTTACAGGGGGCCTCGGGGTCTAGTGGGTTAGAGTGATCGTCCCTGGATCCCACACAGACCTTCCGTCGATGCGGCGCGGGTTCGAATTCCACTGAGACCAAATAGAAATTGAACAAATTATCTGTGGATTTTTTCACTCGGTCGCGGTATGTGGAAGAGTTGTCAGGTACTCGCCAAAGGTCGGGGGTTTCCTCCGGGCAATGAGCCCGGTTTCCTTCCCCGCTAAACCTTGCAACGCCGCCATATAAGTGAAATAATCTTGAGTGTGGCGTAAAACACCAATCAATCAACCAATAATACTTGTGTGTGATGCCTCACCTTATGGTTTAGGGGCAGTATTAATGCAAAAGTATCCTGATGGTTCAGAAAGATTAATGGCGTTTGCACCAAGCTTACTCAAACAAGCTGAAAAAATGTATTCTCAAATTGAAAAGAGGGCCTTAGTATCATTCTCGGGAGTGACAAAATTCCGAATACTTGTTTGGTCGACAGTTTACCTTGTACACGGACCATAAACCTCTAATAAAATATTTGGTCCTAAGTGCGGTGTACCAGTGCTTGCAGCAGCTATGTTACATCGTTGGGCCATCATTCAATCAGCATATGGTTATAACATTGTGTTTAAGAAATCCGAGGATAATGCCAATGCGGATATATTTTCTCGTTTTCCATTATCAATACAGCATGATGAACGTGTAGACTCTACTATTTTCCAAATTGGTGATATTTTAGTTAATAGACCTCCAGTTACAGCCGAGCAAGCAATGTCATCTACGTCAAAGTCACCAACGCTATCCCGTGGGTTACATTTTGTGAAAAAAATGGTTGACCTGATACAGTAAATCAAGATTTAAAACCTTTCTTTTGCCGTCATGACAGACTGACGGTAAAGCAAAATTGTGTGCTTTGGGGACTTCGTGTTGTTGTTCCACCAGTCCTACATAAAAGTGTTTTGGAAAATCTACACGATGCCCATCCAGGCATTGTGCGCATGAAATCTATTGCGAGAAGCATTATGCGGTGGCCAAACATCGATAAGGATATTGAACAGATAGTACAGAGCTGTTTGCCTTGCCAGAAAATCAAGAATGTACCGGCTGCTGCTCCACTTATCCTTTGGAAATGGCCGTCGATACCTTGGCAGAGGATCCACATTGACTTTGCCGGGGAAAGACTCAAAACACTATCTTGTGACTATTGATACCCATTCAAAATGGCCAGAAATTGTTCAGAATAATAGTACAACGACTTCGAAAACATTTAAGTTTTTAAGAGATATTTTTACTCGTTTTGGCTTACCAGAGACAGTTGTAAGTAACAGCAGACCACAGTTCCGATCCAAAGATTTCAAAGGCTTTTCTTTGCAGCTTGCGTGTGAAGACATCTGTAGTACCGTGTCACCCATCATCAAATAATTTTGGAACGGAATGGACCTAATGCATTTATTATTCAGCTAACGGATGGGAGAATCTGGAAACGACACATCGATCACATTCTCATTTTGCCAAGTTTCCGTCCCGAATACCAGACATGGCTGTGTTATGTGAGGCACCTACTTCAGATTCTACAGTTGATAAATCTGTGTGAGTGCCATTCACAGAGGAAAAGAAAACGGATAATCCTGTTTGTGTTCAGAATGCGGATTGTGAACTGACCAAGTCTGACAGTAAAAATGAAGATTCTGGGGCCGGTTGTCCAAAAGTGTATTAGGCTTAATACCGGTATAACGTTGTAACGTAACAATTGAATGTCTTTGTTACGCGACGTCATTTAGACCGGTATTAAGTCTAATACACTTTTGAACAACCCAGCCCAGAAGTGTTGCGAGTACATCAACCCGCACCATAAAACACCTTTTGCGGCTAAACTTGTAGGATGTTTTTCAATGAATAGTTTCCAAGTTTATTCAAAGTTAAAAATTAATTCAATTAATTAACTCAATTAGTTTGTAGTTCAAATTCCCTTGCCGTGTTTCGTGGTTCGGATATTTTCAGTTGAACTTTTTAGATATTTCATAAAACTGTTGAAGTTTATCTTTAATCAATAGTTCTTTTTCCTGTATTTATAAGTAATACTATTGCAGTAATCCTTATTCCGTTTATTGTTCAAGTTTATCATTTTGTGCTACCATTGACTTTTTTGTCTTATATGGTAAACATACAAGCACGTCCTGTTTACCTTTCAATTGGCACGGTATTTAATTAATTTATCAGATCTTAATGAACAAACATCACAAAACCAAACATCCGTTATGTGGTAAATATCTAAACAGACAAAGAAGCTAATCGTTTTACTTACCGCTGGGCTGGTATCTGCATCAAAGATCAATACAGGTAAATCGTCCTGCTCCAAATCTAATAGATTTTCGGCTCTTTTAGAGGAACAGGCCTCGAATAGATTGGAAACGTCGGCAGACTTCATATTGCATTTGACATATGGCATATAAGGAGTACAGAATTCATCACGAAAAGGCAAACCACGCCATGTCAATGGTTGTGGAGCTCCAACAGTTTTACAACCGCAATATACTCTATTCTGCGGAGATGATCTCTCAGCTGCTTTTGCAATCATTTCACTATTACGAGATTTAACAGCTTCGTATAAATCCTCGTCTTCGCGAACCCTATATATTTAGAAAAAGAAGATTGAGCTGTTTTTAACAAGCAATCATTTAAGTTCAAATCTTCTAATATCAGTTGCTTTACCATTATCTTATAAACAGCAAATATATTTTTGATGGTTTCGCTAAAATATTTTATCACATAACTGTGTTGTTATTCGCGTACATAAACCCATGTCGTAAATATGGTATGTAACTAGTTACATAACACTTTCAATGAAAATGATTGGCTGAGAGCGTGGGAAAATTATTCATACGCGCGCCAGTGGGACTTTTTGTTGTTGTTGTTTTCATGTGTTAGTGTGTCTCTCGATTGACCTGTCAAAATGATATGTACTATGGCACATAGTGTTTCCCTAGTCAATTCGCACATATATAAAGTCAAAGATTATTAGTTATTTAAATTGTAAGTCCCATCACCTTAAATTCCCTATTAAAAAAACGAATTGCCAAAGCCAAATGAGTGACCGCTAGGCATATATAGGTCAACTCTTCGCTATAACTGGAACGCAGGCTAGTTGTGACCTAGATAACTTCAGAACGAATCTTTGTTTGATAAAATTTAATAATGTTCTAGATGTCTCTAATTTGTATTTTTTTAAACCAGTCTGCGTTTTTATCATAGAAATCCAAGTGGAATTGACATGGATCTAATCTATTGTTTCGGCGGAGAACTTCACCGAACTCAGCAGTGCTGCAGCTGTTGTCTATTTATAACTTCTAATGGCGTTACGGTCGGTACAATTCTCCATTAGTTTTCTTCGTTTTCGTCGCCGCTCATCCCAATTACACATGATAATTTATGCGGCTCTTTGAGATAAGGCAGAAGTGGTCGTTATTGTTGATTTCTGGTGATCACCCATCTTATGCCGAAGTTAGCAGAGCAACCCTAGGACATTAAACGCTGAGGCTTTACAAAATTATCGAAGAAACAGATGCACGTGCTTCAACACAAGGGCACATAGGTCATAACGGCATTCGTGCATTGTCGGGGATTTGTGAACGCTAAGAAATACAAAATATCTATAAAAAACAACTTTATCAGGTATCTAGAAAATTTCATATCACTAAGGAATCTCCAACCCACTCCAGCCTTGAGGCGTTAAAATGTCTGTGTAAATATGGCCATTTTTCATTTTTGAGCAAATATTTCAACCTTATAAAACAAATCGGACAGATCGGTCAAACGCAATGCTGTATGATGAACAGGATGAGAACAGTTGTATTTATAACTATGATGGATATGAATAGTTTCTGCTACCAGGACGTCATATCAATTAGATATCTATCAAATGGGAAACACATATTCCAATGCTGCCTTAACTGTTAACACCATGTGAATTCCTGTTTCTGTGGACCGGTGCCCACGGTAATAAAAATTAGGTGGTGTAGACTTACTTCCAGGATAGGATAAAATCGGTAGGCTGAGAGGAAAATATATTCGAGCTTATGACATTAGAATCTCTGAGCCGGAGATCGTTTCTTCGGTCACCATTGCTGTCACCACAAAGTCCTTCAACTTGACCCTCATCTGACACAGACGTTTTGATGCTAACAGAATTCAAGCCTCTTGACAAACGTATCTTCGTACCGGAGGGGAGGGTTATCTGGATAACAATATAAATAACGTTCAAATCCACATAGATCAAAACAAATAGTATAAACTACTAATATTCATGTAAACTATTTGAAACACATACCTCGTAACCAGTAAAAAAAGAAGTTCGGATTTTGATACCACTTCTAAAACAGCCATACTTGAAGACTTTGGTTGTACTCCAAAAAGTAGGTTTCGATCGCACAGCCACGAAAACATCGGATCCTGATTGGATAGCTACTCCAAAGTTACATACCGGTTTAACTCTTCCTGCCGAACAACCCCTTTGAAGCAACTGTACCTGTACAATACCAAAATTGGTCAATAGTCATTTCTTACCAAATTTCAATTGAGATCCGTGTTTATTTATTATGTCATAAAATTCAAACTACAATAATTATATACCCAATTACCAAATACATGCACTCAAACAAGATTGGTAATTTCGTTCAGCATCATTGATTCTATACTGTTGGAATACGGTATGCATTTAACGTAACTTACCGAATATGGATAGGTTTTGTGTCGATATAAGATGTACGATCCTTCAATGTGATTTTCATAAAAGCTGGAATTATAATAGTGTACATGAATTATTAAAGGCACACTTTATTAATACCGCGAATATCAGGAATATTGTTTACATTAAAAAAGAAAGTCCGTTTTCTGTATTTTCCCCAGACAATATAAGTTAGGAACTTTCTATTTTTACCAAAATTTAAAAGTTTGGACGTCACTTTGTATTTTTAATTTGAATTTGAAAATTTGAATTGTTAGGTGCCCGGAACGTAAACAAACCAAACTGCCCCCTATTGGCGATTTCATGTTTCAGTCGAGTGAGTGAACTAACGGCACAGTGTAATTTTACGTAGGCCTATTTATCTGAGAAATACAGACTGACGATCGGTTAACAGCGACTGGAAAAGCCTGCTGATAATTGTTTGAGTGTAAACCACAGATAAAAAGGCCTGAAATGAGGGATTATCCAACCTGAAAGTTGACCGACACTGATCGTTGTTGTTGTAATCAGGCTTCGATTCTTCGTTTGTTTTTCACCTCATTTCTACATTCTAAAGCTAACTAGACATGTTTTATGTGTCCTATGTTTAAGTTTAGTGGTATTAGTCGTAGTAAGCTCATGTAAACTGGGTTTCTTGGCAAATTTAAACAGGCTACAGCAGCAAGTGGGCCTTTAAGTAAAACAACAACTTTTGTCTGGGAATCTTGTAAAGACAATTGAAAAAAGACGGTGATACATTCCAAGTAAATGTAACAATTGTTATCAGAAATCCACAAAGTTTTGGCTTCCCATCCATGTCCCGATTCTTGCTGTTTGTCCTTCCAACATAAATCAATCAATAGTTCTGCTTTGAAAGACTTACTAACTTTAACCTGTAGATGATTCTCTGAAAATGCAGTTGTTTGAGTAACTATATAAATATGCATGTAATCATGTTTAAAAACGTTATGAAAAATAGCCAACGGTACTCATACATTTTTCTCTTGAGAGTTCGCCTCTCGATGGATCGGTGGTTGAATTCAGATTTACAATAGTGTACAACCTTTCATAATCATTCAATCCATTATGGCAAATGAAGGCACCAGGTCCAAGTGTAGAACACTTTAATATCGTGTTTTCAAACGTATACATAACCTTATTGTCATCAGTAAGAAATTGAAAAGTTTAACTTACATTCCATCAAACGTACGCATGTGGGGATCGTTTCTCGCGTAACAATTGCCGTTGACCGGTACATTTGAAGACGAAGTTTCAAAACTGATCTGAAACGAAAATTTAGACAAAACTTCAACAAAGGAAAGTATTCCCAAATAATGTGTAAGTTGAAAGTTTTGCGAGCGTTTGGGGTATTTGGAAGTGCAACCTATTTGACTGAAATGTTAAGTTTTTGCACAAATATCCCCGTTTTGCCGTGGGTAGTGAGAGCCAGGACCACCAGGTATGGATTAAAATCCTTCAGGTATGAAGCCGCCGACGTGTGGAACAGCCTACCTAATCAAATGAGGAAAGTAGAAAATTACCACACTTTCCGAAGGCAACTCTACCGAAGCGTATTAGGGCCAGTGGGAAAAATAAAAATGAGTTTTCTTCTAATTAGGAGATAATATTATCGGATAAGATTTTAACTCAGTCGTTAGCTAGTAATTATGTTTTTGCAGCTTTTGAATGGTTGGCAATAGACCACTTGCCATTATGTCGCGCAACAATGACATACGACCCCCCCCCCCCCCCCCACACACACACACAACCAAATCAATATCAAAAATAATAGTAACGGTCTTTGTTATATAATTAGTACTGAGATATTGAGTTATACAGCTCTGATATAAGTGATATCATCACTTTTACCGATAACATTTATATCATCACTGCCAGCGCCGGAACTATTTTCATTGGAATTGAAAATATCTTCTCATGATTGAATCTTTAATTTGTGAAAATTGCTAAAATTTGTAATCAAGTCTCATTTTATAAATCATCAAACAATTCTTAGCATTATAAATTGGGTGTTAAAGACTTTAACACAAACCAAACATTTTTTTCGCTTTGGCCTTTCTAAGGTGCTCGCAGTATAACCTAGGCCCGGGCCAGCAGGATTCGCTAAACGTCAAAACGTGTTGCAAGTCTATCACACTTTATAGGGCCTACTGTAAAAATGTGGTAACGATGGAGCATTGAAATTGATTATTTTCAAGAAAATGTATCGAGAACCGACGCAAGCCAGTGCAAATGAAGACTGTGGGATATGGTCTACTCTCAGTGCCAGCTGATCGTCACGCTCGCTCTGGGCGAGATCAGGATCCGGGTGAGAATCTGGATGATGCACAATTTGTTAAAGAAAATATATTTTACTTAAAAATTCCTTTTTCATCAGCTTCCAAACTTGCGAATAATTAAATGAGACTGACAATAAGACAAAACTACACACTACTATAATGTTATTAATCAGGATATTCCCTATTGGCATTATTACAGGTCCGAGGATAGCCGTATTGGTCCGAAGCCGAAGGCCGAGAGCTAATACGGCTGTCCTGATTAATGAAAATTTTATTGATTGGATTTCAATGTTATTTTTCATAAAATGTTTATTTTATTTAAAAATAATAGTGTTTTTATAGACACTTTCGCAAGGAAAGTTGACTATTGTTTTCTTAAAAATTTCTTTTAAAGTCTAGGTGTAGTGTACCAAGAGTTGTCCCCCTTTTGTACATAAAACATTATTAATGCAATTTTTAATTTATCTAATGGCATATTGGGATTTTTAAGTGATAGCAATGAAACGGTCGCCATGTTCGATTTCGTATTGGCCCAGTCCGTATTGGCCTTGTTTATTCGTATTAGCCCAGTTTGTTCGTATTGGCCCTGGTATGAGTGTGACCGTTTCTCCGTATTTTGCCAATAACATTGAAAGTCAATTAATGATCTGGGAAATAATCGGGGTCTATATAACGGTTAACCATAAATCCTCGATTGTATTGTTTTGATAACATGTCCACCCTCTCTTAAAATGCTACCAGCGAAATGTCATAATCTTTGTGAAAATCTGATCGAATAATTTAATAACCATAAGGATTTTGCTGAAGTATTCACAGATAAAATCTGGTAAATTCGGGTTAGTTGAAAAAGTTAGTTCGACATGATGATTTTTGACAAAGCTTTAAAAGCTTCCTTCTTAAAATGGTATATCCAATACCATCTAACCTCACTTTATTAAGTGAAACAAATAAAAACAATTTATGACATCAATATTCAATAGGCTTCTGGTGTATGATTTTGATTTATATCTAATTTGTTTAGAAAATCAAAATTTATTTGTTACCTTGTTATTGGTGAGCTCCAGTCCTTCCCAGGTGTCAGTGAACTTGCTCGGTAAAGGTACATGACGAATTGCCTTCAAATCATACTCGCCGAAAGTACGATCATTCGGTTTGGAATACACTGTAGGGATTTCCATATCAGCCCAAGAATTCCATGAATCAGAAACCATGACTGGTCCACAGAAACGAGAAAACCGTTCAGGTTCTGTAGTTGTAGATCCAGGGGCACAAAAATCACCTGAGAGTTTTCCAAACGCTTCGAATTCTACATAGCATTTCTGCCTCACGCCGTTACGTTTCCAACAAGCTATGGGTACGGTGGATTTGAAGAAAGCTGTCGTTGTATGACCTACTCGAAGGCTAACATCACTTTTGGAGGCCTATATAAATTTAACAAAAGTCTTATACGTAGGGATACAAACGCCTAAAACAAAGGCCTAACCATATCAATAGAGCATGTCAGTTGAGCTGTTATCCTCTTTCCAACCACACTTACTGAAATAATAAACTGAGATAGGAGCCGAGGACAATTTTGCTTTGATAACTCAGAACAGTTTTTTTTTTTTTCAAATATGTATGACAGTTAATAGAATGTATTGTCGTTGGAGCTCCTTCTGAAAGTATTTGTTTCCGTGGTATGAAAACAGATATTGACAAAAATATTATATTTTTAGCGCCCTTCACGAGATACATATTTGGTGAACCCAACATGGTCAAGAAAATCGCGAATGAAACAGAATTGCGACCTTGTCGCCCCGTCAGCCATAACAATTACACAAATATAATATTAAAAACAAATAGTTTTTTAATAAATCGATTAGCGTGGTTGGTGAATTTGGTGGACTAGAGACATGCAGACGCAAATTACGTCCTTTGGGGTAGCGAAGCACGAGAAAAAAATGTCTGTATCCGGCTTCCATATGAATTGGCAACCTTGAGTGAAAATATGCATTAAAGTTACAGCAGACTAATGAAATGTTATGAGATGTAATATAATAAAAAGCTTTAGCGAAAGCCACCGTGACCATATTGCACTGACAACAGTATATAGGGCCTATAGAAATTTCAAGTAAAGTTTTGTGCTTTCAAACATTTATATCAATACAAGAACATGAGGGATTATGCATAAGTTCCTTACCTGTATACCAGCAAAGAAGTTATCACTGGTTGGAATAGTATATTCCGAAGCAGAGCCATTCAGACGGGCAGTTATTTCACATTTTACCTGCGGAGAAGATATTCAAGTGATACGTCAAATACATATACGTCAGAAAAAATAAATTAAGTATATTCTGATACATTCCAACCGAAGTATATCGGCGCTCACCTGGGCAAAATAATCTTTGCGTTTAAACCCATGTGCTCTAAACCGTCGGTTTTTGTTTAACTATCTATACTGCACGTAAAGTATAGATCCAATCTGAATCTTGGAACAACACGGAAAATAATGTATATTTTGGCCCAGAAAATAGTCCAGTACCAACATGGCGGCTCCAATACCCTCGGCTAAGCATAAATTAGTAATGCTACCCTCCAACAATACCAAACATCGACCTGACGCGTATGCTGTTATAACGATTGATTGATTGATTCTTCAAAACACATTGTGTTTGGAATAACAGATAAGCAGCATTGTTAGGTTGGAAATGATAAGAACGATCCTATGACCTTATCTGGTCTCAAAACTCCTAGGGCCTTGGTAGCCCCTGAACCCTGGTCTAAAGAAAAACCAGTAGAACTGTAATATCCACCACCTCATCTTTCAAATCGACAGAATTGCTTTTATTCAAATTGCATCCTTTTTCGTCAGGTATTTGACTTCTAGTAGGCATAACAATACGAAAGAAGACCTTTACTTGAGTGAAGTAGGGTTGCACAAAGTGTGACCTAATAGGCTAAAACCATAGATAGGATAGGCCGTTGTAGCTGTAATGATACTGAATTAGTTGTTCGATGCTATAGCAGATTTACGAAGATATCAACGATTTCTATAGCCGTTACAGAATCATGAAACTTCGTGACCATGTAAATCCATGTAATTTCGTCTAAATTGCTACATGTAAAGGAAGGAAAAGGGCAATGAGAAATCAATCAACTTGTACATAAATTTTAGATGTTTGACATGTTGCTAAGACATGTTGCTACAGCTTCCAATGTATGACTCTGTAAGGTTGTTATTACATCATGATCCATTTTACGATTAAACAGGTGTGTAAAACAGGATAAACACTTTCCAGTAGGGGGAAAAAATACACGCACGATGGGTATTGACCGGTAATTCAAAATGACGAAAACTCAGCTATTTCCGTTTCATCCAAATTGCTCCTATATTTGGCAGCTCATATAGCGCTTTTATTAGCTGAAGTACGTCAGCCTCACAGACCCTCCTTCTTAATTTAACGTTCATAACTCAATGTCCAGTACGAAGGCACATTAGTGTCATGGGTGTAAATTTGATAATCTCATTGTTTTTAGTCTTTAAAAAAAGTTAGTCTTTAAAAATATTCACCGTGTGATATGATTCTCTGTTGACCTTCAGATTTGTAGAAACATGAGAAGTGACAATCTCGGATGAAAGACCGCAAGCCGACTGTCCGCCAAACATCTAACGAGTTATTTGGGGAATTCCCTGTTGCTTTTGTTTTCTTTCTGACAGTCAGTAAACAAACAGCCGAGAATGCACCACACGCGCAACCACAAATGACCTTACCGGACAGCTAACCCAGGTCAATTTTTTTTACCACAACAAATCAGACAAAAGAATCCCCAAATACAACTACCGAAACATGGGAGCTGGGAAAGTTACAAATTGCCATCTGGAAACCTCATTTCTATATAAACATAAGTCCAATAGCACACATTTTAAGGATCTTCGTTTCACTGGATCAGCGCTTGTCCCTTTAATAAAACATTATAGTAAAAAAACTTGGCTTTGAAACGATATAGCTTTTGTGTGTCAAAGAAAACCAAGCGTGTATCATTTATAATTAAATGTTGAAGTAAAACGATGTAAGAACAAATTCGAAAAACACTTGAAAACGACTAAACAGACGAGAAAGGGAAATGTTTACAGCGCAATGGGAATGTCTCTGAAAAACGCTGTTTTTGTTGGGGTTTTTTAATGTGACAACTTTTTCACCTCGGTGGAGACGCTTTCAGTGCAATAAGAAACTATGTGATCTCTTGAAATCATGTGAATTTCCACCGCGGTGGAAACATTTTTATTTTGGAGGTGTATACTTCACTGAAACCTTTCCACTATTTTCCCTTGTGATTTGACAGTTAACACACGAATTTAGAATTTCAGTCGAAGTCGTATTAGTCAAAGTGGTATCGCTGCCAAAGATAGTGGAATTTTTGGTCGAGGCAGATTTAGCTTATTGTTCGTCAATTTTATCAAACAGAACAAAAAAAATAGATAACACAAAAATTATGCTTATATCAGTCTCTGGGATGTACGTTAAAATGTTTGTTGTGATTTTCATATGGTGTCCAGATAAGTAGAGAAATGGGAAGTGGTCAATCTCGGATGAAAGGCTGCAAGTCGAATCCGCCAAAAAAGTACATTTAAAACGGTATTTAGGGAATTGCCTGCTGCTACTGTTGTCTGCCGAGAATGCAATTGAATTGAATCGTCTTACTAAAGATGATCACTGTTCAGATCGCCCGTTGTGAAACAATAAAACTATTCTTTTATATTTTGTTTGTTTTTTTGTTGTTGTGTTTTTATAAATAAACGAGTGTTTTTTCTAACACAAGTATACCGGTACTTGCGAAGATCAATATGAAAAGACAACAGTCACTGGAAACCATGGCTTTTGCTTTTATAAGGGTATCTATTTTGAAAAAAGTTTGATGACGTATATATTTGCTCTTGTCGAAAGTGAGGATGTTGTAGTTTTGTTACCAATGTGACTCAACTCGAGCGCCGCCGTCTTTATAAAACAATAACAACACAGCTTAACATATTAAACTCGCTTTACTAGAACACGACACATGGTAATATTTACCTGAAACAAATAACAAGTTTATGCGTGACGTGAATCGATTGGTGGACATTCTGAAAAGCAATCACTTAACAGAGATAAATCTTTGGATCGTTGTGCAATGCTTTGAAAAATAAATTCGCTTACATTGAAACCCAATGTTTTGGTTTCGCCCCAATCTTTTTCTCGGAGGACAGCAAAGTAAAGTCGTTCTGCAGACAAGTCAGTATGGTGGAAGGAAAGAAGCTTATCGTTGATGTACCAGCTTATATCATACATCCAGTTGGGATAGGCGTTGTTTAAAGCACATTTAAATTGCAACTCTTCCAGGACTACTGTTTGACCTCCGGGACTTTGATGAACCTGCTCACTGTCTCCCAGCTGTGGCTTAATGTATGGTCGTGAACTGAACACTGTGGAAAGTGTAATACAGAGAAAAAAGCCTTTGTAATATTTGAGTTTGTTTTGGGTAATTCGAAGCTTAAAAACTCAAACGGTACTAGGTTTACTAGAATCCCGAAACATTCGTAATTGATTACATAAAACTCTAAGAGAATATAATCCATTTGATCTATATAGCTTACTCAAAATTGTATACTGCCAACACCGAGTTCATGAAACTAATATAGTTTTTTATATTATTTATTATTAATTGACTTTCAATGTTATTGGCAAAATACGGAAAAACGGTCACGCTCATACGGGGTTTACCAGGGCCAATACGAACAAACTAGGCTAATACGAATAAACAAGGCCAATACGGACTGGGCCAATACGAGATCAAACATGGCGACCGTTTTATTGCTATCACTTCAAAATCCCAACGCCATTTTTCTTGAAATCATCAACAGAAAAAAAGAAAATAGCCAATCTACAGTTAAAGAAAAACAAAGATCCCGTCTATTTCATTTGATAAATTAAATATTGCATAAATAATATTTTGTAAAAGTAAAGAAATATGTTCCTATGTTTTATGTACAAAAGGGGAACAACTCTTGGTACACTACACCTAGATTTTTTTTAAAGAAATTTTTTAGAAAAAAACTTTCCTTGCGAATGCGTTTTTTAAAACACTAGTATTTTTAAATCATATAAATATTTTATGAAAAAAAACATTGAAAGCCAATTAATAAAATTATCATTAATCAGGATATTCCCTATTGGCATTGTCACAGGTCCTCGGACAGCCGTATTAGCCCTCGGCCTTCGGCCTCCGACCAATACCACTATCCTCGGACCTGTAACAATGCCAATAGGGAATATCCTGATTAATAACATTATATTATTACGAGTCTGGGAGTACAATTGGAGACAATTTATTGGGTTGGTTATTAAGTTTTGTAATCCATATTCATTTTTATACGTTGGAAAATTTTCTGACTGGGTTTTCACTCGAACGACCTATGTGGAATGGTTGCCAGTTACCAACGGAAGGTCGTGGGTTTCCTCCGGGCATAGAGCCCGGTTTCCTCCCACAATAAAACTGGCAACGCCGCCATATAAGTGAAAGAATCTTGAGCGCGGCGTAAAACACCAATCAATCAATCGATCAATCATTTTTATCCGAAATAGTATTCAATAGGCAACAGAAATTAGTATCTCCACAACCAATACATTTTCTGATAAAACTTCAGTTTTAGTATTATATTTATATTTTTGTTATATTAGCAAACAATAACTTACGTTTATCGGGAGTTGTAAGTACATCACCCTGCGTCGGTGTTATCATAGATGGTAGCTTTGGCTTTGTTATTATGGTGACCGGATCAGAAACAGTGGTTGTAGTCCTGTCTTGTTCTGGTGCATTTCGGGATACTCCTGGATACGGTGCTGTACGAGTTTCTAACCTGGTATGTTGTGTTGTATCTGTTGCATTTCGGGCCAGCTGTTTTGTATCTGATACATTGTTGGCCTGTTGTATCGTAGCTGTTAATTGGGTCAGATTGTTGGTTAATTGGGTCACATTTGTGGTTAATTGGGTCACATTTGTGGTTAATTGGGTCCCATTTGTGGTTAATTGGGTCCCATTTGTGGTTAATTTGGTCCCATTTGTGCTTAATTGGGTCGGATTAGTGATTACTTGGGTCCGATTTGTTGTTGGAACTGTATTGGCAGAGGTCGCATTCTCCAAAGCTGTATAGTTGTCTGAAGTCTCTGAGTAATTGAAATTAAAAACAATGTTAAATACAACTGCGTTACATGTTTATAACGTATAGGCCTACATCTTTGTTAGTATCCCCCTTCTCCTATTTCAAATTAGGAAAATCAATCGAGTTTGTAATCTTCATCAGTTTTAAACCCTTTATGGACATTTTGCGTCGGGTTTCATAAGGTTTAACAAAGTTTCGCCCATTTTACATTTTGAATATCTAGGGGTTTATACATGATAGGTTAGTTACATGGGATTGTAATCATCAATTATTTACTTTTTACTAATCCACATACATATGTGAAGCTAGCAAAGCATTCATCGACAACTGTTTCTTATTGTGCTTAATAATAGTGCGAAGGATAGAACTTGTAGTAGACACACGAGATAGCCAACAAATACCCCATGTATAGGTTAGGCCTACATGGCGTATACGCCAGACAGGCAAACCGATTTGTTCCGTATGTTGTGAATGTTTTGATACTTGATATCTTGAGATGATAAATTGCGTTTGCAGTGTACTGCGTATGAAAATAATATTAAATACAAATATTTCTATTTTCTGCATAATAACTACATCATTGGTGCTTTAAAGTAGGTTTCATCTTTATTTGGGGCCTCCATGGCTCAGTAGGTAGAGCGTTGGACGCTCAATCCAAACAGCCTTTCCACCAATGGGTCGCGGGTTCGAATCCCACTCAGTCCAAAAATTGGAAAATTTTCTGACTGGGTTTTACTCGAACGACCTATGTGGGATGGTTGCCAGTTACCAACGGAAGGTCGTGGGTTTCCTCCGGGCATAGAGCCCGGTTTCCTCCCACAATAAAACTAAGTGAAATAATCTTGAGCGCGGCGTAAAACACCAAACAATCAATCATCTTTATTTAATCACGTTGAAAGCTGGAAACCACATCAGTATTGATATATATGGACTTATAGCTCCTGGCTATTTTGATTCTGTCCCTTATTATCGCACTTTATGGGTATTTATTGCTCGCAATTTGATAAAATAGCCGCATATATGAAAGGACAACTGCTGTATGATTCAAATGGCATCATATGAGCTGCCCAAATGTTGATGTTTTCCGGTTGAAACGGATGCTGAAAATAATGGCTAATTTTCTCAAGACGTAAAATTCAGAAACCTGTTTATTTGGTATATAATGGGAACTAATTGAAAACATCAGATCGTATTAGTGAAATTAAGAGTAAATATTACATAAAGCCATATGGCTGCGGCACACCTACCGTCCATAAGGTAAACAATCTGAAAGAATTGTCCAGATCGTATCAAACGTTATAGAATAAAGCGGATTATTATATTTATGATCACTATAAAAACACACGGGCACAGAGTCTGTTTTGCATTTCCATTGGTCAATAGCTGGTCACCTGACAGTTAATATTTTCTTATATTGCATGGCTTGGTAGTTAATATAGTATTTCGGTGCGATTGGTTGGTTATTAACCAATCAATAAACAATATTTGTTTCACATCCTTCTGTTATAACCAACCAAAAACGCATACTTTAGTTCACTGCCAGAGTAACTTGAAAACATGGCGTCTGTTGCAAGTTTAGTTGAGATTGCTCCAAATGAAAATCGGTTTGCTAATGTTTCTGAAAGTGATATGGACAAAATTTTGAAAGAGAAAGACTCTTTAAACACCCGCCGTGGAACATTATCAGTAGTGAAGACTTTTCAGCAGAGGAGCTTGATAAAGTATTGTGCCGATTTTGGACTGAGGCCAGAACTGAGAAGGGAGATTTGTACAAAAAGACATCCCTTTTTTCGCTAAGGCATGGAATAAATCGTCATCTTCAAGAGGAAAAAAGTTCATTTGACTTGATCAATGGAAAGGAATTCAAGAAATCACAGAGGGTCTTCAAGGCTATGACCAAAGAACTGACGAGACATGGCAAAAGAGGAATAGTTCACCACCCACGGATTGATGATGTTGACCTTTTAAAACTATACAATTATTTTGAATTGTCAGAAAATGACACGCAGTTATTGCAGGAGAAAGTATTTGTGGATGTTATGTTGTATTTTGGCAGAAGGGGTCGCGAGAACTTAAGAGAATTCAAGACGTCTGACTTTTCTTGCGCAACTGATGCTGAAGATAGTGTCTATGTTTACATGCAGGTTACAGATGAGTTGACTAAAAACCACCAATTGGATCCAAACACAGCTTCAGGAAGGATGTACCACATCAAAGGTGAATAATGTTTTACAGTAAACGTTGACAATTTTGAATTGTTAGGGTACCAAAAACAATTTTTACTTCGACAATTTACATGAATTGAGAAATTTGTATGAGCAATCACAATTGTGAAGTGTTTTATATATATGCAAAATAAATTTAACTTGGTAAATGCATAGGTTTCAAGATGCCTTGTGAAAGGCAAAATTACGAAGAATTAATGCATACTTCTAAAATGCTTTTTTTCTTCTATTAGGTGGTGCTCGATGTCCAGTCAAGTCATTCGTTATGTAAAAGCGGATTTTAAACAAGAAATGCATTTTTTTCAACGTCTCAGAAAGTCGGCGAACAAAGATGGTTCCATCTTTGACAATGCATGTATTGGTCATAACAAGCTGGGAAACATGATGGCAACTCTAAGTATGATAGCTCACCTGTCACAGAGTTATACCAATCATAGTTTGAGGGCGACATCAGTGCACATTCTCGACAGAGCCAATGCACCAAGTCGACACATCATGACTGTCACCGGACACAAATCAGAGATTTTCTGATGTTCTGGAGGAATTCGAAAATGACACAGATTTTGACATGCTACTCTCTGACGTACCACTATTCTCATCACAAAATGTTGAAATCGATGCCTCACAGAACTGTATGTTTCAGAACAAATCTACATTGCCAGCTGGCCTAGCCCCAATAATAACTGGTGGCAATGCTAATGTTACTATTAATTACAACATCATTCAAAAGTAAGACAACTAAGAAAGCAGTTGACCAGTTATTGGACCAAATGTTACATGTTAGTATATTTATATCTGCATTTTTGTTTTACTTTTTGGAGATACATATATTCAAAAATTCTTATATTGAAAACTTAATTGTTGGGGTTTTTTTGTTGATAAATTACAAATATATTTTGAAATTGAATTGGATATTTTGGTGTCATGTCTTCTTTTTGGGTGCTTAGGCTTAAAATAACCTTAAAAGTGTATGTAACAATCTGAGTTACATGAAATGCTGAAGGGAAATGCGAAACAGTTATATACTCAACGGATATATAATAAAACAATTATTGACTCTCCTGTCAGTTAATTGGATGGTTGTAATGACCTGGAAAACTTCGGCATCGGTCAATATAAGTTGTCCAGGTCATTATAGCATCTTATTAATTGACTGTGCAAGTTATTACCTGAATACGACCTTCGCGGCCGGGTAATATCAGCGACCTCGGGCCAATACGGCCACCCTCAGGCCAATACCAAGGCAATACGAAAAACACTGGATTAATAACACATATTATTAATTGATGTTATTGGCAAAATACGGAGAAACGGTCACGTACATATAGGGCTTACCAGGGCCAATACGAACAAACTAGGCTAATACGAACAAACAAGGCCAATACGGTCTGGGCCAATACGAGATCAAACATGGCGACCGTTTCATTGCTATCACTTCAAAATCCCAACGCCATTTTTCTTGAAATCATCCACAGAAAAACAAGAAAATAGCCAATGTACAGTTAAAGAAAAACAAATATTCCGTCTATTTCATCAGACAAATTAAATATTGCATAAATAATATAATGTTATTAATCAGGATATTCCCTATTGGCATTGTTACAGGTCCGAGGATAGTCGTATTGGTCCGAGGCCGAAGGCAGAGGGCTAATACGGCTGTCCGAGGACCTGTGACAATGCCAATAGGTAATATCCTGATTAATGAAAATTTTATTAATTGGCTTTCAATGTTTTTTTTCTTTTCATAAAATATTTATATGATTTAAAAATACTAGTGTTTTAATAGACGCATTCGCAAGGAAAGTTTTTTTCTTAAAGTGGCATGAGCTGCCAAATTTCGCAGTTTTTTCATAACTTCTGATCGTCACGACAGTAAGAGGCTTTGAAGGCTATCTAAAAACTAAATGATTGGCGTTGGAATGAGAAAAATCCATACAGTATGTGGCCTGTATGAACCGAAAACGTGTTCAAAAGTAAACAAAATTTAAATAACCGGGACGACCATCCATTCATTCTAAGCCAAAGTTAGTTCAAAACAATACTTTATCGTACATTTTCGAGACTAGAAGCATTAAAAAGCTTATGAATTCTACCTTTTGAGAAAAATAACCAATACTTTCAACATTCTGTTTCAACGTCAAAATATCAACATTTTGGCAGCTCATGCCCCTTTAAAAAATTCTTTTAAAAAAATCTAGGTGTAGTGTACCAAGAGTTGTTCCCCTTTTCTACATAAAACATTTATTATTATTATTATTTATTAATTCACCATAAAAAACATGTTATATAAATAAATAAAGGTTATAGAATATTTGGCGGGAATAAAGCTCCATAGGAACTTGTTATATCCCATTAAATTCATTTCAAACAAAAAGAATATAAAATAATATAATGGCGAAAAGTTTGAGACAATGTTTTGGGTTTTTTTTCCTTTTAAACTTATATACACATATCCCGATTAATTAAACAGTTTATGCCAGTTTATGATGTCAGCAGATACTGTTTAATCAAAGACTTAAAATGGGAAGTGGATATAATAGATTTGTATGTTGTGGGAAGGTTATTCCACTCTCGAGGGCATTTAACTCTCAATGAATAAAACGATATGTCTGATTTATAGAAAGGCCTGTATAAATTGTAGTTGGTGCTTCTTGTTGAGTATTGGTGAACATCAGACTGTCGAGAGAAAAGAGTTTGCAGTGACGCTGGTAACCGGAAGGAATGATGTATATAATTATGGGCGATAAGTAATGAAGAGAAAATATTTAGTTTAAATACATCAAGGAATTTTAATTGCTGGAAAATAGGAGCAGTTGGTGCAAGTTTATGAGAGTAAGTTATGATACGAATGGCCTTTTTCTGCAGGAGAAGTAACGGCCTTAAATGAGATCTATAAGTATTTCCCCAGAGAGCGTTTCCATAAGAAAGATATGGTGAAATTAAGGAATGATATAAAATTTTGAGTGTGTGTTTGTTTAGGCTAGTTCTAATATGTCTGATAATTCCAGTATTACGTGCAATTTTTTTTGAGATATAGTTTATGTGAGAAATCCATGTCAATTTATCATTGAATATTATTCCTAGAAATTTAAATTCTTTAACCTTTTCTATGACTAAATTGTTTAATATTAAATCGGGGTGTGCAATGGGTGGTTTTCGGTTCGGGTATGTGATCATGTATTTCGTTTTAGCAATATTTAGAGAAAGTTGGTTTGCTTCTAGCCATAATTTAATGTTTTTGAGTTCTTTGTTCATTGTATTTATTGTGTTGTGGATATTGTCAGAAGAGTAGCATACGCTAGTGTCATCTGCAAACAGGGTAAAATTAAGGAGTGAAGAGCTGGAAGTTATGTCATTGATGTAAATAAGAAATAAAATAGGACCAAGAATAGAACCTTGAGGGACGCCAGTAGAAATAGAATACAGAGAAGAAAGAGTGCCCTTGTAATTTACAGTTTGTTTTCTACAAGAAATATAGTCCCGAAACCATGGCGATAGAAAGCCGTAATGTTGTAATTTAAGAGATAAGATTTTATGATCAACAGTATCAAAGGCTTTGGATAGGTCAAGGAAAGTTGTTACAGTAAATAATTTATTTTCTTTGGCAGTGATGAGTTTGTCATATAATGATGATGCAGCAAATACAGTAGAATGGTTGGCTCTAAAGCCATATTGGTGAGATGATATAATATTATCGGGCGTTTATAAACGGGCGTTACTTTTGCAATTTTTAGAGAATCAGGCAAGGAAGCAGATGTAAAGGATAGATTAATAATGTGTGTAAGTGGTTTAGAGATGAGATGAGAAACAGGTTTTAAAGAAGATATAGCAATTCGGTCCAGTCCCGCAGCAGTTGATTTCAGGTTATTTATAGTAGATTCTATATCTTAGCCGGGGTCACAGTTTGGAAATGGAATTCGGTGTTTGCAACATCAGATAAGTAATCAGTGAAATTTTTAGAGGGATCGGATATTTGTTCTTTTAATTTTTGAGCAACTGATGTGAAATAGCCGTTGAAGGAATCTGCAATTTGACTGTTATCGGTGACTGGATTGTCATTGATTAGAAATTTGTCCGGTAAAGTAGATTGGTTTTTACGGTGCAGTATTTGATTTAGTATTTTCCAGGTACCTTTGATTTCATTATTAAACTTATTAAACTGGTTTTCAAAATATGATTTGCGTGAACTGGATAACAGCTTGTTTAATTTGTTTCTATAGGAACGATACTCACGTTTTACTTGAGGGTGGTTTGATTTGAGTTGCTCACGATATAGCTTATTCTTACAGTGAATTGATTTCAATATAGCAGGTGTAACCCAAGGTTTAATTATCGGGCACCTAGGGGGAGATATAGTAGAAATTGGGAAACATCTGTCATATAAAGTACTTATTTTATTCTGAAAACATGCGAATGCGTCATTAACATTTTCATAATTTGTTATATCGTTCCAATCTGTATTCTCAACTGCATGTCTAAAATCTACTTTCTGTTCTTCTGTCATTTTGCGAAAGCTAATACTATTGTTAGTAACACGGGATTTTGCCTTGGATTTGGTGGATTTATGAATATGGATGATTGGGAAATGGTCTGTTATATCAGTAAGTATTAAACCTGTAAGGAGATGATCTTCATTCAGAGTTGGTGAATATGTTGTCAATTAGGGTGGCCGAGCTGGAGGTTACGCGGGTGGGTTTAGTTATATACGGAAAGAAATAATGGCATTTGAAATGGCTAAGGAAATTTTGAGATGGTACATGAATATCCGTTTTGAATAAATCAATGTTAAAATCACCTAAAATGAAAGATTTAGTGGATGATGGTATGTTTCATCGGCTCGGACAGCCGTATTAGCCCTCGGCCTCGGACCAATACGACTATCCTCGGACCTGTAACAATGCCAATAGGGAATATCCCGATTAATAACATTATATTAATATTAACTGGCATGAGAGTCAATAATTGTATATTATCTACATTACCAGGCCTATAAATGCCATCACGATGACATTAAGGCGTATGGCTCTTCGAAATCATACGTTTACAAGCAAAAGGCTTATTTTAACCCCAATGACCTATATGACCTGAAAATACAATCGGACACGTTTGAAAATGTATACCAATGTAAAGTAAAGACAGCTGAGATGAACGAATCTCAAGCTGTCGCACCTACAAACATCGTCCTGACACCCTCGAAATTAAACTTATCGGATATGCTAGTAGATCCCCCCCCCCCTCCCCACAAACCTCTGCCACTTTTGTGCCAGGAAACGAAATTAACAAAACACTGACGTATAGAGCTTAAAGAAAGGAAAACGTTTATGGTAAAAATGAGCTACCACGGATTCAAAATATAAAGATGAAGTAAAATTATCTTGGTTTAATTTATTAGATATTTAACACCACAAAATAGTATATCTTGGGTGTTTCAGTTTTCACAATATTTACAAAAAACAATTTCCCGATGTTTTTTGGCTTAAGCTATGGTAATGTTAAAACACTTCTGTTTTTTTCTTTATGTTTCAATATGAAAGCACGGAGGCACTGTAGCACAAACACAAAAACAACTTAGGACAGTTATTTAGGAATGCTAATTGGTACTCGGTGCCAGGCATTATTTAAAAGACCTCTCAAGTTCCAAATACCTTCAACACGTTCTGGTTGGACATTGTAAGAAGAGTCTACGGCTTTACAGATTACTTCTACCTTTCCCTTATGATTTGAGGGTAATGGCACCACTGCCTCCCATATTGTCCACGCCCATGCCCTGTAGGCATCCTGTTCAGAACCGTCCTGTAAATCAGCCGTTGTCCAGGTTTTCCCCCCATCAGCAGACACGTCAACTCGAATAATTCCACGGCCACCACCACTGAAAGCATATCCCTTAACTACTACATCCTCGTCCCCTTCTTCCAGGACGGTGCCTGCCTCGGGCTCACATATTGTCGAAACAACCGGCAGATCTTGAATGGCCATAGCCTGACTAAAATCAGCATTACCCCAGTCTACAGACGGATTAAAACCTTTATAGTCCTTTTGTTGCCAATGACTGTCACTTTCTTTCTTACTCAAACATATTTTAGAGAGCCACTTAACCTGCCTTGCACCAACCACACCTGGTATTACTGCCCTAACAGGATAACCATGATCTTCTGGAATATCTTCCCCATTCATTTCATAGGCTAGTATTATATCATGCTTACGATCTCTGGCCAATGTGATAGGAATGGAAGCCCCATAGGCAGCTCCCTCTGGATCTAGGTCACAGCCTTCAAATTGTATATGGTCAATATCTACCTTGTCGATGTCAATCCCTGCTTGTTTGAGGACATCACTTAGACGTGCACCAGACCAAACTGCAGTACTAATAGCTGTGGACTGCCAGGACAACCCGCGAACATTCTTTGCCTGTGACATTTCTATACGCCGATTGCCAGCACACTGTATGGTTACTGGGACACTATGCTTAGGGAACTTGGATTTCAAATCTTTAAGCGATAAAGATACCCCCTTTCTACTACCATCCATATTTACTGAGAGTTTGTATGTTTTGGCATCAACCTTAGGTACAGGAAGATGATTTCTCACAAAGAATAGTTCATTGGGAGTGGTAAAGTTATCTACCAAAAGTGGACCTGGCGGTTCAGCATTGAAGGGCTTCACAGAATTAGGTCTTAGTGCAGCATGTCTTACAGGATCATTTCTGAAGGGGTCAGCCATATCTACAGATTTTGACTTATCCTCTTCAATGACATTTCCAATACGGAACCTTTCCAGAAGAGCATACATAGCTGGGTTTTCATGAGCCGCATACATTTTCCAGAAAGGGTCAATCGACCCTCCCGCACCAAGCATGATCTTAGAACCTCCTGGATGTTTGGGAACATATGATGTAATATCATAAACTCCTTTTTTGTAGGTGACCCATACTTTGTTATCTACAGTCTTGTGTTTGGCAACATCATCCCTGGAAAATGTTGGCAAGTCTTTCCTGAATCCACCAGCACCTCCATCATTTACAGTAGCCGCTGCTTCAACCTGGCTTGTATTCAGCTTCCAAGCAACAAAACCACCTACAATGACATAAAGGAGAGTTATAAGTTATAACAAGAGATCCCTTAAAGGGATCTTACTGCCCGCGTTCATCTATTCATATTAAATTGATTGATTGATTGTTTGGTGTTTTACGCTGCGCTCAAGATTATTTCACTTACAGCAATAACTGGATATAGGAATTAGGGGCCTACATAAAAAATCTTATTCCAGGGAGATAACTATTGTTGACGATTAAATTAAATTGTGAATTGCAAAATTAAGCTCCCCTAGAAATTATGGTTGAAAACAACATTGCCACCTGGTAGCCATCTTCAATATGCTAATGAAATGATAATGTACGGTGCACAGCTAGAACTTAGAGGGATGATGTGTGTCATGTTTGGTTAAGATCAGGTCAGTAGTTTTCTTGGAATAATGATAATAAGTTTCATTTTCAAATTTGGTTAAAAAACAACATTGCTTCCTTGCGGCCATATTTAATGAGCAAATGAGACGAAAATGTAGGGTGCACAACTAGATCAGAGGGAGATAATGTCGGCCAAGTTTGGCCAAAATCAGACCAGTATTTTCTTGGAATAGAAGTAACGAAAAAACAATATCGCCCTCCTGGCGGCCATATTGAATATGCAAATGAGATCAAAATGAACGGTGCATAACTAGACCATAGGGTGATAATGTATGTTAATTTTGATTAATGTCAGGTAGTTTTCTTGGAACAAAGATAAAGAAAAAAAACATCGCCCCCTGGCGGCCATATTGAATATGCAAATGAGATGAAAATGTACAGTACACAACATGGCTATAGGGAGATAATGTGAGCCAAGTTTGGTGAAAATCGGATTGGTAGTTTTCTTGGAAAAAAATAACAAAAAAAAACATCTCCCCCTGGCGGCCATATTGAATATGCAAATGAGATGAAAATGTACGGTGCACCACTAGACCATAGGGTGAGATGATGTATGTTAAGTTTGATTAAGATTGGACAGGTAGTTTTTTTGGAATAAAGGTAACAACAAAAAAACAACATCGCCCCCTGGTGGCCATATTGAATATGCAAATGAGATGAAACTGTAGGATGCACAACTAGACTATATGGAGATTATGTCAGCCAAGTTTGGTGAAAATCGGACTAGTAGTTTCCTTGGAATAAAGTTAACAAAAAAAAACAATATCGCCCCCTGGTGGCCATATTGAATATGCAAAATGAGATGAAAATGTACGGTGCACAACTAGACCGTGCACCCTAGGGTGATGATGTACGTTGAGTTTGATTAAGATTGGACTAATAGTTTTCTTGGAATAAAGGTAACAAGCGAAAGTTTTCTTGCAATAAACGTAACAAAGAAAAACAACATCTCCCCCTGGCGGCCATATTGATTATGCAAATGAGATGAAAATGTACGATGCACAACTAGACCATAGGGTGATGATGTATGTTAAGTTTGATTAAGATTAGACATGTAGTTTTCTTGGAATAAAGGTAACTAAGAAAAACAACATCGCCCCCTGGTGGCCATATTGAATATGCAAATGAGATGAAACTGTACGATGCACAACTAGACTATATGGAGATAATGTCAGCCAAGTTTGATGAAAATCGGACTAGTAGTTTCCTTTGGAATAAAGGTAACAAAAAAAAAACAATATCACCCCCTGGTGGCCATATTGAATATGCAAATGAGATGAAAATGTACCGTGTACAACTAGTGTACAACTAGACCGTAGAGTGATGATGCATGTTGAGTTTGATTAAGATTGGACTAATAGTTTTCTTGGAATAAAGGTAACTACCGAAAGTTTTCTTGCAATAAACCTAACAAAGAAAACAACATCTCGCCCTGGCGGCCATATTGTTTATGCAAATGAGATGAAAATGTACGATGCACAACTAGACCATAGGGTGATGATGTATATCAAGTTTGATTAAGATTGGACAGTTTTCTTGGAATAAAGGTAACAAAGAAAAACAACATCGCCCCCTGGTGGCCATATTGAATATGCAAATTAGATGAAACTCTACGATGCACAACTAGACTATATGGAGATAATGTCAGCCAAGTTTGATGAAAATCTGACTAGTAGTTTCCTTGGAATAAAGGTAACAAAAAAAAACAATATCGCCCCCTGAAGGCCATATCGAATATGCAAATGAGATGAAAATGTACGGTGTACAACTAGACCGTAGGGTGATGATGCATGTTGAGTTTGATTAAGTTTGGACTGGCAGTTTTCTTGGAATAAAGGTAACAAGCAAAAAGTTAACGGACAGACGACGGACGACTGACGACGGACGACGGACGACTGACGACGGACGACGGACGACGGACCACGGAAAAGCGATTTGAATAGCCCTCCATCAGGATGATGGCGGGCTAAAAATTGGCGTTTATTAATGCAGTAAGTTTGTGAATTTTGATGATATACGAATAACAAATCAATCATGCATATAAAGCTCTGGTGGACCTAGAAAGATGTCCAGATTTCACTCAAGCCAGGACACTGTTAGGATTTCACTTATAAAGTGGCACTGCCAGGTTAAGATGGGGGGGTGCTAAAATCACATTGGCACAGTGAAATTAACATTAGATAGATTGATTGATTGATGTTTCACGCCACGCTCAAGATTATTTCACTTATATGGTGGTGTTGCAAGGTTCACTGGGGAAGGAAACCAGACTCATTGCATGGAGGAAACCCCCGACTTTCAGGGAGTATCTAGCAACTTTTCCACATACAGCGACCAAGTCAAAAATCCACTCAGAAATTTTTCCATTTTTATTTGGTCTGAGTTTGATTCTAACCCACGCCACATCGATGGAAGGTCTGTATGGGACTGAGGGATGATCACTTTAACCCTTTGCACCACCGAGGCCACGCTGGCATGAACATTAGAATGACCTCTTATAAGAAAAAAGATAATGTTGTACTTGGTTTGTCTTGATAAGACATCGATGACCTATAAATCGTAGTTGTTGGAACATTATTTGAATATTTGGCGAGAAGAAGAAAAATGTACCCTGAGAAAGAATACAATTGGCAGCCTTTGCACATCCAATAATTCCAACTTAACCTTAATTTCACTAATATGTCTTTGAGACTTTTTTTCCTTATAAGCAACAACCGGCGGTTTAATGGGCATGTCATTTCATTGACTGAAGTATTTTTATATTGATTGATGGATTGTTTGGTTTTTTTATGCTGAGCTCAATTGGAAACCGGGCTCTATGCCTGGAGGAAAACCACGACCTTCCGGTGGTAATTGGCAAACATCCCACATAGGTCGTTCAGGGGAAAACCAAGTCAGAAAATTTTCCAATTTTTGTTTGGGACTGAGTGGAATTTGAACAGTATCAACTACATGTATAATATTAGACAGGTGTAACCTAGGTTAATTAAACAGAAGAACAAACAGCATTATAGTCTTCTCATCTACCAGGGTTTAAATCTAATCCCAATGTACATCTAGCATGAAGAGAGTGAATCAAATTATGACTCTCTCCCAACATTTTGCTTAATTATCTAAGTTTACCCGTACGCAACTCAAAGTAACTGTACATATAGATGACTGC
This sequence comes from Lepidochitona cinerea, assembly GCA_963971465.1. NCBI lineage: Eukaryota > Metazoa > Mollusca > Polyplacophora > Chitonida > Tonicellidae > Lepidochitona > Lepidochitona cinerea. The sequence continues at coordinate 101,556,623 of OZ020551.1, read as the reverse complement.
AACTTTTTTAATTTAATTATATTTAAAATGTGTTGTATACTTTAGTTACAGATATGTTTTATTGATGCTTGCCAAATGACTTACTTAAGAATGAAAGTTCACACCTATTCTAAGAACACTACATAATTTTAAACTAGATTAGATTCAGAGATATGGATGTGATTAAAGTTTAAGTACCACTCCAGATAAGCTGATATATTAGTTGATAAGCAGGTAGGACAAAATATCTATATTGGGATTATCTCACTAGGTACATAAAGATCATCACCTTAAATATGAAATGCACACACATGTCAGTAGGATTCCAGAATAAACTTAGCTCTTGAACACACAAACTCATACAAACCATACATTTACCTAATTCATAGCAAATATTTAGTTTTGTTTCCTTGATTGTTTTCTGTTTAACAATCCCCTCCCACACCCCACCACCAGTCAAGACTATTTGCCTTATAAAGGCATTGTTAGGTTCAGTTGGGGAGGAAACTGAGCTCTGTGCATGGAGGAAACTGAGCTCTGTGCATGAGCTCTGTGTACGGAGGAAACTGAGCTCTTCACATGGAGGAAACTGAGCTCTGTACATGGAGGAAACTAAACTCTGTGCATGGAGGAAACATGCATGAGCTCTGTGCATGGAGGAAACTGATCTGTACAAGGAGGAAACTGAGCTCTGTGCATGGAGGAAATGGAGCTTTGTGCATGAGCTCTGTGCATGGAGGAAACTGAGCTCTGAGCATGGAGTAAACCCCTCAGAGACCCCATAATGAAACTACATGATCACTGAAAACTTTTCTTCATAAAATGCAGAAAATGAAATACATGTACAGATGTATAAAGACATCTTTGATATGTCTTAAATTATTTTTAATAATGGTGATATAAATATTGTAAATTTTCCCTTTTTGTTTGCTAATTTAAATCAGCTTTACTTATATACAAAATATATATATATATTTGCAAAGTTATTTTAGACAAGAAGATTTTCCCTGTGCCCGTGTGTTTTAGTGTCCATAAATATATACAAAATATGTGCAGTGAAAAGTGTGTAAAACTGGCCTCTTGATAACCAAAACTAATCTCAGTTTCCTTTATTATAAAATACATGTTAAACCAGATTTTTTCTTTCCCCCTAAATATGCTGGTATTCCATTTCATACAAACATTTTATCACCCATATGTTTTGGTGAAATATGACAATAATTGTGGTAATTATAGCCAATACTATCAACCATGTATTCAAATTTTTATAAATAATAACACGCAGACACAGTTGGCTATATCCCCAATTTTGGGAAAAAGTATTGAAGAATACTTGTTGATTGATTGATTGTTTGGTGTTTTACGCTGCGCTCAAGATTATTTCACTGAAATGTATATGGCGGACTTGCTAGTTTTATTGTGGGAGGAAACCGGGCTCTGCGCCCGGAGGAAACCCACGACTTTCCGCTGGTAACTGGCAACCATCCCACATAGGTCGTTGGAGTGAAAACCCAGTCAGGAATACTTGTTGAAGAACAGTGACTATAATGAACCCTTCATGATCATAGCACAAACCATGTTTCATTCACCTGGCTCTTACAGTTTTCGAGTGCTGCTCCAGAAACAAATTCCAAATTATGTTTCCATGGAGATGATCAAAAATGCAAATTTGAAGAAGTTGGAAACCCTAGCTGAGAAATCTTGGATCTGCCGAATTTTTTTTTTCCGTGTTCGTCATAGCCAAGATCACTTCCATAGTAAAAAAGGGATATATGTTAAGGAGACCCGCCATATCGGCGGCACAAATTTCACAACAAATAAGCAAAGAATAAAATATTTACCACTGCATTCCGATAGCATAGACCACGAAGAAGGAGTTTGTCAAACTTAGGCCGCTGTAAAGTGACTAAAGATATATGATTGAAGTATTTCTACGACGCCCCGCACAGTTTAACTGGTCGTTTAAATGTTTTACTATGGCGGTTACGTCAGGTTGAAAGCCAGTGGACTTCGAAACAAATATTGACTGCATAAGGGAAAGTTTACCACTTTACAGCGGCGTAAGTTTGACAAACTCCTTCTTCGTGGTCTATACTATCGGAATGCAGTGGAAAATATTTTATTCTTTGCTTATTTGTTGTGAAATTTGCGCCGCCGATTTTTTCGGCGGGTCTCCTTAACTTATATCCCTTTTTTACTATGGAAGTGATCTTGGCTATGACGAACACGGACAAAAAAAATTCGGCAGAGCCAAGATTTCTCGGATATTGGAAACCCCAAAATGCACATCTCCAGTACACATGATGTTTGTTACATATACTTAATTTGGCTGAGCCAGGCTTAAAAGTTATATTTCCATGGAAACGGACAATTGAAGTTTTCCACACCCCCGGTTTCATTGAGTTGTGTCTAATAATTTTCGAGTTCAGCTCCAGAAAAAACAGGACAGACAGATGGATAGAGCCCATTTCCATGCCCCCCCCCCCACCACTGCCCACTTTTGGTGGAGGATATTTATTGAATTGCTTTCAAAACTATTTCACATCAGTATTGTCTGCTACATTTAAGTAAGGCAGGAAACCCTTGACCTTCTGCAGCTACATTTAAGTCTGGCAGGAAACCCTTGACCTTCTGCAGCTACATTTAAGTAGGGCCGGAAACCCTTGACCTTCTGCAGCTTCATTTGAGTAAGACAGGAAACTCTTGACCTTCTGCAGCTTCATTTGAGTAAGACAGGAAACCCTTGACCTTCTGCAGCTACATTTAAGTAAGACCGGAAACCCTTGACCTTCTGCAGCAACATTTAAGTCCGGCAGGAAGACCTTCTGCGGTTACATTTAAGTAAGACCGGAAACCCTTGACCTTCTACAGCTACATTTGACTCATTTTGAGTCAGACAGGAAACCCTTAACCTTCTGCAGCTACATTTAAGTCTGGCAGGAAACCCTTGACCTTCTGCAGCCACATTTAAGTAAGACAGGAAACCCTTGGGGCCTTGCCCTTCTGCAGCTACATTTAAGTAGAGCAGAAAACCTTTGACCTTCTGCAGCTACATTTAAGTAGAGCAGGAAACCCTTGACCTTCTGCAGCTACATTTAAGTAGAGCAGGAAACCCTTGACCTTCTGCAGCTACATTTAAGTCGGGCAGGAAACCCAATATCTTCTGCAGCTACAGTTAAAGAGGGCAGGAAACCCTTGACCTTCTGCAGCTACATTTAAGTAGAGCAGGAAACCTTGACCTTCTGCAGCTACATTTAAGTCGGGCAGGAAACCCTTGACCTTCTGCAGCTACATTTAAGTCGGGCAGGAAACCCAATATCTTCTGCAGCTACATTTAAGTCGGGCAGGAAACCCAAGATCTTCTGTAGGGCGGGAAACCCTTGACCTTCTGCAGCTACATTCAAGTTGGGTAGGAAACCCTTGACCTTCTGCAGCTACATTCAAGTGGGACAGGAAACCCTTGACCTTCTGCAGCTCCATTTTAGTAGGGTGGGAAACCCTTGACCTTCTGCAGCTACATTTAAGTCTGGCAGGAAACCCTTGACCTTCTGCAGCTACAATTAAGTTTGGCAGGAAACCCTTGACCTTCTGCAGCTACAATTAAGTCTGGCAGGAAACCCTTGACCTTCTGCAGCTACATTTAAGTAAGACCGGAAACCCTTGACCTTCTGCAGCTACATTTAAGTAGGGTGGGAAACCCTTGACCTTCTGCAGCTACATTTAAGTCTGGCAGGAAACCCATGACCTTCTGCAGCTACATTTAAGTAAGACCGGAAACCCTTGACCTTCTGCAGCTACATTTAAGTAGGGCCGGAACCCCTTGACCTCCTGCAGCTACATTTAAGTAGGGCCGGAAACCCTTGACCTTCTGCAGCTACATTTAAGTAAGACCGGAAACCCTTGACCTTCTGCAGCTACATTTAAGTAGGGCCGGAAACCCTTGACCTTCTGCAGCTACATTTAAGTAAGACCGGAAACCCTTGACCTTCTGCAGCTACATTTAAGTAGGGCCGGAAACCCTTGACCTTCTGCAGCAACATTTAAGTCCGGCAGGAAGACCTTCTGCGGCTTCATTTAAGTAAGACCGGAAACCCTTGACCTTCTGCAGCTACATTTAAGTAAGACCGGAAACCCTTGACCTTCTGCAGCTACATTTAAGTTGGGCAGGAAACCCTTGACCTTCTGCAGCTACATTTAAGTCTGGCAGGAAACCCTTGACCTTCTGCAGCTTCATTTAAGTTGGGCAGGAAACCCTTGACCTTCTGCAGCAACATTTAAGTCTGGCAGGAAACCCTTGACCTTCTGCAGCTACATTTAAGTAGGGCCTGAAACCCTTGACTTCTGTAGCTTTATTTAAGTTGGGCAAGAAACCCTTGACCTTCTGCAGCTAAATTTAAGTAAGACCGGAAACCCTTGACCTTCTGCAGCAACATTTAAGTCCGGCAGGAAGACCTTCTGCAGCTACATTTAAGTAGGGCCGGAAACCCTTGACCTTCTGCAGCTACATTTAAGACCGGAAACCCTTGACCTTCTGCAGCTACATTTAAGTAGGGCCGGAAACCCTTGACCTTCTGCAGCAACATTTAAGTCCGGCAGGAAGACCTTCTGCGGCTTCATTTAAGTAAGACCGGAAACCCTTGACCTTCTGCAGCTACATTTAAGTAAGACCGGAAACCCTTGACCTTCTGCAGCTACATTTAAGTTGGGCAGTAAAACCCTTGACCTTCTGCAGCTACATTTAAGTCTGGCAGGAAACCCTTGACCTTCTGCAGCTTCATTTAAGTTGGGCAGGAAACCCTTGACCTTCTGCAGCAACATTTAAGTCTGGCAGGAAACCCTTGACCTTCTGCAGCTACATTTAAGTAGGGCCTGAAACCCTTGACCTTCTGTAGCTACATTTAAGTTGGGCAAGAAACCCTTGACTTTCTGCAGCTAAATTTAAGTAAGACCGGAAACCCTTGACCTTCTGCAGCAACATTTAAGTCCGGCAGGAAGACCTTCTGCAGCTACATTTAAGTAGGGCCGGAAACCCTTGACCTTCTGCAGCTACATTTAAGACCGGAAACCCTTGACCTTCTGCAGCAACATTTAAGTCCGGCAGGAAGACCTTCTGCGGTTACATTTAAGTTGGGCAGGAAGACCTTCTGCAGCGACAGCTGTTGGGCAGGGAACCCTTGACCTTCTACAGCTACATTTAATTGAGACACGCAAGCCTTGACCTTCTATGGCTACATCTCAGTCTAGCAGCTTCTGCAGCTACATTTAAGTTGGGGAGGAAACCCTTGACCTTCTGCAGCTACATTTACTTTGGGTAGGAAACCCTTAACCTTCTGCAGCTACAATATCTACATAAAAGTATAACAAACAACATCAGCAGTTTCACAGTGGCAGCGGGATTGTTTGTGTTGACGAGATTCATGTTCACCAACGAAAGCAGCGAATAACTGGATGATTGATGTTGAAATAAGAAAGCCTTCTATGGCTACATCTCAGTCTAGCAGCTTCTGCAGCTACATTTAAGTTGGGCAGGAAACTCTTGACCTTCTGCAGCTACAATTAAGTCTGGCAGGAAACCCTTCACCTTCTGCAGCTACATTTAAGTAGGGTGGGAAACCCTTGACCTTCTGCAGCTACATTTAAGTCTGGCAGGAAACCCATGACCTTCTGCAGCTACATTTAAGTAAGACCGGAAACCCTTGACCTTCTGCAGCTACATTTAAGTAGGGCCGGAACCCCTTGACCTTCTGCAGCTACATTTAAGTAGGGCCGGAAACCCTTGACCTTCTGCAGCTACATTTAAGTAGGGCCGGAAACCCTTGACCTTCTGCAGCTACATTTAAGTAGGGCCGGAAACCCTTGACCTTCTGCAGCAACATTTAAGTCCGGCAGGAAGACCTTCTGCGGCTTCATTTAAGTAAGACCGGAAACCCTTGACCTTCTGCAGCTACATTTAAGTAAGACCGGAAACCCTTGACCTTCTGCAGCTACATTTAAGTTGGGCAGGAAACCCTTGACCTTCTGCAGCTACATTTAAGTCTGGCAGGAAACCCTTGACCTTCTGCAGCTTCATTTAAGTTGGGCAGGAAACCCTTGACCTTCTGCAGCAACATTTAAGTCTGGCAGGAAACCCTTGACCTTCTGCAGCTAAATTTAAGTAAGACCGGAAACCCTTGACCTTCTGCAGCAACATTTAAGTCCGGCAGGAAGACCTTCTGCAGCTACATTTAAGTAGGGCCGGAAACCCTTGACCTTCTGCAGCTACATTTAAGACCGGAAACCCTTGACCTTCTGCAGCTACATTTAAGTAGGGCCGGAAACCCTTGACCTTCTGCAGCAACATTTAAGTCCGGCAGGAAGACCTTCTGCGGCTTCATTTAAGTAAGACCGGAAACCCTTGACCTTCTGCAGCTACATTTAAGTTGGGCAGGAAACCCTTGACCTTCTGCAGCTACATTTAAGTCTGGCAGGAAACCCTTGACCTTCTGCAGCTTCATTTAAGTTGGGCAGGAAACCCTTGACCTTCTGCAGCAACATTTAAGTCTGGCAGGAAACCCTTGACCTTCTGCAGCTACATTTAAGTAGGGCCTGAAACCCTTGACCTTCTGTAGCTACATTTAAGTTGGGCAAGAAACCCTTGACCTTCTGCAGCTAAATTTAAGTAAGACCGGAAACCCTTGACCTTCTGCAGCAACATTTAAGTCCGGCAGGAAGACCTTCTGCAGCTACATTTAAGTAGGGCCGGAAACCCTTGACCTTCTGCAGCTACATTTAAGTCCGGCAGGAAGACCTTCTGCGGTTACATTTAAGTTGGGCAGGAAGACCTTCTGCAGCGACAGCTGTTGGGCAGGGAACCCTTGACCTTCTACAGCTACATTTAATTGAGACACGCAAGCCTTGACCTTCTATGGCTACATCTCAGTCTAGCAGCTTCTGCAGCTACATTTAAGTTGGGGAGGAAACCCTTGACCTTCTGCAGCTACATTTACTTTGGGTAGGAAACCCTTAACCTTCTGCAGCTACAATATCTACATAAAAGTATAACAAACAACATCAGCAGTTTCACAGTGGCAGCGGGATTGTTTGTGTTGACAAGATTCATGTTCACCAACGAAAGCAGCGAATAACTGGATGATTGATGTTGAAATAAGAAACACTCAGAGTTACATTCAAACTGATTATGAAATGTAAACTGAACTCAAATAACCCAGATGTTGATTCAACCATTCTATGAGCCAGAGTAAAAAAAAATAGAAAAGATTTGTACAGTAGGCCTACATGTACACTGTAGGTCATGTACATGTATGTAAATTGAAGACAGAGTTGGTTTTTCAGTATCCTTAGCTGAAATATGAGTCAAACAATATATAGAGTAAACCTTCTATAAATAAGGTTATTGGCCTTGATAAGGCTTATATATGTGAAAAGTTTAGCTGAGGTAATGTGGGTTGTGAAGTAGACTAGAGGTGGGATTATTCTCCTTCACCCTGGTTTAATCCAGATTACACCAGAATGACAACTGTTATCAACTCTAGTATTACATTGTCCACATCTTAATACCCTTCAGTTAAACTTCACCAGTACAGATAGCAAAATATCCACATGTAGGGTTCATTAATTGATGTTTTATGCTCAAGATTATTTCACGTATATACGTAAGTTTACAGGTTTAGTGGGAGAGGAAGTCAGTCTCTTTTAGTGGGATTTCGAAATCTATGGCCAATCACTAGTTTCTAAATAGAAGCATTGAAAGATGAGTTTTGTCAGAGCAATCAGAGGGTTTGAAGTGTATTGAATAAGCACAATTCATGCAGTCAATGGCCTGTACAAACCCAAAGTGTTCGAAACATAGAAAAATAATAAAAATCAAATTACCGAGACCAACATTCATTCATTCTAGTTTGAAGTTAGTTCAAAATACTGCTTTAATGTACATTTATGAGACCAGAAAGATTCAAATACTTCCAATTTGTACTTTTTGAGAAAAATAGCTGTTAATTTCAAAATTTTGTTTTGAAAAGTATCAATATGTCTGCAGCTCAGAATGTCATTTTAAAAATAGGTTTGCTTTGCATATTTCCAACCGTAACTGTTAAGTTTGAGTGGGCAGGTTTTAGGAGGGTTAGGAGATGCAAAAAAATTTCTTTCAGGGCAGCCTTATCCCTAGTTACAGCTTTTAAATGAAATATGTCCGAGAAATTCGCGTTCCAGATTTAAGCTAAGTCTTAACTATCCTTAATCTCAACTACCTTTCAGCTATTACTGCCTATTATATCTTTGAAACATTCCTCTTTTCACTGAACCAGTTGATTTCTTCGAAATATGTTTAATGTGTGGCTCTACCTGACAGGCGAGTAAATAAAACAGGATAGAGACACACGAGTGCGGCTACCTTATCCCTAACAAGGCTTACTCTGTAAACTGGGTATTACTACACATATGCACTGGTTGATTTTCAAAATGATGTAATCGATCAAACGGGAATCAACCCCGCCTATCTGTCTCCCAAACGTTTGAAATAACCGTAGTTAGTGCATGCTTTAAAAATTAAAATGAACTTGTTAAAAGGTGTGTAAATAAAGTGTCATCATCAACCAAAGAATTTATAGTGGCTTACATGTATATAGAAAAAAATTATACACAGAGGACTTCCGAGGAGACTCGATTCAGGCGAATGTCAAGTGTAAGACAGCCCATGTGTATCAACAGTTCTTTATAGAAAATATCAAACAGAAAGTCAGGGAAATCATACTTAGGGATTTGACTGTACACAGCGATACAACGTATCCCATAGCCTGCCAAGGTTGGCAAACATTTTATTTTAACCCATAGGCCTACTACTATCAGACTGCAGTGATACTGATACTGATAGTGATACATAATCTCATTTTTGCTTAACTATTGAAAAATTTGCTCAGCTTGAAGTTGAACACCCCTGCAAACTGACCCCAACAACTGTTCCTCGAGTTATTAACTCAACCCTAGTTCAATTTTACTGAACTGCTGGTTATATTACATATATAATATAATGTTATTAATCAGGATATTCCCTATTGGCATTGTCACAGGTCCGAGGAGAGTGGTATTAGTGCGAGGCCGAAGGCCTAGGGCTAATACGGCTGTCCGAGGACCTGTGACAATGCCAATAGGGAATATCCTGATTAATGAAAATTTTATTAATTGGCTTTCAATGGTTTTTTTTTTTTCAGAAAATATTTATATGATTTAAAAATACTAGTGTTTTAATAGACGCATTCGCAAAGAAAGCTGACTTTTATTTTCTTAAACATTTCTTTACAAAAATCTAGGTGTAGTGTACCAAGAGTTGTTCCCCTTTTGTACATAAAACATAGGAACATATTTCTTTATTTTTACAAATTATTATTTATGCGATTTTTAATTTATTGAATGAAAAGACGGAATATTTGTTTTTCTTTAACTGTACATTGGCTATTTTCTTTTTTTCTGTTGATGATTTCAAGAAAAATGGCGTTGCGATTTTGAAGTGATAGCAATGAAACGGTCGCCATGTTTGATCTCGTATTGGCCCAGTCCGTATTGGCCTTGTTTGTTCGTATTAGCCTAGTTTGTTCGTATTGGCCCTGGTTAGCCCTATATGAGCGTGACCGTTTCTCCGTATTTTGCCAATAACATTGAAAGTCAATTAATAATATATGTTATTAATCGAGTGTTTTCGTATTGCCTTGGTATTGGCCTGAGGGTGGCCGTATTGGCCTGAGGCCGCAGGCCGAGGGTTAATACAACCACCCGAAGGCCAATACCAAGGCAATACGAAAACACTTGATTCATAATATTTTTATTAATAGACTGTAGAAGTTAATTTAATGCAAGCTGTCAAGTTGAACAGGAGGTCGTCCACTAAACATTTAATCCATGCCCTAAACAAAATGACGTCCGACCTTTTTTGCGCTCTTTTTTTGTTCCTGGATCAGTAGAGAAGTTTCTTCCTCTTCCGCTGTCCTAAAACGGCAATCGGATTCACTTACAGTAGTTTTTTCTTCTAACTCTAATACCCCCCGTCAATAAGACCTTGTACAACGCCCTCTGGTGTAGACATTTTGAAATCAACATCTGTCGTCTGCGTCTGTAAAACTCTGTGACATCACATGTAACAATTGCGTCTTTCAGCCGCACTCGGTGAACTCGGCCCATATGACTTGAACTCGGCCAATATGACTTGAACTCGGCCAATATGACTTGAACTCGGCCAATATGACTTGAACTCGGCCAATATGACTTGAACTCGGCCAATATGACTTGAACTCGGCCAATATGACTTGAACTCGGCCAATATGACTTGAACTCGGCCAATATGACTTGAACTCGGCCAATATGACTTGAACTCGGCCAATATGACTTGAACTCGGCCAATATGACTTGAACTCGGCCAATATGACTTGAACTCGGCCAATATGACTTGAACTCGGCCAATATGACTTGAACTCGGCCAATATGACTTGAACTCGGCCAATATGACTTGAACTCGGCCAATATGACTTGAACTCAGCCTATAGGCTATATGACTTGAACTAGGCAATACAACCCTACGGCTAATACGAACTTGATTCGCCTGCTGATATTACCCGGCGGAAAAGGTCGTATTCGAGTAATAACTTGCACAGTCAATTAATAATTTGTAATATAACCATTAAGTTCGGTAAAATTTAACTAACTCACCCCCAACCAACACCTTAGGCTTAGTTAGTAGAAGTACTAACTTCTACTCAGAGGTTCAGTCTTTTGCCACTTAGCCATTAATTAATTCGTACATGAAATAAGTCCTGTAACTGTGTTTTAATTCTTACCTATGGTTGCAGCAACTGCCAAAGCTCTCCAGAGATAAGGATCTTGGAAGTCTCCGTCGTCTGTCGCTTGGTGGTGAAGTATACAAGTCTGTTGCTGCCATACTTGACTCGGTGTCCGTCTCTGTCTTGTCGCCGGACTCAACTCTCTCAATGGATGCGACAACGATGCATATCGCAAAAACACGGCTTGAGCGTTTAAATTAGAAATAGCAAACTGCTGATAACAGTTTTTTGGCGATAGAGAAAGCCTCTGATATAAAGAGTTAGTCTTCGTTGTCACAGCCCGAAACACAGCCATGCTGCCCAGCAATCAACGTGGACGCCTGGTGTTGTTGACGCGAACCAGATAGAAAGTAGGGCAACAAAATAATTAGGACAAGGGCAATGCCTTCAGACGAATGAAATGTACTCTTTCTCACTTATGACTTACACCGCCCAATGAAAATACAGCTTCTTTCTCTTATCAACACTTCTGTCACACGTTGACATTTGTTACCGAGCGTGACTGAGCTGCAGCTGTCAAACACGTACAACCATATTAAAAAAATTTAAAAAATTCTATTCACTAAAAATGAAAGTGACAACAGAGTTAAGGAAGATTTTCCTCTACCCTATATATAGGTCACTATAAAAAAAACAGATGTTTTTCTCGAAGGAAGACGGAAAATACTAGGTCGTGAATTAAACAATAAAGGAAAATAAATTATGAACGAAATAAAAGAACGTATGTTTACTTTGATGTTTGATGAATATGAACTCAACATTATTTACTATGATGGTACCGGGTATGGTGTCTTTGATGAAAGGAATAGGCCGAACAGTTCAAGAGACACACTTTTGCGATTAAATGTCTCTATTCGTTTATATAGTTTATTTGATAAAAATATTATTTAGACCCTAATTTGCGGCGCAATAGAGGTGTTAGTCTATTCATTCAAGAGTAAGTCTATGTTTTGAATTTAGATAAATATCAACCCAACGCTTAATAGACTATCCGTTTTCCACCCAACGATGAAAACGAAAGGTTTGTCTATTACATGGGCGGATTCCAGAGGCGGATCCAGGGGGGTCCAGGGGGTGGCACCCCCCCCCCCCCCCCCCCCTTTCTGAGCAAAAAAAAAAGAGAAGAGAAAAAAAAAGAGAGGAGAAAGGAATTAACACAGATCAAAACGTACCATTATATATGCAATCTAATGCCTTCGGACTGCCAGTTCCTTGTCATCTTTATAGTTTGACGGTAGGCCTAACCACTATAACCACGGTAACTATATGGGGATATGTTTCTTTTTTAATATTTTGCACATCATAGTCCGTGTTGCAATGTTAAGCAACGTGTTTCATGGTTCCTCTAGCAAGGAACCAGCTGAATTTTGAAAATGCAATTTCTGGATGTGAAGAATCACACAAAATTCAGTGATCATCTCGTCCCACAAACGAGTTTCGTGCCTAATAAACCTATATTTGATTATAAACACTGAAATGATGGCCTTATCTGACAGGAATATGACACTCGAGAATAGAGAACAAAACTATATACACCGTTGTTTAGACATATCGTCGGTCAAATTTGGCGGATCGTCGATGAGGTGGCCCGTGGACCCACGCCTGTAAGGCCTACTGGGTTTCGGTAGTCTGCCACCTTCCCACTTTCAATAAAGAAAACTATCCACGGACCCTTTTGTGTGGCACAAGTATGTAGTTTTCCCACATAATTGCCCAAATCAATATAAAACGAACCGCGGGCGCTTCTGCTGCTTGTCTTATTTTGTTATCTTTAAGAATCAGGGAAAGCAAAATCCAGAAATTATCTACTTGCTGAATTTTAGGATGTTGTTGTTTCGTCGAATAATTAAAGGTCACATAATCCGGGGGGAACCTTCCAATCCTCGTCCAATGGGTTAAAATGGCCGCTTAATGGCCGCTTATGGTCTCTCGGACTGGGATGACTTCTCATTTTAGATTAAGAAATAGAATACCATACCTAAATCACAAGTATCAGTTGTCACAAAGTTATCTTCGGCAACCCATTCTGGACAACATCTATAACAAGTGGAATTTCGGTACTTTGTCCTTCAGATAAAAAAACAACCATTTATATTGAGAAGTGTATATATAGGCTTTATAAGTAATCTCTCTGTTATGTCCGTGAAGCTGTCACCCATTACCCATTACCCAGTTCCCGATTCAATGTAGAGGATTAGTCCATTTGAAAATAGGGGTGAGAGCAAAAACACACGACATCATACATAAACCGCAATACAGACTCAGACAAAACAGACGCAGATCAATTGGGTAATGGGTAACAGTCGAATTGGGTAATGGGCTACACAACGCCTACAAAGCGATAATACGCGAGCAGGGAAATGGGGGATGGACGAACTGGGTAATGGGTGACAGACAGGGCCGAATTGGGTAATGGGTAACAGTCGAATTGGGTAATGGGTTACACAACGTCTCCAAAGCGATGATACGCGAACAGGGAAATGGGAGATGGATGAACTGGGTAATGGGTGACAGACAGGGGCGAATTGGGTAATGGGTAACATTCGAATTGGGTAATGGGCTACACAAAGCCTCCAAAGCGATAATACGCAAACAGGGAATAGGAAATAGACGAACTGGGTAATGGGTGACAGACAGGGGCGAATTGGATAGCCTAATGGGTAATGGGTGACAAGCGAATTGGATAATGAGCTAAACAACGCCTCCAAAGCGATAATACGCGAGCAGGGAAATGGGGGATGGACGAACTGGGTAATGCGTCAGAGACAGGGGTCGAATTGGGTAATGGGTAATGGGTAACAGTCGAATTGGGTAATGAGCTATACAACGCCTCCAAAGCGATAAAACGCGAACAGGGAAATGGGAGATGGATGAACTGGGTAATGGGTGACAGACAGGGGCGAATTGGGTAATGGGTAACAGTCGAATTGGGTAACGGGCTACACAACGTCTCCAAAGCGATAATACGCGAACAGGGAAATGGGGGATGGACGAACTGGGTAATGTGTCAGGGACAGGGGGCGAATTGGGTAATGGGTAATGGATGACAAGCGAATTGGGTAATGAGCTACACAAAGCCTCCAAAGCGATAATACGCGAACAGGGAATAGGAAATAGACGAAATGGGTAATGGGTGACAGACAGGGGCGAATTGGGTAAAGGGTAACAGTCGAATTGGGTAATGGGCTACACAAAGCCTCCAAAGCAAACAGGGAATAGGAGATATTCCTACACAAACAGGGAATAGGAAATAGACGAACTGGGTAATGGGTGACAGACAGGGGCGAATTGGGTAATGGGTAATGGGTGACAAGCGAATTGGGTAATGAGCTACACAACGCCTCCAAAGCGATAATACGCGAGCAGGGAAATGGTGGATGGACGAACTGGGTAATGGGTGACATACAGGGCCGAATTGGGTAATGGGTAACAGTTGAATTGGGTATTGAGCTACACAACGCCTCCAAAGCGATAATACGCGAACAGGGAAATGGGAGATGGACGAACTGGGTAATGGGTGACAGACAGGGGCGAATTGAGTAATGGGTAATGGGTGACAAGCGAATTGGGTAATAAGCTACACAACGCCTCCAAAGCGATAATAATCGAACAGGGAAATGGGGGAAGGACGAACTGGGTAATGGGTGACAGACAAGGGCGAATTGGGTAATGGGCTACACAAAGCCTCCAAAGCGATAATACGCAATCAGGGAATAGGAAATTGACAAACTGGCTAATGGGTGACAGGCAGGGACGAATTGGGTAATGGGTAACAGTCAAATTGGGTAATGGGCTACACAAAGCCTCCAAAGCGATAATACGCAAACAGGGAATAGGAAATGTACGAAATGGGTAATGGGTGACAGGCAGGGGCGAATCGGGTAATGGGTAATGTTTGACAAGCGAATTGGGTAATGAGCTACACAACGCCTCCAAAGCGATAATACGCGAACAGGGAAATGGGGGATGGATGAACTGGGTAATGGGTGACAGACAGGGGCGAATTGGGTAATGGGTAACAGTCGAATTGGGTAATGGGCTACACAAAGCCTCCAAAGCTATAATACGCAAACAGGGAATAGGAAATAGACGAACTGGGTAATGGGTAATGGGTGACAAGCGAATTGCGTAATAAGCTACACAACGCCTCCAAAGCGATAATACGCGAGCAGGGAAATGGGGGATAGACGAACAGGGTAATGGGTGACAGACAAGGGCGAATTGGGTAATGGGCTACACAAAGCCTCTAAAGCGATAATACGCAATCAGGGAATAGGAAATTGACAAACTGGCTAATGGGTGACAGGCAGGGGCGAATTGGGTAATGGGTAACAGTCGAATTGGGTAATGGGCTACACAAAGCCTCCAAAGCGATAATACGCAAACAGGGAATAGGAAATAGACGAACTGGGTAATGGGTGACAGGCAGGGGCGAATTGGGTAATGGGTAATGGGTGACAAGCGAATTGGGTAATAAGCTACACAACGCCTCCAAAGCGATAATACGCGAACAGGGAAATGGGGGATGGACGAACTGGGTAATAGGTGACAGACAGGGCCGAATTGGGTAATGGGTAACGGGTGACAAGCGAATTGGGTAATGAGCTACACAACGCCTCCAAAGCGATAATACGGGAACAGGGAAATGGGGGATGGACGAACTGGGTAATGGGTGACAAACAAGGGCGAATTGGGTAATGGGCTACACAAAGCCTCCAAACCGATAATACGCAATCAGGGAATAGGAAATTGTCAAACTGACTAATGGGTGACAGGCAGGGACGAATTGGGTAATGGGTTATGGGTGACAAGCGAATTGGGTAATGAGCTACACAACGCCTACAAAGCGATAATACGCGAGCTGGGAAATGGAGGATGGATGAACTGGGTAATGGGTGACAATCAGGGGCGAATTGGGTAATGAGTGTCAGGCGAATAAGGTAATGGGCTACACAACATCTCCAAAGCGATAATAAGCGAACAAGTTTAGGGCAAATCACACACACCCACCCGATCGTATTGATATGAGTTATATTAGCCCTCATACAAGGGTGTGTTATATGTGAGAGAGCTCTACACACTTTACACGCTTTCCTCCACCAGTTAATTTTGGTCGTCATTATAAAAGTGAAATATTCTTGTGTAAAACGTAAATTAACAATCAAAATCAACTTTTAAACACATTCTTCAAAAAGTGAAATATCATTTAGTAAAAATGGAACAAAATATAACATCAGGTGATGTACTTTATTTTGACCCTTGAACTCTTTGCTTTCGTATACTCAAACGCACACTTTCATAGTCCGATTTCACAATTTGCGTCACATGTGCTCTCATATTAACTGGTTGAAATCTAAAGAAAGTTAAGAAAGAAAGGTTGAAAGTATCGACTATGCTGAAGTCTGAACCTGAGGGGGCTGAGATGTCTTCTCTGATGGTTTTGCTCTGAGATTTATGTTATTATTACTGAAAAGGAAGTCTTAGAACAAACCCCCATCAATATCAGAGACACATCATAATAATAAAGTTTCCCTGACGATATTCTTACTATAGCTTAAGATGCATAAGCATTGTCAATGCAATACAAAGTGTTCCAGAAAATTCTACTGACTAATGCCAAGCTCCTGTCAGTCGTCAACCTAATGAAATATCATAGGTTTACTTTATTACAACAATTTATGATGGGGTATAAAGGTCTAAATGATATACCTCTTTTTAACACAATTAGAAACTTGTCTCCGTGGTTATTTTAGACAAGAAGATTTTCCCTGTGCCCGTGTGTTTTAGTGCTCATAAATATAATAATAAAGTTTTATTTCAGACCACATTTCGTCCACAGAATGGCTCAATCGAGCAATACATGATATGGATTAGATTACAGATAACAATTCGTGCGATTTAGCTTGCAACGGCGAGCTGTAGAACAAATGGAAGTCTCAACTACAATGTATGTGTTCATATACTTTTATATAGATACACATAAAGGCTGTTCTTGAATCTCTAAATTTACGGGCCTGATGGCCGCTTGACTAGGGAACAACTATATTTGAAAGAGAAATGAGAGCTACCGAACATGTACTACTGGAGCTCTTAAAAGACCCCCAACAGCTAAAACTTTGATTAGTTACCGTACCCAGAACTTAATTTAATTATATTACTGCATGAATCGGAAAACAATGGGGGAAAAAAACAACAATTAAATTTAAAAAATAAACAAAAAGGGACATAGTAGATGATCTGTTTTGGATTTAATACATCTTAAAAAAATGAAACAAAAAATGAATGATCTGACTTAAAAAACTAGATGATTTCAAATCACAAAACAATACCACGAACACAGGCATTCTGGTGAATGGGTGTTGTGGTGTGGTGTACGTGTACCGGCTCGAGTATGGTTGCCCTTGAAGATTATATAATAATAACAACAGCAACAACAACAATAATAATATTTATAATAATAATAACCTACATTATTAGGAAAACGACCAAACAGACAAATGGAGATACTTCAAATCAAATTGAATTTGTTTGTGGAAGCTATAATTTACATGTCTGCGTATTATCGCTTTGGAGGCTTTGTGTAGCCCATTACCCAATTCGACTGTTACCCATTACCCAATTCGCCCCTGTCTCTCACACATTACCCAGTTCATCCATCCTCCATTTCCCTGTTCGCGTATTATCGCTTTGGAGGCGTTGTGTAGCTCATTACCCAATTCGCTTGTCACCCATTACCCATTACCCAATTCGCCCCTGCCTGTCACCCATTACCCAGTTCGTCTATTTCCTATTCCCTGTTTGCGAATTATCGGTTTGGAAGCTTTGTCTAGCCCATTACCCAATTCGACTGTAACCCATTACCCAGTTCGTCTATTTCCTATTCCCTGTTTGCGTATTATCGCTTTGGAGGCTTTGTGTAGCCCATTACCCAATTCGACTGTTACCCATTACCCAATTCGCCCCTGTCTCTCACACATTACCCAGTTCGTCCATCCCCCATTTCCCTGTCCGCGTATTATCGCTTTGGAGACGTTGTGTAACCCATTACCCAATTCGACTGTTACCCATTACCCAATTCGGCCCTGTCTGTCACCCATTACCCAGTTCATCCATCTCCCATTTCCCTTTTCGCGTATTATCGCTTTGGAGGCGTTGTGTAGCTCATTACCCAATTCGCTTGTCACCCATTACCCATTACCCTATTCGCCCCCTGTCTCTCACCCATTACCCAGTTCGTCCCTCCCCCATTTCCCTGTTCGCGAATTATCGCTTTGGAGACGTTGTGTAGCCCATTACCCAATTCGACTGTTACCCATTACCCAATTCGGCCCTGTCTGTCACCCATTACCCAGTTCATCCATCTCCCATTTCCCTGTTCGCGTATTATCGCTTTGTAGGCGTTGTGTAGCTCATTACCCAATTCGCTTGTCACCCATTACCCATTACCCAATTCGCCCCTGCCTGTCACCCATTACCCTTTTCGTCTATTTCCTATTTTCTGTTTGCGTATTATCGCATTGGAGGCGTTGTGTAGCCCATTACCCAATTCGACTGTTACCCATTACCCATTACCCAATTCGCCCCTGTCTGTCACCCCTTACCCAGTTCGTCTATTACCTATTCCCTGTTTGCGTATTATCGCTTTGGAGGCTTTGTGTAGCCCATTACCCAATTCGACTGTCACCCATTACCCAGTTCGTCCATCCCCCATTTCCCTGCTCGCGTATTATCGCTTTGTAGGCGTTGTGTAGCTCATAACCCAATTCGCTTGTCACCCATTACCCATTACCCAATTCGCCCCTGCCTGTCACCCATTACCCAGTTCATCCATCTCCCATTTCCCTGTTCGCGTATTATTGCTTTGGAGGCGTTGTGTAGCTCATTACCCAATTCGCTTGTCACCCATTACCCAATTCGGCCATGTCTATCACCCATTACCCAATTTATCCATCCCCCATTTCCCTGTTCGCGTATTATCGCTTTGGAGGCGTTGTGTAGCCCATTACCCGATCCGACTGTGACCCATTACCCAATTCGCCCCTGCCTGTCACCCATTACCCAGTTCGTCTATTTCCTATTCCCTGTTTGTGTATTATCGCTTTGGAGGCTTTGTGTAGCCCATTACCCAATTCGACTGTTACCCATTACCCAATTCGCCCCTGTCTGTCACCCATTACCCAGTTCATCCATCTCCCATTTCCC
Source organism: Lepidochitona cinerea (assembly GCA_963971465.1). Taxonomy (NCBI): domain Eukaryota; kingdom Metazoa; phylum Mollusca; class Polyplacophora; order Chitonida; family Tonicellidae; genus Lepidochitona; species Lepidochitona cinerea. The sequence continues at coordinate 101,537,616 of OZ020551.1, read as the reverse complement.
TGTTCGCGTATTATCGCTTTGGAGGCGTTGTGTAGCTCATTACCCAATTCGCTTGTCACCCATTACCCATTACCCTATTCGCCCCCTGTCTCTCACACATTACCCAGTTCGTCCATCCCCCATTTCCCTGTTCGCGAATTATCGTTTTGTAGGCGTTGTGTAGCTCATTACCCAATTCGCTTGTCACCCATTACCCATTACCCGATTCGGCCCTGTCTGTCACCCATTACCCAGTTCATCCATCTCCCATTTTCCTGTTACCGTATTATCGCTTTGTAGGCGTTGTGTAGCTCATTACCCAATTCGCTTGTCACCCATTACCCATTACCCAATTTGCTCCTGCCTGTCACCCATTACCCTTTTCGTCTATTTCCTATTCCCTGTTTGCGTAATATCGCTTTGGAGGCTTTGTGTAGCCCATTACCCAATTCGACTGTTACCCATTACCCAATTCGCCCCTGTCTCTCACACATTACCCAGTTCGTCCATCCCCCATTTCCCTGTTCGCGTATTATCGCTTTGGAGACGTTGTGTAGCCCATTACCCAATTCGACTGTTACCCATTACCCAATTCGGCCCTGTCTGTCACCCATTACCCAGTTCATCCATCTCCCATTTCCCTTTTCGCGTATTATCGCTTTGGAGGCGTCGTGTAGCTCATTACCCAATTCGCTTGTCACCCATTACCTATTACCCAATTCGCCCCCTGTCTCTCACACATTACCCAGTTCGTCCATCCCCCATTTCCCTGTTCGCGAATTATCGCTTTGGAGACGTTGTGTAGCCCATTACCCAATTCGACTGTTACCCATTACCCAATTCGGCCCTGTCTGTCACCCATTACCCAGTTCATCCATCTCCCATTTCCCTGTTCGCGTATTATCGCTTTGTAGGCGTTGTGTAGCTCATTACCCAATTCGCTTGTCACCCATTACCCATTACCCAATTCGCCCCTGCCTGTCACCCATTACCCTTTTCGTCTATTTCCTATTTTCTGTTTGCGTATTATCGCATTGGAGGCGTTGTGTAGCCCATTACCCAATTCGACTGTTACCCATTACCCATTACCCAATTCGCCCCTGCCTGTCACCCATTACCCAGTTCGTCTATTTCCTATTCCCTGTTTGTGTATTATCGCTTTGGAGGCTTTGTGTAGCCCATTACCCAAATCGACTGTTACCCATTACCCAATTCGCCCCTGTCTGTCACCCATTACCCAGTTCATCCATCTCCCATTTCCCTGTTCGCGTATTATCGCTTTGGAGGCGTTGTGTAGCTCATTACCCAATTCGCTTGTCACCCATTACCCATTACCCTATTCGCCCCCTGTCTCTCACACATTACCCAGTTCGTCCATCCCCCATTTCCCTGTTCGCGAATTATCGCTTTGTAGGCGTTGTGTAGCTCATTACCCAATTCGCTTGTCACCCATTACCCATTATCCGATTCGGCCCTGTCTGTCACCCATTACCCAGTTCATCCATCTCCCATTTTCCTGTTACCGTATTATCGCTTTGTAGGCGTTGTGTAGCTCATTACCCAATTCGCTTGTCACCCATTACCCATTACCCAATTTGCTCCTGCCTGTCACCCATTACCCTTTTCGTCTATTTCCTATTCCCTGTTTGCGTAATATCGCTTTGGAGGCTTTGTGTAGCCCATTACCCAATTCGACTGTTACCCATTACCCAATTCGCCCCTGTCTCTCACACATTACCCAGTTCGTCCATCCCCCATTTCCCTGTTCGCGTATTATCGCTTTGGAGACGTTGTGTAGCCCATTACCCAATTCGACTGTTACCCATTACCCAATTCGGCCCTGTCTGTCACCCATTACCCAGTTCATCCATCTCCCATTTCCCTTTTCGCGTATTATCGCTTTGGAGGCGTCGTGTAGCTCATTACCCAATTCGCTTGTCACCCATTACCTATTACCCAATTCGCCCCCTGTCTCTCACACATTACCCAGTTCGTCCATCCCCCATTTCCCTGTTCGCGAATTATCGCTTTGGAGACGTTGTGTAGCCCATTACCCAATTCGACTGTTACCCATTACCCAATTCGGCCCTGTCTGTCACCCATTACCCAGTTCATCCATCTCCCATTTCCCTTTTCGCGTATTATCGCTTTGGAGGCGTCGTGTAGCTCATTACCCAATTCGCTTGTCACCCATTACCTATTACCCAATTCGCCCCCTGTCTCTCACACATTACCCAGTTCGTCCATCCCCCATTTCCCTGTTCGCGAATTATCGCTTTGGAGACGTTGTGTAGCCCATTACCCAATTCGACTGTTACCCATTACCCAATTCGGCCCTGTCTGTCACCCATTACCCAGTTCATCCATCTCCCATTTCCCTGTTCGCGTATTATCGCTTTGTAGGCGTTGTGTAGCTCATTACCCAATTCGCTTGTCACCCATTACCCATTACCCAATTCGCCCCTGCCTGTCACCCATTACCCTTTTCGTCTATTTCCTATTTTCTGTTTGCGTATTATCGCATTGGAGGCGTTGTGTAGCCCATTACCCAATTCGACTGTTACCCATTACCCATTACCCAATTCGCCCCTGCCTGTCACCCATTACCCAGTTCGTCTATTTCCTATTCCCTGTTTGTGTATTATCGCTTTGGAGGCTTTGTGTAGCCCATTACCCAAATCGACTGTTACCCATTACCCAATTCGCCCCTGTCTGTCACCCATTACCCAGTTCATCCATCTCCCATTTCCCTGTTCGCGTATTATCGCTTTGGAGGCGTTGTGTAGCTCATTACCCAATTCGCTTGTCACCCATTACCCATTACCCTATTCGCCCCCTGTCTCTCACACATTACCCAGTTCGTCCATCCCCCATTTCCCTGTTCGCGAATTATCGCTTTGTAGGCGTTGTGTAGCTCATTACCCAATTCGCTTGTCACCCATTACCCATTATCCGATTCGGCCCTGTCTGTCACCCATTACCCAGTTCATCCATCTCCCATTTTCCTGTTACCGTATTATCGCTTTGTAGGCGTTGTGTAGCTCATTACCCAATTCGCTTGTCACCCATTACCCATTACCCAATTTGCTCCTGCCTGTCACCCATTACCCTTTTCGTCTATTTCCTATTCCCTGTTTGCGTAATATCGCTTTGGAGGCTTTGTGTAGCCCATTACCCAATTCGACTGTTACCCATTACCCAATTCGCCCCTGTCTCTCACACATTACCCAGTTCGTCCATCCCCCATTTCCCTGTTCGCGTATTATCGCTTTGGAGACGTTGTGTAGCCCATTACCCAATTCGACTGTTACCCATTACCCAATTCGGCCCTGTCTGTCACCCATTACCCAGTTCATCCATCTCCCATTTCCCTTTTCGCGTATTATCGCTTTGGAGGCGTCGTGTAGCTCATTACCCAATTCGCTTGTCACCCATTACCTATTACCCAATTCGCCCCCTGTCTCTCACACATTACCCAGTTCGTCCATCCCCCATTTCCCTGTTCGCGAATTATCGCTTTGGAGACGTTGTGTAGCCCATTACCCAATTCGACTGTTACCCATTACCCAATTCGGCCCTGTCTGTCACCCATTACCCAGTTCATCCATCTCCCATTTCCCTGTTCGCGTATTATCGCTTTGTAGGCGTTGTGTAGCTCATTACCCAATTCGCTTGTCACCCATTACCCATTACCCAATTCGCCCCTGCCTGTCACCCATTACCCTTTTCGTCTATTTCCTATTTTCTGTTTGCGTATTATCGCATTGGAGGCGTTGTGTAGCCCATTACCCAATTCGACTGTTACCCATTACCCATTACCCAATTCGCCCCTGTCTGTCACCCATTACCCAGTTCGTCTATTTCCTATTCCCTGTTTGCGTATTAACGCTTTGGAGGCTTTGTGTAGCCCATTACCCAATTCGACTGTCACCCATTACCCAGTTCGTCCATCCCCCATTTCCCTGCTCGCGTATTATCGCTTTGTAGGCGTTGTGTAGCTCATAACCCAATTCGCTTGTCACCCATTACCCATTACCCAATTCGCCCCTGCCTGTCACCCATTACCCAGTTCATCCATCTCCCATTTCCCTGTTCGCGTATTATTGCTTTGGAGGCGCTGTGTAGCTCATTACCCAATTCGCTTGTCACCCATTACCCATTACCCAATTCGGCCATGTCTATCACCCATTACCCAATTTATCCATCCCCCATTTCCCTGTTCGCGTATTATCGCTTTGGAGGCGTTGTGTAGCCCATTACCCGATCCGACTGTTACCCATTACCCAATTCGCCCCTGCCTGTCACCCATTACCCAGTTCGTCTATTTCCTATTCCCTGTTTGCGTATTATCGCTTTGGAGGCTTTGTGTAGCCCATTACCCAATTTGACTGTTACCCATTACCCAATTCGCCCCTGTCTGTCACCCATTACCCAGTTCATCCATCTCCCATTTCCCTGTTCGCGTATTATCGCTTTGGAGGCGTTGTGTAGCTCATTACCCAATTCGCTTGTCACCCATTACCCATTACCCTATTCGCCCCCTGTCTCTCACACATTACCCAGTTCGTCCATCCCCCATTTCCCTGTTCGCGAATTATCGCTTTGGAGACGTTGTGTAGCCCATTACCCAATTCGACTATTACCCATTACCCATTACCCAATTCGGCCCTGTCTGTCACCCATTACCCAGTTCATCCATCTCCCATTTCCCTGTTTGCGTATTATCGCTTTGTAGGCGTTGTGTAGCTCATTACCCAATTCGCTTGTCACCCATTACCCATTACCCAATTCGGCCCTGTCTGTCACCCATTACCCAGTTCATCCATCTCCCATTTTCCTGTTTGCGTATTATCGCTTTGTAGGCGTTGTGTAGCTCATTACCCAATTCGCTTGTCACCCATTACCCATTACCCAATTTGCTCCTGCCTGTCACCCATTACCCTTTTCGTCTATTTCCTATTTTCTGTTTGCGTATTATCGCTTTGGAGGCGTTGTGTAGCTCATTACCCAATTCGCTTGTCACTCATTACCCATTACCCAATTCGCCCCTGCCTGTCGACCATTACCCAGTTCGTCTATTTCCTATTCCCTGTTTGCGTATTATCGCTTTGGAGGCTTTGTGTAGCCCATTACCCAATTCGACTGTTACCCATTACCCAATTCGCCCCTGTCTCTCACCCATTACCCAGTTTGTCCATCCCCCATTTCCCTGTTCGCGTATTATCGCTTTGGAGACGTTGTGTAGCCCATTACCCAATTCGCTTGTCACCCATTACCCATTACCCAATTCGCCCCCTGTCTGTCACACATTACCCAGTTCGTCCATCCCCCATTTCCCTGTTCGCGTATTATCGCTTTGGAGACGTTGTGTAGCCCATTACCCAATTCGCTTGTCACCCATTGCCCATTACCCAATTCGCCCCCTGTCTCTCACACATTACCCAGTTCGTCCATCCCCCATTTCCCTGTTCGCGTATTATCACTTTGGAGACGTTGTGTAGCCCATTACCCAATTCGACTGTTACCCATTACCCAATTCGGCCCTGTCTGTCACCCATTACCCAGTTCATCCATCTCCCATTTCCCTTTTTGCGTATTATCGCTTTGGAGGCGTCGTGTAGCTCATTACCCAATTCGCTTGTCACCCATTACCCATTACCCAATTCGCCCCCTGTCTCTCACACATTACCCAGTTCGTCCATCCCCCATTTCCCTGTTCGCGTATTTTCGCTTTGGAGGCGTTGTGTAGCCCATTACCCTATTCGACTGTTACCAATTACCCAATTCGGCCCTGTCTGTCACCCATTACCCAGTTCGCGAATTATTGCTTTGGAGGCGTTGTGTAGCTCATTACCCAATTCGCTTGGCACCCATTACCCATTACCCAATTCGCCCCCTGTCTCTCACACATTACCCAGTTCGTCCATTCCCCATTTCCCAGTTCGCATATTATCGCTTTGGAGGCGTTGTGTAGCCCATTACCCTATTCGACTGTTACCCATTACCCATTACCCAATTCGGCCCTGTCTGTCACCCATTACCCAGTTCATCCATCTCCCATTTCCCTGTTCGCGTATTATTGCTTTGGAGGCGTTGTGTAGCTCATTACCCAATTCGCTTGTCACCCATTACCCATTACCCAATTCGGCCATGTCTGTCACCCATTACCCAATTTATCCATCCCCCATTTCCCTGTTTGCGTATTATCGCTTTGGAGGCGTTGTGTAGCCCATTACCCAATCCGACTGTTACCCATTACCCAATTCGCCCCTGCCTGTCACCCATTACCCAGTTCGTCTATTTCCTATTCCCTGTTTGCGTATTATCGCTTTGGAGGCTTTGTGTAGCCCATTACCCAATTCGACTGTTACCCATTACCCAATTCGCCACTGTCTGTCACCCATTACCCAGTTCATCCATCTCCCATTTCCCTGTTCGCGTATTATCGCTTTGGAGGCGTTGTGTAGCTCATTACCCAATTCGCTTGTCACCCATTACCCATTACCCTATTCGCCCCCTGTCTCTCACACATTACCCAGTTCATCCATCTCCCATTTCCCTGTTCGCGTATTATTGATTTGGAGGCGTTGTGTAGCTCATTACCCAATTCGCTTGGCACCCATTACCCAATTCGCCCCCTGTCTCTCGCACGTACATTACCCAGTTCGTCCATTCCCCATTTCCCAGTTCGCGTATTATCGCTTTGGAGGCTTTGTGTAGCCCATTACCCTATTCGACTGTTACCCATTACCCAATTCGGCCCTGTCTCTCACACATTACCCAGTTCGTCCATCCCCCATTTCCCTGTTCGCGCATTATCGCTTTGGAGACGTTGTGTAACCCATTACCCAATTCGACTGTTACCCATTACCCAATTCGGCCCTGTCTGTCACCCATTACCCAGTTCGTCCATCCCCCATTTCCCTGCTCGCGTATTATCGCTTTGTAGGCGTTGTGTAGCCCATTACCCAATTCGACTGTTACCCATTACCCAATTGATCTGCGTCTGTTTTGTCTGAGGCTGTATTGCGTTTTATGTATGATGGCGTGTGTTTTTGCTCTCACCCCTATTTTCAAATGGACTAATCCTCTACATTGACCTAGTTTTGAATCGGGAACTGGGTAATGGGTAATGGGTGACAGCTTCACGGACATCTCTCTGTTGAACAAAGTAGGACATATGGAATTATTGTAAAATATTGTAGGTTACAGGATACAGTTTCATTTCCCATTTGCGGTAATGTTAACGTTTTGATTTGTGGCTAATTACCTAAATCTCGTTAAGACTTTTCCATACCATTTTCAAATAGATCAACACATGAGAAATCATTTACAACCAAATAAAGTTGACATAGTGCATGTCGGTTTCAAGCTACACGCAATTTAACATGGGTATCGCCCTTTTGACAGTTTTAGGCTTACTTCTTCTAAGCCAAACTTTCAAAATTGGGTGAACATTAAAAAACACGCACAAAAATCTGTTATCAGGCATTGGTTGAAAGCTTAAAGGCACACTTGCCGCGAAAATCAGGAATATTGTTTACATTAAAAAAGAAAGACCGTTTTCTGTATTTTTCCCAGACAATATAAGTTAGGAACTTTCTATTTTTACCAAAATTTAAAAGTTTGGACGTCACTTTGTATTTTTAATTTGAATTTTAAAATTTGAATTGTTAGGTGCCCGCAACGTAGACAAACCAAACTGCTCGCAGGGGCGATTTTATGTTTCATTCGAGTGAGTGAACTAACGGCACAGTGTAATTTTACGGAGGCCTATTTATCTGAGAAATACAGACTGACGATCGCTTAACAGCGACTGGAAAAGCCTGCTGATAATTGTTTGAGTGTAAACCACAGATAAAAAGGCCTGAAATGAGGGTAATCCAACACGAAAGTTGACCAACTCTGATTGTTGTTGTTGTAATCAGGCTTCGATTCTTCGTTTGTTTTTCACCCCATTTCTACATTCTAAAGCTAACTAGACATGTTTTATGTGTCATATGTTTAAGTTTAGTGGTATTAGTCGTAGTAAGCTCATGTAAATTGGTTTTCTTAGCAAATTTAAACAGGCTACGGCGGCAAGTGGGCCTTTAAGTTGATCGTTCAGAAAAATACCCCAAAAATTAAACTGACTAACCCTTTCTAGTTTATTATCATCGATGAATAAATCTGGCGTAATTGTATTTTTTCTCTTTAAAATCGGTTCTACAATCATAAATTTGGGTTTTTTGATATTCAGGGAGAGTCTGTTTACCTTAAGCCAGGTATAATTTTTTACAAGTTCGATCTGCATAGTGTCAATTGCATCAGTTACTTTTTTTTTTGGAAGAGCAAGAAACACTGGTATCATCTGCAAATAATGTGATATCTAACATATTGGTTGCGTTACGGATGTCCTTTATGTATAACAGAAAAAGAAGCGGTCCTAGAACAGATCCTTGTGGAACACCACACATCACTGTTTTAGGATCGGAAATAGCAGCATCAAACTGCACACATTGTAAACGGTGAGTTGCATAACTTTTCAACCATTTATTAGAAGCACCTCTAAACCCATAGTAATGAAGTTTATGTGAGTAATGTACTATGATTTACTTTGTCGAATGCTATGGAGAGATCCAGGAACGTGACAACAGAGCATTTGCCGGCTTCCTTGGCTGAAGCTAATTTGTCAAAGAAAGACTGCTGTTATGAGAAACTAGTGTTATGATCAGCTATGCTGATGTGCTGATTGTTTTTATTTAGATGATCCAGGAATTGTTTAGCTACTAGTCTTTCAACAATTTTACTGATAGATGGCAGAACAGATATAGGTCGATAGTTGTCCAGTTATTTCTCTTGACCAGTTTTAGGTAGGCTAAGAGATAAAAAAAATCGCTAAAGGTGCTGAGGTGTGTTCTTTACTAATTTGATTATAGACATAGGAATCGCATCTATACCCGGAGCTGACGATTTTAGATTTGTTATTGTTGAGGATACTTCAGAAGGGGTTATATTGGCAAATTCAAAATTGTCAGTCACTGGATCTCCCAAGTAATCAGAAAATGAACCATTGACAACAAGGATTTCAGATTCAAGTTCAAATCAGAGTCATCATTTATAATAAAGGAAGGAGGAAGCTTTTTGGATTTATTTTTGTTTAAGAGTTCGTTGAGGGTTGTCCATGTATTTTTAATATCTTGATTGAATTTATTAAAATTGTTTTCGAAATAATTTTTCCTAGCCAGTCGAACAGTTGTATTGAGTTTATTTCGATAGAATATATATGCTAACCGATTCTCATCCAATTTATTTTTTAGCTATTGTCGATAGAGTTCATTTTTTTGTTGTTAGTATCTCTGGAGTAATCCAAGGTTTAATGATTTTTCTTTTTTTGGATGCCTACGGATGATATAGAAAAATAGTCTACAGAAATGTATTCTAATTTTTTGCTAAAAGCTAAGGTGGCAGTGTTGACGTCTTCATGGGATGTAATAATAGACACTCAATCATTGTCTTCAACTTGTTGTACAAAGTTGTCTTTTTCGGGTTGGGCGAAATTGCGGAAAAATGAAGTTGCTTGGGTGATTTTTTAGCACAGGTTTCGGTTTTTATTATGTGGAAAATGGTCTGTTATATCTGATAAAAAGATGCCGGAAAGAAGGGTACGATCATGAATGTTAGTAAAAATGTTATCAATTAGTGTGGCCGAGGTATTTGATACTCTTGTGCGTTTTGTTATTTGAGGGAATAAATAGTGACACTTAATAATTTATAGGAATTCTTTAGACGGTGTAGGTTGGTTAGATTTGAACAGGTCAATGTTGAAATTGCCCATCAAAACACATTGTTTATTTTCTGGCTGACACTTACATAATAGATTATTTAGAACAGTATAAATCAGGAGTGAGGAACCCGGATTAGACTGTTATTCAGAAGTGAGAAAGCCGGATTAGACTGTTCTTCAGGAGTGAGAAAGCCGGACTAGACTGTTATTTGGGCGTGAGAAACTTAGAGTAGACTGCTATTTAGGAGTGAGAAACTCGGACTAGACTACTATTTAGGAGTGAGAAACCCGGACTAGACTGCTATTTAGGAGTGAGAATCCCGGACTAGACTGTTATTTAGGAGTGAGAAACCCGGACTAGACTGCTATTTGGGCGTGAGAAACCCGAACTAGACTGCTATTTAGGAGTGAGAAACTCGGACTAGACTACTATTTAGGAGTGAGAAACCCGGACTAGACTGCTATTTAGGAGTGAGAAACCCGGACTAGACTGCTATTTGGGCGTGAGAAACCCGAACTAGACTGTTATTTGGGAGTGAGAAAGTCGGACTAGACTGTTATTTAGAAGTGAGAAAGCCGGACTAGACTGCTATTTAGGAGTGAGAAACCCGGACTAGACTGCTATTTAGGAGTGAGAAACCCGGAATAGACTACTATACAAGGAGTGAGAAACCCGGACTAGACTGCTATTTAGGAGTGAGAAACCCGGACTAGACTGCTATTTAGGAGTGAGAATCTCGGTCTAGACTGCTATTTAGGAGTGAGAAACCCGGACTAGACTGTTATTTGGGCGTGAGAAACTCAGAGTAGACTGCTATTAAGGAGTGAGAAACCAGGACTAGACTGCTGTTTAGGAGTGAGAAACCAGGACTAAACATCTATTTAGGAGTGAGAAACCCGGATTAGACTGCTATTTAGGAGTGAGAAACTCGGACTAGACTGTTATTTAGGAATGAGAAACTCGGACTAGACTGCTATTTAGGAGTGAGAAACCCGGACTAGACTGCTATTTGGGCGTGAGAAACCCGAACTAGACTGTTATTTGGGAGTGAGAAAGTCGGACTAGACTGTTATTTAGAAGTGAGAAAGCCGGACTAGACTGCTATTTAGGAGTGAGAAACCCGGACTAGACTGTTATTTAGGAATGAGAAAGTCGGACTAGACTGTTAATTAGAAGTGAGAAAGCCGGACTAGACTGCTATTTAGGAGTGAGAAACCCGGACTAGACTGTTATTTGGGCGTGAGAAACTCAGAGTAGACTGCTATTTAGGAATGAGAAACTCGGACTAGACTGCTATTTAGGAGTGAGAAACCCGGACTAGACTACTATTAAGGAGTGAGACACCCAGACTAGACTGCTATTTAGGAGTGAGAAACCCGAAATAGACTGCTATTTAGGAGTGAGAATCTCGGTCTAGACTGCTATTTAGGAGTGAGAAACCCGGACTAGACTGTTATTTGGGCGTGAGAAACCCGGACTAGACTGCTGTTTAGGAGTGAGAAACTCGGACTAGACTGTTATTTAGGAATGAGAAACTCGGACTAGACTGCTATTTAGGAGTGAGAAACCCAGATTAGACTGTTATTTAGGAGTGAGAAAGCATGACTAGACTGTTATTTGAGCTTGAGAAACTCGGTCAAGACTGCTATTTAGGAGTGAGAAACCCGGAATAGACTGTTATTTAGGAGTGAGAAACTCGGTCTAGACTGCTATTTAGGAGTGAGAAACCCGGACTAGACTGTTATTTGGGCGTGAGAAACTCAGAGTAGACGGCTATTAAGGAGTGAGAAACCAGAACTAGACTGCTGTTTAGGAGTGAGAAACTCGGACTAGACTGTTATTTAGGAATGAGAAACTCGGACTAGACTGCTATTTAGGAGTGAGAAACCCAGATTAGACTGTTATTTAGGAGTGAGAAAGCATGACTAGACTGTTATTTGAGCTTGAGAAACTCGGTCAAGACTGCTATTTAGGAGTGAGAAACCCGGAATAGACTGTTATTTAGGAGTGAGAAACCCGGACTAGACTGCTATTTAGGAGTGAGAAATTCGGACTAGATTGCTATTCAGGAATGTGAAACTCGGACTAGACTGTTATTTAGGAATGAGAAAGCCGGATTAGACTGCTATTTAGGAATGAGAAAGCCGGACTAGACTGCTATTTAGGAATGAGAAATTCGGACTAGATTGCTATTCAGGAATGAGAAACTCGGACTAGACTGTTATTTAGGAATGAGAAACTCGGACTAGCCTGCTATTTAGGAATGAGAAACTCGGACTAGACTGTTATTTAGGAATGAGAAAGCCGGATTAGACTGCTATTTAGGAATGAGAAAGCCGGACTAGACTGTTATTTAAGAATGAGAAAGCCGGATTAGACTGCTATTTAGGAATGAGAAAGCCGGACTAGACTGTTATTTAAGAATGAGAAACCCGGACTAGATTGCTATTTAGGATTGCGAAATTCGGACTAGATTGCTATTCAGGAATGAGAAACTCGGACTAGACTGTTATTTAGGAATGAGAAACTCGGACTAGATTGCTATTTAGGAGTGAGAAACCCGGACTAGACTGTTATTTAGGAGTGAGAAACCCGGACTAGACTGTTATTTAGGAGTGAGAAACCCGGACTAGATTGCTATTTAGGATTGCGAAATTCAGACTAGATTGCTATTCAGGAATGAGAAACCCGGACTAGACTGCTATTTAGGAGTGAGAAATTCGGACTAGATTGCTATTCAGGAATGTGAAACTCGGACTAGACTGTTATTTAGGAATGAGAAACTCGGACTAGCTTGCTATTTAGGAATGAGAAACCCGGACTAGACTGCTATTTAGGAGTGAGAATCCCGGACTAGACTGTTATTTAGGAATGAGAAAGCCGGATTAGACTGCTATTTAGGAATGAGAAAGCCGGGATAGACTGTTATTTAGGAATGAGAAAGCCGGACTAGACTGCTATTTAGGAATGAGAAATTCGGACTAGATTGCTATTCAGGAATGAGAAACTCGGACTAGACTGTTATTTAGGAATGAGAAACCCGGACTAGACTGTTATTTGGGAGTGAGAAAGTCGGACTAGACTGTTATTTAGGAGTGAGAAACCCGGACTAGACTGTTATTTGGGAGTGAGAAAGTCGGACTAGACTGTTATTTAGAAGTGAGAAAGTCGGACTAGACTGTTATTTAGAAGTGAGAAAGCCGGACTAGACTGCTATTTAGGAGTGAGAAACCCGGACTAGACTGCTATTTGGGCGTGAGAAACTCAGAGTAGACTGCTATTAAGGAGTGAGAAACCAGGACTAGACTGCTGTTTAGGAGTGAGAAACCAGGACTAGACATCTATTTAGGAGTGAGAAACCAGGACTAGACATCTATTTAGGAGTGAGAAACCCGGACTAGACATCTATTTAGGAGTGAGAAACCCGGATTAGACTGCTATTTAGGAGTGAGAAACTCGGACTAGACTGTTATTTAGGAATGAGAAACTCGGACTAGACTGCTATTTAGGAGTGAGAAACCCGGACTAGACTGCTATTTGGGCGTGAGAAACCCGAACTAGACTGTTATTTGGGAGTGAGAAAGTCGGACTAGACTGTTATTTAGAAGTGAGAAAGCCGGACTAGACTGCTATTTAGGAGTGAGAAACTCGGACTAGACTGTTATTTAGGAATGAGAAACCCGGACTAGACTGCTGTTTAGGAGTGAGAAAGCCGGACTAGACTGCTATTTAGGAGTGAGAAACCCGGACTAGACTGTTATTTGGGCGTGAGAAACTCAGAGTAGACTGTTACTTAGGAGTGAGAAACTCGGACTAGACTGTTATTTAGGAGTGAGAAACTCGGACTAGAATGCTATTCGGGAGTGAGAAACCTGAACTAGATTGCTATTCAGAAGTGAGAAACCTGGACTAGACTGTTTCGTACCAAAAAGTTTATTGCAACCGTTTTTTAACACATAATCCCAATATTTGATTATAGTATATATGAATTCTATATGCCAATGTCACGTTTTCAATATGCCATGGTACTTACTTGTGTAAATAAGAAACACACCTATACCAGTCACCATATCCACACTCTGTGCTTTGACTTTCAAGAGTGCTGTACGTTTCCTTACAGGTATAACTACACACTTTGTTCCTAAAACCAAAATGTTAACAATGAAACACAAACATCGGTGAACTGGAAAACATCTCAAGGTATTATTAGATCGCTGAAATTCACTAGAATTCATGGTAAGAGAAATTCGAGATATATAAAGCATGTTTAATATGTAGGTGTAGGACATGAAGTCCATACCCTAAACCACCTAGGGCCAAAGGTCCATGTCTTATGTCAAAACTGTACAAAACAATAAGAACAGATAATCTTCTTGAAGCCGTTTCACGCGTTTCAGTCAAATGGGATACTATTGACAGACGGTTCAGATCATCTGCACTCAGACAACCTCACAAAACTGTTATACAAAAATTGCAGTTACTACCAACCAGTTTGATGCTTAATCGAACTACATGCATAAATTAGATATAAGGTATACTACACAAGTTATCTCAAAGTTAAACAAGGTGTAAACGACACGGATCTAATATATATTTTTTTTGAGGGGGGGGTCTATAACAATAATTTTATATATTGCTATAAAATGGTAAATTTGTGGAAGAAAAAGAAATAGTGGAGAACAAAAATGGAACAAGTGCAGAAAAGATAAGACTGGACAATCATTTTAAGTCCTTTATCATATCGGTGAATATCGGGAGAATGAAGGAACGGCTTGGTCTCGGAAGCCGGAAGCACGCATGGCAGCTGGTATGGCAAGCCGTTTTACTTATTATTCAAGAATTCATGTAAAAAAATTTAATGATATCATGAAAACAGTTTATGATATCAGGATTAATTCTTGATATCCTCGAATAATTTGTGATATCATGAAATCATGTTGGTTATGTTCACTTAAAATGAATTTATGATATCTGCAAATAATTCCCTGTTATGGGTATCTTAAATGGTGTGAGCTGCCAAAATGTTGATAATGTGACGTGAAAACTGAATGTTGAAATTATTTTTCTCAAGACGTTTAATCCAGCGGTTTTTTAGTGCTTTTAGTCTCGAGAATGAACTATAAAGTATTGTTTTAAACTAACTTAGAATGAATGAATGGTCGTCCCGGTTACACCATTTCGCGTTATCGCTGCGAGAATTAGGAGGCGAAAACTCGAGAATACGAAATTAAACTAAAATCCCGCCGCGAAAATGCGAGAACGCGAAATAAAACTAAAATCTCACAGCGAGAATGCGAAAAAACGAGAAAAAATATAACCTCGCCGTGAGAATGCGAAAATTAACCAAAAGTGCTTTATTTGTGCCATTTTGCGTTCTCGCCGCGAAAACTCTAAATAAATTTAAAATCTCGCCGCGAGAATAATAAAATCTCGCCGCGAGAACACGAAAACTAGAAAACTAGTCAAAAGTGCTCGAAAACCCGAAATAATTCTAAATCTCACCGCGAGAACATGATAATAAACTTACTTTCGTTTTCTTATTCTCGCCGAAAAAACGAAAGTGAAGAGAGCGGAAGTAATCTGTTGGCATGCGTATTGTGTCAATAATATAATGAACCGATTACATCGAGCAGATTACATTCCCATCACTGACAACTAGAAGCCGTCATATTATTCAGATGAATGAACTAAATCAAAACTCATTGCAGCTTATTTCATGACTGTAGTATTTTTTCAATGCCCTGGGGCATATTTATTTGGTGTACAGTGATTTACATTTTCTTACATTATAGAGAAACAACTGTATATATTAAAACAAACATTTCTCTTGTCAGAGTTGTCAGTGGACCTATTTTCTTATATTATATAAAGCCAACATGATACATTGTTTCAAAAAAAAACACTGTAAAGGTCACCTTCTATTTTTAGGCTGTTAGCATGGCGACATTTGTATTCCTAAATTGACAGTGGCATGCACAGATTTATATATAATAATGAAATTCGATGTTAAAAAACCAGTGGGATAAAATGGTCAGAGTGGGGAGGGGGGGGGGGGGGGGTGATAATGAAAACAAGTCCACACATATATCGTCAGTATGGCAATGGGAGAGTGTTTAACTTTTACTCATAAGACTCCCTGAAGCTATTCTGTTTTTCGAAAACGAAAGCAGACCGTTCAGGCGGAAGTGTAGACAGTATGCAAGCCACTTGCGAGTTACTTTCGTTTTCTTGTTTTCGAGTTTACGCGTTCTCGCTGCGAGATTATAGTGGCACAAAAAAGGAGTGGCACAAAAAGAGCGCTATTGGCTTATTTCTTTTTTCGCATTCGAAAACAAGAAATGTCACAAAAAAGGTGTTCTTTTGTTTGTGGGGTTGCTTATAAAACTATGTGGAAATACAAATCAAGATTGGCATCAGCTGAAAATTCCTATTTTGTATGTATACACCAAAAAAGCCGAATACTTGACTAATGCCATTTCAACGAGATTTTTACCTATACTAAAAGCTCGTGCCTATTTACGACAACATCGTTCGTCCGAGGAAATTAAAAATGAAACAATGTATTGCATTGAACTATCGTACATAATGAGAATGTAAAATCTCCATCGACAGAAAAAATTGTGAGTGGAGTTCTCACTTGATCGCCGTATGTTTAAGAGTTTAGTTAATACACATGTCTAAGTTTTTTTAATTGCTTTGCAGCTTATTTATTTATACTTACACTCTTTTCCGGACATGGATGAAAACCTGGCCATTCAATTCCTCGTCTTTTGGGTTTTGTCCTGATTGTATAATGTAGGAATAAACTATTTAAAGAAGGCCCGCAATTCATAGTTAATCAGTTAGATAAATATTAGTTACTCTTTTACAACTCATTTCAGTAGCGTTTGCCCATGCATCCTAATTCAAAATTATTCAACCCCTCGCATGTTTAGAAACCGATTAATAATAATTATTATCATAGCCGGGTCATTTTTTGATGTATGACCTGGAGAGGTGTCCGAAACCACACTGAGAAACGTTGCTGTCTAGAACACATCGAAAATACTTTCAATATAAAGAAATCGATATAATAAAACACTTATTATCTCGCCTCGGAGTTATTACTATGAATTCCGTACCCTCGGCGAGATTGATTGATTGTTTGGTGTTTTCACGCCGCGCTCAAGATTATTTCACTTATATGGCGGCATTGCCAGTTTTAGTGTGGGAGGAAACCGGGCTCTATGCCCGGAGGAAACCCACGACCTTCCGGTGCATGGTAACTGGCAACCATCCCACATAGGTCGGTCGAGTGAAACCCAGGTCAGAAAATTTTCCATTTTTTTAGGACTGAGTGGGTTTAGAACCGGCGATCCATTGGTGGAAGGCTGTTGTGATTGAGCGTCCAAAGCTCTAACTACTGAGCCGCGGAGGCACCCCCTCGACGAGAGGCTGCCAAGCTAACTTGACCCCGGCCGGCGGCCTCGGTCAGGTTAGCTTGGCAACATCTCAGCTCGGGTCCGGTATTCATGGTAATGACTCCGATTCGAAGTAATGTGCATAAAATAGACTCAGAAAATCCTAATTGAATCCATAGTCCATAAAATTTCACATTTCTCCTCAAGACATACTGCAAAATGATTCCATTGGGGTTTGTGTTCAACATTATGCAAAGGGCCTTTGTCTCAAAGACCTGACTCAGACAAAATGATTCCATTGGGGTTTGTGTTCAACATTATGCAAAGGGCCTTTGTCTCAAAGACCTGACTCAGACAAAATGATTCCATTGGGGTTTGTGTTCAACATTATGCAAAGGGCCTTTGTCTCAAAGACTTGACTCAGACAAAATGATTCCATTTGGGTTTGTGTTATACATTATGCAAAGGGCCTTTGTCTCAAAGACTTGACTCAGACAAAATGATTCCATTTGGGTTTGTGTTATACATTATGCAAAGGGCCTTTGTCTCAAAGACCTGACTCAGACAAAATGATTCCATTGGGGTTTGTGTTCAACATTATGCAAAGGGCCTTTGTCTCAAAGACCTGACTCAGACAAAATGATTCCATTGGGGTTTGTGTTCAACATTATGCAAAGGGCCTTTGTCTCAAAGACCTGACTCAGACTAAGTAAGTAAACCAGGATAGAGACACACGAGTGCGGCTAGACTCAGGCGTGAGGTATTGTCAGCCTTCTAACAGCGTTTATTGGGGATTGCAGCCCATTCCTCTATCGCTCTGCAAAGTTATCGGCTTTGCATTTGACAACAACTTTTTAAAGGTCCCACCACAGATCCTAGATTGGAGATTGTAAAGGCCACCCAAGAATATTCCCTGCTAACCAAGCCGTTGTTATTGTACTTGGGGTCATTGTCTTGGAATGTTCATTATCCCACCTCACACTGAATACTTCCTGTTGATTGGTTCAAACCAATCACGTGGAGACCCTGTATATTTCCATATTACGTCGCCGTGCTGATCCATACAGGGCGACTACCATATATGGCTTGTGACGTCATGTCTAGACGCTTGCCAGTCGTGTCTGTTCGTGCCATACACATTAGAAAATACCTTTGGAAGTTCACTTTCTGCCTTTTATGAAAGCTAATTTTCAGAAAGAAGGCTTGAATATCGTACAAGTTAGGTCTTCGGTGGGATAAATTCGTTACAGGGTTTGTTCGAGGGGGGATACGGAAATATATGGGGTCAGCTAAAGCCTCGCCCAATATCGGTTTACTGACCCCATATATTTCCGGATCCCCCCTCGAACAAACCCTGTAACTAATAATAACCCCCAAACCTTAACTTCTTTAACGATTGGGTAACGTTCTTGGCAGCCAGAATCTCCTGGTATTCCAAAGAGTTCTTGGTGTCCCGTCAACACAGTGGAGTTTGCCAGTGCAATATACGAAGCAGCCCCATTGTATCCCAGCACCACCCCCCCCCCCCCCCCCCCGCCCCGATAAAATAACTAGTTTGGTTCCATCAGACTACAAATCCGTCATCTAGAACTTTTGTGCTTTATTGGAATTGTTTTGAACATACTGGATGAAAATTTTCTTATGGGTTGGTTCAGCAGTGGTGTACGTCGAGGGACCCTTTACTGTGGGACGGGTGCCGTATACAATGTCCTCCGAAACCCCGTATCAACAAACTCAGAAAAAACATACATAGAAACAAAACAACCTTCGCGTTAGTTCCCATGGCCCAGTTTCACAAAACGATCTTAGCTTAAGGTGATCTTAATTACCAATGGCAACGTATACTTTTAGTATTGGTTGCCATGGTAGTTAAGATCACACTTAACTAAGATCGCTTTGTGAAACTAGGCACTGGTAGTCAAAAATAAGTAGGAAATAGCCATATTTCCCGTATCTACTCAGATAAACTCATCAGAAGTGATGTCATACACGACCTTCGGTGAGTACAAACGGCCATAAAGACGTCCAGGCAGAGCAGAGATCGTGCATTACATCACCAGTGTAAGGGTACCGGTACGTACACCAAAGAACTATAGGACCCGCCAATAAGCTAAAACAACCAACCAACCAAAGAACTATCTACATGGAATGATCACATTGGTTAGATTGGATCTGAAGTGCTAAAAACGCCAATTTAACACGATGCAATGTGTTGCATACAACCTGTTGTATGCATCAAACTGCATTTTTTTAGTTGAACGCAACTCGCCGTTCACACACAGCCAGGTTGTATAAACCCCTCACTGATCATATGACTGTAACAGTTATTATTGTAAACATGTGCTCGTTTGACACAGACTACTAAGAGGTACGAAACTGAGTTTACACAATGTATCTTGTCTCAATTCAGAACTGAATTTAAACTGAATTAACTGTGGGCTGTAGTCTATTTGTAACGTTTTCTACAATCTTAAGACATCAATGAACGGTCAAAACTGCCGTCACAAGAGTGTTTCGTCGTCACTTTATAGCGTTTAGCCTTCTAAGCAACCACCTTGTCATAGCCAGGGACGCCGTTCTCTTTCGCTTCACCAGCAACTGATCAGTAGTTTAATCTCATAGTTATGACTAATCCCTGAGATAATAGGGAGCGCAAGTCGCATAAGAATAACGTCAGATGTAAACTTCATGTTAGAACAAACAACGCTCAGCCACATGCGCAATGCAGTGGAAATATGTGGAACCCCTACGAGTCTTGCGATCCCCATTCACTTTAGAAAGCATTGTATAGAGCGGCAAATATAGCATTGAATTTAGTATGTGCTGCGAGAGGAATTGAATTGTCTTTTCGGTCAGACTTGTAGAGCACGTGTTCTACAACACACTTATGCAAATTAGAAAATATTGAATTTTCATTTCATTAATGTTTTAATCAAGCTGCACACATATAATATCCATACTTAAATCACAATGATCAGAGTTTTCTTCGGCCGACCATCCTTCACAACATCGATAACAAAAGCCATACTTGTACGCTGTCCTTTAGATAGAAAAAAAAGAAAAACATATGTTGAGAAGTGTATAGAGTATATCCCTGTTGAATAAAGCAAGACATGGAATTATTGTTAAATATTGTCAATATTGTTTCTTATACAATATTCTCACACTACACCCCTGATGTTTCCACTGCCAGGCAGTGTGTTATTTTTTGGCTCGTGACTTTAAAAATTAATAGACTCTAGTGATATTCATGTAGGTTATAGAGCCCTATGTAGAAAAGATACCAGGTACTCGCCAAAGGTCGGGGATTCCCCCGGGCAAAGACGCTCTCCTCACTCAACCTCATTCTGGTAATGGCGCTAAGTGAAATAATCCTGAGTGCGGCGTAAAACATAAATCAATCAACCAAAGAAAATTAATAAAAAATCTTAGTGAGATTTCACCCAATTGACCTATCTGGGAGGGCTGCTGGGTCACGGGTTTACTCGAGGCAAATTTCCTGGTTTCCAACCCCACGAAAGCTGGTAATGTGGCCATATAAATTTTACAGTTTTTAATGTGCCACAAAACATCAATTAATCAATCAACTTAAAATTAAAAAATCACTAGTGTCGTGCAATTACGGAAAGATATCGTGAAATCGTTGGATGGGCCTGATTACTGCGTAACTGAAATGAGCTGAAGATGCGATTTCTAAGACTTAGAATAAAAAACCAAATGCTTGCGCCTCGCTGTCGGTCTATAGGTACTTTATAGGCCATTGTCCAGAGATTTTTTGTTAAAATTGTCAAATATGGCATAGAATGTTTATCCAGCCATAGAACCTGCTGGGTGATAGTGTGATAATATATTTATGAACACTGAAGCACACGGGCACAGGGAAAATCTCCTTGTCTATAATAACCATGGAGACAAGATTCTACTAGACCTTAGACTGAAACTCACGCATGAGATTTCATTAGGTTGACGACAGACAGGAGCTTGGCATTAGTAAGAAGGGTTTTCTTGAACACTTTGTAATACATTGACAATGCTTACGCATCTTCAGCTATGACAAGACTATAGGTAGACTGAGATTGAAAACAATAGGACCATGCAAAAGAAAGTGAAAATTTGTGGTTGAAGACAGACAGGGTTCTTTAGCAAATAGAATTTTCTGGAATATGTTTGACAAAGTTGTACAGATCTTCAGCTATGACAAGAAGTCGGGTAAAGTGTGATTAAACAAAATATGATAATGGGAGCAGAAAGTGAAAAAATGTTCTCGAAAAATGTTCCGGGATCTGGCACGTTGGCCTATACGCCGTGCTTACATCGCATGTTGAGGCACCTCATTAATAATGTACTGGGGAGAATCGTTGGGCGGCACTGAAACACCCGCTGAAGGAGTGGGTGTGTCTTATTGGCACAGATTTGATCCTTCGGATTGGTTATCCCGAGTCGTTTCCGATTACTGGTGGGTTATCATTTTTTTCGCTGATTTTCAAACGAACCTTGTACAATTTTGTTGTTAATTGTAGCCATTGGTAACGCCTTTTAACGCGTTTTTATTATTATTATCACACAATCCCGATCAAGTTGTATTATCTGAACAGCTCAGTTACTACGTTTTCTCAAATTGAAGTTGACTACACGTGTAGGGTGGGTGAATCAGTTTCAGCGAACGGATGAAATCAAGCTCGTATAAAAGAGAGGGCCTATCCACGTGTGTGTTTATGTGTCCGGGTCCGCCTGCGAATGTGGGCTAATGGGCGAATTTTACAGACAAGTGGTTGAATGTCATTGTCTGATGTGTTGCCTATTGTGATGACGCGGCTATCTATACAAGACTAGACGTGTTAGTTCTTGGATACACAAAGACGGGCGAGTAATAAAGACAGAGGGGTTCCCTAATACCAGTCGCCGTAAGACCGATAATCCGGGCTAAGGGGTTCCCTAACCTGTTGTAATTACTTCATGGCTCTGTCAAAGATGAAGAACACAATAAGCGTAAGCACATTTTTGGTGGTAATAAATTAATTATCATATCCATCCAATGTAAATTTATTTAAAAATACCCATTCAGCATATTCTTAACATTATATTTTTATGGCGTCACAGTTGTTATTAGGGGAGAAAGCTGGAATTAAAACCTCAGGCCACTGGCCCCACTATATTTGACTGGATTTAGACATTGCAACATGGAGATAAAGCATGATGGAAGAGGAAAACAGATGGAAACATACCAATATATATTTAGATGTATAAAAATGCAGGAAACCCATAGAGGTTTCAATACGTATACGCACATATGGGTAGTCAGCTCCATACATATGTACTAGTGGGACTTTATTTTCAATAACATATGTCTTAGTACATGTACTAACTTGATTTTATAAGAGGTACACTGACTCCAACCTTGGAATCCACAATCTGCCATGGTCTTCTCAACCGCGGTGTACATTTCAGTACATGTATAATTGCAAACGTTGTTCCTAAAATAAAACTATAAACAATGAAATTCAAAATCAATAAAAACATACATTCTGGGGAAACCGGAATATACATTTGAGTATTAGAAGACGCCAGAAATTCACTCAAAGCCATATACATCAGAGGCAAATTCCTTAAAAAATGAAAGTTTAAGGGCCATGAGCTGCCAAAATGTTGATATTTTTCCGTTAAAACTTGAGGATGTAGGTTAAAGTAGGGTTTTAGCTACAGAGACTGATTATTCGGGCTAATGGTATCCAGGCTTTCGAAGCTGAACACATCCGTTCAAAAATCAACTCAGTTACCGTGACGTTTAGTTTTATTTTGCAATACATATGTCTCCTGCAAGTTTACTGTACGTGCCTATTCATTAAGCAGTCCCTGAAAGGGGATGCTTATAGCTTTTGTCTGGTTTTATCTGCCGCCGCCGCATTTTGTTTTTGCAATAGCTCAGTTACCTGAAGAAACCTGATTGCCATACCTCAAATGTGAGACATATAGGCTTGGGGAATTTTTTTCACATATGTCATAATAAGGTCAAAGTCACTGAAAGGTCACGCATGGGCTAAAAAGCTTGTTACCACGTTTCTCAGAAAACGGTTGCTTTAAATTACGTGAAACTTGAGATATATCATTGCTGTACTAAGGTTGGGAGCTGAATGACTTTTGACGAATATCGATCCAAAGGTCAAGCTTACATAGGAGTTCAAATATTGGAACAAAAAGCTTTTCACCATGTTTAACATAACCTTTGCTTCAAATTTCATGAAACATGGGATATATCATTGCTACACTAAGGTTTCAATCTGAACAAAATTCAACGAAGATCGGTCCAAGGGTCAAGGTCACCGTTTTTTTTTCAAATTCCGTGAAACTTGGGATATATCATCGCTATAGTAAGGTAACTGCATGTCTAATTGGCTTGTAACAACCATTGCTTTAAGGGTCAAGGTCGCCGAGATGTCTCACAGGAGCTTAAAAGCTTGTTATCACATATCATAAGAAACCATTGTTGTAAATTTCGCGAAACTTGGGTGAGGCTGCTAGCTGAATGACTTTGGACAATCATCGGTCCAAAGGTCAAGGTCACACAAGAGGTAAAATTTTAACCCAAAAAGCTTTTTACCAGGTTTATAACAAATGGTGTTTCAAATTTCATGAAATTTTGGATGTATCATCAAAACATGATGGGATCAACATTTGCCGAAGATCCCTCGAAGGGCCAAGGTCACCAAGTGTTCACACATGAGCTAAAACCATTTCTTGGTGAGAGTGTAGTTTTATGCTTCAAAAAAAGATGGGCAGAGGGGGCTGATTTCGTGTTTGTATTCTAGTTTATGTACGTGCCTATCTATTTCTGTATGTGCCTATTCATTTATGTACGTGCCTATTCATTTCAGTACGGGCCTATTCATTTCTGTACGAGCCTATTCATTTTCAAAAAACTATCCCGATTTCACACTTTTTTAAAGTTAGATTCTCACATGATGTCTTCCAAGCTGCTTATCCTAATTTGACTATAGGTCTCAATTCAAATAGAATTTTGAATAGTTCATATCTAGTATATAATCAAATTCCTTAAAACTCAAATCGTTTTCTTACAAAATAAGAAAGAAGATGCCAGAATTCACACGTTTTTTCATAAATTCTGATAGTTACAACAGTAAGATGGACTACATTTACCAAAAAACTAAATGAATGGCGCTGGAATGAGAACACCCCATGCTCTAAGCTAGGTTCGTTCAAAATACCTTAGTGTACTTTGTGGAGACCAGAAGCACATAAAAGCTTCCGAGTCGCACGTCTTGAGAAAAATAGTTGATGAATTCAACATTCTGAAAAAATATCAACATTTTGGCAGCTAATGCCCCTTTAAATAATTCACAAAAAACTGTCAATTTAACGATTCTTATAAAAGGTTGTTGAGACAAACTAAGTATTATTAAAATAACATGAGATAGAACAAGCCCCGTGGAGTTTTGATCCCGCCAAATGGCATTAGATCGTCTATTTAGTATTCAGTATAAAATCGTATTCTTGATATATTTCATTTCTGCTTCGCTGACAAGGTATACACTAAATTGGAGAATATAAACATAAAATAAATAAAAGTATTGAGGTCCGCAGCTATAGAAGGATTTGTATCATGGATCAAAAATACCTTGGTTTCTAACTAATGATTATGTTTCGCTTTCTTGTGAGAGAGGTTAATTCAAATTAATTGCAATACTTTTTGGATTTCATTTTCCTTCTTGGGGCCTGTTTTTTTTTTCTCTACAGCAGATGGGTATCATATAAAAAGATCATATATGAGGACACACGATTAGTTAAACGCATAAACAGTGCTCGTAGTAAAATTTCCACCCACCAATGCAGACCTAGTTTTACTCACCCTGCCTTGGCTATTCCGTGTACACAGTGGTCATGCATATACATAGAAGACAGCAAAACAATCGGCAATAAAGTATCCACCATATTTGACTTCTGTTAAAAAAAACTATAATGCTCACGAAGGAAACTTTTTTGGGCGTGTGGGCATATAGATGCGCAGAAAAACGTATAATGGTTGTATGACGTATAATTTCTTGGCAATAACGATGACTTGTTCATAATTTAAGAATCTCTTGGCCTCAAAAGGACACACGTTATTAAAGATTTATCTCTTTAAGGTAAATGTTTTTCATACTGGTTTGGCAGGTAGCCATCTTTTCTTTCACGTCGCGGTTTTTAGACTAGACGGCTTGTTTAGTATTAAGTATATATTAGAAATTCGTCAGTAAAGGATTATGAATACATTCCTCGGGCATTCCAAGTGACCTTCTGTCAGAGACATAGCCCGGGTATTTTTTTTTCAAAATGTACGGGCATAGTTGACTGGATATGTTTGCCAAAACAGAAAGCAATCAGTCATGCAGTTATGATATAAACTTTGTATTTTCTATTTCAATTAAAATAGCGTCTTTAAAGTTATTGTAATCCTGGTTAACCTCTTTAGAAATGTCCCACCTGTCGAATTATTGTTCCCTTTCCCTAGCTGTTGAAGCCTTTGAAATTCTAAGCTAGCAGTAAGATCAACTGTTCTGCTGTTCCTTTACACCAAATCATTATGTGAAGCAGCAAGCGATTTAAATGTTTAATGTTGTAGATTTACAAACTCTGAAGCTGTAAAGCGAGCAGTAGGGTCAACTGTCCTGCTGTCTCTTTACACCAAATCATTATGTGAAGCAGCAGGTATGATGGCCGAGAAGGTTTCTCGCCTCTAAAAAAGAAGAGCTCTTGGCTTTGCATACGAGCTCTTTTTTTTCGTTATACATACTCAACCAGGCTAAATCAAAATCTAAGACGCGATAAAAGCAAGATTTATTTTCGTGTTATACTTTAAGAAATGGCTCACTTATTAAACCGGCCATATTTTGATCTCAGAAACACTATGGAAATGCGATGGTAAAGCGATGGTAAATATTTATCATCGCGTTTTTATTGTGTTTCTCAGTTGAATAAAGCTTGGTTCTATACCAAGAAATTAGGATCGAAAGGATTACCACTGCAACTTACTTTATGGACTGGGTTTTGAAAGAAAAAAACAAACACGATGGAAACGCGATGGTAAAGATGGTATACCATCGCATTTTTATCGTGTTTGTGACTAAGATTGAAGGAAGATTTGAAAGTAAAACGGGATGTCCCTTCTAGACCATCATAGCAAGGCCTGGTCACGGGCTAATACAAATTTCTCCCTCAACGCCAAATTACGGCGGGTTAATTGCCGCTCTATGTAAGCACAGAGTGACCGTAGTTTCCCAGGAAATATTGGTTTTGATTGTTTGGGTAGAATATGGGCCTTAGCTTGTTTCTCTCGAATTAGTTTCAGGTACAATTTCACACAAGATGAAAATGCCAGTTTACCATCTCCACCCTCTACTATGTTCTTCAAATATTGTCCCCAGTTGTGTGATAACTGTTTCTACTGTTGTAGCTGCTAATCTGAGTGGGCATTCGCAGATTCTTTTGAATTCTTTTCCCTTTAAAACCCACTGACGGACAAGTAATACTATGTACTATTGTCTTTCCATTAGAATCTTTGAAAACCAAACAACGTCTGACATCATCAGGGCCAGATGTCCTAATGGTGGGACTGTAGTAAATGCCGAATACAATTGGAGAAAGTATCTTTCAGGCTGTTTTGCTTTTTAAAGGAGGGTAATTCGTTCGCCTTTCCATCCAGTTCCTTCAGTCCTGCGCAACCTGCTGTTCTTTACAAAAATTGAAGGCAAAAGGGGAGTAGAGGTAATAGTTATTTCGTGCGTCCAGGCACTGGGCAAATATGTTAATCCCACTTGTATTTGGAGTAGGATAGGGAGTGAAATATGGTAACTCCACTACCGCCACTTCCATCGCGTTAGAGTCCAATGCCATAAGATCAACCGAGTGAGGGCCGAATGAGGCTTCCTTGAGATCCCACGCCTTTTGCGACAGCGTAGAATCAGATAAAGCCAGTGACCTGCAGGGGATATCTGCCTTATTTTCTTTCGACGGGACGTATGCTAAATGTAAATCGACGTTCAGACGGAGTGTTAATTGGAAAATTTCTTCCATTATCCCATTTAAAGCGCTGTATTTGACACCTTAGTTTTGCCACGCGGCTAGAACAGCCATGTTATCAGTTAGCACATCCAAGCGTACATCCTGTATCGATTCCCCTAAAGAGACCATTGCTTTAAGCAGAGCATCGGCTTCCTTCAGGTGTATGGGACGAGTATCATTCTGGTCCCAAAAATCACCAAAAGATACACCTTTTCCATCTCCAGATAAAAGGATGGCTCCATATTTGAACAGTGATGCGTCAGTGGCAATCAGCAACTACTGTTTGTGGAACTCTTTTCTCCAGGGACAAAACCCATCCCAGTTATCCAAAAATCGCCAATATTCTAACTCCGCAAGGAGCATGCAGCCCATCCACATTCACTTTCTTACTGTTTCGCACTGCCCTGGAAATGCCTGTGTTAACTTCACGGCAACATAGTTGGTGGTATAGCAAGGTTCATTGATACACATTTACCAGCAAACTTTTGCATAGTTTTAACGTTTACCTGTCTGCTCAATAACATTTCCTTCCCAAGGGATGCGAAGCTTCGTTTTTTCACCACAGGTTCGATGTAAGCTTGTTTTACGGAGTCAATGAGAAAAACACAAGAACTTCTGATTAGTAGAGGGTCGGACTTTACTCTTCCGTAGGGATAGTGTATATCCTAGCCGAGTCAATGTCTGTACCACTGCATATATATGGCGCTGTGCATCGGGCTGTCTGCGAACATCAAACTCATTAATAACAACCAGGCGGTCATCTATGTACTGTAAAGCTGTTAAACCCAAAGACCTTAAGTAGAATGTGACTGCCATATTAAGAGACTGATAATTAAAAGGCGAGACCTTCCAGCCAAATAGCAGAGTTGTAAAGGAAATAATCCAACCTCCAAACTGAATGTCAAAATAGGTTTACGAATTTTCAGTCAACAAAACATGGTCATATCCTGACTTCTCCTCTGTGGTTGCCAACATGGCATTTTTGTCAACCATCCTGTGGACATCTTTAAGAGTTTCCAATTTAAACGGTTGATCTCGCGTCCACAGATTTACAAAAAGGTCGCCATGACACAGCCTAGGTTTGCTAGGTTCTACTGTAAGTGGCATTATAACTCGAAGCAGATCGCATTCCCCCACTTTCCCCCAAACTCTAATTGATTCATTCCCAATCCGCTTTGTGAGTTCAGATACAACAAACGTCAGATTCTACATCAACCTCTATTAACCGTAATTTCCCATTCTCTTGGCATTACCGTCGTGCGCACCCACACGCCCAAAACGCTTGCCACCACGGTCAAGCGAATCTGTCCACACAGACTTTTCCTTTTCATGCTAGAGTCACCGTGGTCTTAAGCTGGGCGCACACTGCACTTGCGGTCTACCACTCTGATCGGCGCAGTATTCACAGGCCGTTTACAAACCACTGCGCTCTGAATATGGTTGCGCATCGATGTGCGGGTGAACAGTTAAGTTGTGTCGCGATTTTTCCGAACATATCCGATTATGACGTAATTTTGGGTTCGTAGCTCCAAGAAAACATGGCGCTTTCCAATAAACACAAGCCTGTTATACTTCTCATAATTTTAGGAGGAGACGCCCTTGGTTGTTAAGGCGACACGTTTATGGAGACTATCACAGTCTGCTAAATTAGAGGAAGAAGACATACGGTCATACAAGAACTATGTCCGAATGTTGTCCAGCAATCTGTTTTATCGTCAAATACTTCTGGACACGGTCATTGAATTCCGGTAAGTTTGTATCATATAAGTTGACATATTACCGCCACAGGTCAACTAACAAAGTATCTTCGGACCAAAATTCCGACGGCATCGTCTCCTCAAGGGCTGACATTTTCAAACCACGTGGCAGGAAGACCTTTTCTCATTGGTGAGTGCCTTACGACAAGATAAAAGACGGCGAGGTTCCACGCACACTGCTTGTGTTTGGGGACGCCGGTGAATAAGACGCCGGCAAATATCAAATCATTTTGATGCTTGCGGTCATGGCTGCGCCACAGACCGTAAGCCTCAAATGGCTGCGTCGTTCACAGCACACCGAGGCTTGCGACACTGCGGCTCGAGACGCCGGTGGAAAATCGCAGACCCCAAGGGCAGTGTGCGGCCGGCTTTATAAACAAACCTGCTACAACATGTAGCTTCCAATGAGATAAAATGTATTTTTACCCGAAAATAGCAGACACCCGTTCATTTAACGCGTGTGGGACCATGCAGGCTGGAAATCAAAGAGAGGCTGAGAGGGGCACTCTCCACCACAGGTCACTGAGGAATACTCTGAAGCTGTAAGCGAGCAGCAGGATCAACTGTCGAGAAGTTTTGGTGTTTGTCCATTAAGCATGTCGCTGGTCTCCCGTCTCATTGGTCTCCCGTCTCATTGGCCCCCCATCCCAATATACCCCGCTTCATTGGTACCCCGCTTCATTGGTACCCCGTCTCATTGGGCACCCGTCTCATTGGGCACCCGTCTCATTGCCCCTCCCCTCCGGTCTCAATAGTCCCCATCTCATTGGTTAAAGAAAAGGGAAATGTAAAAAACAAATATATGCCACTGGAAAAAGTGACCTTTTATACGAATGTGGAAGAAAGTAACACATATTTATCCTTTACTGTAATGGAGCAAATCAAAAGCGAAATATTCACAGCCTTCTGCTATGGGCGGTGCCATTTTGGCCAGAACGAATCCTGAGCTCTTGCGCAACTAGAGGTAAGAAAAGAGTGACATGGTTTGAAGGTAATGTTTGCCACGAATGTAGCCGAGAGCGTTGGATCCCCAATCCGGAGTTTTCCGAGTACATATACCACAAGGGGCTTGTCTAGGAGCATCGGATCTTCCGGGGCCTATAGGCGACCCTCGTCTATATTGGCTGTAGTAGTCGGGCCCCCTCACTCCAAGTGCCCAGGAATTCAGAGCAGTAGAATATATTATCAACACGACGTCACCAGACCGGAAGTTACGCTTAGAATGGTTCCACTTCTGTCTTTCTTGAAGAGATGGTAAATACTCTTCCAAAGAAAATCAGCCAAATATTGTATTTGCCACCATCTTCGCACGGTGTAGTTGTCTGAAGGGTGGAAAATACCTGGAGGTGTACTTTTCTCCAGGTCTCATTAGAAGCAAATGATTCGGAGTATTGACATTTTAATCACTTCACAAAACAAGGTTTGCAAACTTTCATTAGTCAGTCGAAGATTTTGCTCTTTAAGTAGTGAATAAAAGATCTTTCTGGCACTCCGAATCAACCTTTCCCAGATTCCGCCGAAGTGAAAGGCTGTGGCGGATTGTGTCATTTAATGTCGCTTTGAGGCATTGGTCCATTAATCCTTTCCAAGTAATATTTTTTTTATCTCTTCGCGCATTTCAAGGCGGTCAAACATGTAAATATAACTCCATATACTTTAACTAAACTTCTATCTTGCTTAAACTCGAACGGTTCAAAATAGTCCACGTTTGCTTTTTGACGTTTGTCAATGGTCAATCGATCCACTCGTAAACTTTTGTTAACCACATTGACCTTACTATTTCTTGGATATAACACATTTGGAAACAATGTTTTTAATTAAAGCTGGAGCACCAATGATCCAATTTCCTTGCTGAAGACTTACAAGAATGCTGTTCTTACCCACGTGACCCAGTGATTTATGGATGTCCAGAAGAGCCAACTTGGATACATAAGAATTCTTTGATTGTATGCACCAATTATTTCTGCAACGGTCATAAACCATCCACTAACATCGAGTCCAACTTTCTCAGCTCTGACAATTTCTTCAAGCATGGTTCATTTCCGCTCTCTTATTTAGAAGCTTTATTTTTCACGATTGCATTTTCGGCACCATATAGATTATCCATGGAAATACCTCTAGCACTAGCATCTTTGATGCTTTGGGCTAAAAGTCTTTTGTTGTTGGCTCCTCTATTTCCAATCTTTCTAATACTTGTAACACTAAAAGTATTACAGTTAATCTCTTCGGAGAGCCACTCTGTCTCGAGTAAACAAAGGACCACCAAAGCACAATTTAGATACTGGAAACTTCGTGACCTTCATGTCACATGACGCAAAATCTGCAAGATTTTGCCCTGATATTCACATTTGTCCAATCCTGAATGATGGCAATCATATTAGCCATACATGATTGGATCCGAGCGCTTACGTTGGAGATATACCTGAGCACATTTGCACTATCGGTCCAAAAGAAAACACTCTTGATATGATAGTCCAGTTCTTGTTTCACTGCAAGAGCTGCGGAGTTGTCCAAGTTCATTTGTTAAAGGAAAGTACACCACAAAACCATAACCAACATTACTTGCGTCTGTAAATGAATGAAGCGGACAGTTACTAACTCAACCGAAGCCTGTTCGTTTAAAATATCTTCAAAGTTTCCTATCTTGAAGATCTCCCTATTTGTGTAACCCAGATTCCATTCCGCTGAGGCCAGACTCAATGGATCAAATACAGAGCTTGTTATAGACAATATACCACGCCGTGTTGCAAGGCGTGGAGCTAACTGAATTTAAAACCAAAACAATCCGATGGAACACACCAAAAAAACAACGAGAACTCGTTCATTGGGTAAGTTATTAGTTCTCTATACTATATCAACATATTCCAGAACAACCAGGCTAATGGATACCCACTTGGGTATGATACCCACTTGAAGGGTTTTGTATCAACAGTCTCTAAATTACTAAGGAAAGAGCACAACTCAGTGAAGATACCGCACCGAATATCTGCACGTTCAAGAGGCAAACGGCAAGTTCCAGCCGATAACCTCAGACTAGCCACCACAAAAACTAAAGACAATTGCAAGCTTGTAGAGGTACCTGTGTCTGGAAACCCCCAGCCTCAATGTCGCCTATAACAGCAATCTCTTCTTGGTGAAATCTAGATGGGACTCCTACAAGGATGCCGGTAAGATCAGGGCCTGGAGAAGCATATGGTTCAAATACGTTTCCGGGTAAGTTGCCGCACTCCATGATGTGGAATGTACCACACCTTGTCATCTGCTCGATTGATGCCATACATCGGGACTCTCTCGGCGTATCCTTTATCCATCATTTTTGGACATCAATTCACTGTAAAGAATTTTTGATTGTTTTCCATTTTTCTCTTTAAATTCTTCAGAGGATGTTGAACGATTGATTTGTTATCTGGTAGTCATTTGTCTTGAATGGCAACTCAAAGAACAGTGTCCATTTTTGTAAGTTATTGAACTATCCACTTATTTAAGAATTTCTTATCCTACTTTGAGTACTCTTTGTTATTATCTATCAAGCGCTCTGGAAAATCCAAGTTTTTTGTTTCTTTGACAAGCCTGTCTAAACCCTTTAAGTTTTCTAGCTCTTCGAATACTCTAACATCGGCTCTATTAACAGTAAAAGATGATGGCAAGTTTGAATAACCAGTAAGAATGTCTCTTACATACGACTCATCCAAGGGTAGTTCTCGCTACATAGGGGTTATAGCTGGGTCAGGTTCTCGCTTCAAGCGGGGCGTGCCCGTCGGGAACATTGCTGCCCAAAAGTAGACAGATCTCGCCTGGGATCTGGGGCAATATTGTTCAGCCAGGTTTTCGTTAATAAATGCCACACTACTACCCGGGGTCCAAGAAGGCATATGTTTGAACTGAATGAATAGTATTTCGTAGTATGACCTGGACAGGCATGATTACCATGGTACATTCACCGGCCCCTTGTATTGCTACACACGCTGTTGACAAAATTTGAGCTGGCTTTTTTCGTTTCTTTATTTTCATCGTGAAGGAATGTAGGATGACGCAATTTACAAATGTCACATGTAGCTTTGAAACGACAGTCTTTACTTTGATTACCATGTTTCTTACACCCAGAACACAATCTACTGTCTCTCACAAATTGGCGTCTTCCTTTTGGAGGGAGTTTCATAAATGACCAACATTTTTCAACCCAATGTTTATCCCGTTTACAATAGGGACCCCCCGACCTTCGGCAACTACCTAGCAACTCTTCCACATACTGCGACCGAGTTAAAATGGCGATTTTGTAACAAGTTTGTTAAGATTGTCTGGATAACTCTCAAGCTCTTGACGTTATTGGTTGTGTGGTTGCATTCTACCAAAAATACAGAAAAGTCATCTAGATATTTTGAGCTATCTGGGCGACTTGTTGGTTATACTAAAGCCTTTTTGAGATACGAATTTGCGATAACGTGCATATCTCCATAACGGTATTCCAATTCTTCAAGGTAACCTTCATCGGCAGGTAGATGACTGAAGCGGAATATTATTCCATTCGCTTCCCATGAATTGTTCAGAAAACTTAATGTTTTATCATCGTCGTCACAGTTTATTACTATTTTCTTTTGGAACTGCCATAGGAACCGCTTGTATTCCCTTGGATCTCCAGAAAAATGTTTTATTCCAGGTGTGGGGTTTTTAGTTGCCTCATGGATAACATCAGACTGGATTGGTCTATAATACTATTATGCTCTTTAATGTTAATATTTGTTTCTGGGTAAATACCAACACATGCGGAATTTACATTAATGGCTTCGCCTTAATGACCTTCTCCTTCTCAGATGCTCAGTCAACTCATATTCCTGTAATCGTTCAAGCCAGCGTACTATTTTGTCCCGTGGGCTCGCAGAAATTAAGAAGCCACATGAGAACAATATGGTCTCTCCTGACAATATATTCTTTTCCTAAAAGGTTGTAGTGAAAATGTTCAGCGAAGAACACAAGAGAAAACATCTCACACCTAGAACCACAATAATTGAGTTCAACGCTCTTCTATCGTAGGCAACGCCAAGTTCAGTGTTTATGAGATAACTCAGGGCCTCTTGCCATATCACTAGGGTCTATGTATAATACAAATTGTCCACAGTTCTCATCAAAACATGGATATGTTAAAGCTGCGGGGATGATTAAAATACTTTTAAACTTCAGCAAATCTTTGACAAAAGTACAAAGACTTCAAAGGCTTTTCTCAAGTTTTTCGGGACCGGCCAATTATTCACCTGCTCAATCTTCGAAACATCAATCTCGATCGCCCTTCAGCCAACAACATGCGCAAGATATTTGATCCGTGTTTGAAGCAATTTACGTTTTGGGGGTTTAATTTTTTTCGAAGGTGTTTAAACACTGATTTAAATCTACTGAGATGGTCACTAAAATTTCGCGAAAAGACAATCACATCATCCAGATAAAGAAAGCAATATTTCCAGGTTATATCATTGAGAGCCATATTCAGCAGCCTAGCAAGCGTTTCCGGAACATTCGCTAACCCCATCGGTAACACGGTCCGCCCATATTGCCCACGAGGAGAAACAAAGCCAGTTTTGGTTCGGTCCGATGCTTTCATACCAATTTGCCAATAACCACTTGTTAAAGCAAGCAAAGAGCGACGATCTGGAGAAGCCTTTCAGATTGCCATCGACTCTAAGCAGCGGTTTCGCATCTTTGATTCTTATCTGATAATTCATACAAAGTCGTAATGAGCCATCTGGTGTGGTCGTTAAAACAACGGGACTATTCCACGGGCTGTTCGATTGTTGAATCAAACCATGCTTTAGCATAACAGTTCGTGGGTTATTTTGTCCAACGCTGAATGCGACGAGAAGTTTATTTGATTGGACGACGGTCATTTGTATCAATGACATGCTAACCTGCGTAGTTCAACTAAGATCAAATGCATGTTGTGAGAATAATGTATGTCTTTATATTCAATTATAAAAAATTCCACCTTTTTCCTTTCTTGTTCTGAAATGTCAAGATCTGCAACTTGCAACTCAATATATCTTGGGAATTTGTCAAATTACCACAAAGCATTTCATGTAATGGATGGAACCATCCTATATATTTGCCTACATTTACAACAATATCTATAATTGGCTATTCCTAATGGAACTACTCTTTCTGTGGGCATAACTATAGCATGTGCCACTTTGACTTCCGAAGGAAATCCCTAGTTTATTTTTTATCGAGAATGGCAGATGTAGCAGTATTGTATGGGGTCTTATTTTTCAGTTTACCACAATGGCCTCGGTTCCCCTTTTGGTTGAGAGTTTTACATAATTAATCATAGGGCAAAGTTGATGTATTTTCCTTTGCTTTCGTAACAGAATCTTCATGTCGGAAATCTTTAATGTCTGCTTATCATAGAAAATACAACCATATAATTGTAAAAAAAATCCTTACGAAGCAAACATTCCCCAAGCAATCCTTCTACAAAAACCATTTAATGTGGGGAACAGAAAACTTTCCGATCCGCACGTCAATCATCGTTGATTCAAGAACGTTGGGAAACCTTTCAGATGCAGTGTGGATGTAGCTAAACCCAGGTATAGTTGATCTTGACGACAATTCCCACGTCTCAGCCATGTGTCGGCTTAAAATCAGTTATCGATGCCCCCTATCAAAAAAATTGAGAACTTGCCAAACGGATTATATATAAAACCTCTACTGAACCTGTACGTTGCCAATATTGTCATTTGCATTGTTCATCGAAATCTCAGTTAAGTCATTTGAGGCAATCTGCCTCGTCCCTGGATTGCGGTTTCCGACTGAAATGGAAAATAACGTTGATAGTGTACTGGCCAAAGCCATAAGACCTCCCCCTTTTACGACCTTGTCCGCGTCGTCTTGATTCTGACAATGCCTGATGGTTTTTCTCAAGTTTATCGAGGCTTTGCGTCACTTCAAAAACTAATTATTTCAAGCGTGTTAACCTCTGTACTAATTAGATCAACAATGTTGAGTTTATTTGTTTTAGAATCCTCCCGACTAAGAACTCTAGCTGATTCAAGTTTGCGAACGGTTCTAACTGCCTCCTGTAAACTACCAGGCTGAGGTAAACGCAATTGTTGACGACCCGCATCGTTCGATCATTGGAACGCCAATCAAAAATTGATTTCTCGCCAGGTCATCTTCTAAGGAGTTTATCGCTAATTCTTTGAGCTCATCAGTATACAATTCCAATTGATTTTGCACTCTTGATTTTAGCTGTAGTTTATAGTCCTCACGACCGAGCAAGGAGGTGATTACGAAATTCTTCGGAAGAAATATCGTCTGATAAATCAAGGTTGTCAACGACTGTGTATGACTGTTTGTCAAGAAGGATTGGCAGATGTTGTATTCTTAGACTCTCAGAAGTATTCAATATTTTTGCAAACATGTCAAATCTGTCTAAACAAACTCGAAAATTGGCCTGGAGCCTGTTTCACAAAGCGGTGTAGCGTAAGTTTTTAAGTAACCGTCATGGCAACCCATACCGTAGAATTACGTTGCTGTGACAGCTACGTAAAAACTTACGCTACGCCGCCTTGTGAAACAGGCACCAGAACCGATGGTTGTCTTCGTATGGATTTAGTGTTTGATTGTCTCGTTTTACCTTTCATGGTAGGCGTTGAAGTGTCCAGAAATCTCTCTGGGTAGAGCTATCATATTGAGATTCGGACACTCACAGCCTTCAGCCATGGATATTGTAATAGGCAGCAATCAAAGTTACTCAAAAAAATTATTCAGTTTTTTTCTTAAGTTGTGTAAGAGAATACGTCTTTACCAGAAGGTCTGGAGTGAAGTATAGACGGTCCCATTCCACTGCCCTTGATATGAAAATAAAATGTCCATCAGTTAATTTGTACATCCAGCCTGCATGCATACTCCACCGCTGCCACCATTGTACCGTTTACCGATTTTGAATAACTTTACCCTCATATGTATGCTTAGGTATTGACGGAAAACTAGCACAAAAAATCAAGACAGCACTCAATTAGAACCGTAATTTTTTACTCAATTTGGAAAACTCACCACAACAAGGGTCCACCAGCTTCACAACACTTTAGATTCTACGAGACTATAAGAAGAAGAAAAATGGACTGACGGACAACGGTATACCAATATATGCCCACTTTTAAGAGCGGGAGTATAAAAACGGTATTTAAGGCATTGGCGCTCCCTCACATACGAAAAGAAAAGAAACTGGTTTGATTTGTTTTGAGACTATATCGTATTCGTTTAGTTGAACAATGTTTCCTAACACCCTTATTATTATAAGTTTCTTGCCTTTATCATACTCGGATACCCAGGGTTAAATTCTCAACAAGCTCACCTTTTACCCCAGGGCCAACTGCGATACAAAGCCTCGTTTCCTGGGAACGCTCATTCACTGTCGGGCTAATAAAAAATTCTCTTCTTAACGTTGGAACTCTTCAGTTTTTGAGACACGTTTATCGAACTGAAGTGCAAACCGAAAAGTCGTCTATCTTTGTTTTGAACACTCCCTGGATAAGATGCTTACGTAACGCCGATTCTGATTGGTGAAATTTCCGCTACAGTTTTGTAGTGTAACCAATCAAAGTCTACATGCATATTAAATTAGAAACGACGGATTTGGTTCCACTTGTCCCACGGGTAAAGTGAGTGTGAGCGTAAGTCTTAATCGTGGGTTCCAACGATGGCCTTTATGCCAAAACTAAGCCTGTCCAGGTAGTATATTGTTAACCCCTTCACCTTTTCTGTTTCTGTCCCACGTGGCCATGCGCTCAGATGAAAACCCTGACAAGTGCTGACCAAGTAGCCAGTAATTTATAATGTACCACCGATGACGTAGACGTAGGCCTACTTCTCACGGGACACTCAGTTAAGGGCTATTGCATCAAGCTCTGATAAAGATATACTGGGTTGTATTCAACAGGACCTTGATGACGAGGAACAACGTGGTCCCAAACTAATCGGACGCCTTGTCAGTAGGCCCATTGCTAATAAGTTCTGGATGATTGGCTGATGACAAAATGTAATCAAGCTAAAAAAAAGTATAACCGCCTAGATAGTTGTGGCAATATGTTTGTACCCAGCGTTAATCCATCTTTGAGTCTCGATAAACAACTGAGCTAAGATGTGGAAACTACCAAACTACTATTATCAAGGCATCAATTGCAGTTGCACAGTTAATCCACATTCTTCTTGCATGCAAAAATAATAGATCTCCTGTTGATTTTATTAGCATTATTCCAATGGCAACAGATGTAATTGCCGTGTTTCTCTTTCGTGTTGTCAATGACCTCGCTTTAAAACTACCTGGGGTCATGAAGCCTTTGTTGGGAAGACTATATTCCAATCGCAAACAGGAGATAGTGGTTGTTTGGGGATGATATTCCGTCAAATTTAAAGGGGACAAAAAGAGGCATAACGCATAGGCCAAAATGTTGTCCGCCATTAAAGTGGAAGAAACAAACGTTCTTACACACAATACTGCAGTCGGGACCGAGGCAGTTATTACCAAGCGAAGAAGCCTTTTTGGGGCAAGAAAAAAACTACAACGAAAACAACTTCAGCAGCAACAACAAGAAGGTCGATCGGAAGCAATCGTAACCTTACCTATATATATACTGAGGTAAGTATATAGACCTTGTTTTCAATCCTAGTTAGCTAGTTACTTAGATAAATCCAATGTTTTTAAAGCTGGTAATATCCAGTGGTATCTGAACGAGTGGTCACAGTTAAGTTCCGATGAAGTAATTTTGCAAATTGTAAAGGGCACAAAACTTGAATTCGAAAAGTTACGTTACGAAGTAAAGGCACCAAATCTCAGTTTCAATGACAAGGAATGTAATATAATTCGAGGGCTATTGAACCTACTGTTCTACTGTTCATGAAGATGGAGAATTTATTACTACAATATTTTAATTCATTTGTCCCCCAAAAAGATGGCTCTTGCTATACCAATACACTGTATTTTCAAATGGCCTGGCTTCTTGTCCATGTCATTTTACCAAGATATTAAAACCTGCTTATGACTATCTGGGTGCGCGTGTGTGCGTAGGCCTATACGTATGCAGTGTGTGTGTTTTTGTACGTTATTATACATCCATGTATGTTTCGATCCGTTTTCCCGCCATGCTGTCATGGGATATTATAAACCCTACATTGGTCGTAATCCAGTTGAGGACCGTGAGGCTTATGGACTGAGATTCACATCTTGATCTTCATTTTCATCCGGCTACGCGGCGGGGCCAGAATTTTGACGCAAATTAGGGAATCTCGCCAAATTTGTCGAAATTCTAGCCATGGGGAGATGCTAATTCCAGCTTTCAGTCCTCATAACAACTCTGATAGCATATAAATATATTTATGAACACATAAACACACGGAAATTCTTCTTGTCTAAAATAACCATGGAGACAAGTTTCTAGTTACAAGTATTAAAAAGAGGTATCATATCGATCATTTAGACCTTCATATACCCCATCATGATTAAGTTGTTGTAGTAATTAAACTAAACCCATGGTATTCCATTAGGTTTACGACTGACAGGAATTTGTCCCTAGTCGGTGTACTTTTCTGGAACACTCTGTAATAGGGTCGTTCAAGATAAACCGAACCATCAGGTTAACCGAACTAGTCAAACTCTTCGAGTGCTACACGATTTCTAAATACTGCAACACCCCTCTGTCACCCTCAAGTCGGAAGTGCATGTACCATAGAGGATTCCTGTCATTGCCGACAGATGGCACTGGTGAACAACAAGAAAGGTACGCCCGTGTTTGGAAGCTACCACGTTTCTCAAGCTGCTTTATGAAAAGGTACATTTTTTATGAGATCATTTTAGAATCGTGATGGTGCAAAAGTATTCACTTGTTGCAAATTCAGTCATGCAACAATTTAAGTGTTACCCACGTGTGCTTATGTTTCTGAACGAATGCAGTCAGTAGTGACCTACATATTTTCTCAAGGACGACAATAGTCGGTGGTTCGCTTAAACTGACCATCTTAAACTGAAAGTGAATCACAGGCCATCAGTTAAACTGAACCAACTGGTTCGGTTTATCTTAATGGTTCTATAGAAAGAAGTTAGGCTATTGAAAAGATAAAACTATACAATCTAAATATCAATGGAAAGATTACCAAATGGCCTGTTATCGGCCATGGAGAGGTGTTATTTTCTTTAGTGTTTCTGATCATTTAATGCTCGAATTTCTCAACGCATTTCAGGTTGGCAAACCTATCCCAAATGTAATTTACTCTAGCTATACAGTCGTGATTGCATTGGTGCTATCTTGTCTTTTAGATCAAATCCTTGTCATGGAAAAAAAGAAGAGAGACAATGAAAAGGACCTTACGTCACGACCATGTATTCAGGAGAAAGAAAACCACCACAGACGACAAAACGGAGCAAGTCATAAGGGAGAAACACTCAATAAATGGGATCCAAAGAACATGGAAGGGGCTCTGAAAGAATTGGATTCACAAAGAGATAAAGAACAGAATCAACAAATCGGCATACGTCAAATCTCCCGAGCATGGATGGTACCATATGCTACGTTGCGTAGACGGATCCTGTCGTCACGATCACATAGTTCCAGGTATGAGCATCAGTCAGGCAGACCAACCATTCTTTCGCCTGTTGCTGAGGCGGAACTGGCAAATCACATCAGAAATTTAGCTGCTGCTGGATTTCCTCTTACTAGGCAAGAAATTAGAAGTTTGGCATACGAATATGCATCGGAAAATGGCATTGTTGGGTTTTCTGAAAACAAGAAGGGTGCTGGCTATTACTGGCTTGATGGATTTATGAAGCGACATCCTGAACTTTCGATAAAAAAAGCAGAAAATCTTTCAGTTGCCCGTGCTATGGCTATGAATAGGCCCCAAGTCATGAATTGGTTTCAAAAGTTCCATACTATGCTAGAAAAGCTTGGAATCAAGGATGCACCATCACACCTCTGGAACACGGATGAAACAGGGTGTCAAAACATCCACAAAGCCAACAAAGTTGTTGGTGAAGTTGGTATTCCAACATATAATATCACAGCCCTTGAAAAGGGGGAGACGTCAACTGCGTTAGTGACAATTAACGCCATCGGCCAGACACCCCCGCCCATGGTAATTCATAAGGGGCGCAAGATAGGAAAAAATTGGAATGATGGTGCAAAATATGGCACTATTGTTCGGGCTAGCAAAAATGGGTGGATAAATAAGGAACTATTTTTGGAGCACGGTCAACATTTCATCAAATATATCAAGGACCAAAACCTTGATGATGGGAAGCCTCATCTTCTCATATTTGACCAACATTATTCCCATTTGTATAACTTGGCTTTTCTTGAGCTTATGCAAGCTAACAAGGTACATGTACTTGCCCTACCCAGTCACACTAGCCACTGGATCCAACCACTTGATCGTGGCGTTTTCAAGAGTTTCAAGGCGGCCTGGCAGGAACATATGCGACTTTTCACTAGGGGGACTGCTGGACGAAAGTTAGAAAAGAAAGAATTCTTTCTAGTATTTAATGCTGCTTGGGATCGTTCGATGACAGTGGAAAATGCCCAAGGCGGCTTTCGAGGTAGTGGACTGTTTCCCTACAACCCGATGGCGATTCCGGAGAGAGCATATGCTCCAAGCATCACCACGGATCGACCTTTTATGTCGGTGAACGCAAATGACGAAACACCAATGCCTTTATCTCCCGTATCCCAGATCCAGTCTAAA
The DNA here is from genome assembly GCA_963971465.1 of Lepidochitona cinerea. Classification (NCBI taxonomy): domain Eukaryota; kingdom Metazoa; phylum Mollusca; class Polyplacophora; order Chitonida; family Tonicellidae; genus Lepidochitona; species Lepidochitona cinerea. The sequence goes on along the minus strand of OZ020551.1, from coordinate 101,495,937 downwards.
CAGTCACCAGACCAGTCTGTACAACCACCGGTATCTATCCAGCCATCGGAATTCGAGCTTCTACTGCCGGAATTGGAGCCCTCACAGCCGGCAATCGAACCCCCACAGCCGGAATTCCAATATCCACAGCCGGCAAGCCAACCTCCAGAGCCGGAATTCCAATATTTACAACAGGCGATCCAACCTCCACAGCCGGAATCCCAATATCCACAGCCGCAACTCCGACCTCCACAGCCGGAATTCCAATTTCCCCAGCCGGGAATCCAACCTTCCCAGAGGGTAATTCAAACGCAGCTGTCAGTAATCCAGACACAACATCCAGTAGTCCAGGCTCCCTGCGCGACCATCCATGTTCAACAGCAGACGGCAAACCTGATCTCCTTACCAACCATTTATGTGACATCAACTTCCAGTTCTTTGACGTTCAGTGATCTGATGCCACTTCCCCACAGAGAGAGAAACGCCCCCAAAAAACCACGAGAAAAACCTCCTTCTTACGAACTGACAAGTAGCGAAACGATTGATTTTGTTGCTAGAAAACTTGCCGCTAAAACTCAACCACAAAAGCGTTGCCTGAAAAAGAAAACATCAAAAACGCAACCAAAATCAAAAAGAACAAAAACAAGCGCAATCCAGGAGTCTAATTACCCCTATGTGTTGTGTGAGTATGGATACGGTGACCCTGCTGATCCACTGTTTGAAGATACCTGGAGCAGGTGTTCGGTTTGCTACCGCTGGGGCCATGATACATGTATCATGGCTTCTGGAAAGGTTGAGAAAGGAAATATTAAGCTATGTGAGAACTGTGCCATGAAAAGATTAGAAACCGTTAGCCAAAAAACAACGAATATTAAATAATATCCCGTTGATTCCCATATTTACTTTTTCATTGATTTTTTTTTTGTATTTTGTGAGTTTGTCCGTTTTAAGTTTCTAATCTTTGAGGTTACAGGAAATGGACGTTTGCCTTTTTTATCAAAATCGTCTGTGTTACAAATTGGAGCAAAACTCTCCTTAAAAGTTCATCAGTATTAGAGTTGTTGAGTTGTTTAAATAAAAGGTTTTCTTCTTATGAAAGGGTGTTTATTTTTTGTTTAATTGTCCATACAGGTAAAGTGAACCAGGTGGTTCAGTTTACAAAACTGATTGATTCACTTTACCAAAAATGTATGATAAAGCGAGCCCCCTCACTTACTATGTAATTTGTGAATTAGCTCGGTTAAGGTGATCTTTGGCTCGATTTATATTAATGCCATACGAAAGCAGTCACTTCAAGCTTAATGCTGAGTCTCGGGTGGGAATGTGTCACTAACGGTTGTCGATGTACATCAAGATATTTGGTAAGTGGTTCGGTTTACCTCGAACGACCCTACCTGGGACTAATATACTGAGGAATCTTAGTCCCAGCCCCCAGGTAATACATTGACAATGCTTACGCATCTTCAGCTATGGCAAGAATATCAGTTGACTGAGATCGAACCCATCTAAGGATCATAGAAACAGAAAGTGAAAATGAGGGTTCCCAAAGAATAACCTAGGTAGAAGACAGAAGAGAGTTTAGTGCCGCCCAGTATATCTTTCAAACACTTGTTCTTTTTATAGGCAATGACTTGCCTCTGGGATAGAGTTCGAGCCATTTTACTTTGCAGTAGCCTAGTTTGTATTCTTCTGGTAGGCTCTGATCTTGGTCATATCGATGCTGGCCTGTATAATATAGGGGCAGGCCTATATAATCATAGACAGGCAAGTTTGAAACCAATATTCAAAATTTAAATGTTAACCAGAGTTAAAGTCGAGATGTTGTATATAAATATTCTCCAGAAGAAATATGATTTGAAGGCTGGGTCATTTCGGCTGGCCATGTAGAGTTTACCTTGGCCTGCGAAGATGGGCCGTAGGTTACTGAAAAAGCACAGCTTGTGTAATTGTCATGTGACCGTGTTTTATAATCGAAGCCTACCTGTTTTCTACTACGAAGAAGCATACTGGCTGTAGGCCCTACTGCGTATGATTGACCGTAGTGTCTCTTGAACTGTATCGGCGCGGACGAATACAACTTGAAATATTCTACAATTAAACTAGAAACATATACTTTTTCTATACTCGAGTTGCAAATGATGTTTACTAATAGTAATGATTTTAGGTTGCTGGGTAACAAGGCCCTCTGGTGGAGTAAAATAAACCGCACTCTGTTTTTTTTATGCGTAGGAGTTGGTTTGTTATTGTGTGGTGAATAGACAACATGGCCGCTCTTTCAGAACACGGGCCGCTGTGGAGTTATCAAATGGCGACTCTTATTACGTGGTTATTGCTGGGAACATTGACGCTCTCTTCAGCTCTGAGATTTGGTCAAATATCGCAGACTCTGCATATTGCCAGAGATTCTGCCTTTCACGGACTGCGCCGTAGTCCAGTTGCCATAGACATGAATGAGTTTGGAGATGATTTGAAGATGGAAGCAGGAAGTGCGTTGAAGCTTGTTAAAAAAAGTTTATCAAACGCCCCCTTTTTACACAGGTCGAGAAGAGCTGCAACACCTCCTCCCATAAAAGAACAACTTAGTTCTACGAGTGTGAGTACAGATTATAACCATGCATGTTTAATAGTATTTAAAATAATACTGAATCTCATTGGTATTACTTCCTCACCTTGTCTAGTCCGAAATATCTGTGATGATCACTGATGATGATGTAAGACATTTTCTGACAGATAGGCCATCATCATCATCAGAACGCATTTGATCAATTTTCTGGGAATTCCTTGACACACTTCGTGCTAGCAAGACCACCTCTCGTTTCTCATCAAAAATATCAAGATTCTCTCCATAACTTTTAAAAATAAAATTACAAACCCGTACTTTAATGGTTTCCCTTTCTCCTCGCACCAGTCTGAAGTCTGTACGGCGACACAAGCCATAGATCTGCCAGGTTAAATTTCAAACTGTACCAAACCTTTAGTTTACAAAAGTCGCCATCTGCATACTCTCATTGATACACTATATGCGCGAAAGGTCAACCCGTCACATTGGTGCGAGGAGAAAGGGAAATCATTAAAGTACGGGTTAGCAATTTTATTTTTTAAAAGTTATGAACGGAATCTTGATATTTTTGAAGAGAAACGAGAGGTGGTCTTGCCACCTCGAAGGGTGGCAAGAAATTCCCAGAAAATTGATCAAATGCGTTCTGACGATGATGATGACCTATCTGTCAGAAAATGTCTTACATCATCATCACAGATATTTCGGACTACACCTTGTCATGTCGTTTTTATTATAATAGTACTATATCATTATATGAATTACGACGAGCTTGCAATGCCTTTCGAAATATATAGATTCATTGTTGTCAAAGGAACGCACTGGCTGTAAAGTCTACCTCACAGCCATTAATTGCACTGTAAATGACAGTCTGAAACTTGAGGGATTAAGGTATGTGAAAACCCTCTGATAGACTGCGGGTCATATTTAATGTGGGGACGAAAAAGGAATTTGCGAAACGAACAATTTTCATATCCTCTTGAGGGCCCAACAAAGGTGTCCCCGTGGTAATGAAAGGGACCGAAGCACTCTATAATTGAAGTATCAATGGAGGATTCCTGATATTTACTGAAACTGTGTCCTCTTTGTGTTAAAAATTTTGGGGTTTACCGGGCTAAATACCATATCAACAAATATCTTTCTAGATGATTTCAGCATTTGATTAATTTACTATTATTTTTATTTAATTTGTTCGTATGTAGTAAAATATTTACTTTCAACGCTATTTGTAATTAGCCCAAAATAGTGTGATTTACCGTATAAAAAGCGCAGACTGTTCAAGGCATGTCAAAGCTGAAGTTCTGACTATAGATGTATCAAGACGAAGTCAAATCTCACTCACATTTATGACGTTCTTGATTTTTTCTTTGAAGTCAGTCGGATTAACACAACTATCATCTGCTGTGTCTTTGAAGACCCGTTTAGTAGTAAGAAATGAGCTTTCGTCTGAATTATCTTGTCTTATAATCCACATGTTACATCACCCTGATGTTTTCGCCCCTGCTGTGATGTCGTTTTCACTCGAGGTCTACAAAGTTTTCACATCATTGCAATTCATATGCCTATACTTTGTGTTCATACCTGAGGCCACGTCAAAACCACAATCAACGGATAGCTTTTTATTGTCAGAAAAGTACATGTGCGAACCTGAACTTCTAAGGGGCAAACAATCTCCAATGCAGTGTAAAAGATCAGTTGAATAAAATTCCCTATTGCAGACTAGGTTTGGTTCAATTAATCAATAACTAAATATTAAAAAAATGACCTTGGAGCTAAAAGATCTGATAACAATTTCATACCATTTATGTAAGCTAAATTTAGCTGTTGGTTATTTGATTTTTTGATTTTTTATAGTCGGAAGAAAAGCCCTTCTGGGCTTATGTTGTTCGTTTTCTTGTAAACCGACTTTAAATAAAGTTTCTTGTATCCAATGGTTACATTTTGTAAATGATTATAAAAGCGTTTTAGTGAAGTATAACCTGCATGATTAAGTGTATATTTCCTTTGTTACAGGCTCATTTGAATGATAACCATACCAGGTTGGTTGTGCATTGGGCCGGGGAGGGCAGCAGAGTAATCCTTGCCTTAGCTCGTTTTAGCACCGATGGAAGACCCAGCAATCTCTATGTCTCCAATGATTATGGTGCAACATTTGAAAACAAACAGGCACATCTGGGCAATGCATCCATTCATAATTATTACAACAGTCCTATATACAACAGCCATGTAAGTTTTCTTAACAAATCACCCATTCTATTCAATTACAATGACTATGATTGATTTGCCCTGCTTTATAAATCAAGTGTAAACAACACACCTGTTCGTAACTTCTCAAAGAATAAGGGAGTTTATGTGTAACACCCAACATACAGAATATGGGAGTCCATTTGTAACACCCTACATACAGAATAAGGGAGTCCATGTGTAACACCAAACATACAGAATAAGGGAGTCCATGTGTGACACCCAACATACAGAATATGGGAGTCCATTTGTAACACCCTACATACAGAATAAGGGAGTCCATGTGTAACACCAAACATACAGAATAAGAGAGTCCATGTGTAACACCCAGCATACAGAATAAGGGAGTTCATGTGAAACCCCCAACATACAGAATACGGATGTTCATGTGTAACACCCAACATACAGAATAAGGGAGTCAATATGTAACACCCAACATACAGAATAAGGGAGTCCATATGTAACACCCAACATACAGAATAAGGGAGTTCATGTGAAACACCCAACATACAGAATAAGGATGTTCATGTGTAACACCCAACATACAGAATAAGGGAGTCCATGTGTAACACCCAACATACAGAATAAGGGAGTCCATATGTAACACCCAACATACAGAATAAGGGAGTCCATATGTAACACCCAACATACAGAATAAGGGAGTCCATGTGTAACACCCAACATACAGAATAAGGGAGTCCATGTGTAACACCCTACATACAGAATAAGAGAGTCCATGTGTAACACCCAACATACAGAATAAGGGAGTTCATGTGTGACACCCAACATACAGAATAAGGATGTTAATGTCTAACACCCAACATACAGAATAATGGAATCCATGTGTAACACCCAACATACAGAATAAGGGAGTTTATGTGTGACACCCAACATACAGAATAAGGGAGTCCATGTGTAACACCCAACATACAGAATAAGGGAGTCCATGTGTAACACCCAACATACAGAATAAGGGAGTTCATGTCTAACACCCAACATACAGAACAAGGGAGTCCATGTGTAACACCCTACATACAGAATAAGGGAGTCCATGTGTAACACCCAACATACAGAATAAGGGAGTCCATGTGTAACACCCAACATACAGAATAAGGGAGTCCATGTGTAACACCCTACATACAGAATAAGAGAGTCCATGTGTAACACCCAACATACAGAATAAGGGAGTCCATGTGTAACACCCAACATACAGAATAAGGGAGTTCATGTCTAACACCCAACATACAGAACAAGGGAGTCCATGTGTAACACCCTACATACAGAATAAGGGACTCCATGTGTGACACCCAACATACAGAATAAGGGAGTCCATGTGTAACACCCAACATACAGAATAAGGGAGCTCGTGTGTAATACCCAACATACAGAATAAGGGAGTCCATGTCTAACACCCAACATACAGAATAAGGGAGTCCATGTGTAACACCCAACATACAGAATAAGGGAGTTCATGTGTAACACCCTACATACAGAATAAGGGAGTCCATGTGTAACACCCAACATACAGAATAAGGGAGTCCATGTGTAACACCCAACATACAGAATAAGGGAGTCCATGTGTAACACCCAACATACAGAATAAGGGAGTCCATGTGTAACACCCAACATACAGAATAAGGGAGTCCATGTGTAACACCCAACATACAGAATAAGGGAGTCCATGTGTAACACCCTACATACAGAATAAGGGAGTCCATGTGTGACACCCAACATACAGAATAAGGGAGTCCATGTGTAACACCCAACATACAGAATAAGGGAGTCCATGTGTAACACCCTACATACAGAATAAGGGATTCCATGTGTGACACCCAACATACAGAATAAGGGAGTCCACGTGTGACACCCAACATACAGAATAAGGGAGTCCATGTGTAACACCCTACATACAGAATAAGGGAGTCCATGTGTAACACCCAACAAACAGAATAAGGAAGTTTTTGTTGACATCAAATTATTAATCTGTAAGAAATTGAAAAATATTTATATGAGAAATACCATTAATTTTTCTCTTTATTTCAGTATGTTTTCACTGATATCTTTTCCAAGAAGATCTTTACATCAAGAAACTATGGTAGAAGTTTTACCACAACTAACTTGGATTTCAAGCCTCTCATTGTATCCATGCATGCTACAGATCCAGATATCATACTGGCCATGGACGACAAGAGTGACGCCAAAAATGTAAGAAAAGCTGCAGTTTTTATACGCTTCGCTCTTAAATTGGGCCTATATTGGTATACCGTTGTCTGTCCGTCCCTGGTTCGTGTCTGCTCTATAACTTTAAACCTATTGCCTGCTTTTAATTTTTTCCTGATACAGTATATGAAGCTTACGGTTAGACGATGTGTCAGGTACCAAAATTAAATTGATTGATTGATTGTCTGGTGTTTTACGCCGCGCTCAAGATTATTCCATTTATATGGCGGCGTTGCCAGTTTTATTGTGGGAGGAAACCGGGCTCAGTGCCCGGAGGAAACCCACGACCTTCCGCTGGTAACTGGCAATCATCCCACATAGGTCGTTCAAAATTAAATTGAGGTCTCGATATTGGTGGCGACCAAATCAGTCACCAGCTTTTTGGCATTCAGTAACTCTGTAACTGCACATGGATTTAAATTTTTTTTCAGTTATAACCAGCTTATGTGTAGTGGATGTGTTCTGACCAAAAGTAAATTGGGGTACATGTATCACTATATGTGTTGACCAAAACAGTCACTTGGCCTTTTGGCAATGAGTAATTGAGAAAATGGCTGTTAATCAGTTTGTGTTTCACTAAAGGGCTAAATTGTATCCAGACAGCTTTTTGGTGACCCTGGTGACTAAATAAGTCGCTGGTTACCTTCTTTGTTTTGTTTTATCCATAATGAAATGAAATTGCTGTTGCCCAATATACAAGTACATGTAGTATGCCTATATGCAGTATAGACACTTTTGCGAGTAGCTTCAGATGGCCGTCGGGATGTCTGTACCAATTTGTTACAGTTTTCAGATATACTTAGCTTTATAGGTACATGTGTCGCATACTAAAATTAAATTGAGGTCTCAACAATTCTGGCAATAGGGAGCACAAGTCACGTATGAATTCCACATATTTCCTGTCACCGGCAGTGCATTGCACATGTGACTGAACGTTTTTTGTTCCAACATGCCATTTAAATCTGACGTTATGGAACAAAATGCGTCAAATGGAATTGCAACGTCATCAAAAACGTTCTTAATGGCGTCCTCTGTCACCTGATAAAATCTCGTAATAATTCTTTTGAGACTTGCACTCCCTATATGGGGCTTCAGGCTGATATACATTTTTAGAACTCAGTGATAAGTCACCAAGCGGTGAAGCCCCAGTCCTGTTTAGGTGACCGAAAGATTCTTCCAGCCGAAATTCTTCTGAAAGCATGTCTGTAATATTGCATATGAAGATAGTGTGCTACAATGAATATTCCCTTGCGGGAGTATTGTGAAAATTAAAATCAACTTGATGTAATAACCATACACAAGAAAAGCCCTAGCCGAGAAATCTTTTTATCAATAAAGTTTTAATAGTGCAAACGTCAGGGAGTATATTTTAGATTCTCAGCATCATAGAGGCTGATTGTCCGAAATGATAAATAAATGAAATATGTGGGTTTGTATACCTCGGAATACAGTTGTGTACTTTTGAATCCATTATTTATAATAAATAGGCCACTTGTGAATGTAACAATACTGTGATGTCAAGGCAGCAATATCAGACCAGACATGTGTAGTTGCCAGAAATGCAAGAAAAGTTAAATGTTTTCCATTATTTATAGTAATAACTAAAGTTATGTGCATGTAACAAAAGCATGACATCAAAGCAACAACATCAGAACCAACATGTATATTTAATAGTGTAATTTGGCTCTCTGCCATATTCAGCATAACTTGTTATATATTTAAAACGGCCGATAGTACATAAACCCAACTTTGTTCAACAGAAAATTCACATAAGTTGCATAAGGTTTAATAAGTCTGTATACATAAAGTTGTCATAATAATCAGTAGATAACTTTGTCACCTGTTTCCTCTAATACTTGTAACATTGCACCAAAACTTCCCAACAATGCACCGTAGAACATTGTTCCCCACTCAGAGTGACATGTCAAATTGGAGTGTATCCATTCTAGTGTAGAGGAATGTTATAATTGACCTCAATTTAGAAACCTATTGGAAATTTAAACAAACAAACGCACACTACATCATCATAACATCAGCACTTCAAAGTGACGTCACAATCACAGAGGCTGAAGAGTGTGATAACGTCATAACAGAGTTCACATGGCTCATCCAATAGCCTTTCACCCCTAGCAACCGTCAGAACAAGTATAACGGTGTACATGTAGTTGACGTGACAAGTTGCAGACACAACATTTAAATCTTGAATGGATTATTCCAAACATTATGGTCGGAACAAAACATCTTCCAAAATACGAGGCTCAGGCCACTTTAACTAGCATTAGTTTCAGGCTTGTTAAGTTGAGTCCACTACTCTATGATACATCAATCGCTAATACATACCCCCCCCCCCCCCCCCCCCCCCAAAGTCAATGACAAAACTTTATTTTCCTTGGTTATAGCTTGGACATGACACCTGTTTTATGGCTTCATATTAATAGTTATGGTTCATGGTGGGGGATACAAAGTTTTCACATAGTCAGAGCGCTAATTAAGCTATCACTTACCATGCTGACCATGTAAATACTTCGTATCCCCCCTCCACAAACCATGTTTAAGATTTTATTATCTCAAAGAGCTTTACTTTTGTGTGGAGTCAGCCAAAAAAATGCTCATTAATTTAATTGCAAACAACAACAGCATATCGGTCGCCGTCACCCATAACATAGTCACTTCTGCTGCAGATACCAAGCACAAATGTTTTGAAAGGGAAAGTTTTTGGATCCTATTGGGTTCAATCTGAGTCTACTGCAGGGGCAAATACAGGCTTAAACTAGTACCGGTAACCGGCACCCAAATTAGAAGACCTTGAAAAACGCCCAAATTAAACATAAAAAACGCCCAAATTACGGTGAAAAAAAAATAAATCTATACTTTAGTACGCAGTATATACATGCCTGCTGTTGAAGGTTGGAATGATACACTTGCGTTAGTTATTTATCATGTTCAACGGAGACGTCGGCGAGGGAGTTGTCGAGTGCTTTGCAACACACACCCAATTCGCATGAGCCCTGTACTGATATTTTTGCCATATCTGAAGATGCATTTGTCAATGTATTACGAAGTGTTCCAGAAAGCTCCACTGACTAAGGCCAAGCTCCTGTCAGTCGTCAACATCATAGGTTTAGTTTATTACAACAACTTGTGGGGTGTAAAGCTCTAAATGATATACCCCTTCACCAACATGGTTATTTTAGACCAGGAGGTATTTTCCTGTGCCCGTGTGTTTCAGTGTTCATAAATACACTTTTGATTTCAGCTGTACATATCCAGAAACTTCGGCCTCTCATGGGATCTTATGCAATCACGAGTCAAAACATTCTTCTGGTCAGTATACAAACAGACATGTTCCAAATATTTTCTTTTAGCTTATAAACAAACTCTATTATAATTTTTACTGTCTAAGATTTAATATTTTTATTCTAAATGAATTGTAATAAACAGGTAACTACAGTCGTAATGTATATGAACTCAATTCTAATTGGACTGCCGATTACATCATTAGTGAAAGTTGTAACCCTAGACAGTCTCACAGGATACTGTGGGATTTAGGCCAAGTTCAAATGGGTTTTTTCTGAGATTTGGATCATGGTTTATTTTTTATCTTGAGGTAGAAATTCATATTCCAAATTGAAGTGTAACAAACACTGGACAAATAACATTTGTTTATAAACTGTTTGCTCCAAACTTCATGTCAGCTCTACTATTAAGTGTTGTATGTTACTCTTATTAACGGGATTTAATATGTTTTCATTTAATGTGTTTTCTTTTCCTCATTTGACTGTAGGGGGTCTGACCCTCTGGACCCTGTAAACACACTGTATATAGAGAGAGAAGAATGGAGTGGAAATAACATCATTTTAAAAAGTGCAGACTTTTTCAAAACCCGACAGGTGCTAATAAGAAATGTGGTGGACTTTGAAATTAAAGACAGCTACATGTTTGCAACTAAAAAGATGGTGAGTTTAGTTGGCGCAAAGTAACCCCCTGAACATTTACAAACTCCGTCCATGTTGGTTTTACCAAATCCTATTTCTTATTCCAACTTTTGTAATTCCTTTTCGAGTTGTGAGGACAGAGATATGTATACGGAGTGGGCTTGGGCGATAAACGCAAAAGTCAACACAGGCCGTCCATCATTGGGCAGTGGGCTCTAATCCCATTCTGTTTCTCTTGTGGGGAAAATTCTGACTTGGTTTTCACTAGGTTTTATCCTAAATGTTAATACAAGTTAAATATGGGAGTAAATGTAATGAAGGTGATTCAAGTACTCAAAACATTACGAAAAGCACTCTAAAAGTTTGAGACTTTTCGTTGGTTGTCTTACCTCCTGCATGGAGGGACCAATAATCCTATAGAGCAATCGCTATTGTTGTTGTTTTAGACCAGACATGGCAGAAAGCAGTCTAATAATTTGTTATCTTCACATTGCTCGTTCTTGAATTAGCGGAATTCTTACCGTATGTTGTTTTAATGGACATCCAAAGATATAGTTTCTATGCATCATGAATTCTCAGCAGTTAAAAAAAACAACGTCTTAAATGACAATTACTTTGTTTTACAGCATCTGTTTGGCTCTCATAGTAGTTCCACCCTCCAGTTGTGGGTATCCCGTAACCGAGGACCTTTTAGGAAGGCTCAGTTTCCTCTACATCTATCAGAATTAGTGAGTAAAAATAGTACCTGTGTCACACTCAACGCAGACTCTATTTCTCACCTGTGTTAAATTGACTAATTCTTCACAGGCAAAACCTTTCTTTACCGTATTTCTTCTAAAGATTCAGCCACTTTTTTCATCATACGGATTCGATCATTAGAAAAGATATGCTAAATAAGGCCAGACAAATTTGCCCATTAGAGGGAATTTAAGGCAATATGACCCACCGAGCAGTGTGTGAAAATGGTTATCCTTAAACACAACTCCTCGTCTCCATTTTTGTCGGATGCAATGGAAAATTTAGGCCATTAGAATGGCTGAATATTTAGAAGAAATACGGTAATATCTATTTCAACTTCATATTTATAAAATAATAATTTGTTTAGAAATTTATGTGTAATGTATTTGTATTATATTTACAATTATTACCTTTTAAGATGTCACCATGTTTATTAAACTTGTTCAATGTGAGCTGATTATTTAACAGCTTTGTTCATTACCCAACATTACTGTGTTTGCAGGATTATTACATTGCTGATGCGTCTGAAGATCAAGTATTTGTCTGTGTAAACCATAACCACTCTCTAACACATCTCTACATCTCAGATATAGAAGGTCTAAGATATTCACTTTCACTGGAGAGGGTCCTCTATTTTAGTCCTAATGGCAGTAATAATGATACCTGGTTAAGGTATGTCGTCCTTACCTTGAGTTGCGAGTTGATTTTTTTTTATGAAAGTGATTTGACGTCAAGAAATGAACACAATGTCAAATCCTCTCTAACTCTGTATTCTTAGAAACACAGATATTGTTATAAAATCGTCTGATCATTTAAAAAAAAACAAACATGGATTTTCCTCTATACAAGACCTGAGGATAGGGTTTTTAGGTTCAATAAGACCAAAAACAATTCTGCAGCTATGATTGCATAAAAAGGTCGCAGATTTGAATCCAACTCATTCCAAATAAAATTATACCAATTTCACTCTAACACGGTATGCAGAAGTGTGTCCAGGTTCCTCCTCCAATAATAAAAGTTAAATAATCTTCAGTGAGTTGTAAAACATCTATCAAACGTTTATATCGAGTAAAGACAACTGAAATAACCTCCAATCGATAATGGAAAATGTATGTTTTTTTTATCGAAGTTTCTGTCCATCTGTTTATTAAGATGTTAAGATTTTTTCATATTTAAAGCTATCATTAACTTTTGATTTTAGGATCTACGAAGATAAGTCATTTGCTGATATCCATAAAGTAGATGGACTACGCGGTGTTTATATTGCATCACAAGTAAACTCGTCAGCTCTGAGTCTGGATAATCAGAAAAGTTTTATCACATTTGATAAGGGAGGGGAGTGGCATGGTTTAGTCCCGCCTACTGAAGACAGTGAAGGAAGTCCCACCAATTGTACTCTGGTAAGGATAATATATGAAATGAAGTATAATCCCCATTGCTTGAGGTATCACATTCTACACAATCAGTTTTCTCAATGCGCATTTTGAGAAACCAGTCTAACGGTCAGAATAATTTGAATTAGTTTGCAGTGTTCGTCGGCATGGGACGTAAACTACGTCTAAAATAATAAACCCAATGAAAACATGGGAATATTGTTTAAATTTTAACAGGGTTGGGAGATAGTGATTTCAATACAAAGTAAGACACTCAGCTTTGAATATTGACTCTTATTATCCTTCAACCAAGTTTGTTGGCAAATGCTGAATTTTGATTGGTCGATCACTTGGGTCTTACAAACCGAAAAAAACATGGCCGACACCACTTCAAATGTTTACTTGCGTCGAAAAGCCGAAAACATACCTTATGAGGATTCATTAAGGGGAGTAACTCTGTACGTCGTCTGTCATTGCTCGTTTCGTTTGACAGGGGTTCGTAAATTTTGACAGTAGATGTATGTGGGAAATATCTCGAGATATTAGCTTTAATCTGCGGCATAAAATAAATAAATAAGACAAGCTGAAAATTTACACAAACAATGAAGTCATAACTTTGGTTAAATTAACACTAATAAAAGTACCAGCTAATATAGGCAGATAGCGATTTTCTGGGAATTTTCCGTCTAGGGGTTGCGGTTTTTGGGATAATATATTCTTTATTGATACTTTACCGTGGGTGTTTAAATCTTATATGGCCCTTCTGTTCCTCATACACTCTTTGCCTCCGGCTCAGGGCAAATAATTATCAGAAGGGCCATAAGACTATTCATATACCCAGGGTTCAATAGCAATAGCTAATATTATCCGCTCCTATATTTTATTGATTTAACTCCTGTAAATTTGGCTTTGTCTTAAATGTATATGACATTGAGCAAATTGTTATTTGTCTAGATACTAGAACACAATTACCCTATCGACTTATGGATTGACTCTTGCACAGTAGCCTCGGTGTATGGCAAAATGGCACTACATTGAGATTTTGTATCAATGACGTAATGTCTATGACAATGTGAGAGAGGCGTGTCACAGCACCTGCAACAGAGAAATGATCATGCCATACAATTCAAATAACGTCATGAAAACATATTCTGAACTGAAGCTGGTTAGCATTGTGTTAGGTGGTATGTTGTCATTTTTGAGTCGTGTGCAATATTACAACCACAGTTGATAGGCCGTACGCTGAGCTCTGTATCGTTCAAGTTCGTTCCCACTTTTGAGATTCTAAGCAATAACCGTTGACATTGTTAAATCGATTGGAGAAGCACTTCCAAAAAAATTATTAACTAAAATTTTACAGGCGATTTTTTAAAATATTGGTTTAATTACCGAACATTTTTCTTGTCTGAGCACTCCTTTGTTTGCTGGGGGTAAGGGATAATATCACTGCGTGTTTACCATAAATGGGCATTAGGTCGTCACGTGATGTCAATATTATTATTGATAAAGATGGCCGGCGACGTAGACTCCGGAGGAGAAAAACTAGTTTGCTATCCGCATTTACCCCATATTGACGATTCAGATAAGATTCTCCCGTTTACCGAAAGAAGGTGGAAAACATTTCTGTCTACGGGTCAACAGTGGCTAGAGCTAGATGGTCCTGAACGAGCATGTGCTTCAGCTTTTCGAGATTTATTGGATTCTGATTTTGAACCCGTTGACGTTGTTGACATCCCATCCATAATGCCTGCTACATGTACCATCACAAATAAAAGGAGACTGAAGCAATCCGAAAAAAAAGAGAAGAAAGGACTCCTGGACATTCACGATGTCGAAGCTGGTCAGTTTGCAGGACTTTCGCCCAAAAAAAACACGGGTAACAAGAGGTCAAGAAAGGGGCAACCGAACAGGACTAGTACTAATTGTAGAAAACAATGGTCTAACCAGCTGGGAGCGGTCACCATAGTCAATAACGCTACATACCGGAGCTAGACAAGTACATGATCAGATGTACTTCCCAATGTCTTCCAAATGTCTGCATTATGTGCAAGGAATTTCGAAAGGAAAAAACACCACAGAGTGAACGACAAGCTCAAACTTTGACAGCAGGTTAGTAATACTCCAATATTTTTAACAGCACAACGATAATCATAATGTTAGGTCGCTAAGGCCAAAATTATAATTTATAGTAGAAGAATGCAAACTACTTCGAAGTAAAATTGCTCGACATCTGACCCAAAGGCCAGTCATTGCTTACATTTACAAAAAGAACAAGTGTTTGAAAGATATACTGGTCAGGTCTAAACTACCCTGTCTATCTTCTACCTAGGTTTTTTTTCCTGCTTTGGTATGGGAGGGGGGGGGGACAAAATTTTCAATTGTCTCCATGGTTATTTTAGAAAAGAAGATTTTCCCTGTGCCCATGTGTTTTAGTGTTCATAAAAATGTACATGACTGCATGCCTATAATATAGGTTGTAAGCTGAATGCTGTACCATTCAGGGATATTGTTTGATGTAATTGCTCCGTTACAAGGCCTTGTAGCTACATGACTACATGCCTTTATGCAGTTCTGGGCAGAATACTTTCCGTCAGCCTTAGTGTACCCTGTTGTCATTTAGTCTATTTCTGTATACTGTAGAATGCCTACAACTTACAGTGTAACTTTACATGTAGGCCTAACTCGAACAACAGGAATGCACCCACCTTAACAGTTAACAGTAATATGGGTCTTTAATTATTTTTTGGGGGGGGTACATTTCGACAATACATGTGACATATTTTTGGATTTTCGTAGTACACATGTACTTCTTTGCAATTTCAGGTAAACTTTTGGAAGCAGCTGAACTAAAGGCTGATGAGTCCATATTGCTTGATATTCGTGGTAAAGATTGTGTTGCGATTGAAGTGAAATACCACTCTACATGTTATTACAATTATACTCGATCATCGATGTCTAAAGTTTCGGAGAGAAGAACATGACGAAAAGAAGTAAGCAACTAATCTTAGTTTTAGTAAAACCTTAATAAAGAATAAATGTCATCCCATATGTTCAATCTCAGTAATTTTACCACAATACATGAGTTTTGGCAGCTCACATCCCTCTAAAGGGGCATAAGCTGCCAAAATGTTGATACTTTTTAATGAAAACAAAATTCGGCTGTTATCTGCTTTTCTTATCAAGAAGTACAATTCATAAACTTGTTAGCACTATAAGTATCTTACAAGTCTCGAAAATGTATGTTAATGTAGTAGTATAGGCCTAGAAAGAATGAATGATGTTGATTAAACAAATAATTGAATATTTATCCAATTACTCTTGTTTAATGTATAAAATAATATTTGATAAAAGTTTTGCTGGATTTGAATGACCATCCCAGCTGAAAATAAAAAAAAATATAGCTACATGTAGGCATTTATTGCCTTGAATGGGATCAAATCTCCTGTTTGATTGTTGAAGAATTTGTAGGTCAAAACAATCTTGTCCAGCTGATCTTTATATATTGAAGTAAGGATCTTGTTGATTGAATTTTTCATTTATTTTTTGCAGAAATGACAAGAAGGAACACAAGAAGTCCTATGACATTTTATATGACTCTATTATAAGGTAAAGAATTATATGGAAGGCACTGAATTAAAAATTACTCGGATGACAAAGCCTCTTGCCCCAGACCACTTGTTGAAAGCTGTTAACTGTAGTTGTCGAAAGGGGTGCTCAACAAAGAGATGTTCTTGCACAGCAGCAAATATATCATGTACAGAACTTTGCAAGTGTTTCACTTTAAACTGTGAAAACACTAAACAAACCAAGGAAGAAAATATCGAAGAGGATGGTGACAGTGATATTGACAGTGATTAACTTTGTTGGATATGTTTGAAATTTAATCTTCATGTGTTTGAAGGGCACCTGGACTCTCAATATACATGTGACTTTAAATTGAAGTATTATTTATGCCTAACAGTTAAGTGTGTCAGAACATTAAAATACTCAATACATGTACTAACTTACAGACTTTGAGACAACATTAACTCTTGTAATTAATTTGCTAGTATTTTGTTTTGCTTATTCACTACATACAAGCTGAATATTATTTATTTTCACCTATTGATATAAATAAACTTTACGACAACCTAGGATAAATATTTACATACTTAGCTATGCTATTATTGAAATGTTGATATCAACATTAATATTTGTTTCCTTTTGCCAGCTAGGGCATTTCAATATGTGGAAAAAATCTCATCAAATATATATCTCTTTTTGTGATCATAATATTGGGTCTTTTGTCTAATTAATTAAATGGTGTAGATACCACGGAAAATACGTTAAGAAAATTATATGTAATATGGATGGCAACTTGATTGTTTCGATCTTAAAATTATTATAGAGCGATTGAGAACATAAAACAGAATACCGGTATATATAAATGTACTATTATAATTTAATTTATGTTCTGATGTTCGAACTCTCATTGGCTAAATAACGAGGCTGTCATCCCATTACATGTTTCTTTCTTTATGACCAAAAATGATGAACAATAGGTTTGACAGATAGTGCTTTGTTTGTTTTGAAATTTATGTACTATACATGTACATTGTGTGATGTTTTTCACTTTCAATCAAGATTAAATCACTTACATGGCAATTTTCCAGATATAGGGTCTTGAAGGGGGAAGGGGTTTGACAGACTCATTGCTCAAAGACAACCCCTGAGTACCTGCTGGCAGTTCCACATACTTCTGAGAACCGACTCAGATTTTTTTTCTTAAATTTTGAGTATCCAGTGAGAATCGAACCATCAACACATGGGTGAGAAGGTTTGTGTCAGTATGTGAAACAGTGTCAAAAGAGTGAGCCTTCGAGGCCTGTAAGTCCATAGAATGTGATGAGCTAAAATCTAATATTAAAGTTGCATTTTTGTAAGGAATAATATTATAATTTTAATAATACTATCTGTCAAAACTATGTACCACATTTTGACGGATGGTTTAAATTGTGACCTTAACTGGCCTCCGTATAAGCGATGTCTTTGAGCAATAAGTAGGTCATCATTAAAAGTCGTCAAAAACCGCTTGTAAAATCTTCAATCTTCATTATTATAACGAATCAAAGTAATTATTACTTTCTAGAAGGTGGGTGCTGATTAATTTACTCGAAAATCTGGCTGTTTTTACAGGATTTAAAAAAAACACGATCTTTTGCGCGCAAGGTTATTGGCCAAATCACACATTTAGACAAACAAATCTTGCCTGCGCTTAAGTAAATAATTACTTTTTTCGTCCTCTGTATCTAGAAAACGCCGGGAATTTCGAGGTTAATAATTTTTTTCAGATATGTGCAGGTAATATCTTATATAATTATGTCGAAGGATTGTAGAATCTCAAATTTCGGAACGAAACATGCTTTATAAGCGTCTTTCAGAGTTCGGCGTACGGCCTATGATGTCTATGTTGATAAAATGCCCTCTATTCCAGCCCAGTAAATGGAAGGGATATAAATATGAAGTATATAAGGTACCCTTTATGACAGTGTATAAATGCTTGTAATTGTCAGCATGACACTCAGTTTATACAATGACTGACAACCTTTCCTTTCAATCATGTTTCTGTTGATGTTTGTCAATTATATCTGGCTGTTTGTTACCTATCGTTCCTGCTTTATTATGCTATGTTTGTTTCATTAGGCATTGACTATGAATGAGTTAAGCATTCAGGCATGCTGATTTGGTCCTGATATACAATAACAGAATATATGTACATGATAAGTTTTTTTAACAAAACACAACCTCAATCTTTCTGTTCCTTAGTGTAAATGTTTAATATAGTATTTAAAGAGCGTATGATACCAGGCTATAATGGTATTTTTATTACTGGGGTTTTTAATACTCAAGTTTACCATCTACACGAAAAAATGTGAAAATAATCGATCCAATTTTGTGGGATGGTTCCAGCTAAAACATGAAGAATGACACTTTGACCTTTATTGTCTTGGCAATTAAAGGACAAGGTCATGATGTAAATAAAGATATCATGAGTGCAACATAAGTGATACAACATACAATCAACTGGTTCATCCACTATAAAAGCTCTATTGAATACTTTCAGAATAAGTCAATGTTTAAGGATACAGCTTTGAACAGCATTGTTCAAATTCCAAGGAAAAAATTATTCTTCTATATTGTCAATTGATTCATGACAAATCAATCAAATTCAGATGAAGAAAAGGACATACATGTATATAGTAGATGTTTAAAAAATATGTAAGTTTTGTATATAAACAAGTTTGTGATCAAAGCTATAAAAAAAAATTTCATGTGTTTTTTAAGTTTACGTTAATTTCGTTTGTTTGTTTGCAAACCTGGATACAGTGAATGAATTTGGTTTGTCCAGGGATTGCATGGCTTCCTGGCCATTCTTTCCAGTGTGCATAACTGTCATATTTTACCTTGAATCAATGCTAGTAATAAAGCCAAATACTTCTAAATTTAGTTTTGATAATCTCTAAACTCACTGGAATAGTAGTCTTAAGCTTGACTTTTGATTACATCAATATAACATGGTACTTCTTTTAGGGGGTGGGGGTGACCCAGTCAGCAAAGTCTCAGTCCTCCTATATACAGTATAGGCCTTCCATTGATTGGTCCCTGGTTTGATTTCCACTCAGACTCAAGGGTGGATTTTCACCACATCTTCCTACATGTATGTGCCTTAGCCACTACACCTGGCAATGCAAGTGAAATAATCTTGAATATAAATAAATCAATCAATTAATCCTTTATACAATGTTGTCAGTGATATTTTGATATGAAACCCACGTCAATCAACTAATATTCTGTGTATCGGTGTTATAACTGGTGTTATGGGTAATTTAACCCTTATCTTTCAGGTGAAAAATTGTAGTCTACATGTGAGTCAAGAATTCAGCAAACTCTACCCAGGAACAAAGGCAGTTCCCATACTCTCTAAAAAATCTGCTCCAGGCCTTATCCTGGCATCTGGCACTTTAGGGAAGAACCTAAGAGGAAAACCTAACATCTATGTATCAAATGATGCTGGACTTCGCTGGAATGAAGTGAGTACAATATACATAGATAAGCATACAGATTCTGTAAAACAATTACCTACTTAAAGCTAATTTCCTGTTCATTGGCACGGAATGGTTTGACACAGAATGTTCATTGACACAGAATGTTCATTGACACAGAATGTTCATTGACACAGAATGTTCATTTACACAAAATGTGCATTGAGCCAATCAGTTACTTCCATATACCAAATTTGGCCCAGCTTATTTTGCCTTTTCTAAAGTATGATACTATGAAATAGCAGGCAGTTTTCTTCACTTATATTACAACAATAATGAACAAAATGACAGAGAGTTGGCTGCAGAAAAGCTAAAGGAATCTTAAATGCTCATTCGACCTATATATTACTCCTAAGTACTATTTTTTTTTAAAATGTTTTTTCGTTATTTTTCCTATATAGAAGAAGTGAATAATATATTTATATATTTTTTTTTTTACTGAAATTAAAAAAAATTTGCATCTGCCGATATGCCTTTTAAGAACGGTACAGAAGATTCTCAGCTGTAATTTTAATCGTTTAATTTGTATTTAATTACAGGTACTGAAAGGCAACCATTTCTTTGCATTTGGTGATCATGGTGGGGTCATTGTGGCAATTACACAGTTTTCTATGACAAATGAAATTCTGTGAGTGAATATAATATAGAATTGAGTGTAGACGACTATTTCTCTACCTTTAAAGAAAGACATATAAAGAAGTAAAAGTGCTTGTATTGGGGAAATATGATTTATAAGAATTAATCGAGTAAGAAAAGGGTCTTCATGGCTCAGTGGGTAGAAATTTAGGTGCCCAGTCCTAAAATTCTGAGGTTTTCCCAGCAATATGCGATTGATGGTAGGGGAATTGATGGAATGTCTGGGGTTTCCTCTGGCTTTTATGATAAAACTGGCAGCACATTTTTCGGAAAATGTATATAAATGTAACTTTTAATTCTTTTAAATAGAAATGAACCTTAGCAATTATGGTTTATTTTGTATTAAAACCTCATTTTGTCTAATTTTTCAAGGTCATTATTTAACCATTATATATGGGCAATATTAAAAAACATGATTTTCTGAAACTTTCAATGAATGTACTGGTATTCTGATGTTCACTTTGTTAGGTATTCCAAAGATATGGGTGAAACATGGGATTCCTATCAGTTTACAACCAACCCTATCCGAGTCTATGGCCTGTTGACTGAACCAGGGGAGACAACCATGGTTTTCTCTGTGTTTGGCTCTCACCAAGGACCACACAAATGGGTTATTGTTCAAGTCAATGCCACTAATATTTTTAGTAAGTAATTCTCAAAGAAATTTTTTTTTATTTAGATGTATTTTTTATGTAAATGCACATGGGTTTATTGGAGAAAACTTTTTTTCGCCCGTATAAATGAAATAATCTTGAATGTGGCGTCAAAGTCTATTCAAGTAAAGAAATTTGGCCCTTTGCTTGAAAACGCATCTTTCAATTTTCTCCAAATTTTATAGATAGCTCCTACACCATGAGACCTCACTTAAAATCATTTGTGGGTCATGTGGAACTACTAGTGGCGCCACCTATGAGTTTAATGGTTCTAAAAAGAACACATTCTTTATTTCCGGACCAATCTATATGTATGAATTTGTTGTCTCACTTTGAAACTTGAAAAGTTTGTTGTTTTTTATGTCAAAAACAAATAAGATTGCTTTCCCATTATACAGGCACTATTTCTAAATTTGGAGAGGAGAGGGGGGGGGGGGGGATGGATATGCCATCTTCTGATGGATCTTGTTTTACATTACTGAGATCTTCAAGCATATACTGTGACCTCTCCATTTTTCAATCATGTACTCCATAGTAAAACACATAAAAAAGATGGCTGGAAAATGATGTATTGCTTTGCCCGGCCTTCCACCATAGCACTATTTTGACTCCTATTGTGATGTCGCTTAATTACTTCATTGGATAATAAATGGCAAATAGACTATTTGAAAAAATTTGTTGTTGTACAGAAACTAAATGTGATCCTGTAAATGACTACAAAACCTGGTCCCTCTCTGATGATAGTCACTTTCATGGATGTCTTTTGGGAAGAAAAACAGAATTTAAACGTAGGATTCCTCATGCTAACTGTCGTAATGGACAAGAATTCCAACAATCCAAAGTGGAGAGAAACTGTACTTGTACCAGACAAGATTTTGAATGGTATGTCTGTGGTCAAAACTTCATATTTCAGTCAAAATATGAGAAGGAATCAGGGGAGATAATTTGTGTAAAGTTATATGTTACTATCGTTAGTAGAGAGTTTTTTTTTTTGTTTCTTCATAAAAATTCAGAGGAGCATTTACACGTAGCTGTTTTTGCCTGACTGTTCGGTCCAAATTTGTTATCCTGGCTTTATCTTCGTTACAGGCACACTCACCTCTAAAACCAAGAAAACTGTTTACATTTCAAACAAACAGATTGTTTTCTATATTTTCCCAGACTGAAGAAGTTAGGAACTTTTCGACAAAATTTTATTGTTACGACATTTTTTAATTGTAAGATTTGATTTGTTAGGTACCCTCAAAGTAAACAAACTGAAACCGGGGCACAATCACAAGCGCCCTAGTGATTATAACCATGTTAGCGAGCTATTGGCATAATTATTTCATTGACTTTATCTGAGAATGTGAATAAGGAGTACTGTACTGTGCCACTTCATTATTGAATAAATACCACTGTTTTACAAACTTTAGCTGTTAAGCTAATCCCCACTTGACCAGGGATATTTTTAGAGCTATTTCCCTTTCTGGCTCATCAATACTCATTTGCAGTTGTTTGGGATGGGGGATCAAGGAACATACAGCCTCTTTGCTGGCTCATTTCTTGTTTGTTGTTTGGGTTCTTTTTCTTGAAGTATATAATTTTTTGAAACTTCAACAGTTTGGGTTTGAATCATACATATCTTTGTTTCAGTGACTTTGGTTTTGAAGAAGAAGGACCATATTACAGTGCTG